>OX467090.1:17833091-19235546 GCA_950106755.1 Climacium dendroides | reverse complement strand
AAAAAAAACTTAGGTCTTCTTCATTCATCGCTTGGAATTGGGATGTCAAAGTGCTAAGGGTTGAAGTAACTAGATAAGCTTATTGTTTGGTGAAAGTAAGTGCACCTGATTGCCACTTGTTTCTATGACCAAGGTCATTATATAAGGTAAAAATACTATAAATTGTGATGGTACCCATAAACGGTTTCAATGTACCAAAGCAAGACAGTGCCACTCACAACTGAAAGAGGATTCCTATGCACTTTAGCATGGATGTACATACCTTTGTGACCAAGGTACATCTCCATCATGTTTTCTAACCTAATTGTGATGATAGGAATGCATATAGGCCATCATTTGGAACAGCATGCAATTTGGGCACAATTGTCACCACACTTCTTATTGGATTGGTAAGACCCTTACTAAAGAAGATAAGTGACCAAGTATTAAAGAGCAACTACCAAGCAAAGATGCCTAGCATCTTCCAAAGATGCTTTTTACAACTGTCGCAATTTCCAAAGTGTTATCCTCAATTGGCTTACACCTTTGCAAGCATCTCGGGGGTGAGCTTTTGGGAGTCTTCAAAGGAGTCACACTATCTCTTGCTACAGAATTCACCAATTTCCACAGCCAGGATTAATTTCCATACCCTGATACTTCATGCGCTTCTGGGGCTGCAATTCATGTGTACTCTTCTCCAAACACTTCTTGTAAGTTCATCCATTCAATGTTCATTAGAGCCTCTCCTGTTAGTAATTTGTGAGCAATACCATACCTAGTTTGACAAAAAATAATTCTAAAAAACAAATACCCAAATGTTAGGATTTTGTTCTTTGTATGGAGAAAACACGAATTTTGAGAGATTGCTCCTATTTTCAGCATCCACCAGATTCGTTTTTTCCAACTTTTAATAAATATTTGGCTGGAAGTGGCGATCATGATAGCTGGGTACGGTATTGGTAGTCTTTGGTAGTGCGAAAATTTAATCCGTTTGTGCACGCAAGCCCACTCCAAAAGCACCTGTTTTAACACTCTGTTGGCCAGATTGTCTTCTGTTTTCAGAAGCTAAGGATGATTTTGTGATTGTTGGGGGACTGAGAAATCTGCCCAGCAGTATAGCAAGCTTTTTATTAGCACTTATTATCATAAGTGAAGGGGAAAAAACGACACTTCACTCCTGAATATTTATTTTCAACAGAAGCTTGAGGACAAAAGATAGAAATATTCTGAAAGATTTCCCCACCAGTGCAACTTTTTTTCTGAGAAAATAATCTCCCGAAAATTTTCTGAATGATCCTCTACCCAGCCTACCTTGCACCCACTGTCAGTAATGCTTAAATCTGATGAGATTGTAACGTTGAAGTTGTTGTTTGTTTCCGTTTTCAGGTTTATGGAGTGCTGGAGTATTTTTCAAATGCATTTTTCCTGAAGAAATTTTACATTACATTGTTATGCTTCGTTGTAACAATGATAGGACTGGGAACAGGATTTTCGGAAGCCATATCTTCGGTGATTACCACGGTGTCTGTCTGTTGTGCAATCGAGAGAGACGTCGGGGAGATCTCGAAGCCCGAGGTTTGTCATGTTTTCATGATCACCGCAACTTCATTGCCTGAAAATGGAGCTCAGTTGCAGGGGAGCTTGAGTGGTGTCTGAGAAGCAAACGGAATGCACTGTCGTCCTGCAAAGGCAACAAATGGAGGGTGAAGGTGGCATCAATCAATGAGAGCAGGACTTAATTGGGAGCTTGAAGCTTCGCACATGCGCCGCCAACAAAGGTTTTCTGCAAAGTGGATGCTGAAGTCGCCAATGTGAATAAGGTAACTACACCTAAAATCACACAAATATGCAATTCAGCATGGTTGCCATTATTATACTGGATTTTTTTTGGTGCGATCTTGTTGGAAGCCAAAAGGGTGCTTCAGATTCTCTAAGAATGCATTTTTTGGACACCATATGTATAAACTACAAATTTTCAAAGTACTGAAAGTAGGATTTAGGGTAACCAACTCTCATGAATAGTGGAAGTACATTTTAGGCAAGAATTTAGCCTTTGTGGTTTTAGAAAGTGTGTGATTTAAGGTGTTGTTACCTTATTAAGAAGATGCATGTCATATATCTATGAGATCATGACTATTGTTACTTTGTAATTTGGGGCACAATTTCATTTCTATACAATTGTAGCTTCCAAGAGACACAAGAGCAAATCTATTTACTTGAAAATAATTAAGTTGCTTCAATCCATTGAATTCTTATGTGTCTTTTAGCAGCAAGGAGAATCTACATATATTCAATAAGATCCCCTCAAAGCCCAAGCTAGTTTACCTTGGAAGGATCAAAGGTTCAATTAGTAGATGAACATGTGCATATTTTGTTCCTTCAAGAACCATGAAAGTCATCTGTCATACACTTTTGGTCCTCCATGATGTTGATTTGTACAAAGCATAGATTTGCTATAACTAGGATTGGTTTTGTCACCTATTCATCTAAATTGTTTCATCCACTAGGAAAGCAATTTTGTTTTTAGTTAATTGATTGACATATAGGTACTAAAAAGTTATGTTTCAAAAATAATCAATTGACTTTATCATTACAACAATTTTTTAATCTTTGAAAAAATCTAGCATTGAAAATATTTCATGATTAGTGTCAGCTCACTAGAAGAAAAATTTGTCCACCATGACCGGTTAAATAATGACTAAGTGTCCTATACAAGTGTTTTGCAAATGTAGTCATTTGTTATCAATACCAAATCTTATTTGTATCTTATTGTTTTAGTGGTAAAGCAATTGTAGAATGAAGTGTAGCAAAATTCAAATTCAAAATTAATGTGAGCTATTCACCATCCAACATTCATCATAGTTGTTGATGACTGTAGATAGGTCTACGCATTGTGTAATCCACCATATCGATCTGTAGTGGCAAAAACCTAAATTTGACTAAAAAACAAGTGCAACTACACTTCTATAGAAGCTAAATTTGACTAGAAAGTGACTGCAGCTATAAAATGATTATCATTTTAGTCAAAATGTTTTAGAAGTGTTGTCTTGTGTTCATTAGTCTTTTGATACCATTTTTAGAAATCCCACATCAACTATTAGAAACCATGTACATTAATAATGGAATGCCAAGTATCATTGAGATTTGTTTCTTGTCTAGATCTAGACCCCCTTGGCCACTACCACTAGTAGAAAATGCAGAAATTTCTGTTGTTTGGTGACCAAAACGTCACTGAAACAACAGAAATTTCTGCGTTTTCTACTAGTGTACATAAACATGGAGAAGCATTGTTGCATCTTGGAATCAGGGTTTTGTGGTGTCACTTTGAGTGGAAAGGCATTGGAAGGTGTTGGCAAGGTTTTGTAGTGTTGAACAAGGTATTTGTAAATGCGAGGGCCCTCTAGAACTTTTTGATGGATTTTGGTTGATGTTCAAGGTTGCAAGTCGGTGTTCTTTATTGTTAGAATGAAGGCATTTGTTTTGTTTGGAGGTACAAAGCTGATGGCACAAAGATTGAAAGGGAAGGGACAAAGGATTGTTTTCATGAGGATTTTATTTTTGTCTTGCCATCATGCTATGGTTGGCAATGCAATCAACAAGAAATTAGATCTTGTGCAGTGTGGGGGTGGTAATTAGCTACTTAATGGCCAAGAGTTCTATTGTGAAGAATTTTAATCTACCAAGAACTACAAAGACAATGATTGTTTATGTCTACTCATAGTAATTGTGTAGATAGTCAATGCTACCTTAAGTAACAATGTATGAGGCATAAAAGGTATAGATGTGTTTTGCAATGATTTAGTGTATTCTTTTTGTGCAAAAGAATTTTTGTTGTTGGCACAATGTGTTATTTGTACTATCTTATCTTTCTAGAATTGCAAAAGAGTTATAAATAAATTATCCTCAAAGGCCTAGCAATTAGTGCCCCATTGGTAACCACATAAAAAGAATACATTGACAAAGTTCCAACTAGGATGTCAGATGAGAAACAACCCCATTGTCTTTTAGGACAACTTTTCTAAGAACAATTTGTACACAACAGCTACAAGTCCTCAAATTAGCACCAATCACAAATGTCCCATACAACTAAAAAAAAGTTGTTCTTGTAGTTGAAAAACCTTCATGTTTTCTAATGGTTTGAATTTTCAGTTCTTAAATCAAATAAATATATTTTATAATAAAAATAATGTAATTAATTTTTAAAATTTTGATGTGAATTGATTTTTGTTTGTAGAATTTTTTGGAAATTTTGGTTAGACTTTGAAAAACTACTTTGGTCTAATTGATGAAGGCAAAAGCTAGAGTAGTACTTCCTAAGGATAGAAAGGGACCTGTACAATGATGTTTAGATTTGCATGATTGGAAGTAGGTCCAGTCCTTCATACACTGCGGTATTATAAGTTTTTGACAGGGTTTTTGAAGGAGTGTTTAGGACTTTTGATTGTGAATCAATGTTGCGGTCAATCTTTTGAGTGGATAGTGAGTCACAAGTGACAAAAATGTTCATTTATTTAAAAACCAAACATGAAAAAATGAAGTGGTACACGTGGTAATCAGCCACTAATGGTTTATTTTTTCCAAAAACTTTGAAATAGGTATAATAACCTTTTTCTACTAGCTCTAAGACTTCAAAGGGATACACATGTAATTCTCTAAACAAAATACTTCATCAATGGTGTAAGTCCAATTATCCCCCCAACTCTATATTTGTATGAGAGAGAACATCGAGGAAATGTTACTACATCACTCAGGACTAGAGCAGTCCGAAATTGCCAAACGTCTCATCTATTTTGGGGCAGATGGAGTTTTGGTATTCCAAAGTAGTAGGAACAGAGTCACGACACAGATGAAGGAGCACATGGCTCCTTTCTTATTCGGAATTCACTACATGGCTCATCGTACTAACTTGGCTGTGGAGCCATTGTCCAATTTGTCGGTTGTAGCAAAAGTTGAGGCTTTGTGTAATGCAATGTACGCATATTTTAGTCACAGACCGAAACGTCATTTAGAATTCCAGAAACTTGCCGACTTAGTGGAAACAAAGGGACGTCGTATACTACGCAATTTGAAAACAAGATGGTTGTCTTTGCTTGAGCCCTTGAAGAGGGTGATGGGAAAGTACAAAATTCTTATTGCCAAAATGTGTGAGGATGCTTCTGTTAAATAGCCTGAGCTCATTGTGAAGCAAGCTGCCACAAAAGAGACTGCCCATGAGAACTACAACTTCCTTCGAGATGTTGGTACTTTGCTGGCCCTTCCTTGCCTCATGCCGTTATTGGACTCTGTCAATTCTTTGATGAAATTTGCACAGTCTAACAACGTGTTCATCAGTGACTACATTGCCGCAGTGAAAATTTATCAGAGTGAATTATACATGATGTACACTGATAAGGACACAGCTTAGCAGAAGGAGCACTTTGAAATGTTTTATGACATAGTGCATGATCATTCCTATTCTATCACCCAAGAGTGGATTACAGATCTTAATACTAATGAGTCTCTAGCCTTCCGTATGGGAGGGTATACCTATCCTGCTCACTCGATTTGTACCTTGAGTAGAAAGAAGTTGTAGGTCAGCAGAGAGGACTTCAGTTCTGTGATCAGCTCCGTCAAAGCTCAATGTAGGGACGCAGCTAAGATGTTGATTCTAGAGTTGGATGTGGGATTTCTAGAAGTAGAGCTCATGAATGCATTGGGCGTAGTATTTCCTTAATATTGGCTCCAACCTAATTGTGATAATCTCTTCATCTTGCATGTGAAAACTTTGAAGTCTCACTTCGTAGTTGAGCGGACTGTGAACTTTGGGATTGTGCAGAATCCCAATTGCAAGCAAGTGGACCCTATTCTTGATAGGCAGCTACTTTCCTTACAGATGTCTCTATTTAAATTGACGATGAAATCCCATGCACAAAGAGCCATGGCCGAACCAAGGGATGAAAATCCTTTAATCAAAGTGTGGGTCCATATTGGACAAAATGCTTTGATGCTCAGCCGTTTGTCTAAATTCATCAAGTTGGCCAAAATTGCAGTCTCTATCGTGTTGGACAACATGGAAGATGAAAGGACTTTTTCAACTCTTAGTTTTATGAAGTCAAAACTGAGAAACCGTCTTGCAAGGCATGTTGACACATGCGTCAAACTTTTCTCACATGATTTTTTCATTGTAGAAACCTTCTCGGTGACCAAAACTATCACTTCATGGTAGGAAGAGAGATCCCGACGGGGAGCAGACTTGTAAGGTTGTTTCCATCAATGCCGCAAGTCTTAAGTTCTAAATTTATATACAATTGTACTAACTGGATTGAAGGTGGGTGGGATTATTTATTGCATCCGGGCAAGGCCTTTTGTGGCCGGGGTTCAACTCCCCTGAACAATAGTTTACTAAGTTTGTGTTTGTGTGATTTGTGTTTTTTTTTCTGCTTCTTTCAATTTCAAATTTAATATTGTGTTGTTTCTTTCTCTTATTTGTGTGGCTTTGTGTTCATTCTGTCCCAATTTCTGCACGGACATCTCAAGTAGCCCTTCCGGAACAAAGATGAAATCTGTACGTAAGAGTTTCTACTTTCTCGCACTACCTGCTGTAAATGAACTCACTGCGGGTTGTGATGATGAAGGTTTTCATCATTTTTTCTACATGTAATTTTCTCGCTCACATCACCTCACATTAATTGCTAACTTCATGTTGTCTCTCGTTCTATTGTTTGCAGAGTAAACCCCCAACTCCAAGTAATGGAATCCAGAGTTAGGCGAGCTATCACATGGCCAATGGTACTGCTGCTAAGGTTCTGGAAGAACTTCGAAATTTAAACCATCTTGTTCCGCCGAGAGCAAGAGTTTCTGGCACTGAATGGTTATGTGTTTGTTCCGTCCATGTGCACAAGACTTTAGTCTCTGAGTTGCCAAACAAGTGATTCTTCTAATTTTTACTTCGCCAAAACGTCGCAGAGGAGGTTCAGAGCCTCGCCAATTCTGGCTCCATTTGTGAAGCCACAGAAACAATATGTATCGCCTAATCAACGATTATTGACACCGTACAGAAGTCAGCCAGGAGGGTCAGATTTGAGCAGAAGGAGCCAGGAAAGCAACTCGGTAGAGGCTGAAGGAGTGTGTCGCATGACCTAGTAAAAACCTTAAAAAATTCATTGGATGTAAGACATAGTTTTGAACAAGGTTCACTAGAAGAAACCCGCGATCAAGATGTTACATTGGACGTAATTTTTGACATAAAAACATGAAATTGTAACATGATGCGCAAAAAAATCCGTCAAGTTAAACGCGGGTTTCTTCTAGTGGTTGAGGCTCCGATGCCCATGTAGTATATTCATAGGATCCATAGATCAAGGAAGTGAACTTGAAATTTGTGCAAGAAGTGTGTGAAATCTTTTAATCTATGAGGACACATAAGGTGAAGGCATCCCAAAGTGTCAATTCAACTTAGTTCGAGGCACCTTTTCCTGAAAATGATGTTTTTGTAGTATTAGCAAGTGAAAATCATGAATATTTATAAATAAATTTAAAAAAATATTTGGATGTGGTATGTAATTTCTATGATTTTTCAAATTGCCAACTCCTTAACTATCATATAGGTGAATCATAAATCAAAATTTGTAGAAATCAACAATTAGAGAGTTAGAGTTAATTATGTGTCCTTCAAATGTGCCAATGAATTAGAGGTAATAATTTGGAGGACACATTAACAAAAGTCTTGGGACACATTTAGTAATAGTCTAAGGTACAAGAATGGGAACATGAATGCTTTTGGGTACCTTCACCTTAGCTTTTGACAACTAAATTTTAGCTCAATATAGTAGGAATGTGCAAGCATTTAGATGCCGCAAGTTTCTAGATTGTTGCAAGATGAATGGAACCTTGTCCTTTATGTATGATAAATAGAGACTTGACATTGGTTTGGTTGATCCTACTACTTAGAAAAATCATCTTATTTGCACTAGCTAGTCTTCAAATTGGATAACTATAGAGTGAGTGCGTGATTTCATAAACAAGATATTTGTGGAGATTGTTCATCAATGGACACCTAGTATTGGTCATTATTAATTGGGATTTTCAATGCGTGGGTTTCTGGAGGAAGTCTTTATGGCTTTTTGGATGCTTTGGGTGTCAATTGGTCTTTCTACTACAAGAGAAAGTGGTGTTTTAAGTGATTTTTTGAAAGTTTAGTCCTACATATAAGATTATAAGTAATGATCTTTAAGTACATTTTTAGTAAAAATTCATTAGAAATACATATCTTTCTAGTAAAATTTTATTAAAAATCTCATAAAAGGTCATTATTTATGTCTAAGACTATACTTTAAAAAATCACTTACAATACCACTCTCTCTTATAGTGATCTACGATTGGTAACGAGTAGCACTCTCTCGCACTAGTACTTGCATCAACAGGCGCTTCCACCAATGGCAACATCAAGTGTTTTCTAAGGGAGGTACGTTACTTCAAATACTTGTCTCTATCTTTAGATAAATAGAAATTACATTCATTGTTTAACCAAGTTTGAAGTAAGGAATGCTACTAATTGTAACCTATTTCCAAAACCAACCCTTATATATTCTTGTTTGAAATGTGTAGTATCTATTGATGAGTCCATAGGGTTGATTTTGGGCATGCTTATGTTTAGCACTACGACATGATTGCGTATGGGCCATTATTTGGAACAACATGCAATAAAAGCATGATTGTCACCACTACTATTATTTTACTAGTGGGATTTAAAAAAAAAGGTTAAGTGAGTAAGTGACTAAGTATTAAAGAGCAACCACCAATCGAGCATCCTTAGGGGATGCTTTTCATGGATGTCCCAATTTTCAGAGTGTCATCCTAGACTTTGCACACATCTTGGGGGATTGCTTTCAGAAGTCTTCAAAGAAGTCACACAATCTCTTGTTAGGGACTTTACTACCTTTCACAACCACAACCAAGGGGCCTTTCTATTATTTGGCACTTCAAACACTTGCGAGAAAGACCTTTATGTGTACTCTTCTTCAAATACTTGTTGTAAGTTGGTCCATCCATTAATTCCTCTCCATTAAATACTAAATTTTTGAGTAATATTGGTAGTTTATGTGAGAATGAAACGTCTAAAGTTAAATTAGTTTGTCATGCAGAGCTACACCAAAACTATTGCCAATTGAATATTTGGCATCTCCCTATGTCTATTGGCCAAATTGTTAGTAGATTGAGGGTTCCATTTTGACTCAAGGTTGATTTTTGTGATTTTTTGTGATTGACCCAGGAATGTTGTAGCAATAAAATGGATAAATGTGTAAATCCAATTGTGGTCCTAATTCCAACAAGATAAATTCATTATTGGAGAACGCCAATCTCAAACTCTCCAATATATGTTACTCTTGATGTGTCATACAACTAAGAAAAGATTTTGAATTGGTTTCAATTGGCATATTACAATGATATGCTTTCCTAAAATTTTGGCAGATTTGGATCACATTTGAGGTGTTACAAAAAACTACCTTATGTACCTTGTATCATAGGATTTTTTTTTCTGTACAAAGAGAATAATTTTCAAAACGTTTGGCATCTATCAGTTTCAGAACTCTCTTTTGCCCAGACTAACTACTCAACAGCCATGGTCATGTGGAAGTGGCTAAATCTGTTTTGATTTGGATGCTGAGGCTGTTGTTTGTTTGAATTCATGCTGCAGATTTGTGCAGTGCTGAAATATTTTTCCGATGCAATTAATTTCTGAGACAAAATTTCTGATTGCCGGCATGTTAGGCTGTCCTGTAATATTGCAATGGTTGGGATCAACATTTTTCCTACATGTATCTTCTACGTTTAACCTTTAAATGTTGAGGCGGACGTTTGGTGTCCGATGGATGATAAAGAATCTCTCTATGTAGGACAGAAGTACAATTCTTCACCTTCAGAATTTTGTGTGGAAAGGAGAGATCTTCTATAGTACTTTGACTTCTAATGAGTGCTTTTGCAATTTTTTAAGCCAATGCTTCACACGGTCATGAAAATTGATGATTTTCAAGGTCACCATGTTGTCTTTTAAGGGTTAAGGTGACTAAGCCTACAATAGGCAGAACTCTGGACTAGCTTTATGCAAGCCAATTTTTTTTTGTGAAGTGCATTTTACAAGACACATGTACAGCTCAAATTTTTTTGTTATGCAACGGAGAAGGACATTGGGGAGATTTCAAAGCCTAAGGTTTGTCATGCACTCCTGGCCATCCCACCTTCATTGACTGAAAATGGAGCTTAGCTTTGCATCTCAGGTGCACCTTCATCCTACAAAGGCAACATCAAATGGCAATGCATCAATGAAAGCAGATTGACTTTGGGAGCTTTGAACGATGAACATGGACTGTTGTAGGAACACATGTTTTGTTTTCCTACTAAAGTATTTGAAATCTCAGAAAATGCACATTGTAATCCATACCTTGAGTTAGGATGTTTTGTTTTGTTGGTTACAATGAGATTTCTTTAACCATCAATTTTCCACTCGCATTCTCAACACTATTGGAAAGCTCTTTTCAAGGAGGGGTGCACGGGCTTTGTTTTGTGGCATTTGGAACTATGTTGTGAGAGATGTTGAATTTCAAAGTTTGTATTAATTAAAAAATTATTTTTCCTTTAATTTTGGCTATGGCAATGATATAGGGCACATTGGTTATATCTAAGAGACCATGATTGTTCCCTTGTTATTTGGCCACAATTCAATTTTTGTACAATTGTAGCTTGCCAAAGGGACAAGAGCAAAAAATTAAGCTTGTTTGGTCCATTGAATTCTTGTGTGTCTTTTAGTGGCAATGAGAATCTACTGATCTACACAATAGGATCCCTTCAAAGCCCATGCTAGTTTATCCTGAATGGATAGGAGGTTCAATTTACTAGACGAACATGTGCACGTTTGGTTTATGCAAGAACCATGAAAGTCTTTTGTCATACCCTATTACATTCATAAGAAGAACAATTGTTTGTTTGGGTTGATTGGTTAACAATTAGGTATTAAAACCAAAGTGATTGTTCAAAATACTCAATCAACTTTATTGTTACATCAATTTTTTTACATTTGAAAAAATCTAGCAATGTTTCATGGTTAGCATAGTCTTCAATTTTCAAGGCTTAAACCAAGAAAATATAATTTATACTAAAATAATGACAATAAGCACTTTGAAGAGCTTGGAGGAAGTAAGTGTCATTCATGGGCATCATAGATCCCTTCTAGACTCCTCATTAAAATCTTACTAAATCACTTCAAGCTTTAGTAATTCATAAATGATTTATAAACTATCCTTGTACATGATTTACATAACAAGTATTCTTTAAAATATAAGGATAAGACCCACACAACAAACAAGTTTCCTTCTAAAATAAAAATACTAGAAGAATGTTTTTTCCATTTCCCAAATTCATGAAAAAAATCCATAGCCCCATTTCCTAACATGCATATAATCAATAGAACCATAAGAATATAAATGGCTTAAGCCTATATTCAACCCTCTCTATGCCACTCCCCAATATGACTTAAAAACCTATTTTTCTTTTCACCTTCTCATCCACACTTCTATGCTCGTTATGTAGCCCTATATCTCAAATACATAAAAATTGCCAAAGAACCAATTGACCTCAAGGTCACATTTGGTAAAAACTTCCTTAATTCCAAGGTCACTTTATACAACAAATAGCATAATCAAGTTGTCATCCAAGCATTACATGCAAATGAAGACACCAAGCTAAAACTTATTCTTAGGTCCAAATCAACCAAATCATTTTCAAATATCAAATGTCAATCAAACCATGCCCAAATCTCAATCGATGCGAGCAAAGACAATGCTTCTTATCACATTAATTATGTCAATTCCTAATAACATAAACATTTTGAATTCTTGCATCTTCAATTTCAATGATCTCCACATGTATGTAAACTTTGAACTTTCATCCAAAGCTTTTCTAATTCCTAAATTTCTACTTCATGTTTTTCATAAAGTACTACAAGAAAATAGCATCCAAATTGACAAAAAATTGATAGAAAAACGTTTGAATTGACCAAAAATGATAGCATTCCCTTGTAGTGAAGCAAATTCCATTTCCTACATGTTACTGAATTTGTAAAAATCAAACAAAAGTTTCACAAGATATTGGACATATTTAATAATAAGATCTTATAAATTCTAGCACATACTTTCAAATTCGAGCTCTAAATTTGCAAGCATTTGAAAATTGAGTGAATTTTTTCCTCTCATAGAATGATTTTCAATCTATATCTAATTCTCTAGAGAAAATATCAACATTCATGTTATTTCCTATATGATAAGCTAAGCTTCTTCAATTTGAGCAACCTCAACTTTGATTGCAATAATCTCCACATTTCTAAAATCTTTGAATTTCTATCCAAAGCTTGTCTAATTCCTAATTCAACTTCAAGTTTCTGAATTTCTAAATCCACATTCCTGCATGTTGATGAATTTGCTTGAAGTATTTTCAATATTTCTTGAGAAGATGGTCGAGCAGCTGGGTTTGATTGCCAACATCTATTTAATAGTTTTTGAATCCAACCATCAAAATAATTTGGCACCTCTGGCCTTTGTCCTTGGAGCACAAGATCATAGTCACTCCACAAATGACCTTCAAATGGAAGTTTGCCTCACTACAACAAAAGCAGTGTTTTATGACTACAAAATATGATTGCAGTGAGTCGTAAAATAAAAAAATATGACTCACGCAGAAATCACTGTAGATGACTCGGGATATGATTGACTCTAGTCGTTTGGAAGCAATCGCTTCAGACATCAGTCATATTGGCAGTCATATAAGTTGAAGGGTATAAATACCCATATTTAGCCATAGTATGCCAACATGGCATATACTTTGACTTTCCTAGGGGGGTCTTGACTTTTTATTGAATTACCCGAGCAAACAAAAAAAATTCTATGTGGAACATGACTGTGACGAGTCATATTTTTTGATGACGTGGAATATGACTGCAGTGAATCATATTTTTTGATGACATGGAATATGACTACGGCAAGTCATATTTTTTGATGATTTGGAATATGACTGCAGTGAGTCATATTTTTTGATGACATGGAATATGACTGTAGTGAGTCATATTTTGCAATGATGTGGAATATGACTGTAGTGAGTCATATTTTATAGTGATGTAGAATATGATTATAGTGAGTCATATTTTGCAGTGATGTGAAATATGACTGTGGTAAGTCATATTTTGCAGTGATGTGAAATATGACTTTTTCTAATCATATTTTTGAATGATGTGTAAAACAATTATTTTCAGTCATATTTTTTGATGATTTGTAAAACGACTATGTGTAGTCATACATCAACATAATTTAGTAGTTAAGTAAGAGAATCCATTTAATTAGAAATGAATACATATGATTGCTTAAATGGGCAAAAATTAATCACATTAGAAAGTCAAATACAAGAAAAAATGTGATTTTTTTCAATAACATTTATTAGTTACTAACACAAAATATATCACAATGGCTCTTTATATATATATATATATATATATATATATATTTCAACAAAAATGTAAAGATGTTACCTCTTTTGTATTGCAAGTAGCCTTCAATAACTTCATTTCAATCTCCAATGCCTACATGTATAAACAAGAAGGTTAGTTTTCAATAAATGAACAATATAATTCAAACTTTAAAGATTTAAAGCACTACAAAATATATAAACATGTTTAAGATAAAAAAAATTATAATCATTATATATTCAAAAAATTATAAATAACCAAAAAAAATAACAATGATAATAGAGAGACTAAGAAGCAAAAAGTAGCAAAAAAGAAGAAGCAAAAACTAAGTGACATTATGATTGCAAAATATGACTACAAAATATAACTGCAAAATATGACTAGGAGGCAAGAAAAAGAAAAACTTAAGATGGAAGAAGAAGCAAGAGTTAGGAGGCAAGAAAAAACAAAATCTAAGAAGGAAAAAGGAGCAAAACTTAAGAAGGAAGAAGAAGCGAAATTTAAGAAAAAAGAAAAAGAGAAATCTAAGAGGAAGAAGAAGCAAAACCTAAAAAGCAAAACTTAAGAAGCAAGAAGAAAAAAATTTAAGAAGGAAAAAGAAATAAAAGTTGAAAGGCAAGAAGAAGCAAAATCTAAGAAAGAAGAAGAAGCAAAAGCTAAGTAGGAAGAAGAAGCAAACCTAAGAAGCAAGAAGTAAGAAGGAGCAAGATCAAGTAAGAAGGAGCAAGAAGAAAAAAACCTAAGAAGCAACAAAAAACAAAACTTAAGAAGCAACAAAAACAAAGAAGAAGGAACAAAAAAGAAAGAAGAAGAAGCAAAACCTTAATAGGAAGAAGAAGCAAAACCTAAGAAGTAAGAAGAAGTAAGAGGAAGCAAGAAGAAGAAAAACCTAAAAAGCTACAAGAAACAAAACTTAAGAAGCAACAAAAACAAAGAAGAAGAAACAAAAAATAAAGAAGAAGGGGCAAAAAGAGGAGTGGCTATAAAAAATAGTGGCTAGGGTTTCAAAACCCTAATTTTGTGGCGGCTACGGTTTCAAAACCCTATTTTGTGGCGGCTAGGGTTTCAAAATCCTAAATTAGTGGCAACTACAAAAAAGTGATTTTAAATAAATATGACTACAAAAAAATCCTATGTGGAAAAATATGACTAAGTATTTTCTAAATATATTCCCTATTTAAATTGCTTTTGGGCTGCCCTAAAAAAAATCTTACTATTATAGAGATGTAATTGCAAAATATGACTAGAAAATATGATTGGGCGTTCCCTAAATATGTTCCCTACCGTTCTCTATGAAGTATTTTGGTGTTCTCAATGGCCATATACTATACGGCCATGATGTATAAGGCTAAAATATGACTCGCAGTCATATTTGCAGTCATATTTTTTTTACCTTCAAAAATATGACTACAAGCAGTTGCCAATCATCCTCACTCCTCAGTCATAATTCTGCAGTCATAAAACACTGCCATTGTTGTAGTGCCTGTCAAGATCTCATAGCAAATCATTCCATAACTATAAACATCTGTTGCTTTGGTGAATAGTTCTTCCTTCTTCCTCACATTCCCATGCTTGCAAGCTTCTAGTATTTCAAGGGCTCTCCAAAACCTTGTTCCTACAATTCCAAGAGAACATTCATAGTCGGCTATAGAAAAATTATTAAGGTTGTCAAGAAGTACATTAGAAGCTTTGATGTCTCTATGAACAATGCCACAATCATGTAGTTGATTCATCCCCAATGCAACACCATGCATAGCTCTTAAGGCCTCTTTATTTGAAAATGGACCCTCATTGTTTGACCTTGCAACATTTGATGGTTTATCATATTCCGTAGGTCTTCTTTTTCTTTGATCAATAGAAAAGCAAACCTACCATCATCCAACAATGTTCCACCAATCACTTCACAATGGAACCTTAATGGCAAAGCCAATCCAAGCTTCCAACAGTTCATTTGATTTGCATGGAATTGCAACATTCCATGTGGCCATTGTGATTGCAAATGGCGCAAAAAAGTCCCCTTCTTAAACACCTTCAAGACATGTTTTATAGATCTTTTCATATCTAGTTCAAGATCTTTAGGGTGAGACCACTTTACTTATACTTCATAGATCTCTGCTTGTCCACCTTCGGCAAACTTCTCACCCATCACCAATTCACCCGAACTACCCCGACCTCCACCAAAAGTCACGAAGAAAGTACCCCAAGTGGGATGTGCTTGCAACGTCTTGAAAAGCTCCTTGTTGCTCACTTCTGCCACTTCATTGTTAGAGTCAAAGTCTCCCAATTGGCTCCAATGAGACTTCGACTTTTTGATAATTTCCTCAATACTAGAGACATGACTTGCCCGCTCTATAGAGCTCCCACTAGGGTCAAAACAAATTGGTGGTAAATATGAAGTAGGGCCAAGTTGAGTTTCAATTGCAAGTGTCTTTTGATTGCTTGAGCCACTTGATTCACCCATCACGCAAGAGTACATATGAGCTTCAACCCAACCCTTCCAACAACAAGAGCTTGTTGGCTTCAAGAGTATGCTGTTTCAAATACAGAATAATGCCTTTGCACTATAAGCGTTCTTCTATGTTGTTTCAACGTTGAGAGATTAGGCTTTCAATAGAGTTGGAATCACAAAAGCATGGATTGTGAGAAAAGGATGTATAGTAGAACTTCTATGAAACTTGAGAACCATGACAACAAGATCAAAATCTAAATTATAACATCCCAATGCATCACCCTACACCCACAAGGGTAGACAAAGAAACGATCTAGCAATCAAAGCATCCCACTAAAATGAAGCCCTAAGAACAAAAGAAGTAGAGCCTGATTCAATTTGAAAGTGAACAACCAAAATAAGTTAGAAATTTCACAACAAGCATTAGAGAAAATTTGGACACTCCATAGGGCTGTTAAAAAGTGGCAGAAGGGACCCTGGAATTACATTTATTTCAACTTTACAATTTTTTTTAATCCAATAGTCACTCATTGCCAATGTCCGCATTTGTCAGAGCATTGATTTAGAAAAAATTGTGTTTAAATGGAGAACATGCCGGCACTTACTCTTTTAAATATGTGTGGTCAGAACACACGGTCAAAGAATGTCGTTAGGTTCTCCTCAAAAACAGTCTGTCAGGGTCTCTTCAAAATCAAAATATAGTCGAGTTGTCAAAAATGAACCAATTATTATTTATTGTGGTAGTGGATTCAAAGCCAAAGTTCTAAGTAAAAAATAGAAGTTATCACTTCTAACAATAACATTTTTTTTAATTTTTAGATTTTTTAGATATAGATTTAAACTCCAAGTTCTAAGTAAAAGACAACAATTACTCCATCTAACAATAATATTCTTTCTTATTTTTAGATTCTTCAAATCCTAGATAAAAAGTTTGAACATAACCTTCATTTGTAACAAAACAAATGATATGACAAATTTGTATGTCGAATAGATAGATATGAGGTGCTTTTAAAAAATTAGTTGTGCTTGCAATGCAAGCTCGGTTTATACATTTGTCTAATCAGTATAGAAACCAATTTGATTTTTAGTGTTTGTAAAGTAGAGAGATGTGAGGTGCTTCTAAAAAAATCAGTTGTGTTTGCAATGCAAATCCGGTCCACACATTTGTTTGATTAATATAGAAACCAAATTTATCTTTCACTATACCTCGAGTAGAGAGATGTGAGGTGCTTCTAAAAATCAATTGTATTTGCAATGCAAGCCCGGTCTACACAATTGTCCGATCTGTATAGGATGTATAGAAGTGTTCATCTAAACTCAATGAAGCCAAAACAGAACCGTCAAACAATTTGGCTCACAAGAAAATTTTAATTACACATCTGACTATACAAGTGTCCAATCGTTTGTTAGTAAAATAAAGATAAAATAACCACGAATTTTGGGTACAATAAGAATAAAAATTATGG
Source organism: Climacium dendroides (assembly GCA_950106755.1). Classification (NCBI taxonomy): domain Eukaryota; kingdom Viridiplantae; phylum Streptophyta; class Bryopsida; order Hypnales; family Climaciaceae; genus Climacium; species Climacium dendroides. Next base: position 19,218,163 of record OX467090.1, on the reverse strand, counting down.
TTTCATAACTACTCACGTTCAAGCCCCAAAATTGCTAAAGTCATGCAATTTGGAACCCTAATAAGAAGTTCTCAAGGAGAACAAGTGATGGAGGTTCCAGTCCAAATCCCTTATAGTTCCAATCCAAACAATTTAAATTTTGGTCACAATCCCTTTTGGTTTTGGCCCCAAACCCTTTTGAGTTTCAGTCCCAAGACCTTTTACTTTAGACCCAAACCCTTCAAGGTTTTGGCTCCAAAACCTTCTGAGTTTCGGTCCCAAGCCCTTTTACTTTAGACCCAAACCCTTCAAGGTTTCGGCCCTAAACCCTTTTGGTTTTGGTCCCAAACACTTTTAATTTAGACCAAATCCTTTAAGTTTCACTTCTAACTACTACATGTTTCAATTCAAACTAACACATGCTCAACCTAAAGTAATCATGAACTTCAAATTCAAAATTCTTTTACTTTATTTTCACTTGTTGCCACAATTTGTAATCCTAGGTTTTAATTTTCATTACACTACTTTTAGTATACCTTCATGATTTATTAGCACTTCAATTTCAATTTTTGGTCTCACTTTATTTGCTCACACTATCTTCTTGTGAGATTGGTGAATTTTCTTGTCACCCATGCTCTAAAATTGAATCGAGGTGTCTAATTGGTCTAGCTACACTTACAACACTGAACACAATGGATCCATATGTAGCTATCACACAAGCTTGACTAAGACTTGCAAACCCACAGACAAGCAATCAATTTATAAATAGTAAAAAATAAAATATTAAAAAAATTCGAGGTGCACCTCTTGAATGGATTGTAGAAGTGGAGAGTCTGTCATCTATCGGAGAGAGATAAAGGAATCGGACAACAACCATGCCAAGCTCTCATCTTCTTTGACATATAATTACAATTAACTAAAACTTCAGAAGTACCTCTTCTGACAGCCTTGAAATTAAAAATTGATAGAAACTAATTGATTCTCAAAATATTCACACAAGGTGAACGAAATTTCCTGTCAAGAGATATTGTCCTTTCCCTAGTGTTGTAGGGTCCTGTTAATAGCTTGGCTTGTCAAACCTTGACGTCCCTCCAGAAAGTTCAAATTTCCTCTAATGCAGTCAAGATACCAGACAAGTCGAATGAGTTTCTTACTCGGGTAAAGGAAAGACAGGACAGGAAGCCACAACCCCCCAGAAACAAGTGATTGGGCACTTTACCTGGAGATGCGTTGTCAATGGGCTACTCCGTCTCCTTCACAAGAACCCAAATCACACAGCAAAGCGCGCTGCTTACTTCGACGCTTCCAATCAAGTCTCCCGCAGCTAGCAAGTGAAGCAACTCTTACTCAGTGCTCCTACAAATCTCTCAGAATAAGCTGCGATGGTGGGCAATCTTACTTGATGAATCTTGTTACTTCTGACTCAATCAACCGAATCCGGAAATGCAATACAAGTGGCGCTCGACGTCCCCTTCCATTGCCCATCAAAGAATGCAGCCACCCGATCACTCCATCTTACCGACAATTCGTTCGTCGAACCACCAAGCCAGCACTGAACAAAGAAAAGTAAAGCCGGCAGCGCATTTCGGCGGCGCTTCCAACAAATTACTCCTCCGCAGCCAATGAAGCAGTTCCCAGCGCAGAGCTCTCACAGGAATCTCCGACGAAGTTCGAAGAGCAAAAGCAGAGATCAGAGAGCAGCAGCTTTGTGGAGCAAACTCCTTTAGAATAAGGTGCCGACGGAAGGGTGGGGCAGGAAAACGCGTTGCCCCAGGTCACGGCCATGACGAATCGAAGCAGGGCAGTCATCCAGGAATCAGGGATCGAGCCCCGTCAGTCTGTCACCCGGAATCACTGACCGCGGAATACGAAAAATATGGAACCACGAGGCCTCGGATGGGTTCCGTGTGCTGCACACATTTGCTTCTTGCTTTCAGTTGCAGACTTTCCTTTGTTACTTGACTAGTTCACTTTCACTGGTTGCTGTTTGCAGATTATTACTGAGGCTGGGCCAGGGGAGCTGACTTGCTCATTTTCGAAGTCGCATGAACCTTGGCTTCCCTTCAAGAACGACTCTGTCAGCAAGTAATTCAAGAGTAAGGCCATTGTCAATTGACTCTGGAATTTTCCCCACTAAATACAGTAGAATCCTAACTGGTCACTGCTTCGTAATTAGAACTTGAGAAATTTTTATCATTGGAAAGTGCATTCAGAAGTAAGAATTTTGCTAGAAATTAATGACTTTGGTGATTCCATTTGTAGCACCAATCTTGTAGACATGTATCCATGTTGCTCCACACAATAGTCCACCAAGAACTCATCAACATGGGAAAGTAAGGCATGTAGACAATCATCAACAAGAAGCCAATCACAGGGACCTTGAACCTACATAGAATAGCATAAGCTTTCATGTCACTTTGCATGTCACTTTGCATAGAATTCTCTATGTGATCCTCATTTAATATAATCCAAAAACATGTCTCCAAAAGTCACAAATTCATAAAATAGAAGAACAAAACAATTCTTTAGAATGATGGACCCTAACATGCTATTTTTGTTGTTGACATTTTGCATTGAATACTAAAACTTCATTGAATTTTTGAACCATTGCTTAATCTCTCCCCTTCAGAGAAGAGACAATATACCAATGTCCACTTTACTACTAATAGGAGACTTCTTCTTAGGGAGTAGTATGAAGCCCCTTCACAAATTGTCTTGATAAAATACTAAAAATATAGCAATATATGTGACTGGCATAGCTAAAGATACTTGAAGCAAGAAGTTAGTTGCGGTAGGATAGTTTGTGGGGTTAGTCTATCCGCCCGAGATTGAATTGGCAAGAAAGGTTTAATTTTTATAAATAAATTTCAATAGCCCTTTACCACACAACATGTGGTGGTTGTGTGGTTGATAGGTGGCGTGGTTTTACATAATGTATACTAAATGACTTGTCTAACTTAACTCTACCTACCCAAAGTATAGTAGCCTTTGAAAATTAAGGGAAACTATTTAGGAAAAAAATAAGGGACTAACTTGCAATAGGATGTACAAGTCATATAGTGATGTGTAGCCCACTATGCTATTCTATTGTATTTTAGAAACTTGTTGCTCCATGATCTAGATTTGAAATTTCTTTGTAGAAATGATATGTTTAGAATTTAAACCGAACTAATGAAATGAAGGTCATGTAGTTTAGTTTGTTTTCCAATTTTAAAATGTGAAAAATTACTAAAATTAAATATTTTATTACAATTTAAATTGAAGGTGTATTTTGATGTCTATTTATTTCCATTTATAGAATGTCATGGAAACTTTGATTGGACTATGAAGTTCTTCACTATAATGTACATATATGGTGAAGTTTTTAGATTTTTTGAGATGATTTTCCATTTCATATAACTTTCAATTTGATTTGCTTTTCTTCACTATTTCTTTCAAACTCTTAAGAAATTCAATTTTTCACTAAAAATATGCAATTTGTGTGACATAAAGAAGACATATGATTTCATTTCTAAAAATTTGAAAAAACATCATTTACATTTAGTTGCTTGAAATGTGTACCACTATCTATTCATGAAATCCCAAGGTTGTTTTTGAACACTTTGAACATTCATAGTTTATTCATATGGTATCCAAAAAGTATATTCTAAGAAAATTTTGGACTCCCAACCAACTCCAAAAAAATATTCAATAGTTTAATAATAGGAACCAGGCACGTAAGTGATGAATTGGATGATTATAGGTGTAGTTAATTTCTATAGAACTTAAGATATTTGTCCCTCTGATGTCACTAATCACAACTTATTGTAATAGTTCATATTATTAAATGTATATTATTTTTATTGAATCTTATTGGCAATTGAAAAGAGATTTCAATGCACTTGAATATAGAAATGATATGAATAAGTTAGGTCTTGCATTCAACATGTCTAATTTTGGACAATGTTGATTTTGAGTGAACATTTCATAGTTGCTAAAGCACATCTCTTTCACTTTCTCTAGTCTAATTTAATGATATGAATGTATATGGATCATCATTTGGAATAGCATGCAATCAATGCACAATTGTCACCTATGTTATTATTTTATTGGTGGGATATATAAAGAAGATAAGTGACCAAGTATTAAAGAGCAACCGCCAATCAATTCAAGCATCTTTAGAGAATGCTTTTCACAAATATCCTAGTTTTCAAAGTGTCATCTTAGATTTGCTTCCATCTTACAAGCATCTCAAAGGATGGCTTTTGGGAGTCTACAAAGAAGTTACACAATCATTTGTTAGAGACTTGACTACCATTCGTAGTCAAAACCAAGGGGCCTTTCCATTACTCGGCACTTCAAATACTTGCAACAATGACCTTCATATGTATTCTTCTTCAAACACTTGTTATAAGTTGGACCATTCAATGCTCATTAATTCCTCTCCATTAAATACTAAATTCTTGAGTACTATTGGCAGTGTAATGTAATGGAGACTAAAATGTGTGAAGTTTGATGAGTTTGTTATGCAATCCCACATCAAAACTGTTGTCGAATGAATACTTGCATCTCACTATGACTGTCTAATCATTGGTGGACTTGTTCGTAGATTGAGGTTTCCATTCTGACTCGAGGTTGATATTTCTGATTGTTTGGGGTTGAAAAATTAGCCCATGAATATTGTAGCAATAAGGTGGGTAACTATAAAACAAACCATGGCTCCAATCTTGGCAAGAAATATTGACTACATTCATTAGAGAACACAAATCTTGAACTCTCCAATATATGTTATTGTTGATGTGTTGTAAAAGAAAAGATTTTGAATTGATTTCAATTGGCATTTTACAATGACATGCTATGACAATTGGCATTTTGGTAGAATTGGGTCACATCAGGTTTTACAAAAACCTACCTTATGTGCCTTGTACCATAAGATGGACTTATCCTGGACATATTTTCTGAGATAACAATTTTTCAAGCGTTTGGGATCTATTTTTAGAATTCATTTTTGCCTAGACTATCCTAAAGCCACGGTTATGTGGATGTAGATTTGGAACTATTGTTGGTTCCAATTCAGGTTTGTGCAATTTTGGAGTATTTTTCAAATGTAGTTACTTCAAAGATGAAATTTCGGATTGCTAGCATGTTATGCTTTGAATTCCTCTAAATTAATATAAATATGGCTGGCATCAGTATCTTTTGTAGCTATTTCTTCTGTGCTTAGCACGACATTACTTTTGTTATACAATGAAGAAGAAGCTTGAAGAGATTTCAAAGCTTGAGGCTTGTCATGCACTCTTGGCCACCCTACCTTCATCACCTGAAAAATGGAGCTTCTGAAGTGCGCACTGTCATCCTACAAAAGCAACGACAAATAGAAATGTGTCAATGAAAGCAGACTTCCACTATAACAAAACATGGTAAAAAAAATCGCGCACAGTCGCGACTACGGTTTTTTTGGTCACGTTTTTGTGACAGTCAAAATTGTGGACAGCCACGGTTTTTTGCAATTTCCCGCTTCAATATTATGAATTTGGGGGCGTGCTATATATCATTAGAAAGTTATTTTAAATACCTTTCCAATGATATATGGCACGCCCCCAAATTCATAATATTGAAGTGGGAAATTGCAAAAGAAGGTTCAAGTCCACTACGCGCACGCGCACAAAAACATGACCAAAAAAACCGTAGTCGCGACTGCGGGCGTTTTTTTTACCATGTTTTGTTATAGTGTTCGGAGCTCTTGCAAAGTAAATGCTGAAATATTTGAGTTCTATCTCATGGGTGCACTTAGTTCTACTACAACAAACCACGTGTGAACAAGTGGTTTCTAATAAACTATAATTTTAATTTCATAGTTTATCCCATCTAGTGAACAGGCGTCAGACGGACATGTAGGTGGATGCAGCAGCCAGATGGGTTGATAACGTGAATGGGATGGATGGCTAGGCAGACGGGGCGGACGGATGGGCGGACGAAGCGGATGAGAAGGCGGACAGGGCGGATAGTGCAGACAGTGCGGACAAGTGGGCAGATAGCGTGGATGAGGCAAGCGGACAGGTGGGCGAACGAATCAAGCAGACAATGCAAATAGATGGGCGGATGGTGCAGATGAAGCAGGCGGATGGCACGGACAAGGCGGACAGCAGTTGGACGGACAACCCTTTTTAAGTCGCAAAAAGCTTCTTTAGGCATTTGCGACTTTATTTCTTGGATTTTTGGGGCGTGTAATACACTGTTGGAAAGTTCTTGCAAATTCCTTTCCAATGGTATATTACATGCTCCAAAACACCAAAAACTCAAGTCGCAAATGAAAAACAAAGTTTCGTACTATTGAATGGGTAAACAAGCAGGTGGACGGGTGGACGACACTTGGGTGGATGGCCTCTTGCAAGTCACAAATGACAAGCAAAGTTTTGTGTTATTGTGTGGGCGGACAAGAAGGCGGATAGGCTAATGACTACCAATGCAGACGGGCAGACGGGCGAATGGTAGTTGGGCGAACGGCCCCTTTTAAGCCGCATAATTTTTTTTTTTGGCATTTGCGACTTCAATTCTTGGATTTTGGGGGCATGTAATATACCATTGGAAAGCTCTTACAAATACCTTTCTAATGGTATATTACACATTCCAAAACACCAAAAACTCAAGTTACAAATGACAAACAAAGTTTTGTACTATCGAATGGGCAGACAGGCAAGCGGACAGTCCGACCGCCTTGGTAGATGCACGGACGAGCGGACGACAACTCATAATGGTTGCCTATGTAACATTCAAGGCATCTACCTAACTATCTGCTTGAGAACTCCTCATTTATTAAAACATTGGATTCTGAAAGATATAAATGCTTTTTTAAAGACTTCTTTTCAATGTTGCAAACATAGAATGTAGCGTTTATGTATGAAAATGAAATACAAATTATATTTGAATACATTGAAATCCTAAACCCTAAACCCTACATTTAGTATGAAGTCATTAAAAATTGATGAGATGTGCGGAGTATGTTTAAACTTCAAATTTCTTTAAATGTGAATATGAAACTGTATTACATATTTAGGCAACAATGAGTTGTTTATTTATGTTTTAAATGTAATAAGGGTTGTTTTTCTTCAATTATTATGTGACAATTCTAAAAATGTAAAACATGCAATTATAACCTAGAGTGTTTTTTATGTTTGTAAAAAAATGCATTGATAGTTTGAATTACTAAGGTATGCTTAATATAAACAATTGTATTCTTTTGTTATTTTATCATAGGAATATACATGATGCTATTTAAAACATTGTTATTTTTTATTTGTATTTAATTTAATTATCACCTAGTATTGCACAAGTTTTAACATGTATTATTGTCATCACACACATATGTGATATCTAAATAAAATTTTGTGCAATGTTACCATATAATACAAGTTTTTTTAAACTAAAGCAAATTTGTTTGCTTTGTTATTGATTTAGTGCAAGGTATTACCTCAAGAAATGGTTTTTTAACCCCTAAATGCTCAAGGCACCAATCCCAAAATTTTGAAGTTAAATAGAACTTAATCAAGTTTTTATTTTTAATACTATATATTTTTGAATCCCTACATGCTATTCAAAATGTTGTTATTTTTTCTCATATCTTTATACAAAGTCATTTGTACATGCATTAGTTCTTATTGTTATTACATGAAGTCCTTAAATTTAAAGTTCATAAGTAAGGACAATTTTGGTGGCTTGTTTCTTCTTCATATGGTATTTGTTCCTAATTACTTTTTTGGCAAAGTTGTACATACTAGTTTAGTTTGTGTTTGTGTGTTTAAAATACCATATCAATACAAAAAGTTACAAGTGTCTAAGAAGTATTTTAGTAGACGGAGTCACAAAGGAATTCAGGCTTAGAAGATTTTTTTGCGACTTTCTTTTGCGACTCTTTGACATTTCAAAGACATTTTGGATACACAATAAATCATTTGATTGATATTTTCTTTTACTAATGTGTATGAGTGTTGGTTTTGAAGCACTTTATAGTTTTAAGTTTGTTTTTTCTAGTAGAATAGGTTTAGAAATCAAATTTCACCTCTAATGTGGTTCTAGGAAAATTTTAGCATCCTTTTTCAACTCTAAACTGACATTACAATCTTACAATGTATGAGGCCAAATCACTCCAAATTTGTTTCACATCACCTTTAGTACGTACAATATAAGATTGTACGGTTGAGATTTTTATACCTTAGTGACATTTAAACCTACAATACTTCAAAAGCAATAATGTTTTCAATCCCAAAAATACTAGGGACACTAGAGGATTAAAAAGAAGAACATCATATACAATTATTATGAGGCACAAATTTTTATCAATGTTTTGAATAAAGCACCAATATCTAGTCATTTAAACAATTTTGTAGTTGATCATGAGAAGTATGAGGCGATGGAAGTTTTCCTATGTTGGAAAATAGGAACTATAAAGATTGAATTTTTTTTATAATTTTATTCCCAAAATTGAAATTATTATGAATTTTGGGAGCCAAAAAGTACTTATAACCTATAGTCAATGTCTAGACTCTTCTAATTCCAATCATTCAAGAACTAATTTCTTGCTCACTACTATGGGACATATGATACAAATTTCTTCACTTTTTCTTCAAAACTTCACCGTAATTTAAATATTTAATAAAAAAACTAAACATTTGTCATAACCTTATTAGTTCCAATCTTGAAAAGGACAAGAAATACACATTCTAAACTTGAGCTTGAGCCTTGGTAGAAAAATAGTACACCCTACAAACTAGATATGGGTCTTGGTTGACAATTGGTGCTTCCACCTTATCTTCTTTCTATTGACTATGGATTTGCCATGGACATGTAACAATTGCAATAAATTTCTAATCTAAGTTAAAAAACTGCATATGAAAGCCAATGACATGCATAACTATCTATACATGATAGTATTAAGTTAAAAGTCACATAAGTCATTCGAACAATTTTGTAAGTGCATTGTTCAAAAACTAAATGTCTACAAAAGTTTGTCAATATTGTGAGGCCTTCTACTATTTGCAATAGAACTACTATATAAACATTTCTCAACAACTCTTTATACTTTAAAGTTCTTGATTCAAAGTAGAAAATGTGATGTGCGCATTATCTTCTCAAAAAATGTCACATGCACTAGTAGAAAAACAGTGACCATGTCAACAAAAAATTAACAAAAAAGTGTTGAAGGCGTTTGTATCCACGGTTGCGTTGTCTTGGACAGTACCTAACAAAAAAAACTGTTGTCCATTTTGTTATGGTGGTCAAATCAAAAAAATAATAATACTAATTCATTTTAAAATTTGCTCAATGAATGGTTGCCACATAGCAAGCCAAAAACCAGCCCAGTACAAACTGTCATGTAGGCCAAAAACGACAGATAAACAAGACAAAAAATTAGACTTTACAATTTTATTAAAAGACTTTACAATAAATTTAAGAGACAAGTTTCTTCGACCTTAATATTTGATGATAGAAGAGAGGTGACTTTGGTGATAAAGGAGAAGAGAAGACAATCTTTTTATAGAAATGGGGTGGTAGAAGGTAGAACAAATCATATGGAATATGCGAATTAAGACAATGAATGATTCACATATCCCATATGGTTTGTTTTGACCTTTTATCACCCCATTTGTATAAAGAGCTTGTCTTCTCCTCTCTTATGTCATCAAAGTCACCTTTCTTATATTACCAGCGTGTGAGAGGCATTTCTTTTTAATAAAAAAGTATTGACTTTTTTTTATTGATTTGGATGTTGTACTATTTGAATCAACAAAAATTTAGTGACCATTTTGTTACCTTGTTCAAATCAAGAAAAAAAATTGTTAAAACGGTCAATACAATATCCCAGTCAACAAAAAATTGTTAAATTTTTGTTAACTTGAATACCATTTTCTAGTAGTCATGTCATTTCTATGTTGCAAAGAGGGGGGATTGTTAGAAAAATGTCAAGGAGTTTACATATGGGTATTGGAATGGTGTAAAGGCTTCAACAAAAGTATGTTTTTGATATAGAAACAACATATAGAGTTGGAATGGAATCAACTTGAGTATTGGATATGACTAGATGGAAGTTAAGTACCTATTAAAGGCTATAAAAAGTGTGAAAGGGGCATTTGGTATGCAAATGAGTGTTGAAATAGTGAAAGGTGCTTTACATAGAGGTGGTTTCAACAATCACAAAAAAGCAAGAAAAATACATCTTTCAATCAAGAATGTCAAAGCACATTTAGAATTTGCGAGTACCCATCTAGATTGGATTCTAGATGATTGGAGTTGTGTCATTTTTTCTAATGATTATAAAATCAATCAATTCTATTCTGATTGAATCTCATGTTGTTGGAGTTATGATCCACATAAGTTGACAATATGCATTGTGATAGAGATAGTGCAATATAGTAGTGGTGGAATTATAATTTGCAGTAGTATGATTAACCATGGACTCATGGATCTAGACTAATGTAGAAAATTGAAGGTCACCTTAGTCAACATGGATTCTATCAAATTTTAGAATAGGAAATAGATGGTATAATTAAAAAATATAGATTAGAAGCTACTTAAGTCATTTTCTAGGAAGATAATGGTCCCTTTTATACTACAAAAATGATGCAAGAATGGTTTTCAAAGCAAAGATTTTTTTGCGACCCTAATAACACCTTGCAACTCCTAACGGGCTCACCAAACTCTACTTTTGGTGTCATTTGAATCACAATTTACTAACATTGCACATGCCACATACACACAACATTAATTCTCATTTTGCAACACATGTTACCAAGTCCCAATTCATAGGATTCCTAACACTCACTCTATAAATGACATTAGGCATGTTACTTGGTAATATAGGGCAAAACTTCCATTGATGTCCGCTTAGTAGAAGCACTATTCTCCACCAGTGCTAACTGTCCTTGAATGTTATTCTATTCTATCATAGATCCATTTTGTATGTGCTACTTGCACATTTTGACTAATTGGGACTTATAAATCGGGACACATTGAAAATAGCCTAATAAAGAGTAAAACTCCATAAAACCATTGCTACATAACATCTATATAAGTGTCCCATGGTGCCTTTGACTTAGTGATGAAGTTGCATCACCTACCTTGAGTCACTAAAATTCACCAAAGCTCCAAAAAGGAGTTTAGAAGGAGACCAACCCTTCCTATAATACTTTTTGTGGCATTTGGTAGCCCCCCTTTGTGGGTTGAAGGAAGTCCCCTAATCTACTTTGGTTTAAAAGACCACTTGTTTCCAACCAAAATCACCAAGTTACAGCCTTGTTTGGACTTTTGAACTTTCAAGCGGCATAATTTTACAGCCAGAGCTCCAAATCCCACATGCAAGCTCATTTTGAATATCTACACAACAACAAGTAAATGTTGGTAGACTACTCACTTGTTCCATTTGGAAAAGTTCTTACAAAGTTATAGCCCTCCAAAGATTTAGATTCACTAGGAGAGGCATCATGCCTTCACTACAACTTTTCTCTTGGCTATAACTTTGCCATTATAGTTTAAAACTTTGCACTTATAGTTTAAAACTTTGCACTTATAGTTTAAAACTTTGCAATGCTTGCCATTTTGACTTTTTTGTGTTCTTAGTTTTCCAATTATATGCTATATGCCATATTTTCATAAATGATTAATTGAAAACCTCTTACTCCTAGCAGTACCAGGATACCGCTACCTTTGAATGGCCATAACTTTTAACTTACTAATTCAAATCATGCATTCTTTAAATGTTTAGATGCGTATTCTCAAAGGATTTCCAAGAATGTATGATATACTACCATGTTCTTCAAATCCAAGGCACTATTGTATTTTGTTTGCTTGGAAGTCATTAATTTCTACCTTCTTAGGCTCTTTCAGGGTTTGGAGAGTCATCCCCAAGGTCCCCCTTGCTCACTAAGGCACTTTAGGCATCCTAAGGAGATATGGATGTGACAATTTCAGTCTTCTAACGTGGCTTATTCATTTCCCTTATTTAAATCCATTTGATAGAACATTCGTTGACAATCATAAAAAAAGAGTTGAAAAAAGATGATTCACTTCCAAAAATAATGATTGAATTATGGGAACAAGTAGCCTCCAAGTCTTTTCTTCTATTACTATACATGATTGTATAGTAGGAAACTTGTAGAAAGCATATTAAAAAAATTGAAGATGTAGTAGCTACAAAAGGAAGTGGACAATGTATTAACAAACTTATTTACAGCACTTACAAAATTGTACCAAAGTATATATTATTTTTTAGCTTTAATTTTTCCTTCAATGATAATTGATTTAGTTGGAACTTTTTACAAAAATATACTAGATTGGATGTAATACATGCCTCAAACTACTACTTGAAAATTTGGACATCCATTTGTCTAATACTTACTTTTGAATTTAGAAGTTTTAATAATTGAAATAGTTTTAATTGTGAGGTACTCTATCTATAAGACCAAGATTGTTATTTTGTTATTTGACCTCAATTCAATTTCTGTACAATTGTAGCTTTCTAGAGGCACAAGAGCAAACTAGAGTGTTTATTTGTAAAAAGTTGAACTTCTTTGGTCTATTGAATTCTTGTGTGCCTTGTAGCGGCATAAAGAATTTGCATATAAACAATAGGATCCCTTCAAAGCCTAGGGTAGCTTGTCTTAACGGATCAAAGGTTCAATAACTAGATGAAAAGTCATGTGCATGTTTTTGCTTCTACAAGAATTCTAATAGTCATTTGTTAGATAGTTTCTATCTTACACAAAGTTACATAGTTGATTTGTACAAAGAATAGATTTGCTAGAACTAGCGTTGATTTAGTCTTTCATTTGTCTACCTTTGTTTCATCCATAAAGAGAACAATTGTGTTTTTAGTTAGTTGATTGACAAATAGGTACCATAATTAAATTTCTACATCAATTTTTTTATATTTGAGAAAATCTTGCAATGTTTTATGATGAAATGGTCTTAAATTTTTAATGCTTAAACCAAATAAATTAATATACTTTAGACTAAAATAATGACAACTAGCACTTTGGAGAGCAATGAGGAAGTAATTGTCATCAAGGGGTATCATAGGTCCTTCATTAAATCTTACTAAGTGACTTCAAGCTTTAGTAAATCATGACTTATTGATAAAGTATGCTTGTACATATTTTACATTACAAATTCTCTTTCAAACATGACAACAAGAACCACACAACATACAAGTTCCACTCTAGAATAGAGAACTACAAGAATGGTTTTCCCATTTTCCAAACTTACAAATAGATTAGACCCATTTTTAACATACATATAACCAATGGGACGAAGAGAATATAAATAGCTTATGACTATATTCAATTTTTCCACGTTGCTCTCCAATATAACTTGGATACCCATTTTCCTTCTCATCTTCTTACCTATATTTCTATATTGGTTATGTAGCCCAATATCTCAAATATACGAAAATGATCAAAGAGCCAATTGATCTCAAAGTTACAATCAATAAGAACATCACTAATTCTAAGGTCATTTTGTACAACAAATAGCAAAACAAATTGTCATCTAAGCATTAAAGGAAGATGATGACACCAAGCTAAAACTCTTTCTCAATTAAATCATTCAAAAATATCAAATGTCAATCTAACCATGTCCAAATCTCAATTGGTGTAAATAATGGCAATGCTTCTCACCAACAACTATTATAAAAGCTTTGGATAACCACATCACATAACATCCTATATAACCTAAAAATCTTTTCTTTTCAAATCTTCAACTTCAAATATCTCCATTCACCTATAAACTTCAAACTTTATTCCTAATTCTACTTTATATTTTTGAACAAAGTAAATTCCATTTTCTACATGTTGAATTTGAAAAAAATTTACAAAAGTTTAACAAAATATTTGGTCATATGTAAAATAGTATCTTGTAATTTTTAGCACATATTTTTATATTCAATTCCTAAATTTGCAAGTATATGAAAATTAAATTAAATTATTTTTCCTTGACTCAAGAAATCATTTCACCTCTATATCTAAATTTCTAGGGAACATATCAATATCCATGTCACTTCCTACATAAGCTAAGCCTCTTTAGTTTTGGCAACCTCATCTTAAATTGGAATGATCTCTACATTTCTACACTTCTTGAACTTCTATCTAAAACTTTTCTAATTCCAATATTTACTTCAAATTCTTGAATTTGAAAATCCCAATTCCTACATATTGATGAATTTGCTCAAAGTATTTTCAATATTTTTTGAGAAGACGATCAAGCAACCGGGTTTGATTGCCAACACCTATTCAATAATTGCCTAATCCAACCATCAAAGTAATTCTTCACCTTTCGCATTTGCCCTTGGAATACAAGATCATAGTCACTCCATGGATGACCTTCAATGGAAGTTTGCCAATCAAGATCTCATAGCAAGTCATTCCGTAACTATAAATACCCATTGCTTTGGTGAATAACTCTACCTTTGTTCTCACATTCCCATGCTTACAAGCTTGCAATATTTCAAGGGCTCTCCAAAACCTTGTTTCTACAACTCTAACGGAACATTCAAAGTTGGCAATATAGCAATTGACAGGAGCACATTTGAAACTTTGATGTCCATGTGAACAATGCCATGACTGTGCAATTGATTCATCCCAAATGCAACTTCATACATGGCTTTTAAAGCCTCTTTGTTTGGAAATGGGTCCTTCATTGTTTGACCTTGTCAACATTCTATGGTTTATTATATTCTGTAGATCTTCTTTTTCTTTGATCATTAGAGAAGCAAATTTCCCATCTTTCAACAATGCTCTATCACAATGGAATCTTACTCCCAAAGACAATCTAAGCTTATTCCTATTCTTTTAGTCTGCATGGAATTCCAGCATTCATTGCAACCATTGTGATTACAATCTCGAGAACCAAAGGAATCTTGGTGAGAACGACTCCAAAACTGAAGGTAGCTCTCCGAGTTTCTGAGTCATGTCCACGTTCCTAGTCTGCATAGAAAAAGTAAGAGTCCCCAACTATCTTACGATGATTGCAAATGCAGATGGAGGACAATAATAGAGTGCTCCTGGGCAATCACAACGTCAGAAACTTACACATTTTGGGTAAGACGAGCTGTAGAGTGCATTGAATTTCTCCTTTTCAGGACTTTGCGTTCCTTCATCTGAGTGCAGGACATGCGAAGCATCTGATCTCCCAAATGCCATCACCTTGACCAGTCAACATAATCAAATCTTCTCAGCAATTAAATTTAGCCGCTCATATTCTGGAAGAAATGCCTCCGTCGATGCTTGCCTGCACTCACACCATGGTTCCATGAAGCAACAAATTCTACTGGAAAGTGATGATGAAGACTCCCCAATTGATGCTGATGCCCTCGTCACATTAAGCTGGCACTCATTCCATTCTTGAATATCAATATTCACTGTCAAACCGGGATCACAAGGAAGACAAATACAAAGAATGAGTACACCACCATTCAAGCAAAATAGCCATAAAATATCCTACTCATTCTCTGTAAGTGAAACGAGTTGCAGACAGCCTAGTTATATTCAATCTTGCAAAGACCAGCTTCATGAAAGGAGTTGGATTTTCAGAAACATTCACAAGAAATGCTGATGAAGTGTGAATGAAATGACGTGAGGTCTGAAATGTATACTGGTCCTAGAAATTGAAGAAAACGCCATTTTCTAAGTTAGGTCCAAACTCTGGTCCATCCTAGCCACGGCAGTGGTTGTTGCAACCTCATATACAGATGCTCTCTCTCCCACTCCCCTCCTATGACAACGACTGAATACGCAAGAGCTTCTTACCATCGCACAGTAAAATCTGCCCAGAACAGATATTTCGTTAAAATGGCGGTATTCATACGCCACTTCTCCATTCAGTTTTTAGGACCGGTATAGATTTCAGAACGCACGGTCTGAGCCTAAAAGTGTCAAAGTTTGTGGAATACCGCCATTTTGACGAAATGTCCGTTCAAGTGCCCATCATCAAGCATCATTCAGGTACTTCAAGGTACCTGCACCCAAAATTCCCACTTGAATTAAATGAATGGAATTTGTGCAATTCATATTGATGACCAAGCTTTGCCCCTGTTCCCAGAAAATGACCATTTCTGTAAAACTACAACTGCAACCTTTAATGCAAAACCCATTGGCACCACAAATTATTAGCAGATATACACCACAGAATATATATCTACCCTGGATCCACTGCCTCTACACCCAACTCATCAGAGGATTAAACGATTATTTATCTATGTTACCCAGAAAATTCAGCAGTGTCCCAGCTAGCTAACTTACACATTAACTCGCAGAAATCCGTGTGGAGCTCTTCATTTAATTATCAAGGACTTTTCTGGTGACGACGAGTTCATAGGTCTGTGTCACTATCAAAACCATCACAATGAAAAGACATGTTTGAGTTACTAGTGGCATTCAGAATTGGACCCGGCATTGAACAAGAGTGCTGATAAAAATGTATCATTCAGTGCATAGCCTGGGAAATTTTATTGCTGTCATTCAGCCATTGAAATACACGTCTCTGATGCCCATGGGATCACAGAAGTCCGGCAAGACTTGCGCAGTCCATGCAACTCGATCCCACGTTCGATCAAGCCAGGAAGCCAGGATTCAGAACTTCTACAAAGAGTTATTGTGCTACGGTTCATGCAGAAGAACTGCAAGCCAGGATAACAATTGCCTCAGAATGCAAGTAAATAAAGAGGCGTTGCTCTTGGTCAATTCTTCAGACAGACAGGGCTGCCAAGTAAATCGCTAAGTTCTTGCTCCAATAAACTTACCAACTCAGTCTGCCTTGTTCGGTCGGTACACCCACCTACACACTGTCATTCGTCATCCAATCAAACCTTGCCGGCCCACTGGCCGCTCAGGCTCCGAAGGAAGGCTCTGGTGGTTGCTGCGGATGCTTGTTAGTTCGTGCTTCAGGTAACATCTTGAGCATTTGAATGGGATCGATAAAGCAGTAGCTTAGCTTCGATCCAGCTGCAGATGCACCTGAGAGGGGAGAGGGTGTCGCCAGTCATGCGGATTCATCTATCAACGTTACTGCAGACAATAGTCCACCAACAACTCATGAAGATGCGAAAATAAGGGAACAGACCATCATCAAGAAGAGGCCGATCGCAACATCATTTTCAACATAGAATTCTCAATACAATCCTCAGGCAGATTAATCCAAAAACATGTCCACCAAAAGTCACAATTCCGTAAGAAAAGCAAAATGAATAAAAATCTTTAGAATGATGACCCTATCATGCTATTTCTGCTGTTAACATATCCAAAGCTTTCCTAATTTCTAATTCTACTCATCTTTCTAATAAACCAAACCCTAGTTCCTAAATGTTGTTGAATTCGCAAAAAACTTACAAACGTTTCCTAAAATATTGGACATGTCTAAAATAAGATATGATAATTTCCAACACATATTTTTTTAAATCAAACTCTAAATTTGCAAGAATTTGAGGATTAAATGAAAAAAAATTCCCTTCATAGAATGATTTCTCCTCTGTATCTAATTCACTAGGGAACATGTTGACATTTATGTCATTTCCTACATCAGCTAGGCCTCTTTTATTAGTTTTGGCAACCTCAACTTCAATTGGAATGATCTCCACATTCCTAAAATCTTTGAATCTCTATATTCCAAAGCTTCTCGAATTCCATGTTTCAGTTCAAATTTCTGAATTCGTAGATCCCGATTCCTACAAATTGTTGAATTTGCTCGAAGTATTTTCAATATTTCTTGAGAAGTTGGACGAGCAACCGGGTTCGATTGCCAACACCTATTCAATAGTTGCTGAATCCAACCATCAACGTAATCCGGCACCTCTGGCCTTTGTCCTTGAAGCACAAGATCATAGTCATTCCATGGATGATCTTCAAATGGAAGTTTGCCTGTCAAGATCTCATAGCAAGTCATTCCATAACTATAAATATCCACTGCTTTGGTGAATAACTCCGCCTTTGTTCTTACATTCCCATGCTTGCAAGCTTGCAATATTTCAGGGGCTCTAAAGAACCTTGTCCCCACAACTCCAACAGAACATTCAAAGTCGGCAACGTAACAAATTCCAAATTGGTTAACAAGCACATTAGAGGCTTTGATGTCCCTGTGCACAATGCCACGACTGTGCAATTGGTTCATCCCAAATGCAACATCATACATGGCTATTAGAGCCTTTTTATTTGAAAATGGGCCTATATTGTTTAATCTCGTCAACATTTGATGATTTATCATATTCCGTAGATCTTCTTTTTCTTTGACCATTAGAAAAGCAAACCTCCCATCTTCCAACAATGTTCCACACATCACATCACAATGCAACCTTATTGGCCAAGGCAATCCAAGCTTCCGACAATTCATTTTGTCTGCATGGAATTGCAACATTCCTTGTGGCCATTGTGATTGCAAATGGCACAAGAAAGTTCCCTTCTTAAACACCTTCAAGACATGTTCACATGAATTTCTTAGATCATCTTCATACCCTTTTGGGTCATCCCACTTCACTTGCACTTCATAGATCTCTGCTTGCCCACCCTCGGCAAACTTCTCACCCATCACCAATTCACCTTCGCTACCTTCACCTTTGCCAAAGGTTTTGAAGAAAGTACCCCAAGATGGATGCCCTTGCAAGGTCTTGAAAACCTCCTTGTTACTCACTTCTGCCACTTCATTGTTAGAGTCAAAGTCTCCTAGTTGGCTCCAATGAGACTTGGACTTTTTGATAAATTCCTCAATACTAGTGACATAACTTGTTCGCTCCACAGAGCTTCCACTAGGATCAAAACAAATTGGTGGTACATATGGGGTAGGGCTAGGTTGGGTTTCAATTGCAAGTGTCATCCCATTGCTTGAGGTGCTTGATTCACCCATCCTGCAGGAGTATAGACAAGCTTCAATCCAACCCTTCCAACAACAAGTGCTTGTACAATTGAGAATGAAATGTAAGATACACAATAGTGTCCTTGTGCTATAATTGTTCTTTTTTGATGTTTTAACAAAGTTGAGAGACTAGGTTTTCAATAGAGCTTGCATCACAAAAGCATGGCTTGTGAGAAAAGAATGTACACTCAAACTTGCAGCCATGTCAGTAATGATCAAAATCTAAATAACATCCCAATGCATCACCCTACACGTACAAGACAAGGAAACCATCGGGCAATCAAAGCATCCCAGTCAAACGATGCCCGATGAAAAAAAAAAAATTAGAGCTCGATTCATTCCTGAAATTGAATCTCAAAACCATTTCAGAAATTTCACAACAAGCTGTCAAGATACGAGACCAGGCAAATGAGTTTCTTGGTCGTGTAAGGGAAGGGCAGGAAGCCACAACACCCAAGATACAAGTGATTGGGCACTTTACCTGGAGATGCGTTGTCAATGGGCCTCGGCGTCTCCTTCACAAGAACCCCAATCGCCCAGCAAAGCGCGCAGCTTACTTCGACGCTTTCAACCGAGCCTCCCGCAGCAAGTGAAGCAACCTTACTCAGTGCTCATATGAATCTCTCAGAAGAAGCTCCGATGGCGGGCAATCTAGATGAAGCTTGTTACTTCCGACTCGGTCAACTGAACCCAGAGATGCAATACAGGTGACGCTCGACGTCTCCTTCACGCGTGCACCCCAATTGCCCAGCAAAGAAGGCAGCCACCCGATCACTCTAGCTTACCGACAATTTCAGCCGTCGAACCACCAAACCAGCACTGACCGAACAAAGAATCAGTAAAGCCGGCAGCGCAATTCAGCGGTCCGTCCAACGAATTCCCCCGCAGTCAATGAAGCATCTCTTACTGCAGATCTCTCAGAGGACTATCCGACGAAGAGGGAAGAGCAAGGAGCAAAAGCAGAGAACAGAGAACAGCAGCTTTGTGGAGCAAACCAGTTTTGTTGGAATAAGATGCCGACGCAGGGGGGTAGGAATACGCGTTGTCCAGGTCACGGAAATGACGAAGCAGGGCACTCATCCAGGAATCAGCCCCTCTGTCACCTGGAATCACTAACCGCGGTAATAGCTTGGAAGTGATGGAACCACAAGGCGTCGGACGAGTTCCTTGCGCTGCACGCATTTGCTGCTTTGCTCACTTCCTTCGTTACTTGACTCTCACTCTTCATGGACTCCGTTCAAGGCCAGGGTTTTTTTTCTGGCGTTTAAACGCCAGTTCTGACATAAAGAAACGAATACCCTGACGTCCCTCCAAATATAATGCAATGGCATGCTGCCAGGAACACAAGTTCTACAGTAAAAAAGAAACGCTGGTTCAAGGACGACTCTGTCAACAGACTAGGCAAGTCAAGCCATCCTCAATGGACTCCGGAATTCTAACTGTTCACTGCATTGTAATAAGAAATTGAATTTTCCATCAAAAGGAAGTACATAAAAATTGTTGGAAACTACAGTACTGACTTTGAGGATTCCCTAGCGGCTCACAATTCTCAAAGCTGCCGCTGGTGAATTATCACTTTGGAGGTACTTACTTCCTGCAAGCTCGCAGAAGTACTATAATAATTCATTGTACATTATGTTAAATTTTTTATTTTTAATATTATTATGGCATCGATACTTGAATTTTTAATTGATGGATAAAGACTTGTATGGAGACTTGTATGATGGACAACACTTGAAAAACATTTTGTTTGTAAATGTTGAACCTCAAAATATTGGTGTGAATATGTCTTCTTTTCTACATGTGTAAACTTTCCTAGTTCTTGTCATTCTAGGTGCATTCATTTAATAAAGTAGTTGTGAAAAACCATTAGGAAAAATTTAGGCCTCAAAGAGGTTGCAAAGTCTACACCCCGCATGCAATTATCAAAAAAATATATTTTATTTTTTATTTTCGAATTACTATTGGTGCCACATCAAATTGACTATTTTTTAATATTTTTTAATTTTGAAGCATTTTTAAATATTTTTATACTTGCACCACCGGGTGCCAAAAATCAGAAACCAATGACCTTTTCACACCCTGAAATTTTTCCTAATGACTATTTCAATTGCATTCTAGGTGCATTTAAAAGAGAAGCTTGTAGCCTTTTTCAAAGGTGAAGTTTTTTCCATCTAACTTCTAAAAGAGGATTCTCAATTTCTGTGAATTTGCATAAAGACGCACACAACAACATATCACAGTGTTGAAGTCATAGAGCTTTGTTATTGCTGGGAAACTCAATTCAAACCAAAAGAGAAACCCAAAAATAGGAAATCTGCATGCAAGTGCTAATTCAAACACTAAATGGATTCTGAATTGGTCTCTCTCCAGAACACCATCAAGTAAGTACGGATTATTAATTAAGAGATAATTCTACCAAACAACATGACTCGTACAGACAAAAAAATACTATCAAGCAAGAAATAATTAAGAGATCGTTCTAATTCGATTCTCCTACCTTAGAACATGCAATTTCGTTTGAACTATTTCAAGAATCGGAACACAGCAACTCATACAAATTGTGCAAACTCTCATCAAACTTGAAAATTGATGACTCGTATGCAGAAAACGACCGTCTCTTTCACGACTCCCAAGAAAACCAGGATGCACCAAGGAAAGCCAACCCTAAGGAAAGTTAAGCCCAAAGAAAAAACTCTTGTGTAACGAAACCTCAACGCAAACACTCAGCGGACCCTGAATTGGTCGTTCACGAAAACATCTTCAAGCGAGTATTAACAAATTAAGAGATCATTCTAATTCGATTCTCCATCCTCAGAACATGCAATTGAGTTCTGAAGAATTTTAAGAGTCTGGGGACGAGCAACTCGTCGACGCGAATCCAAACAACAAACAATGTGACTTGATGAGTGTGCAGAATCGTGGTGGCTATTTCGCACATTATTTCCGAAGAAAACCACAATTCTGCCATTGCAGAAGTAAAGAGAGAGAGAGAGCGAAATGGCTACCTTGATACTGTAGACCTAAAGCACGTGAGGAGGTCGAGTGTGCCACGGGCAATTGGAGAGCCGTACTAGTCGACCTTCACGCAGCAAATTTCTCCAGTGCTCAGCAAGCCGCGTTTCGAGATGAATCATGCAGCTTAATCTTCTCATCACAATCTTGAGTAAGCCCTAAACCCTGAAGTCTTCATTTTGGCAAGTTTTCATTTCCTACAAGAACTCATTCACAACCTTGCCCAATAACTATGAAGCACCAAGACACCATGCTAATCACATTGTTGAAAAACAAACAAAAATTGTTGTTTCAACATACTTGGATATACTTCATCCATTTGCAAACATCCATAATCCAAATAGTGGATGCCAATTCCCTTGGGGCATAAAGTAATGACACTTGAATGTGTCCAAATAAGCAAGAATCTAGTCCTGATTATTTTTTGAGTGGTGATTTTGAATGTACTCATCTTAACCCCTGAAGCACCAAATTGCATTATTTGGCAACATAGCATTTTTAGAGTTATCGCTTCAGAGTTTGCACAAAGTTCACCTACAGTTTATTGTTGGAATAAAAATGATTTAAGAGAAGCGTCACGTACATTATCATCCATGAGAGAGACACCTCTGCTGATTTACTTCCGAAACTCCACTCCACAAGGGCTTGGTAGTGATAGCACATGAATGGAGCTCTAAAATGTTAAACGAGTATTGATGTGCAGTGGGAATCCAACATCACTTGGATACCCGTTTACACAAACATATCAACCACAAACTTGCCATAAAAAACCTAGCATTGAAAATGTTTCATGATTAGTGTCAATTCACTCGAATAAAAATTTGTTTGCCACAACTAGTTAAACAACAATTAAGTATCCTATATAATTGTCTTACTAATGCAACTTAGTGTTATTAGCACCAATTTTGACTTACACATTGTTTTAGTCATAAAGCGGTTGTAGAATGAAGTGTAGGATTATGGGAGAGTAACAAAATTCAAATTTAGAATTAGTATAAGCTATTTACCATTCATCATAATTGTCGATGATAAAGGACTTGTAAGTATATGGTCTATGAAATCCACTGTGTCAATTTGCAGATGCAAAAAACTTAAATTCAACTAGAAAACAACTACAACTATAAAATGGTTGTTGTTTTTTTAGTCAAAATGCTATGAAAGTGTTTTCTTTTGTTCATTAGTTTTATAACACCTTTTTAAAAAATTCCACATCATTCAGCTATTGCAAACATGTGTTGTGATGATGGTACAATTACTTTGCCAAGATCTAATTATTTGAAACTTTTTTTGAAGGTAGAAGATCAGATTAGCTTTCGAGGAATATAATTTTTATTTCAATTGGTGCTTGGAAACAAAAGCTATGCCACCATGAGTCAAAAATGCAACTCAAGGGGCAATCCAAAAAAAAAAGTTAAAAAGTTAATTTTTTTTAATTTTTAATTTTTTTTCTTAAAATTATATTTTGTCTACATGTGAAGGTTTGATTCAATCCATTTGGACTAGTGATGAGAAAATTATGAACAATCTTAGATTTTAGGTAATTTGAGCATCTTCTTAAGAAAATCTTGAATTCATCACTTTAAATGCAAATATCTTGCAATCTAGAAGGTCAAAGTTCCTAAAATTTTTTCCATGCATTCTTATACTATTGTAGTACAAGATTTTATGGTTAGATATATAAAAAAAAATTTAAGTTTCTTGCTCTTTGCAATATTGAAATGATAGTTTTGAGTGAATTTTGTTGGAAAAAAGGCCTTGGGACTTTAGGGGTTAATTTGGTCAACGTGAATGACCCCCTTGCTCAACCCTTCCAAATCACTCCCAGGGTGAATGTAAAAAAAAGCCCCCTAATTTGAGCTTGATTAATTTATCTTCTATGCCATTTGGGACTCATTTGGGACTTGTGATTGCAAATATGAATTCAAAATTTGCTCATGTGCGGCAAATAATTTTTTTTTAGTGTTTTACACTAGGGATGAGCAAAGGGGTTGGTTCCATTCACCCTGGCCTTCAATTTAGCCCTCAAAAGCTGCAATTGTCCAATAGATGACAAGGAATTCTCCTATGTAGGTCAAAAATGCAACTATTCATCCTTGAAATTAAGGGTGGAAAGGAGACACTACTTTGACTCCCAATGAATATTTTTCTTGTTTTTTTAAACTGGATGATGTCACAAGGGATGATTTGATTTCCACGGTCACCAGCCTGGCGTTTAAGGGTTAATCTGCTTGCCATTCTCAGCTAAACACAAGGGGCCCTGATCCCGAATACACGGCAGGATGACCGCAAATTTCCAAGTTCGCCAGGGGGGTAATTGGAGCTGGCTCCACCAGGGTCTTTTACTGAGTCGGTTCTAACATTAAAGAAATGAAGAATCCCCATTATGAGATTCTGAGCACTGTACCAATATCCGCGCTACAGGATGGGCGGCCTACGTGATCGATCAGTGCGTTCTCCGACTTCCGACTGTTCCGAGGAAGACTTTGGAGTCCTCTCAAGTCTCAACCGCGTCCTCCTTGCCAGCCCTTCACGGCTTCACCGTCACTTTGCTTCTCGAGTGCATCGCTCGGGGTTCGCTCTGCGGTCGTTTGGGCGACCTGGTGTTTGCGAAACTTCGTCTCAGTCTTGCATGTTGCGGTGCCGAGACGAGCTTGATTGTGTGGAAGTTGGCATGCTGTTCCTGAGGAGGTTGTTTGTTTCAAAGACCTAGAGCTGTACTTCTGGTTCTACGACGTTGCAGTCGGTTGGTTGGAGTCGTTTGACTCCTGCTGCTGGACGAGCTTGGGGCGAGAGGGTGCGAGCATTTGTGTGCGGCATCTGCTGCTGCTCGGATCGGAGGTGGTGGAGTCTTTGCTTATTTGGGTTCGCTGTGGAGTGAAACACTTCGATCTGCTCAAGAGCACGCGGGTTCTGATTGTCGGTGTGTTGAAGAGATCAGCTGGGAACGGCTCTGCTGACATTGGCTGCGACGAAGTGCTCCTCTTCTCATGCAAAGAACGCAGCGATTTGTTGGTACCATTTCCTTCCTTCTTTCTCACAAAAGAGAAAACACATGTACTCATTTGGGACACATCCTTTTTTGGTTGAAAAGATTATTGTATGAAACACAAGTCATATCATGTATAGATGAGTAAATCTTTTGGAGATACAAAAGATATGGGATAATGTATTTTTATCCATATTCCTCACCAATTAATCACATTTGCATGTATCCATATTTGTATGTATATCTATACATGTATAAGTTTTGTATATCTTTTGGGACATGGGATAGAATTCGGATACATAAGTGATATATGGGGAGGGGTCATAGTATTGGTATTTATGTGTCTTTTTCAGTTCATTAGCATTTCTTATGTACTAGTTGTATCATCTTATAGAGTTTGGTCTTTGACATAGTGTATAGAAAGACCTAAAATGGTGTATGCTCAAATATGTATGGTGGACTTGAGTTTTTGGATTTTTATAATATAACAAGAGTGCTATTATTGCTAAACACATTCCATCATGAATTGAATGGATATGTTTTTCTAATGGATTTAGTAGAAAAGTTCATTACAAACAATTTGTCCAACAATTTTTCATCTTTATGGTGTTGTTGGTTGTGCATTGCATCTAAAATCATCAATCTTGGATAATGAGATTTAGGTCCTATCAAAGTACATGTAGAAGGGTAGGATGAAAGTTTTCAAGGAGTATTAAAGTAGTTAATTCCTAGAGTCCCAACGGATTTTAGGTAGGCTTCTATGATCTTAATTGTCATAGTCATTTTTTGAAACTTTTTTAGAAATAGGATAAAACATTAACTTGGGGGGAGTTTCCACCCTTCAATGGGTACTTCAACTTGGGGAGTGTTTCCACCCTAATTTTATTCAATGAGCTCACTGGACTCATTTATAAGAAAATACAAAAAGTCAAAATAAAATTTTAAATTCTTCTATATGTTGATTCAAAATATTTTTGTCTACAAGGATAAATTTCATTCATTCTATTTGGATTAGTAATGAGAAAGTTATGACAATATTATTCTTTAGCTAATTTAAATATTTTCTTGGAAAAATAATTTGGAAGGTTCATTTTTTGTAATGCATTTTTTTCAGTTTTTCAAGAGAAATTGCTTGGTAGAGTCAAGTTCATTTGATAAATTATCTCACTACTGGGATTATTGTGTTTCAATTCAATCTTAAAGCTACTAGCAACCTAGTTTTTTTCTTTCATTTCAAATCTACTTGTATTTGATAATTGTTTAAAGAAAAAACAATCAAGTGTGTGTTTCTAGGATTTAGAGCCTTAAAATTAGGTAAGCAAGGTGCAAAAGAAACATCAAACTTCAAACACAAATATCTTGTAATTCACAAGGTCAAAGTCTTTCAAATTTCTTCTATACATTCTTATACTAGTCTAGCAAGATTGGTTAAAATATGCTAAAATAACAAATTTTAAAGTTTTTTGCATTCCACAATAGAAATTGCAATTTTGAGTGGAGTTTGATGAGGAAAAGACCTTGGGACTTGAGGGTTAAGTAACCACAAGGGGAACTTCTACCTTATGGGAACCAAAACCACCAAAGAACATGATGATTTAAGGGCCTTAATTTTGAGGGTATTTTATGAAAAAGATTGATTGTTTATAGTTGTTGGATGTCCATTAAGATTTTATTAGTCAATCTAAGGACTTTTGGGTTAGAAGACAACCTAGCAATTCTTTTGGACTTTCTAAACTCAAACTAGATTCTTACATTATTTCAAAAGACATGAATTTTGACTATTCTCTATAACTCAGTGCAGATAAACGAATTGAAAGATTTATCCATCCTATTAGGGTAACACATCCATTATGTCCACCAACAGGCACCAATACTATATTTGTATTTCATTGCAAAGTAGATTTAACATCTTGTATCTAAGATTCATTCAAAGTGACTTGTGTTTTTATTGCAATTGATATCAATCTTATCAATGAATATGAAATTGGTTAACTTATGTGTGTTAGAATTTGGTAAATAAATTCTTTCAACAAGTGTCCAACAACAAATTTTGGCATCAATTTGGAATTTTCTTGATAAAGGATCTTGTTATCTATTTAGTTCTCTCTAAAATTTGTATGAAACTACATGCTACTCTCAACCAATTCCTTTTACATTAAGGTGTATAGAACTTTAGTTTCAATTCTATCCTTGAATGTATTCTTGTTTTGCTTTTTGATATGGGTACAATGATTGTGTTACAATTTTGAGAGTTATCATAGTCTAAAATGTTCTTCTTGGCTACTATATAGGTTGCCATGGATCCGCTTTTTACTCCAGCATTGGTAGGAGCAACTGTGAGTTTATTGCTCAAAGAGGTGATTGATGGTGCCAAAGGGGCAATAAGAATCAAAGAGAGTTGTAAAGCTCTCAAGGTTAGAGTGGACCAAATTGTTCCGTTGCTCAAGGTGGTTGAAGAGAACTCAACGAATTGGAAACAAGAACATTTAGATTGGTTGTCAAAATTCAATGTAGCACTAAAAGATGCTGAAAGTGCTTTACAAGAATGCCTCCAAGAGTCAAGAAGTGGCAAGTGGATGAGATTGATGAAGGTGTGGCAGTGGCGCAAATTACCATCTCGTTTAAAATGCATTACTAATCAAATTGAGGAAGCAAGGTTGAATACAAATCTAGCTGCATTTGGTGTTAATATCCAGTCCTCAAGCTCAACTCAAAAGCAATCAAGATCAAAAGTTGATTTGGAAAGACAATTGAATCCTCCTTTGATTGTGGGGGTGGAAAAATCATTCAACAATCTCAAGACATCTATTTTGGCAAGTCATACAGAAGACAAGCCAACTTTCTTTGGTTTGCAAGGAAGGGGTGGAGCCGGAAAAACTTTGCTTGCTAAACATTTGAATAATGATGAAGACATCAGAGGTGTGTATGGGGCAGATGGGATCTTGTGGATTACAATTGGCTTGGATGCAAGAATACCAAACTTGTATAAGACCATGGGGAAGTTCTTGAATGATGGTATATTTGAGAAAGAATATGCTCATCGTGACCAAGAAGACCAACGCACATATTTATGGAATGCATTTGCTAAGAAGAAGATGTTCTTGATTTTAGATGATGTGTGGGGAAATCACTGTGGTCATCAAGAAATGATATATTGGTTGAATATTGCCTCAGCTCCTGGATCAACTACTCTCATAACAACCCGAATTGCGACAGTCCTCTCCAAAGTTCATGCTAAAGTGGAAGTAATGTCATTGCTCTCCAATGAGGATAGTTGGACATTGTTTTGTGCTCATGCATTTCAAAGTGGCACTTGCCCACCAAATATATCAAAAGACTTGGCAATAGAGGTTTGCAAAGAGTGCAAAGGTCTTCCACTAGCATTGAAAGTTATTGGGAGTGCAATGTTAGACAAGAATGACATGGCTGAATGGCGGTGTGCTTTATTGGAATTGAAACATTCCAAACCAATATTG
This sequence comes from Climacium dendroides, assembly GCA_950106755.1. NCBI lineage: Eukaryota > Viridiplantae > Streptophyta > Bryopsida > Hypnales > Climaciaceae > Climacium > Climacium dendroides. Next base: position 19,189,840 of record OX467090.1, on the reverse strand, counting down.
GATTCTAGTGTGGATTACGAGTTGTATCACCGTTTACAATTAAGCTACAACGATTTGAAGTACGATGTGACAAAGACATGTTTTTTATATTGTGCTGCTTTTCCAGAAGATTACAAGATTCCAACTAAACTTTTATGCAAGATGTGGATTGTAGAAGGATTATTTGGTGCACTTGATGGAAAGGAAGCTGAAGATGTAGCTAAAGTACATCTTGAAATTCTTGTCAAGCGGTCCATGGTTGATTGGAATCGTGAGTTTGAATACATTGTGGTACATGATATTCTACGGGATCTTGCAATATACATTATTGAAAAATCGGAATTAGAGGATTGTGCATCCAAATGTTGGTTTCAATCTGGTAAAGTGTTGACGTCATTTTCTACAAACAAATCACTCAAGAAGACCCAAAGGATGTCATTTATACAAAGCAACATTTTAATATGGCCAAACCAACTTCATGCTCCTAATCTTCGAGTATGTTTATTATCTGAAATGTCTACTAGACAAAGAAGATTATGTATTCCTGAGGCATTTTTTTCCAATTTGCAAGCCTTACAATATTTAGACATATCAAAAAATCACTTTGATGAAAAGCTTCCTGAAATGTCAGGATTGTGGGCTCTTTCGGTTTTAAATCTTGAAGGGTGTACATCCTTGAGTGAGCTTCCGGAGAGCATCGGACACTTGGACTCTCTTAAAGAGTTTAATCTTCGTGGATGTAGTTCTTTGAAAGTGCTTCCTCAAAGCATTGGAGGCTTGAAATGTCTTACAAACTTGGATCTATATGGGTGTGTATCCTTGAGTGAGCTTCTGGAGAGCATTGGACACTTGGACTCTCTTAAAGTGTTTAATCTTGGAGAATGTAGTTCTTTGAAAGTACTTCCTCAAAGCATTGGAGGCTTGAAATGTCTTACAAACTTCAATCTTCAAGAGTGTACATCCTTGAGTGAGCTTCCGAAGAGCATCAGAGAACTGGATTCTCTTAAACTGTTATATCTTCAAGGATGTGGTTCTTTGAAAGTGCTTCCTCAAAGCATTGGAGGCTTGAAATGTCTTAGGAAGTTATATCTTCAAGATTGTAGATTATTAAGTGAGCTTCCGGAAAGCATCGAAGCATTGGCCTTTCTTAAAGTGTTAGATTTCAGAGGATGTGGTTCTTTGAAAGTGCTTCCTCAAAACATCGGAGGCATAAAATGTCTTACAAACTTGGATCTTCAAGAGTGTGCATCCTTGAGTGAACTTCCGGAGAGCATCGGACACTTGGATTCTCTTAAAGAGTTATACCTTGGAGGATGTGGTTCTTTGAAAGCGCTTCCTCAAAGCATTGGAGGCTTGAAATGTCTTACAAACTTGGATCTTCAAGAGTGTGCATCCTTGAGTGAGCTTCCAGAGAACATCGGACACTTGGACTCTCTTAAAGAGTTTAATCTTCGAGGATGTAGTTCTTTGAAAGTACTTCCTCAAAGCATTGGGGCCTTGAAATGTCTTACAAACTTGAATCTTCAAGAGTGTGGCTCTTTGAGTGAGCTTCCAGAGAGCATCGGACACTTGGATTCTCTTAAAGAGTTTAATCTTGGAGGATGTGGTTCTTTGAAAGTGCTTCCTCAAAGCATTGGAGGCTTGAAATGTCTTACAAACTTTAATCTTCAAGAGTGTGCATCCTTGAATGAGCTTCCAGAGAGCATCGGACATTTGGATTCTCTTAAAGAATTATACCTTGGAGGATGTGGTTCTTTGAAAGTGCTTCCTCAAAGCATTGGAGGCTTGAAATGTCTTATAAATTTGGGTCTATATGGGTTTGCATCCTTGAGTGAGCTTCCAGAGAACATTGGACACTTGGACTCTCTTAAAGAGTTTAATCTTCGAAGATGTGGTTCTTTGAAAGTGCTTCCTCAAAGCATTGGAGGCTTGAAATATCTTACTAACTTGGATCTTCAAGAGTGTGCATCCTTGAGTGAGCTTCCGGAGAGCATTGGACACTTGGATTATCTTGAAGAGTTTAATCTTCGAGGATGTGGTTCTTTGAAAGCGCTTCCTCAAAGCATTGGAGGCTTGAAATGCCTTACAAACTTCAAACTTCAAGAGTGTGCATCTTTGAGTGAGCTTCCGGAGAGCATTGAACACTTGGATTCTCTTAAAGAGTTAGATCTCAGAGGATGTGGTTCTTTGAAAGTACTTCCTCAAAACATTGGAGGCTTAAAATGTCTTACAAACTTCAATCTTCAAGAGTGTGCATCCTTGAGTGAGCTTCCGGAGAGCATCGGACACTTGGACTCTCTTAAAGTGTTTAATCTTCGAAGATGTGGTTCTTTGAAAGTGCTTCCTCAAAGCATTGGAGGCTTAAATTGTCTTACATATTTAGATCTATATGGATGTGCATCCTTAAATGAGCTTCCGGAGAACATCGGATACTTGGACTCTCTTAAAGTGTTTAATCTTGGAAAATGTGGTTCTTTGAAAGTGCTTCCTCAAAGCATTGGAGGCTTAAAATGTCTTACAAATTTGGATCTATATGGATGTGTATCCTTGAGTGAGCTTCCGGAGAGCATTGGATACTTTGATTCTCTTAAAGTGTTTGATCTTGGAGAATGTGGTTCTTTGAAAGTGCTTCCTCAAAGCATTGGAGGCTTGAAATGTCTTACAAATTTGAATCTATATGGGTGTGCATTCTTGAGTGAGCTTCCAGAGAGCATCGGACACTTGGACTCTCTTAAAGTGTTTAATCTTGGAGAATGTGGTTTTTTGAAAGCGCTTCCTCAAAGCATTGGAGGCTTGAAATGCCTTACAAACTTCAAACTTCAAGAGTGTGCATCCTTGAGTGAGCTTCCGAAGAGCATCAGAGAATTGAATTCTCTTGAAGTGTTATATGTTCGAGGATGTGGTTCTTTAAAAGTGTTTCCTCAAAGCATTGGAGGCTTGAAATGCCTTAGGAAGTTATATCTTCAAGATTGTAGATCATTGAGTGAACTTCCGGAGAGCATCGGAGAGTTGGGCTCTCTTAAAGTGTTAGATCTCAGAGGATGTAGTTCTTTGAAAGTGCTTCCTCAAAGCATTGGAGGCTTAAAATGTCTTACAAACTTGGATCTTCAAGAGTGTGCATCCTTGAGTGAACTTCCGGAGAGCATCGGATACTTGGACTCTCTTAAAGTGTTTAATCTTGGAGGATGTGATTTTTTGAAAGTGCTTCCTCAAAGCATTGGAGGCTTGAAATGTCTTACAAACTTCAATCTTCAAGAGTGTGCATCCTTGAGTGAGGTTCCAGAGAACATCAAACACTTGGACTCTTTTGAAAAATTATATCTTCGAGGATGTGGTTCTTTGAAAGTCTGATAATCAAGAATGAGCCCTTGTGTCATAGTTGTCATAGTAGACGGACGTCTGGTTCGTCTGTCCGTTAGAGGTCTCGCCTCTCCGATAGAGTCAATATATAGTTGACTTTCTGATAACGGAAAAATAGGCCACGTGGCTGCCATGTGGATTCTAGAACATGTAGGGCATGGACGCTATCGTCAGGACGTGGATGGGACTTAGGTAGGGGCACGGACCACCTTAAAATAAATTAATATGCTTTTACATATTTCCATTTCATATTCCATATTCTAAGTCACTCCAACACTCCATATTTTTTTTAATGTTAGATCATATCACTCTAACACCCAAACCATTTCCATATCCAAATCACTCCACCATTCCTTATATTTTTTGGTTGTTAAATCATATCACTCTATCACCCAAACCATTTCTATATTCCAAATCACTCCATCATTCCATATTTCTTTTAATGTTAGATCATATCACTCCTTAAAAATAAATGGCCACCCTAAAATAAATTGGTATGCTTTTCAAAAGCTTGGGTCACTCCATCTCCCCTTTTGGGCATTGATTTTTAAAGCAACGATTCCATTCCAAGTCAATGCCATTTTTTTTGGCAGAATTATTCCCTTTCCTATTTTTTTGGCATCATTACCAAAACTCTTCCATTTTAATTCAATGCCATTTGTGTAGGGTGGAATGACTTCTTTTTCCTATTTTATTTTGCGTGATTAGCAAAATTGTTCCATCCCAACCCAAGGCCATTTATTTTTTGTGATCATTCCCTTCCCTTTCATTTTTTGCTTCATTAGCAAAACTCTTTCATCCCGACTCAATTCCATTTTTTTTGTGGTATCCCAACTCTATTCCAACTCAATGGTAATTTTTTTTGGGTGTTAGATGAAATCACTTTAACACCCTATTTTTTGTGGACTTATCGCTCACACATTTTGTTTGCTTTTATTAGCAACATTTTTTAACATTAAGCTTAAACGGTTTTTTAAAACCCAATGACATTTTATTTCCTTCCTTATTTTTGTTTATCATTCATATCACTTTAACACCCAAACCATTCCAATTCTTTTTAATGTTAGATCACATCACTCTAATACCCAAACCATTTCCATATCCCAAGTCACTCCAGCATTCCAATTTTTTTTTTAGTGTTAGATCATTTCACTCTAACACCCAAACCACTTTAATATATTATCCCATCATTTTCTTTCCAATTTCTTTTGCATCAGAAGCAAAATTCTCCCATTTGTTTTTTCTAAAATCATTCCCTTTTCTATTTTTCTCGCTTCATTAATTAACAAAACTCTTCTATAGTTCTATTTTTTTCCTTCAATCCTAAAACTCTTTTATTCCAACTCATTGTCATTTTTTTTTGTGAATCATTCCCTTTCCTATTTTGTGGGGCTTCATTTCTAAAACTCTCCCATTCTAACTCAATGCCATTTTTAATTTGTTCCATCATTTCCTTTCCTGTTTTTTTCCATTAATTCGCAAAGCTCTTCCCATCCCAACTCTATGCCATTCTTTTTGGATTGGATCATTCTCTCTCCTATTTTTTTTGCTTCATTCCTAAAACTCTCCCATCCCAACTCAAAGCCAAATGTTCATTTTCTGTTCTATCATTCCTTTCCCTATTTTTTTTGCTTCATTCCTAAAATTCTCCCATCCCAACTCATAGGTCTTTTTGTTGAATCATTCCCTTTTCTATTTTGTTTTGCTTCATTATTTAGCAAAACTATTTTATTCCAACTCATAGTTTTTCTTTACTTGTTGAATCATTCCCTTCCCTATTTTATTTTTGCTTATTTCCTAAAGTTCTTCCATCCCAACTCAAAGCCATCATTTTTATTTATTTTTCCATATTTCCCTTTCCTTTTTTTTGTTTTTTCTTCATTCCTAAAATTCTTCCATTCTACTTCAATGTCATTCATTTTTTTGTTGGATCATTCATTTTCCCTTTTTTTTGGGCTTCGTTATCTCCTAAAACATAGGCATAGTGAAAAAATAAAGTGTACATATTTTTATACCAAACTACTGCATTTATAGTTTTTATTTAAGTTTTATCATCAATTCATAGAAGTCATAAAATTGCCATGAGGAAAGAACAATGAAATGGCATATTAATATATTGTGGGATTTTGAGTATGGTATACATCCGATTTTATATATATTTGAGGTATTTGACAATTGCCAAGTAGGTACATATGGTCCTCTATGAGGATGATTTACCTTCTACGCTTCAACTATATGCTAAACTACAAAAAATCATGAAAACAAAATACTATATACGATAACAACAATCTGGCATAATCCAACAGTGGAGGGCCTTCTTCAATGTGTCTAGAACATCTGGCACTGATGCCCTTTCACGCACATCTTCTTTTACAAGGCTTCCCAATTTGATCCTGAGATTTTGATATTGCTCTGGATTCTTCGTTGTAAAGTATTTGGGGTACCACTCTTCATTCCAAATTGCAGCAGCTATCTATTTCGCCGCATATGCATCAGTAGCCATGGAGTACAAATGTTTTTTTTGCATAGCTTCAATTGAATTTGCTGAACCTTGTTATTCGTATACATAAAACAATTCTGGAGCAGCAAACCTTCACATTTTCTTCTCCTTCGCAAGGATCTCCATGTTGGGATAGCCATATCTTGATGGCTCCTTCTTTACAGCTCGACTAGAAAGTCCCCAATCACATATCCCTATGTACACCCTATTTTCTTTCCAGTCATCAAAATAGAGCAAAACAAGTAATGAGAGTGCCAAGTTCACTCGGTTTCTTCGATAAGTTGCAACCCATGCAAGTTCCTCTTTCGTCAACCCCGTACTTTATTCACGCTCAATTTCATCCACATCCACTGATTCGCTCACTTTGGAATTGTATTTGAACAAGAAAGAAATTAGAGATCCTCCATTCCACCATAGCGTGTAGCCTTCCATCGTTTTAGGGTGGAGGTATGCAATTCAAATGATGCTAGGATGCTTCACTAGACACCCTCCCGTCTCATTGATGATTGCTTGGCGCTTCTCCTTTTCATTTGTAGTCTTCAAGCTCTTCTCAACAAAAAATATCCAACTAGAAATGCTCTCAAGTTTCATAAGCATCACCTTCCTTACGGTCCCATACGATCCAATTGCACTCTATTCCGGCATGGGGATGACTTTCACGGAACTTTCAAGCCACTTAAATGTTCCACTCACACAATGAGCTGTTATCGCGTCTTCAATTGCCACTCTCCACGGTGCTTACTTTTTCATACGCAAAGAAGAATATTGTTGAACAAACTTTTAAATGATACTCAATTTCAAAACCACCTCTTTGTTCTGCATGTCCCAATCGCTACCATCCTCTTTCTTACCCATGTGGTAACACCAATTTGATACTATATTAGTTGTGAAGGCAACCACCTATTTATCCAGCCACTCTTGGTGCAACCAATAATCTGAGAAATTGTTGAATTTCTCAGATGCTTCAAACTTTGACTCTAGCTCCCTTCATAGGTCCCTCATCAGTTTGTAGTATCCTTCTTCGTTGATCGCCACATACTCCCTCGTCAACATAGTTGTACTTCGCCGAGTGTAGAACACCACAGCTATTGCTTTCCCTTCAACTATAAATTCATGTGGAGGCATATGGGGATTTTGTGCTTTCTTGCGCTTCTTCTGATCTGATAAGGAAGGATTTGATGAACCTGAGGCCATCAACATGTTCGTGGATGGAATTACCATCTCACCGACATCATCCAAATCTACAAACATAGGACATTTCTCCACCAATCCACTCCCTTCCCCTGCCATAATGAAAAAAAAACTTTTCCGATGGGCCTCCGTGTCAATCCCGAAGCACGAAAGTTAAAAAAAATTCCAAAAAAATAGGTCACATATGTGGACCAAGTCCACCACCCACCAAACTCACTTGCATAGGCCGTGGGGATGAACTAGTGTGTGAGGCATAGGGCGCGGACTTGGCAAGGGAATGAGGGCGGGGACTTGCTTTATATAGTCCCCTCCCCGCACACGTCCATGCCCCGTCCCCTCGCGTTCCTGCCCCGACACATGGCGTTCCTACCCCATCACTTCACGTCCCTGCTTGACCACGATGGCATTCCCGTCCGGTTCTTTCACGTTTCCGCCCAGTTCTTTCACGTCCCCACCCTACGGTCGCCGCCTAGGCGTCCATGCCTCGACCACGTTGACATCCACGCCTCGACCACATTGGCGTCCACGCCCCGACGTTGGCATCCGCTCCGTCCACGGATAGCGACTCCGATGGATCTCATGTGCCAACTGTATTTAGCTATAGATCACAAGTATGTGCTAAAAAGAAGAGGGCTAAGCGTACAATTGATGAGGTTATACCAGAAAATGTTGTAGAGGGACAGGTGTCGGCTACTGATGAACCAGCAGTAGGAATTGTTTATGTTACAATAATGCAAACCAAATTCAAAGTTTGAGGACCGAAGTGGAAGACAAGAATGCAGAATTGCATTCTTTGTATGAAGATGTTCACAAACTACTAGAAGAAATCAAAGAGAAGGACAATATTATCAATCAATAACAACGTGAGATGGAGGTACTTCGATAGGCTCTTGAAGCAACAACATTGGCCAATGGCGATCAAGATCCACGAGGGGAAGTGCAAGGGCCTTCAAATAATTCTCAAATTCCATTGGAACAAGCAGAAGTTGGTGCAACAATGGGTACTTAAGACGATTCATTGTCCTTTGGAGAATTACCCACCAATGCAATTGGAGCAATGCTAGTTGACAACAACACCGAATTGATGGATGCGCTTGCAAAGAATTTGACATTGAAAAATCAATTGTATGTGTTGATGAAGCAATATTATCAATGGAAGATGGCATGCATTTTTAGTGTTGATAGGACTCGACAAATGGTGGAAGAATTCAAGAAAATTGACAACAATTATGGCGCACACAATTAGGAGAGGGTTTTTGGTTTGACATCGTGGGCCCTTGTGGATGACTTTTCAACATGGATGAAATGGCGACCATCAACATTGGTAGTGGATCAACAACCATCGATTGGTCCAAATACAATTAGGATTTCAAGAATGAAGTTGGCTCTGTCGTTGACCATAAGGACAATCCACTACTATTATAGCCAAATCTTTGACCTTCGTGTATGATGGTACTACGTGTCCCATTTGTCTAAATCCATTTGGCCCTGAAAGTGGAATGCACATAAGCACGTGCGAACACTTGTACCATCCATTCTATCTGATTAGCTTGATGATTGTTTGTCGACGGTGTTTATTGTGCAAGGCTCCTTTCCATAAGCGCTTGTATGAGTTGTTTGAATTAGTTCCCTACATGTCACCATATTGGGAATTCAATGCTCAAAATGCCCATGATCATTCTCAGAAATGGGGAACAGACTTGGTGTGGAGTTGGAAATTGAACATTCATTCGTTGGACAAACAACACCTTTGTACCGAATGGGGTTGAGAAAGAGATCTGGCTCAAATTATGGAGGTGTGCCACCACTTGATTCCAAAGAAGGACAAGTTCAGCCAAGGACGATGAAATTTCTTCTACCAATGTTTCAATGGGCATTGGAACGAGGTTGGACAAAACTTCCAATTTGGACCTCATCCTAGACAATGGTTGTGGGGCGTTGATGGAGTTCGTATTACTAACAACAATGGGATTCGTATGGTGGATGACATTGACATACCCGACCCTGCTGAACTCGCACAACTATCAAAGTCAGAGTGGCGAGAAACCTTTTGAAATGAAGGGATGGACTTTTTGCTTGAACAGCATAGCCCGGGAACTCACCAATGTCTTGAGAGCCTCAAACAATCACAAATATTGAGGGCTGTATTGGAAGAAGACGGGCCAGCGAGGAGAATTCAATCCGCAGTTTGTAGACTTTATTTAGGCTCGGATAAAGACCTTCCCGTCATTGCAGGGACACATGACAACGAGGCTAGACCAAGTGGCAGTGCAAGCAGTCCAATGAACATTGACTAAGTACAGTTTAGGGTGTTTAAAGCTTTTAGCTAGTGAACTTATGTTTTCTTAGAAGACTTATTTTCCTAGCATTATATAGGCCTTATAGAATTTTGATCTTGGCAATACAAATTGTTAACTATATTAGACATTGGCACATGCATTTTAGATGGTGTCATGGTAACATCGTCATATACTTTCCAACTATATATTACATGACGCATATGAAATATGTATTATTTTGTTTTGAATTATTTTGCCCAAAATCACTTCATTTATTTTTTGCACGTACTAATTTGAAATGACTTCATACATATAAAAATATTTATATCATGAAATGAAATGTCATTGAACTGGAGTAGGATTCATTTCCAATTTCCAATCAATGAATAAAATTTCTAATCAATGAATAAAGGGCATTGGGATGGCATGGGATAATGTTGCAAAAAAAGCCAAAAAAAATAGGGAGGGAATGATTTCCAAAAAAATAAATGGCATTGAGTTGGGATAAAATAATCTTGCAAATCAAACCAAAAAAAAATTAGAAAGGGTTTAGAGAATAAATGGCCTTGGGTCGGGATGGACTAATTTTGCTAATCAAGCACAAAAAAATTAGGAAGGGAATGATCAATGAAAAATGAATGGCATTGAGTTGGAAAAAATTGTGGAAGGGAATAATAATGCCATTTAATTTTTGTATAACTTGGGATGTTTCAACTTTGCTAATGAAGTAAAAAAAAAAAGGAAAGGGAATGAATCCAAGTTATCCCCCAAAAAATAAATGGCATTGACTTGGAATGTAAGTGCTTTGAAAATCAATGCTCCCCAAAGAAGGATGGAGTGACCCAAGCTTTCATAAATTTAATTTGGGTATGATTCTAAACTTTACTTACAAGTTAGACTAATTGACCCTAAAGGCCTAAACTCCAAACACTAATCCTTGAATTTGCTTTGAGATAATTGCTAGAATTGGAATGGTAGTGTATTGTTATCCAAAGCCCTCCAAAATGGGAAAGGTAAATCACTAGTAGAAAACAGGGTCAAATGTGACCAAACAAGAAATGACTGGTGACTAAAACGCTACTGGAAAATGACTACCAATCGCAGAAATGGCGCCAAAGCTGACCTGTCAAGGGCCACAGTCATTTAGTAGTCACTTCCTACAGTAACGAATGGCAATCGGATGAAATCGGCGACCAGAATTGGTATCATCTACAGTTAAGTCTGTCTTCAATTGCCTTATAGCTGATGTGGACTATCTGTAGTCATACTACAGTGATTAGAATGTTTGTCGAGTGCCGATAGAACTAAAGAATGACTGCCAATAAGACACCGTGGAAATTCAAATTATTACTTTTCTATTATGATATTCTATAAAGAAATTATTTTGTTACAATCATATTTTAGTCATAGACAGGGTGCTTCAGTTGACTATGGAAATACTAACAAATAACTTAGTCAGGTGGCTCAATGTGAAAATTGCAAAGAAACATTTTCCAATTAGACATAGAATTGTATAGAACCCACAATTGTATAAATTAGTGTGCGTCACGCTGTCCAGTAAATAATACAATATGTGATGCATGTGGATTTTTTATATGAACACTCTAATACTCTACACATGCTATCAAATGGTCCTATGCAGATAATTCTATAGCCCCCACCAGAGAAGCGTGGATGGACCTGGCAGGCACAATCTCTGGAGCTGTGAGGCCAGTAGATTCCATCGTCGTTGTGATGAACACATCTGGTGGCTCCACGACCTCCCTCCGTGAGCGAGCTTCTTTTCGCAAAACAACTTTCCACCCAGGTTGCTCTACAATGTCGGAGAAAAATACTTGGGTGGCTTGGCTTGAAAAGATGAAGGGTTCAGCCATGCGTGGTAGCTTGTGTCGAAAATTGACGTGTAAGAAACCAGCGTCATCACGAACATATGTGGGACTTCCTGGATTATCCGATTTCTTCATCCATTCACAACGAAGAAGTACCATGGGTGCATTTAAAGGCCCATAATCCAACTTCAAAATATCCTTCAGCACTCCAACATAGTTGACAGCCACATCCCGAGCGTTGGCCGTGGGCACTTGAAACACAGATGCAATTCCGCTGTCGTATGTCAACATTGCAGCAGACACGTCGTCCTCTACTCGGTAGTGGTTTCCAAATGCCTTCATGCGTGTATATCATATTGCTCTCTGTGACGGTCTACGGCTAAGTAGCATTCTGTCCACATCCTCCGCATTCGAGACATCAATGCTCTCGCTACTTGCATACCGCGGCACCCATTCTTCAAAACATTCTATTGCCTCATTCACCTCACACTCTGCTTGCCACTTTATGCATGGACATCGATCAAATCAGGCAAACAGGAGGAAGATGCAATGCACAGTATACAACATACATACAATTGGTCAATGTATGCGTGGGACAATAGTTTGGACCCCTAGTATATAGAATATGCTGACATAGTAAAGATAGAATGGTGCAGACTTCTAGAAATGACTGTGAAGGCACTCAATGCTACTGTCATTTTCTACAAGAATGACTATATTGTCACTGAAAAATCACTGCATCACAAGCTCTATCATTGAGACATTGAAAAGCAACCAGAACTGGGGACATCTGTTAGGCTTTTGGAAAATTCAAATGATGGAGGTTCAGAGTCGCAGTACGTACATGAGCCATGGCTGCATTACAGTTGCGTTGTTCAGAATGTATTGATGAGCAAGGTTGCGTAGCGATGCGTCCATCATGTACGTTCGTCCAGCTCCTTCAAGAACCTCCTCAGCATCCCCGTATTCCTCATCTTCGTCCCACACTCTTCTGTGCACAACATCGAATTTGTGGAGGTATTCAGTGACAAAGCCAATGCACTCATCCTTCAAGTAACCTTCCGCCATTGACGCTTTAGGCCTCGACATATTTCGAACATATCCCTTCAATGTCTTCATGTACCTCTCAACGGGGTACATCCATCTGCTAGCCACTGGACCACATATATCCAACTGTTGTACTAAGTGATATGGTAAGTGGGTCATGATGTCAAAGAATGACGGCGGAAATTCCATCTCTAGAAGCGCCATACTCTCTGCCACATCCGACTCTAGGGAATTGAAGTGCTCTGGATTATATACGTTTGTGCATAACCTCCGAAATACCTTTAACATCCTCATGATTGCCATCCTTGGATCTGGTTTCAATAAGCCACGCAAAGCTAGTGGCATAACTTGTTGCATGAGCACGTAATAATCATGTGATTTGAGGCTACCAAATTTCTTCTTTCGAATGTGATGACCCAAACACGACGAGTATCCAGAAGGTGTCTTCAATGACTCTATCCTACTCGCAAATTTGGAGAACTCTGCTTCAGTCAGGACGTACGAGGCTGCTGGTTTCATCATCTTCCCACCTCTCTTTGGATTTGGCATGAGCCACAGATGTGGACGAATATTCTTTCTTCTTAAATCCCGCCGCACTTTTATTGTGTCCTTCATCCCTGTAATTGTCTTCAAGAAATTCTTTGCTAAATTCATTTCACAATGCATTACATCCAAGGCGTGCCTAATAAGTAAATCCTGCGTACAACAACACATACCAACACTGGATTTTATATTTTTGGTGCACATGAATGACTAATATAGAGTTTGTAGGAAAAGTAATTGTCAAAACCCTGAAATTTATGACTACTCACTAGTAAAAATGACTCACCTGCTGCCACCTATAAACATTAAAGGGAGTCATTCATGTTCACGAGTCATTGTCTATATTCTATATAGTCATTTCCAATATGAATCACTACTACGAACATCATTTGTATATGCCTCCTCTGATCTCCAAATATGAAATTTGGAGTTGAAAATGACGCATGTAACTATGAAGTGATTGACTCACCTTCCAATACGGTAACAAGTAAAAGATACTTTTCCTTTTCACTCCATGCACTTTGGATGGATCATCGGCTGCACCATCACAGTTCCCGGCTGCTTTCCATGTTTCATACTCTTCAGCATAATGTAATTGCTCTTCCACTGACACCACTCTCGGTTTACCTCTACACTCTATTTCTCCATTGAAGTGATCCTTCATTGCATGTGACCGAAATGGATGGTTGTCAGGTAGCCACCTTGTTCCACCGTATGTTTGCTTTCCTAACTCAACAAAATGCTCACACACCAAATCAGACCCACAACATGGGCATGCAGCGTAACCTTGGTGAGCAAAGCCTCCGACTATGCCATATCCTGGGAAATCATAAATTGTCCACAACAATACAGCTCTAAGGCTAAAATTTCTGCTTCCCAAATCCTTGGTGACATCATACGCCGGGATGCCTGCCCAAAGTTGCAGGAACTCATTTATGAGAGGTTGCATATATACATCAAACACCTCTGATGTCACAGAAGATTTTCCAGGTATTAGCAAAGCCAACAAGACAAAAAACTTCTTCGTGCTCAGCCAAGGGGGGAGATTGTAGTTCAGCAGCAGTACGGGCCACGTTGACCAAGTTGACCGTGTTTGCTTGAAGGGATTCACTCCATCTACAGCTAATGCAAAGTGGGCATTCCGCGGATCAGATTTGAATTGCGGGTCCACATTGTTGTGGAAATGGTGCCATGCCTTGGAATCACAAGGATGTCTAACGAGGTTGTCTCCTCCTTCCCGGTTGCTTTGATTCTTAGAATGCCACAACATAAGTTCAGAAATGGCTGGGCTTCGAAACATTCTCTGCAGGCGTGGAATAATTGGAAAATGCCGGAGCACTTTCAGTGGATGGACTCTGCGCTGTTCATCCTTGTAGCATGGTTCATTGCATTTAGGACAATGCAATGCATCAACATGCTCTCCTCTAAAAAGTACACAACCTTTGGGACACGCATGAATGTTGTTGTATGAAAGACCAAGCTTCTTTGTTAGGGTCTTCGCAGCATAGTGATTCTTAGGTAAAGAATTATTCTCCGGAAGAAGGTGACTTTGCAATACTATCAACAGCTCATCCACAAAGCAATTGCTAACCCCGTGTACAGTACAGAGATTCATCAACAATATTGTAGCTGCAAGTGTGGTGCACTTAGCTCCGTTGTATAGTTGGTGCAATGCATCCTCCAACGCTACAGGGTCGAAATCCACTTCTTCAGTATCTTCAATGCTATTCACTTCTTCCGCAGCATCAGCTCCTCCACCACTAAGCTGGAACTCAGCACTAGCATCTGCATTGAAACTAAAAGATTCCTGAACAGCATCAGCTACTGCAAAAGCGTCCATCACTGCATCACAAGCTCTTTCTTGTAAGTCAAGAACATCATCCCTGTTGTCAAATGCATCATCTATCATTTGTCGTGTGTTGATCTGTTCATCTAAAACGGGTGGGCCATAGTTTGTTGGCCTCTAGAAAGCCGCCTCCTACTCATCATCTGACGAATCCTGTTGCCCAGGACCTCTCCATGCTCGAAAATGTGCATCTTGACCATTGCGAATGAGGTGAAGTCTTACTGTGGAAAGTTTTAGTGTCCAATGACCCTTACACACTAAACATGGACAATGCATGCGCTGCATGTTTAGCAATCGAGCTCTATTCACCTCGCGAACCCATAGGTGATCATCACGAAGTTCTTGCCTCCTGCGGTTAGACAATGGCACCCCTGCTGGCTGCATGCTGTGCACTGTGACAAAGGATAGGAAGGACTACAGTCTGCGCAGTATGTTTGTTCTGCATTCTAAAGAATACATTCTGTTTTCAGTAATATATTGTGGAGGTAAGCATTCATGTTTTTCATAGTCAAATGCAGCACTTCCACTACATTTGTATGCTGAAAATGACAAGTTCACCCCCACAAAATATGGAAATAACTAATCATTTATAAATCACAGCATGTACATTTATAAACTAGAAATGGATACCCACCTATAAAATGGACATACAAATTGCCTCTATTGATCTCACTAGCTATATACATTCATGGAATTTCTTTTAAACATGACCTCTACAAGAAATGGACATTAAGATGCTTCTAGTCTAGGATCTACATTCATGCAAATGAATGGTAAGGCTAGGTGAACTAAATTATTGCACACAAAATTGCCTCCGTTGATGCCAAGAAATTATTGCAATTACAATGCAATACCTAAAAATAATTGGAAATGAATATGCCTCTACTAATCACTCTTAATTCCAAAAATTTGAATAGGAATTCAAACTACATTCATGCAATTAGAATGTATATATTCAACACATTCTAAAGCAAAGTCAACAAAAAATGAAAATAACAATGCATTCAGTAATCCAACTACGTTTAGTCAATTTCAATGTAAAGCAAACCAAATTTTTATGATCCCACTTGAGTACTTGTAAAACAAAATATCTCTTTCTGGGGCTGAAATACTACCTCAGTTAGTTTAATGTATGAATGAACACCACAGCTCTATCCTTATCGACGGTCACTATGGAATAATTATAGGGTCATTTATGAAAAAATGACTACCACAAGACTTCAATACAGATAGTAACTCCAAGACAATGACTTAGAAATGAATTAGTGCAGTCATTTTAGTAGGACTCTTATTGAAGTTCTATTTTAATGACTTATACGTTATTCAGATAGTGTTGCCGTCATTCAGAGCTCAGTAATTATTATAGAGGCAATGATGTGGCAGTGGATACGTTTCCCAAACAATCATGAGATACCTTCCATGGTTCTCATATAGTTTGCATTCACTTACTTGGTTGTAAATACTTTCACTCTGACAGACATTACTTCATTGATTCCGTTGCTGAACTGCTTGTTTCCATGGCCGTCAAGTCTCCCATCCATGCTACTACTATATTAGGCAGAATTCTATGGCTAATGGTTACTACATAATTAAGATAATTACACCTAAAACCGTCCAAATAAACTTTTAGCATAGTTCCCATTATAATATTGAAATTTCTTTTTAAGTAATTTCTTTGTTAGTTGCTAGGAGATTCTAAACTCTCTTAGAATACCTTTCTTGGACAGCATGCCAAAAAACTATGAATTTCTGAAGTGCTAAAAAAATATTGTTCTAAAGTCGACCTTACACTCTCATAAACAGTGGAAGTACTTGTCAGCAAAATGATTGGTTACGTGGACGATTTTTGGAAAAGGTCACTGCTAGCTGTAGTTACCTTATTGGATGGTTGCGTTTGATGCAAAACAACAATGAATGCACACCCTTCTAAGGTTCATTGACTCCATATACATGACTGTGCTAAATAGTGAGTCTTCATCTGCAAGGCTTTAGATATTCTGATCTCTACATTCTATACTAGCACAATTCTGAGCACCTACTACTACTTGAACTACATTCATATAAAGCTAGTCTGAATTGTGTATTGATGAAATTATTGTGATTAGGTGATCATGCTACATTGGTGAACCCCTAAGTTACTTAATTAGAATCTATAGTTCAAAATTTGATTGTAGCATGACTACTTGAATGTCAAATGATTGCAGCGCAAGATTGGAATGAGTATTGCAATTAGAAATCAGACTACTTCATGATTACTCTAAGTCAGAGATTGAGTTCTGATGTTCAGTTGTGCATTACCTTAGTTGTTGCCTATGCACACCCTAAATTTGCTTGCTTTCTCTTTAGTTTGAGCTCCTTTTTCATCATGTCTCCTTCCTCAGCAGGTCTCCTTTTGTGTGATCCTAATCCTGCATTGCTTCACTAGTCTTCTACCCTGACCGCATTCTACTTTTGCAACAAAGTAACTATGGAAGATAGTAGAACTCCTCAGAAATCACTTGACGAGCTTGCAAGAGATGCACGTGTGAAAGATAATCAAAAACGCTTGAAACCACTAAAAATAGCAGCTGCAGCCTTGTGAGTCCTGTAGCACCCAACAAGTTTGTGTCAATGGCTGAATACTGTGAAGATAGGAGCTAATGTGTTAGATTTGAATTGCCAGCTTTTATGAGGCTGTCAAAACCGCGGCAAATTTGGCGGCAGTTATTTCCCAGTGTCTCTCTAGTGCTTTGGAAGTCATATACTGTGGAAATGAGAACGGACAGTCATTAAAAAGTACTTTCATGTATTTCTTCTGTCATTCCTAAGACACCAAATGACAGGAAGGAGTCTCCAATGCCAGACATGTGTCAAAATCTGATTGCACTGCCGTTTTGTAACAAATGCATTTACTTTTCTCTCAAAAGAAGTACAGTATGCTATTATGTATGACTTGGTATGGCAATGAAAATTGCACTTTTTGTTTGGAATTGCTGAAGGTGATATTTGGCAATTATAATTGAATTGACCATCCAACCTTGGAATAAGTACTTAAATCAATGTTTCTATGTAAGCCTATTCCTTTGAATCTTATATGGATTGTGTTTTCTAAATTCTAAATTCAATAGAAAACTAAAAAAATCTATTTGTATTCTCATTTGCAAACTAGCTTGAAAAGTGATTAAATTTTTAGAGTGTCTATTTTATCCAAACTTGCTTCACTAGTTGAAACAAATACTTTTATCTTTGTGTGGTTGTAAAAATCAAGGGTAACTTCATAATGTGTAAACATTATCAGGGTGAATGCTTATCAAATCCAACATATCCAAATACTACTATGGCAAGTATACTTCTACTCTCTATCATATTCAAGATCATAATAAGGATAGAACTCATCCTTTGTTAATAATGTTTTTGATTTGTTGCATGCCTTTCTAAATGACCTATACTAGTTTAGAATCCTTCAACAACTTTAGTTAATGTTATGAGATCCTATTTGTGCCACAAGATAATTTGTGCATTTCTTTAGCTATTTTATGAATAAAATGCATTTGAAGATTTGAAATGTACAAATTGAATGGATTTTGGTACAAATTGGATTTGTTATCTTAATTGGGATCTAGATTTTGAAGCCTAAGATTTCCAAATCAAGAATATTTTGTAAACAAGAAAAAAAAATTAATCAAGAATCTAAAACATTAAATTGTATAAATAATTATGATCTACAAATCATAAAAAATTAATTTTATATTTGAAAGTCATTACTATATTATTCTCACATTATAACAAATTTGTACATTTTAAAATTTGTGCAATCCTCTATCCTTTAGAATTAAAAGGAATAGCTAATGAACCATGTATTATTGAACATTTTCATTTTTCAAACAAAGACAATCTTACCTAAAGTTCATGATATGTTATAATGTGAAAATAAATAGCTAAAAATTGTTAATACCTAAAAGTTCAGGATTTCCAAAATAGAAGTCCTTGGTCAAAATTGATTGTAATTTTTAAAGTATCAATTTTTGGATAACTCAATTAAAATAAAAGAAATGAAGCTTGAAAGCTTTGTTTCTACTCCATTTAAAATGTTTGAAAAAAATCATAAATTCAATGAATTATTCTAAGTTGCTAGCTCATTAGTTGTAAACTTATATTTTTTACTTTATACTTCCTTAAAAATTGTTAAACTATAATATACATAGTATTATATATGTATAAATTTATAAAATTGATATTCATGATATTAATAATAATTTTGCAAAAAAAGGATCTTTTCTTATAATACAAATTTAAAGTGATTATGACCAAATGCATCTTGATGGTGTCATTGAACTAGAGATTTAATGCATTGTGGATGAATAGATAGAAAAAGAGGGGTGAATTTCAAATTGCAAAAGAGCAATGGATGGTGAATTAAAGTGGCATAGTACAACCTCGTAGTAAAATCCAAACGCATCTTGGATGAAAGGACAATGGACAAGGTTTCTACAGTAGTTGTGTAGTACTAAAAGACAAACAAAAATGTTGTCAAAATATAAGGTCTAAATAGTTTAGTTGTGTGGCTTCAACATTCCATTTTTTTAGATAGCCATGTTACATGGCTCTCATCATACTACTAAAATTATAAGTCCCTCTATAATATCACAAATGATACCATTAATACTAGGGGCTTGTGCTTGCTATGCTATGCATTCATGGTATCACATATTAGTTAAAATTTGATATATTTGAATAGAATGCATGATAATGATTTGGATAAGTCTTTAAAATATTATTTTAATTATTTTATAAAAATATTCTCAATCATGCATACATAGAAATCATATTTTCGCACAATATGATATTACTAAAATAGAGTAGCAGTGCACAATCACCTTTGTAATATTACTTTTTACAAAGGTTGATATTATAGAAATAATATAGTTGTTGCAATTGAGGTGATATTAAAGAGGATCAATATGGTGATATTAAAAAGGTAGCAATTCCATTGTTTTTCTTGACATTATACTTTTGTTGCATTTCTATGATTTTGTACTTTTGTGAGCTTTGAGTTAAATTGTTCATGAAGCTTTTGAGATTTACAATTTGTTCCTTTAAATTCTTCTACTTGGGTTGCCATTGTTTGTAACAATTGAGTAAAATTTCTAATGCATTCTAATATATGTGTATCTTTCACCATATTCATCATTGCATATATTTCATTCATCGTTCATTAAATTTCTATTGTTTATTTAGTCTATACTTATTTATTAAAAAAATTATATGAAGCTTTTAGTAATTTTTATCTGAAGATTTATTGAAATTCTTGCTCTGCATTCTATCTAATACATAAAAATTCTAATGAAATTCTAATGGTGAATGCATAGCATAGCAAGCGCAAACCGCTAGTTGTTGCTAAAAATTTAAAGAATGAATCTTCTATAAGTTACATCAATGCAAAATCCAACTTCAATCTACAATCTATCAACCAAACAATTTTTTTGAAGTTATTCTATTATATATTTAATTTGGTATAATTCATATATAATTTTATTTGAACATTACAAAATCACAAATGATTTTTATTTATACTTTAAATTTGAAAAAAATGACATCTACCAAATAAATATTTTTTAGACATGAAAAACTCAAAATTTTGTCATTCAATTTTATAAAGATTGAATCTAGTTACAATGATAATTTTACTTGAAGGCCATTGCTAAGTGTATTTATTTGGAAGTACAAAATAATATACATAATTGAAATTTTTTCACACTATTGTTCATTGCTACGTGTGAAGAACTTTTAGATAAATTGGATTGTTTTATTAAATTTACTACTATTACTAATTATTATTTTTTGGCTATAAAAAATCACGAAAATGACATTTTGTCACTAAAATTAATAGAGGTTTTTCAAATTGAGGGAAAATGCATAATTTTATATAATGATTACATGTGATAAAATTTGATTATATAATTTGAAAGTTGAAAACTAATCAATGCCTAGATGGCAATGGAACTAGTCTTTTAAGGGAGTGTTCAAAATTTATGATTTCTTGGAATGGCCCAAAGTGTAAAGATTCTTTCCTCGGTTCCTTTAGATGAATTAGTAAAATCAATGATTGAAGTGTACTTTTTGATTCCTCTTCTCAAGGTTTTTTATACTAATTTACTAAAGTTGTATTCACAATACTAGAAAAATCCATGACCAAAACAATTGTATTGAAATAAAAAACAAATCGAAACAAAAAAATATTCACAATATTAGAAAAATTCATGACCAAAACAACTAAATTGAAACCAAAAAATGTTGTTTGGTTTTATTATTATGGTCACATTGTCCAACTGCCATGTTAGCATTATAAACTGCCACGTCAACGTATATTGGCACCAAGGTTTGAACCGAAGACCTTAGCTATGCAAACCACAATTTTCAACCTATACACCATGGTTGAAACTGTATACGCATGTACAAAATACAAATTGTTATTTATAAAATTTATTGAATTTAAGTTGATTTGATAAAAAAAATTTGAAGTGTCTAAAGCAACAAAAATCTATTGGTGTCCTGAAAGGATTCTATTAAATTAATCAAGTTGTGATTGCCATTGCTAAGAACTAGTCACAACTTTCTAGTAGTAACTGTGCATTGTAAATAATTAATGCAAGCTCAAAATTTACATATTGCACTAATTCAGTAAATAATAAAAATTTGAAGCAATACTAGTTTTGGACTTTCACTAAGAAGATAAATTGATGTAAGGTAGGAGTTCCATAAAGCTCCTATTTAAAAGCTGAAAAATTAAGTTGGGGAGGTTAGATTTCTTAAAATTATTTTTACTAAATTTTTCTAATAAGACAAATTGGCATTTAAAGCAAAGGTGCTTATAATGAATAACTTAACATTTTAGTTTATAGGATTATAGGATATAATGAATTCGTTGAAAAATTGAGTTCAATGTGTAAGGTAATAACAATGAGAAAAAATGCAAAAAGGAATTTTTCTAATTAGGAATGAATACTTTATTCAATATAAATATAAATGTGGATTTTTGATTTGGACCCATCTCTGTCTCATAGGCTCACCTAAAACAGCTAGCTTTGGAACGTATTTCTAATTAGACGTGAGCCAATTAAATCTTTTTCAATCAACAATAGAGCTAGTCATTCATTATAGCTCACCCTAGTGTATCATTATAAAGGGGCTATTTGAGAAAGGTATTTCTACTTGAATCCAAGTCGTTTCATATTTTTTCAAGCTTTACAAAAATAGTTACTTGAAATATACAGGTCACTAAAAATGTTTACCTCTTAAAATGTGCACTATTTGTACAGTGTTGGTCCAATGAGAAAGACCTTTACACTTTTAGAGCCCGATCGCTTTATATGTCCACCTACATTAAGCAACAACAACATCCAAATCAAAACATTACCCACACTTCAATCTCTTCAGAAGGATTCAAAATTTGCAGAATTGAAAAATACTAAACTACTGTAGTTGAGCTTAGTGGAGCGAGTTTGAAGTTTGAACGGTTTCAAACCCAATCAGCCAATCCACGAACATAGAGAGTGCGAAATTCGACCTCCAGGCAGTCGACATGGCACCCAAGCTCCTGCCGTCCCGCCGAGGTGGCCGATCTGAGACCTACGTGGCTCACCAGCGTGGCTCACCAGCGTGGCACACATTAGGGTCTTTCACCCGACGCACATGCCAGTTTCCCACCCCGCCACCCGCCATCTGCCTGGACACGTGGCGTGGCGTGAATGGCTCATTTGCAGGAACTGACTATACAATTCGGGTGACTGCCTCTCCCTGCGCACATGCACGTACGCCATGCCTAGCCAGGCCACGCCTGGCCAGGTGAAATTGAATTTTTTTTAAAGGACCAATGTGTTTCAACTTTAAGAAATCAAAACTAATTGTGTGAAGGTCCAAAAAATATAAAAAAGACTTGGGCTTCATGTCAATTTTAGGTTATTTCTCATGAAAATGTATGGAAAAATATTTCAAACAATTTAGCTTCCCCCCAAAGGCAATCAAATCTTAAATGGTAGCTTAAAAACAAACTCTATATAGGGTGTGATGTGTTTTCTAAACAATAGTGAAAAGAAACAAGCTTTCTGAGCATGAATGTGGTTTTTATTTTTTTTAACACATGGACATGTGAATGTGTCTTTCAATTTCTAACCCTTCCATGGAAAAGAGTTGCACCTTTACATTTTTTTTCTAGCATGAATTATAGTTCACTCTCTTGAATTTAAGATGCCTTTTAAAAGTTTTTTTCTTCATTTTTTATGTAGTGCCAAAGTGATGATAAAAAAATGTTATACCAGTGTTCCAAATTTCAGCATTCATCCACATATTGGATAGAAATATTTCATTGAAGTCCTTTATTGTACTCAATTTTCAATATTTAAAATATAATATAAAATCATCAGATGTAAATACTTTATTAAAACATTACAACCATTGGGATGTGATTTTTCCTATTCCAAAATGAAATTCTTAACAATTTTGTATTTTACATGATTCACTAGTTCTTTCTATTTACTATTTTTTTCCAATATATTCTACAATTCCAAATGAATTGAAAATTTTGAAGCATCTAGCCAAGTTGTCTTTAATAAAAAAAAATCCAAAGAAGCTCCACCATTTTGGCTATTTTTTTTTTATTAAAATCTGACCTTCTGAACTGCAGCTGCCCGATTTTTAGTAGAGTCCAAAAAATGAACTATGCAACTTCAAATGCTAATATTTTGCAATGTACACGGTGGATTCTCTTGAAATTTTTTCCACATCTCTTAAAACTAATTTACTACAAGATCCTATGGTTACATGTGTTCAGAAATGTTTTTTTTTTTCTAAAACTTGGTACTTGCATTAGAAATGGCAATTTTAAAGCATTTTTTTTGTGAAAACATAGTTAAGGAACTGTAGGGGTTAATGCAATTTGAGGAAATTTGGAAATTGGTTACCAACAAATTTTCATACACATTTGATAGTGAAAATAAATGTCCAATACTATGGAAAGAAATTTGAAAGTGTGAACGATAATTATATGAACATGAAGTGCAAAATAATAAAGCCTAGCAATTGGATAACCATAATTAAAGAACACTTGCAATGCTAAACTCATGTAGCACTCTATTCATTTACTAATTACATTTCACAATGCAATCCAAATTGTTGTAATGAAACAAGAGTGAAACTAAAATTTGAAGTAGTAAATTCCAAATAAGAGTTCATGTGACCCTAATTACAGTTAGCCATGTTAAATTCACTCCATTAAAAAAAGCCATACTCAATTTAACTTATTCACAGGAATCATGAATTCCAAGCTCGTCATAGAAGCCAAAAAACTTGAAATGTTCAGCATATAAGTATATCTAATGTTCAAAAGTTCAAATTGTTTTAGTGGCTAATAGGTTGGACTTTGAACATTCTTAACTAATTCCACTTAACAATAATAAATGAAATGAAACGACATTAGTAAAATACTAAATTGGTTTCTCTTCATATTATGGTAGAACTTACTAAAACTCATCATAATAAAGTCAGTTTGCCCCAAAATACAATGACTTGTTTACATGTTGTTTACATGTTGCTTAATGAAGAGGTTCAATTACAAGCTCTGCAAAACAAAAGAAAATGTGGCCATGTGAGCAGAGTTGGTGAGGAGGATGAAGTAGCACCTTCCTTGCAACCACATTGCGAGGAGAAGCTGAAATATGACCCTGTTGTCCCCACCACAGGATAAAGTTTCCCCATGGAGTTACTTGACGTTGGCGTTGGCGGGGCTCAAATCCGCCAAGGCCAGATCCGCCAGGCGCCTGCCCAAAGCCTCCACCACCCGCCGGCACCCGCCACGAAAACCTGGCATGTGCGCGGGGTGTTTGTCTTGCAAGCGTGTCCCTGTCTTTCCAAAGCTTTGTCCCTCATTGTCATCTTCTTTCAAGCTCTGCCTTCATGGCGCTCCCGCTTCCGAGCTCTTTTGAATGAGTGTGCGACAGAGTGCGGGCGCTTCATGCTCCTCGCTGTGCAGGGGAGGGGTGTTGTACTTCTGTAGAGCATGCGACTGGCGTTTTTCCCGAGTTTTTTCGTCAGCTGTGCAATTCAGACGAGTATATGCAGGGGAGTGGCAGGTGGGATCGAAGTACATTGGAAAATTGGCGGAGTTGGTATCGGGCTGTGGCTGTGTCCCTGCGTTGTGGTCGGAGTTCAAATCTGCAAGGTCTTTTAATTGTGCCAGGTGAGCACTTCGCATTTTCCTTTCTGATGATTAGGGATTTAGGTTTTCGTGTTTACTTTCTCCAAGCTTGCTTCATGAAATTGCAATCACATACAACAGCGAAGAAACTTACAGGAGCCCACCCCTCTCTTCCCTTTTAGTCTTCTTCTTGAGGTGAACTCTAGGGACTTGAAAACTCATCCTATTGTTGGATTTAGTCTGTTTGTTTAGGCTGCTTAAGAATCGAACTTACATGAAACGTTGGGTTCAGTCTGTCCGTCTTGGGTGCTTCAAATCAAACTCACATGAAATTCGGAGGTATCTTGTTCTGATGATTAGGAATTCTTTTCTGATTGTTATATTTGAGTTGTGGGGGGTGTCACTTTGAACAACAGTCTTAGGGTTTAGGGTTTGTAATGCTAATCATGGTTTAGAACTCTGAATGCTGAAAGTAGTTATAAGTTAGTGTTCTCATTTTTAGCAAAAATTTCAAGTGTGCGTGATTCCCCTCAATTTACACTCCACTTTGCCATCAAACTTGTTGTGATTGCGATGATACTGTCAGTGCTAACGGGAAGTATTTTGAACGGAGGATTTTTGAATCTTTGTGATTACAAAACGTACATTAGCTTTTGTAGTTCATAGATTCCATAATTTGCAGTCCACATATCCCAATGAATGTGCTCAATGTTGCTCCAGGCAGTTAACTCTTTTATTTTTTCCTTTCGAGTGGGGACAATGAAGGAGTTGGCAGAGTGCTTGGCGTAAGAAATATTTGGGATTTTGTGCTCCGAATATTTCTGTGGACAGCCGCAAACAGGTACCGCCTTCACCTTATTTGAACAATTCTGGATTCCTGTCTCCCATGCAAGGCTTCCGGTTTCGCCTTCAAGCAGATTTTTTTTCATTGGTAGTTGTAGTCCTACCCTTTGAAGGACTTCAGGCTGGCAAGAAGCGAGAGATCTGAGTTTACGCAACAGTTCAAACAGTGCTTGCTTTTTTTGGGAGGTGGATGGGGCGGGGGAACATAGTTCACTTGGTTTGGTCCTCTTTGACCTATAATTGTTGCTATGTGATATCCTGTTTTGAACGGAAATGCTCAGATTCGTTGGTGATGGCAGTTTTACTCTTCATGCATGTTGAGGATGGATGTTAGGGGTATTTGTTGTCTATGTCTTCGGCGATCGAATGACATTTGGTAGGACCTGGCACGGCCTATGAGCGGTGCAGCATTATATTATACAGAATTTGAAGATATCATGAAACGCTAGAGCTTATAAAATGTTGCTGTTTTATGCTACAAAATTCACTGCAAGTAGCTAATTCACAAGGGAAAGGATGCCCGTTTAGGGCACAGGTTGGAAGATTACTAGCTGAAATTGGTAGTGGAAGGATGGTCATGGGGTGGTTTCAGAGGCTTTTATATATTTGGAAGAATAGAATTGAAAGCTCTAGGCTCTAGTCGATGATCGAGTAACTGAAGTTCTTCCGGGAGTGATGCCATCCCAGTTCGGCATCTTTATATATATAAAATGCTTTATATATATAAAGCAATATATATAATAGTCTAAATTTAGTCCTCGTCAGGAGAAAACTGAACTTATCAACCGCATTATCATCCTCGGGGCGAACAATGGCGTCCTTGCCAGACAAAATCTCCAAAAGCACTACCCCATAGGCGAACACATCAGCTTTCACGGTGACGAGACCGTGCTCGAGATACTCAGGGGCCATGTAGCCCTGCGTGTCCGTGATGTGGCGGGTGAGCAAGGGCCCTGCTCTTGAAGTGGCCGCGGACTTGGCCATGCCGAAGTTGGCCACTTTCGCTCGGAAGCTCCCGTCCAAGAGGATGTTGCTGCTCTTCACGTCCTTGTGCACGAAGCTGGGGTTGGTGTACTTGTGGATGTAGTCCAGCCCTGACGCCACGTCTAGGGCAATTCTCACCCTAGCTGTCCATGGCAAGTACGCAGTGCTTTGGCTGAACCTGTTCCGCCCAATTGCAGATTGATTCTGCAGGTAGTCGCTCAGGGATCCGTTCTCTGCGTATTCATAAACGAGGAACAGATGCTGTGAACCTCCAACACACATCCCCACTAGCTTCACCTGCAGCACAGCCACTCTCCATTCAGACTCACAAAACCAAACAAAAGCAAGAGATTACAAAAATGCAGCAATCAATCTCAGAACAAACGTTGTACACCAACCTAGCGGCCTCCATTTTATCTCCACAAAATTAAGTCCTTGTCAAGAGAAAACCGAACTTATGATAGTATATTTTTATTATTGTAGTACGTATTAATTTGCAGTATGTCTGGTGCTCTAACTAGCTGCAGTGCTGTTGTAATTTTCTGTTGGAAAGCTAGTTGTACCAACAGAACAATCAAGAGCTCTTCCATTGATGCGTGCATCAAGGGCTGACCAGTGGGTTTCTGCCGTTGATAGCTAACTTGCCATTGTGTACTGAGCGACAGAACGGGAGCTCCATCCCAGGAAGAAGAGCGAGCTACAATAGATTCCACGATTATGTGCCAGAGCCTAGGTTATAATTTGGTCATGGATTGGTTCTCTTGGATCCTCATTCTTCAGCTTATAACTAATTCAAATTTGATCTGAGTGACAGAAATTGTCTGTATGGGCATGTTTGAATTGCTGTAGTCTAGCTTTTAGAGAATATTAGGAGGGTAAGGGTTTACGTCTAGGAGCACCTTGAAGTCGCATGTCTCGGGTTATTACTCCGGTTCCACTGTAATTGGACGTTTGATATTCACCTGTAAAACACACTTGTGGAAACAGTCGGTGAAAGTACCAGGTTCCAGTGTACTCGATTCTATATCTTTTAGAATGCTCCCGTTTATTAGGCGTGTCTTCCTATCTTATCTAAGTACTTGTAGTTTTTAGAAGTTCCATTTCTCATTTTTCTCTCACAAAGGCTTTTCTGACGAGTAGGCGTTCATGCTCATCTATTCTTCCGATCACCTAGTCCCAACCAAAGCACAATATTCAAAGTGTAATGTCGTTGTGAGCGTTCATTATTGCAGGGGAGGGGTGTTGTACTTCTGTAGAACGTGCGACTGGCGTTTTTCCCGAGTTTTTTCGTCAGCTGTGCAGTTCAGGCGAGTATATGTAGGGGAGTGGCAGGTGGGAGTTCATTGTACAATTGGCGGAGTTGGTATCGGGCTGTGGCTGTGTCCCTGCGTTGTGGTATTGCGGGGCGTTCCGAGTGGTTTTTGAGCTTGGTATGTTCTTTGCGGCGTTCCTGTGTTGGAGACGATGAGCCGGCCCCTGTCTCAGCCCGGATTTCTAGCTTTATGAGGTTGTGACATGTATTAGGTCTCGGCTGAGCTCTCTCATCTTTTTTGGCTATTTGGATAAGTCATTGCAGTATTTCATTCATCGTGAAGAGCGCCTCGTCTTTTTCAAAAGTTTTTCTCGGGACTCAAGAGTTCAGGGGTTTTGAAGGGCATGTGTCCTGTGTCTTTCTCACTTGTACATTCGCAACTTAGGATCTCCAATCAGAGCCTACATTTAAGCGGTTACTTTGTACATTCGCAACTTAGGATCTCTAATCAGAGCCTACATTTAAGCGGTTACTTTGTACATTCGCAACTTAGGATCTCCAATCAGAGCCTACATTTAAGCGGTTACTTTGAAGACTTAGGGTATAGCAAGCACTGTACGGGGCTTTATCGCATTACGGCCAATTTTATATCCAGGATGCATGTTGTTGAACGAGTTGGACATGGTGTCGTATTTTGCAGTAGGGAAATGCATTATGGTTATCTAGATCCTGATTACCTACTTTCTCTTCATCAGTTGTGGCCTCAAATCTATGGGAGTGTAGGAGAATTTTCACAATTTGTGTATTCGGTTGTATTGGTAATCCAATTTCGTCTTATTTTGTCTGAATTTGTTAGGCTTCTGACAATGTTTTGTGCTCCTCCATTGTTTTCCACTTGCAACTGAAGTTGTGGCCGTTGTGTGTTGTTGTTGGCAGCAACTCCAAGGTAGCGGTTTTGAAGATTCCACGAAGGTCTGCATCAAAATCCGTTGCTGTTGGAGAGGCGTGGCCACCTCGTAGGAGTGCTCGTTTACTTGGGCGCCAGAATTTGGAGGAACCAGTGCATTTGCAAAAGAAGGAAGGAGCAGCAGATTCGAACGGACAAATGAGCACCCAAGATGAGTACTCCTTCGACGACTCCCAGTCTGATTTCGATCCGAAGCTGACAGGTACGCTTTCTGTCACTACAACAATGGCAGTGTTTTATGACTGCAGAATTATGACTGAGGATGATTGGCGACTGCTTGCAGTCATATTCTTGAAGGCCAACACTTTAGGGAGAAATATGACTGCAAAATATGACTGTCAGTCATTTTTACGCCTTGTACGTCACAAGTGTATACTATACGGCCATTAGAAATATCAAAGTACTTCATAGGGAACGTAGTGAACATGTTTGGGAACATTGAGTCATATTATCACTAATGTTTTCATATAATAGTGATTTTGTTTTGTTTTGGGCAATTCAAGAAAAATTTGGGCAATTCCAAAAAAATATAGAGAAGTCATTGTTTAAAATTTTGAAATCCTAGTCACCTACTTTTTTGGATTTTGAATTCTAGTCACTACTTTTTTAGGGTTTTGAGACCCTAGCTGTCATTTTTTAGGGTTTTGAAACCCTAGCCGCCACTTTTTAGGGTTCTGAAACCCTAACCGTCACTTCTTGTGGCTCTTTTTTCTTACTTTTTATTGTCTCTTAGCTCTCACTTGTTGTTGCTTTTTGTTGCATCTTAACTCTTGTTTCTTGTTGCTCTCTAGTTCATGTTTCTTGTTTCTTATTGTTGCATCTAAATTCTTTCTTTCTCTTGCATTTGAATTCTTTCTTCTTCCTAGTTCTCTTATTTTTGTTTCCTCTTGTTTTATAGTTCTTA
Organism: Climacium dendroides; assembly: GCA_950106755.1. Taxonomy (NCBI): domain Eukaryota; kingdom Viridiplantae; phylum Streptophyta; class Bryopsida; order Hypnales; family Climaciaceae; genus Climacium; species Climacium dendroides. The sequence continues at coordinate 19,160,145 of OX467090.1, read as the reverse complement.
CTTCTTTTTTGTTCTTGTTGTATCTATACTCTCATTTCTTGTTGTTTCTTGTTATGTCTTAGTTGGTGCTTCTTGTTTTTTCTTGTGTCTTAGTTGTTGCTTTTTCTTTGTTCTTATGTCTTAATTGTTGCCTCATATTGTGTCTTAATTGTTGTTTCTTGTTTTATGTTGCTTCTTGTTTCTTGTTGTGTCTTAGTTGTTGCTTAGTTGTTGTTTTTTATTTCTTGTTGCATCTTAACTTTTGATTCTTGTTAACTCTTAATACTTATCTTCTTTTTCTTGTTTCTTTCATCATTAATCTTATTCTTTCAATCCTAAACTTGAGCTAAATATTTTGTGTTTTTGTAAGTCTTTGAAGGTTAGGCTTTGTTGTTCAATCACTAGAAACTAACCTTTCATTTCTTTAATTGTATATACAGGCATCAAAAGTTGAAACAAAGACATTGGAAGCTACTTGCAACTTCATGAAGCCAAAAATATGATTCATAGAAGTTATATTCCATAAAATATGACTGCCAAAAGTCGTATTCTACATCACTGCAAAATATGACTCACCTCAGTCATATTCCATAAAATATGACTAACGAGAGTCGTATTCTACATTACTACAAAATATGACTCACTTCAGTCATATTCCATAAAATATGACTAACGAGAGTCGTATTCTACATCACTGCAAAATATGACTCACCTCAGTCATATTCCATAAAATATGACTAACAAGAGTTGTATTCTACATCACTGCAAAATATGACTCACTTCAGTCATAATCCACGTCATCCAAAAATATGACTGACCGTAGTCATATTCCACGTCATCCAAAAATATGACTGACCATAGTCATATTCCACGTAGGATTTTTTTGTTTGCCCGGGCAACTCAAGAAAAAATCAAGACTCCCCTAAGAAAGTCAAAGTATACGCCATATTGGCATACTATGGCTAAAAATGGGTATTTATACCCCTCGAAAAATATGACTGCCAATATGACTGATGTCTGAAGCGACTGCTTCTAAATGACTGGAGTCAGTCATATTCCGAGTCATCTACAGTGATTTCTGCGTGAGTCGTATTTTTTGATTTTACGACTCACTGCAGTCATATTTTGCAGTCATAAAACACTTCTTTTGTTGTAGTGTGTTGACCATCTCGTGGAATTTATAGGTCATATGTAGTGTTGTTGTAGTTGTGTGGAAGTGATTCTTTGCGCTCTTTTGCCATGTTAAAGTGCCGTCTCAATCATAGAAGAGTCATTGTCTAGTCACACAGTTAATTGTAGTCATAGTAGAGTCACTTTGTAGTCACATAGTTACATGCAAATATAACAGAGTCACTACGTAGTCATAGACTAGTCAAAAGCAGTCATGAATCTAATATTTTATTTTGTTGTCAACGGCCTTGGACTCTTCAGAGGACAATGGAGTTCCACCAACATTGAAGAAGACAACACGGAAGCGACATAGGAGCGCTTCTTCTTTAGCACTTGTGCCTGCAGGTGGAGTTCATGGAGGTCGAGACTCTTCCCACATGCCTCCACCGGGTTATTGGGGTTCTAGTCCATGGATGCAGGGTGGGTGGAATCAATATCCTTCCAATATGCCTCCACCACCATGGCCTTCAAGTAGTGGACCTCCTTATGGCCCTTATCATGGCTCATGGCCAGGTGCATTGCAAGGTCCTGGCAATCGTTCTCTAGATAGTGAAGGCAGAGCTGATCGACGTCAAAAGCGACATCGAAATGAGACTTCTGTTGCACACAGGAGTGTAGAAGGCAAGAAACCATATCAATTAATAGTGAAGGCCGGTGAAGAGATTGATACCACATGCGACGGCAAGAATGCTTGGAACCATGCTGTGCGCGTGAGTACTCCACGAATTCTTGACATGAGTGTGGTGGACTAGGAGTCTCAGGAGCCAAACTCAGTGGTACTTCTTCGTGAGACTTTGGTGAAAGACTTTGAGTTCGTTGGCCACCCTCTCAGTGTGCAAGGGATTTGATGTGCCATCAAAAAATACATGAAGGCAGAGAGGGCTAGGCTGAAGGTGAGATTTATGTCAGGCAAGGAGGCTTGTCCATCTCATATTGACCCCCTACAATGGGACAAATTGAAGGTGTATTGGCAGACTGAAGGGCAAGTGGCCAAAACAACGAAGATAGTGGAAGCCCGTGGCTACGTGAAGGATTATAGCACCATGGGTAGAAAGGGAAGAACAGAGAAGGAGTTGGCAGTGGTAAGCTTCAGTTTTTTTGGTTTGCTCCCATATTTTTGAGGACCTTAGGCATAGTCAACCACGGATGTTGATTATATTGTTAATAAGGTTAATGTTGTTTTTCCCTCTAATTGCAGACAAAAGGAAGAGAGCACAGCCCTGGCCTAACCGAAATAAAAGAAGAGATGCAAGAGGCTAAACCCACTAGCACTATGATGGAGGTGAGATTTTCATTTCCATTTGAATATACCATCTACTGAAGTCATTCTGCATTGGGATTGTCATGAAGATATATATTTTTTTTAATTCCTTAGGTGATTGCTCTTGCACGTTATTTTTTTCATTTGTTGAAGAAGGTAGCATGTACAAGTGAAATGCAGTCATTCATTTGTCATACTCTAGTTATATACATTGCACGCAAAATTTCAAATGACTAACAAAGTCCGATGTTGGTGTAGTTGTAGTCATATGTTAGTTTACATTGCAGTCATTTCAATGACTACAGACTAGTGTAGCTTTTTCACAAGTAGTTTCATAGTCATGTGTGAATTTATACTTTAGTCATTTTGATGACTATTGTAGCACTGTACCAGTAGTTTTATAGTCATATATGAAATAACACTGGACTCATTGAAATGACTATTGGAATCTTACCTCAATAATTTTGAAGTCATACAAGATAATAAGAGTTTTCTTGTAGCTTTCTGGTACTCTGCTTGAAGGCCCTGGTTTGTTGAAGAGGCCATGATTCTAATGTGAGATGAATTATTGTGGCATGCAGGGTGCCAAAGAGGCAATTCGCACTAGGCTGATAGCAGTAGAGGAGAAACAAAACAACATGGCAGAGGAGCAGAAGCACCTTCAAGGGAAAATGACCCAGATGCTGCAATATCAATCAGAGAACACCAAATCCATGGAAGAAATCATGAATATGCTCAAGGATCTCTCAAACTGCTTTTCATTAGCTCAAACTCCAGCCCAAGCTTGGGCCTCTCTGTTCAGGAGACCCAAGCACCACTTGCCACAACGAAGGAACACGTTGTACAGACTCGCTTTAGAGCTCCCTTGAAGACACCTCCAACAGCTCTCTCCATACAGGTGTCAGAATCAAGCAGTGATTCTGACACTGGCAAAGGAGCACCTTCAATAGCAAAGGTTGAAGAGCCTACCCCGGTGATACAAGAGCCGCCAATGGAGGATGTACTTTCCTCGGATGTTGATCCTATAAATGTTGACCTAGTGGCAACTGCTGAACCATCTGTTGTTGCCACCGTAGTTGAGGTTGGAGGTCCTACCCAACGACCTCCTCGGACTTCTCCAAGGATGCAAAAGGTGCTTGCAAAGTCAACCACGGAAGGCAAATCAACACCACAAGATAATTCAGCAAAGGTTAGATCGTTATTAGGACATAGAAGTGAATACCAAACATTTTTAAATTCACAATGACATGTTAAAAGTTGGTAACAACCTTGATGATGTTGTCAATGTCTTTGTAGAAGGATTCCTAAATGAATAGACTTGTGATTCCATTTCATTCAACCTTAGGCCTACATGTTCCCTCATTTATCATGTACTCACTAAATTAACCTTGTATTCTTTGCATTCTGCAGTTAAAATCTAGCAAGGGAGGAGCAAGGCCAAAGCCCATTCAGAAGAAAAAAGTACAGGCAGAGAAGGTAAAAAAAACATGTCTATACAGAAGTTTCCTTAATAAATGTTAGAGGATAAGTGGAGTTGTAATTACAATCATGTTTTTTTAAATTCTCTAATTGGTTCCATGCACTTGCTATTTCGAGACAGAGGGTGCCCACATAGTCACAAAGTAATCATTTTTGTGGTTATGTCTACACAGAAATTGCCCAAATAGTCATAATGTAGTCATTTCTATGCTTATGACTACTTGGGGACCAAAGTATATGACTGTAGCTGAACTACTAGGAACTAATTGTCAATGACTCCCCTACACCGACAGTATATGTAGCCATAGTATTGATTGTATGCCTAGTAAGAGTCACTTGTGCAAGATCAGACTGGAACTTGACACCTTCATTTTTTGGTGGCAGTTCATTTGTGGGCAACAAGTATTTTTGCTGAATCCAAAGAATTTGAAGCAGAGCGTTGCTACGGGTACCATCAACGGATTGGGTGGGCAGCACAAGTACCATTTTTGCACAATTCCTGACTCTTGCTACAAAGTGAATGTCAAAGAGGCCATTTGGCCACAAGTGACACTGATGTTCCCAAATGCGGCTAATGACCAAACAAAGGTGAAGGACGCTATGGGTTCCTCTACTTTGTGGGAGGAAAAGTTCATCAAAGTTGCTCTTTCAAGTCCATAATTGTGGTATGGGCTTTGCTATGTGTGTAGGGCTTCAAACTGTGGGTTGTAGACAAACCATTTTCAGTGATAGATGATGTGAGTAGGAGTGTAAGAAACATGTTTGTCATCAATGTGGTCATAGCCATCATGATGTCCCCTTTTTTAAAATATACTATTATTTATATTTTACTTGTCATTTCTTTGTAATAGCCTTAGTATATATGATGTAAGTTGTTAATCATATACGGATTATCAATGGAAAAGAAGGCTTTGTTGGAATGGCACATTTTATGCACACTTTCTTCACATATGTCTTATAGCACTCTTTTAGAACTATACAATGACTACGTGAAACCATACCCTAGTCATATCACAAGGCCGAGTCATTTTACAGAATGACCCGATGAAGCACATCTCTGACCGTATTAATCACTACACTCAATTGAATAATATCTAATTTATGACTACAATAGCCTCAAATATGACTACAATATGACTGCACTCACTTCCAAAAAATCTGACAAATGACTACAGCAACCTTGAATATGACTACAATATGACTAACCTGAGATCAAGTATTTTGCATTTCAGCTCAAAATTTAGTCGTTATCCAATAGAATCACTCCAATATCAGCCGGTAAAAAACCGCCAACTCAGCAAGTCGGCTCTGTAGCCACATGGCAACGCACCATTGGAGGTGTCCATATTATCACATCTGGATGAAGTTCCACATCAGCATACGATGAAAAAAATGATCATGGTATAAATGACTGTCTTGTCCATAATCACTCGTCCTCTATGACTCTAAGACCAAAATCTACTTTCAGTCATACTATCGTCATAAGTGTCCGAAATGACTGGTTATGCAGTCATACAGAGTAGTCATTGATAGCCCCTTTTCTACTAGTGAATGGGGATCATTAATTTGGGATGGAAATAGGTATAGGGTTCCAAAAAAAATTGGTTATTAAAAAATAAAAAAATATAATGACGAAAAAAAAATTGAAAGACTTCAAATTCGGGAAGTAAAATGTCATTGAGTTGGAATAGAATTCAATGATAAAAACATGTAGGGAATGAAATGAAATGTCATTGAATTGGAGTAGGGTTCATTTCCAATCAATGAAAAAAATTAGGAAAGGAAAGAAAATGTCATTCAGTTGGAAAAAAAATGTGTTTTTAATGTTGTTAATAAAAACAAACAAATGTGAAAGATATATGAAACAAATATTGTTTTTGATTACCAATTTCTGAAAATGAGAAATGGGAAGCAAATAGAACGACTCCAAATTGTTACCATAAAAAACATTTATTATTGAGTTGGGATGGAAGAGTTTTGCTAATGAATAAAAAAAATAGAAAAGGGATTGATGGAACGAAAAAAAGAATGACAATGAGTTCAGAAAGAAAAAAGTTTGGTAATTAATGAAATAAAATAAAAGGAAAGAGAATGATGGAAAAAGAAAGAATAGTATTGAGTTAGATGGACAAGTTTTGGTAAATAATAAAGGAAAAAAATAGAAAAAAAAGATAAGAGGGTTGATGGACCAAAAAAAATGATAGTGAGGATGAAGTAAAGAGATTTGGTAATCAATGAAGCCAAAAAAAATTAGGAAAGGTAATGGAATGATTCAACAAATAATGAAGTTCATGAGTTTCTCTAATGAAAGAAAAAATATATATTTCCAAAAAATGGCAATGAATTTAGAGAATGATGGAACAAAAAAAAAGAATGACATGGAGTTGGAATGGAAGAGTTTGTGAAATAATGAAGCCAAAAAAATATAAATGGGATTGATTAAACAAAAAAAGAATGGCATTGAGTTCGAATGGAAGAGTTCTAAGAATGAAACCAAAAATAAATAGGAATGGGAATGACGGATTAAAAAACAAATGGCATTGAATTGGGGTTTAGAGTTTGGTAATTAATGAAGCAAAAGAAATAAGAAAATGAATGATTCAACAAATAAAGAATGGCAATCACTTAGGATGGAAGAGTGTTTGGAATGAAGCAAAGAAAAAAAATACGAAAGGGAATGACTAAACAAAAAAAGAATGGCATAGAGTTGGGGTTGGAGAGCTTCGCTAATTAATGGGAAAAAATAGGAAAGGGCATGATTGAACAAAAAACAGTTGGCATTCAATTTGGATGCAAGAGTTTTAGGAATGAAGCCAAAAAAGAAGGAAAAAAAATGATTCAACAAAAAAAGAATGACAATGACTTGGCATAAAGGAATTTTAGCATTGGAGGAAAAAAATAGAAGAGTTTGGCTAATTAATGAAGCAAGAAAAATAGAAAAGGAAATGAATTAGGAAAAAAAATGGCATTGACTTTGGATGGGATAGTTTTGCTTATAATGCAAAAAAAATTGGAAAGGGGATGATGGAATAAAAAATTCAAGTGGCGTATTAAAGGCCAAGAATTTTTTTTTAAATCCCCACTATTTCTTTCATTGTAAACAAATTAAGTTTTACCCTTTTATCTATTAGACTACATTTCCTAAATATTTCCAAAATATTTTCTCAAAATTTCCTAAACATGTCCTAAATCGAAGAATTTAGAGTTATTTTTTTACAACATAAAATATTTTTTGATTCAAAGTAGTTTGAAATGTTAGAAGAAGTAAAGAACGACATCTTCCACCACAACGAAGGGGACGTGCACATCCATAAAGTTCCTTCCAAATTTTAGTCCGTTGAGCTCTTTATTTTGGCATCTTGCTTTCATGGTCTTGTCCGAATTTAAAACAAGTTGTAATTGGGTGCATTAATGGTTCTCCCGCTCCAAGAAAAGGATGGATTCAAGGATCTCATGCCCCAAGTGCATTTCAAAGTCCCTCCTCATGTGTTGTACGAGCACGTCCGCGCCCTAGAGTTCGTGCCCTCACTTCAAGTCCACGCCCTAAAGTCCACGCCTTGACATCATGTCTGCGCCCTGCTTTCCGTCTGCGCCTTCAAGTCCACGCCCTCATGTCCGCGCCCTAACCTCAAGTCTGCGCCCTAGAGTCTGTGATTCAGCTGCGCACTCTCCAGTTCCTCAGCCTCTGTGAATTGTGAGTCCATGCATCCGCGCCCTGACATAGCCGATTCAGTGAAAACATTTGTGAGACAAAGCGTTTTTGTCTCTCCACGAATACGAGGAATCTAAAACAAGGTGTGATTACATTTAATGGTTCCCTCTTTCCATGAAAAGGAGGGACACCATCTTCCAAGACCAATAAATAAGAAAGAGGGATCCCATGCCAAAGGTCAACCTACTTTTCAGTGCATCCACATCTACACACCGAGATTCCTTGCGCGCCCTGGAGTCCGCGCCTTGTGCTGGAGTCCACGCCCTGCAGTCCATGCCCTACCATGACGTCCACGCCCTGACCTGACGTCCACACCCTAAGTAGCGGCAATGCAATCAAGTTCAAGCCTCCAAGTCTTTGGTTTCTTGGGTTTCAGGGTTTTGAGGGTGTAGGGTTTAGGGTTTGAGTTTGGATTTTATGGCTTTCTTTTGGATGGGTTTAGTGTTGAATTAAAGAAGAAATTGATGTAGCAATTATCTTTAGAAAAGATTCCTTGTCATGCATTTAAATAAATATAACTTATAAGTTCATGTGAAAAGGAATTTGTTGTAGAAATTATTCCTAATTGTGGATCCCATTCACAATCATTCTACTTTAATTTAACTTGTACGTTCAATTAAAAACAAGTCCCTTGTACCAAGTATTTCCAAAAATGAATCCCTTCACATTTAGAATAAAATATAGCTTGTAATTTCTCATCTCCCCAATAAATCCCTTGTAGTTATTAAACACAAAAATGAATCCTTCCTTATGAATAATGGATTCGAAGAAATAAAACGTCTAGGTTCATAAAAAAAATTCATTCTATCAATTATTCCAAAAAATTAATCCCTTCACGTGAAATTGTGAATCCAAAAGAATATAAGTTGTAAGTTCTCATTCCAAAAGCATCCTTTGTAGTTAGAATCCTCATAAATGAATCCCTTTATAGGAATAATGAATTCAAAAAAATAAAACTCATTGGTTCATTAAAAAAAATTCCTTGTAGCAAGCATGCACAAAAATGAATCCTTTCACGTGAATCCAAAAGAATGATCCCTTCTAGTTAAAATCCACAGAAATGAATGCCTTCATAGGAATAATGAATTCAAAGAAATAAAACTCATAGGTTAGGCTAAAAAAACCCCTTGTACCAAGCATTTTCAAATATAAGTCCTTCCATGTGAATCCAAAACAATGGAAGTTGTAGTATTTCATTCAAAAGAATGATCCCTTGTAGCTATTTTTGTAGAAATGATTCCCTTCCACGTGATTAAAAGAAAACTAAATAGTACTTCATTAAAAAAAATCGCTTATACAAAATATACACCAAAAATGCATTTATTCACGTGAATCCAAAATAATGTAAGTTTTAGTTTTGCATAAGCAGAATTGATCAGCTATAGGCTATAGCAATTGTTTAAAAAGTTGAATCTCGTGAACATGAGTCCAAAAGAATTTAACTTGAAGGTTCATTTCATAAAGAATCCCTTTAAGCCAAAGAAGAATACTTTAAACATTCATCAAAATTGAGCATAATTTATGAAACGTAGCCTTTACGCTAAATTTTTTTTGCTTAAGGTAATGTTTAAAATGAACAGCAAAGTATTTTGAGTTCTTTGTTTTTATCAGTAAATATATTTTGCTTCAAAGTAGTTTTCAAGTGTTACACAAAGTAAACAACGACATCTTCCAAAACAAATAAGGGGACATGCTCTTCCATGAAGTTTCTTCGCAATCTTATTCCGTTGAGCTCTTTATTTTGGCATCTTCCTTTTTTTAAAGAAAAAACATGGAAAAACCATTGCAGACCAAAGGTTTCGTATAAATGCAATGGTTTAAGTATTTCCTATACATTTCCTATATATTTCCTAAACAATTCCTAAATTAAAGAATTTGGAGTTCTTTTTTTCAAAAATAAAATATTTCTTGGTTCAAAGTAGTTAGAATGGTTAGAAGAAGTAAAGAACATCATTTTCCACCACAAGAAAGGGGACGTGCACTTCCATAAAGTTCCTTCCAAATCTTAGTCCATTGAGCTCTTTATTTTGGCATCTTGCTTTCATGATCTTGTCCGAATTTAAAACAAGTTGTAATTGGGTGCATTAATGGTTTTCCCGCTCCAAGAAAAGGATGGATTCAAGGATCTCATGCCCAAGTGCACTGCAAAGACCCTCCTTATGTGGTGGACGATCACGTCCGCGCCTGGAATTTAAGTCTGCGCCCTACAGTCCGTGCCTTGATTGCTTGTCCGCGCCCTTCAGTCCGTGCCTTGATTGCTTGTCCGCGCCCTTTAGTCCTTCATTTAGCTACGCATTTTGAAGTTCCTCAGCCTTTGTCAATTGTCAGACCATGCATCTGCGCGCTACGTCCGCGCCTTGATACCCCGATTCAGCCAAAGCATTAATGGGACAAAGCGGTCGTGTCTTTCCAAAAATATAAGGAATGTAAAACAAGGTGGTCACTGCAATCCATGAAAAGAAGGGATACAATCTTCCAAAAGCGGAAAAGAGGAAAAAAGAGGGATACCATGACCAAGAAAATTTCTAAGGCCATGCGCTTCAACCACTTCGTAGCCATTTGGTCCGCCCTGTGGAGTCCACGCCCTGACATTCCGCCTGCGTCGTGAAGTCCGCGCCCCAACATTACGTCCGCGCTGTGGAGTCCGTGCCCTGACCTGCCATCCGCGCCCTGACTATCCGTCCCTGCCATGAAGTCCGCGCCCTGACTTCCCGTCCCCGCCATGATGCCAGGGATTCAAGTGTGCATTCTGAACGTCGCCGCCCTTCACAAATTTTCAAACTGTGCGTCTGCACTCTATACTTTAGGACTAAAGATGTCCGCACCCTGTTGCCACGCACAACGGTGAAGTCCACGCCCCTACATTCCTGAAGTATATAAGGAAAAAGGAAGACCCAGCATTCCCCACATTTGTCACTTTGGCCTCTATCTCTTGGACTTCAATTCATTTTGAACTTCTTGTGAGTCTACTTGGGTGGCAAATGGCCCTGGTTTGCTGCTGAGGTGATGTCAAAATCAGTTCAAGCAGAGGATTAGCGCTAACTGATGTTACTGATACTTTGTCCAGTAGATCTTCTATTTTTTTAAATTGAACACAAAGAAGGAGGAAGGCATTTCAAATTATTTGTGAACGCAATGGCAAGTCAAAAGAAGCAGACCAAGGAATGGAAACTGTGGCTAAACTTTACAGAGAATGGGACTAAAGTGACTTGTGTTTTCTGTACTGGGACCTTCAGTTACAAATGTGAGCGTGCTTTTTCACATTTTGGATATCGCTCGAAATCGGAGAGGTCAATTTGTCGAAGTATGCCTCGTCTAGTGCGACATAGATTTGCCAATTGTGTAGGTTTTGTCCCGCTAGAAATGGATGTCGGGGACATGTATGAAGGAGAACCAATTCAAAGTGGGCCATCTAGAGCAACTCCACTTGCAAGTTCAAGCGAAGCCACTGAAAATGAGGTGACGAGTAGGGTCACTGGTGGGAGAGCGGAAGAAGGGGCAAACGTTTTTGAAGGAAATGATATTCTACACACGTCCAATAGTCTTGCTACACCGAATTCTACGAGATCCGGATCATTACGTCAACAACACATGGCGGACGCATTCAACATTGCAAAGAGGAAGGAGTTGGATGAGAAGTGGGCAAGTTTTTTCTATGAAGCAAATATGCCATTTAATGTGACAAGGCATCCAACCTTCATTGAGACTATGAGGGCAACCTCAATGGCGAGGTTTGAATATAGTGCACCTTCTTACCATCAATTCAAGACTAATTTAATTGAACTAAGGAGGTTGCAAATCGAGAAGCAGATTGAAGAGAAGGTTGGTTTTGCTGTCAAGCACTATGGGGTGACAATATGCACCGATGGTTGGGATGATGTCAATCGGAGGCCCCTCATGAATGTGATGATGTCATGCCCTGCAGGTGATGTATTTTTGGGATCAATTGACACTACCTCGCAAAAGAAACCATGCGCTACATAGCGGACCAAATGAAAGTTTACATTGAGAAGGTGGGTTCCAAATATGTGACACAAGTTTGCACAGATAATGCAGCAAATATGCTTGGGGCATTGAAAGACATTACTCGAACATACCTGCATATTTTTGCTCAAGGTTGCATGGCACATGCACTGGATCTCATGTTGGAAGATTGGGCCAAAATCCAAGAATTTTCCGATTTAATTGACAGAGCAAAAAGATTGTGCCAATACATTCGAAACCATCATGCGACCATGTCGGTTTTTCGTGAGTTGAGTCCAAACCTACAACTCGTAGTACCTAGCGAAATCCACTTTGCTTGTAATTTCCTCATGTTACAGCAACTGGTGAGACTCAGAGGAATCTTGGGGCAGTTGAATAACCACCTGTGTGTTCTAAATTACTATGATATCCTACGAAACGAACAAAATAGACCGCAGGCAGCTACTGCTTCACGTAATGTTAAAAGAACCATTGAAGATGTGGCCTTCTGGCAACGATGTGTAAATTACGTGTACATGACTGAAGACGTATTGAAGGCTTTGCATGTGTTTGATGGACGAGAACCAGCCATGGGCCGGGCGTGGTTCGTAATGCACAATTTGCGAGCACACATGTATTCTTTAAAAGAACCACCTTTCAGCTTACGAGACGACATAGCAGTCATTTTAGAAAAGTCTTTCAATAAAAGATGGGACATGGTTTTTGAAGATACCCACTATGCCACGGCCCTTTTGAATCCATACCTCTTGGATAACGTGGTGCTCAGAGAAGATGGAACTACCTTACGTGCATTGTACAGAGTCATCCACAACATGGCAGATGTAGTGGGTGTGAGTTTTGATGATGTGCTGGCGGAATTAACAGAATTTGAGGAGGGTAGTGGACTGTACAGTGCAGCTGAGACACCCAACATCCGTGTGACACAAATGCTTCCCCACCAATGGTGACACAGGGTTGGAGATCGGGCTCTTTTAAAAATTATCGTGCGTATTCAAGGCCATATTTGTTAAAATGAGACAAAATGGTCATTTTGAGACTTCAACCCTATAACAATTACAGTGATTTTATCCTCGAGTCGAAGATAAAATGAGAGTGCAACCTTTGGATATCAAAAGTTTTTATATATATTAATATATGAAAGTCTCAAATTATCAAATAGTTTCAAAATCGAAGAGTTATAATGATTTATCTTCAAGTTGAAGATAAAATTGAGACTACACTTTGTCTCATTTTAACGAATATTGCCTTATTCTATCCCTCACGTGTTCCGCCAGCTCTTGTGAAAGGAATTGGAGTATGTATTCCTTTGTTCACAATAAGGTCCGAAATCGATTAGTCCCTGCAAAGGCAGAGTCATTGGTATATATTTATACCAATAGCCGTGTACTTTAGCAAAGACCAGGAGCCGATCCAATTTGTTGGTATGATGCAAATATCTACTCGGAGGATTCTGATCCAAATGCCCTCAATCCGATCCCGGTGAATGAACACAATCGGGAATTTGACGCAATGCAAGCAGAGGAAGAAGAAGAAGAGGTTGATGTGGAAGCCAATCGAGCACCTCAAGAGTATCCGGCGAACCTAGATCTTTAGAGGCGAGGAACCGATCACCTGAAGGAAGCGAAAAACTACTATGGAGATGCTGACGATGGAGAGGAGGAACTCCTTGATGGTCGTTGGGGTCCTTGGGCATCAAATCCTCATCGCAATGCTTCACCTCCTCTTCCTCAAAATGAAGGGATCGCTAAAGTCCCATCTTTGTCGTCTTCTTTAGAGACCGACAATCCAAATGACGATAACGTTGATGATGGTATCTCTCATAACAACAACAATGATGATGACAACCTCCCTCCAAGAAATGGTGGCGGAAATGGAAATGGCGGTGGAAATGAAGATGGTGACGGAAATGGAAATGGCAGTGGAAACATGAGGAGAAATGCAAATCCAAATCGTGGAGGATCTTCTCACAATCGAGATGGCAATACAGGGCCTACGGGAATGGGGGCATCAGTTCGTAGCAATAGAGTTGTCAAAGGACACCATGACAAAAACGTTAGAAATGCAAGAATAGCACGCCCTATTGCAAGAAATCAACCAGCTGGTAATGTGAGAAGGCATTTCGATCTAGAGCATATAGACCCCATTGATGTTTTTGCATTTATTGAACCACCAGAAGACCTTGCCCGTGTACCCGCTCCAGTTACAGTCCGTCCTGCTAGTTCTAACCGAATTACACAAACACCACATTCCCTAGACCCATCTTCACCAGTAACTTCCAGTGCCATCCGAAGACCTTTTCAAGAAGGGTTAGGCTTAGTAGAGAAAGTTGATATGATTCCTCAAAGCGTTTCCCATTGTACTATTGGTGGTAGACCACCTACGGCCCCTCAGCCCCCCATTCATCATGAAGTGGATCAATGTCAACAGGGCCATGGATGGACGAGAGGTCGTGGAAGGGCTAGAGGCCGTGGAGGAACAGAAGGTCAATATATTGGAGAAGCGTCATCGTCAAGGCCTACTAACCGTCCACTCCTCGGAATTGGAGCAAGAGACCCAAATAGGGTGATAGAACCGTTCTTGAATACATACATACCAAGACCTAGTAGGTCAACCCTGACATTTGTTGTTCCTCGAGTTCAAAGTGGGCCCACTATAAATTCTGATGCAGAAGACCCCAACTCACAACAACATAAGAAGTTCAAGCGCAAATGTAGTGAAGGTCAAACTATTGTGGAGCTTTGAAATGAAAACTCGAAAGTTGAGGGACATTGGACCATAGACAATGGTGAAGCAGAAGATGAATATGACAACAACGAAGATGCCAATGACGAAGATGATCCAAATTGTGATGAGGCACCACAGGATGATGATGTTGTTGTTCGAGATGCTAATGCACCGGATCCATGTGCCCAAGAAGTTCGTAGGTTGAGTCGTTTCAATAATTGAATTGCATCGATGGTTTTTAAGAGTTTAACCAAAGGAATGTCTTTGATAACCTATGAGAAAGTGGGCGTATTTTGGAAGTATAGATTCATTGTATTGTTATTGTACTTTGCAATGCATGAATTTTATAAACATTTTTGGTTATCACAAACATTGAAGCCTACTAATATGTTTATAGTATTTTTATATTTGACGGGCATGTTGGAAAAATTGGTGAATGCAATAATGTAAAATATATTGTAAAACACATAAATAATATTTGTGCCCTGCCCGTCCACGCCTTGAACCTGACGGTGAAGTCTGCGCCCTAACGCTCACGCTGAAGTCCGCGCCTTGACTATACGAATCCACGCCCTAACGCTGAGGGTGAAGTCCGCGCCCTCATAGTACACGTCTGCGCCCTGACGGTGGCACAATGACGTCCGCGCCCACACATTAGAGTTTACACCCTACCTAGACGTCCGTGCCCTGGATCTCGCGTTCCGAGGTGACGTGTCATTCCAAAAAAATTCCACAACTTCGAAAATTAAAGCCGTCCGGACCGTCCGTCTGTCCGGTTCGGTTCGCCCGTCCGTCCGTCCCATCCGATGACTCTAACTCGCCCTTTATGACAACCCTGCCCTGTGTCACTTGTAATTTAGCTACTAAAAATTTAAGTAGCAATGGAGTGAATTTTAGCCAGTTTTGTGAATGCTATTTGGGAGTGATGGAACCACCAGGGCTCGGATGAGTTTCTTGCACTTGCACATATTTGTTGCTTTGTAGACTTACTTGACTCTCATTAGTTGCTATTTCCTGATTATTAAATCCAGTGATGAGACCAATGTCTAGGGAGTACCAACCTTTAGTTACAAGTTAGCCGGTTGAAATCTAAAATTTCAGAATTGAGTTCAAAATCTTTGAAAAAAATCCAATCATTTTAGAGGAAAATAAAAAAAAACATTCTTTATTTTCTTAAGGCCTAGCCGAGAGTATACTCTAGACAATTGATTGATTCAAGAAAATGTAGGATTTTAGCTAGATGAGATAAATTTTCTCCCTAGATCGTGGATGAGACTGGGAACAGGGAAAATTGACTTTCTCATTTTTGAAGTTGCACAAACCTTGACTTTCTTCAAGGGCGACTCTATCAATAAGTACAATTCTTTCAAATAGCTCATTTCAATATACGGGGAGTACCAAAATTTAGTTACAAGTTAGCCGGTTGAAATTAGGAATTGCCGAATTGATTTGAAAATATTCAGAAAAAATACGACCATTTAAGAGGAAATTCAGAGAATATTCTCTATTTATTATAGGCCTAGCCGAGAGGATGCTTCAAACAACCGGTTAGTTTGACAATATGTAGGATTTTAGCCAGTTGAGCTGTAAAACTCCCTAAACTGTGGCTCATTTGTACAGTATAGCAAACGAATTAACTCAGGTAAGAACAAAGAATTTACAACAAACAGTATTAACCCCTCAACACCCCAAAGGCTCAAAGGTTGCCTCATATAGTATGAGTCCAATTCAAAGTGCTATAACTTTTGCATCCAACATCCAAATTCAGTAAAACTTGTTGGAAAAGTTGTACATACTAGTCTATTTTGTGTAGAAAATTTTTTAGATCAATCCAAGATGTAATGATGTTTTGGAAGTCAATCAAAGTTCACAAGTTCAATTTGAATTCACCAAACTGCATTTGATGGCTGCAACTTCAGGGGCTTGTATCTCCTTCATCCAATGTTTGTTTTCAATAAAAATTTGTTGGATCATGTTTTCCTTGAAGTCTAGTTATTATGGTAAAATTTTCATATCAATCTAAGCTGATTTGAATGTTTTGGAGCAATTCAAAGTTCAAAACCTTAATAGTTTTTCATTACAGTGAACTTTGGTGGCTTATTTCTTCTTCATACAATGTCCATTTTCAATAATGTTTTTTGGGAAAGTTGTGCATACTAGTCTAGTTTGTGTAGATAAAATTTCATATCAATTCAAGGAGTTATGAATGACTGAGAGTCATTTTAAGAGAAGGAGGTTTAGCCTTGGATGTGTTTTTTTGCAACTTTTCTTGACACTTCAAAGCCATTTCACAGACACAATGAGTCAATTGAATGATATTTTCTTTCACCAATGTATTTGTATGTTGATTATGAAGCACTTTATAGTTTAAAGTTTTTTCATTTGAAAAGGTTTAGAAATCAAATTTCACCTCCAAATGTGTTGCGAGGAAAATTTCAGCATCCTTTGTCAATACTAAAACATTATGATCTTGCAATCCATGTGGCCAAATGACTCCAAATTTGATCCATGACATCTACAACATGTACACTACAAAATTGCATGGTTGAGATTTCTATACCTTACTGACATTTAGACTTGTAACATTTCAAAAGCAATGATGTTCTTAGACCCGAAAAGGCCTTGGGCCTTGAGGGGTTAACTAACGTGCTGACTTGACCAAAAACCAGCCTCAAGCTTGATTGCTCCTGCAGGCTATTTATTGCTGATCAGTTGAACCTAAACTTCATCCACAATCAGCACCAAATGATCGAACGATTCCAAGTCCCAGAATCTCTACACTATCCAACTCGGTATGTCTTGGATTCTTGACTTCAGGTCTCTAAACCATCTCCCAAACGAACGAATGCATTTAGGACACTCTACGCCATGCCTGCCCATGAATTCGAAATTCATTTCCTTTGCATAAATCCTAGAGGGTCATAAATGAATCCAAGACTAGCTCTTTGCTTTAAACTAAACCGCGCTCAGGGTAAGCTAGCTAAGCTGTTTATTCTTTGCCCACATTGCACCCAAAAAATCAAATCTCAGTTCACCAAAATGGTATCCACGAGTGTTCTTGGAGGGGGGATCTAAAGGAGGTGCCACCTCTGTCAGAAAACACTCATGGCCACAAACGTCCTCTAAGTCACAAACCGCTCAGGCCCGAAGGAAAGCTCTGGTGGTTGCTGCGGAAGCTTGTCAGTTCGTCCTTCAGGTAACATCTTGAGCATTTGAATGTGATCTATTAAGCAGTAGCTTTGATCCAGCTGCACATGCACCTGATAGGTTGGGTCGCCAGTCATGCAGATATCCACGTTGCTGCAGACAATAGTCCACCAACAACTCATCAAGATGGGAAAAGAAGGTAACAGACGATCATTAACAAGAGGCGGACAATCGCACGGGCCTGAATCCTACATAGAATAACATAGTTTTCGTGTCACTTTCCATAGAATTCTCAATATAATCCTCAGTCAGTATAATCCAAAAATATGTCAACCCAAAGTCACAACTTCATAAAACAAAACAAGACAAAACATTCTTTAGGATGATGGACCCTAACATGCTATTTTTGTTGTTAACATGTCGCATTGAATACTAGAACTTCATTGAATTTTTGGACCATTGCTTAGTCTCTTCCCTTGGGAGTAAAAGACAATATACCAATGTCCACTTTCGTACTAATAGGGGACTTCTTGTTGGGGAGCAGTATTACTCGAAAATCCACCAGTGATGTAGGATGAGGTTTGAACCTAAATTCACTGATTGCACACTGGATCAACAGACAAGATGAATTCAGGAGTGATCCGAGAGGGGCTTACGCGTCTGGATTGGTTGCCAACATCACAAATGGTAAATGCAACCGTTTGGGCATGAAAGGCCGTTGTTGGTCCACAAAGGAATCGCATATTAAGTAGTCCACATCACAAAAGCCTTCCAGTGAGTGCAGTGACGACAGCTCTGAGAAAATGTCACCGGGGTCACTTGAAGTTTCGCTATTTACTTGGTTCTCTTCCACAAGCTTTTGCAAAATCGCCACCTGAAAGTCACAAATACAAAAGTATTTTCCCCATTCAATCGAGTGGTCTGAAAAATGCTCCAACATGCTTCCAGTCTAAATGTCGAACTCTATCTACCAGTAGTGCGCTAGCCTTCGAGAATTGGGGTTAACTATACAAGGAAAAATAAGAGAGCTGACCTGCACTAAGATGTGCAGGTCGTATAGTAATGCGAAATCCACTTATCGAAAAAAACACCATGATAATTCTAGCCATCCTAGCTGCCGTAAACCCTTTCAATTGTATCGCCATTGAAGACAACCCAGTCCATCCTAACACGGATAGAATACCTCTAGTAAGCGATTGGTCGAAGTAGTGCAGTGCAATATAATATGCTGGGGAATGGAATCTTTCTGCCGCACATCTGATTCACTCCACAAGCATCTCATTGTTTGCCAGCGCTAGAATTATCAGAATTGACAGGCATTCCGATTCTTGATCCTAAATCATGTCTGCAGATGCTTCGATTTCAGATGTGAGAAAGCAGGGAGCTTACCTGCTTACTCAGGGTATCACAGAGCCTCCTCTTTTGAAGTATCCTGTCAACAGTTTGTCCCTTCTCCATCTGCATCAAGAAGCAAAAGCAAACCTTCATGGCTGATCCAGACAAGAGCCATTCAGGGACATTCGACAGAGTCGCTGCAAAATATGGATTTCTCCTATCGATGGGAAACTTGAACAAACCTCAAGCACATGCTTCTGGTTCTTGCAAGGGGATTCGCTATTTTCGCCAACTACATCATCAGACGAGCCACCAACCCATCTGCCAAAACCCTCAAAAAGATTAGTAACCACGCTTGACATGTGCCTCCTGCACAGGATATCAGAGTGGCCTCTGCTTGGAACAACGCTGCAAGAATGATGAACAATGGGTCAACCGATGAAGCAGAAGAGCGGCTAGCCAAAACCTGAACTATACATTTTTGAGAAGGGTAGCAATTCCAAAGGCACATCAATAAGAATCTCTTAGAATTAGGACTGACAGGGAAAATTCTTCAAAAGGCAGGAAATTTTTGCTGAGTAATAAAAATGGAGTTTCTAGATCTACCGAAAGGAGTCTTGAGGTTCATTTGACTCTAACAGGACCAGATTTTTGTAAGAGCATCTAGGTGGGGTTTTTTGGTCTACCGCAGCAACCAGACTTACTGGATGGCGGATCCCCCTCTAAGAGTCCTCTTTCCTGTTCGCCGGAAGGGGAAATATCTTTGAAGCAGGGTCTGATCTGAAGCTGTTTTTTCCTTCAATTCTGGGGGCTTAGGCCCAGTACGAGCAAGTACTCCTAATGGCAAACCAACCCAAAGATGAAAATTTAAAAGCTAACTGAATGAAATCGAAGTAGAATCATTAGAAATGGGTGAGACTAAAAATGTGAGGTTTATTGGAAACGATAGAATGTATGTCATTCCAGCAGCATATGACGAGGCTTGTCACGAAGATGAGGGACAATGGTCATCCCCTTTCAAATCAAAAAAAGGCTGTGGTTAGCATTAAAATTGCGATAGAAGCTGTACCTGCTCCTTCACAAACATTCACCACATCATATATTCTCCGCAGAGTTGTATTTTTCTTATCCTGCAGCATACACATCATGAGGACCCCTTTGGCATTGCAATATGTCTGAATACTCTGTTTGGACGCTAGCATGTCAGCTCAGCAGATTCCAAACATCAATAACAAGGAGAGACCATTATCCGAGAAAAACAAAATCCATGACAATTCGGCACTTTCGAACACCAGATTTTTTTTCTTAATGCATGCTTCACTTTCAGCTGGGTTCTATTGTTGAAGAGAAAGAACTGAGGACTAAATGCTTTCACTTATGTGTCTTGGAAATCTAGCATGAGTAGGTATAATTCGGAAGATTACTACGGTTGTTGATATCCCCAACAGAAAATACAAATGATTCTCAATCGTCTGAAATCGTACACACAAAAACACCAAGATCAGAACTCTTATGCCAAGAACAACAGAGAAGACTGAGGGCTTATCGTACTTGTGCTTGAGAGTGAAGCTCCAACGCCACCTGAAACGACAGTCCATAATTCACGTCTTCAATTCGACCGACAGATTCTATTCACACTTCATTTTCCTTCAAGTAGAAAATACTGAGTTCATTTTCCATTTATTGACCAACACCAACTCATCTCCTCATCTCTTCCAATCGACTTCGTTGGCCTTTAATGACCAACCATTGCATGAGTCGATACTTGGCTAAATCAGTCGATAGTCACTCATATTTGAATGGAAACAGGGTTACCATACATGGAGAATAACAATTGATCTCAAGAGAGTTCATCTCTAATAGTCTCTCAGCATCACTTGACCTTTGAAAGGAAATAAGGCTGTCTACCATCCCTTAAATAGTGGTCTACAACCTCCCACATTTTCATGATTCCATAAGCAATCACCAAACATGGAGAAAAACAATTGACCTCAAAAATAGTTCGGCTCCTGCAGTACCTCAAGTGATCTCTCCAGTGAGGTTTATCTAGTGATACACTTCTGCATGCTGAAATACTATCCTCTACCTCAGCATCACGTAGCCTTTGCTCCAATGAAGAAGACTCACTAATTGACACAGCAGGGAAGTGTTTAGAGCCCGTCCTCGTACCTGGAGCATATTGCAGGGAGTGCCATGAGCAGCCACCAGTTTCTGACGGAGGAGAAGGGCTACATTTTTCAGGGGGTTTGCCCTGATGCGGCGACTAATTGTGCCAGGGCTAAGCATCAACAACTTCCGGGGTGCAGAGTCTTCATCTGCCTCTTCCATTTGGAACTCCGCTTTTCCAGACAGTGTGTCATCGTCGGAAACCATCTTCACAAGAGTTCTCTTCGTCTATGCCTGAAAGAGACAATTCCGTTCATGGGCATTACACTTTAGTTTAGGGTTTAGGGTTCAATTCAAATGGGGGATATGGAATTCAGATACGGCCAAATTTGACATCAGCAGCAAAGAACAGCAGAGGTGTTGGTCCAAAGAAAGTTCCCAAATGACCTTCTCAAAACTGCTACAAACTCATGTGTATGCCAGTAAGAGCCACTTCCATTCACTGGCGTTACGCTCCAGTTAAGGGTTTAGAGTCCAATTCAATTCTGGAAGATACAATTCAGATAGGGTCAACTTTTCCGTCACCAGAATCAGTGAAGAACAGTACATGCGCTGCTCCAAAGAAAGCCCCCAAATGACGTTCTCCAAACTGCTACAAACTCATGTAGGCGTCTCGACTCTCGATCCTTTAGACGTTAGGTTCAGAAACTGCAATTAACACCCACCAATGCTAACATTGGCATGGACAGAATTGGATCGAGAAGCACCCACAAAACACAGTCCACTTCTTCATGTCGTACATTACTACGCTCAAACAATGCAGCGTTTCCATAAACATAAGCCCACAAAAAGGTTTGCAGATTGCAAGCTGCTAAAGAGGCAATGCAACTTGGTGATTGTCAGGAATGGGCAAGGAATTGGCGATGGGGCCAAGACGGAGACCGAGTTCGGAGACAAACGGCAATCGAGCAATTGACAACGCCACTGTTGAAGACGAAGCCAGCTGATGCACTAATCACGTTTAAGTAGCGACTAATTTAGAATTAGTGACTAAATTCTAATTAGTGTCTACTTTTGGATATTCATGGCTAATTATGTAAACCGATTGTAAGATTTAAATTTCTTTTTTTTTCCCTTACAAATGCCCTTTTTCAACATGTACTATAGTATATGCACAATGTCATCATTTCATCTATCACACGGACGATCACATTTTCATTTATGTTTTAAAGTGTAAAGAAGGAATCTATTGCAACATTTGACATTGCAAATTTCACAACATGGTGTTTAAAGGCAACTTTACAATGGAATCAAGCCAAGAAAAGAGAAAAAATTCTTAACATGCCTACTATTTAATATTGCATAATCTTGTCATCTCTTTCATCCTATAATCACAGGCCTAAAATGATTAAAAAAATCTCAAGGTTGCAATCATCAAAGTAGATTAAGATTATCAAAAAGAATTGTTCAAAAGGAGGAGTAGCCTTAGCATCCAAATTTCTCCAAAAAGTTAGTGTTTTACAAATGTGCAATTTTTGAGGTACAAAGATTTGGAAGTTTAGAAAGACACTACAATTTTTTGAAAATTTGAAAATATGATAAAGGAAATATTGTATCCTATTAAGTGAGGATTTCGGCCAAAGTTGTTTGAAAAAAAATCAAAATAAGAGCTTCTAAACCTCAAAAATTGCATTGTCTTTGGATTTGTGTATGCGTTTCATGGTTTTGTTGTCATAAGGCAATCTTTAATTAGATATGGGGCATGATGATGGGATTTTGTTGTTTTTTATAGGAATTAAAAATGTTAAGCTTTTGCTACAAGTTGACTTCTATTATTTATGATGTAGTAATGGATCTCCAATTCATTCCATTTTCAAAGAGCCTTTGTCTATATTGCATCCATTTAACTAATTCAATATGAAAATAAATAATTTGGTCAATATATGCATTGAGCTTGTATTTTAAAACTCTTCCTACAAAAAGAAAATTTGAACTATCTTATTTTTTTTTTCTTAAGACAAAAAGAGGCTATGTTGGAAAAGTTCAATATAAAAAGTTTCTTTTCTCACTATTTGTCCATAGCTTTGTGTCAACTCCAAAATTCAATGAAAATAGAGGATATGAAATTTGGCTTATATCTTTTAATATAATAAATATGGAAACTAGCACATCCCAAATCAAAACTTGAATCCAATCAATGAAGGATTTATTAACTTTATCAATTACTAGGATTCCTTTATAAAATATAAAAAAACTAAAAACTATATAAATTTGCTGAAAATTCAAAAAAATAAACTTTCTTAGTAATCACTAGAGTGGCCTGTGGCGTTGCCACAATCAAAATAAAAGTAAAACTAATTTTCTAATTTTTTTAGAACCAAAAACAACTCAAAAAATCATAACTTTTTTTGTTATGAGTCAGAACGCCACAATATACATCCCATGCACCCTTCTCCGCCAAGAACTTTTAGACGGTACCAAGATTGTGACGAAAATATAAGTAAAACTAATTTTCTAATTCTTTTTAAAACCAAAAAATGCATAAGTTTTCTACTGTGAGTTGGAATGCCTCAAAACCAAGCCGGTCTATTCATCTTTGCTGAGAGCTTTCCGACGGTACCAAGATTGTCACCAAAATATAAGTAAAACTAATTTTCTAATTATTTAGTTCATTAAAAAAACTTCAAAATTCAATAACTTTCACATGGTGAGTCGGAATGCCACGAAACCAAGCCCGTGCACCCCTCCTCATGGAGGACTTTCCAACGGTACCAAGATTGCAACCAAAATATAAGTAAAAGTAATTTTCTAATTTTTTAGAACGAAAAATAACTCGAAAATGCACAACTTTCACACCGTAGGTCCGAACGCCATGAAACCAAGCCGGTGCACCCCTCCTCGCCGAGGGCTTTCCGACGGTACCAAGCACGCGACCGGGGGACACACGGTCCGGGAGATCTCAACGTGACAAACAAAACAAACAAAACAAACCACCTATCTTAATAGAAGAGATTATTAAATACAATTTATTATTTTTCACTTGGCCATAAAAAATTGAACTTATTAATCATATGAGCAAATTTATCACATCACCAATAGGGGGGGACACTTTGTATAATCTACCTTGCAATGGAAAAATATAATAAAAATTCCTCTAGCGAAAACTCTACAAGGCCTACTATGTAAGGAAGGAGGGAAGGGAAGGAAAGGAAAAGAAATTAATGGAGAATTAGGGATTTCAAAGGGTTTGATATAGAAAAAAATAATAATTTGAAAATCCTAATCTTCCTTTCCATGGTCTACCCCTTTGTGGACATATAGTGAGGATTTTTTTAATTTTTAGAGGCTCATTTAGAGGGCAAGGGGTTCTACTACAAGTTTTCAAATTGTTTTTTTTTCTTTTGTATATAACCCTTTCTGATTAGTAAATTATCATATTAAAATAAATAAATAAATATTTTAATGGTGCAAAAGATAACTTTTTGTGCCTTTATACTCAAGTTAGAATTGATGTGCTATTGTCCTTCAAGAACTATAGAAACTAAAATTTGAATTTTGGAAATAAAATACTAAATTTTTTATAGAAACTACATTTAAACTTTTCCAAATAAATAGGTTATAATATCAATGTCATAACCAAAAAAAATATTTTAAAAAATATTTTAAAAAATATTTTAAAAAAATTATTTTGATTGCAAACAAATTAAAGGTTAACTACAATAGCAAATCCAACTTCAAAAAATACAATTTTCTTTTAAATTTTTTAGAAATTGATGCCTTTTGGATTGAGCCTTTTCAATAGACATAGACTTTTATTATTAAATGAAGGTTATTGTATACCTATGATATCTTGATGATCTTTTGAACAATGAGCTACAAAATAGAGATTACAAATTAAAAAGGCCCTTTAAATTGGCATGTTATTTTGTGCTTTTATAGAAGGTTTTGTGTATGTATATATAATGTACCTATAAACTTATGAATGGACATTTAATGTATTTGGCATTCATTTTTTTGGATTATCTTTTGTCTCATTCTAAATTCCAAAAGAGTATTTTTCAAGTCAAGAAAATAACAATGTGAGGATGAAATAGTAACTAGTATGCCTTCTATTGTTGCTATAGCCAAAATAAAAATAAAAATACTTATTTACTTATTTAATTCAGTCAAACTTTGAAATTCAAAGGTGAGAGGTTGTATTCTTGGTTTAAACAGAAAGTTTTATGCACAAAAGGAGTGCAAGGGCTTTGTTTTGGGCATTTAGACATACCATGTGGAAGTTATACCATAGGAAAAAAATGAGTCTTCAAAGGGACTACTTCACAATAGTGAAAGTTCCCTTCAATGGAACTCATAGTCCCTTTGAAGGACAATGGCCACTAGTCATCATCAATGATGAATAGTGGTCACATTAAAAAAATTGAAAAAATTATTTTAAAAAAAAGAAATTAAATAATAAAAATAATAAAAATATTAGAATAATAATTAATAATTAATTAAAAATTATGTAGGGTTCATGGGTGATGACTAACATATTTTGGATATTGAGAAAGCTATTAATCTTGAACTCGAGATGTTGTGCAAAAACAGTTTAGTTTTTTGCGAGAGTGTTGAGTCAGCTTTTCAAGAATGTTTTGTAGCCATTTTACTTAATACTTCTGTGCAATTGTTAGATCAGATTATCCCTGGTGTCGTATGACCTGAAGCATGGTGTGTGGAAGGAGAATTGCAAGCTGCCCAATACGGTCGGACTGTCATTTGCCAGTCCTTCTCTGTTTGAAGTCAAGCCAAGGCGACTTTTCCTTGCAGAAAGAACTTTCCCGGGGCATAACCAACCGTATGCTATCCACTTGTGGGAGCTCAAGCAGATGGAGTGGATTCAAGTGGCCGCAGTGCCAGAGGCGATTATTGTTGAGCTTCGAAGGGAGTTTTAGGTGTCTTCTTACTTCAAGTGCCAGGCCATTGGGAATCTGGTGTGCTTCATTGGCAACAACGATTTCTGAGGGCGGTTTTAAGAAATTCATCACCAATTATTTTCAACAAAATATTATATAAAATCATGAAAATTGACTTAAAAAATTCACAAAAAATGGAAATTTGCATTTTTTAAATTGAAATTGGTAGGCTTGAGTGGGATTGTGTGAGAATTTAGTGTAAATAATGCAAGATGAAAAATTCCAAATTTCTTCCATGCTATGCAAGGAAATGTGCACAGCTCAAATAAGAAGGTTGTAAATGAATTGGACCTAACTATACAAATCGGCCCCTATTAATGAGTAGTTAAACCCTAAAGTCCCAAAGTTCTTGTATGGGACTCTTGGGATTTTAAGTAGGTTCATGTGATCTCAATTTTTGACCTAATTTTTAAAAACTTTTTTTAAGATAGAAGATCAAATTATCTTTTGGGGAATATAATTTTTATTTCAATTGGTGCTTGGAAATAAAAGTTATGCCACCATGAGTCCAAAATGCAATTCAAGGGCAGTCCCAAAAAAATGAAAAAAAGTTAAATTTTTTTAATTTTTAATTTTTTTTCTTAAAGAATATATTTTTTATTTACATGTGAAGCTTTGATTCAATCCATTTGGACTAGTGATGGAAAATTATAAACAATCTTAGTTTTTAGGTAATCTAAGCATCTTCTTAAGAAAATCTTGAATTCATCACTTTAAATGTAAATATCTTGCAATCTAGAAGGTCAAAGTTCTTGAAATTGTTTCCATGCATTCTCATACTAATGTAGTACAAGAATCTATGGTTAGATGTATAAAAAAAATTTTAAGTTTTTTGCTTTTTGCAATTGCAATACTGAAATAATAGTTTTGAGTGGATTTTGTTGGAAAAAAGGCCTTAGGACTTTAGAAATTACTTTGGTCAATGTGAACACGGCCAGGGGGGATTGACCGCTTCATTGCCCCGGGGGCTGGATGACGGAGGGATGAGGGGGCCATTTCCCGTCCAACCCCCGACCTCCTTGCCTCCCTTCCCCTCCAACCTATCGCTTGCTCCCGCTCCCTCTGACCTGCTCCCCCACTCCGACATGCCTCTGCTCCCTTCGACCTTCTTTAGCTTTTGCTTCAAGCAGCAATCTGTAATCCGTTGTGCCTCCGTGGAAAATGGATCTCCTTGAAAAACGGATCTCATGATGTTCAATTCTCTTTAGAAATGTGTTGCTTGACATGTAGTTGTATTAGATGAGCATGGCGAAAAAATGACATTTGAGAGTTGTTGATACCAAACAAACTACTGATCTCCTTTTGCTTCAGGTTCTGCTACGGGGGCTAGCATTGCATTCTAATCAACGTGTAGGAGGATTTACTTTGATGTGTAAACGACCTGCTCTTGCTCCCTCCAACCTGCCCCTGCTCCATTCGATATCTGTTTCAATTCATTTGTCCAGTATCCTCTAACTAAAACGCCGTGAACAACACTTATAAGTTCAGAAGTTATTGTCATCGTAGGTCATAGTTTAGCAGTCATGAATTTTGAAGTTTGTGATGTCATCGTAGGTCATTGTAGTTTAGCAATCATTAATTCTGAAGTTTGTAACACTCATCAAGACTTCCATCATCTATTGTATGACATGTGAATGCTACTCACACCTGACTGCCAACCACCTTCTACATTTGGGATCCAAAGTACAGGTTCCATTTGCGTAGTACTACAAAGATTCAGTCGCTCACCACTTGAGGATCCAGAATTTCCATACCTTGAATGTGTCTAACTCGAGGTTCAATTTGAAGGATTCATTTCATAATTTGGGGTGGCTGTTTGATCCCGCCCTTCATGGGGTTTAGGACAATTTATTGACATAGGTTTCCCTAGCTATGCTTGGTTGAGTCAAATTGACAAAGCTCTCTATCTTATAATTGAACTGAAACTGATATATTATTCTCAGACCGTCTCTTTGAGGAAATTCATGAGTGTTGAAAATATTTGTAATGTAGTGGTGGTGATGCACTAGAAATAAACTAAATTATTCATAATGTAGTAGTGATGCACTGTGACTCTCTTATTTTCTAATGAATGGGTAGGGGATGTCTAATGGTATTGTATACACTAGAAGAAACCCGCGTTTTAGGTGACGTTTTGTAATTTTTTCAGACGGATTTTAGGTGACGTTGGAAAAAACAACTAGTGTTTTTTTGTGTCTAATATAACATCCAGATATAACACCTAAAACGTGGGTTTCTTCTAGTGATAGTTGGAGGCAGTGAGACGGACAAAGCCCTAGCTACAGTCCATAGGAATACAACATCATGTTCATCCACTAGTGTTCATTATGTGTTTCAGGAGTTGATAGATGTGCTCTCATATTGCTTTTTTAACTTCAAAGCACTTATGTAATCAACATTACTCTTGTGCCTAATTTTGTTCATGTGGTTCTTTCAGGGAGAAAATTGACATGGCAATCAAGTTTACAAAAGTTTTGAGAGAATTACTTCGATCCATTTTTTATCATCTTCAATAGCAAGCACTTGATGAAGGCAATCATGGAGCTTTACACTCAAAGAGCAACTTCTTTTTTACACTTTCAACAACCATGATTGGTTGATATATATATATATATATATATATATATATATATATATATATATATATATATGGCATTTGTATTGGCCACTCCGAGATTTCATTTGTATCAACAATTTATCAATTGAAAACATTGATTTAAAAAATAACTGGTACAAAAGTGCATTTGAACCCATGTTTTCATTCACTATTACATGTGGCCTCAATGAATAAGGATTTTGAAGATATTTCATATACTATTCTCTTTTCGTTTTGGCCTTTTGGGTGGTGTTTTGATTTCACTGTATTGTAAGCTTCATACTTAATTTGTGGAATTTACCAACAAATTTCATTCTTCTTCTCTAGAAGTATCATCATGGTTAGATCCTTCAATGTCAATTTTGTTAAATTGTTACTATTCCAATACTATGGCACTTTTACAATTCACCTTTAGAAATATGAATCCAAACCTATTTTATATTTTAAAGCTTCATATTTATATATAAGTTTATTAGAATATTCAACTTTGGAATCATGGCACTTTAATGAAATTGACATTAAAAATGTTGCAAGACATTGTTGGTTTATCTTTATTATGTTGAATTTCTTTTATCAAAGTTTGAAAGTTCGGTGTATAGTGCATGAAATTAAGTAGTATTCATTTATGAAATTGCTTAATTCTTTGGACACAAATATCGTTTAAAAGAAGACCATGGTATGATTTAAGGTAGCATACATTGGAATCATATTCAATAAACCTCATACAAAATCATCTATTTTTTATTTGAATATCCCTTTCTTAACTCAATTCAGAGTTTTAGGGATTTCATTTTACAAAATGTGAAATATTCCATGATCTGTAATGCTATACTAAAGGCTTCACCAAATCTTTTGTAACCTTTAGTACCAAGTCTTCCTAACTTAAGTACTAAGTTAGTAGAAAAGTTGGTTAAGCTCATATATTCTATGAACTTCTAGTGTTTAGTAAGCAATTACCTTGCTATATATATTGTTTTTGATTTTTGATTTTTCAATTTTCATAGAGTATATTTTTGGATTCAAATTATTTTTATATTATTTTCTACACTATTCAATTATGCCATGCTCTAATTTCTAAAAAATTTAATACTAGACATACTTAATTATATTTTGAATTATTTTAAAAAAAAATGTAACAAGAGTGTAGGATATACTACATTTTATAGATTTTGTAAGCTAGTTATTAAAGTTCATTTTCGTTAACGATCTACATTTTCAAATACTCAAATATTTCTTATACACTATAATATTCATATAAGACTCTCCAACATTTTCTAGTGCCATTATTTGGCATCTCAATTGAAGACTAAGGTAAACTTATAAAAGTGTATCGATCAAAGCTTTGTCATTTCCATTAACTTTAATATGCTATCCGCAACATTGTTAATCATGTCCTATTTGTAGTATATGTAATAGGTTTATTCAACAAAACTTTGAAGAAATGAAATATTGTACCTTACTACCTCGTATGTCAATAAATTTAAAGAAAAAATAATATTCCATTTTTTTGAAAATCAGCCCACTATTCTGTCTTTTCTTAGAAAGTGAAATTCATTGAAGAATCATGGTTTCCTTCTCTAGAGATTTGTATTGGCCATTTATGGCCATTTTGCTTCAATGTACTATGCATTTTTATAATACATTACCTGTCATCCTGTTTGAAACCATTATAATGAAGTACTCAAATGCCTATACATTGTTTAATTTCGAATGGTTGTTTAAATGGCATAAATTCAATTTTAATCTTCACTACCCTTTATTTTGGCCTTTAATTAAGTATTTGGTATTCATGTGATAAACCTACTAGTAAGGTGGTACTACAATAGAAATCACTGACTTGCCGTTCATTTTGGGCATTCAAACTGTATAGCAAAAACAAATGATGATGAAGTTTGGTCACAAAAGAGCCATCTCTATGGATGCAACACATGGAACCAACATTCCAAATTATTTGTTGTGGTTTTTACTTGTATTTGATGATTGGAATAATGGTATTCGTGTTGTTTGGGTTTTATCTAGTCGATCAACTCAAGAAGACCTCACTATGTGGTTGGAGCCTCTAAAGAGAGATATCATGAAAGATATGCCAACTTTCCTACCCTCTTGTTTCCTCACAAATGACGTTGCCGAGATAAGGAATGCCCTAAAATGTGCATGGCCAGAGGACAATGTTCCAATGTATTTATGCGCTTTCCATGTGATAAAGAATTGAAAAAATCATATTCTGCATAAAGTTCCAAACATAGGGAACTTACGAGAACTTATATTCAAAACAATGCATGCATATTTATATATGCCTATTAAGTACAAAGAACATGAGTCTGCCTTTATTGCCCATGCTCAAGAGCTTGGAAAATCTCTTTTCCAATATTTTTATGTAAACAACATGAAAGCCTACTTTGATGCATACTACAATCATCAAGGTATGTGAACTTCATATTTTCAAATTTAGAATTTATTGTATTCATTTCATAATTATTATGAATAATGGTTTTCCCTCTTCTTAAAGGTATTTATTGACCTTACTATTTGTCAATTTCAATATTATTATAGCCATAATGATAATTTTGTTTTGTAGAATTATATCTTATTGGTCATCGCCGACATCATCATTCTAATCAAGACACACAATCAAGCATCGAAGCTTATCATGGAGCATTGAAACGGGGATGCTAGTTGGCAATGAAGATAAGCGAGGTAGACAAATTGATTTTCTTGTGTGGCGCCTTACAACCTCGGTGATGAACCATTACATGTACATGCCAGAAAGAAAATCAAATGGTTTTGTTGTGAACAAGTCTATTGAGAAGATTGTGGAGAATGGAATCATATGGGCCAAAGAAATTCCATTAGAAGATATTGAGCAACCTACTTATGAGGACAACATATGGAAAGTGAAGTCTCAGAGTGTACAAGACCGGTGGTACGAAATTCCTGAACCGTATACTCAATACGCTTGTTGCTCATGTGAATGGAGTATACGTGGAAACTTTTGTAAACATCAACTAGTAATTCTAAAAGTTTCTACGAACTTATCTTGGAATATCATTCTTGAATATCTAGGCACCTATTATGGTTCTATTGGAGGAGGATTGGCAGCTATGTTTCAAGAGCAAATTGCACTTGATCCATTTGAAAATTTCAATGATGACAATGACTACAATGATGACAAGTTTGAAGAGCAAATTCCACTTGATCCATTTGAAAAGTTCAATGATGACAGCAACAATGACGATGACAATACACTAATTGGAAATGTGGAGGAGACCCACTATAATGACCCTATCCATGGTACTTATGAAATAGAACATGAAGAACCGCAACCAACTATTGCAGGGTCATTAGCACTAATTCAAAAATTAGTAAAGGATGCTACAGAAGAAACAACTGCTGGTGATATTGAACTATTGAACCACATGCATTCTATACTGACTAGAGTGGTAGCTGACATTAGGCGGATTTGGGTTCTGCAACATGGTCAATTTTCACATCCTCATGGAGTATTTGAAGTTATAGAGAATGATGATGGCAATTCATCGAGGAGATAAAAGGATTGGAGAGAGCGACTTCAAGGATCAAGAAAGAGAAGGAAGATTCCATCTCCAAAACAATGAAACTTGAGTTATATTTTTGTGTTTTGGTATAATCTTCATGTGATTGATTATGAAGATAATTTCATTTGCATGGTTCTTTTTATATCTCTTTTAATTACAATTGCACTTGTGTAATGGTTGATCCTATAATGTTGAAAATTTTAGTAATATTGTCATAAACATCTATATAAAAGATTTAATATGCAATGATATACAATAATATCAAGATAAATATAAGGATAAATACATGCTTCCATGCAAATGCAATAAAAAATTCCTTCAAGATTGAACTACTAATTTACTATAATGCATTAAAACTTTAATGGATATGAATTTTTTAGTGGAAAACTAGAGTTATAGAGACATTTAGTCTAACATTTTTTCATTGAAATTGAACATTGGATGTGGTGATTTCGGCATGCTCACAATATGGACATTAGACACAATGATCAATTGTCTAGTTCAAGTACATATTTAGGGTATTTATAGCCAATTAAGAACATATTATGTTATTACATCCTACTAGATTTTCCGAATATATAAGGCTTGAATACTTCATTTGCCAAGTTTATTACATGCATTTCCAAGCTATGTTAGCTCTTTATTTAATGCACCCCTAACTCCCTTAAATATGTAATAATAATTATCATGTTTTCATTTTTCAGCACATTATAAGGGAGGGAGGGTGTTAATTCATTTGTTTTATTGTGTAAAACTTTTATTTTGGCATGTCTATGATATAAGACCCCTGCAAAAAACATAATTTATTTTTAGTACTTAAAGTGCAGTCACTTCAAAATGCAACCCTCAAATTGCAATTGGTTCTTAAAGCCATGCTTTTTGGTACATGAATTATTTTACATGTTGCATCACTTTAAAACAATGAGTAGGTGTTCTCAATGATCAATGCCAATCCCAATCTTTGGGCTTAGAAGATTGCTTGAAATTCAAGCTATCAATGGTTATAGTTGTTTGGAAATGCTATATTTCATGTGGTCAATTTTGAAATTAAACAAATAAATAGTAGCTGGATTGTTGATTATGAGAGCTATCTTGGAAGTTGAAGAATGTGAATCCCTAACCTCTCATCGTAAAAGATTGAATGAGTATGTTTTGTAGAAATTGGAAAACAATATTTGCATTGGGTAATGGTACTAGGTGCAGGTCAATGTTGAATCTTGTTTTGTATGAAATTGAAAGACGCATTTTCTTACCATATGTTGATCTTACACAATAGCTAACATTGAAGTGGAAATAAATTGTGTTTTATAGGTTTGTGAGACATAGAATTGGAATGGCAAGAAAGATTGAATGAATTGCTTTTATAAATTTCATAAAATTTTCACATCAACAACTAATTATAGGGACAAGGATTTGACGGAGCCCAACTTCAGAATGTATCCTAAGTTAAATTTTTTTGGTATTCTTGGTTATTTGAATTTACATATTAGGTCTTGTGTTAGGAATTTTGCATTTTATTGTCACTATTAAGTGATCTAGCTAAATCCCAAATTCACGAAGGTTTTTTTGTTTTTAATTTGAAGTTTAGTATTCACCCCTTTATAGCTTGGAATTGCAAGGGTGGGATTTGAAGATATCTTCACTCAAAACCAAAGAATTGGTCCAACAAATAATTTAATGAATGCATCTTCTATTTGCAAAATATTCCATTCTTACAATAGATTGATGTGACTTCTATATTTTTTTATGTTTACATTTTCATTTTGAGTGGTTTAGTTATTTAAATTTCAAACTTGGAAATTCTTATGCTAGGTGCTTCTCAAAGTACGAGGAATTCATTGGCTTTGGAATAAAAACTTCATTCTTAGTGTAACTTATGGTCACACAATAATTACTATTTTAATTATCATTTTGAAAGAAGATTTGTAATTACAAAATATTTTGTTAATGAAATTAAAAACACATAAAATAACTTGGTAAACCTTTAATTTGTACAGAAGCTATAATTTCTTTTGAATTTCAAAAAGGTTGTATTGCAAAGATTTAGGGATGAAACCTTTAAAAGACCATGCATTCAAATTTTAAGCAAGTTAGGGAAGAACACAAACATATATTGAATGAACAAAATCATTGTTTTTTCATCCTTCTCAAGAATTGTTCATGGAGTTCTCAAATTTATTTAGTATAAAAATAGATGTTCACAACTTTACTTTGCAAATCTTATGTAGTTTAAAGGTTATAAATATGTTTGACCTCAAAAAGTAATTTTCTTGAGTTCAAAATATGACCTTTAAAGACGATTTGAATAAATAAGTAAAACAAAGTCTTAGAAGATCACCATAATTAAAACTTAGAATATTGAACTTAAAGAAAAATATGTTATGAAAATCACAAACATTTTAGAAAGAATTATCAAATTTTGGTTTGAAATTTTATTGAAAAATATCATCGAGTATAACAATTGATGTAATTAATTCTAAAGAGAAAAAGGGAAAGGGCATAATTAGACAACTTCATTATTAGCAAAGTTCTTTAGATGCATGAACTATTGACAATGATGCATGCTTCTATATAATGAGATTTAGGTCCATATGGTTTATTGAATTGAAAATATAATAATCCACATGTATACAAGGTATATGGATAATTGGATAAAATTGAGGGAATTGAAAAATAAATATTTTTAGCATTAGTCATGTGTACTTAAAATTGTCTATTATATTATAGTTTAGGATTGGAATTGATTTTATTACTATGAAATTGTAATTTTAAGCAATACATTTCAAACTGAATCAATAGTTTCTATTTTGTTGTAGTGTATAATTTTGTATATAAGGGGATGCTTTGGATGCAATTCATCACAATGCACCTAATTTGCACGACAAAGGATAAAAAAAAAAGAATAAAAATGATGAAACAATATTTATATTGTGTCAGAGAAAATTTTAGTGTAAAACCTATAATTATAGTTATAGTTGTACCTATGTTTAATTCAATAATTAGAGTTATAGCTGTAGTTATAACTACAAATGTGAATTATAGGTGAAATATATATAGACATAGAATACATTTTTATTTTTATAATTATGTATCCCTAAATATAACAAAAATGTATAATTATATTTACAAATATATAGAAATATATTATAAAAGACATGAATGTAATGTAGAAGATAAAATTTTAATTTTAAGTAGCAGTTGGCGCTTGCTATGCTACGCATTCATTATTATACTTTTATAAAAAATTTGTTGTATTAGATAGAATGTAGAACAAAAATTTCAATAAATCTTGAAATAAAAATGACTGAAATCTTTGTATAATTTTTTTAATAAGTAAGTATATATTCAAATGTACAATAGAAATTTATTGAATGATGAATGAAGCAAATGCAATGCTGAATACTATAAAAGACACATATACATTAGAATGCATTAGAAGTTTGACTTCATTGTTACAAAAAATTGGCAACCCAACTTGAAAAATTGAAAAAAAAAACTTTTAAATCTCAAAAACTTTGTGAACTTAATTGTTGTAGAATCCAAAATCGCTTGAATT
Source organism: Climacium dendroides (assembly GCA_950106755.1). Lineage (NCBI taxonomy): Eukaryota > Viridiplantae > Streptophyta > Bryopsida > Hypnales > Climaciaceae > Climacium > Climacium dendroides. The sequence goes on along the minus strand of OX467090.1, from coordinate 19,124,587 downwards.
GAGTAAATTTCTCAAAATCATTTGGTAGTAGCAATACAAAATTGAAAACATGAAAGCTCAGAGGTCACAAAAACACAAAATCATAGAAGTGCAAAGAAGTGTAAAGCCAAGAGTAGCAATGGATTTGCTACCTCTATAATATCATCCTATGGATCCTCTTTAATATCACCTTAATTGCAACAACTACATTATTTATATGATATCACCTTTTGTCAGAAGTGATATTACAGAAGTGATTGCAAATTGCAACTCTATTTTTGTAATATCACATTGTGTGAAAATACAATTTATATATGTGCATGATTGAAAATATTTTTACAAAATATTTAAAATAATTATTTTAAAGACTTATTGAAATCATTATCGTGCATTCTATTCAAATATATCAAAATTTTACTAATATGTGATACAATGAATGCGTAGCATAGCGAGCACGAATTCCTAGTATTAATCATAACATTTGTGATATTACATAGGGAGTTATGATTTTAGTAGTATAATTTCATTGTTTTCAACTTTGTATTATTCAAAGCCTTTTTTTATGTAACTTAATTTTTTAGTTTATTTTGCCAATTTAATCCTCTTACTACATGTAAAGTAGCATTTTTGTCAAACAAATCCTTTAGCTTTAAATGTCTCTCATCCTTAGTGACCATATTGCGCATTATTATTTTAGTTCCCAAATACACATCAAAATATTTAGTATTATTAGTGGAAGGAGACAAATGTATTCAAATCTATTGGGAATGCATGGAAGAATAATTCATTGTGCAACCTACAAATTATGTAGGATAGCAAACAAAATCTAAAGTCCTTGAAGGGTCTTCAATTTATGATAGGTTTTCAATTTTCATTCAACGTACTAACATCTTTATTTCTTTGTACCTTTTTTTATGAAGACATGCATATATATATATATATATATATATATATATATATATATATATATATATATATATATATATATATATAAGGTACAAACTAAACCCTACTAAAGCATGCATTTATGTATGCAAGTGATTTTGTTTTCATGAAAACGTAGGCATTTTTTGAAGTAAAAACGGAGTCTACCTTCATAGCAAAGTGTATGAGATAATTAGCTTTGAAAATCATAGACTACTAAACCATAATTGCTATTTACTTTAAATGTTTTTAGATTTCTAATACACAATAGATACTAAAGCATTCATGTATTTGATTTTGTTGAATTCAATTGTACATGTTGATCTATTTTTTGAATAACTTATTTAATTCAAAATATTCAAATTTGGAAGCACACATCTAATAACATGTTTACCAAATGAATCAGTAATCATGAATGAGGTAAATATATAAAATCAAAGATAAATATAACATATAGGGAATGATACAATGAACATGCATCACTAAAAGAACATCATAGTAGTAACAACATACTCTTTTCAATGTAGAATACCTATCTCTTGCCTCTACCTTTTCCTTTCCCTCTACCTCTACCTCCACCTTGGTTTGGAGATTTAGGTTTGGGCTTTGATTTACCCTTCCTAATGCTTCCACCTTGGTTTGGAGATTTAGGTTTGGGCTTTGACTTACCCTTCCTAATGCTTCTACCTCTTGATGAAGTTGAAGCTTCTTCTTTATTTCTTGGAGGCTCTTCTTCTTCAATAACCGTGGGCTCCGTAGCTCTCATTTTCATTCGGGCTTGCATTTCCTTCATTCTAAGAGGATGTAGAAGTTCTACTTCCCCATCCTCTTTGTCTTCCAATCTTCTTTCCACAATGCTTCATCCTCCCACAACTTCTTTCCATAGTAGAAGTTGTTAGCTTGAAGGAGGTGAATTAGATGAGATGCCCTTTCACTTTCAAAGCGCTCCCAACCATCATCATCTTCATCATCTTCATCATCTACACAATTGCACATTGAAAAGAAAAATAAACAACGACAATGAAATGAAGCTAATTCACATGAGGATTATGCCAAAAACAAGAAACTAAATGAAAAGAAGGAGAATCCTATAAGAACATATTTTGCAATAAGCCAATCTTATGACATAAATGTTAAAAAAACAAAAATATGAGGAATAGGAAATTACCTTCAAAGAAGCTTAAAACTCTTTCCACTCTTCTTTTTTCTACCTCATCACTTGTAGTGTTGTCTAAATATGCTTGCAATACATGAATGATGTAAGAGACATACACATGGGAAGAATCTTCAAGAATTGGGACTACAAGTTTGTAGTCTTTCATGCGGAAGGCTTTCAAATCATCAAGAAATCCACTTTCCATAGCCTTCACTAGAGGTGAGGATTTCACATCCTCACTCATGGCCGTAGGAGGAGAAATGGATGCCCTTTCCCCCTCAAATTTGGATTGAACATTGTCTTCAATCCTTCTCTTAGCATTTGCTTCTGCATTTTTTTAATTTTCTCTCTTACTTCTAGCCCTTCTTGCTTCTTTGGCACTCTCATCTCTTGTCCAAAACTCTTCCTCTTTGGAGCCATAATAACTAAAATGAAACCTAAACATCACACAAATATCATATGTATTAAGCCTAAACAAAAAAAGCTTCTAAATGAACTCAAAAACACAATGCATTCTAAACCCTATGCTTGAAGAAATCCTAAACTCTAAATTTTTTGTAGAAAACAACATTACTTCAAGCTACTAAAACTACTACACTATAAATTACATACTACCAATTGCCACAAGAAATTGTATTTGTTTCAATGATAAACCAAAACCCAAAACCCTAACAAACCAAATATCAAAATCCCAACATTTACATAACATATACGCAAACAAAAACATACCCTGTAGAGAATGTGTGTCGAAGAAGGCTTTAGTACGTGTGCGTTGAAGAATGCAAACGATGAAGACACCTCCTTATTCATGCGACGAAGACACCTTGTTGGAGTGCGCGATGCTGGAGCTAACGTCACGGCACTCCTTGCTTGAGAACCAGAGTGGGGGCGAGTATGAGCCATGCAGTGTTCCTCATCAGGTGAGGTGGGGTAGCAGGTGCACGGGCAGGAGGGGGCAGCGGGCAACAGGCGTTTCCCTAAAAAAGGAGTGGGACTTAGTGCCGAGGGGAGCAGGCGATAGATTGGAGGGGGAGGGAGGGTGGGGTTGGACGGGAAATGGCACCCTCATCCCTTCGTCATCCAGCCCCCAGGGGCAATGAGGGGGTCAAACCCCCTTGGCCGTGTGAACACCTCCCTTGCTTGCTCTTCCCAAGTCACTCCTAGGGTGAATATAAAAAAGCCCCCTAATTTGAACTTGATTAATTTATCTTCTACGCCATTTGGGACTTGTGATTGCAAATATGAAATTCAAAATTTGCTCATGTGTGGCAAATTAATTTTTTTTAGTGTTTTACACTAGGGATGAGCAAAGAGAGCGGTTCCGTTCACCCTGGTCTTAAATATAACCCTCAAATACTGTGACAAATGTTTTTTGTCCAATAGATGACAAAGAATTCTCCTATGTAGGACACAAATGCAACTAGTCATCCTCAGAATGAAGGGTGGAAAGGGGAGATCTTCTACACTGCTTTGACTCCCAATGAATATTTTTCTTGTTTTTTTTAAACTAGATGATGTCACAAGGGATGATTTGATTTCCACGGTCACCAGCCCGGCGTTTAAGGGTTAATGTGCTTGCCATTCTCAGCTGAACACAAGGGGCCCTGATCCCAAATACACGGCAGTAGGACCGCAAATTTCCAAGTTGGGCAGGGGGAGTAACTGAAGCAGGCTCCACCGGGGTCTTTTTTTACTGAGTCGGTTCTACCATTACAGAACCCCATTACTGTATGAGGTTCTGAGCACGTACTGTACTGACATCAGCACCGCACGATGGCCGGCCCACGTGATCGATCCATAACATTATTAACCTTCCCTGGGGGACCCTTTTGCTCCCCAGCCCTCAACAGTAGCCTTGCCAATGACATACCAAGCTCTGACAACTTGGTGCTACATCACCTCTGCCGAGCCAATGACTTGTGCAGCATTATAACTAAACTCTCCCCCAAGGTATATAGGAGGGAATTATACCTCCACTTGGGGGGGACGAAACCAAGCTGGTTAGCAATGTTATGTCACAATGAGCGGGAAGAACCGGCAGCTAGTGTAAATTGAGCTGATTGATTTTTTGAAAAAGCTGAAAGAAATACTTAATTACAAGCCAGAGAATCGATGAAAAATCATTTAAATAGGATTTTAACTTTTATGATCTTGGAGTTCCGGATTTTTAACTGCTCAAAATATTAGAAAGGCGGATTTTGATTTGTTGGCCCAAGGGTATGGCCGGTTCTCGGCCGTGTATGATTTGGGTGGGCTGGTTCTCAGGCGTGTAAGTTAGGCTGAGAATTGAGAGGGGTCGATTAGGATTTGATATGTTGAAAGGGTGAATCCTTAGCCACTAAATGGTTGGTGGGTTACGAGGTTCGAATCCTGCTAAGGATAAGCAATTTAATTTCAAACCAACATTACACTAAAAGTTTAGTATTTCTAGTTGATTGAAATTATTGTTGTATAGTTTATAACTGGTTTCTTTAAAATTGAAAGGATTTAAACTAAATGGCTTTACAATTTGAAGGCTATGGGCTGATTTCAATTTATGGTATTAGGCTTGGGCTGGTTGTATTAGTACATGAGAAAGCCATGATTAAATGAAGGATTAATACTAATTAGTATGAATATCTTCCCGTTCTATGATCGATCAGTACACACTTCCAGACTTTCGAGGATGACTTTGTAGTCCTTTCAACCATAGCATTGTTAACTGGGCTCCTGGCAGTGCAGTTTAGTTATAATACAAGCAAAACCAGTGGCTAGCCGGATGGTCTTCCCTTTGTGATCTAAGGTAAGACAGCCCATTGCAGTCAAATGATCCATTGTGATCGCCTAAGACATGACCCATTGTGGGTTTTTTTCAGGATGTGGGATGTGGGCAACAATGCATGTCTTACATGACAACAATGGAGTGAACACTAACCTCATTAGGAACTTTTGAGTTTTGAGTGTGAAGTCCATTGTAAAAATTGACTTTTTTGGCCTTCTGTAATAGAAAATATTTTGACTGCATTAGGCAGTGAGATGAACATTACAGATTCAGATTTTGTTGGTCTTAAGGTAGTCTACTGACTCTTTTGGGCTCAATGCTTCAGAAATTCCTAGTGGATTCATACTTTGTCAGAAAAAAATTTAATTTCAATTGCACTTGCTGTTTCTCACACTTGTACTAATGTGGGAAAAAAATTGAAAGATTTCAACAACAAGATGATGCCAAACTCCTCATTCTGACCACAATGGGCTGATTTACCTTAGTAGCTCATGTAAAGTCTAACAAAGCTTGACAACTCTAGATTGGCCATGTTGAATGATGGCTAAAATAAATGCACATGTAGTAACACTAGGGGCTCCTGTTGCTTCTGTGGGGAGCAAAAGGGACCTCCCCAACGTTGGTAAACAATGTTATGACTGTGCCCTCCTTATTTTGCTTACAAATGAAACGGATAAATTTTTCCAAGTTTTACAAGGATGGAGAGCAATGAACGGGGAGTTTATAGGGTGACTTAGCTTTTTGCTATTCTTTACAAATGTCATTTGGTAATTTTTCATTGTTATTTGGTTGTTGCCTAAGCTTAGTCAATTTGTTTGCTAAATTTTTTTTTCTTACTTCGATCATTTTCTTTAAATTTGCAAAAGCAATTGGTAAAAAATAAGCAAATAAAATACAAAAACTAAGCTCAAAAACTAAATTCAAAAATTCAATTGAGGGCAACTCATCAATTAAAAGCAATTTATTTGCATACTACCATACTTGGAAATCAAATTCAACTTTCATTAACTTTTTTAAAAGTGTTGAATTTTAAAACTAATCCAAAGACCAAATAGCCAAATCTACAAATAAATGTAAAGATGGTTAGACCAAAATCCATTGAATTTAATAATAATCCATAAAGTCAAAGACCAATTTGTCATTTGACCATTCTACCAATTAAAAAATAGATGACAAAATTAAGGGATTACTTCATTAGCATTTATTGAGTAGAGTGGAGAGGTCATTTCTATGATGAAATTCATTGTTTGTCATAGATTATGGGACAATTTGAAGATGAGAGCTTTCACCATTGTTTGTCAAAATTGCAGGAACTGTGTATAAAGTAGAATTTCAAACCTCATTTAAGCATAGTAGGATAAAAAATTCCAAAAAATTTGACTTGGAAAAATATGGAAAATCATTCTAATTTTCATCTCCAAAAATCCGTTTGTAATTTTGAGACTCTAATCAAAAGTTATGGACGAAGTTTAAAGAGGGGTTAATAGGGACATTTTTCTTGGCATTTTCAAACATCCTCTTTGAATTTTATCCATAGCTTTTGATTGGACGCTTAAAATCACAAATGGATTCTTGGAGATGAAATTTAGATTGATTTTCCACATTTGTCTTGTTCATAATTAAAAAAAAAATTAATTCACTATACTTAAATGAAGTTTGAAATTCTACTTTATATATAATTCATATGATTTCACTATGAATAGTTGAGCTTTTAACTAATTTTAATTTACATATCCCACATGGGGTTGCTTTACCTCCAACCACCTCACTTGTACAAAGAGCTTGCCTTCATACCTCATGCTAGTCACCTAGAAACTGGTGGTTGCATAAGTTGAGCAGTCAAAATCCCTAATTTCTTAATGAAACCCAGATGAAAATTGTCATTTTTTTTTTATCACAAGTGGTTGATTTCCTATACTCCAAGTATTCTTGTTCGGTTATACGACCTAAAATTCTGAAATTAAAACAATAATTTGCATATTTCTTTTCGGCTGATTTTCTATTAGCGGCCGGATCTCCCCGTACGTTGCGGGGGGAGTAATTGGAGCTGGCTCCACCAGGGTCTTTTACTGAGTCCGTTCTACCATTAAAGAACCCCATTATGAGGTTCTGAGCACGTACTGTACTGACATCCGCACTGCACGATGGCCGGCCCATGTGATCGATCAGTGCGCGCTCTCCGACTTCCGAGGAAGACTTTGTAGTCCTCTCAACCGCGTCCTCCTTGCCACCCCTTCACGGCTTCACCGTCACTTTGCTCCTTCTCGAGTGCATCGCTTGGGGTTCGCTCTGCGCTCGTTTGGGCGACCTGGTGTTTGCGAAACTCCGTCTCAGTCTTGCATGTTGCGGTGCCGAGACGAGCTTGGTTGTGTGGAAGTTGGCATGCTGTTCCTGAGGAGGTTGTTTGTTTCAAAGACCTAGAGCTGTACTTCTGGTTCTACGACGTTGCAGTCGGTTGGTTGGAGTCGTTTGACTCCTGCTGCTGGACGAGCTTGGGAGGTGAGGGTGCAAGCATTTGTGTGCGGCATCTGCTGCTGCTCGGATCGGAGGTGGTGGAGTCCTTGCTTATTTGGATTCGCTGTGGAGTGAAACAGTTCGATCTGCTCAAGAGCACGCGGGTTCTGATTGTCGGTGTGTTGAAGAGATCAGCTGGGAACGGCTCTGCTGACATTGGCTGCCACGAAGTGCTCCTCTTCTCATGCAAAGAACGCAGCGATTTGTTGGTACCATTTCCTTCCTTCTTTCTCACGATGAGAAAACACATGTACTCATTTGGGACACATCCTTTTTTGGTTGAAAAGATTATTATATGAAACACAAGTTGTATCATGTATAACTTAGATGAGTAGGTCCTTTGGAGATACAAAAGAAATGGGATAATGTACCCTTATCCATATTCCTCACCAATTAATCACATTTGCATGCATCCATATTTGTATGTATATCCATATGTATAATAAGTTTTGTATATCTTTTGGGACATGGGATAGAGGTCGGATACATAAGTGATATATGTGTGTGTGGGGGGGTATAATATTGGTATTTATTTGTCTTTTTCAGTTCATCAACATTTCTTATGTACTAGTTGTATCATCTTATAGAGTTTGGTCTTTGACATAGTGTATAGAAATACCTAAAATGGTGTATGCTCAAATGTGCATGGTAGACTTGAGTTTTTGTATTTTTGTAGTATTACAAGAGTGCTATTATTGCTAAACACATTCCATCATGAATTGAATGGATATGTTTTTCTAATGGATTTAGTAGGAAAGTTCATTACAAACAATTTGTCCAACAATTTTTCATCTTTATGGTGTTGTTGGTTGTGCATTGCATTTAGAATCATCAATCTTGGATAATGAGATTTAGGTCCTATCAAAGTGCGTGTAGAAGGGTAGGATGAAAGTTTTCAAGGAGTATTAGAGTAGTTAATTCCTAGAGTCCTAACAGAATTTAGGTAGGCTTCTATGATCTTAATTGTTAGTCATTTTTTGAAACTTTTCTTAGAAATAGGAGAATACATTAACTTGGGTGGGAGTTTTCATCCTTCGATGGGTACTTCAACTTGGGGAGTGTTTCCACCCTAATTTCATTCAATGGGCTCATTGGACTCATTTCCAAGAAAATACAAAAAGTCAAAATAAAAATTTAAATTCTTCTATATATTGATATAAAATATTTTTGTCTACAAGGATAAATTTCATTCATTCTATTTGGACTAGTAATGAGAAAGTTAGGACAATATTATTCTTTAGCTAATTTAAACATTTTCTTGGAAAAATAACTTGGAAGGCTCATCTTTTGTAATGCATTTTTTTCAGTTTTGTAAGAGAATTTGCTTGGTAGGATTAAGTTCATCTGATAAATTATCTCACTACTAGGATTATTGTGTTTCAATTCAACCTTAAAGCTACTAGCAACCTAGTTTTTTTCTTTCATTTCAAATCTACTTGTATTTGATAATTGTTTAGAGAAAAAACAATCAAGAGTGTGTTTCTAGGATTTAGAGCCTTAAAATTAGGTAGGCAAGGTGCAAAAGAAACATCAAACTTCAAACACAAATATCTTGTAATTCACAAGGTCAAAGTCTTTCAAATTTCTTCTATACATTCTTATACTAGTTTAGCAAGATTGGTTAAGATATGCCAAAGTAACAAATTTTAATTTTTTTGCATTTCACAATAGAAATTATAATTTTGAGTGGAGTTTGATGAGGAAAAGACCTTGGGACTTGAGGGTTAAGTAACCACAAGGGGAACTTCTACTTTCTGGGAACCAAAACCACCAAAGAATGTGATGATTTAAGGGCCTTAATTTTGAGGGTATTTTATGAAAAAGATTGATTGTTTATAGTTGTTGGATGTCCATTAAGATTTTATTAGTCAATCTAAGGACTTTTTGGTTTGAAGATAACCTAGTGATTCTTTTGGACTTTCTAAACTCAATCTAGATTCTCACATTATTTCAAAAACATGAATTTTGACTATTCTCTATAACTCAGTGCAGATAAACAAATTGAAAGATTTATCCATCCTATTAGGATAACACAACCATTATGTTCACCGATAGGCACCAATGCTATATTTGTATTTTATAGCAAGGTATATTTTGCATCTTGTATCTAAGATTCATTCAAAGTGACTTGTAGTTTTATTGCAATTGATATTAATTTCATTAATGAATATGGAATTGGTTAATTTATATATGTTAGAATTTGGTAAAATAAATGCTTTCAACAAGTGGCCAACAACAAATTTTGGCACCAATTTGGAATTTTCTTGATAAAGGATCTTGTTACTTATTTAGTTCTCTATAAAATTTATATGAAACTATATGCTACTTTTAATCAACTCCTTTATATTGAGGTGAGAACTTTAGTTTCAATTCTATCCTTGAATGTATTCTTTTTTACTTTTTGATATGGGTGCAATGATTGTGTTACAATTTTGAAAGTTATCATAGTCTAAAACGTTCTTCTTGGCTATTATATAGGTTGCTATGGGGGATCCACTCTTTACTCCAGCAGTGGTAGGAGCAGCTGTGAGTTTGTTGCTCAAAGAGGTGATTGATGGTGCCAAAGGGGCAATAAGAATCAAAGAGAGTTGTAAAGCTCTCAAGGTCAAAGTGGACCAAATTGTTCCTTTGCTCAAGGTGGTTGAAGAGAAGTCAACGAATTCGAAGCAAGAGCATTTAGATTGGTTGTCAAAATTCAATGCAACACTAAAAGATGCTGAAAGTGCTTTACAAGAATGCCTCCAAGAGTCAAGAAGTGGCAAGTGGATGAGATTGATGAAGGTGTGGCAGTGGCGCAAATTACCATCTCGTTTAAAACGCATTACTGATCAGATTGAGGAAGCAAGGTCGAATACAAGTCTAGTTGCATTTGGTGTTAATATCCAATCCTCAAGCTCAACTCAAAAACAATCAAGATCAAAAGTTGATTTGGGAAGACAATTGACTCCTCCCTTGATTGTGGGGGTGGAGAAATCATTCAACAATCTCAAGACATCTATTTTGTCAAGTCATATAAAAGACAAGCCAACTTTCCTTGGTTTGCAAGGAAGGGGTGGAGCCGGAAAAACTTTGCTTGCTAAACATTTGAATAATGATGAAGACATTAAAGTTGTGTATGGGGTAGATGGAATCTTGTGGATTACAGTTGGCTCGGATGCAAGAATACCAAACTTGTATAAGACCATGGGGAAGTTCTTGAATGATGGTGTATTTGAGGAGGAGTATGCTCATCGTGACCAAGAAGACCAACGCACATATTTATGGAATGCATTTGCTAAAAAGAAGATGTTCTTGATTTTAGATGATGTATGGGGAAATCACTGTGGTCATCAAGAAATGATATATTGGTTGAATATTGCCTCAGCTCCTGGATCAACTACTCTTATAACAACCCGAATTGCGACAGTCCTCTCCAAAGTTCATGCTAAAGTAGAAGTAATGTCATTGCTCTCCAATGAGGATAGTTGGACATTGTTTTGTGCTCATGCATTTCAAAGTGGCACTTGTCCACCAAATATATCCAAAGACTTAGCAATAGAGGTTTGCAAAGAGTGCAAAGGTCTTCCTCTAGCATTGAAAGTTATTGGGAGTGTAATGTTAGACAAGAATGATCTGGCCGAATGGAGCTGTGCCTTATTGGAATTGAAACAATCCAAACCAATATTGGATTCCAATGTGGATCACGAGTTGTATCACCGCTTACAATTAAGCTACAACGATTTGAAACACGATGTGACAAAGATATGTTTTTTGTATAGTGTCCTGCTTTTCCAGAAGATTACAAGATTCCAACTAAACTTTTATGCAAGATGTGGATTGTAGAAGGATTATTTGGTGCACTTGATGGAAAGGAAGCTGAAGATGTAGCTAGAGTACATCTTGAAATTCTTGTCAAGCGGTCTATGATTCATTGGAATCGTGAGCTTGAATACATTGAGGTACATGACATTCTACGGGATCTTGCAATATACATCATTGCCAACTCAAAGTCAGGAGATTGTGCATCCAAATGTTGGTTTCAATCTGGCAAAGTGTTGACGTCACTTTCTGCAAACAAATCACTCAAGAAGATCCAAAGGATGTCATTTATACAAAGCAACATTTTAAAATGGCCACATCAACTTCATGCTCCTGATCTTCGAGTATGTTTGCTATCTGAAATGTCTACTCGACAAAGAAGATTGTGTATTCCTGAGGTGTTTTTTTCCAATTTGCAAGCCTTACAATATTTAGACCTATCAAAAAATTACTTTAATGAAAAACTTCCGAAGATGTCAAGATTGTGGGTTCTTTTGGTTTTAAATCTTGAAGGGTGTAAATCCTTGAATGAGCTTCCGGAGAGCATTGGACACTTGGGCTCTCTTAAAGAATTAAATCTTGGAGGATGTGGTTATTTGAAAGTGCTTCCTCAAAGCATTGGAGGCTTGAAATGTCTTACAAACTTGTATCTTCAAGATTGTACATCCTTGAGTGAACTTCCGGAGAGCATCGGACACTTGGACTCTCTTGAAGAGTTAAATCTTCAAGGATGTGGTTCTTTGAAAGTGCTTCCTCAAAGCATTGGAGGCTTGAAATGTCTTACAAACTTGTATCTTCAAGATTGTACATCCTTAAGTGAGCTTCCGGAGAGCATTGGACACTTGGAATCTCTTAAAGTGTTTAATCTTGAAGGATGTGGTTTTTTGAAAGTGCTTCCTCAAAGCATTGGAGGCTTGAAATGTCTTACGGACTTGATTCTGTATGGTTGTGCATCCTTGAGTGAGCTTCCAGAGAGCATCGGACACTTGAAATCTCTTGAAGTGTTAGATCTTGGAGGATGTGGTTCTTTGAAAGTGCTTCCCCAAAGCATTGGAGGCTTCAAATGTCTTACAAACGTGAATCTTCAAAAGTGTACATCCTTGAGTGAGCTTCCAGAGAATATTGGACACTTGGACTCTCTTGAAGAGTTAAATCTTCGAGGATGTAGTTCTTTAAAAGTGCTTCCTCAAAGCATTGGAGGCTTGAAATGTCTTACAAACGTAAATTTTGAAGATTGTACATCCTTGAGTGAGCTTCCGAAAAGCATCGGACACTTGGAATCTCTTGAAGTGTTAAATCTTGGAGGATGTGGTTCTTTAAAAGTGCTTCCTCAAAGCATTGGAGGTTTGAAATGTCTTACAAACTTGATTCTTTATAGGTGTACATCCTTGAGTGAGCTTCCGGAGAGCATCGGACACTTGGAGTCTCTTCAAGTGTTAAATATTCGAGGATGTGGTTCTTTGAAAGTGCTTCCCCAAAGCATTGGAGGCTTGAAATGTCTTACAAACGTGAATCTTCAAAAGTGTACATCCTTGAGTGAGCTTCCAGAGAATATTGGACACTTGGACTCTCTTAAAAAGTTATATCTTGGAGGATGTGGTTCTTTGAAAGTGCTTCCTCAAAGCATTGGAGGCTTGAAATGTCTTACAAACTTGGATCTTGAAGATTGTACATCCTTAAGTGAGCTTCCGGAGAGCATCGGACACTTGGAATCTCTTAAAGTGTTAAATCTTGGAGGATGTGGTTCTTTGAAAGTGCTTCCTCAAAGCATTGGAGGCTTGAAATGTCTTACAAACTTGTATCTTGAAAGGTGTGCATCCTTGAGTGAGCTTCCGGAGAGCATTGGACACTTGGACTCTCTTGAAGTGTTAGATCTTGGAGGATGTGGTTCTTTGAAAGTGCTTCCCCAAAGCTTTGGAGGCTTGAAATGTCTTACGAACTTGTATCTTCAAGAATGTACATCCTTAACTGAGCTTCCGGAGAGCATCGGACACTTGGACTCTCTTGAAAAGTTAGATCTTGGAAGATGTGGTTCTTTGAAAGTGCTTCCTCAAAGCATTGGAGGCTTGAAATGTCTTACAAACATGGATGTTGAAGAGTGTACATCCTTGAGTGAGCTTCCGGAGACCATTGGACACTTGGAATCTCTTCAAGAGTTAGATCTTTGAGGATGTGGTTCCTTGAAAGTGCTTCCTCAAAGCATTGGAGGTTTGAAATGTCTTAGAAACTTGTATCTTCAAGAATGTACATCCTTAACTGAGCTTCCGGAGAACATTGGACACTTGGGCTCTCTTAAAGTGTTAGATCTTGGAAGATGTGGTTCTTTGAAAGTGCTTCCTCAAAGCATTGGAGGCTTGAAATGTCTTACAAACTTGTATCTTCAAGAGTGTACATCCTTGACTGAGCTTCCGGAGAGCATCAAACACTTGGAATCTCTTCAAGAGTTAGATCTTCGAGGATGTGGTTCTTTGAAAGTGCTTCCTCAAAGCATTGGAGGCTTGAAATGTCTTACAAACTTGTATCTTCAAGAGTGTACATCCTTGACTGAGCTTCCGGAGAGCATTGGACACTTGGACTCTCTTGAAGTGTTAGATCTTCGAGGATGTGGTTCTTTGAAAGTGCTTCCCCAAAGCATTGGAGGCTTGAAATGTCTTACAAACGTGAATCTTCAAAAGTGTACATCCTTGAGTGAGCTTCCAGAGAACATTGGACACTTGGAATCTCTTGAAGAGTTAAATCTTCGAGGATGTAGTTCTTTAAAAGTGCTTCCTCAAAGCATTGGAGGCTTGAAATGTCTTACAAACGTGAATCTTCAAAAGTGTACATCCTTGAGTGAGCTTCCAGAGAACATTGGACACTTGGAATCCCTTGAAGAGTTAATTCTTCAAGGATGTGGTTCTTTAAAAGTACTTCCTCAAAGCATTGGAGGCTTGAAATGTCTTACAAACTTGTATCTTTATAAGTGTACATCCTTGAGTGAGCTTCCAGAGAGCATCGGACACTTGGATTCTCTTAAAGAGTTTAATCTTGAAGGATGTGGTTCTTTGAAAGTGCTTCCTCAAAGCATTGGAGGCTTGAAATGTCTTACAAACATGGATGTTGAAGAGTGTACATCCTTGAGTGAGCTTCCGGAGACCATTGGACACTTGGAATCTCTTCAAGAGTTAGATCTTTGAGGATGTGGTTCCTTGAAAGTGCTTCCTCAAAGCATTGGAGGTTTGAAATGTCTTAGAAACTTGTATCTTCAAGAATGTACATCCTTAACTGAGCTTCCGGAGAACATTGGACACTTGGGCTCTCTTAAAGTGTTAGATCTTGGAAGATGTGGTTCTTTGAAAGTGCTTCCTCAAAGCATTGGAGGCTTGAAATGTCTTACAAACTTGTATCTTCAAGAGTGTACATCCTTGACTGAGCTTCCGGAGAGCATCAAACACTTGGAATCTCTTCAAGAGTTAGATCTTCGAGGATGTGGTTCTTTGAAAGTGCTTCCTCAAAGCATTGGAGGCTTGAAATGTCTTACAAACTTGTATCTTGAAAGGTGTGCATCCTTGAGTGAGCTTCCGGAGAGCATTGGACACTTGGACTCTCTTGAAGTGTTAGATCTTCGAGGATGTGGTTCTTTGAAAGTGCTTCCCCAAAGCATTGGAGGCTTGAAATGTCTTACAAACGTGAATCTTCAAAAGTGTACATCCTTGAGTGAGCTTCCAGAGAACATTGGACACTTGGAATCTCTTGAAGAGTTAAATCTTCGAGGATGTAGTTCTTTAAAAGTGCTTCCTCAAAGCATTGGAGGCTTGAAATGTCTTACAAACGTGAATCTTCAAAAGTGTACATCCTTGAGTGAGCTTCCAGAGAACATTGGACACTTGGAATCCCTTGAAGAGTTAATTCTTCAAGGATGTGGTTCTTTAAAAGTACTTCCTCAAAGCATTGGAGGCTTGAAATGTCTTACAAACTTGTATCTTTATAAGTGTACATCCTTGAGTGAGCTTCCAGAGAGCATCGGACACTTGGATTCTCTTAAAGAGTTTAATCTTGAAGGATGTGGTTCTTTGAAAGTGCTTCCTCAAAGCATTGGAGGCTTGAAATGTCTTACAAACTTGTATCTTCGAGATTGTACATCCTTGAGTGAACTTCTGGAGAGCATCGGACACTTAGGCTCTCTTAAAGTGTTTAATCTTGAAGGATGTGGTTCTTTGAAAGTGCTTCCTCAAAGCATTGGAGGCTTGAAATGTCTTAGAAACTTGTATCTTCGAGATTGTACATCCTTGAGTGAGATTCCAGAGAGCATTGGACACTTGGGCTCTCTTAAAGTGTTTAATCTTGAAGGATGTGGTTCTTTGAAAGTGCTTCCTCAAAGCATTGAAGGCTTGAAATGTCTTACAAACGTGTATCTTCAATAGTGTACGTCCTTGAGTGAGCTTCCGGAGAGCATTGGACACTTCGACTCTTTTAAACAGTTAAATCTTGGAGGATGTGGTTCTTTGAAAGTCCAATAATGAAGAATGCCCCCCTCTGTCACTTGTAAATTTAGCTACTAAAAATTTGAGTAGCAAGGAGTGAACTTTAGCTAGTTTTGTGAATGCTACTTGAGAGTGATGGAACCTCCAAGCCTCGGATGAGTTTCATGCAGTTGCACATATTTATTGCTTTGTAGACTTACTTGACTCTCATTGTGATGCACACATTTGTTGCTTTGTAGACTTACTTGACTCTCATTGGTTGTTGTTTCCTGATTATTAAATCCAGTGATAAGACCAATGTCCAGGGAGTACCAACCTTTAGTTACAAGTTAGCCAGTTGAAATCTAGAATTTCTAAATTGAATTCAAAATCTTGGAAAAAAAACCCAATCATTTTAGAGGAAAATAAAAAAAAACATTTTAAGACCAGGACAACCGGTTGGTCCGAGAAAATGTAGGATTTTAGCCGGATGAGATAAATTTTCTCCTCGGACTGTGGATGAGACTGGGAACAGAGGAAGCTGACTTTCGCATTTTTGAAGTCGCACAAACCTTGACTTTCTTCAAGGGCGACTCTGTTAATAAGCACAACTCTTTCAAACAGCTCCTTTGTACAGTACAGCAAACGAATTAGCTCAGGCAGGAACAAAGAATTTACGGCAAACAGCATTAGCTCACGCGCTGACTTGACCAAAAACCAGCCTCAAGGATGATTGCTCCTGCAGGCTATTTATTGCTGGTCAGTTGAACCTAAACCTCATCCACAATCAGCACCAAATGATCGAACGATTCCAAGTCCCAGAATCTCTACACTATCCAACTCGGTATGTCTTGGATTCTTGACTTCAGGTCTCTAACCCATCTCCCAAATGAATGCATTTAGGACACTCTACGCCATGCCTGCCCATGAATTCGAAATTCATTTCCTTTGCGTAAATCCCAGAGGGTCATAAATGAATCCAAGACTAGCTCTTTGCTTTAAACTAAACCGCGCTCAGGGTAAGCTACCTAAGCTGTTTATTCTTTGCCCACATTGCACCCAAAAAATCAAATCTCAGTTCAGCAAAACGGTATCCACGAGTGTTCTTGGAGGGGGTATCTAAAGGAGGTGCCACCTCTGTCAGAAAACACTCATGGCCACAAACGTCCTCTAAGTCACAAACCGCTCAGGCCCGAAGGAAAGCTCTGGTGGTTGCTGCGGAAGCTTGTCAGTTCGTCCTTCAGGTAACATCTTGAGCATTTGAATGTGATCTATTAAGCAGTAGCTTTGATCCAGCTGCACATGCACCTGATAGGGTGGGTCGCCAGTCATGCAGATATCCACGTTGCTGCAGACAGTAGTCCACCAACAACTCATCAAGATGGGAAAAGAAGGTAACAGACGATCATTAACAAGAGGCGGATAATCGCACGGGCCTGAACCCTACATAGAATAACATAGTTTTCGTGTCACTTTCCATAGAATTCTCAATATAATCCTCAATCAGTATAATCCAAAAATATTTCAACCAAAAGTCACAACGTCATAAAACAGAACAAAACAAAACATTCTTTAGGATGATGGACCCTAACATGCTATTTTTGTTGTTAACATGTCGCATTGAATACTAGAACTTCATTGAATTTTTGGACCATTGCTTAGTCTCTTCCCTTGGGAGTAAAAGACAATATACCAATGTCCACTTTAATACTAATAGGGGACTTCTTGTTGGGGAGCAGTATTACTCGAAAATCCACCAGTGATGTAGGATGAGCTTTGAACCTAAATTCACTGATTGCACACTGGATCAACAGACAAGATGAATTCAGGAGTGCTCCGAGAGGGGCTTACGCGTCTGGATTGGTTGCCAACATCACAAATGGTAAATGCAACCGTTTGGGCGTGAAAGGCCGCTGTTGGTCCACAAAGGAATCGCATATTAAGTAGTCCACATCACAAAAGCCTTCCAGTGAGTGCAGTGACGACAGCTCTGAGAAAATGTCACCGGGGTCACCTGAAGTTTCGCTAGTTACTTGGTTCTCTTCCACAAGTTTTTGCAAAATCGCCACCTGAAAGTCACAAAAACAAAAATATTTTCCCCATTCAATCGAGTGGTCTGAAAAATGCTCCAACATGCTTCCAGTCTAACTGTCTAACTCTATCTACCAGTAGTGCGCTAGCCTTCGAGAATTGGGGGTAACTATACAAGGAAAAATAAGAGAGCTGACCTGCACTAAGATGTGTAGGTCATATAGTAATGCGAAATCCACTTATCGAAAAAACCACCATGATAATTCTAGCCATCCTAGCTGCCGTAAACCCTGCCAATTGGATCGCCATTGAAGACAACCCAGTCCATCCTAACACGGATAGAATACCTCTAGTAAGGGATTGGTCGAAGTACTGCAGTGAAACATAATGTGCTGGGGAATGGAATCTTTCTGCCGCACATCTGATTCACTCCACAAGCATCTCATTGTTCGCCAGCGCTAGAATTATCAGAATTGACAGGCATTCCGATTCTTGATCCTAAATCATGTCTGCAGATGCTTCGATTTCAGATGTGAGAAAGCAGGGAGCTTACCTGCTTACTCAGGGTATCACAGAGCCTCCTCTTTTGAAGTATCCTGTCAACAGTATGTCCCTTCTCCATCTGCATAAAGAAGCAAAAGCAAACCTTCATGGCTGATCCAGACAAGAGCCATTCAGGGACATTCGACAGAGTCGCTGCAAAATATGGATTTCTCCTATCGATGGGAAACATGAACAAACCTCAAGCACGTGCTTCTGGTTCTTGCAAGGGGATTCGGTATTTCCACCAACTACATCATCAGACGAGCCACCAACCCATCTGCCAAAACCCTCAGAAAGATTAGTAACCACGTTTGACATGTGCCTCCTGCCCAGGATATCAGAATGGCTTCTGCTTGGAACAACGCTGCAAGAATGATGAACAATGGGTCGACCGATGAAGCAGAAGAGCGGCTAGCCCAAACCTGAACTATACATTTTTAAGAAGGGTAGCAATTCCAAAGGCACATCAATAAGAATCTGTTAGAATTTGGACTGACAGGGAAAATTCTTCAAAAGGCAGGAAATTTTTGCTGAGTAATAAAAATGGAGTTTCTAGATCTACCGAAAGGAGTCTTGAGGCTCGTTTGACTCTAACAGGACCAGATTTATGTAAGAGCATCTAGGTGGGGGGTTTTGGTCTACCGCAGCAACCAGACTTACTGGATGGCGGATCCCCCTCTAAGAGTCCTCTTTCCTGTTCGCCGGAAGGGGAAATATCTTTGAAGCAGGGTCTGATGTGAAGCTGTTTTTTCCTTCAATTCTGGGGGCTTAGACCCAGTACGAGCAAGTACTCCTAATGGCAAACCAACCCACAGATGAAAATTTAAAAGCTAACTGAATGAAATCGAAGTAGAATCCTTAGAAATGGGTGAGACTAAAAATGTGGGGTTTATTGGAAACGATAGAATGTATGTCATTCCAGCAGCATATGACGAGGCTTGTCACGAAGATGAGGGACAATGGTCATCCCCTTTCAAATCAAAAAAAGGCTGTGGTTAGCATTAAAATTGCGATAGAAGCTTTACCTGCTCCTTCACAAACATTCACCACATCATATATTCTCCGCAGAGTTGTATTTTTCTTATCCTGCAGCATACACATCATGAGGACCCCTTTGGCATTGCAATCTGTCTGAATACTCTGTTTGGACGCTAGCATGTCAGCTCAGCAGATTCCAAACATCAATAACAAGGAGAGACCATTATCCGAGAAAAACAAAATCCATGACAATTCGGCACTTTCGAACACCAGATTTTTTTCTTAATGCATGCTGCACTTTCAGCCGGGTTCTATTGTTGAAGAGAAAGAACTGAGGACTAAATGCTTTCACTTATGTGTCTTGGAAATCTGGCATGAGTAGGTATAATTCGGAAGATTACTACGGTTGTTGATATCCCCAACAGAAAATACAAATGATTCTCAATCGTCAGAAATCGTACACACAAAAACACCAAGACCAGAACTCTTATGCCAAGAACAACAAAGAAGACTGAGGGCTTATCGTACTTGTGCTTGAGAGTGAAGCTCCAACGCCACCTGAAACGACAGTCCATAATTCACGTCTTCAATTCGACCGACAGATTCTATTCACACTTCATTTTCCTTCAAGTAGAAAATACTGAGTTCATTTTCCATTTATTGACCAACACCAACTCATCTCCTCATCTCTTCCAATCGACTTCGTTGGCCTTTAATGACCAACCATTGCATGAGTCGATACTTGGCTAAATTAGTCGATAGTCACTCATATTTGAATGGAAACAGGGTTACCATACATGGAGAATAACAATTGATCTCAAGAGAGTTCATCTCTAATAGTCTCTCAGCATCACTTGACCTTTGAAACGAAATAAGGCTGTCTACCATCCCTTAAATAGTGGTCTACAACCTCCCACATTTTCATGATTCCATAAGCAATCACCAAACATGGAGAAAAACAATTGACCTCAAAAATAGTTCGGCTCCTGCAGTACCTCAAGTGATCTCTCCAGTGAGGTTTATCTAGTGATACACTTCTGCATGCTGAAATACTATCCTCTACCTCAGCATCACGTAGCCTTTGCTCCAATGAAGAAGACTCACTAATTGACAGAACAGGGAAGTGATTAGAGCCCGTCCTCGTACCTGGAGCATATTGCAGGGAGTGCCATGAGCAGCCACCAGTTTCTGACGGAGGAGAAGGGCTACATTTTTCAGGGGGTTTGCCCTGATGCGGCGACTACTTGTGCCAGGGCTAAGCATCAACAACTTCCGGGGTGCAGAGTCTTCATCTGCCTCTTCCATTTGGAACTCCGCTTTTGCAGACAGTGTGTCATCGTCCGAAACCATCTTCACAAGAGTTCTCTTCGTCTATGCCTGAAAGAGACAATTCCGTTCATGGGCATTACACTTTAGTTTAGGGTTTAGGGTCCAATTCAAATGAGGGATATGGAATTCAGATACGGCCAAATTTGACATCAGCAGCAAAGAACAGCAGAGGTGTTGGTCCAAAGAAAGTTCCCAAATGACCTTCTTAAAACTGCTACAAACTCATGTGTATGCCAGTAAGAGCCACTTCCGTTCAAGATCGTGACACTTCAGCATAAGCCCTCAAGGACCAATGCTTCATTGTTTGCAAATGACTACCGTATTTCAATTGATTGTATTGTGAGATATGTTATTCAGATAGGGTCAAATTCTACATCAGCAGAAACAGTGAAGAACTGTCTGCACAGTTGCTGGTCCAAAGAAAGCCGCCCAAAAACTTCTCAAAACTGCTACTAACTCATGTGTATGCCTGAAAGAGACACTTCCATTCACTGGCGTTACGCTCCAGTTAAGGGTTTAGAGTCCCATTCAATTCTGGAAGATACAATTCAGATAGGGTCAACTTTTCCGTCACCAGAATCAGTGAAGAACAGTACATGCGCTGCTCCAAAGAAAGCCCCCAAATGACGTTCTCCAAACTGCTACAAACTCATGTAGGCGTGTCGATCCTTTAGACGTTCGGTTCAGAAACTGCAATGAACACCCACCAATGCTAACATTGGCATGGACAGAATTGGATCGAGAAGCACCCACAAAACACAGTCCACTTCTTCATGTCGTACATTACTACGCTCAAACAATGCAGCGTTTCCACAAACATAAGCCCACAAAAAGGTTTGCAGATTGCAAGCTGCTAAAGAGGCAATGCAACTTGGTGATTGTCAGGAATGGGCAAGGAATTGGCGACGGGGCCAAGACGGAGACCGAGTTCGGAGACAGACGACAATCGAGCAATTGACAACGCCACTGTTGGAGACGAAGCCAGCTGATGCACTAATCACGTTTAAGTAGCGACTAATTTAGAATTAGTGACTAAATTCTAATTAGTGTCTACTTTTGGATATTCATGGCTAATTATGTAAACTTCTTGTAAGATTAGAAAAAAAAAAATTTCCTCACAAATGCCCTTTTTCAACATCTACTATAGTATTTGCACAATGTCATGATTTCATCTATCACACGGTCGATCACATTTTCATTTATGTTTTGAAGTGTAAAGAAGGAATCTATTGCAACATTTGTCATTGCAAATTTCACAACATGGTGTGCCAGTTGTCCTTTAAAGGCAACTTTACAATGGGATCAAGCCAAGAAAAGAGAGAAAATTCTTAACATGCCTACTATTTGATATTGCATAATCTTGTCATCTCTTTCATCCCATAATCACAGGCCTAAAATGATTAAAAAAATCTCAAGGTTGCAATTATCAAAGTAGACTAAAATTATCAAAAAGAATTGTTCAAAAGGAGGAGGAGCCTTAGCATCCAAATTTCTCCAAAAAGTTAGTGTTTTGCAAATGTGCAATTTTTGAGGTACAAAGATTTGGAAGTTTAGATAGACACAACAAATTTTTTTAAATTTGAAAATATGATAAAGGAAATATTGTATCCTATTAAGTGAGGATTTAGGCCAAAGTTGTTTGAAAAAAAATCAAAAAAAGAGCTTTTAAGCCTCAAAAATTGCATCATCTTTAGATTTGTGTATGCATTTCATGGTTTTGTTGTCATAAGGCAATCTTTAATTAGATATAGGACACATGGTTGTCATACTGGACAAGTTACTATTCATTTTTCGTCTTGTAGGATGAGTTACTATTCATCAAATGTACTTGAGAGGTACATTTGATGAATAGTAACTCATCCTAAAGGACAAGAAATGAATAGTAACTTGTCCAGTATGACAACAATGATGGAATATGACGATGGGG
Source organism: Climacium dendroides (assembly GCA_950106755.1). Classification (NCBI taxonomy): domain Eukaryota; kingdom Viridiplantae; phylum Streptophyta; class Bryopsida; order Hypnales; family Climaciaceae; genus Climacium; species Climacium dendroides. Next base: position 19,102,205 of record OX467090.1, on the reverse strand, counting down.
CAAATATTTTGTTGTTGATTTTATAAGAATTAAAAATGTTAAGCTTTTGCTAAAAGTTGACTTCTATTATTTATGATGTAGTAATGGGTCTCCAATTCATTCCATTTTCAAAGAACCTTTGTCTATATTGCATCCATTTAACTAATTCAATATGAAAGTAAATAATTTGGTCAATATATGCATTGAGCTTGTATTTTAAAGCTCTTCCTACAAAAAGAAATTGAACTATCTTATTGTTTTCTTTTTTCTAAATACAAAAAGAGGCTATGTTGCAAAAGTTCAATATAAAAAGTGTTTTTTTTTCACCATCTGTCCATAGGTGTGTCTCAACTCTAAAATTCAATGAAAATAGAGGGTGTGAAATTTGGCTTATGTCTTTTAATATAATATATATGGAAACTAGCACATCCAAAATCAAAATTTGAATCCAATCAATGAAGGATTTATTAACTTTATCAATTACTAGGATTCCTTTAAATAAAGTATAAAAAAACTAAAAACTATATAAATTCGTTGAAAATTCAAAAAAATGGACTTTCTTGGTAATCATTCTTATATACAATTTATTATTTTTCTCTTGGCCATAAATAATTGCACTTATTAATCATATGAGCAAATTTCTCACATCACCAATAGGGGGAACACTTTGTATAATCTACCTTGCAATGGAAAAATAAAATAAAAATTCCTCTAGCGAGAACTCTACAAGGTCTACTATGCAAAGAAGGAGGGAAGGGAAGGAAAAGAAATTAATGGAGAATTAGGAATTTCAAAGGGTTTAATATAGAAAAAAAAACTAATCTGAAAATCCTAATCTTCCTTCCCATGGTCTACCTCTTTGTGGACATATGGCGAGGATTTTTTATTTTTAGAGGAAAAGGGGTTCTACTTCAAGTTTTCAAATTGGGTGTTTTTTCTTTTGTATATAATCCTTTTTGATTAGTGAATTATCATATTAATATGAATAAATAAATAAATGTTTAATGGTGGAAAAGATAAATTTTTTTGCCTTTCTACTCAAGTTAGAATTGATGTGCTATTGTCCTTTAAGAACTATAGAAACTCAAATTTGAATTTTGAAATCAAAGTACTAAAAAATTTATAGAAACTACATTTAAACTTGTCCAATTTATAGAAACTACATTTATAATATCAATGTCGTAACCAAAAAAAATTATTAAGAAAGTTATTAAAAAAATTATTTTGCTTTCAAACAAATTAAAAGTTAACTACAATAGCAAATCAAACTTCAAAAAACACAATTTTTTTTTAAATTTTTTAGAAATTGATGCCATTTGGATTGAGACTTTTGAATAGACATAGACTTTTATACTTTTAAAATTCAGAGTGGACCGTTTGAAAATGGCACATTGAATGTCGCCATTTTAATGAAATTCCCCATTATTAAATGAAGATTATTGTATACCCATGATATCTTGATGATCTTTTGAACAATGAGCTACAAAATAGAGATTACAAATTAGAAAGGCCCTTTAAATTGGCATGTTTTTTTGTGCTTTTATAGAAGTTTTTGTGTATATATATGTAATGTACCTATAAACTTACAAATGGACATTTAATGTATTTGGCATTCATTTTTTTGGATTATCTTTTGTCTCATTCAAAATTCCAAAAGAGTACTTTTCAAGTCAAGAAAATAACAATGTGAGGATGAAATAGTAACTAGTATACCTTTTATTGTTGCTATAGCCAAAATAAAAATAAAAATACTTATTTACTTATTTAATTCTTTCAAACTTTGAAATTCAAAGGTGAGAGGTTGTATTCTTGGTTTAAGTAGAAAACTTTATGCATAAAAGAGTGCAAGGGCTTTGTTTTTGGCATTTAGACATACCATGTGAAAGTTATACCATAGGAAAAAAATGAGTCTTCAAAGGGGCTACTTCACAATAGTGAAAGTTCCCTTCAATGGAACTCATAGTCCCTTTGAAGGACAATGGCCACTAGTTATCATCAATGATGAATAGTGGTCACAATAAAAAAATTGAAAAAATCATTTAAAAATAAAAATAAAAATAATAAACATTAAAATAATTAAAATATTAATTAATTGATAATTAATTAATTAAAATGATAGTCTGATGTGGTTGCATTCACACTACATCAAATTCAAAAATTTTGGAATTTGTATTTATTTTAATATTAAAATTTTTTAATGATTTAAAAAATATTTTTAAAATTATTAAAGTAAGTTGTCCTATGTTAATCAAGCCTTCTAATATGTTGGCCAATTTTATTTTTTTTTGTTGGCGTTATGTTCCCTATTGTCTTTATAGACTTACAACCCCTTTGAGGTTCCATTTTTTCCTAAAATAAAAGATAATTTAATTCAATTTTTTGATTTTAAAAATCCATACGTTTTGCATTGGAGGTTTAAATGCCACAAAATTAGTACAAATAAAAGTTTTATATATTAAAGTATGCAAGGATTGTGCTTTGTGGCGTTTGGATATGCAATGTAAAAGCTATAATTTTTTCAAAATAAAGATAATTTAATTCAATTTTTGAATTCATAAAAAAATTTTAATTCAATAATTTTCACACCATATGTCTAAATGTCATGAAACAAAGTCCTTGCACCCCCTCCTTGCCAAAAGCTTTCCAAAGGTACTAAAAATGCTACAAGACACCTTATGGTCTCTTAGACCTCAATGTATCAAACAATACAAAACAAACAATCCTACATTGTTCTACAACAATAACAAAATTAAATTAAAAATAATTTTTTAACCTTTTAATGCATTAAAACTTTGAAATTCAATAACTTTCACAATGTAATATAAAAGATTGTGTTTTGGGTACAGATAGAAAGCTTTATGCACAAAGAAGTGCAAGGGCTTTGTTTTGTGGCATTTGGACATGCCATGAAAATATTTTTCTCAAAATAAAAGATAATTTAATTCAATTTTTTAATTAAAAAATCCATAACTCTTGCACCATAGGTCCAAATGCCACAAAACTAGCACAAATAGAAAACTCTATGAGCGAAGAAGTGCAAAGGTTTTGTTTTGTGGCATTTGGACATGTGACATAAAAGATATGTATTTTTCAAAATAAAAGATAATTTAAATCAATTTTGAAATTCATAAAAACTTTAAAATTCAATAATTTTCACCCCATTTGTCCAAATGCCACAAAACAAAGTTTGTACACCCCTCCTTATAAATAACTTTTCAACTGTACCAAGAATGCCACCAAATGCCTTACAATTTTTTAGATCTCAATGTATCAAACAGAAAAAAAAACCTAACTTTAAGGTATAGAATAGACTAGTGTGTCATATGTCATTGCTATAGCCAAAGTAAAACTAAAACTAATTTGTAATTTGTAAAAACTTTGAAATTCAATATCATTTATGTGAAGGAGTGCAAGGGCTTTGTTGTGGTATGAGAGGTTGCAGTTTTTCTTTTTTTAGTATGTCATCCATAGCCAAATAGAAGTAAAAATAATTTTCTTTCATTAAAAAATTAAAAATTTAATAATTTTCATATAATATTGTACATGGTTGCGTTCTTGACTCTGTGCACAAAGGAGTGCAAAGGCTTTGTTTTGTGGTGTTTGAACCTATGATATGAAAGATATGATTTTTTCAAATTAATAGATAATTTAATTCAATTTACAAATTTACAAAAACTTTGAAATTTCATAACTTTCACACCTCAGATACAAATGCTACGAAATAAAGTCCATGCACCATTCCTTGCAAATAGCTTTTGAGCACTACTAATAATGTCTCATAGTTTCTTAGATCTCAGTGCAAACAAAACAAATCAAATAACCTAATTTAAGGTGTAGATAAAAAAAACTTATAAAAAGAAAAGCCTGAAAAAGCAAAATTTCTAAAAAGCAAAAAGCAAAAGCAGTGGCAAAATGAGGGAGAAGGCAAGCAAGCAAGCACGGTGAAGCATGAGAGGATCGCATCTCGAGATGAGGAGGTCACATATGCAATTGTGACCTCGCAGTCTCTCTCGTCGCAATCCTCACTCTGCATTTCGTTCATTGTTTCTCTCTCCACAACCATCTTGTCCAATTCCTCCAGTCCTGCTCTCATCTTCACAACACCTCCCCATCGCTTTTTATATTTTCCAAATCAGACAAGAATTGCATTTTTCCCATGGTGCTGCTTGCCATCCGTGATGGGAGCTTCAATCCCTGCTGTCGTAAGCTTGAAAGTTTGTGATTCGCGACACAATTGGAAATTCGGGACACAATTTGCATTTGGGCTTGAGGCGGGAGATCATGGCTTTGTGTCGCCTTTTCTGGATTTGAAGGGGAATTAGGGCTAAGGGAAACGAGGAAGGAGGAGGGGGGTTCACGATGCAAGAAGCGTGGAGGAGTCGTCTTTTGAAGCATGTGAGTTCTTTCGGGACACAATTGGCAATTCGTGACACCAATTGCAATTGAGCTTGAGGTGAGATGGCTTTTTTTTGCCCTTTTTGGATTTGAAGGTGAATTAGGATTGGGGGAGCGAGGAAGGAGGAGGGAGTTTCACGATGCAAGAAGCGAGGAGTAGTAGCCCTTTGAAGCTTGTGAGTTCTTTGGCGCAAGAGCTTTCTCGAATCTCCCACGATGAAGAGAATTGTAGTCAGATGGTTCCGTCGTCGATGGACGTCAGGATATGGGCCGTGTTGCCCCAGGAGCTTCAGGACAGCATTTTGGCTGGATTACCGATAGTGCACATCTTTCGAATGCGGACGGTTTGCAAACGCTTCCAATCGCTGTTCAATTCGCCTTCCTTTCTGACCTCATGGACTGCGGTCTCGTCGCAGGAGCATTGGCTGCTCATGTTCCATCGGCAAGACTCGTCGCCGTGGATGTCCATGGCCGCTTACGATTCCAACGTGAAGCAATGGTATAATCTTCCTGTGCTCCGGCCGTTCTTCTCCAAACAGGGGAATGTCTCGTTAGCTTCTTCCCAGGGGCTCCTGTGCATCGCTCCTGTTGAAGAAACGCAAACCCTAGTGGTTTGGAATCCTTTGACGAACATCTCCAGAGCTTTACCAGGGATGTTGATCAAGAACACTATGTGTGTAGGGCTGGTGGTGGATAGTAAGACGAAAGAGTTTATCATTGTTGTGGTGGGACAGACTGAAGAGTCGCTGCAAACGACGGAGGTTTATGACTCCAGGGAGGGCGCATGGAAGCGCATGGAAACCTCGTTGATTGAATGGTATGGGTGCTACTCCGATCCCTTGGTGTATTGCAACGGCTGCTTCCATGTCATTTCAGCTCACAAGAATGGACCCTTCAGGTCAGGGATTCCCATGCCATGTGCTGTTTTCCTTCCCAAATTAGCAAGAGTAGTGCACTTGGAACTGAGTATCTATCGCACTCTCTAGGATCACATTCTGGTTGCTGCATGGAAGATTGAACTTGTTTTTAGGTCAATGATTAGTTGCTATGTATATTTTACTCGAAACATTCTGCAGTTCTGAACTCCTTTTTATCACATTCTGGTATCTAATGTTGTGTACATATGGGAATGGAGAATCTCGAGTTGTCATGTTCTAGGCACGGTGGTTGTCAAGAGGTGTGGTATAAAAGGAGTAATTAGTATACAGCCTATAAACTTTGATAACCATTTTTGGTAGAATATTATAGATTCTCATTAGATTTGGTTCGTTTGGTTCATTTTTGGGTCACTTTGACTTCTTTTGTAATTGATTGCCCCCCAAATTGAAATTTGCTAAGAATTTTTCCTTCTCATAACATTCGAGGACCAACTTTTTTATTTCAAAGTTTAGCACGCATTGTAGAGTTTATGTAGGGTTCATGGGTGAAATGACTGACATATTTTGGATATTGAGAAAGCTATTAATCTTGAGCTCGAGATGTTGTGCCAAAACAGTTTAGTTTTTTGCGAGGGTGTTGAGTCAGCTTCTCAAGAATGTTTTGTAGCCATTTTACTTAATGCTTCTGTGCAATTTTTTTACGCTGGATCAGGTTATGCCTGGTGTCGTATGACCTGAAGCATGGTGTGTGGAAGGAGAATTGCAAGTTGCCCATTACGGCCGGACTGTCGTTTGCCAGTCCTTCTCTGTTTGAGGTCAAGCCAGGGCGGCTTTTCCTTGCAGAAAGAACTTTCCCGGGGCATAACCAACCGTATGCTATCCACTTGTGGGAGCTCAAGCAGATGGAGTGGATTCAAGTGGCCGCAGTGCCGCAGGCGATTATTGTTGAGCTTCGGAGGGAGTTTTGGGTGTCTTCTTACTTCAAGTGCCAGGCCATTGGGAATCTGGTGTGCTTCATTGGCAACAACGATTTCCGAGGGCTGGTGTATGACTTGACCGGGGATGCTTGGCATTGGTTGCCACGCCGTAGGGAGCGTTTCTTTGACCATGTTGTATCCTTTGAGCCCAGGCTTGATATGTTGCAGAGTACAATTTAAGAGTCTGTATATGATCTCTATAGATTTTTTAGTAAAGTCTTTCAGTTCCAGATTGGAAGAGTTTTGGTTTTGTAGGAATCATATTTTTGGTTTATCTGCATGCCACAGCTGTGCAGTCATATGAGGTTGTCTTCTTACTAATCCGAGCCACTTGTGGGACTGGGAGATCCAAAGGTTACCTTCCTACCAAGATTATTCAAAAGAGTATCATGAGTAAAGACTCGCAATTGATTTGGATAACGTTCTGTGACCCTCAAACTTTCTCACTGTGAATAGTCCTACCATGTGAGCGTCACAATTGAATGTCTTTTTGTTAAGATTCAAGTTTAGGAAATATAATTGAAGTTTCAACCCTTAATGCACACTCCGTGGCCAATAGTGTAGCAAACTTTACTTGCCGTGTGGTTAGTGTGATGGTGTCGTTATTGTTGTGGGTTGGATCTCGAGGTTTTCACTTGGCGGGGTCTTGATTTTGGGAAACAGAAGGTAAACGCTATAGAAATGTCATGTTTTTAGAGAGTTTTATTTGCTTATCATGAATGATGTTTACTGGAGATGGAGATTGTTGATTTCAAGGATGAGAATCTTACTTTATTTTTTGTGGAGCCTCCACCGAGTTTGAGAAGAAAAGCTCATATAGAGATTTGTAGTTCCAATATCATAATTTTCTTTTTCTTTTTTCTATTTTGTTCTACTCTATGTAGAATGTAGAGCAAAAATCTCGAGAGAATTGAAAATTTGGCTAATGTCCTTAGGAGGAACTTCAACTAGTTCCAATTATCTCTTTTACAATAGATTTGGCATTGTTTGGTAGGTCCAAAGTTGGTTGCACTTGCAAATTAAATTGAAAAATAGCTTCTAAGAAGAGTAAGCTCTACCCCAATATACTTTGTATTCACAATGGTTGATGTTATTCTTCTTTGTTTGCTATATGGTTTAGTTGATAACATTTCAATTTCTTTAAATGGCATTCACGTTCATTTGAATTTTTTTAAAGGAATAATTTTTTCTAAAACCAAATGTCTGTTTGGAGATATTTCTATATTTTGGACACTTGTAAAATATCATTATTTGAAAGTTTTAAAAGTCATTAATTATAGCTCAAGTTGCCATATTAGTAAGGTAGTTTATATCCAATCCCTTAACAAACTTGAAGTTGAACTAACCAAAATTTGAATTGTAGCTATTAAAAATATTCTTCTTCTTTCCAAAGTGCTACACAATAAAAATTGTATATGAAATATATACAAGTAACATAAAGTATGGAATCCATTCCCATGGGGTCTTTTTCTACCCATTTGCAAAGCATTTACAACACAAGAGTCATTTAAAGTTTTAAATATATGACTTATCAACAAGTCAAAACCATACTTCTAGGTTCTATCACAATCAAAGATTAGTCCATGTGATACCATATTTCTTGGTTCTATCAGAATCAAAGATTAGTCCATGTGATACCATATTTCTTGGTTCTATCAGAATCAAAGATTAGTCCATGTAATACAATACAAGAAACTTTAGGGTTTTTGATGTTCTACAATTTCTAGTGAAGCCACATGCATGGATGCCACCAAGATAGAACTCCCTCATATGTCTGTCCTTGACAATGACATAAATGTTTTCACCTTAAGTGAAGCAATAGTGCAATTGGTCAATATGTAGAGCTTCAAAGCAACTCTCATGAGATTCATAAATGTTTGATTTGGGCTTTAGTACTAGTAATCAAATCACAAGGCTCGTTATGCAATCTTAGATGCATAAAGAACAAATCCTTGATTCTGGAAGTGCCCATAGATCATCAAGTGTCTTGGTTCACCATCTTGATTTACCTGCACCAATACAAACAACATGATTTAGTAGATCCAATAGGCACTTTCACTTTAGAGGAATAAATAAAAGAATGGTCAATTTCATTTCTTAGTATCTCGTTGACAATTTAACAACCACATAATGTCATACTCCCTCTATCTTGAAATGTTGTTGAAAACATTGGATACTAAATTCATTGACCGACCAAATTGTGAAAAGCATAAATTCACAAATTTTATATTACTAGAATCAATGAAGAACATTACATTTGTTCGTTGCAACCTAAATAAAATTGGATAGAAAAAAAGTCTCGATATGACCTACTCAAAACAACCTTAAAAAAACATGAGGGAGTACTATATTATCACTCAAATTACATGTCACCAAATAAAGAAAATACAAAATTTGATACCCCTAAGTGCCCAAATGACCAAGAGTGACTGCTTACATATCTAAAGAACGCTTCAAGGTAGCAAATGCAACAACAGGAAGAAGTCATACCCTGTATCCTTGAATGATAGATATATGATTTGAAAGTTCGTATAATTAACTATTAGCTTCCAAAGTGGATTTCTATATTTTTGTAATGGGCACCTCGGGGTAATCCAAGACTCTTTCCACCTACTTGTTCAGAACGGAATTGCAAAAAAATACATTCAGTAGAGGGGGCATTGCTTGTGGATGGACATCAGTACTCAAAATAAATTTTTTAAGTGAAACCCACCTGAACTGCTGATCACCGTTATGTCTCCACAACGCTTTTCTCTTGTTCACTAGCACTGCCAAAATCTGTGGAACGACTCCTTGTCTGTTATTTGCTGTCTTCGGTAGTTTTTTCTCAGTTGACGGAAGGCCAAAACTGTGTCATTTATGATCAAAAGATTACATAACATGATTTATATAACAGTGTTGAAGGGTCACATTTAGGTACTATCCATGTTTTTTGGACACAAACAAAGCAGCGTCCACGTCCTTTGCTCACAAAAATGGTCCCGGGATTGCTTCATAGTGTCGATATAGGCGTTGCGTTCAATCCTTTCAGTAAAGAATGGGATGGATATTTTTATTCTCCATGTCTTCAAGAAGAGGATAATTATGAGCCTGGTATTTAGTGTTACTAGTAGCCAGCAACCAATCTAGTGATTCTGAAAAAGACATGTCATTGGCCTGACTTCTCATCCTCCGGTAGATGAATCAGGGACCCTGTTTTAAAATGCTTGTCAAGTGTTGCAGCTCCTCCTGATACGGGACACTCATTAAAAACCTCAGTCTTAGGCATTCTTGTTGCAAGTGGCAGCACATCAGCACAAAAGCCTTTGCCATGGTTGGGTGTTGCGGAGGCACCCTCACCAATATTTAATTCCCCATTTTGCCTTGATTTGGAAGAGTCACTATCATTCTCAGAGTCGGTTAGTAAAGGGCACCCATCCTTGTCAGATTCCTGGGACGTGAATCCACTGTTGGATAGCTCCACAACACGGAAAACGTGGACTAAAAAGACAGGGTTCCCTGGATTCGAATCCGTAAGCTCAAATACCAACACATCTCCTTCTTCAAGATAATGAGTGAGTGCAAACGCTTTAAAGCCTTTTAAACAAGGACTCTTTCGGTTCCCGGCCCAGCGTGCCGTTGAATTCTGACCTGCAGAGTCACGGAGAGTGACACCAACAAGAGCCCTAGGAAGCCACTGCTTGGCAAATGCACTGGGTATCGTCTGCAAAGGCGAGAATCCAGTTAATTGCCCCAATTACCACGATACAGAATCTGACAAACAACTCACTCCTGATGATGAGCTAACTCGAGCTTCATAAAGATCAACATCTCGATCATGGACAGATTCAAAATTGTCAAGTTAAATAGTAGAAAAGCACCCGTCCCAGAAAACCAAGCCGCCTTAAGTCTTATCAATTGTAACACCATTTTAGGCAAACTTTAACGAGAGTCCTATCAATTATAACGTGACTAGGAATTGTAGAACACCTTTGGGGGTGTATTTTCTATAGTGGTATAAGGAAACGATGACTGCAAGTCAAGAGATGTGAGCAAGACTCCGTACCAGAGAGAAGTGGCACTGCACACTTGACTTTGTTAAGACAACCATTACACTGGGATTTGTTGTTTTCAGGGTCCGTGCGGTTAGTTCGGCCCTCCTCCGCTCCTCCATAGTCACAGGGCGTCTTGGTGGTAGGGGAACCGGGTACTGGAAGTCAGATACGGAAATTGAAGTCCTCTGACTTGATGCCTTTGGCACCACATTAGTCCCGTTCACAAAATGGCATCCACTGTACTCATACCAAGGTCACACACGCAAGTGAGCCGAACTGGGAGACACAGTGAAGAGGTAAATAACACTTTTGCAAACGGGAAACAAAAAACTGAGCAAATTAAGGGTTGCCTGTGTTGAACACCTAAACAAAACCTCTTCACCGATTTGAAAACGCAAGTCCATGTTCAACCACGAGCTTCCAACTTGGAAAAGAGTACACTGATTTCCTCTATTAGTGTGATTTACAAAATGAATTTACGCATGGTTATAAATTTTTACAAGGGAGGAATATTGTACCTATCATATAGGTGATTATTCTTCAACATGAATAGCACAATACAGATATAATGCGAAAAAATATTCCTCTATTGTAAAAAGGTAAGTTCATTTCGTAACACATAGTATTAGGACAAATCAGTGTCCCAGTTCACGTGCAAAAATCTAACATAAGCGTATTATTGAACAAAGAAAGTAAAAGCCATCAGTATTGTTGACAAGGTCTGACCTGTGAACGCCAGTAGTTAGGTTCTGTGTGGTTGAGTCTTCGGGTGGGTTGGGTGGTGGACGTCCCAAAAACAGCCACCCAGCTTTGGCTCGGCTTGGCCGTATCCTTTTCTTCTTTCGACTGGGTGACGCTCTTCCATCATAATATTGCAGTTTCTCCTCGAGCCCCACCGTGGAATCGTCCAGTTCAACTCGAAAGATGTGGACAAGCAGAGTGAGATTCTCACGACTGACCACCTCAAAAACAAGCACATCACTCTCTTCAAGTTCATGTTCCAAAGCAAATCTTTTCCACCCGGCACTTAGTCGCTTTCCAGAACCATTCACAAGCCACTTGCACATCCATGATTTGCCTGTGGAATCCAATAAAGTCGCATCTCCTGTTTCAGTAGGAAGAGCAGTTGACCGCAGGTTCTGCAATAAGTCAGAGAGGTGAACGATATCAGTCCAATGCAATCACTCTTTGAAATTATCTAGTAAATTGTATTAGAAGAGACAAAACGCAAATATTGATAACCTGATCATAGCATTCTAGAGTAATATACAGCTTGCACTCTTTCCAGTTTACAATGCCTTTGATGTTATAACTTACAACTGAGAAGCCATTGTAAACTTGAGACGGTTTCATTGCCACAATGACAAACGGGTTAGAAGACCGGAAATTGATGGCCCGCTCCGCTGCTCTCCGTTTCTCAACCTCGGTTGGCTCCCGGGGTCGCCGGGGTCGCACCTCCCAAATGTCTTGTGCCCTTACAGCTTCCAGAGGAGGTAGGCTTACTCCCCCCAGATTCTTAGGGTGCACTTCCTGGTGCACAGTCTGCGGAGTGAGAATTGACACAAAACTTGAATAATAAAGAATAAGACAGGATTTCGCTGACAAAAATATATAAATCTTCTGAAAAAACAATAACACATAAAACGTGTTAAACTGAAGCTAATAAATATTCAAAATAGAAAGAAGTAAAAATTCGTGATATTTTCATTATGTGTTAAACCTAATAAGGGCGGAAAAACACATCGGATTGACTTTTACCTGTTGGGATATTGGAGGTCGAACGACTGTTGGTGGGTAGGATATGTCTGGTACAGCCATCTCAGCAGCTGTTTCTTCTTGGAATGACTGCTGCTGAAAATAGGGCGAAGGAGCTGTTAGGAGCTTCAACCTATTTTCAGCAGCTTGAAGTTTTTTCTGCGAGAACGTGGCCATTCAAGTCAATTACTCATGGTCGATAACGGAGGATGATAATTAAGGGGGAATTGAAGTAAATAAATGATACTACAGAAGAAAAATAGCTTTTAATTCAATATAAATAGGAGGATCCAACAACAGAGAAAGTGAAATGTCCAAAAATTTAACCTTCAAATCCGCAACCTCTTGCTCTGTAGTAGCAAGTGTCATGAATAGATGGCCTTCCCTTCGTTTTGCAGTCGAAAGCTACACAAGCGTTTCGAATGTCAAAACTTTGGCAACAAACAGTGATTAACAGAGCACGAGATATCCTTGACAAACATAACAAAAAAAATTGTAATAAAAAAGAAGCGAATCTACAGCATCAGAAAAACAATAAAGGGAAGGTTCAGTGAGGCGCACACAAGATTGTAACCTGACCTGCTCTTTCAATTGACTCTCTGAGGCCCGAAGTTTTTGCAGTGCCTGCACAGCCACTGCAGGATCTGAATACAAAGCAAGCAATCAAATAATGAGACTGAGTAGAGTGACAATAAATTCATGTCTTCAGCATTTGAAACGGGCATCCTTCTCTACCAGGGGACAGGAGTGGTGTAGAGGATCCTCCTTACAGACTCGGCATTCTATAGGCTATGGAGACGTTCCTGAAGTATAGAGGACCCCCCAGTGTAATTATAAAAATCAAGGATCAAGGATCAAGGATCAACTTCTAGAAAACCTCTTTTTGTATCCTTTTAATTAGATTCCAAGCAGGACAGCCTGCAAAACCTAGAGGACGTTCCTGCATTCTCACAAACCTTACTCGCTCTACTTTCTCCACTCCATAGGGTTTGTGGATTATGAGAGTCATTGGACAGCACCTAACAGCCAGGATCAGAGAACTTCATTTGCAGGGTTTTCAAGGTGTCGGGTCTGGAGGAAGAAACCCCAAAGCACACCGGGTTTCCTGCTCGAGATCCTCTGTAGTACACACTAGTCTCCTACCGCAATAAAAAGTACAAACGAAAGATAAAGTGTAAATAAAAAATGCAAACCACCAAATAACGCTTCTCTGCATCCCTACTTTGCCAACAAAACGCGAGAGAATTTTGGAAGTCCAAAGAAAACTGGATTATCAATGACAGACAACGCAGGTAAAGAGTGGTTGACACTACCCTCTACCCCAAGACTCCAGATGAATACAGTGATTAATGCTTGGAAGACTTCAACGTCAATTGAGTGGAACAATACCAGGAGAGGCTCCAGGATGACGAAGGGAGTCATTCGAGAAACCGCTCATCCACTTCTCTAGCTCTCCCTTTGTAGCATCAAGAGACGCCTGCATAGGTATTTCAAATCCAAGTTTATAATGACAATCAAACGTGAGATTGCATAACTGATGTACATCCACTTCTAGGATTTCACACTCACAAACTCTCACTGAGAACCATGAGACTTGGACGCACAAGTGAATGTGGATTAGTACCTTCAAAGCAGATATAGTGTGGTCACGATCTTTCAAGCTGAAATAATCAAATTAGACTTGGTTAGCCATGACTTAGCTCTCTACTTCACAACAGACACTTCATCATATGAAAGTCTATAAAACCTCATTGAATTTCGTTTTCCACCGACGGCCAGAAGGAGAACAAAACAGTGGAGTTTCAGATTTCGGAATGCATTATCATACCAACTGGAAGGATGGAGATAGCATATACCTGGACCGTAGGTTAAAGATGGTGTTGGTAGCATGGTCACTGGAGAGCTCACGAGATGCACATATCTGTTAGCAACCAAGGAAGGTGTCAAGCATATCCAAATTGAATGCTTCGCAAACTCAGTTGCATTTACACTAGAACAATGTCTTCATTAAAATAAGACTGATTCAGGAAAATTTAGACAACATCATAAAGAGATCGTCGCCATGGTTCATAGTGATCATACGAAAGTCTCCCCGAGAAACATGCAACAACCTACTTTTACTGGAAATCCTGTTCTAGATGGAATGCAAAATGATCACTACCTGCTACAGTTGTTGAATTTTGGATAAGCAATGAAAATCAAATGCAGCTCAATCCACAAATATGTGTTCTGAAAAATCATCTAAAACCATCGTGATCAACCTTCTTCGCAAGATGTAGGTCCTCGTCATCCTCATCAAGGTTTGCAAATTCTCGCTTCACCCCTGCAACACAAGAGAGTCAACTCAAAAAACATGCTCTCGTTCTCATAGAAAACAGTGTCCGAATCCAGCTGTCCGAATCAACTCATATCTCAGTTAATTTATGTCCGAAGCAACGAAACATGCTGATTTGGGCACTGTTCTCTACCAGTGTTATCAGAGTAGCCAACCTCGGATAAAGAGACTCCAATAACCAAATGTAGAATACGAAACCAAATTATGCAATGCAACAATGCACATGCACCAACAATCTGGTGTTTGATGATAATTTGAATGACACGAAGTCAAATTATTACAATCACAAAGCATCATGATTCACCTGTCAGAGCAGTCTCGCCATCTGCTTCCCCATCAAATCCCAACATCGCCTACAATACAACGAAAACATCAATTCACACACTTAAATGTCACCAGATCAATCAGGAAAAAAAAACTTCATGTATTTTAGCTTACAAACAATTTGGAACAGAGTAATTTGAAGATCTAATTGCAACTCAAAAGTTCTAAACTACTCTCTCACCATGGAAGCTTAAACCCGATCTTGTTGATATACCATCATTGTTTCAAAATGCAGTAGGAATTTCACTCTTCCTGTTCATGAAACCATGAAAAATATTAAAAACGGTGACTCTTTCCGAAAATGAAATTCAAGTCCAATATCCAAATGCCCAGGGAAACCCTAACAAAAGAAGAAAGTCGGGAAATTCTTGATTCATAACAATTGGAGTCCATTTCAAGCATTGCGAATGCGCACAACTGCGCAAAACCCGAACACACACATCAAGTTTAGAAAGAGATGTAATTGTGCACTTACATCGTCAGCAAAAGCAGCGGCAGCCTTGGGCGACGCCATGGCGGAGCAATTGAAGGATTTCCTCTTCAGTGCACTTGCTTCAAAATTTGCAGAACGAGGTTGCATTGCTCCCCAGGCACCGCCTCCTCCTGTTGCCGAATTGACCCGTCAGATTCGGATTAATTTAATTGATTGTTATCCCCCCAAAGTGACACATGTCATCCTGTGATTGTCTGTAACCAGTTATCATCTGACGTGGACATTTGATCAAACTGGCAGTGTACTAAGTCTCTCTGTGCAGTTGACGCTCTTCACCTTCGACGCAGCTAGACGGCCGCAGGCGCGACTAGACGCAGCTGCGGTTCACGAGGTGGGGGGCAAGAGTTTGAGCACCCTTGCAGCAAATCTGATGTTAGCTCACCGACGCCAAGCAATCGTGGCTGTGTTCGTAACCATGACGTCGCCGGATCAGCCCTTTGTCGTTGCGGTTCGTAAGCCACCAGCTTGAACTTTCGTTGCCCAAAATGCAAAGCTTTGCTTGCCTCATTTTGTTTTAGACTTTTGCTTCTGTTGAAGATCAATCTCGCTCTTCTTTTATTTCGTATTCATTCTAGGGTTGCGAGAAGGAGAGGAACGTGAGCATTGATCGGAAATCCGAGCGTTTTAGTTTAAGCTTTGTTGTTTGATATCTTTTTAATTTGCAGAGGTTTCGATCGGATGATTTTTGGTTACATTACGTGATGTTGAGTATTGAGGATCTGTCTTCGATGATATCGATTGAGTAGAGAGAGAAAGATTTGCAATGCGGGCAGTTGTTGCGGTGAAGATCAAGAATGTTGATGGATCTCAATGATTTTGAAATTTGGAAGAGAGTCTGATTTCGAAATTTTGATCGTGGAATTTTTGTTCTTGGCTTTAGGTTATCGAGATAGTTTTTTTGGTTTGCTCTTTCTTAAGTGTCAATTGGTTGATCACACAACATCAAGGTGGTATAAAATGTGCAATTGTAATTGGTTAACGTGCGATTGGAAACACTAATAAGGTGTTATTCTTATTGGAATAATGCAGAGTTTTGATTGAAGTGTGTGTCCAAGGATTCGAAAGAGCTTGTTGAATGCAATGTATTTTAGGGGTTTACACGTGAAGGAGGACCTCATGGATTTAGAGTAGGTTAAGAAAAGGTTTGATTGAAATTTGTGTTCAAGCAAATGACGGAGCTTGTAGAATGTGATTGAGGTCATATTGCGCTCACCAGGTGGGTGAACATGCATTGTTTCCCGTGGGGTCACCTGGTCCTCCTCCTGGTGTAAGCCCTAGAATGCATTATCTTTTTGATTGATTTCATAGAAAATCCAACTTCCAAGACGATTACTGTGATAACACCCTGTAATTCGGTAACACGTTTTTCTGTTCTTTCTCTTTCTGCAAGAACACAGCGCAATGCAGAGTATATATCTCAGCTGACTTTAATCTTTTTCATTCCACTGTTCTGAGAGAATGTCTGTACCGTGCAGGAATCATGTGGCTGTCACGATATTACAACTATGGAAAAGAGCTTGGCAGGTAGGTATTCTCAGCGTGCATTAAATATCTCAGCAATTTAGCCCATGTTTCTTTTTCCTCAGCAATGCACTTGATGTAAAGTTAAGCTATAGAAACTAGAATTGACAATAGGGTTGACTTTGCTCTGCAAAGCTCTTGAAGAGAGAGGGAAGGTTTGCAGTTTTTGTAATGAGAAATTGTAGAGTGTTTTTCTACATGCATTCAATGACACCTTTTGTGCACACATATAGAGCAGTTGAAATTGGTTCGTAAGTTTCACCGCAATTCTGCCTTAGATTTTTCTTTGCATAGGAAAAGAAATCCAGATAACGGATTTTTGTGTAGGATGATTGAAACTTAAGTGTCTTGATAGCGGGATAGTAGTAAGGGACTAATACCGACGACGTCAGTGTTAAAGGGATCAAGAGTTTATGTTTATGTTTTTTTTGACAGGTGTCAAGAGGGATATCTCGGACATGGATCATGCGGGAGAGGATTCCAGTCCCACCAAAAAGGTAATGGTATCTTGAAAAAGAGTTCGGTTCAAGTGAATCACTGATAGAATACTTTCAATCCCTGCAACTATAGTACGTCAACCAAACGAATGTTGATATTGTTTTCGGGTGCTTCTGATTTTGCAAAAGAGTTGAGTCTTCTGATCCGTAAAATTCAAGTATTCTTGGATCTGGAAGCTTGACTGAAAGGCTATATTCCTCAGCCTCTCATTAATGCTTCTCTTTTCTTGTAATTTGTTCCAGATAAAGGCCAGTATCGGTCTTAATAGTGCGCACGGCACCACCATAACAATGAATCCGCAGTACAGGTACTCCTGCAGGATTGTACCTCTGACCCCTGCATATATAGTAAACATAAGGGTAAAGTTGGTTCTTGTTCTTGTTTGGATGAAATGAATCCACCGTACTACTTGTTGGATTTGCAGCTCAGAAGAACGTGACATCACTATTGCGGCTTTGAAGGTACCAACTTTCTTCTGTGAGTTGTCATCGTTTTGCTGCTTATTCTGTGAGTTTTTCAAAATCTAAACAGCAATTAAGCATTGATCTTTGTTAGTTGCTGTTCATCAATATGAATTTTGTGCAACGTTTGTACTTTGTAATTGTTGTCCACATTTTTTCCCATTCGATTTGTTATTTAGCTCTGATTCACGTTCAATCTTTCGTCACAGACAGCCCTCATTGATGCAAATGAGGAACTCAGAAGGTGGAAACACGCATTCATCACTCACCCCATTCTCCCCCCTGGTATTGATCCAGGTATGGACGTTGTGGGCTTGATTTACGTTTTTCAAGGATAGTGTAGTTCGCCATCTTTAAGAATGCTGGCGGATTTGTGACAACCACCATGTGCTTGTCTTGAGGGGCTAGGACCTTGAAGTTACTCCATAAACATCACTAAGATTTTATTGCCTAGGGCATAGTCAAATTTTTTGGGAGTGGGCATTATTTTTCTTCAAAATGTATGGCATTTGATACCATGCTGAAATTTATTAAGGCAGAGTAACTCGCCACCCAACCATCGAGGAGAGATACTTAGTTGTTTCACAAGTGTATCTCTTTCACCCACCAAGCGACTAATATACTACCTAGGTGCCTTTCTACATGCCATAGAATATGTTGGGACTTGCTAGGTTTATTGCACCTAGTTGTGGCTAGCCCTTTGGTCTTATGACTGCCTCAGAATCCATAGACTCGTAGTTAAGTAAATTAATTTGAAGTAACTTAACTCCAAACACTCCCACTTAGCTAAGCGCCAGCAGTGCATACCACTTATTGAGGTTGTTCTCGTCCATTATCGTCTGGCTAGAACTTGGATACCTTCTTATTCCCATAGAACCTGAGCTTTGGAACGGTGTTGACCGACATTTTGAGATCTAGAGTGCTCTTGTTGATGCTGCAACTTGGTCCCGAATGTTAACAATTCCGTCTTCAGATCCTACAGTGGTTGTACAGGCGATACAGAAGCTTCAGTCGTCAGAGGTTCAGCTGCAAGAGCAGGTTCGTCTTTTGATTTACATTCTCCACTTTCATTTTCGCTAGTTTGGACATAGCAATTCTCTAGTTTCCTGAAACTTTCTTATGCCCAAATTTGCAGCTACTGACTGCAAGGAAGAGGGAGGGCGTGATGCTTTTCAACCTTGCCAACTCAGAGCAAGAGATTTTGGGTCTGAAGGTACACCAAATTTCTATTGTTTTAATCCTCTAAAGATCAAGTATTCATGGTTCTAAAATGACCAATTTGATTAATCATATTGTGAAAACATAATTCAGATGCGGCCAAATTTTTTTGTCATCAGAAGCAATAAAGAACATTGCATGTATTGGTCAAAATAAAATAAATTGGACAAAAGAGCGGTTAATGAACGCCAGCATTTTGCTGTTAGATGAAGTGATTTTGTTTTTTGTGGGGTCTGACGTAAGTTCTGAACTTTCCGAGTAATAAACTCTTTTATCAAGAGTTCTCAAGTTGCAAGGAAAGTCTCGGTTCCTTATTTCGTGGTGGGGTCTGCGTGCAGAGTACTATACGTAGTTTGAAGCGGCTGTCCAAGCGATCACTGCCGTCAATGGTTAGTGTTTCTCTTTGCGGAACTTAATTTTATGTTTTCGAATTCATCACAGCTCAATGATTTGAGCAATGTGTACTCTAAATTGGAATAAAAACACCTGGTTTGACTGTAGTAATTTTTCCTTTACTGAATGAACAGGTAGAATTTTTCAGTATTTGATTTTGATGGTCATCACGAATTGTCAACTTCTTTCAGGCAAGACCACTGTTACCAAAGCCATCGAATTTTGACGAAATCTCGCGTTGGAAGGTAAATGTCCAAGAGCGCAAACTTCGTTTATTATTCTTGAACAGTGTTACAAGGTCCCTTTGTTCTTGGGGATTCCTCTTTTACTCTTGGGATTTTCTTAAGCCAAGTTTTAATGACAAAAGGAATGGTCAAAAGCCAATGGCCCAACATAAAGTTTGCTTGGTGATGAGTCGAGGATACTTTGGGTCTATAGTCTTGGGGTTGGATGGACTCTTTCTACATTGTTCAAGAATGTCATGTGGAGTGCACAAAAATTTGAATATGCTTCCTTATTCTCTAAATTCATCCTCCTTGACGGCACAGAGTCTGAATGCAGTCAATGGCAGGAGCCTTCTATATTTGTATCACATGCTTTATGAAATTTTCTGTGAAGTACTGTGAATTTTGGCTTCATGAATTCTCACATGCATCCCACAGAAAGAACTTGAACCTGCAGAAAAGATTACAACGGAGCTTCCAGACAGTACGGCCTCTGTGCAAATGAGACAACAGGCCATGCACGACAGAGATATGGATGCAGAGTGTTCTGCTGTTTCGGCGGAGAATTTGGGTGCTGGTTGTGAAGCATCGGAAGGCAAGGTCAGTGTCATTCCTTCTGTCTTAACCCCTAAAGGACCATGTTCTTTTTTAGCAGTTTTGAGAAGGTCATTTGAGGACATTTTTTTGTTCGATTTCAGTTAATTCTTTGACCATACCTACATGCGATGTTCTCCATCTGAATGATACTCTGCACAATATGATCAATCCAACTTGCGACTTTAAACTTTGAATTTCTTGGTCCTTTTGGGTTTAATAGGATCTCTGAATGAATGATGGATGGCACTAGTTTTCGTAGAAGAGTGGAGTACGAGGTTCATACAAAGGGCAGTTTCACCAGAGCATGTATGTTTTGATGGCAGGATGAGGATGGACTGCAATTGATATGTGCTCCGCCTTCAAATCCAAAGAAGAAGGTGGGAAGGCCAAGGAAGTTCATGGTCGCCAAGGAAGAGGAGGACGGGGAGGAAGGCAAGAAGAATTGGATGGACAGTGAAGTCGAGACTTTGATTTCACTCCGCTGGGAGATGGAACCCGACTTTCTGAAAAATGCATATAAACAAGGTGTGTACCTCCGTGTCTTTGGAAGGATAGTTTTCCTTTAGTCTGGAAAAACCTCATTAAACAGAAATACTGGAGCAGTTCTTGTCTTTAGAACATGTTCGTATGAACAATAGCCCTAAGTTGTACGTAAGACAAACTTTCAAAATCTATGTCATGTAAGCATTGAATCATTGTTTGGTGAATGGTGTCAACTTTCGAGTAGAACAGTGGTTGAGAGGAATAGTAACTCTGTTCATATAATGAATGGGTGGGGTGTCATATCAAGCACATGTCCCCTCTAGTGATAATGCTTTGAGACGTTACTCTCGCTAATTTCCGAATTTTTCTCTGAAGAGACATGAAGCTGAACGAGTTGTGCGTATGAAGAATTGTCATTCAAAATGAATTTTCTTAGTTTGCTGATGGTTGTGCATGCGTTGCAGGGGTAGATATGTGGGCACAGCTGCAAGCCCGAATGTCATCAGCGATTCCAGGATTTTCGCGGTCTGGTCTAGCTTGCCAACGGAAATTTAATTCGTTGATCAAGCAACACAAGAAAGATATACTTGAAGTAAAAGAAGGGAAACATCACACTTGGGATCGTCATGCACGTAAGTTCTTTGACAGCCTGGATCGGTGGTGGCACACCAATGGGACAATCATGAAATTTGCCACTACAAAGTCAAACAACACGAATCGCTTTGATGGTGATGCTGCACATCTTAGTGGAAACACAGAGCATAGTGTAAGGGTCAAAGAAGATGAAGAAGGAGAAGAAGCCAAAAAGAATTGGTTGGATAGTGAGGTGGAGACTATGGTTTCATTACGCTGGGAGATGGAGCTTGAATTTGTGGAGAATGCTTACAAACCAGGTGCGTTGTCAAGAGTGATTCCTTTTGGTGCCTTGCGTCTGGGGGAAAGAATGTGAGTGTCCTTTTTTTGATATAACAGCTTTCCTATTTGTTTCCTCTTTATGCTTTCCCCTTCTTTGCATAACATTTTTTAAGCAATGATGAGAAAACTCGCCCTTCTCCATATACTAAAAAGTACTACGCATATAATAGCTGACTCCAAACCTGGACACTCACTGTTGATAGCATGCATAGTGCTCAGTCAGTAGGTCAATGCTTGTCCTTCTTCCCATGGAGATAAGCTCAAAATTGTACAGAAATAGAATCTAGATTCCGTTCCCAAGGATGTTCAGGTATCTTCTCGAGATTGTTATGTTATCCTGTGACAATTTGCTGCGTTTTGTGATCTTGATTTACATTTCCATGAAGAAATTTGTGGGCTAGGCCGGAGCATTTCTTACAAGATCTAATTTTGGGCAATGCAAGCATCGTGATCAGTTGATGGACATTTCATTGCAGGTGAGGACATGTGGTCGAAGTTGCAGATTCGCATGATGTCATTGATTCCTGGCTTCACACGGTCAAGTCTAGCTTGCCAACGAAAATTCAACGCATTGATTAAGCAACACAAGAAAGACGTACTTGATCTGAAAGAGTTTGGAAGGGATCATCACTCTTACAAGTTTTACGATCTCCTGGATCGCTGGTGGCACACGAATGGAACGGTAATGAAACATGTCACTGCAAGTCTGCATGAGTCCGAGTCACTGGGCAATCACTCGGAATACATGGAGGATGCCGCCGACAAGTTTATTGGGGAAGAAGATGATGAAGAAGGGGAGGAAAGCAAGAAGAATTGGGCTGACAGTGAAGTGGAAACGTTAATTGCATTACGTAGAGAGATGGATGCTGAATTCGTGAAGAACTGGAAAAAGCAAGGTACGTGTTTCAGATCCTTTGCAAATCTTTAATGCCTGTTCTACCCTAACAATGTTGAAGACCATCTTCTGTCCCTTCGCCATCGCAGTCACTGGAGGGATATGTGTTTGATAACCAGTCAAGGGCTGGGACTGGAACGCTTGAGACGGTTATCAGACATAACCCTCGCCTCTAGACTATTTCAGGATCATCAAATCTTGGCTCTTTGGGAGTACGAGAAAGGCAAGGGTTAGGACACTAGACCTCTGCTTTTCCAACTGCACTGCGTCATATAGTGATAAATGTGGCGCGAGAGGGTTATGATTTTCCTATTTACTTGCAAACTACTTGAATTTGAGATTTTGCAATTGATTGATTGATTGAGAAGCGTGCAATAGAGGAGGTCTAGAGGTCCTATATTCCTCCCTTGGGTCTATATTCTTTCTTCATAAGATATCCTTTGCAAGTTGCTCAATAACGTGACGACAACATCAGATTCAAATGAGAATATCTTTTGGAACAACGAATCTCTGGCACTTCTCTCTAATGTTGTTATGGTACATGGGTGGGTGTTATGCTACTGCAGGAGGCAATATGTGGTCAAAGTTGCGGTCTCGTATGTCATCACTCTATCCAGGATTCTCAAGGTCGCCTATTGCTTGCAAGCGGAAATTTAACACTCTGGTTCGACAATACAAGAAAGACATGCATGCCATGGACGCTTCAGGAGAGGAGCGTCATAGCTGCAAGCACCATGGACTCTTGGATCAATGGTTGCTCAACAGCAACGGCTCCGCTGTTAGACACAACAACTGCAGCAGCAACAACAATCACAACACGGCAAGTACTAGGAGTGACCCTGATGTTAGTAAACCTGACCCTGCTGAAGGTTCGTTAGTCCCTTACGAAGAAGAAGAGAGGGAGCTGGAGAATGGCGACAGTATATTTGGGTCGTTAACAAAAATTGTGCAGGCTAGTAATGAAAATATTGTGCTTGAAATGGCTAAACCTAGTTGTTCACTGTTAGATAAGATGGATGCACACATGGACCCCCTTATTGACAACTTGAAGCTCACCGTTTCTAAATAAGTTTATACTTTTCTTTGTGTTTATTATGTGGTTACATTGCCCTCGTCTTGGAAATCTTTGTCCTTGTTTCATGTTCTCCACTTGGCATCTGAAAAGTTAATGCTATGTGATGTATTGTGGAACAATCTATACGTCATTTAACCAAAGGCATCATGGTTTGGCTTCTCTTGCCTTGTTGGCCAAAGACTTCCAAAGGGGATTAAAGTAATTACACCTAAAATCACACAAATTATCAATTCAACATGGTTTTCATTATTATATTGAAAAACATTTTGTGGGGTCATGTTAGTCCCCTAATGGAGATTTTAGATTCTCTTAGAATGCATTTTTTGGACATTGTATGAATATACTATGAATTTTTTAAGTGTTCAAAATAGGTGTTCCTAAAATCGACCATAGACTTCCATGAATAGAGGGAGTAAATTTAGGCAAGAATCTAGACTAATTGGTATTAGAAAGTGGTCAAAATTAGGTGTGGTTACCTTAGAGTTATACTACCCTTGATGAATGGTTCTTACCATCATTGAGGGTCATATTGGAATTTATAAAGACAAATGTATTGATGAATGGTTCTTACCATCATTGGGGGTCATATTGGAATTTATAAAGACAAATGTATTGATGATGTGAGTATAACTAAGCATCCAACCAATACTAAAAGATATGTTCAACTAAACTTCATCTCCTTCTTACACAAGGCTGTTTCAAAATAGAAGAATTTGAAAACATTTATCATGTAGTATAGAGGGATTTGCTAAATAGATTCTAAACTTATTAATGGCGTAGCCTTTTGGTCTAATAAGTATTTTAAGTGTGTGGTATTCTTGGTGCTTTTGAGGCAAAGACACTTTAAGTTAGTCAACTTTTAACTTCTAAAGTCCCAAGGCCTTTTTTCCATCAAATTCCACTCAAAATTATCACTTCTATTCCAAAGTACAAAAACTTTAAAAATTGTTTTTTTTTTTCATATCTGACCATAGGATCTTATACTAGACTAGTATAAGAATGTGAAAAAGAAATTTCAAAAACTTTGATCTTGTTGATTGCAAGATATTTACATTTGAAGTGAAGAAAATCATTTTTTAAAATTTGCACCTTGCCAACATAGATTTTAAGGCTTTGAATCTTCTCAACTTAAATTTTTTCCATTATCAATATTGAATTTTAAGAAAATTATGTCGAAGACTTGAGTTGAAAGTCTTGAAAAAATTATTACTCTTACAGATTGAAGGGGTTGAAGGAGTGGAAATGTTCCAAGAACTATTCAAAACCAAACCTTTTCTAATTTTGCCATCTATATTTTAGATATAATTTGGACACTTTTTGAATAGGCTATGATATTTTCAAAGAACTATCTCTAAGAGTACCAAATACCAAGACTACTAGATCCTTTGTAGTCATTCAAATGAACGTGTAATTCAATTGAAAGGCTAAAATTGATTTGAAAATTGCCATGTAGAAAAGAAATATCTTGTGTGAGTAAACTTTGTACCAATAAAAAGGGTTTGAAAATATTCAAAAAATATTGAATTTGTGAAAGTATCAATACTATTCTTTCAAGAATTTATACTCTATGTTCCAAATACAAAAACAAATTGAACAAATTGTTCAAGAAATGAAGTATTAGTCTTCACACAAAATGTTTGGATTTAGAAGAAGATTTTTTTGAATTCATCACATGTAAAGAAAATACTTTTCAATATTTAGGTTCAAATAGCTACTACCATAAAATTGTCTCATGATTTAGCCCAATAGATCTATTATATGTGATTTCTGAAGCCAAATTGAATTTTTGTCCTTTGTCTTGTATTGAAAGTTGAAGTGGGTGTTCATTTTGAGATTCCATCTTGAAACGATGAAGGTGACAACGAAAAGATCCTGGGTGGTTTGTAGGCGAACATATACAAAGAATTGTTGATTTTGTCCAATGAAAAGCTTTCTTCAAATCACCTTTTTCTCTATTAGTAGTCTTATCACTACCATGATGCAATCTACAACGGAAAGAGCCCTTATGAGTACTTGGTGCACATATACAATATTGAGCCATTTTTCTTGATAAACAATGAGTTGATGATGACAAGCTAAGAAGACTTTCAATGAGGTAAACTTGTATAATGAATCTAGTGGTTACCTAGATGTCAAAAGAAATTAATTTTGAATATGTTTGCAAAAAATGCCAATTGGATACTATATATTGAGGAAGAAAGTTGTCTATTGTAATATGGTTAATGACCTTTTTTGTCTATATTGCACTACTTAATTATACAATATGTCAAAAAAAATTATATTTAAAAATAAATAAAAGTAAAAGATATGCTAAAAATATAGACAAAAGTAACTTTTACATTTATGAAAGAAAAGACTAAAATACAACTATTAGTAATTGTACCTTGGTCATGTGGTCTATGTGTTTTTTGATTTCCCATCTCTCAAAAGTTCCTTTTAAAAAAAAAAAATTCTAAGCACCCCTTCCAAATTTAAATTTCTAAGTATATAATATATTGAATTTTGAGTAACAATAAATTGCTTGCAATGATTTTTTCTTAGAAGTTATGGAGGAAGGTATTATGCTATGAAAGTGATCATTTTCATGGGGGTCCATGATTGGTCACTTTTAGAGCATACTACCTTATATAAATAGCAAGGGTCCTAAATGTGTTTCTTCACTTTTTAATTTTGGCCCATATTTGTGTCAATTTAATTAATAGATTTTGCATTCTTTACAATGAAGTAGTTGACTTGCTAACTTTCAATTTAAATACATGAATTCAACTATTTTTAAAAATAGACCCTAGTACTTTAAAAATTCATGTATTTAAATTGAAAATCATGCCACTATTTTTGAAAATGGACCCAAGTACTTCAATGTGCTCTCTTTTATTATGAGGATAATGTGGGAGTACATTAAAGTCTTTGAGATATTGCTTTGAGATTGAAATACATTTATCTAATATTTTAATGCACTCCCACTTTATCCTCAAACAACTCATTGTCTATTATATATTGATTATAGGACCTCCTCATATCCATGTTTTACTTAATTATAGTCCTCAAAGAAACAGGCACTTTTAAAAGAGACTATTATATAGTGCGGGAGGAAAAAACCCATAAATAATGTAGTTGTTGAAGTAATTTGTTTAAATATATTTTTTTGAATGAGAAAATTGACACATGTACTTTTTTATTTAATTAACTTTGGTTCACACTAGTTTTGGCAATTTGCCAATTAACTAAAGGTGAAAACACCCATAACTATCCCTACATCCACTTCTGGCAAGTAGACTTTTATCATACTGTGTCCCCCAAAGTATCATCAAACTTTTCCCATATTTAACTACAATTGGTTGATTGCTAATTTTTCTAGATTTTGGTTTTAGTATCAAGTTATGTGACAATTTCAAAGGAGTTCCACTTTGAAAATGTATAGAAATTACATGTCTTACCCAAAAATTCTAACTTGTTTTTTGAAAATTTCTAATTTCTAATTTTTAATTTCTAATACTACAAAAAAATATTTTTGTAGTATTTCTATATTATCACCTCAAAAGAGACAATTACACATGCAATATTCGCACCCATAGAAAGTGATTGGGTCCCTCGAAATTGAAGTTCGAATGAAGCGAACTTAGTTTGAAGTGCGAACGCCAACTTCGAGACTCGCATTGAGAACTGCTCCCCCCACTCTTCATTTGAATCCCCTTGATCGCAAAATTGTGTAAATATTCTTCAATCACTCGGCTATGGCGTCGCCCAAGACGACCGCTGCTTTCGCTGACGATGTAAGTGCACAATCGCATTTCTTTCAAACCCTGCTTGCTTTCTGTGTTCGTAATCACAATGCTTCAAATGGGCTCCAACTAATCCTACGTTTACAATCCTACTCTTCTTTCCAAGTTTCCGCAATTTTGGTTTTAGGGTTTCGCCTGTGCATTTTGGAATTCGACATTGAAACTCATTTTGGGAAGAGACGATATTCCTCGATTGTAAACGAGTTAATTACCAAGCGCATTTTGAGACATTTTGAGACATTTTGGGAGACAAATATGATAAATTAGCAAGTTGGAGTGAGAAGTGCGAGAGTGCTTTAGGGCGTAGGATGTGTTTTTGAGGTCTACAAATTGCTCTTTTCTGATTGCTTAGTAGCTAAGTTAAGGCAGGATTTTTATTTTTTATTTTTTCCTGGTTGACCTGGTGTCAATCTTAGTGTGTGGATTATCTTTTATTGCATTGCAGGAGATATTCGACTTTGATGGGGAAGCGGGTGGAGAGACTGCTCTGACAGGTGAGCCTCACTTTGGATTTTCCCTATTCTGTGCTTTTAAGAAAGCCTTGATGAAAGGTACCCATGATTGGAAGAAGGACAAAAAAGCGTTGGTAGACTCTTTAATAAATTCTTCATCATGCAAATTTTTGCAACCAAGAAGGAATTTTGTTTGTTGAAGCTACATAGTACAGTCACCCACAAAAATAGAAACAAAGTGCATCGTGATGAAATATAGTTTCCTATCTTCTGACTTCCATTCAAACTGGTCTTAAATTTGGTTATTGTAGTTTGTTGTGATTACAACGAGGACATGCTTTTTGAGGGTTACTAGTTTCTTGTGTTCCCAGGGGTGAAGCGAGAATTTGCAGATCTTGATGATGATGAAGAGGAATTATATCCTACGAAGAAGGTTTGATCACTACGATCACATCCTTAGAAAAAAAAGCCCAATGCATTTTGTGATTTGAGTTGCATTTGATTTTTGTATTCTAACCAAAGCTAAACAACAGTGGCTCCTTGCTTTCAGTGTTGAAGAATCTTTTTATTTTACAGTTAGCACTGATTTCCTCTGTGGTTGCGAACAGATATATGCTTCTCATGGGCCATCTAGTGACCATGCTACTACAACCATCCTCAACCTACGGTCCAGGTATATGACTTTTCTTACTTGTGACTTGGCAAGCTCAAATGTCTCATTAGATTTGCTTTGGGCTTTCTTTCTGACCTTCTTTAGACCTTACAGTTGGTCACTTGCAATTTCTGGCGGTTCCCTGTTCTCCTTTTGGCTAATTTAGAAGAGACTTTTCTAGTGAGATTTTGTAGTTTATCGTATTCTGATGTGTCCTCTCTAAGCAGAGCACACAATTGTGGCTAACCAAATCTAATTGGGTTATTCCAGCTTGGAAGATCGTGACAGCACAATTGCCTCTTTGAAGGTGACAGCACAATTCGCATTCAATTGTTCGTCTAAGTCTCATGTTTTTCCCTGCCAGAGTTTATGAGTGCGAAGCCGATTGTGGATGTATATCGGTTATACATTCATAATCTCGCGTTTTGACCCTTTTAAATAAACATGGATTTGAAATACCTCTGCAGGCGTCTCTTGATGCTGCAAATGCAGAGGTGGAGAAGTGGACCAGTGGTTTCGCGAATGACTCCCTTCTACCCCCTGGAGTCACTGGTATTATTCCACTCAATTGACTTTGGTTTCTTCAAACAAGAACTCCTTATTTGGATCTTGGGAGTAGATGATAAGGTAGAGGATACTAGTTGCGTCACTTTCAAATTTTTAACCTGTGTGGGAGTGTGATTTTTCGGAGTCGTATAGAGCCGTGGATAGATTAGTTTGGGTACAGAACCTAATCAGTTGAGATCAAGTTTCTACTACTATGTATGAATTTCTTATGCAATCATCGGAAGTGGGAGGTTGTACAGCTCTAAAGTTAATTGTAAACCACTCCTACTAAGTCTGACTTCTGGCCTGATTGCTATGTATTCAGATCCTGCGGTGGTTGTGCAGGCAATGCAAAAGCTTCAGGCCTCAGAGAGTCAATTGAAAGATCAGGTCTAATTGCGATCCTGTATTTTCCTTATTGGACATGTATTTCTGAAGCTGGAAGGTCATTTCTATTTTGGGCACACCCTTTTCTTCGTGCAGTCTAGTATATAGGTGGTAATATTTGTCAAGGATGGTACACTGAATACGCAGTATTCTGTGGATCATGGTAATTACGAGACATCACTGTAACATATATTTTAAAAGTTTAAATGTATCGTTCCGGACCACCTTGGAGGCTGCAGAGTAGCGTACGTCCTCGGACATAATTGTCGGGGACCGCATTGATTTTTCACCCACTGCTATTCAACACCCATTGTGTTTGTGTGTTTGGTGTAGTTCATTCTCTGATTGCCAAAGCGTTAACATTTACATGATTTGTGTAGCTCTTGACTGCTAAACGAAGGGAAGGCGTGATTGTCGTGAAACTCGCTAATACAGAGCAGGAGGTCGTGGATTTGAAGGTAAGGCTTTAGAAATTTTGCATCTACGACTTGATTTTTGAGTTTACTTTGTGTTTTGTCAGTAATTTCTCCCGAGTTCTGACTGTATCATGTGTGGGGCTAATGTTCAGAGTACCGTCCATGACTTGAAGCTGATGTCAAAACCCTCGATGCAACAGGTTAGCTGAGGATGAAATTATTGTTTTTTGCCAAGAACCTCAATACCGCAACATGCACCTTTGCTTTTAATGAATGAATGTCAAGTGGTGGATTTGATCGAGTCGTTTCCGTTGGGCCATGGATATCTAGTTCTGCGGACTTTTACTCAACCCTTAAAATAAGCATGACAAGCACTAACGATGGACCTGTCCAGACTCGGCGACTGTTGTTGGATCCAGCTATTCATGCCGAATTCACACGCATGAAGGTAATTTCCTATGTTTCTTTCTTTCTTGACTTGATATTGTTGCTTTATTGCGACTTACTACGGAATGCCCTCAAATGACGCACCATGAGAACCCATTATGAGTAACATCACAGAAGACCCACCCCTTACCCATACATATGAGATTGATGAAGATCTTACTGTTAAGTTAATAGGCCTTAGATTCGTCTAGTCCTCATGTTGAGTTAATGTTAGTGTAGTGAAAAACGTTGTTAAGTTCGTGTTAGGTTTTGTGTGATGTTAGTCTCATTAGCATGGACTTGATTGTATATGAACTATAGATTAATATTAACTTACCATTATCATTTATAACTTTTTGAATCGGATAGCGGGATCGTTTGAGATGAACTTATAAGAGTGATTACTTGCTCACAGAAAGAACTTGAAGCTGCTGAGAAAAGGGTGAAAGAGCTGCAAGACGACCTTGCAGCTGTGCAGTTCACTCCTCATAGCAAGCATGGGAAACTTTTGATGGCAAAGTGTCGCACGCTACAGGAAGAGAACACTGAAATAGGCCGTGAGGCTTCAGAAGGAAAGGTCAGTCAAAACTACGTTACCTGTGATCGATGGAACCCCTACTTGTTATGTAGTGAAGAACCAGTTGAGGATCAGAAGTTACCAGATGATTATCGGACATAACCCTCTCCTTTTGACTAATTCAGTACTGTCAAATTTAGAGCTCTCTGAGAATGCAGGGGAGGATGGCTATTATGACTCTAGACTCTCCTCTTTTCCAACTGCAATGCGCTATGTCTCGATTAGATCGAAAGGAGAGGATCTTGATCAACTTTGCATCTGTGGTGTTGTATTTGTATAGTCGGTTGCTTGTGTTGATGGGTTTAGCTTTTCTCAGTGAGCCCCTGTTTATTTAAGTTGTATGGTTGTGTCAGGTTCATGAATTAGGGACGCGGCTCGCAGTGCAGAAATCTGTAAATGCAGAACTTAGACGCTGTTATACAGGTTAGATATACCACTTGCTTGCAATTCGAATTGTTTAGCGTACTTCGATGGCTTGGAATGTACTCCTTAGCTTTCACGGCAACCCTGTCACGTAATATGAAATCCTCCCCAAGTCATGTGACTGATTCAAGAGTCACTTCATCATGTGAATTGATCCTTTTATCACTGCTGGGGTCATGGCAGAATTATACGAGACTGTTGAGGAAGTGAACTACGAGTTGGAACGATCGCAACAAACGGTGAGTATCTGATCACTCTTAGTTTTTATCACCAGCTGTCATCTTTTCATTCCTCCAGCTGCATCAGTAGCATATGCTTCATGCTCAGAAATTTTTAGTATTCTGAGGGTGAGATGGCACTAGAGATGGCAAAGCGCAGACCACTTATAGCTTAGTAAATCCCAGCTTCCCTCGGTAATGCCAAGAAGAGTATGATAAATTTAGACTCAATATATTGAGATCTCAGAATAGAGCCTCGAGTGCCTGAAACAGTCACCTTACTAGTATTTTCAATCTTCATCTGATTGCACGTTTTTCTCTCGCAGGTGTACAATCTGCAAAGAGAGTTGCAGAAAAAGGATTACCAACTTGCTGAGCTTCGAAAGCAAATTGATGAACAGTTGAGACGGGAGGAGCCTACTGCGATGAACGAAGAACAGGATCAACAGGTGGTGGAGAAGGATGGTGACAAGTAATGACATCAATGAGGGAATCCATTACAGTAAAGATGAAATGAGAATGGGCTAATTTTATTTCTTGAAACCGTTCTGATCAAGCTGGGCACCCTCATACACTCGGGTAATTCAATTTTTTTTCTCTCGGCCATACAAAGATAGCAGGCAGCTAGTTTTGTAATGTATGCTAAGTTATCAGGGTATTCATGAGCTTATTGGATTCTGTTCAAGAGCTATGGTTAAGGAGAGATTAAATTTTGATCCAGGGGTCTTTTGGTACTATAACTGAAGCAGAATGATCCCATAACCTCTTTGTCATCAGTTGGGTGCAGTGCCAGGGGCAAGGGTTTGCTGTGCAGAAGCTTAAGTGGTAGTATTTCGAAATTCAATGGAGGTTGGAAAAGCTTATGATACAATGACAGAATCTCTACAACAGAAACTGCAAATACCGGTAGTACAGTTTTCCCGAAAAGCTTACTTGGACAGATTATGAAGCAATTATTGTCAACAATGTTCAACAACAATTTTTCAGCAAATTCTTGAGGTCGCCACTGATATTTTGTTTACCTTGCAATGGAGGTCTTTGGCGGTGTTTGTTGTCCGATGCTCAAATCTAGATTTCTTTTGTGTTTATTTTATGTTATCACTTAGTGTGCTTTGGATGGCAATATTTCTAATTTCATGTGAAAAAAAATATCATTCTTATAGATTTAAGGGTTTGAAGTGGTGATGTTCCGGGGACCATCCAAAACTGACCCTTTTGTAATTCTGCCACATACTGTGTATTTTGGACATAATTTGGACACCATATGAATAAGTTATGAATTTTGAAAGAAATATTTTTAGGATTACCAAATACCAACACTACTAGAACCTTTGTAGTCATTCAATTTGTAATTCATTTGAAAATTGGAAAAAAAAAAATGGTCTTTTGTGAATAAACTTTGTACCAATAAAAAGCTTTTAAAATACTCAGAAAATATTGAATTTATGAAAGTGTTCCTATTCTTTCGAGAATTTATATATGCTCTAAAACCAAAACAATTCAAACAAATTGTTCAAGAAATTGTTAACTCCTAAAGTTACATTAATTATTGTCAATTTAGAATTGACTTTGCATTTTGAAAAAGATTTTTTGAATTCATCATGTGTAAAGAAAATCTTTCTCAATATTTTGGTTCAAATAGCTACTACTATGGATTTGTTTTATAAATTAGCCCAATAGGTCTATAATACATGATTGCCTAAGAGTTGAATTTTTGTCCTTTGATGTCTTGTATTGAAAGTTGAAGTGGGTGTCTATTTTGAAATTTTGTCTTGAAATGATGTAAATGACAACGAAAAGATCCTCGGTGGTTTGTGGGTGCACATATACAAAGAATTGTTGATTTTGTCCAATGAGAAGACTTCTTCAAATCATTTTTCTTTGTATTAGTAATTGAGTCACTAGCATGATGCAATCTACAACAGAAGGAACCCTTGTGAATAGTTGGTGCACACAAACAATATTGGGCCATTTTCTTGATAAGTGATGGGTCGATGATAAGCTAAAAAGATTTTCAATGAAGTAATCTTATGTACTGAATCTAGGGATTGGGGATGGCAAAAAATAATTCTAAATAAGTTTGCCAAAAATACCAATTAGATACTATATATTGAGGAAGAAAGTTATCAATTCTTATATGGTAAATGGCTTTGTCTATTACACTCTTATTTATACAAGATGTCAAAATCTTTTACATTTAAAAATAAAAAATAAAAGAAGAAAATATGCTAAACAAAAGTAATTTTTATATTTATAAAATAAAATGTAAAAGGCCAAAAATTCAACATTCAATTGCTTTTGACAGCACGCCTGGATTGACACCCGGTCGTATACCCCGGACCATCTGAGCCACCCCACCCAATACCCTGGTCCGGCCAACCGCTGTCTCCCCGCAAGAACTGCGAGCATTCAGTTAATAACCGGGACATCGTGCACGGAATGACGTCCGGTAGTATACCCGGAATCAATATCCGGAACCCCACTATAACCACAAATACCCTGGTCTAGCCCATCCCCTGTCTCCTCCAGAGGATTGCCGTTAAAACCCGTAGGTCGTAGGCGCACATGCCGTCGTTGCACACGATTCCATAGCGATGGCGGAATTGGCACGACTGACGCCATCATGTCCATCGTCCCCTTCCTTTTCTCTTCCCTTTTCCCTCGACGCGCTTGTTGCACGGAGCACTGGTCTACTCGCTCCGGACGAAAGGTTTGAGTTCGTGGAGCACAATTTCATCTCTTTTCCTGAATTGCGCGTCCTTAAGTTAGAGTTCCCTGCTTTTACGACTCTGCTTTGTGGTTTCGTCATCTGATTTCTCTGAATTAGTTTCCGCTGAGTTTTACTGGTGGTTAGGTTTCAGCAAGTAGAAAGTCGAGGCGACTTGGACTCTCGCCTGCTTGGACTGAGTGCGACTGTGATATTTTGCTCTTTTCTATTAGTGAGCTTTACTAATCTCATTCTCGAGTTCTTTTTAT
Organism: Climacium dendroides; assembly: GCA_950106755.1. Lineage (NCBI taxonomy): Eukaryota > Viridiplantae > Streptophyta > Bryopsida > Hypnales > Climaciaceae > Climacium > Climacium dendroides. Next base: position 19,067,900 of record OX467090.1, on the reverse strand, counting down.
GGTGTGATCAGCATTTTCGTTAGAATGGCGGAAGTTTGAGGACTTTAGAACTTTTCAAGCAACCGTCTGAAAGCTGGAATCGATTTCAGTCGTACTCTTTAGAGGTTCGTGGGGTTTTGAATGACACAGTATGTGGTTTGATTACCTGATTTCTCTGATAGCAATTTTTTGGCAGAGCTACTTGGTTGTTAGATTGGAACTGCAAGGGCATAGTGAAGTTGAGCATGTTGTTGAGAGTCTTATCTGCGACCGGTCGGGCTGCTACCGTGATTATTTTCTCTTTTGATTAGTAAGCCTCACTAATCTCATTATTAAGGTTTTCATGTCGTGATCATCATTTCCGTCAGAATGACGAACTTTTGAGAAATTTTGCACTTTCCCGGCGGCCGTCTGAAAGCTGGAATCGATTCCAGTCCTATTTTTGAGAGGTTGACTGTCACAGTGTGATTTGATTTCCTGATCTTTTAGTAAACGATTTTCTTGGAGGGGTTACTTGGTAGTTAGATTGGTGTTGCAAGGGCGTATTAAGTTGAGCTTTCTTTAGGGACTTCAAGAAATTGGAGTCGGCCGTCTGGAACGTCCGACCTACTATATTCCGAGTTTTTAGAGTTTTTTGCCCTTGGATTTCACATATTGACACTCTGAAACTTCATTTTAACGAATTTGACTTGTCGTTAGTTTCAGCCATGTGCCATGAAATACAGTGTTAGTCTTATTCGAAAGATTTCTGAAATAGTGCTAAATTGTTCTAAGTTCTGTAGCTTCGTCTTTTTTTATGCATTCTATTTCACGGAAGGATTTATTCGGAATATGCGAACGGTATCGGTTGGAACAAGTGGACATAGCTTATGCGGTTTGAGAAATTAGTTTTTGGGATTTCACTGCATGATCACTGTGTTCGTTTAGATGGCAATGTTTCAAGAAATTGGTACTTATCCAGACGCCAGTCTGGAACCTCAGACCCCCTCTAGTCTTATTTTAGAGCTTTGTTAGCTTGAATATCACAATTTTGGTGCCTGATATTCGTCATTTAACGAGTATGGCCATCATTCAGTTGTCGTTAATGTCAACCAATTGCTGTAAATTCATGTTCGTGCCATTTTAGAACCCTTTCGAGAAAGTCTCCGTGTTGAAATATTTTTAGTTCTGTTGTTTCGATTGTTTTCTTTCCTGCGTTCAAGTTCCCAGAAGAATTTATTTGGAATCCTTGCTGGAGAATTCAGGCGAACTGTAACACTTGGAATAAGCAGACATAGTTTATGCGGTTCGAGAAATTAGGTTGTGGAGACTTTTTTTCAAGTTTAATGATCTACAGCCAGGTGTTTAATTCTAAAACTGGAGTCGAACTCACTTGCAGAAGCTGGGATCATTGAAAATTATGTCTGTTGGTGATTACGAACGAAGCAATTGGTGAATTCTGGGTATTTAAGTTTTTCTGGAATAATTTAGCCTTGTGCGAGGTCATTGTCAAATGTTTACAGTCTTTATGCCCCTTAAGAAGACATAGTTTACCCACTTGAAGAAGCTGTCATCGTCTGGGTTCAGAATCTGTTAGAGCTGATTTAAAAGAGGCAGACGTCTTTCAATTTCTCTAAAAATTGATCTGGTCGGCGAACTTCCCTGAGTATGTTCTGTCGCCTTTGGAAATTAACCTAATTTTTGGTTTTGTTGTACCAGGGAGGACTTGAAAGTTTTATAGCGAAGTTGAACTAGGCTTACCATTGCAATGTCGAGTTTCGAGAGACAATGGGCATCGAAGCTCTATACGAGTCTAATGTCTGCTTTCCTACTTTCGACTTTCACGTATGCATGCTCCCAAGTACATTCCACAAGCTCTTCGGATGCCTCGGATGTATACGAGAGACTTGAAGGCTATGGATTTCCCGAGGGCATATTGCCGCACATCGTCACAGGCTACTCACTGGAGCCGAGCGGGAAGTTCACCCTTTACCTTGAAAGCAAATGTCAAGTACTCGTGGAAAACAAGTACCCTCTGGTTTACAACAACGTCATCACTGGCATGCTTTCGTATGGGAAGCTGCAAGGGCTGCGCGGCATCACTGTGAAAGCCTACTACATTTGGTGGAACATCTACGGAATTGCGCTTGGCGATGATGAAAGCCTCTTCTTCGACATTGGTATCCTGAGCACCAAGTTCCCTTGCAATAACTTCGACGATCCCCCTATCTGTGAGGCGCACTCGTCGGTTCAGGGAGCTTTCATGGATTCCATCTCCTCTGATTTCATCCCTGAACTAGCGACGTGAGCACTTATTGTCACTTATTGAATGTGACCGCATTTATACAAGTCATTATACAAGTAGGTCATTGTTTACTACCTATACAATTCCTGACCAGGAAAGGATTTGGTTTAGAAGATTGAAGCGAAATTCTGTTATTGAGAGATGGTGCAGTTGACCGCGGAACTCAATTTTGGTCATCTATTAGTAGTATTAGTATGGATTTTCCATATCTTTGTATCAATATCTTATTGTGCACCTCTGCGGTGATCCCATCTCTTGTACAATATATATTTATTTGGCTTTACGACTATTTTCTCCATTACCACTAAACTCCTTTTGGCTCATTTAATGTTTATTTAGTATTTGTTCACACCCTTTGTCTGAGAAGCTTTGGAAATCTTAAAAGTAGAACCTATCACAAAGTGAGTGCTCTGGTGTGACAGACTTCGGGAACCCCGAAATAGGTACAGATAACTGGCCCGGGGAACTTGGAGAACATAAGGGAACTCAAGGGGGAACATTGGAGGGAACAAGACTCAGCTGAACCGCTGAGGCTAAGTGGGCGCCGAGCTGATTGATGGCGAAAGGGCGGACTTACCGCGTCGACGCTCTTCTTTTGCGCCTCGCAGATCCACGTTTGTGCTTTTGGTTTGATCTCCGTTTTCAAGCTGCTGCCGCTTCCCGGTTGGCACTCGCCGTCGCTCCGTCGTCATTTCAAGTACAAGTTGCACGATTTGGACTTCCACCAAGAGAGATCGCGGAATCGTTCGTCGTCTTTGAGGTGGTGAGTGTTTTCAGGAAGCCGATCTGTTGCTTGTTTCGAGTGGGTGGTGTTTAATGTTGTGTCGCGCAATGGGACTTTGCTCTTGATTCACTTATTGGTGTCGCGGATTCCCTTCCAGTCGGAGATTCAAATCTGTTGCTCCCCGGGTTGTGGGTTACATTTTTGCTTACCGTGGAGTTCGTTTTAGTTTGTGACGCTTGGTTGATTTTTGAAACCATTGCAGTGTAGGGTAATACTAAGCTTTGGAGGTGAATGTGGCTTGTAGTTGCACGCCTTCTGTTCTCCTTGGTTCTTAGAGAGAAGTTTTTATTTAAGGCAGGGTCATTAAGGTCACCACTTCTGTTGTTGTGCACATTTCATATTTCGAAGTGACTGCTCGAATTTCAATATGTTCTTGTTGGCAAATGGTAAAGGATTTCAACTAACTAAAGTATGGTTACTTGGATACAGAATGCAAAAGTTGTTCAAAATGAAGGGTCAAAGTTTTGTTTGTAGGTGTTCTATAAATGGCTTTTTTGTCAATAGTTACATTTTGTTGATGCACCAGTTGAACATCTGATCAAGTGGCTTGGGGGTCCCTTGCGACTTTGGGTGTTCCTACCTGTATATGAATTTCTTCTTAATTTGGAGGCTGGCATGTAGGATTTTCAAGAAGAGCTGGCGCTATCAGGGAGTGCGGTGTGTAATGTGACTCACGAGTGTGACAATCATACCTCGCTGTCTTGGCAGCTAATAGAGAAGAGTTGTGTGCATTGAGGCCTATCAGACATGGCGAATGGGTACAATGAGTACGACCATAAGATAGACTATGTGTTTAAGGTTGTGCTCATTGGAGACTCGGCAGTCGGGAAGTCCCAACTGCTTGCCAGATTTTCTCGCAATGAGTTTAGTCTCGAGTCCAAAGCTACAATTGGAGTTGAATTCCAGACGCGCACCATTGTTGTGGACCAGAAGACCATCAAGGCTCAGATCTGGGATACAGCTGGACAAGAAAGGTACGTTGATTTTTTTACCATTATTGAATCTGTCACCAGTAACCAAACTAGTTTGGAAACTATCAAGTTCACTTTATTGATGCTAATTTCCAGCTTGGCTTGCGTGCCACTTTGAAGAACTTGTTTGTATTGAACAAGTTTTTTGTAGGCTTTAGTCCCTAATTCGATTTCATTCACGTAAACTGGTAACCCGTTAGTGCCTAAGTTAAAAAATAGATATTCCACTTTGTTGAATATCGTAAGTTTCAAAACGTATTTCTATCAATTAAAAATGTAGTGTATGATTTCTTCTTTATGTTGGTACATTTTTTTTTATCTTGAAGCTTACAGAGTTATTTATTTCAACTGCTGTGGAAGTAGAAACAATCGCCTTTGGACATTTGGGCACTTAAGGGTTGACATCATCAAGTGAAGCATTTCTCAGCATAGGATTTTGTACCTTGTGCAGAAGCCTTGTCTGGCACCAAATTCATGATTTGTTCTTTCTATTGGTTGGTACATTTTGTTAGCCACTTTGAAGCTTTAAATGCTTTATTTCAACTTCATAAATTATGGAAGTATCATTTGGGCACTTGGGGGCTAATCATATCCTTCTTAAGTCTGAATTACTCTCACTGTGGAGCAGGTATCGGGCTGTGACAAGTGCCTACTACAGGGGCGCCGTGGGTGCCATGTTGGTTTACGATATCACAAAGCAACAATCGTTCGATCATGTACAAAGGTGGCTGGAGGAGCTGAGAGCACACGCAGATGCCAACATAGTGATTATGCTGATCGGGAACAAGTCTGATTTGGTCAACTTGCAGCAAGTGGACACAGAAATTGCGAAAGAGTTTGCCCAGAAAGAAGGGTTATCCTTTCTGGAGACCTCAGCCTTGGAGTCTACGAATGTGGAGACTGCATTCTACACTGTTTTGTCTGAAATTTACAAGACTGTTAGTAAGAAAGCTCTCATTGCGGATGCAAAGCAAAGCTCCACTATTATGCCCGGCACGAAGATCAACCTTACAGAAAAGGACGATGTAACTGTAACCAAGAAAGGGCGATGCTGTGGAAGTTAGTCGATTTAAAACCATAGGTAATGTACATTTCACAAAGTATCCATTCAGTGCCTGTTCAAGCCAGCTTTCTGTATTGAGTTGCTGAGTTACAACCCATTCATAGTCTTGTAGTAGCAGTTGTATCCGCTGCAAATCGGCTTCAGGAAAAATCCTTTGAGTTAGAGGGGCAGGTACTCACTAGCCTTCGTGAATTGAGCTATGCGGTGTGCTCGTTCTCTGTTTTCAGCGTTGTTCTGGTAGGATCAAGCGTGGTTTAGAAGGCATTGAAAATGGTTTGGTTGCTTTCATTCCAGCAACTTAATTTGAAGTTTGAGCTGTGAATGCAGTGGAATAGCATATAATGAGTTCTGCTATCTTCTTCCTTAATCTTATTCAATGGTGATCTCTGTCTATCGTCTTTAACTCCTTTGGTTGTTATGAGTAACTTCGTCAACATCTTCACATGGTCTTTTCGAAGAATATTTCCCCATTTTCAGTGGATGAAAACACTGAATTGCTGCATATTCTTAGTACAATATTGCTCTTTTTTGGATGAATAATTTAAGTTTCATGTGCTTTTTTTCTGTTTCATTCATTTATATAGATGTAATTAGCTACATCACTCCAATAAAGATTGCTTTTTGTACAACCCAAAATAATTGAAAAAATAGAATTTGGGCCTTATATTTTGAATTCTAGGTTGTTTCTTAGCATATACAATTTCTTGACATCCAATTGAATAATTCACCTTAATGCCATGACATACTATATTTGAAACTCATTATGAGTACGCTTCCATATTCAATAGCCTTTAAACTAATGAGTTCTTTCTTTCCTAAATCCTAGAAGGATCCTAAGTAGTTGATGGATTACTTTCAAAATTACTTCAAAATAAAGAATGCACCTATTGGTTCAAAAAATTGAATCATTTTTGGCAAAGTGCTTCGTTGATAGGTTTTGTCCTTTCAAGATTAATGTCAATGTTTAAAATGAATTGTAAAATGAATTGTAGTTGATGCTAAAGTGGTTTAGTTGTATTTTTTTGCATGCATAAAGTATATACAATATTTGGGTGAATTGATTTGTTTCCAAGGGGCAAAAGATATTACATGCCTAAATGTTCTAAAGCCCATATTCAAGATGATGCCCATGGTCATGTGATACATGTCACAATATTAACAAGTGTGTGCACTATAAGAGACACCCTCTTTGTAGCATTGAAACTCATATTCAAGATGACGCCTATGGTTATATGGTACATGTTATAGTATTAACAATGTATGAACTATAAGAAGCACTTTCCTTGTAGCATTGGCTTGCATTTTAAAGTCAAATTTTCAATCACATATAGCATAACATTGCATAACTTGTTCTTAACATGCTCCCTTCCTTCAATTCTTAAAAGAAAGTATCATCCTTTCCTTGATACCTAAAAAAGAGGTTCTATTTTAGATTTCAAAAGACATGATGGACTTTACAACTCAACTTGACATTAAAACATTATTTGATATCATTTTATAATTTTTTTTTTGGTAAAGTGGCTCTTTTTTCAAGGATGCAAAAATAACCCTTACTACACTAATAAACAATGTAGTGAGATTTTATATATATATACTTACTTATTTTTGAAATATATGGACAAATTCCATTGACATATCATTCACTAATAGTGGAAAGCCCTGCCTTCCATTGGACGGAATGGATATAGAATATTCTTCATCCAACATTGGCTAAATGGCTATGTATTGTATTTTGTCAAACTATAAGAAAGAGAGCTACTAGGTAGGAAATGAGGAGTGGTAAGTAATAGCTTCATGTATTTGGACACCCATAAATTAAAGGAAGTGAACTGTTAAGATAATAGTTAGCCTAATTGGTTGAATCTGGCTAACAAGCCTCATTGAAAATCTTACATAGCACAATCATAATTGATGAGAACTATTTCCAAGAAGAGGAGCCAATCTTAGTAATTTAACCCCTGAGCGCCAGCTCAAATCCACTGAAATCCAAACCCGTTGAAACTCATTCCCCTTAAACTACCATTCAAAATAAGATTCACAAAATATTGACCGTACTGATTGGTAGTAGAGAGAGGTCCAAAGGTGCATGGAAATGAACTAATGATTTGACCGTACCGTTTGAAAGATAATAACAGTCAAACAAGGACAACCTTCCAAGTCAAAGAGGCCACATTCGGGCCTGTGGGGTGCTCAAGGGTTAAAGCATTGGGTAATGAAAAACTACCATGAAGTTGTGGATGGAATTCATGGATGACAATTGAAGAGAGGAAAAGGCTGAATGTTATGATAGAGGAAAGAGTAACTTACATGGAGACCAGAGGAAAACCAGTCTTTTGGCAAAGTTCTTTTGCAGTGAGCTTTTATCAATGCAGAGCCTCCTCCCGTTTGGTCTAGAGAGCCATAAATATCTAGAAGCCATAAACATTTCTGAGATACTTTTACAAGAAACTACAAACGAAATGGGTCTCCATTCTCCAAGACGAGAATATCCCCAAACCCAGAACCCAAGACTCGAAAGTACGCGCAGTGCATTCGCAAACGCCAAAGCCTTTTCTCCACAACCCACGTTCATTCTGCTCCCATCAGTCCTGCTTCCCAGTACTGGAAGTAAGACATAACTCTAGTGCCAGTCTCCCTTCCAGAAATCTGCCGAAACTCCAGCTTCACAAGCATTACCCATCTACCCATTCAAATTGCAACCTTACACTCACACCCACACGCACCCTTCTGGATAATTTTTTCCAGGCTTAACCCTGTTCACCCTGCCATAGCTCCTGTCATTCCTTGGAAATCCGTAGTGACGAAGCTTCACTGACTTATTCAACCCTTTGGAGTACCTTATGAACTGACGCTTGTGGATCGGAGATTGCGCTGGGTTTGCAGGAGCAGGACAGGAGATCAGTAGTACGGTACTGAAGATGTGAAGGAGTCTTGGTTTGGGGGGGTTCTGGAACGGGGGGGATAGCAGTAGCTCGGTGCATTTTAGTGCATTTTTAGTGCTCTTGTTGTGACTCTTGTTGTGACTCTTGTTGTGGAGGATTTAGAGGCGAAAGTGGAGCTGCTATGGAGGCGAAGACGCCGGTGCAGTTGCGGGGCAAAGCGGCCCTCAGAGCTATTCAGGTCAGTCTTGGATGTTTTTATTACAAGTTCTGGAGTAGCGGCAAGGATCTTTGCTTCTTTTCTTTTCTTTTTCCGTTTTCTTTTTCCCAGTTACAAGCTCTCGATTGTGGTTTGGAAGCTCGACGTTGGATTTTTCTTTTTGTGAATTTGAGACTTAGAATCGAATGGGAAAAAGAAAAAAAAAAGAGGAGAGAATCTTGCAGCAGGGGCGTCTTGCGGTGTGAGATTTTCTGCTGCTTTGTAAGAATGTTGACGAAGTCCAATGAAGAAAGAGTGAGGGGATTATGGTATTTTTACACTGTGGGGTAAGAGTAAGCTTAGTTTTAGTAAAGCGAATCTAATTCTTAGAATTCTTAGAATGTATTGAAATGCATTCCTTAGGCCTTCATTAATACCAGAAAATGCAAACATACCTATAAGATGAGACAATCAACTTCATGTCCAGTAACTGAAAATTCATTCAACTTGCACAACAGGGGCGAGCAAAAGTTTCAGCGGTCCTTCTCCCCTTTCAAATTCCTTTGGAAAATTTGGCTTGTGTTCTGTATTGTGAGAGCTACAAAATTAATTCCTCCTGGTTGTGACCCGTTTTGAAAATCGACCCCTTCATACTTTTACCTAAAGTGTACAACATCTTCTATTGAATCAGAGGCTAGGTTTGATCTGGGGTACACCTATTTTTCACCACTTTGAAAATTCATGATTTATTCAAGCGGTGTTCAAAAACTATCCATTGAGAGAATGTGGATTATTCTTTTGACTCCCAATTAGATTCAACAAAAATTAGGCAACTTAACAAGGTATGTGTACCCAAAAATGCCACCTAAAATGGACACAATGCAATCCTTTCAAGTGCTAATTCTAGTTGCACATACTAAAATTGAAACCTCTCTCAAATGCCTAATATTTGTGATGGTTTTAATTGTACCTCCCAAATTGCACTTAGACCTCTTTAACCTTACCTTCTCTTCAATGATAGTTTAAACTATCTTACAAACTTCCCACATTATAATTAGCCGTAGTCCACTTGTTTCACTTCAACACTACTTGACCTCTAATCTAGGCAATCCACTTAAGGGTGCTTTAGTAGGGGTTACCACACCTTTCTCTCTCCATTATCAATCTTTAGAGAATGAGGATGTGACACTCTCTCTCCTTGAATTGCAAAGGGTCCATTCCTCTGAAGATTGAGAAGTTTTTCCTTCTCCTCTAGAGGTAAAGGATGGGCATGCAAAAGTTTTCATACCATGATTAGAAGTTTTTAGAGTTTGGATCGTGATTTTGGATCTCTCTCGCTCTCCATTCTCCATTCTCTTATTCTCCACATGACACAAAAGGAGTGTCACTCCTCCATGAAGAAGGTCTCTTGTTGGCTCCTCTTTTTACTCCATACCTTCTCATTCTTTGTAGAATTTTTTCATGGAGAAAAGCTTCTATTGACTCCTCTTTTTCAGTTCATACCTTCTCATTCTTCGTAGAAATTTGTGACAACCCCTACAACAAGCCTTGGTTGGAGTCTCTCAGTCTGCTTGACCCCTGGCTGCTTGATTTCCCTGCTTGTGTTGCAGGTGAAGCATGAAGCCAATGTTTGGGAGCGTCTGTACAACTCCTACATCTACACCTTGCGCTTACCTTTGCCTTTCTTCTTCCTCATCATGTTCTCCACGCCCTTGCTGGTGAGCTTTGTGTTCACGGGCTTCTACTTGTTGGACGTGGACGGACTGGCCATCCCGCAGGACGAGCGCTGGAGGACGACTGCTTGGGTGGCGGGGGTGACTGGGGAGACGGAGTTCAAAGTGTTCGTGTTCAGTCTGTCCTTGTGCACCACGTTTGGAGGAACCGGGGTGGAGGCGCGTTCCACGTACAATCTCTTGCTCGCCAATTTGAACACGCTCACGGCGCAGCTCATCTTCGTCTTCCTCAGTGGGGCAGGTAACGTACTGACGACAAGACACCGGAAGTAGTTAGGAATGTCGTCACAATCTGTGGTCGTCCACTGGAGTATGAAGCAAAAAGGATGTAAGATTCTGACTTGCAAAAATTTGTCAAAAGAATTTGGTTGGTTGATTACTGGGTGGGTGGTTTATGCACAATCATACATATGTCAATGAACAGGCACTTCCAATAACTAGACACCAAGGCATATTGAATTGTCTTGGTGAATAAGAGAAAATGTACAAGAGATTCACATTGAATTGTTTGGTGAAGAGCAATGGCATTTTTTCATAATAGTTACAAACCTATGTGAACTCAGATTGAGAAAAGTTATAGTTTTTCCATAAAACTTTCATGTTCATGTTGTACCTAGAAGTCAACTCCATTAGTATTCAACAATAAGATTTCAATAGTATCCATAGATGAAGAAACTAGTTGCTAAGTCATATGTGACCGATCATTGTTGTGTATACAATATAATTTATGGGGACACATATGAAGAGTGTGATTGCCTCAAAGTTGAGGTTTGTTCTTCTTTCTTTTGACAAGGGAAGGAATTTAGACCCCCTTATATTTTAGAAATGCTGACTATCCATGGAATTCTTCTATAGCATGGTGTCAATTCGTGTACAAGTGAAATAAATAAAAAAACTTGAGGTTTTGTAGGGTATCAAGAAGGTGATCTAGAATTCTTTTTACACTCATCAAAACTTTTCTATTCATATATTTGTATAAACAACTTCAATCTAGAGAAGTAACAGGTTGTAATTGTACGTTTTTTCTAGAATTTCATGAGAGTGCAAGGGTTTCATCAAATAGATTTTGTGGGTTTTTTTAATGTGAAGTGCCTGCATTATTGTGTGCAGTATTCCATAGGATGTCTCAACCAGGTGAGCCAATTCGGTGGGCCAAAATGGCGTTGATTACCGATGATAGATTCACAGAGCATACTGATAAACTATTAGCACCTGGCAAGAAGTCACACAAGTAAGTCTTCTGAATTCCAACTTAACATGAATTAGGTGACATAGTAGGCCTTTTTGTTTACTTAACTTTTTTTTTTTTGGTTTAAATAATTCATGTTTTTTGGTCGCCAAAGGATGGATGATCATCTTTTAAAATCGTAGATGAAATCATCTAAATTGGACAAGTAAAGTTTAAATATGTAGATGAAAAATGATTTTTTACATAAATGACTAGATTATTGGTGTACAATGGCAATGATGAGTTGGGCCCTTAGTTGTGGTGTTTATATGAAGGGGAGTCGTTGCTTGTTAGCAAACAAGGGAAGGCTTGTTCTATATAAATGAGGGGTACAAAAAAACTTTGTTGAATTTAGAAAACAAAAGTTGATTACCCAATTAGAGTGGGCCATGTGAGGGTATCAATAATGATCTAGGGGAATCATGGGCATGTTGGTGTGACTCCCCCTATGGTGTCATTTATAAGAACAAGTTTGTACCATGGAGTCTACTTTTATGAGGGTAGCACTTGCTATCTTTGTCCGTGTGCCATAGTTCATACCTACACCAACATTTATAATGATCAAATGACCAAAGTTAGTCATCTTTTTGCCTTTCTGTATGAGGATGATTAGGTTCATGTTTGGGTTGTAGATTTTATGTTTTTAGGCTTTTGAATCTTTTCTTTCATTTTTCCTCAAAAAATCATGTATTTTTGATTGACAGATCTTCTTGCAGGTCTTTCATTATTCGAGTAAATGTAGCAGATCCAGCCAAGATGGTGCTTATAGAGTGTAAGTTTGAAGTGATCTATCGATGCATTTTGACCCCCGATGGCTCCCATTCTCCATTCATCACACAAGTTCCCCTTCGATTGGTTCGCCCTGAGGTTTCCTACCTCCAATTTTGCCTTGTCATTCGCCACATCATTGATGAGTCTAGTCCCCTTTATGGGATGGACTTTGAGGTATGTTTACCTATTCATAACATTCTTTAATCCATGTAAGCATGCACATTTTACTTTGAGAGTTGAAATGAACATCACAATTTGACCTTGCTAGAACTTATTAATAGTGCTACTTAATTCAAGTTACATAACTGTCTTCTAGAAGGTCATGGAATTAATGTTTGTACTTATTAATTGACTTCTCATTAATTAGACTGAATTTGTTTGCAATTGTGCATTTTGCAAGATGTTTAAAGTCCAAGATGCTTCCTTCACTATTACTATATTAGGGACAGAACGCTCTTCTATGCAACCAGTCTTTAGTGAGAATTTATATACCATTGCTGATGGAGATGTACTTTGGGACCGACAATATGAAGATCAAATTGTGACAAACAAGCGTGGACAAACCACCTTCTCTGCATACGAATTGGATCATTTGAAGCCTTTAGATGAGGATTGTAAAGACCATAATGAAAAATAATTAGTTGTATTATGAAAACACATCTATTGTAAAAAAATTAATTCTATGACAACTTGATGAGGTACTAGAAATTCTACTTCCAAAGATTGTTACAATAGGTTCTATTTCACATGAACTGGAATGGTAGATCATTTGTTTTTTGTTTGGATATTTTCTTATTGAATTATATTATAATAGAATAAAACTAATTTTGTTGTAAATAGAGACAAATGAATCTATACATGTATTGGGGGTGGTTGCAGAGGATTATTTCATATAGCCTCTAATCTTTTTCTATTTGTTGAGTTTAATTAACTAAATAATAAAAAAACTAATGGAATTTTTGAGAAGTTTTAGAAGTTTTAATACATTTAGTTGAAGTGTTATGAAATAAAAAAAATAAAAAAATGTATTTGTTCATTATGGAATAACAGGAATATTATCATTACTAGAATTTGTCACATTTTTAGTTAACAATTCTTTTGCTTCCAATAGATGTTCAACTTGGAAAACTCACTTAATCCTTGAACGATGCTATAAATGTTTATTGCCTGATGGATGACAAAGAATCCTTCTATCATATTACTAAAATTATAAGTCCCTCTGTAACATCACAAATGCTACCATTAATATTAGGGACTTGTGCTTGCTATGCTACGCATTCATTGTATCACATATTAGTAAAAATTTGACATATTTGAATAGAATGCATGATAATGATTTCAATAAGTCTTTAAAATAATTATTTTAACTATTTTATAATAATATTTTCAATCATGCATACATAGAAATCATATTTTCACACAATGTGATATTACTGAAATAGAGTAGCAGTTCATAATCACCTCTGTAATATCATTTTTTACAAAGGATGATATTATAAAAATAATATAGTTGTTGCAATTGAGGTGATATTAAAGAGGATCAATACAGTGATAATTATAAAGGTAGCAATTCCATTGCTTTTCTTGGCTTTATATTTCTTTTGCATTTCTATAATTTTGTGCTTTTGTGAGCTTTGAGCTTTCAATTTCAGTTTTCTATTTCTACTACCAAATGATTTGATAAATTTATTAAATTGAACCGATTTTGGATTTCACAACAATTAAATTGTTCATGAAGCTTTTAAGATTTATAAGTTTTTCCTTATTTGGGTTGCCATTGTTTGTAACAATTGAATCAAATTTCTAATGCATTCTAATGTATGTGTATCTTTTATTGTATTCATCATTGCATGTATTTCATTCATCATTCATTAAATTTGTATTATTTATTTCAATATATGCTTATTTATAAAAAAAAAATTATATGAAGATTTTAGTAATTTTATCTAAAAAATTATTGAAATTCTTGCTTTGCATTCTATCTAATACATAAAAAATTATAATGAAATTCTAATGGTGAATGCCAACCGCTAGTTTAAGACAAAAGTATACATATTCGTCTTTGGAATTTTATATTCGAGGGTTTTGTACAATAGTTTGACATCCAATGAGTGCTCTTGGGTTTTTTTAAGCAAATGCTCCACAATGTACTAATAAGAATGATCTTTATAGTGACTAGTCCACCCGTCAAGGCTAGTTAATCATTATTATCATAGTACAATTATATTTTCCTTGCTTTGCCCAATTAGTAAATTGAATTTTGCGAACAATTGAAAAATTTGGGATCTATGTAAACAATCAAAATAACTTTTCTAAACATTTGTAGATTCATTCAAACATATAGTTCAATTTGGTTCTAAAATTCAATCACTATAATGGCATAATCTTGCAATTTATGAGGTTTTTAACTTTGAAATTTTAAGAGGGTACACTTTAATAAATTGTTACCTACGAGATCTTATATTTGATCTAAAAATTAAAAAAATTAGTAAAGATTTTAATACTGAAGGGTGATTTGGGATAGTTTGTGGTAAAGAGATATTATTATGTTTTATAAATTCAAGTTGCTTAAAAACCTTTAAAATGACTTGAATAAAATATACTTTAATTTTTTTTTTAATATTCAATAAGCTATACTTACCAATATATGACTTAAAATCATAGTATTGAATTTTTTCCTTTCTTTGTTCTTTATTAATTGAATAAAATACTAAAATAAGATACTAATAACTTATTAAGTATGAATTTTCTATGACTAGTTTAGTGGTAAAAAAATGAATTCTTCTTCTTATTAAAACAAAAATCCAAAAGTGTCATGAAAATAAGATTATATATAAACTATAGTAGTTTTTGACATAAATTTCAGCTTTTTGATAGAGAAAATCTCTCATCTTTCATTGCCTATCATAAATGAAGTTCAAAGACTTGCACATCTCTATTGAATATTTTAATTTTTTTGAAAAATAATTATAAACATTGAATTCATATTTTTCTAAAAACTAAAATAAACCTCAAATTCAAATCTTTGTAGAAAAATTTCAAAATTTCATTTTTCTAAAAAGTACAAAAATGTCAACAATTCATTTCTATCCTACTATAACATTAGCCAATTGTAATTTTTTTAGGACATTTAATTCCTAAACAACCATATTCCCAGCTAACGAGTTAAATATCATTTTGAAGTTTAATTTTCCATTTCAAATTATCTAAGAAAATTAATTTCATATTTGGATTGTATAGAATTGTGTGTTGTCAATCCATTAGATGGGATTTGAGACCTACAGAAGGCCATTCAAGCCTATTCCCTCGTTGTTCCCTCCGCAGCAAGGGAATGGCCAACTATCAGGGGAAAAAAATTTCAAAAAAAGAAATTTAGTTCTTAGAATGCAAAAAAAGTTGATTTTAAAAAAAAAATCCAAAAATGACGTGGCTAGGTCTCAATTACGTTAGCCTACTACGTTGTTACTACTTTGTCACTGCTGCAGTGCGTTCCCCACTATGATAATTCACGGCCTTCTAAAGGCCTCAAATCCCATCTAATGATTTTGAAAGATCTCAATTACATTTGTGGAAAATATGATTTTTAAAATTTTTATGAAAAATAGTGCAAAAATGATGTATTAATTATTTAATATTTTACATTCTAGATATAAATACGTTTTGTTTTAAAGTCAATTTTCTACTATTAAATTGAGTTTAACCTTTATATAATTGATTGATAAATTTTTGGTATTACTAAAATGTGAATGAAATTTTTTAAATCTTTATATTTAAAAAAATCAAAATGCTAATATTTCCTTAAGTGTAAAGTATAAAGAACCTTTTATGAATTATATGCATTCAATTTTAGCATGTCCAAAAGTTTCATAGGTGAAAAATCTAGGATATCTTATATTGTGGGTAATTGATTTTATGTATCTTTTCCAAAGGGACAAATTTCTTTTTATAAGAAAATAAACACAACTTACCCACTTACTAAGATGAAGAATCACAATGATTATTCCTACTAACTATACAATTTTTCACTTTCAATTTAGAAATTGATGGATTCTTCTAATAAAAAATTGTGTCTAGTTATCTAATTTTGGGTGAAATTTTCTTACTTTTGATAAATTCAGAGTTTGAAAGATACAATAAACATTCATCCTATCATCCTAATTTTTTTTTTAAATCCAAAAAACTATTAGAATATAATTTGAAGCATCACCACTACAAAAAAGTTATCTTATAAATTTTGAAATGTTGCCTTTCATTTGTCCCTTCTTTTAATATGTATTCAATACATATCTATATTTAAATATAATATATATATTTTTTCAAATGACATCAAATCATAATTATAAGCAATGTAGTTTCAAACTACATTTGCTTTTTTCTAAATTGAAATTTTGGTCTACTTCATGCAACTTTGAGTTGAAAAAAAAATGCAAAAGTTCAAAATGTTCAAGGTTTTTTTGGAGTGCACCATCTCCAATTTTAACTCAAATTAAATAGCTACAAATAAGATTCAAAATGCTCATTTTTGGAGGGTGGGAACCACTTCCAATTTAATCTCAAATTGCGTTGACTTCTTTCTAAATTGGGTAATTCAAACTCATGCTTGCAACTCTAAGCTACAAAAAAATGTTCAAAAATCTGAAAACTCAATTTTTTCTAGTATTCACAATTTTAATTTAGTACTTGTAGTCAGCTTCCATTGACTTCTTTCTAATTATAGATTTTGGTCTTAGCCTTGTAATTCTAAACTACGAAAAGGAATCCAAAAATTTATAAAGTTCAATTTTTTTTTATATATATACACCATTTTCAATTTAGTCTTAAATGCATTCACTTCTTTTTAAATTAGGATATTAGTCTCACCCTTGCAACTCTAAACTTTGGAAAGAAAAAAAAAATAGGAATCCCAAAATTTAAAACATTCAAATTTGTTTTGATGTTTACTATTTCCATTTCCAAGTTCCCAAATTTTTCCATTTCCCATTTAGAAAGAAATTCACTAAAAAGAAAATTTTGAAAATGGAGTGCGATTGGTGAAGATGCCGCTCTCAACAGCCCAAAGGGCCACACCATCGTTGCTGCGTAGCGTAGTTTGTTGGCATCGTCGTCGTTGTCGTCGCCATTGCGCATTCTCTCTTGCCGCGTCCGCCATAGCCAGCCAGCGGAGGGTTTCGTCTTTCGACTTTCGCCGTTTCACTACCTCTTGCATTGCCTCTCTCCAATGGCGGACACGGTGCAGGC
Organism: Climacium dendroides; assembly: GCA_950106755.1. NCBI lineage: Eukaryota > Viridiplantae > Streptophyta > Bryopsida > Hypnales > Climaciaceae > Climacium > Climacium dendroides. Next base: position 19,050,771 of record OX467090.1, on the reverse strand, counting down.
TTCGGCAGAAGACGGCGAAGCCAACAACAACAACAACAACAACAAGGTGGCCGTCGCAGGTCCTCCTGCTGGTGAGCTTCTGTTCTGCGGCAGCACTTCATGGGAGACTGTCGGCCGCAAACAGTCGAACGACGGCTCCACCTCGTTAGCTCTCCCCGCGCGAATCAAAGCGTTGTGTGGCGTACCGATCGTCTTCGTCGCCGGGGGCTCAAGTATGTCCCCGCCTCCCCTCCCCTGGCCTCGCCTTGCCTAGCCTTGCCTATTCCTGTTATGACATGTTTTATTCTTTTCCTTTTTTCTGAGTTTTCTTTTTTTTAAAACTTGTTCTCGACTTTTTTTTAAGTTTTGGAAAATTTGGAGAGGTTTGTGTGTGTGAGTGAGGCTTTGGGTTTTTTGGTGTTTTTTTGCTGTTTTGTGACATTGAGTGTGGAGTCGGGGGTTAAGGTTTTGGAAATGTTGAATATATATATATATATATATATATATATTTTTTTTTTTCGCTTATTTATTGTTGGTGTTATGGTGTTTTCGTTGAACGTTCTGCTACGAGGAATAATGAGTATGCTGTCACTGAATGTTTTAAAAAGCTGATGATCGAGTATTGGATTAAGATGGTCGAGGTTCTTCGCTGGGCACCTGCATTTTGAGTTTTCGACGTTTTCTCGACTTATTTTTGTTGTTTTGGAAAGTTTGGAGAGGTTTGTGTGTGTAAGTGTGTGTGTGTGTGTGTGTGTCTATGTGTGGAGTTTTTTGTGTTTAGTGTGGCATGGAGTTTGGAGTCAGGGGTTTTGGTTTTGGAAATGTTGAATGTGTTTTTTGGATTTGTTTCTTTTTGTTGTTGTTCTGGTGTTTTCGATGAGTGTTCTGTTGCGACGAGGAATAATGACTATGCTGTCTCTGAATGTTTTGAAAAGCTGGTGATCGAGTATGGATTAAGGTGGTCGAGGTTCCTGGCTAGGCACCCCGCATTTCAGTTTTCGATGTTTTTAGCGTTTTTCCTACTTTTTTTGGAGTTTTGAAATTTTGTGAGGGGAGTTTTGGAATTTTTTGTGTTGAGTGGTTTTTGTGTTGATTACGAGTTTTTTTAGTTCTTTTTTTGTGGCATGGAATGTGGAGTCAGGGGTTTACGTTTTGACTGTATTTTCCTTTTCTGTTTTGGTGTTTTCTCGATTTCGACTTGCATTTCGTTGCAATGAGGAATATCGACTCTGCGACACTGCATGTTTTGGTGATCGAGTTAGAGCATTGGGATTAGTGTGGTCGAGGTTTATGGCGTGTCGAGACTGGAACTCCTGCGTTCAAGGTTAGACGAAGGGACGACTCGTTGAAGACTCGTTGAAGACTCGTTGTAGCTCTGCAAGTTCAGTCATTTACTCTTCATTTTGACTCCCTGCTCCTTTCTTCAAGGTTTACTGTCGCTGTCAATTCTCCATCACACTGCCTGTGTGTGGGATTTTGTCTTCGTAGTGAAGATCGCTCTCGCTATATTAGTTGGCGGGTTGCTTCTTACTACTCTTGCGTAGTCTTTTCTTCCGAGCTTTACTTTTTATAAAACTCATGTCATAATGAAGGAAGGCGTGCAGAAATCTCCTCTCAATTTTTTGTTTTGTGCGACTACCTGCTTTTCGTACTTCTATTCTAGTATCTTGAATAAAAAGAAACTAAGAAAATCATACCTAGAAGCATACCACTTCTCGTGGATGACTAGGGAAGTATGAGGTCGAAATCGAATTGGCTAGCCTGATGCAAGGCTGTTGTATGAGCTTTCTGGCATGGAATGAAGAAGAATGCCCCGCATTTCCATATCAACCTGTTCATCATCGTTTGTCAATATTTTGATGCCGAGGATGGCATGGGTAGGCTAAAAGGGGCGAAGTTGATTTGATCAAGCATTTTATATGTACGATGTCATTGACGTGAAGATTGATATGTGGTTGACGTATGTGCAGCCGCATGCCACGCATTAGCTGTTGATGCGGACGGTAGGACTTACACTTGGGGTCGAAATGAGGTACAGTGGACTCAACTTTAACTCTTATAATGTCAAAGATGCACTCTATGATATTTAATAATAGAATGTTCCGAACTATTGATTTGGTTATCTATGGTGCTAGTTTTATTGGTTGGCAACGTCGCAGACGAGTTTCATATGACCAAGTCATGTAAAAGCCGTCTCGGCCGAAGCCAGATGTAGTAGATGTTTCTTTACTCAGCTATCATTTATGAGTAGAAACGTTCGGTTGATGCTTACTGGACGCCTCTGACAGAAAGGGCAACTAGGTCATGGAGATATATACACGAGGAACACACCAACTATTGTGGCGTCACTAGCCAGGTAATTGCGAATTCGATGGTGGTTGGTGTTTTCGGAACCTTCTGGTGCATGCATTTTTCAGTAGAAATCCGAGATGGCATGTTTTTCTTTGTTTCGAATGTCGGGTAGTTTTCTTTTCTTAGTTTAATTTCAAACTTTTAGGTATTCTAGCAGGAATTGTCTTGCGCTTTTTACACTCCTTCCTTTCAATTTCATCTAACTTCTTCTATTGCATCAGACATAAAGTGGTGAAAGCATCTTTGGGCCGGCAACATACTGTAGTTGTCACAGCTGATGGACAGTCGTTAGGGTTTGGTTTTAACAAGCATGGTCAATTAGGCTCCGGCAACTGTAAAGAAGGTTAGCCTACTATACCCATTTCTTACCTACAATGCCATGATAGCTTGTTATAATTATTGCAATTTGGTTTATATCTGTGGTGTGACATGCTACATTGAGCTGCCTCTGACGAGTTTTTTCTTTGGTACATTGCAGAATTCGAAAAGTCTCCAGTCAAGTGTTTGGTGACAGATGCCACACATGTTAGCTGTGGTGCTGACTTCACCATGTGGCTTACTTCTGTCAGTGGCTCTAGTATTGTGTAAGTTGGTGTTCTACGTTGAGGTGTGCTGTGCTCTTAATGCGGAAGCTTCCCTTTCTGATTGCAATCTTTTGGTAGTTAATTGGAGAACGATTTTGGTTTCGTGAGTGTCATTTGACGTGTTAGAAATTCTGAACGAGGATCTACGCTGCTGTGTTTATGGGGAATAGATCGGCAGGTCTTCCACAATATGGCCAACTTGGGCATGGGACCGACAATGAGGTAGGTCTTGGCACAGGTCTTGTGGTCCACTTTCTGTGATATCATGCCCAAAGAAACTTGGTATTGATATGAGTAACAGGAAAGGTTTCTGACAATACTGGATTAAGTTTGGAACATTCAACCTCAACCTATGCTTTCCGTGTTCAATGTGTTAGTGAAGCGTGGGTTTGAGAATTGCGCAGCACGTTGGTATTTCTCTCGATTTTTATTATGGTTGTTTCCTCAATTTGTTGTTCCAGTATAATGCAAAGGAAAGCTCTGTGAAGTTAGTGCATGAAGCACAGCCCCGACCTCGTGCTATTGCAGCTATTTCCTCCAAGAACATCACGAAGGTTGCTTGCGGCAATAATCACACTGGTCTGTTCTTTTTTCACGCCACCCTATTTCTTTCTTTTGGGTTGGTGAAAACTGTCAATTGCTCAATGCAAGTAACTATAAAGTCGTTGGAAACCCTCAGCGGAAGGACTTTGTAAGTACACGCAGAGAGTGTAATTGTTTATCTGTGGGGGGAGTTGTTGGGCATGGAACGTTACACATGCTGAAACTATTTGAGGCGCATTCGTTGGAAGTTTTTTGGGTGTGATACATCACCATCTGGGAGTCTTTGGTTTAACACAGAGTACGTTATATTCTTGCAGTTGCTGTGGACTCGGAGGGCTTCGTCTACACGTGAGTTTTTCACTCTTCTTCATGTCTACTGTAGCTCATCAGTTGGCTCAAAGTTGGCTCATTAGGGTTCTTGCATATCACTATCAAGTTCCAGGTTATAGTGGTGCATAATCTTATATCTCTATTAGTTGTTCGGGAAGTTCCTCCTCAGATGCTTAATTACAGGTCTTGGCATGAAGCTCAGCTCAGCTGAGTCCAAATTTAGCTCCCATTTTAGATATTTAGCTGCTGCTGTATTTTGTCACGGTTGTGGGCTTATCAATTCATGTTTGATCATCTCTTCGGGGTTTCTTTTTGGGGTTGTGCAGGTGGGGATTTGGAGGGCATGGCAGGTAATATTTTGAATCGGTTTGCATGTATCCTCCAAGAGATAATGTAGCAGATACAGAGTTGTCTCTGGTCGGCATGTATTGCCGGTACATTTGATTTTTTTATCAATCACAATAGTTTGGAATATTGAAGTCTTATGCAACCCAACTTTATAAGTCTTGTGTCCAATCCTGTTGAACAAGGTGCAATTATATTTATTTCTCATTGCAAGTTTAAAGGTCAACTGTAACATTATACATGGAAATCTTAAATCTGGAAGAGTTGGATATTAATGGTTGTTGTATTATCAATCTACTGAGCTGTACCGTCTTTACAATCTAGTTCATGCTCACATATGGAGACTGTGTAGGTTGGGACATAAGGTGCAAAAAGATGAGTGGATTCCCCGCCTGGTAGAGGTATTTCAGCGCGGCAATATTATTCCTCCCACAGCTGTCGTTGCCGCTGGCTCAGCATATTCTGCAGCCACCGCTGGTAATTCTTTCAGAATATTAACGTGCTAATTGATAGTTCTTCAGATTTTTCGTTGTGGCCTCGTATGGAGGAAATCCTGTTACATTGTACTTCAAATCAGTCTGCAGTCACGGTGATGATTTTACAAATGCATGTAATAAGCTGGTGCTCGTGATTTGATATTTATGAATCTGCTCGATGCATAGATTTTATTGGTTTTCTTCAAGGTATTTTACATTATCAGGGTAGCTGATGATTTGAATTTCAAGTAACCAATGTTAATCTTACTATATTTTATGGGTTGCAGCTGGTGGGCAGTTATACATGTGGGGTCGTGTGAAGACTACAGGAGAAAATTGGATGTATCCCAAGCCTGTCCTTGACCTGAGGTTAGGCCCTTGTGATTATCGCCCGACTGTCTACTGTTTTTTCATCATAAGTTGTCTTGTTATTGTGTAGGTGGTTACAGGTGGTTTCTAGTACTTTAACTTTATGGTCGTTCTAATTGATGCCGTTCCAATTCGAACATTCACGTTTTCAAAACTAATCGTTTTCGTTTCCAGTGTGCATGTCCAAAATTTCCATTGGTGTCCTCACTTTCTTGTCTGTTTGTTTGTATTTTCAAAGTGGGTGGAATATTAGGAGCATGGACTCTGGAAATACGAGCAGTTTTGCGGCAGCTGAGGAGTCCTGCATAAGTTGGGGCACAGCTCAATATGGAGAGCTCGGTTATGGACCCACGGGTCCCAAGTATGTATTTCCTTTTCTTGTATTCCTTTGGTTCTGCTTATAAGGTGTTTTCAGTTGAACTAACTGTGCACTCTGCATCCTCTTGAACATATGAAATTCATGTCAAGTGTCTTCATTCGCTTCAACTTCTGAAGCCCCATTTCCTGCGTGAAGGGTGGTCCTATTGGGATATATATTGTACAACTAATTGATCTTATATGGCCTTCAACAATAAGGCTGACAGGCTCTTGTTTGTTCAGGTCGTCTGCAAATCCAAAAAAGGTCGATGCACTTGAGGGCTTCCACACCATCAGGTCCTGATCCCATATCAGAGATGGGTTTTCTCACTAAATAGCTTGAGTTCTGTTCATTACTTCGTTGCAATACTGCCTTACGAGTGTATACTTGGTTATTGTGCAGTGTTGCTTGTGGATTGGGACATACCCTGATTATTGTGGACACCGAGAAAAATGGTGACAAATTGGAGCAGGTGACAGTCTTGAACGTTTTAAGTTGTTAGAATATGGTTTTTTATTCATTGAATTTTCCATTGGAGCTTTGCACACTAGTTTAGAGACCGACATGGAATCTGCTGTAATTAATACTGGAGGCTATTTATCAATGGAAGGTATGGCAACACCCCTATTCGGATCATAGCCTCCCGCTCAGGGGTTGCTTGATTTTGATTCGACTATTACTGCACCTGTTTTAGAATGCTACGAAGTAACTCCCTTTGTTTTGTACAATCTTTATATCTTACATTCCCTTTCCTTGATTGTGTTTGCAGTTTGAAGTTTTCGAGGGTGTGGACAGCATGCAAGGTACAGCTCATATTTCAGAATCTTTGTCATTGAAGAGGCGATTGGGTCGTTTTCACTTCACTGAGTTTGTAATGTTTCGAAATGCGCTGGAAAGATTTGTGAATGACGTCGTGATGTGTCATTGTGGCAGTCCCTGAAAGCAAGGATAACGATGATGCACCCTCTACTGACAAGAAGCGTAAGGCACCAGCTAAGGGACGTGGCAAGCCTGGGAAGAAAAAGGGTTCATCATCAGAGTCCGACGAGGACGAGGAGGAGGAAGTTGAGCTTGATGACGAAGACAGCGATGAACCCAAACCTAAAGGTGCTGGCCCTGTTTTTTACTATGATGTTGTGTCTGAAATGGTGGGGATGCATCTTGTTGGAACTTCTCAAACAGATTATGTCAGCGCCAACGGTTGTTCTGAATTAATCAGTTATTTCTCTTTCATCTCGTTAATGCCTGAACCAAAAATAAAAATTCCCTCTTTGGGAATTCATAGTTAATCACAATTACTTCAATTGTTCAAAATGTGGTTTGTAGTTTCTTCTTTCTTTTGGTATATTGGACTGAATGGTTATTCTGTAAGCGCCTATATGACCAAAGGTGGCCACTTCCATCTCTATAGGAGTTGCAACGAATCATTTAGAAGGGTTCAAGGAAGGTAGCGAATTCTACCAATAGAAAGAAGATACTAGAACCTAAAGTACACATACCCATTTCCCAGCGCTTGCCTTAGAATTCTTGAAAATAAGTAGATACTGAGTACAAGATATACAAGCCATGTGCATCAAAATTAGGGCATGGTTTGAGAAACCTACTAAGTTAGAATTTAAAAATTCATAATTAATACATATGATATCCGTACAACAATGTGTTTTACAACAATGTTTTTTGAATTATGAAAAAGGATTCAATGCATTTATGACAATTTAATAATGGAAACTGCTCTAAATTGCTTAAGTGTCCATTTGTAGGTCCTACCTTCAATTTTTGAATGACAGGACTTGTTTTGTAAGTTGCTGTGTTAATCGCTATGTGCCTAAATGGCCAATAGTACATGTTTTCTGGTTTAGGGCTACATGTTGAATCTCTTTCAGAATAAGAGTTGGTCTACGTTTCTTTTGTGGTTTTGTAATCGGCTTCATTTCTGGCACAGCTCGCGGAAAACCAGCTGGACGGGGTCGGGGTCGTGGTAGGGGAGCAGCCACGAAGAATGGTCACGTTGAAGGATCACCACCTGCAAAGAAAGGCCGTGGTGGTCGAGCAGCAAAAGAGGCTCCTGCGCCAGTAGAAGCCCCTGCTGACGCTCCCAAAGCCCGTGGAAGGGGTCGACCTCGCGGTCGTGGAAAGTAGATACAGAGGTTTGTAATACTTGGGTTTTGTTCTCTTTCCATTCGATTTGTCATAGATTTTCTTACTGTACTTTGGTTTCAGAAGAGTAATTTGTCTGCGGTAGTTTAGCCGATTTGGTACATTGACAGCAGGAGGGATTAGATCAAACTGACACGAGCTGTTTCACAAGCAACCCCCCCCGCAGTGAGATTCACTGCCATACAGGGGCACAGATGACAGGGAGGACTGTCCTTCGCAAATACAATCATTCTTTCAGCAATTGGGCTTGAAGCTTGCCACAGAACTCAAAACTGTTTTATTTAATTTTTTCTCATTCTCTTTGAACTGACGAGTGGTCTTTTTAATGTTTCTGAAAAGGAAACGTGAAAACTATACAATTTGCATTGAATAGAATGCTTCTTTTACTGATCATTTATTGAAAGGGGGTTCCAATGTACTTATGCGTACATTATTTTAATAACATGTTCAAAATTCCTAGGGTTCAAAGTTTTAATTGGTCGATGTCGTATATCCAACATATCCAGCTTAGGACATGTTTAGGTAAGCATACCCAATATTTGTCTCCGCTCTCCCAATTGTGTCCCGGAGGTACATCAGTCCAATATTCAGCCCGTAAATCTTGGAGGTAACAGGCTCTAAAACCGCCCACATCCTCAAATGTACAGTATGTGTACATGTTACTTTTCATAGCCTTGAGTAATGTACAAATGTCCTATGCCATTTCAACTTCAAATATTAACTAATTCCACAAAGCTCCAAAAAATTTGAAATGACTTGTCTTTCAAGGAAAATTTACTGAAAGGGTGATTTCTGGACCTGTTACCTTATAGAGGGGATGGGATTGAGAGAGTAGCATCCCTTCTATATGCATTGATTCAGAGGTTTTCAAAAGTCATTTCCTAGTAAATTTTCCTTGTAAGGTAGGAGGTTCTAAAAGTGCACAAGTTCTAAAATTGCCAACCTCTTCAAATGTATACTATATGTACACGTTTTTTTATAGCCTTCAACAATTTACAAATAGTGTACATTTTAGGATGTGGGTGATTTTAGAGTCTTATGCCATTTATACTTCAAATATTCATAACTAATTTTACAAAGCTCCCAAAAATTTCAAACGATTTGGGGTTAGATGCCAATTCCTCTTGTTTTTCAAGGGAAATTTATTGAAAAATATTTCAAGAAGATTCACCTCTCCAAAATTCAGTTTCAACTTTTAGGTGGGTGATTTATGCACCTCCTACTTTGTTTGGTTGTCAAAGATCCAAAAAATCTCATGTTGAGAAGAAAAAAGTAAACTCTGGCAATAGAGAATGTATCTATTGGTCCAAAAATTCAATCATCTTCAAATGAGCATCTATTGTTGGGTGGCATCTTTCCGAGGTTAATGGACATTGCCCCTATAATTAAGGTAGTCACCAAAATTGTTGTAGGATTAAAAGACATGATTCCTATAATTAAGATGGTCACCAAAATTGTTGTAGTTATTGGACCAATGGGTGCATTCTTTGTTTCTACAGTGAACAATGGATCATCTATTGACCTCATCATCCTTTAAAATAGTTCCCTTTGGTATGAATATGGTACTCAAATGAGAAAGAAATCTTACATAGCTCTTATATTTTTATTAATTTTTCTTTTGGTTTAATGTCCCATAACATTCTTAATCCTCAAAAGGACGAGTTGATCATTGTGGAAATCATTCTTTGGAGGCATTGTGTGAATCATTTGGTTAAAAATAACAAGAGCAATCATTGGAGGTCAAACTATAATACAAGGCTTTCCCTTTCCATACTTTTGTCTTGCATAGAAAGATTATGTGTCATCTATCACACAATAATTGTGCGTTGCATTGTTCAATGGTTAACCTCAGATTTCATAAGCCATCCAAGATCTCAAAAAAAATATTTTGATGCATGATTGGATATCTAGGTGGCAATTGGGATTAAGGCCCTAGCACTTCCAACATTGATATCCAAGTATAAAATCATAAATTCATTAAAATAAATAGAATGCTAGGGTGTTGGACACTTGGGAAGAAAGCAAGAGGACTCCTTCATAGGGAATTAGCCTTCTAAGAACAAACTCATGACCATGGAAATCATCCCTTTGAATACTGTGAAAATCATTGACTTAAAAAAAATACAAAAGCCCTTGTTGGAAGTTAAGATACTGTAGTACCTCTTCAATTTCAGCAGAAATTAATTGTTTTTTTAAGGATATCGTAATTTCAAAATATTATTATGATAATTGCCAAAAATTATGAAAATTGATAGTTCCCATTGCCGAAATCAATGGCCAATTTTCAGAGATTAGGGATCCCGCCAAATTCAATAAGAATTAAATGACCAAGTTAATGTAAAAAAATGTCTAATATTTGTAAGAAAATTCAATGTAAAGTTCATAGACTATTTATTATCAAAAGATTTTCTAATGGAAGCATGAAGAAATTTTTCCAATGACATTTCATGAGAATGGAGGTTGGAGAGGTCATTTTTATAATGAAATTCAATGTCTGTCAAGAACCCTCAAAGGATATGGGATAATGATGAAGATGAGAGCTTGACTACTCATTGTCAAAAAGTAGTAATTGTATTCAAAGTAGAATTTCAGACTTCATTTGGGTATAAGTAAAATAACATTTATCAAAAAACTTTGAACTAATAAAAGTTGAGAAATAAATCTAAATTTCATCTTCAGAAATCCGTTTGTGATTATGAGCCTCCAAAAAAAATGTATGAACAAAATTTACAAGGGATGTTTGAAAATGTTAAAGAAAATGTTCCTTCCAACTTGTTCCTTGAAATGTGTCTATAACTTTTGATTGGAAGATCTAAATCTCAAAAGGATTTTTGGAGTTGAAAGTTATGTTGATTTTACACATTAACTTGGTTCAAATTTTTTTGAAAAAAGTTATTCTACACTGTCTAAATGAGGTTTGAAATTTTACTTTGCACACAATTCTTACTTTTGACTTAACTATAAGTGGTTGAGCTCCTATTAATCCTAAGTAACCATTTACATATCCCACATGGGTTGTTTATCCTCCTACCTTCCAATTTGTATAAATATCTTGCACTTTATATCCATTAAAACATGTTGCCTTTGATGTTGAATTCTTACATATATCTCAATGCCCTTGTAGTATAAGGTGTGGAGAAAAACAAATATTTTGGCAACATTTCTTGGAAAAATGGTAGAGTTGTTGAATACAACAGAATTTAACTATATATCATTTTTGCTGCATTGAAGAAAACTAAATGTACATTAGTGCCACTAGTAACTTTAAGAACAAACTATCTTATGAGATGAAATTTTTAGTAAATATAATTTTGCTGCCGAAATGAAAATCTGAAATTTTATTAACTATTCGGCAACTATTGCCGAAATTGAAGAGGTATTACGGTACTAAAAAAGACCTCCCCTTTTTACAATAAATTCTTAATGCTTTTTCACTATCCAATGGAATAGTGACAAATTTGCTTTAAAAACCAAATTTGGCATTATGTAGTACATATAGAGCTATGTTTGGTCGACATGTATTGTTGGTACATTTTATTTATTTTTTGCCAATCACAATAGTTTGGAATAGGCAACCCAGCCCAACCTTTATACGTATTGTATGCAATTGTGTTCAATAAGTTGCAATTATAAGTATTTTTCATTGCAAGTTAAAAGTCAATTATAACATTAGACATAGAAATCTTAAATCTAGAAGAATTGGATATTAACTCTTAAACGTTAAGGCAGATATTTGGTGTCCAATGAATGACAAAGAATCTTTTAGTGTAGGATAGAAGTGCAACCATTCATCCTCAGAATTTTGTGTGAATAGGGGAGATCTTCTACAATATTTTGACTTTTAATGAGTGCTTTTGGATTTTTTTTAGATCAATGATTCTCATGGTATCAAAATGGATGATTTCCACAGTTACCAATTTGTTGTTTAAGGGTGAAATATTAATGTATTATAATTTGATCTACTAAGTGAGTTGTACTGTCTTTACAATCTAGCTCATGCTCACATATGGAAGGGCCATATATAGAAATTCAACCCTCAAAGGACAATTCAAGCCAGCAAGGCATTTTGAAAGTCAAAACTTGAATTTTCACATAGTTCTTGATTATAAAAAATTTCAAAGTTTAACTAAGAAAATATAGCTCCAATAATCTACATTTTACACCATTTGAATTTTTTTCAAAATGGATAAGATTATAATTTTTGTGACACTTTAAAGATAGCATCTTGAAAATTCAAAATACACCACTTTGGAACTTTTTCTATAGAATTTCTCTTGGTGTAATCTCAAGGAGTACATACATAAATTACACCATAGTATTTATACCAAAATTCGTTTTTAAAATCATATAAATTTTAATTTGATATTTTTAAATTATGGAAAAATGAGATAAAATTTTATACATATGTTATTACATGTGAAAAATATCAAATTTCTGAAATCTATGTTTTAATGTAGAAATCTATTAAGGCTTGATCAAGCCCGGGCATGAAATGTCCTTTGAGGGTTAATATACAAAGGAAGACACAATGGAATCATATCTTTCTAAAAAATCATAATTGAGTCCTCCAACATTGGAGAAGTACTACAGAAAGAAAATTGAAATGGAATCCTATTTTTCAATCAAAAGTATAAATTAGCCCTAGTATACAAATAATTTAAATTTATTTTCTCTACAATTCATCATCTCTATTGTCTATAAGTGCAACCTTGTTCCTCCAAAATTGACTTGAAATCAATCTTAGAATATTCATGTAACTCACTTCAAATGGTTCTTTATAATATTTTTCTAAGCCAGTTACAATATATTCTTTGAATGCATTGTAAAAAACTCGCACACATAAACACATGTGCTAAGTATTCTCAATGTAGCAGAATACGCAGTTCTTACCTCTTTTGAGTGTATAGTGACAAAACTCAATGTATTCAAAACTCTAGTTTTGTTTTCATTTAAATTTCATTTAACCCCCTCTCCTCCCCCCATTTCATTTAAACAAAGTGGAGGTGGGATTGGCAATTGATATAGGATATATTCCTTATCCATATCCGTATCTTGTATTTTCAGGCCGGGGAAAGGAGGAAATGGAGGAACAAGAGTGTGCAACCTCTTTTCAATGGATAGTATGCTCAACTTGACTATAGGTAACTCAAGTAATCTAATTTCTTTTCATTCACAATGAGCTAGTTCCAACATAGTGTACATAACTCCTAGAGATTTATAACTATGTTTTCACCAAAAACGCCCCAAACTACCATTTCTGGTACAAGTACCAAAATTTTAAGAATAAAAATGTTTTTGGACACATGTAACCATAGAATCTTGTAGTATTTTGATTTGAGAAGATGTGGAAAAAATTTTAGACATTTCCGCCATATAGATTGCAAGATATTGGTATTGGAAGTACCAAAAATCTTTTTTTGGCTCTACAAAACCTAGACAACCACACTTCACAAGGACACACTTGTGTGAAAAAGTGATTTTTAAATAACTTCCTTTAGCTGCACGGATTGCTTGCCGATCGTTGTAAACTACAATAAGTGTAAGTTATACAATAACTTTTGAACCATGTAGTTCACAATTGGGAAAAATGTTGGGCCTCGATCAACGCTACTCCTCAAGCAAATGTTGTGTGAAAATTTTCAAAGAAAAAAACATTCCATTCAAATTAAGCTACCCAAAATTGTTATATTATCAAAAAAAATTCAATTTAGACTTTCAAGGTTAAACATAGAGTCACAACCCCAATTGGAGAGCACGAAGCTTTCCTCTTCTTAAATAAGTACAAAACAATAACCGCCATATATATGGTGCTTACTTTAAGTGAATAAGATCAACATTATAGATATAATTTTTGTTGATTTGGAGTAGTTTAGTGACTCTTTTGGGCACTATACTTTCAAAATTCATAACAAATTCATACTTTATTGAAAAAATATAATTTCAATTGCTCTCATTGTTTCTTACACTTGAATGTTATTATGTGAAGAAGTTTTTAAAAAATTCAACAATGGCATGAGGGTAAACTCCTCATTCTAATTGCAATGGTCTGATTACCTTATCAAGGAACTTTAGGGGTTAAAATAGTGACTTTTTATAAATTATAAACATTTAGGATAAATCAACACATTGTCTGCTTTCCAATTAGTTACATTTATTTTGGGCAATAGAAATCACCTTACAAGCACCTCCATTTGCACTCCTTGAGTGGACATATATCATTATCTTAGTTTGATTATCTTCACGAAGGTAAGTTAAATTAGTTTGAAACTAGTGGTTCGGAAAGGAGGATCTAATTGGCGAGACGTTTTTTCAACTATTTTTATTAAAATATTGATAAGTTAGTGTTGCATACATTAGAAGGATTGCACACCAATTTCATGATGAACCTTTTTTTGGTGCTCATTTAGATAAATATTACTGTAGATAAATGTAGCATTCAATGCAAAACTAATAATTTCCTAAACCATTGAAGTATAAGTCCTTAAAACACTATTTAAGCATTGCAAGAATATAGGTTTAAAAGAAGAAGAATCTTTATTATGAATCAAGGAAGTTTCACCACCTCATATTTTAGAAAGGTTTTCTTCTTTTCATCCACAATAAGTAAGTAATTGTACCAAAATGATATAAATAAGAGATACTATCCAAAGGTCCTTGCCAAAAAAAATCATTTGAAATGCTTTATCCCTTCAAGGACATTTTTGAGGTCATGGGAGGGGTATTTGAACTTTGATTTCAAATTCTTTCTAAAATGCATCATAAAGTTTAAACCCTATGGTTTGGCAACAATTATTGTGCAATTATTGTTGTTTCATGGGTTTGCATGTTAATCGCATTGTTATCACATCACTATAGTGCATTGCTTCGCATTGTTATCGCATCGTTACAATGCATTACTTGTAACTACATTGTAACGATGCGAAGCAATGCACCATAATGATGCAATAACAATGCGATTAACGTTCAAACCCTTGAAACAACGATAACCGCATGATAACTATTGCCAAACTCTAGGGTCTAAACTTTGTGATGTGAGCCTCCACCCTCCTCATGACCATGAATAACCTCAAAGCCACTATTTAAAATTTTTATCATACAAAAACTATAAGAGAACAATGTCAATTTAGACATTTCAAGTCAATTTAGTTGTGTCAATTTTGACAATTTTTTTTCAATTCTTTGTCAATTCAAACATTTTTCTTGTCAATTTAAACACAGTTAGTCAATTTGAACATGTCAATTCAAACATTGTTTTCTTATACAAGTTCAAATTGTGATCCAAAATCCAAGATTTAGATTGATAGATACACTTGTAGATGCATCTTATAAAGAAATAGAAAATTATACCAACAAAGGTCACATATAGTTGAATATTGAAGGAGGTTTTTACAAAAATTCTTTAAAAATCCAATCCCTCCACTACTAGAAAATTTCGTATTTCTGTTGTTTTGGTCGCGTTGATCCGGTCAAAATCTGACAGAAATCTATTGAAACCAACAGATTTCTGTCAGATTTTGACCGGATCAACGCGACCAAAACAACAGAAATACGAAATTTTCTAGTAGTGCTCACGATTAATATTTTTTTTGGTGAATTGTCTTCAATGATATTTAAAATTTACATGTTATCTACTAAAACAAAAGAACACTAATTTGTAGGCAAAATGAAAGGTGGTTTATTTGCAATTCTCTTCAAATGCAATTTGCTACCTTTTAAATATTAATAACATAACCACCAAACAAACTCACTATTTTTAGAACATTAATCTTCAAAACATTGGAACAAATTCAAAACAACATTATAACAACATTGCAATGGAACCTCAATTTTCTTGCACTCAATCTATAAAGGCCACTAAGGTAGAAGAAAGCAGATGATGTAAAACATTAGGAGTGTCAATAAGATGCCCCCAAAACCAATAGGTTGAAAATTTACAATTATTATGGAAAGCACATGTCCGAGCACATGTCTAAATGCCACAAATTGTAATGAAACATACCATTAATTGTTTATGTGGAATTGTAATGCCATTAATTGTTCATTTGGAATCTCCTAACTAAAAAACAAAAAGGGATTCCAATACAATTTAACAATACTTTCTTTTGGACAACATAAGAATAAGTTATGAATTTTCTAAGTACTAGTGATAAGTGTACCATCACTAGCAATACAAAGTTCTAATGTTCAAACCTTGTACATCCTCAAAATGAATGTCTTTTCTAAACAAGAATCTAAATGTGACATTTTTTATTAATGATGATTTGGTACTTACCTTACAAGTACATGCAGAGAATTTATGCTAATGTGAAACCAATGAGACTTTGCATTGAGACCAAAACTAAGGTCAATTTTGGACCTTGTGGCAATAGAGGTCCTTCCCAAGAGGTAGGGACAATGAATCCAATCCAAATATTATAAAAACGACAAGCACGGTATAATGATGAGCTCATTCCTTCTTGTGGATGGCATTACAATTGATTTGTATTTAGATATCTTACTGGGATGGATGCAAAATTACAAATCTAAAGTAAAAACACCCAAAAATGTCAAAGTAAGCAATTTAGTATAGTTGGAGGTGCATTTTCCAAGAAGAAAAACATCTTTATTGTATCAACAATTAAAAATCATGAGCTTTGAAAACAAATTGGATAAGTTATGTAATTATTATGAATTTTCAAAGTTGAGCCTTCTAAACCATTAAAACTATTACCTAGACTTTGTCACTTAATCAAAAACTAGAAAATCAACACTCAACCAATCACAATTAGGTATGAAAATATTATAATTCCACTTGTAGGGACACTACTTGTTAGAAATGGGTCCACTAATAGTTATGGATGTTTTCACCTTAGAGTTATCACTGACTTAACTATGCCTATAGTGTTACAAATGAGCATTGAGTGCAGTACTTGTTATTAAATTGTCTAAGATTTATTAAATAAATTATGAAATTTCAAGTGCTAAAAATTAGGTGTACACAATATCAACCCTTAGTTGTTATAAATACTAGAGGTAGTTCAGATAAAAAAAATTGTAGGCGTTACTTTTAGATGGTATACAAAAAATACATTCTCAAATGTATTGAAATATTATTGTAGTACACATGTACAAAATATTATTGTAGTACACATTGCACACCCAATTATAGCCACTTATTGCAACTATTGTATAATTGTGTGGAATATAGGAATTGGATATAGGAATAAGTTGTATTCTTTGCAACTAGAAAGGAACAACTATTGAATTGGAAGAATTATAGAACTCTGGCTTAAAAATTAAGAGAAATTTATTCATTGTTCATTCAATCTCTAAAGTTCCTTGACTATGTTTTTACCAATAACACTCCCAAACTTCCATTTCTAATACAAGTATCAAAAAATTTAAAATAATAAAAAAATAAATTATATAAATATAGATATAGATATAGATATTTAGATATATAGATATATATTTTGGACACATATAATCGTAGAATCTTGTAGTAAGCTAGTTTGAGAAGATGTGGAAATTTAAAAAATAATTCCACTATGTGGATTGCAAGATATTAGCACTTGAATTGACAAAAATTGTTTTTTTTGGCTATGTGAAAGAAAAAGGCAACTACACTTTACAAGGTTACATCTGTATGAAATAATGTATATGTTGGTAGTGCTTCTTTGGATTCATTCTTCAAGTTAGATTGGCAACATACTTTAAAACTTTCAAATCATTTGGAATTGTACAACATATAAGAAAACTATAGTAAGTAGAAAGTAGAGAATGATTCAAAATACTAAATTGTTAAGAATTTAGTTATGAATTGAAAAATGTCAACTCCTCTAATTATAATGTTGTAATAAATGATTTACATCCTATGATTTCATTTTTTTTCAAAAAATATTGAAAATCAAGTAAATCCCTAAACACCCCAAGGGACCAAACATAGTATAAATCCAATGCACAATATTGCAACTTTTGCATCCAATGTTTAAATTTAATAAAACTTATTGGAAACTTTGTGCTCTCTCTTCTAGTTTGTGTGGTAAAATTTTCAGATCAATTCAAGATGTATAGATTATTTGTAAGCCAACTGAAGTTCAAAGGTTCAATTTGAGTTCACAAATTGCAACTTTGGAGGCTTGTATTTCTTTCATCCACTATTTGTTTTTCAATAAAATTTGTTGGTTTATGTTCCCCTTGAAGTTTAATTGTTGTAGTAAAATTTTCATTTTTAATCCAATTTGTTTTGAATGTTTAGGAGCAATTTAAAGTTCAAAATCTTGGCATTTTTGGATCATAGTGAACTTTCATGGCTTGTTCCTTTGATGGTTTGTTCCTTCTTCATACAATGTTTGTTTTCAATAAAAAAAATTTTGGTGAAGTTAAGCATATTAGTCTAGTTTGTGTAACTGAAATTTCATATCAATCCAAGAAGTTACGAGTGCCTCAGAAGTTTAGTAAAAGAAGGATCATCCTCATATGTGTTTTTTCTTGCTATTTTTTGACATTTCAAAGCCATTTTGCAGATACAATGAGTCATTGAATGATATTTTTTTTACTAATGTCTTTATATGCTAGTTTTGAATCACTTTATAGTTTCAAGTTTTTTCATTTGAGTAATCTTAAAAATCAAATTTCACCTTCAAATGTATTCCGAGGAAAATTTCACTATCATTTTTCAACATTAAAACATTATAATCTTGTAACCTATGTGGTGAAATGACTCCAAATTTGATTCATGTCATCTACAATACATACACTATAAGATTGTTCCGTTGAGATTTTTACACCTCAATGACATTTAGATCTATAGCACTTTAAAAGTAATGATGTTGTTGACCTCCAACATGCCTTGGATTTTTAGGAATTAAATAAACGGCTTTAAAGTTTATTTTAGAGTAGAGGATCTATGACTACTTGTACATTGAAACTCATCATAACTTTCATCTCATTAATCAAAACACTACAAAAAAACAAGGGCATAAATGACTTGTCCATAAGGAGTGACCTTATTAGGCCTTCATGTTGTAGCCATATTGTAACTACTTTAGGTGAGTGAGATGACCATTGTAGATACACTTTTGGGTGGTTGGGGGGCAATTTAGAGATCTTTTGGGGCCAATTGGGTAGCACACTTTAAAATTCGTATCAAATTCATACTTTATAAAAAAAAAAAAATTTTAATTGCTCTCCCCATTTCTCACATTTGCCTTTATTTGGAAAAAAAATTAAAAATCTTCAACATTACCAAGAGAGCAAACTAGATAGTCATTTTACCTTTCATAAGTAGGGTAGTTTACTTTAGGTAGTATGCTCTAAAAGTGCTCATACTCCAAAAGCAATCATGACATGCAAGTACATTTTTCTTTCTACAATGTACCAACAACGTACATTTGAAGAGGTGGTCGTTTTTAGTGACGACTACATTTCAACTTCAAAAATTTATAACCAATTCCATGAAGTTCCAAAAAATATTAAACGACTTGAGTCAAATGCAAATTCCATTTCTCTTCCTACAAAAATTTACTGGAAATTGTTTTCAGAAGTTGTCTTCTCTCAAAAAAACAATCAGTTTTAAATGATCCCTTTAAGAGGAGGCTATGCCTTTTTAAGTCAAGAAATAATTTTAAAATCAGAAAGTCAAGATGGTCAGGCGTTCGTCCAATTTTTAAGCAATTCTCAAGCAACTTTCGTAGATTTTAGAGCATCTACGTTTTCAAGTGCTTAGTCGATAATACGATATCAGTAGACAAATGGCCTTCCAATCACAGAGGGCCACCTCAATATACGGATACAGTACAATCATAAAACCCTAATTACGGTGTCTCTCTCACTCTCGTGGTCTCACTTCCCATTCTCAGTTGCGCTCATAGTTAGTCTTCTCCGCCATAGCTGCTGCCTCGCCACATACACTCATTCTGTGCCTCATCGCTTGCCCGACTTTGTCCTGGAGATTGCCTGTCTCATTACGATTATTTCGAGCTCTCATTCGGCCTGTTTGACCGCAGATCGCACCTGCGGGCGTTCATTTTCTGATTGTACTTCAGGAGCTGGGTGTGGTGGTATCTGTAGCGGCCGTGTATTTGCTACGAGGGCGTTAGGTAATACTCATGTAGCTGCATGTGGTGATAGAATCTCTGTTAGGAAGTAGCTTAGATGTAGTTTGGTTTGTTTCTCCGGAGTTGCTGGTGTTGGAAGGAGCGGTGCGCAGTGGTTCGTCTTTGCGGATCGGGGTGAGTTCTTGTTTTTGGTTAGCGATGTCTTTTTCTTGCTCTAGTAAGGTGTTTTCATTTACATGCGTGGGCGAGGTTGATTGTTTTATGGATGGCGCTCCGTGGTGTTCGATGTGTCGGTCGCCTTGGTTTCGTCTGTCAGAGAACGTTTGGGCTACTTGGAATTTCCCACATCTTGGCCTGTGGTCGACAATTCGCGGAATGTGTAGCATGGAATATTCATAAATTCGCCGGTGCAATGTAGCATTGGTGAATCCGTCTCATGCATTGTCTTTGTTGAAGGTGAATGTAGGTGTTTCTGGTGTGTGTTTCTGTTCTGGCATTGCTGGTCTTCTCAGTTTCTACGTCGATTTGATTTGTATTTGCCTAACTAGGTTTTTTATCACGCATTCGCGAACGCATAGAAACGCCTGTTTTCAGTTCTCTTCTCAGCTTGGCAACAGTGGTGCTCGGGAAAGTCTACTGACATTTGTTATTCGTAGTTTAGTATCTTGCTTTCACTGATCCTATGCTTACCTACTTTTCTCTGTTCGGTCCACGACTCTGTTTTGTGTGCAGGGCTTAGATGTTCACCGGGGTTTAAGTTTTGTTCTCACTTGTTAGCTCAGGTTTTACAACTGTCTGTTACCATTGCAGGTGTTAGGGTTTAGGTTCGTGGTGTTGACCTTCGGCTCCTGAATTAATCCTCCCGCTATTTAGGACTGTGTGCTACTGATTTCATGAGCATAAACTCTTTCTGTTGAAATCTTACCGTGTAGCTCACTTCATCTCTATCCTTCATGTTAAAATTCACTTTCATCGTCCTCCTCAAGATTGATTGAAATTCACTTTCATCTCCCTCCTCGATATACTGTGACTCTTCTGTATATTTTTTCTCTTCTGCTGCATTCTTTTCTTTGAGATGAAAACGAGTTTGACAGGGTAGTGTAATTGCATGCAAGTTTTTGGTATTCTTTTCTATCCTTCTTTTTCTTCTTGGTCCGCTCAGTGCACGTATGTTTCATTCTCATACTCGTTTTCGGTTTAAGCTGTGGATACATGAGTGGTCACCTTATATATAAGTGAATTCCCTTCGCATTTACATGATGTAGTCTTCCCAATGAATTTCAATTTTACTTCGCAGTATTAATGTTTGTGAAGATTATGAGGTTTTTATCTCAGGAATATATCTTACAGCTGACTGACAATATATCTGTCTAGCCCTTTTACTTCAGAAGGAGAAGATCAAGTCCTTAAGATGATGATGTTTCTAATTTACTATTTTTGGCTTTTCATTTTCAGGTTCTCTGTATTAGTCACTCTATGTGACGGGTGGGGGTTTACACTTCGGAGCAAATCTCATGTACCCCTAAGAAAATTACAATGTGAAGGCCCAACTCTTGCGACATGCCTCTTGTACATTGCATTGGTTACTTTTCCAGTTGACTTCCCTTTCTAGTGCCTTGGTGATTGTGTTCTTAAGATGACTACGCGGTTCGATTTCTTACATTGATGACTTTGATTGTGGATTTACAATTCAGGTTGCCCTCAACCCCATTTGAAGTTGGGAAAGGGCAAATGTCCTCCATAGCAAACCTTCTTGCTTCTGGACCTGCAGAATTAACTGCAGGTAAAACTGATACAAGCTTTGGGCAGGAAACCTACTTGTTCCTCGATTGCAGTTTGATTAGCTATGTTATGAATGTTGTCGCACATCTCTGTTCTTGTCATGATAGGAATCACCATTCGCTCGAATTTTACATACACTACATATCTTTTCGATTTTTGAATTCTTCTTTTTGTTAGCGAGTTATTGATATTGATAAACCTGACTGTTAAACTTTTTAGAGGAGGAAGCCCAGCAGAGCGCAGCTGTTTTAGCTGTGCAGAGAGAAATGGAGGAAGCCGATGAACTGAATTATCTTGATGAAGAAGGTACAGTCAGCTTTGTTTCATTAGAACCTTCTTGATATGGGGCTCGTTTAGTGGCGAGGATACGGCACCGGATTTTTTTATGAGTAAATACTAGGTCGTTGAATGCATATTGTACAGGAGTTTTGTTGCTACTGCTCAGGCGGATATGAGGACAATTTTCTGCGCAGACACTCCGGAAAACTGTAATTGTGAGCAATTTCATACAGTTGGGAGATATTTCATTGATCTTTTCTTTTTGTCTGGCAGATATGCATGTGTTTGATCGGCATCCGCTTGAAGATAAATTGAGCCTGGTATGATACGTGAAATGGAAATACTTAGTGCTCTTTGTTCACTTGATGCTGGTTTTCATTTTCAGTTGCTCTTGATTTTGTAAGCTATTTCAAGCGAATGCAAGGCGGATAGACCCAACGTTGAAAGCAATATTGGGATCTTTAGATTTATGCAAGGAGGTTAGACCCAATTTTCTTTGGGTTTTACTTGCAGGATTAGTTTCTAATATGCGAAATTGAACTATCATGTACAATCCATATTTTGAGGTTTCCCATGAAAACTTCAAGAAGCATTGCAATTTCTGTAGTCGCATCATGCATTTGATAGTTCACAGAAATGTTTGCGCAACATCGTACAATGTTGCTCTTTTCCGGTTAATTTTCAATGCTACAATTTTTTTCTGACACTGAATCTGTTTTGCGTTGGTGACCCTGTCTTTATACAGGTTTCATGTAACATGTGCAAGAAGCCTATTAAGGTTAGCGCATTTGCCGCACATGCTGGTGAGTCTTTCACGGGGTTTGTTTGAGGATTCGTTAACTCTGTTATCCTTTGTGGGTTCCAGAAATTTGGTGGTGTCCTAAGGACAGTGTCATTGAAGGAACGACTGAATTCACATTCACGTGCATTTTGTGCTTGCCATTCCAGTTTTCCCGCGTCCTAAGTGTTGTATTAGGTGCTGAGTAGTTTATTCAATTACGTGGATATAGTTCATCTATCTTATCTAGCACGGCAAAGATGCTCATGTTTACATGATACTTTTGGATGTTGCTTCATTTGTCTGAGCAGATAGGTGTAGGGCTATGATGGCTCAAGATGATTCCACAGCTGAGTTGGACGGCGGAGCTGGTCACAAGAAACCGCCGCGAAAGGCACGGAAGAAGTTACTACCTTCTCAAGATAGTATCCTCTCACACTCTTGTAGCGTTCCACCCTTGATGTGTTGAAGTGAGTGATTTTTGTCCGTCTACCATAGCAGCAGGTGTTACAATGTTGGAACATCATGTGGCGTTAGTTGCCATGGGGGGTGACTTTTGTTGCAAACAGGCAGTATCTAATCCATAGTCGTTTGGTTTGTGTCAAAACTCACCTCTGACTTCTTGGGACTCCAAATTTGACAATTTGGGGATGTTGAACCTAGAGTATGATTTTTGCACTTTTCTATCTAGCTTGTATTGATTATGAAGTGCAGTTCCTGTTTTGTTCTGGTGCCTACCAGTTGAAAGATCCTGTTCTTTGGGGCATGCATTCTGGCATGAGATGAATAAGTTGCACAATAATTTTTTTAAGTGTCAAGGTTAGTAAAGGCTTCGCGAATATATCTTTCGGTTTGCTATTTGAAAGGCTTTCCCATCGCTACTGTCATTAAACTTTCTGCCTTGATTTCCAAAAGTATCTTCTTTGGATAGATAGTAGGATGGGTTTTTTGTCCCTTTCGTGCTGGTGGTATCCTTAAACTATTTTAAGATGCCACTGGAGAAGGAGACTCCGAACGACTTGCAGATGATGATGATCTTCCAGAGACTGCAGGTGCCTCCGGTGGCTCTTACGAAGAGCAACCTCCTGTACACAGTGGCAGCGCACGAGGCACAAAGAGTAAGTTTTTGCTGGTCTTTTCTGCTGTTGTTGTATAATATATCGAGTGGCACCTCACTTCACTTCCACATTTTAGTGTGCAAGTGTTTCACATGTTAAGATGTTGCCTAAATATCTTATCACCTTGATAATTAAAATCTTTCAATTTGAATTTTTCTGATTGATATCTTTGCTTTTCATAGGAGCTCGAAGTAAACAGTTTTTGTCCAGTCACAAGCATAGATTGCTTTGCTTCTGATTTCTAGATCAGAATCTCACAGGCAGAATTGAATAAGTTCATGAATTCCTATGTTGGCTTCATAATTTTGTGTCTTTAGTTTTACAGGCGTGTTACAGACTTCAGTCTGTTTTAAGTTCCAAAATGCCCAATTCAGTCTTTATAATTGTTGAAACTGATCTCTATGTTCCGATGAATACTGAGGGTTGTTGGCTTTTGCAGAAGTAATGAACATTTCGGAAGGAACTGTCGTTGCTGCTCCAAAAGTTGGAAGGCCTCGAAAGCAAGTGGTTATTGCCCCAGGTACTTGCAGAGTCCATGCAATTTGGTGATTTTCGTGGTTGCATGTTGAACCACACTGAAGTTTTTGATTTAAATATCTACTGGATCATCTGTGTTCTCCGTTGTATTATTGTGGGTTTAGTTAATAATATTAGCTTTATGCACACTATTTCCTAGAGGTCACGAAGTTCCACTGTACTGTGTGCTTCTTTGTTGATGCCAATGGACTGGGCACAAGGTGGTCGTGTTCCTCCTTAACACGGATATTTCGTCTACCTGATGTTAAATTCAGGAATTTTGCTACTTCACCTTGCCTGTCATGGCTCATTTATTGTCATCTGAATGAAATTATGTTCCAGATGCTGGAGCTGGTAATGCTGATGTTGTACACCCTCTTCCGAAGCGTCCGAAACTGTACGCCTATCATTCTTCTTCCATTGATGTTCTTTAACCGCTTCGTTTCTGGGAAATATTCTAAGTGTGACATTTTCGTAAAATATTTCTAAATGCTGTCTTGCACTGATATAATGTAATGTCTACGGGTTGTAATATGTTATGTCATTTGAAGGACATTTGCCTGTTAAGTGAATGATCTGTTGCTTTGTTTTAATTCATGCCACTTGAGTGGTTCGGTTGCAGATTGACTACAGAGGAGCTAGACACTCTTTGTGGAGTTGTCAATGTCCAGACTGGCGTAATGTGTCGGCGATCTATCACCTGTAAGTACAGCAAATTGATTTAAACCAGTGAATAGTCTAGTGTCGTTGAGACGGATTGTGGCTGAACAATGCAGGATATGGAAACTCTGCTTCAAACAAATTTTCAAGCAGGAGGGAATGAACATTTAGTTTTATTCATTTCTATGTATTCACGATTATACTACACATACTTTGGGACCGTTGTTGTAAGTCGGGATCCTATTTGGTGCTTCGATAGTTGTTTATGTGTGTGAATTACCATTTTGCAATAACATGTTCAAGGCACTTTTTTCTACTACATAAATCTAGCTTCTTTCTTAGGTCTAGATGATGCAGTAGCCACTCCATTTTGTTAGATTAATCTACATTTTTTGAAGACGAAAGGAATATTTGAGTAGCTGAATGTAGAATAGTGAAGCTGATGATTTTGGTGCAATTTGTTGCTTGCTTTTAGGGTTTACCAATGTTGCTGTGTAGTGATTCAGTAATGAAATTTGAGGATCTTAAGCGATGTTTTTACTGATTTTCTTCTCTGTCAGGCAAACTACATGCTGAATCAGCCAAGCGAGCAGTACCAGGACGCCTGCGTCCTTATGACATCTTACTTCAAGAGTTCAAAGCCAATAAATTGGCTGCTGCACCAAAGCCACTTAATACGGGTAGGTAGCCTGTGGTGAGTTACCCCTCTACTTCGAGATAGTGAATGCAGTAGTCAGCAGATTCTTCTGAACCACTTCCTCTCTTTGGAAAGCATGACAGACTTGTATTGATTGAAGGTGAAGGATGCTTGGACTTTCTCATGGCAGTGTCTGCCTTCGTTTAAACCCTACATAATGAACATCCTTTATTTCCTTCTCACCATTTTGTCTGGCCTCAAGAATGTTAAGGCAGTATCAGGCCCATTAGCATACCTTACTGACTTAGGCTTATCTGAATTTCCCCAAACCCCAAGATCCATAGTCTTCAATCCCTATTTGAAATTAATGGATATAGATTCAACGGGACTGAAAATTTTCATTACTTTCATTACCATGGGGTCACAAGTAATGTGTTCCATGTTTGGAGTGGGGTGTTTTAACACTTGAGCGTCAGTCCTTTGATGTTGCACTGAGATTGCAATAATTGTGGTCCTGGAGGTTAAACTTTAACCCCTAATTATGAAAGATTTCAGAATAGTGCATGATGGGCCCCTTGTAGCAGAGTCGTTGGATGTCTTAAAGTTCCTGTTGCGAAAATTTACATCAGGACTCCGTCCCTTTGTCCTAATGTCTAGAACTGATTATCGAGATAGTGGGAAAGCCTGTATAATGGTCTGCAAAACATTGGAGGCAATTTATTGGTTAATTTTGATGCAGGATAGTTATTTAGTAATTTGGATAAATTATCAATTACCCGAAGACTTGTAGACTGGTATTCAACTTAGAGGAAACTAAAAGGCTTTTGCGTTTAGCGTTAGTATTCATAGTCTGGCTTTACACATGTTCAGAGACTTGACCAGAAACGCCGCATTTCATCTTGATTACCTGGTTTTGCAGTTGCAGTCGCAAACCCTTTGCCATTGGCTACAAAGGAATACTGTCACAGGCCAGAGCAATGTATGCGTGCTGTTCTGGGGTCTTTATTCTCCGATGCATGCAATCGTCGTGCTGTTAACAGAGGGAACAGTCCAGATAGACTTTCAGGAGAGTTTGGTGGCCAAGTACTGCCTGCTCTCACACTTCCATCAGACCAGTCTTCTGATCTGCAGACATGTCAGCTTTCAGGGTTCAACCAAAAAAAGGTGTAATGATTGTTCTACACGTGAATTGCAATCTCTACTGTATGTTTCATATGCTTGAACACCAAAGAGCTATTGAGAATTTGGTTTCGGTACTGATTATCTGTGCTGTCTTGTTGAACATGGAAATTGCTGGATTTAGCCCGCAAAACTAGGCAGAGACGGTAAGAAGGCACCACCGGTTCAAGTGATGCAGATGGCACATGTGAAAGCTGAACCGGGACTCAACCAAGCGGTGGACTATACTCGCGTGAATGTGTCTGGCATGGGTTTGCCTGGGGTGCCAAATTATCAACATCTAGACAACAGACTGGGAATGGGAGGCATTTCCGTGGATTATGGGCAATTAGTTATGAACAAAGGGAGGCCTGTCCAAGGCTTACCGGTTCTAGGGACCAATGTGTCTGGTACGTCACATGCTTGGTGATTTTCGTATTCTCCGGTGCTTACATTCTTGTGCCAGAAATCAAAATTGAGTACCTTGTTTTTTCTAGAGTTGCGAAGGGTTTTCTTATAGCTGCCAGGGCCTCAAAAGCCAAATATGAGAATTATATACTTGTTATCTACCGTGTTGTTTAGGCTTTAGCCTTGATGTTTGGTAAACTAGACAAATTAAAATGTACCATTAATTTTAATTGCGTAAGCCTGTCTTGTCTTTACAACACTTGCCAAGTCTATCAGCACTTAGAAGCACAGAACTGAGTCCCGTGCACATCTTTAATTAGTTATGTCGGGTTCTGCTGGAATGATCTGTAAATGTATTTACTTCTTTATGAGTTGTCCGGATTATTTTTATTGTTGTTGATGCACCTTATTCTGTCTCGTGTCTTACTGATTCGTTAATTCGCTCAGGTCTCTCAAGATAATTCCATTAAGAATTTTTCTCATAATTTCTTGGGGGAGCAGGGGTGCAGGGAAATCAGTCTCAGCAACCTTTGGGAGGTGTCCCAGTAACATGACACAACTTATAAACCAGGTGAAAATCTTAAACTATATTGTAGCCAGTCTAGGGGTCTTCACTTTGTAACCGGACCAGAAGGGCCCTTCAAGTCCTGTTCTATTTTAGTTTCTGGAAGAATTAGTTATAGGTAAGAGTTTTTTTATCTTGTTTTCTAATGGATGTTGGGGTGAGTTTCAAATATTCAATGAATCTTCTGCTTTAGCTTACGTGTTAAGAGCTTTCATTATTGGGATGCCCAAAATGTTAGATTGATATACTACGCCTTGATAACAATAAATATGAACCAAGTAAATATTACATTTTCATTACCCTACTATGTTATCCAACTAGACATTTGCTTTTAGGGCTCAAGAATATTGTCAACTTCGACACGCCTTTTTGTAGCGTAACACTTTTCGGCTATTGGGTGAAGCCACGCTTCATATCGTAGTTAGTCTAGTTCAAAACTTAATTTTTGGATTTGGTCACCTGTTGTATTAACCACAGAGGTGACATATTTAACGCTTTTTGATAGGGCCAGTTTAGGAAATCCGTCTAGTTTATAGACCCCCTAAATTAAATGGATACACACCGACATAGCCCGACCATTCCGTGACTTTTTCTTTTTTTAATCTTAAGTTTGCCTTTGATTTGTCTGGAGTTTTAATCTTGGAATCGGTAATTTGAGCTCTTCAAGCTGACTTTGCACTGACTGCTCGTTTCATGTTCTGTCCTGACAGGGTGTGAGAGCGAGGGAATGCTTTAGTATGAAACAGAAGGAAGGTAGTCACCATGTGTGCCACTAATACCAGTTCAGCATGCTGAATGCTTAGACTTTATTGTAGATTCAAAATGGTAAAAATGATAGTTGAGTTGAGGAAAGGTTTGTTCTGAGATGTCTACATTGTTCATCTTTACTTGGAGGACTTGGACTGCCAAGGTTTTATAAGTTCTGCTATGTTTTTAAGGTCGTTCCTTGCGGATTGTTGAACTCCTACATTTCGATGGAAGGTGAGCAAGCAGAAGTACTGAAGCTGGTGACAATGTGTAGTTGGCCTTTTTTTGTTGACAATGATGAATGACAACAGTTTTTTGGTAATGTGGAGGTGGCAGCTTTGTAAGGAAACAGTTGTTTGGGAAAGTTCCTTTCAATTTGCTTGCTTGCTCAATGTTCTGATTTTGTGATAGTTTTCTCTTAACCCTGGCGACCGTTGGAAATCATCCCTTTTGGCATTGTGTTAATAGTTGATTGAAATAAGTTCAAAGGCACTCATTGGAAGTGTAACTACTACGGTATACAAGACCTCCCCTTCTCATGCAGTGTCGTTTATGGGCAAGTTGTATCCTTGTACATTCTTCAGCTTTCAAAATTTGAATGAACTTATGGAATGTGACAACTTCGTGCTTCTACCTTTTACTGTGTTGCATGAAAATTTTAAAGAAAAATAAATAAAAATGACTTAAACGATTGAATGAATTGAGGTAAAAATGTCTTTACTAAGAGCGAATCATTGTTTATGATTGTTGCAAATGGATGCATTTTGAGAGACCATAATACGTGCTTATGTCCCAAATCTTTGAAAATTTATAAGTAAGTAAAAAATGCTTGGAAAAATACAAAACCACTTGTGTTAGGTACCACATCTATTTTTCTTTCTTTGAAAAATGATCTAAAAATATTACTATTCACAAAAAACATGAAAAAGGTGGACCAGCCCTTGAAGCTCTCAAATCTAATAAAACTTCTATTATTTCCCTTTATACATGAGATTGCTCCTTTACCAATTATTTGACATATAAACTTAAATACAAGCATTCCTTATCAATCATTCGAAATTAAGACCACCTAAATATTCATGGATTGTGAAACAAGACTCGGTAAACCACCGCAATTGGACAAGCCAATGAATTAAGAGATTATAAAAACTTGCCACAATAATATTCTTTTCGACATGCCTTGTATTAACTTATATTGTAGATGATAAAAACATCAATTATTGGTGTTCTACTCAAATGAAATTTGAAATGAATCTTTCATTTCTTGGGCAAAATTATTCTAGCCCAATATTTAACTTCAAAGGTAGGGTGCGCTATTTCCAACCTTAGGTCAAAACTCAAGTTTGGAATGTGTTTTTTTTGTCTTTTTCAAGGTTGAGACTAATAAAGTCATGACAGATGTCCTAAAGTAATGAGGAAGAAAGTAGGAAGTAGTGAATAGGAAAGTGGTTCTTGAATGATTGGAATTGAAAAACTCTAAACATTAGCTACCGGAAAAGTGCACTTTTGGCTCCCAGAATTCACAATAATTTCAATTGGATGGATTACATTTTTGAAAATTTTGCTATGCCCATATTTCCTATCTTCCTTCATGGGAAAATCTCCACCACCTCATATTCCTCACCAAGTGCTCCAAATTGCTAAAATGATTGACTATTAGTGCTTCTATGTTATGTATATGGATGTGGGAGTGGAAGTTCAATAAAGAAGTAATGAACTCAATTGAAAGAAGGGAATCATCTTTATAATCGTCCTCATAGAAACCAAATTTTGCCCTCATTTGATTCCAAGATAGGAAACTCAATTCAAAGCTTTCATCAACTAATCATTTTTTAAGCTAATCACTTGTTCTATTGTAAATCACAAATCAAAACATTATATAGGGCTCTATATAAGACTATCTATCAAAATTTCACCTATTTTGGACACATTTTCAAAAATCTAATAAATTATATTAAATTAAAAAAGATTAAATAGAAAATAAATATTCTTTTAAATGACTTTGATTAAAAGAATAATATTTAAGGTCAATAATAGAATGAACCCATGTGATTGCATTTGGAAGGTCAAATGAAATTCAAAAGAAGATTGAATTGCATTTCACATCCAAATGTGATTTTAAAATGTACATGTAATGGTAGTACTTATAAATATTAATTATATGTGAATAAAACTACCCTTTCCATACCTTTAAGGAATTAGAGTGAAGATGTGTTTCTGTAACATTATAAACAATTAGATTTCAATATCTATACTTTAGTACATTTTGAAATTCAAAACTTTTTTATTGTTCCGAATGTCTTTGTAATTTAGTTTGAAATGTGAAAAAAATATTATAGAACAAATGAAAGAATTCATGGAATGTAAAAGTATTGAAGATTGAGCACCTAAACCTTAAATTGACAATTAGTATAATTTTTTTCATTTCTATATTGATTAAGAATTTAAGCAATAATGAGCAAAATGAAGTCAATTAAGTTAAGATTGAGCGATTTCTTTGTCCTTTATATAAATTATCAGTGTACAATATTTTATCAAAATGGAGAGATTGTATACACTATCTTTTATATAGTATAGGAATCTAATAATTAAATGAATTGAGTAAATCAAATTTTTTAAATCTAAATTGGTAAGTGCATGTCTTTAACACTTAGTTTGCCTATAAGATAATAACTTACTCAAACATGAGTACCATCAAATTTCATTAAATTTTGATGGAAAAATAAGATATTTAAGTGTTGGTTTATTTTATTTTATTTTAAAACAATATCATAGGCTTTAAAATTCTTGCGAGGATGTTTCTTTGTAAGTTATTTAGTTTTTTTCACATGGTGAGCTAGAATGAATTGAAAATTAACTAGGGCTCTGCTAATCTCTATGCTATGAGTGATGCCCTACTTATAGGTTTTAGGGCCCATTTTTGAGTTGGAAGCCTATGGCAATGAAAATTTTTACATGGATATTGAATTCTAAAAAGCATTAGATTTATATTGGGAATTAGATTTATATTGGGAATTAGATTTATATTGGGAATTAGATTTATATTGGAACTCTTCAACATATTTTTTTGTGATTATATTTACTGTAGCCCCTAAAGTCCCAAATGACATTTTTTTGGTAATATAGATATTTTAGACAGCTCACTATGAATGGCATTTTCATTTTTTTGCTTTGAAATTTTGACGCAACATGTGGGCAAGGGGTAGCTTTAAGGTGCATCAATTTTCATAACTTTAGATCAACTACCTATTAAAAAGTTATTATATGAAATGTTCTTTGGTTAGCTTAAAAAAATGACTTTTTTACAAAATGAAAACTTGAATTTGGTTTTCTAGATTTGTATGTATGTGAAAAGTTTTGAATCATTCCATTTTGCCATTAATGAATGAAATTTATGAGGAGTTTAATTTGCAAGCAATTACAAAATATTATTTTACTCTAAAATAAGCTTTGAAGTTCTTTACCTAATTCAATTTTTAATATTTTGAAATAAAATAAGTTTATGTAGATCATTGGATGTAGATCCTTTATTACAACATTACAACCATTGCAATTGACATTTTCCAATTCCATAACTAAGCTCTTAACAATTTAGTATTTTAAATCATACTCTAGTTCATTCTACTTAGTACTATTTGTTTCAAGCAAGAATATGAAATATTTTTTGTTAAAATTATATATACATATTTACAACTTATTTTTTCAACATATTATGGAGATAGACAAGTTGATGGATCTACACATTTGGGGATAAAAATTTTGAAAGATGAAACCTAACTATTTGGGTAGAGTTGAAAATAACTTAAATTTAACTAATTATGGACTTTGGCAAGTCCATAAATAACATATGCATGTGCCAAAACATGATGAAAATGTATACATGGGGTACATTTTGAATTCAAAATGTACAAATGTATCGGCTGCTAGCCGATACCTTAATTGTCCATAATTTGCAAAAAAATCCAGAATTAGTTAAATATAAGATAAATACTTCTTTTTGAAATTCAAGCATCATGATCTTTGCAATTGGTAAGATTTTTTACTGTGGAAATTTTAGGAGGATGTACTCTAATAAATTAACCCTTAAAGCATTGAATTGTGTTTTTTGGCAACATAGCAATTTTGAGTAGCTCACTACAAACGGAATTTTTACTATTTTTTACTAAAGTTTTCACACAACATTTTCCCGAGGAATAGCTTCAAGGCCCAACAATTTTTATAACTATTTCACCATGTAGTCAAAAGTTATGAAAATTGTTGGACCTTGAAGCTACTCCTCGGGAAGATGGTGTGAAAATTTCAGCAAAAAAAAAATTCTATTTGTAGTGAGCTGCCCAAAATCACTATATTGCTAAAAAATGCAGTTTTTACCTTTAGGGGTTAACTAAAAGGATCTTACGATTGGAATTGTTAATGAATAAATATCAATGAAGATTTTACCTTTGCTTTGAATTTGAGTACTTTAAAGCAATTTGGGGCCAAAAAACATTGAATTGCTTTAAGGAGTGCCTTTAAGGAGTGCCTTTAAGGAGTGCCCAAGCCATTTTTTTGTCAAAAAACACAAAAAAAAATCATTTTCAATGCAAAGAACAAAATTTTACACACTTGCTTTTTGCATATCCAACCATAGGAACTTTTACCAATATTGTATGAGAATGATTAGAAGACATTTTAGAAACATTGATTGTACTAATCACAAGATATAAGCGTTTAAAGTAAAGAAAATAAGATTTTTTGTTCCTAATTTGACTAGATTATTAGACTTTGAATCCTCTTAACTTAAAATTATTGTACTACAAATTGTGAATTAAAATTTTTTATATTGAAAATTTGAAGGAAAATCAAGAAATCCCCTAAAATTTTCATTCTTTAAATTTTTTAAAGTCAAAGTAAAACCAAGTAGGAAGAAAAATTAAATTGTTAATAATTTTAAGATGGAATTAAAGCACACTAATTCCATTGGTGAGATTGTTCTAAAAAGAAGTCTAAACTATGGGTGTTTTAAATTTTTTTGAAATCAAATTCAAATATTGATTTTAATATATTATTTTTTCAAAAATTTACTAAGATTGGGTGCAAAACAAGAAGCTTCATAACTTTTACATTATTCAAATGGAATGAATCAAATCTTTCCACATAGACAAAAACATAATCTACTAGAAATTAGAAGTTTTAGAAATTCAATATTTTTTTTGTTGCCACACTCACAAATTTGGGGTTTATTGTTGGATAATTTTGCTTTGGGGCACCAATTGAAATAAAAATTATATTTACAAAAAGATGGTGAATTTTCCTATCATGAAAAAATAATATAAAAATTTAACCAAAAATTGGGATTATACATACATATATAAACCTTCAGAAATTCCCCTAGGGATAGTCTTAGGACTTTAGAGGTTAAAATTACTGGGTTTTTTTTTCTGAAATATTGATTAACAATTTGAAGTAATGGACTTGCAACCATCAAGTGTTGATTTTTAAATTTAGAATGACATGATAAAAAAATTGCACTATGATGTTCTATATTATAATGGGATATTTCTTGAGCATATGTTGCATTTTATAATAATTTTTTTATTTTTCATTAAAAATCATGGTAATTTCAAAATGTATAAATTTTTACTAGTAGAAAACATGTTAAGTCACATCTTTGGAAATAAATATAAAAAATTATAATAATATATAGTTGCAAAATGAAGTTTAAAAAATAATAGTAGACTTGTTTTATTAGGGTTGAAAGTTTATAGATTTCAATTGACTTCGAAGTTTTTGAAGATATTGGACTTTAGAAGTATATGTTAATCAATAGCCAACATCTGACCCTATATTTGTTATTACAAAAACACCAAGATTTTAAGCCTTTAATTGCATAGTGGATCCTATATTATGTTCTTGCATTCTACTCATTTTTATAAGTTCCATTGGTTGCCTCAAAAGTTTAAAATCCTTCTTTTTCAAAAAAATAATCCAGTCCAAATTTTTTTGGCTTTGTTTTGGAAATCAATTAAACCTCAAAGGTTACAGTTGGTTCCTTCAAATAATTTTTCAACTCCTTCAATTGAGAAAAAATTGGATTTGATATTGGCTTCAATTTTAGTTATAGAACTTCAAAATCCCATTGTATTTATCCTAGCTTCATTCAACTATTTTTGTCATGGCTTCTCCAAAAAATTTGTTGCCTTTGCTTTAAATTTAATATAAAAAATCCAAGTGACTATTGGTTCCTTCAAAATATTTTCTTAACTCCCTCAATTGAAAAGACACTTAATTTTCAAAGTCCACCCCTATAGTTGCAAAGTGGACCTATTTTCTATTTTATAAGTAATTAATTGAATCACAAAGGTTCATGTTGATTTTTCTCCAAAAAATTTTTAATTCCTTGAAGTGAAATATAGTAAATTTCATGTGAATTTTAATTTTAGTTGTGCAACTTTGACATTCTATTATTTTGATTCGCTTCATTTCCACCATTTTTGTCATTGCTTCATTTCAACATTTTAGTTTTGGATTCATTT
The DNA here is from genome assembly GCA_950106755.1 of Climacium dendroides. NCBI lineage: Eukaryota > Viridiplantae > Streptophyta > Bryopsida > Hypnales > Climaciaceae > Climacium > Climacium dendroides. The sequence continues at coordinate 19,016,077 of OX467090.1, read as the reverse complement.
AATCAATATAATCATAGCTTCAATTTTAATTGTGGCTTCAAGAAGTGAACCCTATATTTGTCAAGTATAAACCCCCTAAAGATCACTTCAAAAATCATCTAAACTAAGGTGGAAGCACCCATTACCAACGAGTGCCCCATAGGCAATCGGTAGGGTGTTTCAAATCTAGGAGAGGGTGGGACTCATTTGCATTAATTTTGAATTAAAAGAAACTGGGGTTTGTAACTAATGTGGTCTGCTACAAAACTTGGTTACAATGTGGTCTCGACATTGCTACAAAACTTGTGCCTCTTTTTGTGTGCCAAAGTTACCTACAAGTACTTTTCCAGTGATCAATTTTGTAAGACTTTAAATATTGAACAAAATTTCATAATTCATAGTGATTTCAGTTCAAGCTGTAAATTCTCCAAACTTTCTACTACAACGCCATTTCTATCTTTGCACTTCAATAAATATTTGCTTCGTCAAATAATACTGTAGATCATATCCGTCATGGCTTAAGTTATCAGTTATGGGTGGCTTGGTGGCTTCACCTTATTTCCAACCTAAAGGTCATCATTAGAATTTATCATCGTGAGAAATGCTTCAATGACCTTTACCCTTCTTTACCCTTTCGATTTTTCCTAATTCTTTCTCGCCCTATTAATCTTTATCTTTATTACATATTTCTTTTCTTTCGAAGCTGTCACTCTAAACTTCGTCTTCTCCAGCTGCACTCGGCCGATCCAATCCTTCCTTAAACAATCCCTCTCTCCCGATTACTCGATGCATTGCATCGCATTCCTTGATCAATGGGGATTCCAACGATAGGTTTAACAACCTCAGGCATCACCATCTCGTCGACTTAAGGAATTCAATGACGGAGAAGGGGAGCGGGAAGCTCCTGGGAGTGGCGGACTGGGAGCAGCTATTCCTCGACTTCAAGGATTCGTCGGAGTTACAACAAAAATGGTTGACATCATGGCCGGGTCTAACAATCGTGGACCAAGCGTTACAGAGCATCACGAAGAAAGAGTATCCTCTCAAGGCTCCGTTATTCAATTTTCTCGAGGAGAATGGAAGCGCGTTACTTGGAGAGGACGACGCGCCGGCAGGAGTCGCCCTGCTGGTGGAGTCTTTGAAGAGTATTTTAGGGTTACAGGTGGACGGAGTGGTGATCACCTATGGCCTCAAGGAGCAGGTGATGGTGATGGTGACGACGGTAGCGATTGATGTCGACGCGGTGCACACTGCGACGGGGTCGTTTGAGACGCTCGTGGAGGTTTTGCTAGGGTTTGTGAGCCGGACGAATTACGCTGTTGATCGGCATGTTCGTGCGACGGCGTGTGAGTGCTTGAAGGAGCTCGAGATGGCGCACCCGTGCTTGTTGAATTTCTGCGTGGGCCATGTGTTTGCGTTTTGTCAGAGTGAGAGGACGCATGCGAGTCAGGCGTATAAATTGCTTCTGACGGCGATTTTGCACAATATGGCGTGTTACATGTATACGGGGAAGTCGAGATTGGTTGGAGCGCATTCTTTTCTGTCGATTACCATTCCGTTGGTTCCTTTCTCGGTGCCTTCTTACCTCGCTGGTTCTAGTCCTCGTCGAGAAGCGGCATCTATTCCTGCAAAGGAACTCTCCGCAGGTACGAGTGCGGCTGCTACTGCAAAATTTCATATGGATGTGGTGACTCTGTGGACTTGAATGGTAGGATCAAAGGTAAGTTTTAAACCGTGCCAATAAGGATCTGGCCGATGTGGTCGTGGTGAGAATTAAAAAAGAAAAGAAAAAGATAGTCGGTTGTTGCCAAGAGCACATGGAACACAATGCCGGTCGTTTCACAATTTTCGGGGTTGTATGGAATTGGTTCTGAATTTCAAAGTCACTACCGTTTGGTGCCTTTCCTAAAACAATGCATTAAACGATGCATCAAGTTCTCGTCGAGAAGCTTCCTCTATTCCTGCAAGGGAAGTACTCGTCAGTTTTTCCCTGAAAATTTGACCTAAATGTGGTGATTCTATGCGACTTAGAATGTGACCTGATAGATGGACCAAAGCTAAGTTCTCTCAAATAAGGATCTAACTTATGTGCACGTGGTGAGAATTATGTAGAATTTTTCGTTCTTGCCAAGAGCAAATGGAACACAATGTAAGTCCTTTTGTAATTTGGATTTGCATTCAATTAGTAATGAATTAGTTTTGAATTAGCCTATGATTTTAAATTCGCTATGTTTTTTTTTCCAAAACCAATCACTAGATTATGCTTTTTCTGATCTATTCCTGAACCAATCACTGGATTATACTTATTCTGACTGTGACTCCTTAAAGTGGTTCATGAGAATACTAAGACCAAGGCACTATGTACAAATGGAATCTTAGCATGTGGTAGTTTTCATGGGTTCCAGGTTGCTACTTGAATGGCATTGAGTGAAATTATAGATATATATCGTTTATGGAGCCAAGTGGAATTGGGGCATGCACCTTAAATTTGGTCTAGTTGCAACCATTGTAGGCGTCATTCACTTGGTGATTTTATCATATGAAAATGCATGTATGTCTTGTTTCGATGTGTCTGATTCGTTTGTGCTTTTCAGGGAGCATCAAAGAGTTCAAACGAGCGGTGGCATACATTTTGCAGAACCTGCACCTATTGACAGAGTTCGGAATGCTGGAATTTGTTACCCGTTTCGTGAACATTGCAAATGCACTTGAACTTCACGGGTCACTCTTGAGACCCACGGTGTCGAGTTTGTTGTACGCATACAATCCAGTGATGATCCACGTGGTGCTGGTGACGTACACGCAGTTCATGAGAGCTTTTGAAGGGGAAGAGGATGCGATCGTGAAGCGTTTGGCAACTCTGTGCCGTGAAGGTCAACAGCCTCTTCCGATTCGGTTGCTTGGTTTGCATTGGTTGCTGGGGTTAGCGAAGGAGCGGAAATTGGGAGCCTCAATTATTGCACCAGAGGCACCAGGTTTGTATCCTCGTATGTATGACCCGCTGGCCTTGCAGGCGTTGAAGCTGGAGACTCTGGCACAATGCGCAGCTCAGCTACCAAGTGAAGATGGTATGGTCAAGAGTGAGGGTGACGTTTCCATGGGCATCTTCAAGGTTTTGAAAATGAGTGCAGCGCCCGCAGACGCTGCAAGCAAAATTTTGGATGAAGGCTTGTTGTGTTTGTCGTCCTTCACGTGGCTGCCTCCATCCAGCACGGAAACGCAGATCACGTTCTTCGTCTTGCATAATTTCCTCACTGCTGCTGTTCCGCACAAGGGGTCATCTCCTGACGCAGATATTGGCAAATTCACCAAGTCACCTCTATTCTGTACTATACAACTCATCCTTGTACAAATGGCTCTTAAAATTCTCACCCTCATTCCAAATATACTGAAGCTTGTGGATCAGCTATTGGTTTGTGAGCCGCATCATAGTTTGGGTGAGCATCTTCTGCGCACTTTCAATGACGATTTGCTGCCTCAGCTGGCCCCTACTCGCAACCTGCCCGCTTATTTCCCTCTTCTCGAGCGAATTGCGGAGAACAAAAGCATCCCCCCGGCCCGACTTTTGGAGCTTCTCACCCTGTACATAAGAAAGCGAGTCGAGGAAGACAAGGGCGATGGGGGCTTGCGGCTCTGGCATCGAGGAAACCAGGTAACCGCCGTGCATTCCTTCTCTGCATATATACATACTAAATTTGTTTTCACAATATATATGCACATTGTGACCACAATCTTCTTAGAGTGCTTGCATTTTCACGAGGGTCACCTGTCCGGATTTTTCTCAACAAATTTTGAATATTGGCGTATGTTAATCCTGTCAGCTTGAGGAATATTTGAAGATGCCCCAGAAGTATCGTAGTAGCGAGTAACTAGTGAGACGGAATCCTTTAATTGAATGACGTAGCCGTAAACTTCTGACAACCAGCTGGATATGGATCACAGGTGCTCGGGATCTGTTGCAAGGTTCTCATGCACCACCAGAGCTCACGAGGTTTTCATGGACTCGTCCAGTTGCTCACATTCATGTGTAGGTTTTTCCCAGATCTGGATGGTCGTGACACTGCCAGGTGTGTACCACTCGAACTGGTTATGTTTGGATGTATTTATATTTAAATTGATGATCTCTGGCTGGAAATAGGTCGAGGACTCGTGATCAGATAGGTCGAGACTGCCGAGTTTTTACAATTGGAGTATTTCGTATTCTGAGATATTCTTGCGTTACAGGATTCATATCACTTTTAGTGAGTTATTATTCAGATGACTAGTCCTTCCAAGAAATAAATTTCTGTGATTCCTTGTTTTTGCGTCATAAGTTGTACTCCTTTGTATCAGTATAAAAATTGTAGAAATCATGGGTTCACTTATTGTAGATCCTGAATTTGGGCTGCCTGCCTTCTGTATACTGATATGGAAATTGGCATTACTAGGTTGTACTTGAGAATGCTTATCAGCATTCCGGGAGATCCTCTTCGTAGGATTTTGGGCTATGGAGACAAGGGAATCGAAGATGCTAATGCTTCTCAGTATAACTCCGTCCCTTCTCATCCTAGCAGCCAAGCGACGCAGGTGAGCTTTCCATTTTCGAGTTGGTGTCACGATCTTGTCTGAGTGGTTGGATGTAAATGTGGCTTGTAAAGTTTTAGGTAGAGTATTTTGGTCAAAATTAAAGCGACTGATCTTGGAGCCACCCTATCGTCTGCCAAAAGATATCTTCATCGCGCTGGAATAGTATCTAGTAGTGACCACAGTTCAGTCGGGAATTCTTCTCAATCCTCAGGGTGTGTTTTCAGTCTAGTTTTCAGATTATTGACATACTCTTGATTTTTCTTGACAGCTCCAAGTTGCTGATTATGTGAAACTCACGAGGGAAAGCACATTACTTGTTCGACATTCGTGGTCTTTGGTGCTGTACAACACGTTCCAGACGGGTGTAGATGGAAGCTTCACGGATTCGAACCTGGGGTTCCCGGTGCCCGAAGTAGTTGTGGAGGAGGTCAGTGATCAGCTCAAGGAGGCAGCAAATGATGAAGTTAAAAAAAAGCTCACCCCCGGAGCCCAGAATGAGAAGGTTGCTGCCACTGTTCAGGAGTCGGAAATCAAAACCAAGGAAAAGAAAGGGAGACCATCTGACGCCGTTCCACGCGTAATGGATGCAAGGACTTCTACTATTCTAGGTATATTAAGGCAACATTTTGAGGAGATTCCCGACTATCGTAATGGCTTTGGGGTGAAGATTAATGTTCGGTGTACATCTCGGTTTCTGGGTGAAGTGCTCCTGCGCTTGCTGGCAGAATCTGAGGGTTTGTCAGATTCTAGCGACGATCCTGGATCGTGGCCTGCAATATATGCAGTGGTAATCTCTTTCATTACCACTGGGCCATACGGACCAATACCATCAGTGCATGTTCCCTTTCTTCTCAGTGAACCTCCCCAAAATAGATCTTGGCGAACTCCAGGGACAGAAAGTCCCACATCGGTAATTACGGAAGCTGATCAAAAGCTGAATAGCAAAGGTAAGAGCAAAGCTTTTCATGAGGATTCCGATGATGACCGTGATCACCATGTTCTATTTCTTGAGGGTTCGAAAGACAACGAAGATGTCGTCTACAGTGAGACAGTTGTTGTGGAACTTGAACCTAAGCAACCAGTTCCTACCCTTGTGGATGCACATATCGTGTTCTCAGATGAAGATGGACATACCGTCCAAGGCCAGCTTGACTCGATTCCAGTTGGAATTGAAGATCTATTCCAGAAACCACTCCTTCCTCAAAATCTCCCTCACTGTGACCAGGCTGCGTATCTGTTCTCTCTTTACAAAGCCCTGTTTGAGGCTTGCAGTGGCCCTGGCCGCTTAGGCACTGAGACATTTCCTTTGAAAAATGCAGAGTCCAAACCCGGGGTATCAATTCAGGGCTCAGAGAGTGTGAAGCTACTGGAAGGACAGGCAGATCGCATTGTGGGTGCAATGGAGCAATGGCTGGGTCCCTTCATAGTTGCGGTTAGTGGAAACTCGTTGATTAGTATGGTGAAAGATGGAGGGTTGTTGCATCATCCTGTTTTCTTAGAGGACGACTTCTCGTTTCACCCTGGAGTAGAGCCTTCAGACCGAGATTGGCCAGGCAGCCGCGACGTCATTCTCAGGTTGGAAGATTCCAAGGGTCGAGTCGAGCAAAGTTCGGGTAATGCTAATTTGCGAACGATGGGCCCTGAAGTGAGCAGCAAGGGTGGCTTGGGTTGTTTTTATGTGCTCATTTTCCTCCCTCCGCGGTACCACTTGCTGCTTCGGATGGAAGTTTCGGACTGGTCTACCCTTGTTCGCATTCGCACGGACCACTGGCCATGCCTGGCCCATGTGGATGAGTTTCTTGAAGCTTTGGTCATGTCAAGGTAGTGTGATCTTCCTCCAACTAGACTCCTGAATTTTTTTTGGCAAAGAGTAGACTGGGTATTATTTGTGCATTTCAGAGTACTTTTGAAGGCATGACACTCAGTGTTGATTGTTTCCAACGGTGGAGTGAGGGGACCAAGAGGAGGGGGCAAAAGCAGTGTGCACTGTGACACCATCTTTTCTTAATTTTCAGAGATGAGTCTTCACCATTGGAAGCTTCAAGACGAGTCTCCAATCACAAAGCATGAAGATTATAGAGTTCGACGTTGAAACCGTTACCCATTGGGTGAGAACTTCCAATGTTGTTGAAGGATGTGGCCACATGTTCTGTCCAATGATGGACGTGGCCCTGTGTTGTGGTTGGAATGCGGACATCAGCATATTCTCTACCTCCGAGATCGTGACTAAGGTTGTGACCCGAGTGTAGGAGCTATGATTAGTTGATCTATCGGATATCAGTAGCTTCTTCTCATTTTGACGGACTCGACCGACTCTGGTCTAGTATTGCATCAGAGTATTCAGAGCGCAGGTACTGCAGGAGACCTGCTTGTATAGTAGATATTTGGTTATCATTCCACTGGGGCACCATATTGGTGGTTTTCAGGGTCACTAGTTCAGGATTTCATACAGTTGACGTTTTGGAGAACCGCTAAGATTCATTTTGTGTGGGATACTCTCTTAGCGTAGGCATTGATACTCAGATTTATCAATAAAAGAGACGTTCAAGAGCAGTTCTCCTGCCTCGAGTTTCACTCATGCGATTGTGCTTGCAGCCACACGAATTGACGATCCCAAAGGTACATCCCATTTGAAAACCTTCCGTATTGTAATGAAACTCTAAGATGCTATTCTTAACGGAGCCCGGCTTGAATTACCACATGATTTGGATCTAGAATTCAGAGACGTGATCACTTCTTGTTGGGATCCTGATTCTCCACTTAGGCCTGGTTTCGGCAAACTCAAACATAGTCTTCTTGAGAATCGCTGGTGAATTTCAAGATGATAATTGATCAATTATTGATATCCACTTGAAGTTACTATTTCATGCAGGTTTATTACTTCAAATTTGTAGCCAAATTTACACTTATGGTTATCCTATAGTGGGGAAAAGGCGTTGGACCCATCAAGGCATTTTCATGAGGGAGTTGGTGCTTTGTTCCGAGGCCACAGAAATTGCAGAAACACTGCACTTGGGTTATCTCGGAAGCTTCGGACGTTGCTAGGGCACTAGTCATCAAAGGTATTGCTAAAGCTATGGAATGATCCAAGATGATGATCATTAAAATCAACTCTTTGGGGCTGCAGCGAAAAGAAATCAGTATCGCAACATGAGGGTTGTACTGTACAGTACTGTACGTTGAGTCTTGAAGTTCACACTTCTAAGATGTACAACTAAGGATTTGTGACACTTTCTAACACTATGATCTGGAGTCCAAATGAGAGCAAAAAGGCAAGTATACCCAGTGCTTGAATCCTTTCTCTCAAACTGACCCTCTACAGCAAAAATGTACCTTCAATCGGGGTAGAGAAATCATGTTTTCGTGAAGACTGAAATTGACCTCATACGCAAATAGTAACCAAATACTACATGAACTTGTGTTAACAGTTTCCAATAACATGACTTCGATTAGCAATTCCAAGCATTCATACTACCTGAAATCCAACACTCGTCATAGTTTTGAAACTATGAACTTGGAGCTCGGAGATGCTGGAATTGAATCACAGAAGCGCAGAAGGGAGGTAGGGCAGCTCCATGAATGGAGCAGCAGCATCTGTTGGGAATGGCTCAACTATCTAAGCCATACACACACAATATTGCAATACATATTGAGCTGCAGCACGCAGCCATCGAGAGCACTCTCCTAAAGAACCACCAAAACCTACTTTTCCATGTTCGAGTTCGAATTGCGTACCGAAAGAGGCTCATCACTTTGTATACTTCCGTACAAAAAAATTAGGTGTACCGTGTACTTGATATGAATTTTCTATATTTTTTTCTCCACAATTCACGACTATCTCAAGTTTTCTCTAAATAATTTACAGTTTTAGAGAAAGAGATTTACAATTTAAAGATAGCTTGTGATTTCATCTCTGAAAACATAAATATAAATTTTTTCCCTTCATAAACAGACACAAAATGGGAGCATGCTGAGTGAAGAGTTAAAAGGGTTTTGAAAAGGGTTTTGAAGCAACTGCGTGGTCATAGACTCGTCCTTTCAGGTCTAACATTGCATCATTGAAATCACTTTGTCAATGTTGCAAACAAAGTTGTTCTGTTACCAAACTATAATACGGTGTATCTTAATTCAACTTCATCATTACTATAGTAAAATCAATCTGAGAAACTAACATAGCAAGCAGGTAATCTGAAAAGGTGTCAGATGTGAAAGAACATGAATGTGTATCGCGACTAACTTACCGTCAATATGTCCGTTATTGCATCCACCAGGTCGGTTGTGAGATCCAGTACACATAAGAAACATACAAGCAGCACAGTGTGATCAGGAAAGCTACAGATGTAGTTCCTATTCAGACAACATAAAACACGATAAATCAAAAAAGTCACTCCCCGAACACAGGGACGCTGTACGGGCACAAGTTCACTGCTGGTTGTGTAGCTGTAAGATAAAATTTAGTTAAGGTTCCCTGATTTCAATGGGAATCAAATGGTAGTAAACATATGAATTTTCTTTTGAGAGCAATGAATTGCTGAACCTAATGGAGAAGGTGATGAAAATTGGCACCTAACTCGTAAAAGTGGCACCCAATCTTGCGCACAAACTCCATCCTCCTGGTATGTGACGTATTTCAAAAAAGTCTCAAAAAATAAGAGTGACGAATTCAAGTAATTCCTGATTCTGCAATTATATAACAAAGGAGTGACATTACGGTTGTAGCATTATGCTCCATAGCAGGATTATCTTGAAGCTTCCTTAGTTGTCATGACGCATTAACACAATCAAGTGGTAAATCTTCAGGCCAGCCGTAGTCGTGAAGAAGTGTTAGCACAACACCGTTTGTCCACCCGAATCCAGTCTGATGACCACCAAGAACGAAAGTCAATTTGTGTTCACTTTCGACCGGTGTACCATGCATCCATGTCTAACACAATCAATCTTCCACCCTAAAAATGACTAGCAAATAAGGTCCATCTACAGTTATCTAGAAGAGATTGCACCAAAATTACAAGTCGGAAAAAAGTAACATACCTGGGTAATATACTCTCCGCCACCACCAACCTCCCCGCAATATCGTGCGTCGTATTTCTCAACCATGTGACCAATCCGTTGGAAAGCTGTATAATTAGACCGCAACCAAGACACTGTAATGTCCTGGGCCATAGCTCTTGCTTTACGAGAACCTGACAAGTAAAGCCCTTCAATGATCATGTGCTGCAATGGAGCCCATGCATTTGGAAAGTCCCTGAAATCACAACCCAGAAATTTGAGAGAATGATTAAATATACCCTTACGAACTTGAGAAGTGGAACGGCGAGAAATGCAGAGCACCAATCCCAAGCTACTAAAGTAAATTGAGAACGAAGGCTAGCCCTCAATGCGGTAACCGGCTAGCCCTCAATGCATTAATCCTTCTCCTTGTCATCAAGAACCGACAGCGCATTCGAAACAGGGGAGGTACAAACCACTGCTGTCCAGTCTCCAGAAGGGATGTTGCTACTCCTCCAGGCAACACTAGACCAGAGTTTGATAGTGCCTCCACAACCTGATCAATTTTCGAATCTCCTGTAATCGAATCACATCAGATCATCGTCAATGAAAATGTCCAAAAGATTTGTCTCAGTGAGCACAAAATATCTGAAAAGTGATTTTTTAAAAACTAGTGGTTGAAGGGAATCTGACCTGCAGGGAATATGCCGCACCACAAAGGCACAAAATTTGATGCATACATAGTTCGATTTGACCGGGTGCTGTCCCATGAATAGATGATCTGCAACACAGCGGACACCGAGAATTTAGATCACATAACTAACTAGCGCAAGCCAAGTAGGAGTTTGACTTTATTCGCAGAAAATTAAATTACCTTTCGTTGTTTTGCAGGCTTTTGCAGCAAGGGAAGCCAGTAGTCTAACCACTGGCCCTTGCCTTCATTCCACAGAATCGCTTCAAAGGCTCTTCTTCGGGCGTCGGCAGCTTTTGTGAAGCGCTTTGATAATGAGGCATTATTCAAAGCTTTTGCAAAGAAGGCTATGTCGGACTCCATCTGAGAAAGATAAACAGCATCGTTAGCTTCTTGAGATTAGTCAATAAGATATTATCTGCAATTCTCTAGTACGGGGGCACCACAAGGTAAACTAGCAGTTTAACAAAGTAACAAAATTTACTTCAATTACGGCATACACCCACACCAAATGAGAAAATTTACAAGTGTGAAACAGATTTCCGGGAAATAGAGACTACAACTAATGCAGAGGTTTTCGTAATTAACTACGATATCTCCTCTTTCCCACTATTATTTGTATGCCATTCCAAATCTCAAGAAGCTTATATATACCTGAAGAAGAAACGCGTTGAGATCCACTGGAATGATAGAGGAAGTCTTTAAAGAGGACAACTGCTCCTCATCTCTGGGCAAAGAACAACAAGAAAACCCAGTCAGGACAACACTACATTCAAGAACATAGACCTAAATGGTATCTGATTAAGCAGAACGTAAGAAAGGTACCACTTGCAGTAATTAATATCTTACATGCTCGATACAATATGCACCATCATGTCGAGTATGCAAGGGGATAAACTTATCGTAATCTAGTTGAGTAGGTGGAAAACAGAATTTCATAGGGAAAATTTGCAATTGCTATGCTTACTCCATCCATCTTGAACTAAAATCCCAGCCCGACTCGGCTGCAGTAGCGATGTCATGATAGAGCTGTTGTTGCGTCAACTTACTAAGACCTTCGGCAATGCTTTTATCCTGAGCCAAAATGACCACAATCACATCAGTTTTTGCTTCAAGGAGTTGGCAGATTGTAGGTGCACTGTGCAACCTTGGGGGACGACCAGCATCAAAGCGAGGGACGGAGACTAACAAGCACGTGGGCAGTTCACTCGACCAGACATGATTAAAAGATGCTACACTACCTGCAGGAGTACATGTTCAATTAAGACGAAAACGATATACCACTATATTCACAATAATATTATGCCGTGAAGGCCCTCACACGTAATCAAATACTCGTAATTGTGAGAACCCATAGCACAATGAACCAATTTAGTGAGCAGGTCCTGCGGTGACTTACTATGGTGGAACATTCAGGTCGGGCTTGGTCCCAATGAGCACTGTATCGGCTGAGTCGATGCTCACGTCCTTGTCCGTCTCGTATAATCACTTCGTGAGGCTCTGTACAAACGACTCTAAATCAAATTACAAATTCAGGATATTGAAGCCCATTTTGAGGGAAATATTACAAGTCAAATAAATCTCAAAAGCCTGACAAAATCAATGCAAGGAAAACGACAAGTCACCTGTGGTCCAGAACTCATATTCTTGTAGAAGAACTGGTACTGCCCGTGATGCCAGACTGAGATCACCGGTTGCAGAAAAAATTGAGCGTACCATCCTGCTGAGAATTGGAGGTTGGCTACCTTCCACAAAACACACAACAATCGGTAAGACACCAATATCTGAAACAGCATATGCTGCAATAAAAAAAGTGTTTAGCCGGATCTGGGGTGGTATGAACCGACAACCAACCTGCGGTTCTCGTAATATGTCCTCGTGCCATTTGGAAAAAATCCATACGCTTGGACTACAGATAAGAAATTATCTACCATGCCAGCAGCCGTCTCGATCATTTTGCTTGCAAGTAAACCCCTGCTCAAACAATAAATGAAACTCCTCAGAACAAGCACAAATCTGAAAAAAGAGCTAGCAAATAGGAAAAATTGCTTCAGAAGCATACAAGACCCAATGTTGGGCTTGGCTGTGAGGATCGGACTTTTTCACGAAAACACCACTCAAAATGGAAAGCATTGCTCTCATAACGTCGTGAGAGATCTTCTCCATGACTCCCACCTTACAGTGCTAACAGATAATTAAAGGAGGAACAGGTCTTGGGTTTCTTAAATCTCTGTGCAACATGTAAATATTGTGATCTGTATAGAGTCAGCAATGAAAATTAACAGGGGTTTGTTCTAATACAGGAGATCACCGCATCATACTCCCTCATCAACCTCCAACTAGGTATATTTATCCGTAAAAGCAATCAATCCGAAACAAGAACCGAAACAATCCTTGATGATGAGCGTGCAAGAGCGAGGGTGTGAAGATGGGATTAAAAATATTCTTGCTAAATGAACTACACTACGAGAAATTGAAGCAAGGGGAAGAATGTGGACCTGATGACCCAGTAGCTATCCCAATAGTAAACCTCCCGGAACCGTTCCCCGGGTACAATGAAGGGGTTTTTGAGAGGGAGAATGGTATGACGGTCTGGCTCCGTCTCCACGGCAGAGGAAACCTGGCGGGTGAGGGACGGCCATAGCGCATGCACTTTCAAACCCCAGTCGCGCGCAGCCACGCTCTGTACTCGAGGGAGAAAATCGGGTGGATTGGCGACGTGATCGGCTGGTGTGTAAGGTATCAAGTCACTGCCAGCTTCGTCAAAATACTCTTTCAGGAATGCCTTCAGAGAGTCTGTAGCATAATTATCAAATCGGGGAAGGATCAGCATAATTATTCGCAGCAGTAAATACCAAACACCAGATGACAAACAACCCCCGGACGGATAGACGTGACAGAAAGGCCATCCGCCACAACACACTGCCTTTCCATTTCAAAATAGTAAGAACAGAGTGTTTCGTGAAACATGTCACTACCAATCACACTTCCCGAATCCCTCTCTTCTTGGAAAGCGTGACAGACTCGGTTTCTAAAGTGAGTTTCCGCGAAGCTGCCCCGTCCGCTAGTCAAAGTTCTCTTCCAAAGCAAAAATTGGCGACGGAGGGGCGACGAGATTATCCCCTGTTGCCAAACTGAGAAGCGGAAAACGATAAGGAAAAAACTTTGGACCCCTGTTTCGTCATGGTCTGCAGACTTTTTCTCAGATCCTGTCAGTTTGAACACCTGGAAGTTCTGCTGAAATCCAGCAAGCGTGGACTTTCTTCTTTGGCTCTAGTCTCGTCAGAATGAGAAATTCGGGACGTGCACATTCCTGACCAGATTTGCGAGTTCACTGAGAGAAACTGGACAGTGTACCAGAATCCATGAGGAATGATCTCGATCGGAAATAGAATGAAATAAAATTTAAACATTAAAACCGCTAAAGAGTTCGTCGCAACGTTTGAATCAGATTTCAACGCAAATTGTAATCCAGTGCAGCGTCCAATGCCAACTGGAGGTTATACTACTACTTATCCACTGTACCTAAACACTCTAACTAAAATATCTCTGCTAGTGAACGAATCGCGGCAAATCTGCTCGTGAACGAACGTTCTTATCCAGATCCTCTTCTCGCCCGACAAGACAGTCGCAAACGCGGAGGCCAATTCTAAAATTTAAAAGAGGCCAAAAACATATACTATTCACCTATCCTAACTAACCAACGCGCAACTGTTCCATCGAAGTGCCAATACAGAAACGAAAGTAACAAATTGAACCAAATAATTACCTCCACACCACCGCACTCTCCTCAACAAAATGAAACTCCACTCCAAGCATCAGGAAGGCAGAAAAGAACGCAAAACACAAACCAAAGCAAGAAACCAAAAATCCAGCACCAGAGTCCTCCAAAATCCTCACTCATCCTCTCAATTTCGATCTGCCCCGACTACCTGGCTCCACAGCGCCAGTAGCGCAAGTCTTCGGCAGAGCAGCAAACGCCGCTTCGGTAACTTCCAGCGAGCACTTGAGCGGCAAGTCCACGTACAACTTCGGATCAAACTCCGCGCCACCGCCGAAGCTCTTCAACGCAGCAGCCTGCAAGTCCATCAGAAAGCACAGCAGCTCTCCAGCTCGGTCATCGTCGTCGTCCAGATCGCCGTACTCATCACAGCCACGATCACCGCCAATCTCCACGGCGAAGCCATTCACCAGCGCGCCCTTCATCAGCAGGCCGTTCTCCGCCCTCTCCTCCTCATCCACCGACATGATCGCCGCTCCAAAAGCACTACAAAATCGCTCCAAAAGCAGTGCCAAGACTCTGATGAAAAATGTAACGGCGGATCTCAAAGGGGAAGAGATCGAAGGGAAAGGAAAGAGAGGAGCCATGCACTACGCGGCGCTTATGAAGGTTTGCGGCGGAACGACCGACCCCCTCGCTAGGAGGCCGCAAAATAGGGGACTTGACTGGTCGGTGCGTAGACTAGTCGGTCTGTAGTTGCTGGTAGCGGGGTCGGTAAATCCGGTGACCGCGGCATGTAGGAGGCCGGTATTTGCGCGGGTTAACGAACCCGGCCACCCGCCACTTCACCTGACCCAGTCCACAGGCCATTGGAGTATATAGTGTCACGACCCCGAAATAGTCTGACCAAGGAATTAATTATGGACACGGACTACTGGATCCAGTTTTCTGATTGGTTCCCATTGAAAATTGGGAAGTGGACAACTGGAGAAACCCATCTTCTAATGGTTACCATTCTGATCCTGCCTGATCTTGTTCGGAGCTTGGGCTTGGACTTTGGACTCACTACACTAAAATTGGAAAATAGTGTTGGGTGATAATTAGTGTTGTTCCCTATTTTTTACTCCAACACTATTTTTCAACTTATGTTTAAATAGTGTTTGTTTTATATTTTGTTCCCATCTAACATTAAATGCACTCTCGTAGAAATTTTGAAATTACCAAATCTTACTATAGAGCTAAAATAGTGTTAGAATGGATAAATAATGTTCTAACACTAACCTTGCAAATCACAATTAGTGTTATTGTTGACAATTAGTGTAGCCAACACTATTTACCAATTTTAGTGTAGTTGGAGGAGCATATTTTATTAAATCTGTAACTTGGCTTCAAATGCGAAAAAAATTAAAATTAAGCATAAGTTTTGGATTTCGGTAACTGAATCTTGCCCAAATGGATTGCCCCCCTTATTGCCCCTACCAAAAGTAAATGTAAAAATTAATCCCTTATTTTGTACCGTGTTAATTTTGTATTTCATCACCTCTCGTCCGAAATTAGAGGCCTTTGATTGCAAATATGAATTCAAAATTTCCAAATTTATCATAGGTGGCAAATAAAAAAATTTAGTATTTTTTCCAAGAGTAAAATGCAAGGCAAAAAGGAAGTCAATCCCTCTAACCTTGAATCTTCAACAAGTGAATTAGTATGGTAATTATACCAATTTTATGTAGTACCTTATATATGCACTTGTTACAAAGCACTTCTCAAGATAGTTCAAATAGTGCAAGAGTTTGATTTGTACAATTCCCACACTACTTACATAAAGTTTCAAATCAAATGTGGTTCAATTAGTGTGATTATTTAAAAGACATATAGGTGGATTGAATGTAGGATGGATGTAGATGGAAGTCAATGAAATTTGGATGAAGATAAATGAAAGGTCAATAGAAATTGGATGGCAATCATATTATTTGAAAGAGTACAAAAATAGTGTTGACCACTATATGGATATTATCTAGAGTATTACAACTCATCATATTAGTATGCCTCACAAATTCTTATAAATTCCAAAACAGTACAAAGTTAGTATTATATTGATTTTCATTGATACTAAAATAACAAAGGTCAATATCCTACTACATTAGTAATGCAGGATCACTTCTTGCTGATGGTTCTAAGGATTTTTTGCAATGTTTAATTGAAGATTTTGCTAAAATTATATTAAACATTGTTAAAAGTACTTGAAAACTTAAACAAATTGTAGATTTTTATTAGTGTATGTTAGAAAATTAATACTACTGTAGTATTGATGTTGGGTTAGATGGTTCCACAAAGATGCAACCCCTAATAGAAGAAGTTGAACCCACAATTCGTCTCTACTAAATATTGTTAGATTTTAACAAACATTTAATTTTAGCTACAAATCTATAGAAAATTTGAAAAAGAAGGTACAGTTACTAAGCTATATTTTATGGAAAAAAATCTTATAAGCTTATAAAAATAAATTTAATTTTAGATACCAAAGCAACAATTTTATTATACAAAATCCATTAGAAGTAGAAACTTTATCAAATTTTTGGAGCCATTCCATCAAAATATTTGAATATAAAATAAATAAAGTGTTGGGATAATTTTTATTTTGGTAATTTTTTACAATGGCTATTCTAAAGAAAACTTGGTAGATATTTTGCAAAATATTCTCCAATTTTGAATGGGTGATATAACTAAGAACCATCTAATTTTTCTTCAAAATAGAATGATATCACCACATTTGGATGAATGTATGCAAATTTTGGACAAGCGTTTGATGTTTCATCTCAAATTTACATGTATATGGATCAATGTACATTGCTTCCATCATTCTATTGAAGATTGCAAATTACCCCTCAATGTTCAATTACTCTACCTTCAATGATGATTCATTTTAAAATTGCAACTCATTCAATTAATATTCATTGAGAAAGCTTCAAGGAAAATCATCTAAAATAGCATTGGAAAGAAAAAAGAATATTTTGAGATGAGTGCACCTATAGTCAACACTAATAGCAATTGAATATGCTTAATTTTATCAAAAATAAATTATTTTATCAGATCTTATTGACAAGTTACAAGAGTTTCTAGTGCACTTTAGCTTGCATGATTTGGACAAAGCATAAAGTTTCAAAATATTATTTGTAAGCATACCAAAATTCACACAAAGTTTTCCTAGGCTCTCATGTTTTGATAGTAAACATCTTGTGTCGTCGATATTTAGGTTTCAATGTTGCTTTGGGGTCTAAGATTAGGTGTCACATTTTTGGTAGTAATGATTATGGGTGTACATACCTTATATAAATCAATGGCATGAATATTTTGGAAAAGTTACAAATATTTGTTATGATTTTTAATAATCTAATTAATCCCCTAGCATTCAACCATCCATTAGGTGGATGACAAATGTTTTGAAGGTGCATTTCATCCAATTAATATTCACTGAGGAAGTCTTAAGAGAATTTATATAATTTATCAATGGAAAGATGATATAGATACCCTCTTTGTATTGGCTGCTTTGATTCAGAAATTGAAGTGGAAAACCTCCAATTTTTTTAATTGCAATAGGTGAATTTAAAAAAATATCACCTTGTTTGGAAGTTGTTAGTTTTTGTATTTTGTACTCTCCTCAAATTAGTTTGAAGTATTTGATTCCAAGTATGAAGTCAAAATTTTCAAGTTTGATCATCTTGCAATAAATAGTTAATTCCTACATTTTTCCCCCAATTAAAAAAATTATCAACTTCTTTATTCATTGGAAGTAGTAGGACCTTTGTACACATGCATATAGAATTATAGATATGTTAGAAGAATTTCAATTTATCAATTGTCAATTTTTATTTTTAAAACTTCTATTATTAACCCAATAATAATACAACAACCTAGATGTGTCTAATGGATGGCTTCCTTGATCACTGTAGAAATGAAGAATGTTCCTATTGGTCCAAAAATCATATCATTTTTTAATGACTATCTTAGTGATAAGCCAACGTCTATCCAAGGTTAACCATGTAAAGTTGATGTAGACTTAAAAGGTGAAATGGATGACTTCAAACTAGTAGAAAGTTGGTATTGGAATACCATTGAAGGCACTAGAGCTTGGTGTCTATAAGGGCCTTTGGTACCAAACTTTAGTACTCTCACTTGGTGCTTTGGAACCAACTTTCTATTAGTGTGATTATTGCAATAGAAACAAAAAATGCACCTATTGGTGTCCAAAATCAAAGTACTTTGATGACTACTTTGATTGTAGGAGGCCGCATCCTTCCAAAATTAAGATGAATTCTCATCATAACATTGTATAACCATACAAATGGTCCTAGATACCTT
Organism: Climacium dendroides; assembly: GCA_950106755.1. Lineage (NCBI taxonomy): Eukaryota > Viridiplantae > Streptophyta > Bryopsida > Hypnales > Climaciaceae > Climacium > Climacium dendroides. The sequence continues at coordinate 18,997,772 of OX467090.1, read as the reverse complement.
AGAGGGACTTGTCACTTAATTCAAGGATTGGACTAGGATGAAAAGTGATGGAAGACAATTATATTCACCACAAGGGGCCCCTTTTCAAGGATGCTAAAGGGTCCCTATTTCATTGGTAAACAATCTTATGCATAGATTAGAATTGATTTTACCCTCTTTAGTTTAAGCAAGTTTGGATTAATACGATGAAAATTTGAAGGAACAAATCTCTTCATTGGATGGGACCAAGGAGGCTTCATCCCTTTCTTGTCCCCCGATTTAACCCTGGGATAAATACTAAGATTTTTTTCATTTTCCACCCACGATAAAAATTTGCAAATTCTAAATTCATATTTGAAATCACATGCCTCAAATTAGTGAAGTCGTGTGAAAAATTACAAAATTTACACGGCACAAAATAGAGGGTAATTTTTACATTTATCCTTGGAGGGACTTGGGTCAAAATACAAGACAAATTTTACATTTACATTTATCCTTGGAGAAACAGGGGGCAAAATACAAGACAATTTTTACATTTACATTTACCCTTGGAGGGACTTGGGTCGAAATACAAGACAATTTTTACATTTACATTTATCCTTGGAGGGACTTGGGGCAAAACACAAGACAGTTTTTACATTTATATTTATCCTTGGAGGGACTTGGGGCAAAATACAAGACAATTTTTACATTTACATTTACCCTTGGAGAAACGGGGGACAAAATACAAGACAATTTTTACATTTACATTTATCCTTGGAAAGAGGGGGGGGGGGGGAAATATAAAGCAATTTTAATTTTTATGTTTACCCTTGAAGAAAAGGGGGGGAGGGGTGCAAAATATGGGATAATTTTTATTTTCACATTTACCCTTGGAAAAACAGGGTGCAAAATATGGGACAATTTTTATTTTCACATTTATCCTTGGAGAAACGGGGGGCAAAATATGGGACAATTTTTATCTCCACATTTACCCTTGGAGAAACGGGGGGCAAAAATACGGGATAATTTTTACATTACATTTACGTTTACCCTTGCAAGGATGGCGGGGATAAAATACGGGTCAATTTTTTACTTTTACGTTTACCCTAGCAAGGGATGGGGGGGTAAAATACGGGGCAACTTTTACTTTTACTTTTACTTTTACCCTTTTGGGGGAGGGAGGGGGATGGGGGGCAATGATTAAAGGGGTGGGTTCGGGGTCCCCCCCCCCCCCCCTCCCTGAGCCGTTGGGCGGAGCTTCCAAGGGGGGAGCATGGGAATGTTTGTTGTTGCCTGTCAGCTAGGTGGCCCTGGAAATCAGGGCTGACTGGGGGCTGTTCCGGGCGGGATCCAGGGGGGGGGCCAGTGGGGGCGAGCCACGTTCCCCCTCGCGAATCGGGAAGGTTGACTGATGGAGTCACGGTTACTTCCAGAGCACGCCAAATGGACCGCAGTCACTTTCAGTTAACCATGGTTGGTGGTTGGGTGGGGTGGGGTCCCAGTACTTAACCCACTCAGTCAGTTCGGACTTCGGAACTGCCTGTGTTCATTGGATGAATGGTAACGAAAAGATCTTCAGTTGCCCGGCGCGATTCACGGATGAATGTTCCGTCGTCGTTCCACGAATTTCCGCTGGTAGGCAGGTAGGTAGGTAGGTAAGTAGGTAGGTAGGTACTTCAAACTGTTTTTAGTGTTACCAAAATTTAGTATAGAAAAATATCATGGTGGCCGGGCAGTCGGTTGGTGGGACTCTGTTTTGATTTGTTTTTCTGTTTTTTAAAAATTTCCTTGTGAATCTGTTTCTGGGGACGGTCACTTTGGGGGTCAGTCGCCATTTTAGAAACGGAAACGATCTGTTTTTGGGTGCGTTTTTTCAATTTTTTGGAAAATTTTGGAATCATATTTGCCCAAGAGTTCAAAAAGTTGTTGGTTTTGATTCTACCACATGAGTTGAAAGCAAAATCGGGAGGAAGTTTCGAAGATGGTAACAAAACAAGAATGGTGTGACCACGAGGCTATGCTCTAGATAAACAACAATAGTAGTTTACTAAACAACAACTAGTCGGATTTCATGTCTCCAAATCACAATTGTGTTGTGCATTGTGAATGTGGTTGCAGATAGGATTTGGAAACTCAAATTTAGAAATTAGAGTATTATCAATGTTTAGCATAGAAAATACCATAGAAATCGAAATCGGGGGTTTTAGTGTAGTTGGTTGGTAAGTCATCAGGGACTCTGGGTTTTTTTCTTTTAAAAAAATAAATTCTTTGTAAGTCTATTTTTGAGGATGGTCACTTTTAGGGTCAGTCGCTGTTTTGGAAATGGAAACGAATAGTTGTTTTGTTTTGTTTTTTTAATTTGGGGGAAAATTTTGAATTTATATTTGCCCAAGAATTCAAAAAGTTGTTGGTTTTGATTCTACCACATGAGTTGAAAGCAAAATCGGGAGGAAGCTTCGAAGATGGTAACAAAACAAGAACGGTGTGACCATGAGGCTACGTTCTAGATAAACAACAATAGTAGTTTACTAGACAACAACTAGTGGGATTCCACATCTCCAAATCACAACTGTGTTGTGCATTGTGAATGTGGAAACTCAAATTCAGAAACCAAAGTCGATGTATGCAAGAGTTGATGCCATAATCTCTGTCCAATTGACAAAGGGCAATAAATTGATAAAATGAAAAAATTGTATGTTATATTTTTGAACAACAATTTAGAATGTTTTTTAAATTACTATGATTAGTTGACTATTATTGCACCTGACCAAGAATGAAATTTGAAGAGTCCACATATGTAAGAAAGGGTGAAGCAACCTATATCTACAAAAAAAATAGTGAAATTACGATGTCCCACACTAGTTTCTCAAACATTTGACACTATATAAATATTTTTATACAATAATGCACTACTTTTGAATTAGGTATTGTTATAATTGGGACTCATGAACCTCCAAATGTACAAATAAAAATATTAAAAAAATATTTGTTGACCTTCATGGCTTATAAAGTAACTTTATTGATGTAAGGCAACCTAATTACTAAGGCAACCTAATTTCACTATTTTGTGTACATATTTTCAAGATCGTTTTAGGGCACAATGTTGGGAATAGATACCTTACTTTGTTTTTGCATGTCATATAACTTACAATCCTTTGGTTATGTTCCACCCACTACAAGCCACCACCTCCTTATTATAATAAGAGCTTTTACGTGGGAAGATCAATGCGTAGCAACTAAGAATAAAATTTTAGCATAATTTTTTGGCCAATTATATATAGAGCAATGTCCAAAGAGGAGGGCATTTCGGGGGAATAAAAAAGGCCAACAAGGAGGCTGGGCAGAGCCCAACGAAAAGGCATTTTTTTCTCCTAAAATGTACGACGATGAGAGGCATTGGATGGCATAAACTATTGACACAAAACCACAACTAGATGAAAAACAGGTCCGAGATGAAAGTCATGTGTGAAGAATCCATAATCCACAATTATGTGTGGAAAACCACGTAAAGTAGAACTACCCATCACCATACAAATTTGCTATCTAGGTACTTTGGAGAAGATATTTATGAGCTCTCATATTTTTCAAAGATTGAATTGTTTGAGAGAAGTCAATTGCAAAAAAATGAAGACATTCTGACAAGAATTGAATTTTTTGTGATTTTTCAAAGCTGAAATGTAAAACTGTGAGTAAACCCTTGGTAAAGCATGACCAAACCATTGTTGAAGCGTGGGCTAATGTGTCCGCTCCTGAGTGCATTGCTATCATGATTATGGATGAATAAGATTGTGGTAATAAGATATGGAAATGGGAGGAACATGTAGGTGGGGAAATTGGGTAAATGGTGGTAATGGGTAGTTCTACCTTAATTGTAGGATTGCACCAAATAACATTTCCAGAAAATGAGTATGAGGTTTGCTAGTGGTGGTTTATGACTAAGGCAATGGAACCCTAAATGTCAATATTCAAAAGGACCACATTATTTGTGTCAAAAAATTAAAATTAAAATTAAAAACTGCAATTGGGGGATGTTTGGTAGAAGAGTCAGTTCCCCCCAATGTCTGGGAACCTTTTCGAGTTTTACTAGTTAATTTCCTTTAGTTCTCACATTGAACCGGTTTTTGAAGAACTGAGTCCAATTATTTTCTCTATTTTTTACTCAAAATAAAAAATTTATAGATTTTTTTTTTTTTTTTTTTTTTTTCCCAATGTTTTCAAATTGCAAACAGTTTTTTTCCAATTCCTCCAGCTAACTTTGAACTAGCCAACATTTTTTTTCCAAATACTGGTCCCCCAAAGACTTATTAAGCACGGAGGAGTACCGTTCTTTTTGAATAATTTGCCGACCAAATCAGAGGCTCCCAACTGGGGAATGAAGGAACCCCGGGGTCTGGGAATCACTTAACATACATGGACGGCCGAGAAGTCAGAACATTTTTTCGGATTCTAAAGTCCACCCCAAACAGGAATTTATGCTCTGGGCATAACATTCAGTATGCTTTTGTTTATGCACAGTTTGTTTGTTTTGGGTGTTTTTTTTACCAGTTGGCTACAGGCAGAAGAAATTTTCAATTTGTGGGGGTCAAACTAGCAAGAATAGTGCTATATTTTATTTTAAGACAAGTAGTCAAATTTTATGTAGGCATCACCCAATTTTGATGTAGATATCATCAAGTATATCACTCAAATAGAATAGTGGTGTATTTTATTTTTAAGACTAGTAGTCAAATTTTATGTAGGCATCACCCAATTTTGATGTAGATATCATCAAGTATATCACTCAAATAGAATAGTGCTATATTTTATTTTAAGACAAGTAGTCAAATTTTATGTAGGCATCACCCAATTTTGATGTAGATATCACCAAGTATATCACTTAAATAGAATAGTGGTGTATTTTATTTTTAAGACTAGTAGCCAAATTTTACCTAGGCATCACCTAATTTTGATGTAGATATCACCAAGTATATCACTTAAATAGAATAGTGGTGTATTTTATTTTAAGACTAGTAGCCAAATTTTACCTAGGCATCACCTGATTTTGATGTAGATATCACCAAGTATATCACTCAAGTATTCAAGCATGATTAGTGAAGAAATGTGTGGTCACCTCTCCAAAACCATATTTACAAATAAAGTTTATCTCATGTCTACAAATAAAGTGATAACACTATTTACTAATGAGACAAGCGGAAAGGTTCCCCTTTTGCATCTTTGGAAATGGGCCCCCTTATAGTGAACAAAATTGTTTTATTGATGGCTCCTTGTCCACTTCCAAATCCCTAGAATTAATTGGTAAGTCCTTGCTATGTATCTAGAAAAGTATGAAGTAGCTTCTACTCTCAAAGCGACCTTATAAATATTGACTGCATTTAGAGAAGCTAAACTCAATCTTTGATACAATTTTCAATAAATTTTTGTAGGAAGAAAAATGGAATTGGTATTGAACCCAATGAAGTTGTTTCCATATTTTTTGGACCTTCGTAGAATTAGTTACGACTTTTTGGAGTTGAAACACAATGGTCACTAAAAGTGACCACCTCCTCAAATGTATGTTGTTGATGCATTGAGGAAAGCAAAATGTACCTTTGTGTTAGTTAGCAACCTTTTCTTCTTCTTGAAACACATGGACAATTTCCATTGATACAAGGGAAAGTACACAGAACCAAAGGACAAGTCCTTGATAGGGAATTTTTAAGAATTTTTCAAAAACTAAGAAGCAAACAATGCAAGCACCAACACAAATATAGTTGCCACTTTAGGTGAGCCAATTTCCAGCTTATTTTGAGATGGGATCTTTTACCGAAGAAGAAGTTTGACTAAGAGCCATATGTTGTCAAAGCAACAAACGAAGGTACCTTCCTTGTCACGGTAGAGACCACAAAGCTTGGCCGTTTTGAAGCAAGCCACATCTGTGCATAGTCAATAAAGGCTTCCCAAAGAACTTGCTCAAGTGAAGGTGGAAAACTACCTAATACCACCATCCACCCAATTCTACCACCTACATGATCCTCCCAATTTTGTCAATGGCCTATTTGTTACTACTATCTTTACAACCCTTTATCATGATGGCAATGCACTTAGAAAGCAGGTTTGTTCATGATTCAACAAGGGTCTATTCACTATTTAACACTAGTGTGCCTTGTGCTGTTGCTACAATTAAAACAAAAATAAAAGTAATTTTTTTAATTTTTTAATCTATAAAAAACTTCAAAATTCAATAACTTTCTCACCGTAGGTTCAAACACCATGAAACAAAGCCCGTGCACCCCTCCTTGCTAAGAGTTTTCCGACGGTACCAAGAACGCAAGTTGGGGGATGCACGGTCTAAGAGATCTCAACAAAACAAACAAAACAAAACATAACAAAACAAAAACAAAACAACTAAGCAAACTTAAAAGTATGGATTTTTACTTTAAAAATTCACAAAAAAATTCACTTCTTGTCAAAATGTCTTCATTCTTTTTGCAATTGACTTCTCTCAAACTTTTTCAATCTCCAAAAAATATGGGAGCTGACAAATAGCTTCTCAAAAGTACCTAGATGGCAAATCTAAGGTAGAACTGCCCAATACCACCAATTACCCAATTCTGCCACCTACAGGTTCCTCCCATTTCCGTCAATTGACATATCTATTACCACAATCTTATCAATCCTTCACCATGATGGCAATGCACTGGGGAGCGAACACATCAGCCCACGCTTCAACAACGGCCTGACCATGCTTCAACAAGGGTCTACTCACAGTTCTACATTTCAGCTCTGAAAAACCACAGAAAATTCAATTCTTGTCGGAATGTCTTCATTCTTTTTGCAATCTACTTCTCTCAAACAATTTCATCTCTGAAAAATATGAGAGCTCATAAATAGCTTCTCCAAAGTACCTAGATTGCAAATCTGTATAGTAATGGGTAGTTCTACTTTATGGGTAGTTGTACCTTATTGGGGTCGTTGTTACTAGGATTGCTTTTAGAGGAAGGGGCACATTTTTTTTTGTAATTTTTTTTTAAAAGTGACCATAGCCTGGTCGTACTAATAAGTTAACAATGTCATGGAAGTTGATGGAAGTTATGAAGTTTCTGTGCACATCTGCAAACTGTAAACTGTCAACTGGGTTTGGGGGGACAATGAATAGAATGACTTCCTTGCGACCATTGAGTGAAGGGCAGGCAAATTCACCTTTGTTTGACCCTCAGTCAGTCGCGCGTTGAAATGAGAACATGCAGAGAGTCAGAATACAGACAAACGCAACAACCACACTAGAATAACATTTAGTGTTACCTAGTACACTATATGATTTTTTTTTGGAACGCCATAAAAGCTTTGGCAAGCCTACTCGTAACGTAACGTAACCCATGGGTAACCCGTAAATGACACCAAGGACGTTTTTCGGCCAATGAATGACAAAAAAAATCTCTCCATGTAGGACAGAAGTGCCACTATTCATCCTCCAACTTTTGTGGGGAAAGGGGACGTCTTCTATAGTAGCTTGACTCCCAATGAGTGCTTTTTCGGGGTTTTAAAGGCAACATTTCACACGGTACCCAAGGAGATGATTTCCATGGCGACCGGCTCGTTGTTTATGGGTTAACTAGTGTAATTAAACAATTCCGGCTCCCTTGGAGGAGGGACAACGCCTCCACGTATGCCCAAGAGTGAACTTTGTTATATAGTAGCTGACCCACTTCCAACTATCACCCCATATAGGTTGCTTTCTTCCCACAAACACGGGGAGGACACTATTTACGTTTTAGCAACCCACGTGCGGCGGAAAATGTAATATATGTAATACATCTTAAAATTTAATTTTTAAAAAAAATTATGGAGAGATTTTACAACTTTAAAAGTTTATGTTTTGAATTATTGATATTTTTTTATGCTAATAGTAATTAGTTATAAATTTTTTAAGAAAAAAGATACACCATAAAGCTAAAAATAACTTTCACACCTCTATATTATATAAGAAAAAAAAATTGAAAAATGAAAAAGAAATTCTATAGAATAGCTTTCTATTGAAAGTTTATTTTGGTTGAATATTGATGCAATAGTCATCTTCATGCGAGCTCTATAAATATTTTAGTTGGAGAACATGCCATTTTAGTTCATTTTTCAACCCTTTCTAGACAATATATCTTATGTTATTTGGAATTGAAATTTTTGTCAATAGAAACCTTTAGTCATTGTTAAACAAAGCTCAAAATTTTAGGATGAAATTATAGTTTATTCAAAAGTAAATAGGGGGTCAAAAAATCACTCCTCCACACGTGGGTACCTCAAATGTAGTGAGAGTGTCCTCCCCGTGCCCACAAAGTTGTGATGGACTTCAAGGAATTGAAAGGTCTATATCACCATTACAAGTCAAAGAGAATTTTTCACTAAAAAATGCATACTAATTATATTTTGTATAATAAAATTTTGAAAAAATATACAATCCTTCTAAACTCTATTTCAGTACATAGGAAAAATTCCGCACTCAAAAAAACTGTGCTCCAAATATGCCTAATTGCTTAAGTGGTTGGAAATGGGTTAGCTATATTAGTTTGTGGAGGATCATCGACTAACTAGGAAGTTGCAATGCTAGTGTCATTGGTTTCCAAGAAAGTTACAAGAGAGTCATTGCATGGTTGGAAAGTTACAAGAGAGTCATTGCCTCGTTGGGAAGTTGTCATATTGGGACTCGTACTTTTTGTGAAAACAAAAGAGATCGGCTTTGTTAGTATTGGTGAACAATGTAAATAATAAACACTTAAGTAATAAACAATGTAAGTAATAAATATTATTGGTGTATCATATTGGTTTGAATAAGCAAAGAACAAGTTCATATTTGTTATCAAGAATTTTATTTTTTACTAGCGGTTGGCGCTTGCTATGCTACGCATTCACCATTAGAATTTCATAAGAATTTTTATGTATTAGATAGAATGCAAAGCAAGAATTTCAAAAAATCTTCAGATAAAAATTACTAAAATCTTCATATAATTTTTTTAACAAATAAATATATACTAAAATAAACAATAGAAATTTAATGAATGATGAATGAAATACATGCAATGATGAATACGATAAAAGACAGAATGCATTAGAAATTTGAGTCAATTGTTACAAACAATGGCAACCCAAATAGAAAAATTTAAAGAACAAATTTGTAAATCTCAAAAGCTTTGTAAACAATTCAATTGTTGCAAAATCCAAAATCAATTCAATCTAATAAATTTCTCAAATCATTTGGTTGTGCAATAGAAAATTGAAATTAGAAGCTCAAAGCTCACAAAAGCACAAAATTATAGAAATGTAAAAGAAGTATAAAGCCAAGAAAAGCAATGCAATTGCTACCTTTATAATATCATCATATTGATACTCTTTAATATCACCTCAATTGCAATGACTATATTATTTCTATAATATCACCCTTTTGTAAAAAATGATATTACAAAGGTAATTGTGAAGTGCTACTCTGTTTCAGTAATATCACATTGTGTGAAAATATGATTTCTATGTATGCATTATTGGAAATATTTTTATAAAATAATTAAAATAATTATTTTAAAGACTTATCGAAATCATTATCATGCATTCTACTCAAATATATCAAATTTTTACTAACATGTGATACAATGAATGCGTAGTATAACAAGCACGAGCCTCTAGTATTAATGATAGCATTTGTGATATTACAGAGGGACTTATGATTTTAGTAGTATGATTATATAGTAAGTAAGCAAAATCAATAGAAGACAATCTAGTCATCAAAAGCAAAATGTTTTATAATTCTATAACACTTGACCTTTGGTAAAGGTTTGACCTCAGATAGTCCAAACGATGAGACCTATAATAGAAGTAGTTGCCAAAAAATGATATAATTATTGGATGAATAGAAACTTTCTTTGTTTCCTACATGAATCCTAAAAGCCATTCATCAAATACTTTTTATCCAAGTTCAAGAGTTACAAGATACCTACTTTATAAACAAATCAACCCCAAAGTATAAAAGTTGTTATTCAACTACAATCTATTAGATGAATTTTCTTAACTTATTTTCAATATTAATAATCATAATTTGTAGGAAACTCAACTTTTTATTAAATGAAATCTTTTGTAATTTTTATTTCATTCTATTTTCATTCATTCATGAAAGCCATGGCAAATTTAATTTTGTTAGCAATTATGGCAAGTTGACAAACCTTCACAACTTAATAATCTTTGAGATTTTCAACTTAGTTTTTGCAATTTAACTTCTAATTTTTTTAGCTTCTAAGAGTTTTATTCTACATTAAATAAAAATCCAAAGTTTGAATAATTTTTTATCGAGTCCTTTTGAATTGTTATCATATAATCTTAATATAGACATATTATGGATAATCTAGGGATCCTCCAATAATATCATGTATGGATTGAAAGTTTACAATGCTTGATGACAAGGGAGTGAAAAAATTGAAATTGAATTGAAGTCCTTCAATTCTCTCTTGTAGGTCAAATCTTAAATGATGGTCATAAAAAATATGAGGTCAAAAATAGTAACATATATAACTATAATCAATTTATGGCCTCTCCAAATCTACTCTACATTATTTTAAAATGAATTTCCAATGTGACCTCCCCTAAATTGAGCATATTCGAGGCTCTTCTCCAAAAAATCTTTGAAGCTTTTTTCCAAGATATCTTTGAAGCTCTTTACCAAGATATCTTCGAGGCTCTCCTAGAGAATCAAGATTTGGAAAGCATACCCTTGCCTAAAATCTTGAATATTAAAACCATTATTTTTTTCAAAATCATATTTTGATTTTTAAAATAGACTTTATAATATATTCAACTAAAAACAAATACTAAAATAATAATTTTATAAGTTTTTATTTAAATTTAAAGCTTTTAAACATCCAAATATAGTATCTAAAGCACTTAGGGGTTAAAAAAATATTGGTTATTAATTTCCTACTAAACATTTTTTTAGTATTGGTGATGACATTTTTCAGTTATTTGTTTGAGTTATTAGCAATTTAGTGTTTGGAATAATCTATATTACTTTCCAAAAATAATAAAATCTTAAGAATTAATACAAAGTATTTATTGTTAAAAAAATTAATGTGTTCATCATTAGATTTCTTTATCTTGGGTTGCAAGACATGCAAATTTTTTAAACACAAAAGGACGTTGAGGCCAAAAAGTAGACATTCAAGATTAAAATAGAAATAAAAATGCGCCTATTGATCTATAAATAAGATCATTTGGGGGCAAAGTACCTTGGTGATAGGTTGTCACTCTTTAGTGGTTAAAGTAACACATAAAAATTGACTTGCCAGGCATAGATATTAAAAAACTTAACTCCTAAAGGACCGAGGCCTTATTTCTGCCAAAAAACACTCAAAACTATCATTTCTGTAGCAAAGAGTAAAAGAATTTGAAAATTAATTTTTTTACACATTCAATTGTAGGATCTTATACCTTACTAGTATGAAAATGTGTGGAAAAAATCTCAGAAATTTTGACCACATAGATTAAAAGATATTTGCGTTTAAAGTGAAAAAAACAATTTTTTCAGCACCTTGCGGGACTGGATTTTTTGACTTTGAACTTTTTTAACTTAAATGTTTTGCACTACAAAGTTTTGAGATTTAAATCCTTATTGTGTGAAATTGAGTTGAGAGTTTAGGGGATTTTTTTTCCAAAAAACCCTTAATTTCCATGCTTAAAAAAATTGTTAAGTAGAAGTAGGTATGAGAAAGAAGGAAAATCTAAATTATCAATATCTTTAAGATGGAATTAAAATGCACTAATTCCAATGGTGAGATTGTTCTAGCAAGCAAACAAAATCATGTAATATTTTTTCTTTAGAAAAATTGTAAAAATTGCATTCAGAAATGAATTCTATAAGTTATTTTTTTCAGAAAGATGCTCAAACTACCCGAAAAACAAGATTGTCCATAACTTTCTCATAATAAGTCCAAATGGAATGAATCAAAGCTTTCCATGTAGACAAAAATATAATCTACAAGAGGAAAAAAATTCAAATTCAAATTTTGCAATCTTTTTTGCTGCCTGAACTGCCCCCCGTCCCCTGTTTTGAGCTTGTTTGGTCATAACTTTTGTTTCTGGGCACCAAATGTGAAAAAATTTATATTCCCACAAAGATCATTAGTTTTTCTATCTTCAAAAAAAAAATTCAAAAAAACATGACAAAATTTTAGCCCGTAGGGACCTGCCCAAAATCCAATTTGTCCCCTGAAGGGACAATGGTTCTTTAGGCATTAACAAAGTTGAGCTCGTGCTTGACTCATTCACTTCAAGATCATCACTATTCACCTTGAGATTCTAGTGTTGTCGTCACTTATAACATTGTATAACTAAACAATGGTCCTTCCTATGATGGAAAGGTATTATGTTTTGTTAGGTACATGAGAGGGGCTTATTAATTAATTCAAGGATTGAGGTTGACAAAGGAATCATATAAGGCAACTTTGTTCATTAGAGAGACAATGATGCTAGTTTATGAGTATGAAAATGTGAAGATATGAGCCTTGAGAGCATATGCATAAGTAGATATCCTACAACCATTGAAGGGACTTATAATTTAAACACCTATAATATAAGGATCTATTAACATTTATACTATAATCATAGAAATCAAGATTTTTATAATATATAGACCTATAATATAGGTGTATAGTCTAGCTTCTAGATTTACGGGCTTACACTCCTAGGCTTACATAATGGCAATTCTCATTAGAGGTTGCCTTTTTCAAGGATGTAGAAGGATCCCCTACCTCATTGATAAACAATGTTATACTATTCAATTTGAGAGTATAAATTTCATATATTGAGAGAGAAGTTGAGTGGCATGTCGACATTTAAATCTTTACTTTCAAGCTAAAGGGTGAGTTGCCCGGGGACGATAGATTGACAAAAACAATCAATTTTTTGAGGTATTTGGACTCTTTAAGATGGTTGTTGTGTTTGTGGTAGGGGGCATTCTCATGTACGACATCACAAAGTTCCTTTGTCACGAATTGTTACTAATAATCATATGATTATCGTTGGACATTACTTTCATGTTACATTCATTCATTTGGAAATATTATTACAACACAATATTGACATTCATGATGACAATGTGATTTAGGCATCTCATTCATATGTAAATTTTAAGTGTTGAAGTTGCACGATAGCTATGCCTTACTGAATATGTATAACTTCAGTGGCATAACGATGGGTGATTGATTTTGTGCAATGTTAGTGCTAATTGAAGACATATGAAGTTAGCGCAATAATCACACAATATCATGTCCATGCATAGTTATTGCACTAACATTGCATTTTTATCTTTTACAATTTCTGTACTACGTACTAAGTCGATTGAAAAATAGCCTTTGTAAAATCAGCAAACTTCAGACCTCATTCAGGCATAGTAGATCAACTATTTTCAAAAAACTTTGAACTAAAAGAAGTTGTCCAATGAAACTAAATTTCACCTCCAAAAATCCGTTTGTGCATTTGATCTTCCTATAAAAAATTATGAACAAAATTCAGAGAGGGGTTGGAATGGACAATTCTTTTTACATTTGTAAACCTCCTCTCTGAATTTTGTCCATAACTTTTTATAGGAAACTCAAAATCACAAATGGATTTTTGGAGGTGAAATTTAATTTAATTTTACACCTTTTCTTAGTTCAAAGGTTTTTGAAAAAAAATTGATCTACTATGCCTGAATGAAATCTGAAGTCTGCTGATTTAACAAAGCACTTGGAAAAAAAATTGAAAAAACTTAATAAATAAGTTACAACTCCCTCTTTGTTCACAAGTATGAAGTAGATGCATCGTAATGATGTGATAAAATGATAATAATGCATTGTAACGATGCGATAATGATGTGAAGTAATGCATTGTAATGATACAATAAACTATAATTAACATGTGAACCCATGAAACAACGATAACCACATGATAATTGTTAACAAACTGTAGGGTTTAAACTTTGTGATGGAGGAGTGCAAATTTTGAGTTAGCCTCTATAGGGGTGGAAATGCTTTAAGGTTGAAATCATAGATTATAAATACAAATTGACTACATGTAAAATAGTATTACCAAATAGATCCTACAACTATAGAGGTCACTATCTTTGAATATGTTAGAGTTAATTGTAAAGTAGGAGGAAATTGGATTTTTCCTTGAATAAATAGTAAAAAGAACTAGGTATTAAACTCCTTTGGGGTTCAAAAAGACCAAAATAGAGTTCATTTGAGTTTTGGTCCTGATTTTCTTTCACCAATGAGAACTCATGAGCATGTAGCATATGGGATTGGGGACTATAATTCAAGACAAGAACCATGAGTCTAGAATTTAATTGAAGATGAAGTGGTAGGCCACAATGCATTTGTTGTCGGGGACCACAACTTAAATTTAATTTACAATTAGAGTAAACGAGTCATTTACCGCACACATCTAAGAACGACACAATAACCATTGCCAATTATTGCACAGTAACTGCACAATTCAACTACCAATTCAATTGTGATGGGAACAAACTTTTGTATCACCATCCAATGACCACACACTATGCGGTGAAGGGATACAAGGAACTTTTGACTAAATTTCAAGTGCATCGCCTTCAAATTGCAATTAAATTTGTAGAAAGATATCTTTTTGCATTCTATTTTTTGAAGGTGAATCTTAATATGACATTTGCTAATCACGCCAAATTTCAAAACATGTAAGCCTCTATATTTATTGGAGAAATATTGGAATTTTGTCTATGCGGTGATTAACAATTTTACTATATAGACCAAGTCCAAACCAGTTTATGATTAACTCTATTGGTCAAATTCAACTTGAAATCGATCAAAATACTAGATCTTTTATTAACGTATTCTAAAATCTAAACATTTTATAAAGAGTGCTTCGGCAAACAAGGATAAAATATTCTATTTAAAAAAAACTAATAACTAAATAATTTTATAACCTATTCATAATTGTTAGAATTTTAATAATTTGTTCAGAATTGACTATCCCTTAAAAAAGCCCCCCCCGTGCAACCTACAACTTTTGGATTGACTATGCATTTATAATATGATTAGCAAATTTGCTAAAGGAAAGTAAATTTAATCCTAGAAGGACACTATAGACCCAAAGTCATGATGGATGATTTTATTGTCATTTGTAAAAACAAAGAATGCACATATTGATTCAATAATCAAAGAAAAATGACTACCTTGGTTAGGGAGGGAAGGTACTTCTTAGCTTCCAAAGTTAACCCTAGAAGGAAAAATTAGTTACTATGGAAATCGATCTTTTGGATTATGTGTGAATGACTTTGCTAAAGTCCCAAAGTTCCTATGGGAAACTCTTAGGATTTCAGGTAGGCTTCGTATGATCTTAATTTTTGACATAATTTTTTGAAGATAAAAAATCAGATTAACTTTATGTGAATATAATTTTTATCCCAATTGGTGCCCAAAAACAAAAGTTATGCCACCATGAGTCCAAAAAGCAACTCAAAGAGCAGCTCCAAAAAATCATAAAAAGTTAAATTTTTAAAATTTTTAAAATTTTTTCTCAAGAATTATATTTTTGTTTACATCTGAAGCTTTGATTCATTCCATTTGGACTAATGATGAGAAAGTTATGGACAATCTTAATTTTTAGGGAATCTAAGCATCTTCTTAAAAAAATCTTAAATTTGTCACTTTAAATGCAAATATCTTGCAATCTAGAAGGTCAAAGTTCTTGAACTTTTTTTCCACGCATTCTTATACTAGTATAATACAAGATCTTACAATTAGACATATTATTTTATTTTTTTAAAAATTTTTGCTCTTTGCAATAGAAATGACAGTTTGAGTGGATTTTGATGAAAAAAAGGCCTTGGAACTATAGGGGTTAAAAACAAAACATAGACTATATGATTCCAGTGTTGTCATACTATTTTATACAAACATTTTATACAAACATGGTTTTCTTTCATGCATTCAAGAGGTTTTTTAAAAATCATTGTGTTAGAGAGACGTAACTTAAAGCCCAAATAAACCCAAAACTTAACCCTTGACCTTGACTGCAGATGATTTCAAAAATCAAACACTCCACAGGAGCTCATTTGGAAAGATGTGCACACAATCCTCGGTTAGCCTGTCACTACATTTGACTAACTTAAGTTAAAGAAAAAGAAAGAACACTCAAGTGACTAAAATCAGCTTGAAAGTTGAGTTATGCCTTTCGTTTGCACCCAAAACAAAAATTAAAAAACTTTTTAAAAAAAAAACTAAAAAAAAAAAAAGAGGCTTGAAAGTTGAGTTTCTCCTTTTCATTTGCACCCAAAATATATAAAACAGTAAAAAAAGAGAGAGCTTGAAAGTTGAATTTCTCCTTCCGTTTGCACCCAAAATAAGCAATAAGGTGGTCTGCTCTAAAAGCAAGCAGCTTCTTCAAATCACCCCTATATTTAGGTCTGAAATGGATAGTAGGTGGTCCTTGAATGGACCTCTCAAGCCATTGAGAGAATTAAGAGAAAAACATTATTTATTGCAAGAGCCAATTGTTGGCCTTCGTTTACTGAAATCACTTTACAAGTTGCAAGTGGTTGGATTTTGGAAGACCTAGGGTCACAAATAGGTGCCTACAACAACAAAAATTTGAAAATTCATAAGTAATTCAAAAATGATTCAAAAAATATGAAACCACTTGTGTGACATTCCACATCCATTTTTCTTTCTCTGAAAAATGATCTTAAAATATTTCTACTTATAGAAACCTTTGAAAAAGGGGACCAACCGATAAATGGTCGCTTTAAGGCCATACTACTTTAGGGATAGTCACACCTTCTTTGCTCACCACCTAAAATTTGAAGAATGGGGATATGGTAGGTTAGGATTGTTTTGCTGTAGAGAGAATATATATTGTTGCGAAGCTTTAACTTTGCCACGTCCATTATTATCCCTTGGAGGTGAATAATGGGTGTGGTGAAGCTTTGTGAGCGAATTTTTTCATTTGGCGCTTCCACAAGGTGGCTTGCGTATTTTTAGTTTAAATGAATACTACCTCCATTCCAAAATAAATCCGGGGTTTTCAAATATACTTGTCCCAAATTAAATTCGAGATTTGCTCTCCACAACTTAATGGACAACGACTAAAACTACTTCGAACACCCAAAAGCAACCAAATCTGCAAATATCACATTCCATAGACTCTATAGCAATTCAATCCCTACAAAGGGAATCGAAATGCAACTTCTAACCAACCAAAGGCGAAGAATTAAACTTGCAACTATGCAAAGAGCTACTACTAACAAACCTTTTGTTGAGAATTTTTCGGACTTGAATCACAAGACATTGTCGGAATTGAATATAGAGGACATCCATGGACATCACTACACCAACATTGCTTGGAGATTGATCAAAATTAATACCACTGGAACAATTCCACAAAGGGGAAAAAAAATTGTTGATTTCGCCGCCTGTTTTCAACATGTGCCGCTTCAGTGTTGACTTCCACTCTTTTTACACCTAGTGGGGTTTAGTAAAAGCTACAATAACTACAAAATCCTTTGAAAATAGGAGTTACTCTCACACTCATCTAGCCATTTCTCGAAAACCCTGAATTCATTTTGGAACGGAGGTAGTATATTCTTTGGAGAAACCCCTCCAAACAACACAAAAGGAGGGTCACACCTTCCTCAGCAAATTCTAGATCTTGATTGGCTCCAAGTTTCTCTGCTCCGCTACTCGTTCTTCAAACAAAATCTCATTTTCAGAGAAGGTGTGACTACCCTAATTTTTTTTAAAAGAAGCCAAAAAAAAAATAGGCTTATAAGTTGAGTTTATCATCCTTTTTGTTGGCACTAGAAACATAAATCTATACATTAAATCAGGATGTTTGTTTTGTTATATTTTGTTTTATTTGTCACGTTGAGATCTCCCAGACCGTGCGTCCCCCGATCGCATGCTTCATACTGTCAAAAAGCCCTCGACAAGGAGGGGTGCACCAACTTGGTTTTGCGACGTTCCAACGTACGATGTGAAAGTTGTGCTTTTTTAAAGTTATTTTTGTTTCTAAAAAAATTAAAAAATTACTTTTATTTTTGTTTTGACTGTGGCAACGACACAGGCCGCACACTAATAAACAATTTTTTTTTAAAAGCAGGCTTGCAAGGTCCACGACAAACACTAATTGAGAGGAGGCAGCATTGCTGACTGTGGAAGAGCACTGGTGCTCCCTGCCTGCCTGATTGTTTTGTCATTCAAATGATGAAGGTCTTGCATGTCTTTTGGGAAGGACCTCATCGGGTTGGGAATAAAAGCGCCACTCAATACCAAGTCCATGAAGGCATCCTCAACTCACACTCATCCGCAATGGCAAAACGCAACTCCCTTTCCTCGAGAGGATATGCATCCATGGATGTGAAAGCAACCCAAACCCTCCCTAAAAAAAATTAAAAAAAAAAAAAATGTACATAACTGGAAAAACATCGTCAAGCTGGGATATGTATTGACCCAATTAAGGTAGAACTACCCATTAGCATACAGATTTGCTAACTAGGTACTTTGGAGAAGCTAGCTACTTATGAGCTTTCATATTTTTAGGAGATGGAATTGTTTGAGAGAAGTAAATTGCAAAAAGAATGAAGACATTCTGACAAGAATTGAATTTTTTTGTGATTTTTCAAAGCTGAAATGTGAAACTGTGAGTTGGATCCTTGTCGAAGCATGATCAGACCATTGTTGAAGTGTGGGGTTGATGTTTCAGAGATGGAATTGTTTGAGAGAAGTGAATTGCAAAAAGAATGAAGACATTCCTACAAGAACTGAATTTTTTTGTGGTTTTCCAAAGCTGAAATGTGAAACTGTGAGTTGGACCCTTGTTGAAGTATGACCAGACCATTGTTGAAGTGTGGGGCTGATGTGTCTGCTCCCCAGTGCATTGCCCATCATGATCATGGATGAGTAAGATTGTGATAAGGTAGAACTACCCATTACCATACATATTTGCTATCTAGGTACTTTGGAGAAGCTAGCTACTTATGAGCTCTCATATTTTGTCAGAGATGGAATTGTTTGAGAGAAGTGAATTGCAAAAAGAATGAAGACATTCTGACAAGAATTGAATGTTTTTGTGATTTTTCAAAGCTGAAATGTAAAACTGTGAGTAGACCTTTGGTAAAGCATGACCAGACCATTGTTGAAGCGTGGGTTGATGTGTTGGCTCCCCAGTGCATTGCCCATCATGATCATGGATTAGTAAGATTGTGGTCATAGGAGGAAGTTGTAGGTGACGGAATTAGGTAAATGGTGGTAATGGGCAGTTCTACCTTAGATAAGGTTGCAGCCTTCACTTGTGCGCATTTTCCTTGTGTGCATAGAACACGGTCTCTCTGCTAGCAGCCGAAACTATTTCAAGCTTTCCACCGATGACTGACGGACTGCACTCACTGGTGCATTCAAGTTCGTGCAATTGAAGTTCAATCATGTGACTTATCAACTTATTAGACCAAATGCAATTGAAGTTCAATCATGTGACTTATCAACTTATTAGACCAAATGCAATTGAATCCACCAAGTGCTCCAATATTCAATTGGATAGCTCCATGTTTAGGAAGCTACAGTAACTTATTAGTCCCCCAAATTAGTTAAAATTAGTTACAATTGCTGCTGAGGAGTACCACATTATGGGCTTCCAACGTACAAGTGTAAAGCCATTCCAGTCTGTCTGCCTTTCCCTTCCCTTCCTCACTTCCTTGTCCTCCAGCTGCCAGTTTATTCCAGTTGGGATCCAACACAGCCACCTGGCCAGCATGATCTCAGGGGCATCAAGCAAGCAGGCAGGCAGGCAGGGCGACCGTTATTATTCATAGCACAAGTTCTATCTCCTTGCATGCAGCGGGAAGCTGGCACCATGACGGACAAACCAAGAGGGAGGAAAAAAGGAAAAAAACAAAAACAAAACAAAAACAAAAACAAAACAAAAACAAAAACAAAAACAAAACACTCTTTCCTCTCTCTCACACACACACACACAAAAAAAAATAAAAATAAAAAACCCCAGAAAAAAACGAAAAAATAACAAAAAAAAAAAAAACATAGAAAGAGAAAGAAGGAAAAACTTGGTACTTATCATAGCCCCTATAATACAGACAGCCCCACCGCGGTGTGAAAGATGCACCTCTCTCTGATTGGTCTCTCTCTGAGTGCTGCCCTTAAAAAAATGAGATGGCAGGCACCCAGTAGCAGAGACAGAGACAGAGAGCGAAAGGGCACACTACAATACAATACCTTAAGCTTACTAGCTGTCCTTCCAAAGGTTCCCAATTCCCTTCAAGGCTTTCACACAACTGGTTAAAATTCACTCCATTGCTACTTCAAATATTCAGTCGCTGAAATCAGTACAGTCCATTGGAGAAAATCCTTTGGAAAAAAAACTAGGTTTTTAGTCAAGACTAAGGTAGAATTACCCATTACCATACAGATTTGCTATCTAGGTACTTTGGAGAAGCTATTTATGAGCTCTCATATTTTTCAGAGATTGAATTGTTTGAGAGAAGCCAATTGCAAAAAAAATAAAGACATTATGACAAGAATTGAATTTTTTGTGATTTTTCAAAGCTGAAATGTAAACCTGTGAGTAGACCCTTGGTAAAGCATGACCAGACCATTGTTGAAGCGTGGGCTGATGTGTCCGCTCCCCAGTGCATTGCCATCATGATCATGGATGAGTAAGATTGTGGTAATAAGATGGGCCAGTGACAGAAATGGGAGGAATTGGGTAAGTGGTGGTAATGGGTAGTTCTACCTTACAACCAAACGATAGGATTTGATGGAGCCAATTTGCAACTTTCTCCACGTTGAAATTAAGGTAGGTACACCCAAATGTGCCACTAACCTTAATCCCCACCATCTATACTTGTATGTACATCTCCAAATCCAAAATCAATTCTCGGAAGAAATGCTTTCGCAACCAAACTTTGTTCCTTCATAACATTTGGATACAATATCCAAATGCCATGTTCTTCTGTGGTGCGTTGGAACCTCCTTTCACTTGCCAACAAGAATATATGAAAATTTGAGCAGTCTCGTAATAGAAAATAGGCTCAGTAGCAAAAAGTGGCGGTTTGGGGTGTACCTACCATTGCATCTGTTTAGTCAACCAATTTTGTATTGTAATACTCCCAATCATCCTTCATGACTTGTAAAACAATTTTTTTTTTTTTTTTTTCTATTCTTTTTTTTCTCTCTTTCCAATACTAAGTTTACTCACTCTCAAGGTAGGCGACCAGAGCGGATGCTTGTTTGTCTTGAAGGTAGCATGTTGCACCGATAAAATTCCACAAACTAAGTTAAGTTAAGGTAGGTACACCCAAACGTGCCACTAACCTTAAAAACCGCCATCTATACTATATGTACATTTTTCAAAAATCAGTTCTGTACCTACGTGGAAGAAACGCTTTTCGAAACCAAACTTTGTTCCTTCATAACTTTTGCATACAACATCCAAATGCCGCGTCCTCTGGTGCGTTGGAACCTCCTTTCACTTGCCAACAAGAACATAAGGAAAATTTGACCAGTCTCATAATAGAAAATAGGCTCGATAGCAAATAGTGGCAATTTTGGGTGTACCTACCTTACCTTAGTTGTGGGAACTCTGGCTTGCATGCACTCCCTGTCTGTTGGGGTCCTTCCCTGCCTGCCGGCCGGCCTGAGTGCAGGTACACCCCCCACCCGTTCCCATCTCTGGGGAGGTATTGAGCAAGCGTAAGTTTTATCCACAATGTGTGCGAAAGGTCATATCATTCATATCAGTTGATGCTGCACAACAACTGAATCGCCTCAAGATTGCAACCGCTGGAACAGACAAACAATGGAGTTGTGAAGTACACCCAAAATTGCACCCTGCCTAAAACAGCCACCATCACTCTACTCTGGGAAAGGTGAAACATCCCCGGAAATGGTTTTTCCGGTGAATTTTCCCTTTGAAAGACAAGTGGAATTGGCATCTAACCCAAGTTGTTTCGTATTTTTTGGAGCTGCGTGGAATTAGTTATGAAATTTTGAAGTTGAAATGGGATGGGGCTCTGCAATCGCCCACCTCCTCAAATGTACGTTGTTTGTACATTGCTGAAGGATGTGGAAAAGCAGCATGTGCAAACAATGTACATTTATGGAGGTGAGCCATTTTGGTTGGAGCGTGATTCATTCTAGGACCTCCTACTTTACGTCTCCCAAATCGATAAGGTGGAGGCACTAGTTTGCAACCATGTGTGGTTATAGTAGCTGATCCATTTCCAACCATCATCCCATTTCCAATCTGTAGGTTCCTTTCTTTCTATGAAGTTGGGGTGGAGTTCGAGGAGCTTGTTGTGGTGCATTATGATTGGTTGTAAGGCTATCAATATTGCAACCAACCCTTCGTTGGGTGATTTTGCAATCAGCCTATGGTCAGAAATTGAAAGGTCTACATCACCATTATATGTCAAAGAGAATCTTTCACTAAAAAAATCATAGTAATTACATTTTGTATAATCAAACTTTGAAAAAATATAGAGTCCTTCCAAACTCTATTTTTGTATATGAAAAAAATTTCGCACTCAAAAAAAGTATGTTCCAAATATGTGTAATTGCTTAAGTGGTTGGAAATGGGTTGGCTACCTTATCCAACCCATAGGGGGGACTAACTTATTTCCAACCTTCAGTTGAAACTCAAGCTTGAAATGTGTATTTTTGAATTCTTTTCAAGGTTGGGACTAAGAAGGTTACAACAAATGTCTCATACAACAGATGTTACAACAGATGTCAACATCATAAGCGATTGGACAAGTGTACTTTTAGGCTTCCCAAATTCAATGTGATTTTCAGTTTCGGGAATAAATAAATATATTGAATTTTTTTGGATATCCCCATATTCCCATCTTCCTACATGGGAAAAATCTCCTCCAACTCATACTCCTTACCATCTATTCTATAATCGCTAAAATGATTGAACTACTAGTGCCTCAACTTTATATATCTATGTGGAAGGAATTGGTGTAGAGCCTTTAATGTAAGAGGTTCTAAAAACACATAGGCTCTAAAACCACCGACCTTTTCAAATGTACACTATTTGTACATATTGCTTTTCACAGCCTTCACCGATGTACAAACAATGTACATTTGAAGAGGTGGACAATTTCAGAGTCCCATGCTATGTCAACTTCAAATTTTCATAACCGATTCCACAAAGCTCCAAAAATTATGAAACGACTTGGGTTAGATGCCAATTCCACTTGTCTTTCACAGAAAATTTACTAAAAAACATTTCAAGAATCAAACTTCACCTCCCCCCACAATTCAGTTTCAACTCTTGGGTAAGCAATTCATGGACCTTGTACCTTACCCACAAAACCTTGCTTCCTTCGTAATAACTTTTGCATACTTTAACCAAATGTTGTGTTCTTTGGTGCGTTGGAACCTCCTCTCAGTTGCCAACAATAAAAAAATAAAAAATAAAAATTTTACCAGTCTAATAATAGTGACTGGGCACAGTAGCAAAAGAAGAATGACTGTTTGGGGTAGCCGTGCTTGGAAGGCGTGTGTTGCAGTACAGCCCCAACCGACTGACATCAATTGAAAGCTCCGACTACATAATGATGCCCATGGATGCCACAGGATTGAGACTTCCAACACTCCTCCAAATTCTATCTATTTTTTTTTTTTTTCCCCTCTTTCTTCGCCCCTCCCCCTTTTTTTTTCTTTTTTTTCGGACACAAATAAAGCTCCAAATTCTATCTTCAATTCATTCACCCGCACAGCGGTGCAATTCAATCACACGGGGGCATAAGGTTTGTACGGGACAAGGCTTTCGGCATTGGGAGTCACGAGTCGGGTCGCGAGTTGGGTTGCGAGTCGGAGTTGTCCGGGCCGTCCGTGCAACCGTGGAGCATATTCAATGGGTCAAAAAAGGACCCCACGCTTTTGAAAATTGATGCATGGCTTTCGACCCGACAAGTCTCCACCCTGAGTGACTCCAGTGATAAGCCCAAACGTACTATTCGAGCATCAGGTTGGGAAGGTTGGGAAATACTAGACAAGAAGAAGAAAAAAAACCACTCTCCGTGGAAATTATGACTTGGAAACTTCTGGAAGACCTGCAGTACACGCGACGGCCTGGGGGAAAAATTCTAGAATTCGACTGCTGTAGCAATCTTGGGTGATAGAAATCTTAGCAACATTGGACACATTTCTTACGTTTTTGTGTGCAACTCCAGGGGTTAGAAATGGGCCTTCCAAGTCGAGCGAGCAAACGTAGAGAGATTTAAAGTAGAAATACCATGAATTGTGATGACACCATAAACGGTTTGAATGTACATGTTCTTTTCATTTCAAGGCATAAACAACAAGAGGAG
The DNA here is from genome assembly GCA_950106755.1 of Climacium dendroides. Lineage (NCBI taxonomy): Eukaryota > Viridiplantae > Streptophyta > Bryopsida > Hypnales > Climaciaceae > Climacium > Climacium dendroides. The sequence goes on along the minus strand of OX467090.1, from coordinate 18,973,459 downwards.
GTACATTGGAACTGCTTGTGGTACTAACATGGTTTATGGTATTCCTACCTTAAGTAGTAGATTACACCCATGTGAAGAAGAAGTGTCTGTTGGGAATGAATCCACTATCTAAAGTAGCAGCACGCATAAGTGTGAGTGTATTTATAAACCGTCACCTCTCAAATATTGGAAAATCTTGGGAAGAGAATAGATGTGATTACAAGGATGTGCTACATGTGAATATCAGACCATGGTGTTGGTATTACTAGGTGCATGTAGAGTTGGCTCTTGAAAGATTCACAACTTATTTCATGTTGTTCAAATATTGCATTGGAAAGTGCACATGAGCTATTTTTTTTTCTCTTGAATGCTAATAGAGTCCAATAATCTGTTGGATGTGTATTAGTAGGTGTCATGTCGAAAATCCTTGAATTAATGGTTGTGGGTGCTGCTATCTTAAGCTTCATGGAGACTGGTGTGCCTTGTACCAATGCCATAGTCAAAATAAAAGTAAAAATTCATTTTCTAATCTTTTGATTTATAAAAACTTCAAAATTCAATATCCTTTCAGCCGTGAGTCCAAACACCATGGATCAAAGCCCAAGTACCCCTCCTCGTTGAGGGCTTTTTTGACAGTACTAAGCATGTGATTGGGGATGTACGGTCTGAGAAATCTCAATGTATCAAACAAAACAAACAAACAAACAAATAGCCTATTTTAATGGATGGACAAATGGATAGATGGAAAATTCCATCATTAATTCCTTCATTGGAAGGTAGACTTTATCAAAACTTGGAATGTTTTCTTCCGCAAGAAATTCTTACAATTTTGAGGTCCCTGTATGATGACAAGGTCATTTGTCTCTACCATAGTTGGGTATATAAAGTCAACTTTATCTTCCACATGGGTGGCACTTAGACAAAAGGTCTAAAATGGACTAAATATGAATGTGAGAATGGGCAATTAGTCACATGAAATGTTACATGAAATACCTATGTATCCACTACAATCATCTTGCCTCTCTTGACCCAAAGTCACTTTATAGCAATAAAACTCAAAGAGATTGTGATGCATTGAAATACAAAACTAGTAGTGTAGATAAGTTTGGATCCAATTTAAGGAAAAACAAGCAAATAGTATAAATTCATTCTTGGGAGGTAGTTAAAGAGGAATGCTTTTAATTTGTTTTTTAATTGGTCATTGCAACCAAAAATATGAAGAAAATGTTCCTTTACCACACATACAATTTGTTTTCCTCACACAATAATATTAATTACTAGATTTTTCTCTCCCCTCTTAAAGGTCACAAGGATCAAATTAATCTCCCAAATTATTTAAAAAAAAAAAAAATTATTTTCTTTTTTTCTTTATCTTCTTGGATCTTTCATTTCTTCCAACTTGGTTTTGTTTTGTGAGCAGCCTACTATGGCTCTTGGATTTCCGAATTGGTCTAATCATTGTTTGACTTGTCCTTTGCCTCCTACCTTGGAAATCATAGAATCTTCTTTCATTGATTGAATTCTCCCATCATTCATTGCACAGCTTGACTTCATGTAATATTTGCCATTGCAAAACTTATATTCCTTTTAAACCAACTTGGAATCAATCTTTTAATTTTTAGCACTATTCATTTCTTAAACATTCTACTCTCCTAATTTATTGTTTAATCTCTAAAGCCCCAAAGGTGTTTTCTATCAAAAAAACACTCAAAAACTGCCACTTCTATTACGTTCACCTAAGAAAACCAAAAAATTATCTTTTCTAAAATAATTTAAGAGCAGGATCTTGTATTTAACTTGTTTGAGAATAGGTGGTAAAAATTTCATCAAATTTGACCACATAGATTGCAAGGTATTTGCATTCAAAGTGAAGAAAACAAGTTTTTGGACAACTTGCTTGATTGGATTTTTTGGCTTTGAATCTTTTTAACTTAAAATTTTTGTACTATTGATTTTGATTTCTAAAATTTTTATGTTGAATATTTGAGTTGAGAATCTGAGGAAAAAAATTCAACAAACCCCCCCTTAATTTTCACTCATTAAAAAATTGTTAAGTAAATGTAGGTTAAAGATTAAATGAAAAACTAAATCATTAATAGCTCTAAGATGGAATTAAATTACAATAATCCCAACAATGAGATTGTTCTAGAATGCAAATCTAACATTGCCTAACAAGTTTTTTTGAAAAATTGTAAAAATTGCATTCACAAATAAATTCTATAAGTTATTTTTTCAAGAAGATGTTTAGATTGCCCAAAAAACTAAGATTGTCCATAACTTTCTCATCACTAGTTCAAATACAATGAATCAAAGCTTCAAATGTAGACAAAAATATAAGATTTCAAGATTTAAAAAAATATACATTTTGACTTTCTCTAATTTTTTTGCATTGCCCATTGACTTTTGTTTTTGGCTTATTGTGCCATAACTTTTTCTCCCAAGCATTGATTGAAACAAAAATTATATATCCACAAAGCCCTCAGCAAACTATACAACCTCAAAAAATCTAAAAGAAAAAGTAGTACAAATTGAGACAATGGAAACCTACCCGGATCCAAATTGTCCTCCAAGGGGACAAATGGTCCTTTATATTTCAAGCAATATGTTATCCTCTTCTAGATAGGGGTTGCATTTAGAACATGGTTGCTTTTAGAGCATACTAAAGTAGTGTGCTATAAAACAACCCTCTCCTTCATATGGATCCTAGCTTTAGGGGGAGAATGGAGATGAAGTGATCCTTGAATGGACCACTTTTAGCAATTGAATGCATTTAGGAAAAATTATTTTTCTATTGCAAGAGCCAATCCACGAGCCAATCATAGTCTTTGATTTTTGCACATCTTTGCAAGTAGACGGATTTTGGGAGACCTATGGTCACAAATAGGTGCCTATATCCTTAATTTTTTAAAATGTATAAGTAATTCAAAAATGCTTGGAAAAATACAAAACCACTCATGTTAGGTTCCATGTCTATTTTTCTTTCTTTGAAAGATGATATAAAAATACTTTTGTGCACGGAAACCTATGAAAAAGGCAAACCATCCCTTTAATGGTCACTTTTAAAGCATATTACCTTACCTTAATTAATTGCCTCTCTAACTTTTAGAACTCACTTGAATTGGACAAATGTCTTACATGTTTCATAGACCCGACTTGGAGGACCCACTCAGTCTTCCTGAACTTCCAAATCTTACAATTAACTCAACAGCTAATAACTGGTAACCCACTCAGTAAACTATGCAACATACACTCACATAAATCAACACTCAAAAATCAACACTCTCACTGATATCTCTTAGACTGCAATCAAGTTCTGAAACCCAATTCATTAGCATACATACTTCAAATTTCCCCTGAGGCGTTAATCTCATTCCTCATTATACTCATCTTAGCAAAAAAGAGATCAGACTTACACACACTCATACGCCACTAAGACTCACAGATTTCAATCTGAATTCCATTTGCCAAACGAAACATTCACACGAAACTACTCCACCTACTCCAGCATTGTCTCATTCCAAATTGGACGCATGCATGCTTCACTTACAGTGCTTGCAAAAACTTCCACGGCTAAAGTTTCAACAACTGACTTGCACTTCACAATCAAATCAATCACGCAAACACACACACACTCACAGACACCAGTTTGGTACAAAATTTCTTGATCATATGAAGCCGAATTGGTGAGTAAATCACCGTTACAGATTTAGATTTGAAAGTTCAGTTACACAGTTTGTTCTGCACCGTAACATCTCACCAACTACACACCAAATCTGCACTCACTCAAGCACTCTGATCGTCTCAACCGAGAGCAATTCCAAATCACACTCACTCAATTCCAAAACACTCAGTCCCACGTTTCATCACACACAACAAAAAGAAAAAAAATTATGCAGCAGAAATTATGCAGCAGCCGACTTTGGGCTGGGACATGCACTGAGCTCTCCTGATAGGAATCCACCTCAGGTGGTTACCACCGCCAAAGTTGAAAGCTCAACTACCATTAACTCTTAAACATTGAGGCAGACGTTTGGTGTCTGATGGATGGCAAAGAATCTCTAGGACAGAAGAAGTGCAGCTATTCATCTTCAGAATTGTGTGTGGGAAGGGGAGATCTTCTACAGTACTTTGACTTCTGATGAGTGCTTTTGCAAAAAATTTAAGCTAGTGATTTACATGGTCATGAAAACTGATGATTTTCAAGACCACCCTGTCGTCCTTTAAGGGTTAAGTGCCCAATTTGAACTTCCAAATTGACTTAACTAAAATTCCAAATTGGATATCCAAACCACCCAGTTCGCAACCTCGTCACTTGCATACTAACAACTAGAATTGAAATTTCAAACTGATTGCCCAATTGACAATTCCACCCCAAATTGTCCTGAACTTCTATTTCACTCCAATTAGGCAACATCATCTTTGATGTATGAAAAACTAACACATAATACCTTGAGATTTTCGAAAGAACAAGGTAAAAAGAACTCCCAACTTGGTTAAATAACATTCAAAATTTATCAAATTGGAACACAAACTAGCCAACAACCGGGCAAAAACTAAAATAACACACACAAATATATACCAAAAAGTTCAAAAATTTGCTTCAACTAGGTTATCTACAAGGTAAACTAGCCTATAATAGGCAGATTGATTGGTTTCCCTTGTTGACAAATTTGAAATTTTTGAAATTTTTTTCTTCCATATACAGGCAAACATGAGAAATGGGGAGAGCAGCTGAAATTAAATTTTTTTTTTGAAAAAGTATGAATTTGTTACAAATTTTTGAAGTAAATTGGCCAAATGGCTCAAAACAATCTTTAGACTACCTCCAAAGCCATCAATAACTATACCCATGGTGGTCATCAAACCACCTAATGCAATTATAATATTTCCTAACATGGTTGAAATATTTTTTAACATGGATATGACATAAAGGAATAAAAAAAGGTAGTTCATGTAATGAATTACACTAAAAAGGTGCAAGTTCCTAGAATAGTCTCTAATACCTCCATCATCATCACACAAAACATTGATTTGAATCATTAACCTACCTAATGAAGTTTTGTTTACATTAATTAGAAAAAACCTGACATAGATTGACGGAAAACTGTAATGGGTTGTTTTATAGATGTCTGTATTAGGGAATTTACCTGTCATGGGCTGGTTTACCTTTATTACAATGATCAACATGATTTCGCTACTAATGTATGTACACCCATAATCAATATTGTCCCAAATGTGACACCTACATTTAGACCAAAAAATGTCACAAAAATTTGGATATTGATTACACTAGATGAATAAAATCAAACTATGAAAATTTAGTGGTGTTTATTGGTATAATTAAAGACAATACGTTTAAAAATTCTTAATTTATCCTTATAGTGTTCACATAATGTATGTTAAGGTACATTGGAATCTTTAATTTTTTGTTAATAAAATTTGGTATAAAAAATTTATGTTTTTATTGTAGTAAGTATATTCAATTGTTATTGATGATAATGTATAGGTGAGGACATCCTAATTGTTCCTTATCCCCTAAAGTCCCATTGTCCCCTTGGGGGACAAAATGGATTTCAGATAGGCTCCTATGGCCTCAATATTTATTATGATTTAAAAAAAAAAAATTTGAAGATAGAAAAATACATTAGCTTTTAGATAATACAATTTTTTTTCAATTAGTGTCCAAGAGCAAAAGTTATGGTACAAAAGTTTTTTTGGGTGTAGCAACAAAAACCTCTTCATATAAAAATTAAATTTTTTTTTCTCATAGATTGTAATTTTATATATATGAAAAGCTTTGATTCATTCCATTTGGATTTGTTGTATGAAAGTTATGGACAATCTTATTTTTTGGGCAATTAGAGCATCTTCTTGAAAAATAACTTATAGGATTCATTTCTTATTGCAATTTTCACAATTTTTCAAAAAACAATTTTTTGACAAGGTTAAGTTTACTTGCTAAAACAATCTCACCACTAGAATTATAGTGTTTCAATTCCATCTCAGAGCTATTAGTAATTTTAGTTTTCTTTTTGATCTTGGACCTACTTCCACTTAATAGTTTTTTAAAGAATGAAAATCAAGTGTTGTTTTAAACTTTTTTTTATCCTAGACTTTCAACTCAATTCTTCATCACAAAAAAAATTTAATTTCAAAGTCTATAGTGCAAAAAAAATCCACAAATAGCAATCAAAATCATCTAAAATTGCAAGCCAGTGTTCAAAAACAAATTTTTTCAGCTTTGAATGCTAATCATATTCCAATCTAATATGGTCAAACTTTGTGAAACTCAATTTTAAGTCTTTTTTTATTAAATAAAATGGCCTTGGGACTTTAAGGGTTACTAATGGTCATACAAAATTGACAAAAAGTTGAAACAATCTCAATTATGGTGGAGACTATCTCATGTATGCAATTAGGGGATTTTTCTTATTTATGTCCTTGGAGGAAGAAGATTTTGTAATTATAAATGCTACATGAAATACATAATTTTGTTTGGATTGCCTCATATTCATGCATGCACTCTCATGCCCTATCCAACACCTTTAGGGTAGCTTCACCAATGCCTCGGTGAATAATTAATTAATTTGAAAATTTAAGGTTTGCCACCTAGAAAAGGATTTTTTTTAAAATTTGACATTTTGGATAAATAAATAATTATAATTTCCAACCTTTAACCTAAATTGGCTACCCTAACACAACTACTCTCATTATGCATAAATCTCTTGAATAGCTTCAAAAGCCAATTAATTAGTACAAAGAATTGAAAAGATAAGCTATTTATGCAAGTGGGGGGGTAGGAGGTAAAACAAATCATATGGAATAGGTATGTAAATTATGATTAGTAAGAACTCAACTCCTCATAGTCAAGTCAAAAGTAGAAATTGTATTCAAAGTAAATTCCAAACTTCATTTAGGCATAGTAGACTAAACTTTTCCAAAAAAAATTTGTTTGAGATTTTGATCCTCCAAACAAAAATTATGGACAAAGTTTTGCCAATGAGCAATCAAATTCTCATTTTCAAATTATCCCATACCCTTTGAGAACTCGCGGCAAACAATGAATTTCATTATAAAAATGACTTCTCTACCTTCTCACCTTGAAGTCTTCATTAATTTGATTTTTTTTTTTGTTCATTTGCTATAATTTCTAAATATTTTGCAATTCTTTTCATATTTTTTCTTGATTATTTACCAAAATTTTGGCAAAATTTCCAAAATAATTCACCATCAATCTTTTGAATTATTTTTTGGCAAAGCTGCCCTAAAGATACGGTAATGTACTCCATGTTGACAAGTTCAAAATTACACATCTTAAAGCACTAGTATAAAATATGTTTCAAGTAGACCAAGCTTTAAGATGTATAAATTTTTTTTTAAAATTCCATGCAAAAAACATGTAATCAAAGGGACTTTTCATGTGACATGTACTCCTAAAATGCAATCAAAAGCTGACAATTTCATAATTTTGATATTTGACACTTTGTTGTGATTATGGCTTTTTGAAATATTTATTCCTTTTGGATGTTGCATTTTGGTGTTGATTTCTACTTGTCCAATAAACTTGGTAATTTTTTAAATATAAAAAGCCTTTGGGGGGCTTATTACACTTACTAAATTTTACAAATGCAATAAGAAATCATACTTGCTTTCATAATTTAGTAACAAAAATTCTTTCATCTATATTTGAAAGATAACACAACTATTTTTCAACTCAAAATATAACTCTTTTAATCTTTCTTCGTATAATTAAAAATTTTAAAAATTTTAAAAATATTTTTGCACTTGAATCTATCTTTAGATTTTCAACCAATTGAATCAAATAGTAATGTAATAATATAAAGGACATGGGTAAAAAATTTCATAATATATTTTTTTCCATTTATTTGTGATTAGAATCACATTCAACTTGTAGCCAAAAACTAATTTGAAATAGTTTTGAAAGAGGGTTTAAAAATCTGTAAAATTTTTTTCAACTTTAAAAAAATAGTACACTTTATTAATACATTTAAGTTTTTAGAATGAAATTTACATATTCTTAATTTCATGAGAATCCATTGCAAAATTTGGTTCAAAATGATCATTTAAGTAATAATTTTTTCAATTTGCATAATGTGCACTAAAATTGTAGTCCTAATTCCAAAGCTATTTGAGTGCCCATAGCATGAAATAATCCCAAATTGTGATTCAAAATTCAAAATTTAGCTTGAGAGATTCATCTATTGGAGACAAAATGAATGATATGAGAAAGTTGGATTGTAGTTGAGTATTGAAGCCAAAAGCTATCCACAAGATTCTTTGAAAATCAAGCCTTACAAGTTGGGAATGATGTATAACCCCTTAAAGACAAGACGTTCAAATTTCAAACAATGAATGAATGGAAACATGAACCAAGTATACAAAGCCTTGATTTTTTCATCCATCTAAATCTCAAGTAGGGCACTTTTGGTGTTTTTCTAAATCCATGCGTGCGCAAAGGGCTATTATTTTTTGTAATAGGATTTTAGGATCCTTTAACTTTATATCATTTTTTGAAAGTTCCAATTAAAAGGAGAGATTAGTTTCTTTCATGAAAAATATACTATATTAATAGAATCCTTTTATAATTTGAAATATTCTCTTTATCCCAAAATGATCTTCATGTTGAACTTAGTGACATTGAAAATCAGTCAATTTTGGCTTTTGATTGCTATTTGGGACTAGGAAAACAATTCCGAGCAATAGTTCCCCCTCCATCCATGCAATCATCATACTACTAAAATCATAAGTCCCTCTGTAACATCACAAATGCTACCATTAATACTAGGGGCTTGTACTTGCTATGCTACGTATTCATTATATCACATATTAGTAAAGTTTTGATATATTTGAATAGAATGTATGATAATGATTTCAATAAGTCTTTAAAATAATTATTTTAAATATTTTATAAAAATAATTCCAATCATGCATACATAAAAATCATATTTTCACACAATGTTATATTACAGAAATAGAGTAGCAGTTCACAATCACCTCTATAATATCACTTTTTACAAAGAATGATATTATAGAAATAATATAGTTGTTGCAATTAAGGTGATATTAAAGAGGATTCATAGGATGATATTATAGAGGTAGCAATTCCATTGCTTCTTGGCTTTACACTTCTTTGCACTTTTCTATGATTTTGTGCTTTTGTGAGCTTTGAGCTTTCATGATTTCAATTTTCTATTGCTACTACCAAATGATTTTGAGAAATCTATTCAATTGAAGTGGTTTTGGATTCCACAACAATTGAGTTGTTCACAAAGTTTTTGAGATTTATGAGTTTTTCTTTTCAATTCTTCAATTTGGGTTGCCATTTTTTTTAACAATGGAGTCAAATTTCTAATGCATTCTAATGTATATATATCTTTTATAGTATTTACCATTACATATGTTTCATTCATCATTCAATAAATTTCTATTCTACATTTCAATATATGCTTACTTATAAAAAAAATTATACAAAGATTTTAGTCATTTTTATTTGAAGATTTATTGAAATTTTTGTTCTGCATTCTATCTAAAATATAAAAATTCTTATAAAATTTTAATGATGAATGCGTAGCATAGCAAGTGCCAACTGCTAATTAATTGAAAAATAAATAAAACGACTAAAGTGGTCAATCAACACTCTTTGTCTTTATTTTTTGCATCTCTTTGAGTGTTGTCCAATTGAAGGAGATGAAGCTTTGGGAGGTGGTACAAAGATCCACACATGATTTTAGTCTCATACTAACTATTCACAAAATGATACCTAACAATTAACAATTAAATATTTGTTGGTGCTCCTTGAAAATGTCTAAAAAATTCCACTTTTCAATACTCCAAAACTGTACTTTAAAAAGGGTTCCAAAACTTAGTTTCTAGGATGCTAGGGGTGCACCAAATTCTACTTATAGCACAAAATATGTTTAAGAAGTGTTGTTTTTAGCCTTAATTTAGAACATTTTGTTCAATAGGAAGATCATTTTGGAATAAAGGAAATATTATATTTTAAAAATATTTTGTACCAAAATCAAATAACTTGCAAATGCAAATGAAACAATGGAATGCAACTAAGTCCAAATAACTTGATTTAGAGTAAAGGATAGCAACATCTCAAACTTAAGGACAAATGGATTATTAACAAATATTGTATTGATTCAGTGCCTTCATCACTACGTACTATAATTGCATCGATTATGTGCATTTTTATGCACTAAATTGGTGCGAAAACAATGAATATCAATAGTGTACAATTTATGTACTTTAACTATACGATTGCATTTCAAACCCTATACAGAAGCTCGAGTAATCCATTATTTGAATTACAAGTCAACATTTCAAACCCTATATAGAAGCTCGAGTATTATAAAATACTTATAGAAATTTAGATTTTAGATTTACATTTTTTTATGATGAAATGACAAATCTGATTGAATGTGTGGCAAATACAACTCCATGTAACTAAACAATATGCCATTGCACATTGTTGTCATTCAAAGAAAATAAATTACAAGTTGTATCAAAATTCACATGCAATTATTTAGAATATGTATTAAAAGAAAGTTCAAATGAAGGGCAACATTTCATAACTTATAGGATAATCCTATTTTTTTCTTTATGTTTATACAAAGCTGAACACAAATTATTTATTCATTATCATAACATTTAATAGACTTCATGTCTTGACCAATGCCTTTCCTTTGTGCATTGAGCTAATTACATTGACCTTCCACTTGCCAATTAGCTATTGATGGATGTGGAATATTCTACACCATCTACTTTAGAGCCAAGGTAGTGACAACATATGCTATTGAATGTTATGGCAAATTGAGGATAAGGTTACAATTTAAGTATAAAGTTGATAATAGATTTGAATGTAATTTGGAAAAAGGTTTAGCAAGTATTCAATACAGGCCAAAGAACAGTTACAAAGAAGGGTTACAAACAAAAAAATATCGTTATTTTCCAAATGCTTCTAAAATAAAATTTATTGAACAATCAAGACTCATTAATTCTTGTTAGTATTGGCATGCTATCACTACTATTGTTGTAGGCCAAGTTTGGCAAAAAAATATTTCAAAAACTAAATATGATTAAATTTTTTTTTGGTCAGTTTTTCTTATTACAATAATCTTTCAAAAATATTTCTACTTTTAGCATGTGTCAGTTGAGCCCTTCACTTTCAGTGATAGAAAAGAAGTTTTGGAGCACCAAACAACATTGTCAAAACTTGGGCACCAAATTAGACTTTTGGTAAAGTTAAGAGGTTTTCTAATGAGCACAAACTTAAGATGTTTTGATAGAGTTTGACTTGAACTAGTCTGACTTTGATGTCATTTGCTCTCATGAAGGTTGGGTAGTTACTTGAAAGTGTCATTAGTCTTGGTCCCTAGTATTGCCCTTGAGTTGACCCAGGGCTGTAAGGTAGGAGGTTCTAAACGTGCATAGGCTCTGAAATCGCCTACCTCTTCAAGTGTACACTATTTGTACATGTTTCTATTTCATAGCCTTTAGCAATGTACAAACAATATACATTTTAGGAGGTGGGTGATTTTAGAACTAAGACGGACAAATCTCTCACATTGAAACCCTAGTTTAGTCCAAGAAATGGTGCCGTGCTTGCAGAATTCTCAGCCAAGTAACTTAGTTTTCCACGGACGTCTCTTGGACACTGTAAACAAATGCAATACCGCAGATGCCTGAACAACGACAGCAATCAATATATGTAGCTCACAATTGAACCTCCTGATTAGACACAGATTTGAATTTCCAGATTTGGTTGCGATTCTTGATCACTGCAACCATTTGTATTTCAAGTTAGCCTAAGAAGTGGCCATGGCCTCAAGATTATGGAAGCTGTCATATATGGAGTTTGGATCACGGATCCTGAACTCTCAGAGAAAGAACTTCGACTCTGTTCAGATTTCTTTTTTCACTTTCCAATTACTAGTTGACTCTAATCTTGTGTACAGTAAATTTGCATGCTTCTGATCTTCGAAATGCAATTTCTGCTTCCTCGAATTTGCGGTTTACTTACCTTCGAGGATCATTTATATTTCATTGCAGCATGACATTAATTCTGTGTGATCAAGTGCAACAACTCCGAAAATGCCTGAACAGCGACAGTAAGGTAGCTCAACATTTTTCAACATTCCAAGGAGTACGTTCAGATGTGACTCAGATGAGAACTTCCAGGTCTGGTTGCGATTCTTGATCACTGTAACCATTTGTTTCACATTTATTTAGTCTATGGAGAAAGTATAACTTGGAGATTATTTACAAGTCGCACTGCTGTTTGAAATAAGGATTCCGAAAGAATGTCGGCTTTGTTAGGATCCGACTTCAGCTTCCAATTGGTGGCTCCATTTTGAGTGTTGATGTCTCCGAAAGGCAGTTGTACTTCCTCGCATATGCGAATCACTTTCTTTAGCGAATCAATCACACTGCCGCATAAGGAATCGAGACATGGTCATTATGTGATCAAATGCAACACCAATGATAGCTATGTAGCTGAAGGTATTTCAACCTTCAAAGAGTGAATTGAACTTCCAGATTATTTCGACTGACTTTAAACTTCCAAATCTGATTGCAATTCTTGATCATGTATAGTACAACATTCACGTGTGAATCACGTTAGCCACTCCAGTAGCGGCTATAGCATTGGCATTAGATATGTCGCAATGCTGTTTAGATCAAGGATGCCAAATTCTTTCAAGAACTTTGACTGTGTTTAGATTTTTCACCTTCCAATTGTTAGCTCTTGTAAGATTTACGTTTCGAGATTGACCTCCGAGAGGCTAAGCAGTTTTTACTTCCTCGCATTTGCGAATGACTTGCTTAAGCGGACCAATCTCATTGCTGCATGTGTTAGGGTTAGTTACTTTCCAGTACTTACTTTCCAGAGGGACATCAACGATCCCTATGCATCCTCCAGCGAGCTTTTGCAAAGCGATGTCACCGTAAAGAGCTTTCTGAATAATAGGAAATTTTGAGACGACGAATATGTCGATTATGCACAGTAGTACCGCATTTGGTTCGAATTGTTCGTCTCTACACATCCTAACCCTAACCCTACTGCAGATCGATTCACAAGAAATCTCTCGAGAGTACAGCTGCAGTTGAGACAAGGACCAAACGAAATTCGATCTGACACCTCTGTCCCCAGAGGTACCTTAGTACAAGACTTTTGGCTGCGCTACGCCCGTGCCTTCTACAATTGTTAATGAATACCATACATTTAATGGCTTGTCATCTGGAGAAGTAGACACATCAATTTCTCCTTTTGGGCCCGTGTAACCAGATATTTTATGTTTTGTCTCGAAATTTAGGGTAACAATTGCCGTTGACACGATTCATTTATGGTGATTGGTTGATCATTAGGGCTTCAAGGCAATGGTGTCCTTTAAGTTACATCACGAAGCTTCTCAACTAGAGACGAACGGCCCTGACTCGCTTTTCTAGTAAGCTCCTACTCAATCTTCCTCACACGTAGCTTCTGTCCATGTGTCTCTCCCCTTGAATCCAGAGCCAGCCAATATGAAAAGGCTAACTAACATTCGGTGGTGCAGCTGCGGAAGCGTCAGCAGCGACAATGGTGGCAACAGGTGACCACAAGTCCACAGCACCCTCTCTCTACCAACGTGACAAGCGCCGCGCAACAACTCTGAGGCCTCCATGTGGATTACTTTTGCCATGCACTCCACCGACACTCCCGGGAGAAGTGGACCAGGGGAGGCGGAGAAGGACAACCCTTCCGGCATACTCCTCAACGGTCGCGCTTATAGTTGTATGACGAGCCTGTTGCGGAGGCGGTTTTGCCCCCGTATTTTTGCCCCTGGGGAAAACGCAGGAACTTTTTATTTGCTACGCAAATTTCTTTTTCAAATTTTCACTTCATATATGCAATCAGAGAACCCAAATTAGCCAGGAGAGGTGTAGAGAAATAGAATTAACACGGCACAAAATAGGGGGCTTTTTTTTGCATTCACCGTTGGCTGGACCTCCGCAAGAGGCTCGTCATAAAACTACAAGCGCGACCCTCCTCAACGCCACGCACGCCACGGAACGGTCTGCCATGGCCCGGGATTAAGAAAATCTCTAGGGCAGCTTTTACACACAATGCAGTAAAAAAACAATCTGAATCGTCGCTTCCATTGGAGGTCCTAGAGTGGGCAACCTCCGAACTGAACACGTGCTCGCTGGGGCAGAGAATCTGAAATGACTCATCCACGCGGTGTCGGGCCTTCACTGGCCCCTGGAGCGTCAGTTTTTCCCGTAGCGCCATTTGCCACCCTAACTGACTTGGCACGGTAGTCCTCGCACAAATATCTCCACCTCTGGGGCCCTGCCGGACTGCAGTTGAGTCTGGATCGCTCAACTCCCTTTGCACACAGCCGACGACCCCGTGACTCGCATGGCGTTGGGAGCGTGACGCACCTTAATAAGCTTAGTTCTCTGGAAGCCAGACTTTGTAGGTCTGGCTGCTTTGGTAAGCTTCTCTACGCTCCATGTGTCGCGTGCTGGTTGCGCACTGCAACTGCAGTGAGAGCATCATCCAATTTTTGGTTGCGTTGCTTGTATGGAGCTGCAGTAAGTCAAGTTTACTTGTATGGTATTGGAGTGGTTGAATCCTTTGTGTGACTAGGTGCTCGAGGCGACTCCGACTGGTAAGGTACGGTGAGCGCATGTGAATGGTCTTTGTGAAGGTTTTTTTTGGAGTATTTAGGTGTTTTGGAGGGATGAGGAGGCGGCATTTCTCGGGGTGATCGAAAGAGATGTTGGATTTTGATGTGTATGTGTTGGGTTGGGGTTGGGGAGCGGATCAAAGGAGTTGGAGAGGGACACGGATGACATTGGAGTTGCGATGAGAGATGAGGGTAGGGATAATGCAATCGCAAGCGGGAGCTGCAGTGTGCGGATGTGGGGCTATCTGCCCGCCGCGTCGTCTCAGCGGACGCCGCTATTGCTGCCTGCGCCTGTGCCCAATACGGCGCTCAATGATCCTCTCAAGATTGTCTGCAATGGCGGATGTGGCTTTGGGATTGCAATCTCTGGTATGCAGCCTGACCGCACTATCTGCTCTCCGTCGGCTATTGCGTGCTGGAAAATCCCTTTGAAAGAGCCCGTTTGTAGTTCGTCATGGAATATGCCGTCAGAAATCAAATATAGCTCGATCTCAATGTTTGCCACGATCTCAAATACTAGTGTTGAGCGACTTCAAATACGTGTGCTCGCTGAGAGTCTCCTGCAAAATTTTCGAAAGAAATTAACAATCATTGGCTTGTTGAAGAAATTTCGAAAGAGATTAACAACCCCGGCATCCTTAGAGCAATCAGGTTTCTTCAACAAGCCAATGATTCTTGATTGCTCTAAGGATGCCAGGGTTGATTGTTAAGCCTTGGCTAGTCTTCGTATCTTAAGTATCCCTGAACCGATTTCCTACTTCAAAACCTCTTGGAAATTATAAAGTGAAAGAATCGATTGTGATGTTATTCAATTGCTGCTGCAGCTATACATAGTAGAGACAATCTGATTACGAACTTATGAGACTCAGGAATCTAATTGTAGTCTCTGTCAAAGACACACATCTTTATTGTCCTTTTCCACGATAATTAAGGCACACTGGAAAGAAAAAGTGACTGCTTCGTAGTCGATGACAGATTCCTCATCTTTCAATGCCCAGAGTGAGAAGCTGATAGTTAAAGATTTTTCGGTTCTGGTCTCCAACTTTGTCACGAGTTAAGAGTAAGAAGAGCGACTTTATCTTTGTGCCGTCGACGTCCTGCTAACACGGTTCAAGTGTCATAAAGTTGCTGTAATTTTGACGAAAATGGGAACGACAGGTTCGGTGGTCAATCGCTTCTAATTACACGTAATGTTGGTCGGAGTAGTATTGAAGGACTGGATTCTTTGCATGAAGTTTAAAGGTTCTAGAACGGGGTGAATAATCTGTACGCGTGGAGCGGTACATATTTCCAGGCGAATCTACGTAACTCGTGGTTTTCTGAATGAGTTCGAACCCACTCAGGATGTCATTTGTGGGTGATATTTGCAGAATCCGGTAAGCTTAATACATGGGGTTCCACTACTGAGCTTGGACAATGCTACCTAATCTCTGGCAAACAGCAGGTGAGTGCGCGGCATGGGGGGATTTCAAATTACATCGGGAGGATTCTGTCCTCCTGATCAGATTCTACCATGTTTAGGGAGTGGTTCACTGGTTCCTCTTAATGGTATAGGCATACGGGTGGTTGGAGCTCCGTATCGATCGTCAGCTGCTAGAGTACTGTCTGTTTAGGATTGGTGAAAGATGTTTCTTTCACCACTGAGAGTGTAGCAAGTGACTAAATGTGATTGCTACAGCTAGTGTGCTGATATGTACAGCTTGTGGAATCGATTGTGGATGAGATTGCTAAAGTAGCTCAAATCATAGTTTGACTTGATGGTGAGAGTCAAAAGATATATTAGGTGAGTATGAGTGACTTGCTATATGACTATGTGCACAGGCTTATCCTGAGTGTTCTTGCGTTACAGTTATATCAGTGATGCTGGCAATTGCGCAACAGTGGAACAAATGAAGAAGTGTAGTTTGCTGTACACCGAACTCAATATCATTAGGGCAATATTTGTGGTGCAATTATGTATATGACTTTGGCTGTAGTCACTGTTCCGTAATTTTAAGGAATATTGACCGTGGGAGAAGCTAGCAAAGGTAAAGGTGGTGAGCTAATCACCTTAGTTGGCAAATCCCCTGAATTCTTGTGGCTGACGAGACAGTTCAGGAAACAGAAGGGTTAGACTCACATCGCGCTTATTCATGAGTTGCACAGGAAGCTCCTGAGCCGTACCCCCTGTCAACGGACTCACCTATCGTTCAAGCAGCTGGAGGTTGGGCACACTGTGCAGCTGTTACAGGTATTAATATACTACTCAACCTACTATTCTCCCCTTCTTTTACCCTCGATTCTATTACGTTACTCTTCTACTTTAATTAGCACATGATGCGAAGATAACAGCGATTCACATGCTTTTTCATACTCTCTAATTCGTTAGTTAAGATTCCATTCGCTTCATCTGTCTTTTGACATATATTGTGGACTGGAAACACTAACGACATTGTATATATACATGATAGGGTTAGCAACGTTAAGTTTCTTTTTTCTTTTTTTTCTTTTTTGTGTGTACATCATCCTCATCCAGTCAACTTCTAAATAGATCAATTTTATGAACGTATGTCGCATTCTGGAGTGGACTGTCTTAAAAAGGACCCAAACAAATATTGAGCTGAGTAGGAAAATATGTCTTCAATGTTCTTGCTTCACGATAGTACTGACAACCTAGAAGAAACTAAGCAAGATTCTTCCTTCTCCTCTGCCCTGGGACACTCACTAGTGGTGTTTTTCCAAGACATTTGATGAACTCTCGTTTGAAGGATCATTCGATATATTCGTTAAAATGACTAAATTTCTAGAATCGGCACGTTTCCGTATGGATCCTCAGACCTACACCAGTCTTAATTTGTAGCTCTGAGGACTGCAGTATCAATTTGAAACACGCCCTTTTAACGAATATGACCATAAGGATCCTCCTTTTGAAACTGCAGTAATCCTATATTTGTTAGTTAGGATTTTCAAATTTGCTGTTCTTTTTATTATTCTCATTGAAAATTTGAAACCACTCGGTGAAATCTTCGACGTTTGTAGTTTCGTCGGTGTTGCTAATTGCTGGCCTCAAATTTTTTTGGGTGTGTACGTTTCATTCTCTGTCGACATAATTTTTCCAGTCATAACCTCTGATAGTTACAGTGTCCTGATCACGTACGACTATTAGAAAATGATACTACAATTTGCACGTTCCCCTGGAAGTTT
This sequence comes from Climacium dendroides, assembly GCA_950106755.1. Classification (NCBI taxonomy): domain Eukaryota; kingdom Viridiplantae; phylum Streptophyta; class Bryopsida; order Hypnales; family Climaciaceae; genus Climacium; species Climacium dendroides. Next base: position 18,955,601 of record OX467090.1, on the reverse strand, counting down.
TGTTTGGTGGATGTCGTGGACGACCACTACGGAGTTATTAGAGTTTATCATCATCAAGGTAATGTAACGGAGTTTAGCACTTAGCAGGTGGTAATGGTTCAAATGGGATGTTAAATTCCATTTCATTTCCTCCATGATAAACTCAGATAACTCCCTGCGGACGCTTCAATTCATGTCATGCAAATTTCGTCTCTAATTAGTTTGTTTGAAAGTTTCGTTTCGTTTCAAGAAGTCTCAAAAAGTCTTTGAAACTCAATACACGCGCGCAGCTATACGTATAAGGCAGACTTGTGAAAGTCTCTGGCTGTATTTTGAGTGAGTCAAGCAATGGTCACTATATATTTCGTTAAATTGGCGGAATTACTTTACAAGTGATCTGTTTTACTTCCTTTTAGAATTTCATAGTCTACGCATACGGTTTACAGATGCATGTGCTCATGTGCACTGTACAGTGATAGTATAGGTACGTAGTCATCAGACTTTCAATGTGCGTAGATTTTCAATGATATATCATTAATAGATTGTAAACGACTATTAGGAGATTTTCATAGTTATCATTGATAGTTTCATTTGAGGCATTTGCAGGTGAAACATTGTCTGGATTCAGAATGATTAATTATTCTGCACCCTACTATTTGGAAGATCTCGATAATCTTTTTTTTAGTGTTTCGAAAACCCAGGCGCGATGTCATTAAACTTTAGATCTCTTTGTGACGATAGGCATTCATACATATGCATTAGTTAATTACGGTTAACGTCAATTTCGTTAAATTATTGGCGATATTCCATTACTTTGGCGCGTTTCAGGATGCGCGGCCTAAAACCAAAATCTATACCTGCCCTAGTTTATGGCCTGAAACTGGCCTGAAATAAGACCTTTGTGAAGATATGTGACAATCTTTGGCTTGCGTATCGCCAATTTAACGAAATTGACGATGGTTATGCTTGCAGTCGCAAGTTACAACCCATTTTCATTTGTAGCGATATTGGACTTCATCGGTTTAATTTGAATATTACAAGGTTTCTCATCTTGGTTGGTTTTCGTCTACTTTGTACCTTGACAATCGTAACCTGCTTGTGTTAGATATTACTGCAGTCACCAATTTAATTTATACTGCAGTCATCAATTTAATTTATACTGCAGTCATCAATTTAATTTATACTGCAGTCACTGTTTTTCCTGTAACTGCAGTCACTGATTTTCCTATGACTGCAGTCACCAAATCTCTATAGTGACTGCAGTAATTTTTTCGATCATAATCGAGCAGTAGTTGGTCTAGCAAGAGGATTTTAGAAACTCACTGTCAGATTTTCAAGAATCATTTGTTTCCGAACAATGATATACTGATCTTTGCGGCCGTGTGGCAGACATATGATACGCACCGTTATGGGGAGTAATCACAGTAATAGTATTTGTATCTTCTTTAGTTACTGATGTCTTATTAAATTTAAATTTCCTCGAGTGCGTCGTGGGGAGTGACTGGATATATGATGGTTGTCCTAAGTGATATACGGTGAATCAGGTAGTTTGACTTGGATTCCGACCCGCGTAGGGACTCCATATTGGGTCTCTTGGAATTGAATAATATATACGTTTGTATTTATCTTCTTTGTGTGTTTGAAGCCTTAGTTTTTATGACTTGAGGTAATGGTTTCCTTGTAATATGTATCGTGGGTCAGTCTACATTGACAACAGGAGACTTCGATGTACATGCTGGACAAGTATGATGTATACAGAGAATTCGTTGCTAGTTATCTCCTAACTTTCGTACAGAGTGTTAGACCTGAATGTAGTGTTAAATCTGCGCGAAAGTATTGGCGCTACAATGCAGTAGTTCTTTTTCCATCATGGCTAGACAGTGATTGCAGTAACACGCTTGTAGTATTTTAAATTCCTACCAATGATGCTGCTGATTGTGACGCAAATTTATTTATGAATTTAGTTCGCAGGCAAGCTTGTATCGTGAAGGTACGGTGCATGCCGATTAGATCGGATATTTCGTTAAAATGGCAATATTCCACAAACTTGGCACTTTTAGGTTTAGACCTTGTGGTCTGAAATGTAAACCGGTCCTAGACTTTATACCATGTAGTCTGCAATCTAAACCAGCCCTAGAAAATGAATGGAAAAATGGCAGAAGAATATCGCCATTTTAACGAAATATCCGTTTTAATAGTTTAAGATTCAATTCTTTGCACTTGGTGTGTGGAGCGACGTGAAGGGAACTCCAGTTTTGTTTTTGGTCATTACATTGACCGTCATAGCATCTGTGTGCAGGAGACGGTGAAGTTTTCACGTGGGGCTGGAGTGAATGTGTTCCTAGTGTAAAAGCTGTTGCGGACGGCAGTGAACAAGTTCAAGGAGACAACACGTCTCCAGGCGATACAAGCTCGAACTTACAGTCATCTCCAAAAAACAGTGGGGCTTCCCCTCTGGGTAAACCACTTGCATCTGCTTCGCATTTGCGTCCTGGAGGATCGCTGGCAGGCAACAAACAGACTGGTCGACACAGCCATCGAAATCTGACGTGTAAATCCACAGAAAATAAAGGTGTAGAAGAAAATCAGAAAAAAAGAAAAGTCGTTAGCTTTGAAGATGGAGAATCCCCCGAAAGCCCTCCCGCAGCTGAAGAGAATGTTTTTTCTCCACCTTGTCTGGTGAATCTTGATCCTGGAATTAAAATTCTCACAGTAGCCGCAGGTGGACGGCACACATTGGCTCTTTCAGGTATGTGTTTGAATTCTAGGAATGTTAAATCATCTTCACAACCTTTTCCGGTTAAATAAAAGTCGGAAACACCTACTTTTTCCGTTAATAGGAACGTCAGCAAGGCAACTATTTCAATCATCGGTTAGTGCCAGCAGCCTTCAATTACCTCGTGCACCACAGATTTGGACATCGTCGCTCTAGTGGGTGGTGACACTTGAAATATTGGTTTGCAACTATTCCCTTCATCATTTAGTACAGAATCTCAAACGCGACATCATTTTTACTCGAGCTGCCATCTGACGTCCGATTGGCTATCGGGGAATAGATATGGGGCACGTTTGGGGCTGGGGTTACGGAGGCGAGGGCCAACTTGGGTTGGGCTCTCGCATGCGGGTTGTGTCATCCCCACAACACATTCCTTGCTTCGATTTACCAGAGAATGGTGGGGCTCCTATTCCCGGCAACTACATAAAAGCGATTGCATGTGGAGGCCGCCACAGTGCCGTCGTCACAGGTACAGACGCATACAAACAAGAGCATTGTATTTTTTTCCGCTTCCTAATCATGACAGGCTTCTAAATCAACATTCTCTATGAAGATGATTAAGTCATAGCAAGCTCACTGCATTTTTCTGGCAATATTTGCATTAGTGTTCAGCAGTAACCCTGACTTCCACATTATCTCTCTATGTAGCCATTCATTAAGATATATTGCTCGTTCCTATCAATACTCCTATTCTCAGTGTTCTGTGAATCTGCAACCTTGAGACGTTAACCAAAACTACCTTCCTGACAAATCAATGGAGATTGCTGATTGATAACAGATGCAGGAGCTTTGTTAACATTTGGCTGGGGACTTCATGGTCAGGTTTGTATCAATTCTTATCACCTGGTTCCGGGTGTTTCAGAAGGGACACCATCTCTTCTCAAGGATTTGACAGGAAATTGTGTTGCTTTGCCAGTTTCTTTGTGTCTGAAGGGAGGATGAATTGGGAGGATGAAATTCCTCTCTCTGCCCTTTGACCTCAAGTTTGCCTCCAATCCCACCTTCTTGAAGATTGTTTTTTGCTTGGCAGGTTGGTCAAGGCAGTACTGAAGATGAGCTAAGGCCTGGTCTTGTTTCTACAATGGGAGGCCAAAAAATCGTAGGGATTGCAGCAGGCTTATGGCACACTCTTTGCATTACTGACATCGGAGATATATATGCTTTTGGTGGAAATCAGTTCGGCCAACTTGGTGTGGGTGGAAATACTGCGGAGGTTAGGTTCCTTTTCCCAAAGATATCTTCTTCAGTACTCCCATATGAGTTTCATATATGGCTTCCAAATTTCCTATGGCTTCGTGAACAGTAGGGTAGATGTCTCACGACATACTCAATTCTGATTTCTTTTCCCTTCAATTTATTTGTCATGAAGCTGAACTCTTATATAACAATGGAAAGAAAGGCATTAGATAACCAGGAACACATCGTAGAATACTTTGATATTTTTCAGTATCTTGCAGGAATAGAAGACGCACAATGCTTCAATTCATCTCCTCTAGTGTGCAACGTTTGACCACTCTTCATGTTCACATGCATGATCCTGTCCTTGAAGCGGTTTGCTTCCCCGTGGGCTTTCAAACTTGCCCCATGCGAGGCTCGATAATTTACGTTTCATGAGTTGGCATCAGGAAAATCTTTTCACAGGATCTTGGGTTGTTCCAGATGTCTCCGCGGCTGATTAACGCACCTCTACTAGAAGACGAATCATCTGTGGCCGTTTCATGCGGTGCGCGCCATAGTGTCGTGCTGACAGGTGCCGTAATCTCAATTGCTCCTTTTTTTGCAACTATTTATGCAAATTGAAGTACTGCACTGTTTTCTCCTCTAGTTTCCGCTGATTTTGCATTTATATGGTCTGGCCTTCAGGGTCAGGAAAGATCTTTGCCTGGGGTTGGAACAAATACGGTCAGGTTTGTTGCACGTACCAATCCCGCTGTATCTTCGTTTCTTTGTATTCAGAATATTCGTTTCGTTGTTATCGCATTTTGATACTTAATCTATAAAGCATACACTCAGATCTTATTTGAATATTCATAGTGATTCACAATCACGTCTCTTTTAAACTGCCATGCGGGCTGTCATGATACCCTAGATTTCGGGAGATGACGGATTGCTATCCATATTTTTGTTTCAATGAACTGACAACCTAAGGTCAAGATATGACTTTCTACCTATCACGATTGTGTGGGATAAAGCCGAGTTCTTTTGAGAGGTATAGACAGAAAACGTCAATTTTTGTAAAATTGGCGGTATTCCAATAGTTTGGCACCTTTCAGAACTTGGGTTCTGAAACATAAATCCACACCTTTCTTATTCCTAGTGTACATGTATGCCACAATTTTTGGCGCCGGAACCGTGCCAATCTAACGAAATTGACTTTAAAAGCTAATCTGCTTGCCTGTGCAGTTGGGTTTAGGTGACATCAACAACAGAGATTTGCCAGTGCAAGTAACGATAAATGATGGTAGACGTGCTGCTAGTGTTGCCTGTGGATGGTGGCATACACTAGCTTCAGTTCATATCAAGTGATTTTCATGGCAGCAAGGGAGTGGATTTTTTTATTCAATGTGGACTACATGTACATGCTTTTTTTCCTCTGGTTTGCGTGGAGTTGGGGAGCGCATTTTCGCTGGCTGGTTTCGGCAGCCGGTGTGTCAATTTCAAAATAAGCTGCGTGCAACAGAGAATCCGGTGGACTGTCTCTGAATTGAAGCAGCAAGATGAAGCGTGCGATTCGGGTATCAAGTCGTGTTCGGCCAAAGCATGCCTCGCGTGTGAGACGGATGGCCTCCAGCATGTTGTTGTTTCCTTGAATATTGTCACAGTTGGAGACTGAAGCTCGAGCCATCTATCAAAGGCTATGATGTTCCCAATGTTCCGTTTCCAATGTTCCATGTGGATATAACTAATGAATATCTGTCACTGAAATGTTACACTCGTATTAAACAAGGTTTGAAACCCCTCTTGTTCTTTATGCAGTAGTTATTGTACAGTACAGATGGCTCAGTTCCGCAGTTTCTGACTTTTTCTTTGCAAGTTTCACGCTGCTTGTGTGGAATGGCTTCAGTAGTGATTGACATCTACCATTCTTTCTCTGTTTGTGTGGCATTCTTTGTATGAGGTAGGTGGCTCAAAATCCACCCCTCTTCTTCAGACCGTCCTGTAGGTAGCTATAGAATGATTCTTGAATGGACCTTTTGGTCCATTAATGAATTCAAGAAAAATTGTTTTTTTTATTGCAAGAGCTAATCACTGTCTTTGATTTTTGCACATTTCTTTGTAAGTCACAAGCGGATGGATTTTAGGACACCTATGGTCACAAATAGGTGCAAATCTTTGAAAATTCAAAAGTAATTCAAAAATGCTTGGAAAAATATAAAACTACTTATGTTGTGTTTCACGTCTATTTTCTTTCTTTGAAAAATGAGCTAAAAATCATTCTGTCCATGGAAATCTGTAAAAAAGGTAAATCAGACCTTAAAAGGTTACTTTTAGAGCCTCCTAACTCAACTTAGAAGTGTTGAATCAAATGAAAGGAAATGTGGACAATAACTAACAGTGTTTTTTTTGGTATTTTTATTATTTTGGAAAACAAAATTGAAAGCAAAAACATGAGGAAAACTATTCATGGTAGAACCACCCGTAGTCAACCACTACAGCGGTTCCGTGCAACTACTTAAGCAGTTCCATGCATGTTATGGAGCAGAAGAAGGCAAGGCAATGTAAATTTTCTTCCATGTAGGAAGATAGAAATCATGGGGATTGCAAATATTTTTGGTAATTTTATGTCTTGAATTGAAATCATTAGGAGTTTTGGAAGCGAAAAGTTGGCCTAAACCCATACCCAATGTATAGACTCTTCCAATTCTAATCATTATAGAACTAATTTTTTGCTTATTACTTATTACTTTCTTACTCACTACATTGAGACATGTGTCATGGCCTTATTAGTCCCACCTTAGACAAGGAAAAAAAATCACATTCTAAGCTTTGGTTGGAAATAGCTACACTCTACGAGTTGGGTATGGATCCCTAGTTGCAAGAATGCATAGATTCATTATGTTTTATGTTAAAAAAAATTGTAATTGAAAATTATAAGGAAATTATGATCTTTAAACAAATACAATTGGAGGTTTTAATATCATCAGTACACTAGAAGACATACCATAATGCATTAAAGGTTATGGTAGTATGTTCTAAAAGCAACCATCTTCTTGAAATGGCCCCTAGGGTTTGGTATAAAATAGACCTCACATACTTTGAAATTAAATATGTAGAAAATATTCAATGGACTAGATATGAAGTAGAGGCGCATTCAAGTTTGTTAAATTTTGCTTTGGGTTTCTAGCATGGGTGGTTTGACATGTGCTACAGTTTCTTTTCAAATGTAGTATAGGTGTCCAGCTATGTATTTAAAAACAAACTTGGGAAGCCAACCTTTGTCTAAAGAATGTTTTTTACTATCACTTTTTACCTTAGTGCTAACCTATTATTTAGTTCTTGCTAGACCATTTAAGGTTGCCATTGGTCACGTTTACAACCCTTGCTTAATCTTTATTAATCCTACTATTGTTTTTTCTTGACAGACCTACTAACATAAATAGGTGTCTACACCCAACATCTTCGAAAAATCATAACTAATTCAAATTTGCTTCAAAAATTATGAAACCACTTTTGTGCTCTGCTACATTTATTTTTCTTTTTCCAAAAAAGAAACAAAGAATCTTACAATCTACAAAAGCCTATGAAAAAGGCCAAATTGACCTTCAATGGGTGCTTTTTGAGCATACTACCATAACAATGATGCTTATTGTAGAATAATTTCACAACATTTCTTTTTTCCCAGTATGGGCATAACTGTAAAAAAAATTGATTCTGTTTTTTATAACCTCTCCTATCTAATTCAAGGGTTTTAAATTCCAAACATGAATTTCGAATTTTTCCAAATCTGATCATTTATGGGAAAGAATAATTCTTGCATTTTTTTCAAGGAACACTCAAAGTACTTTTCTAAATGTAGACCTATAGTGACTAACAAAACTAAGTACAATTTTGAAAAAAATTCATTCAAACAACCATACCACAAGCATCATTGGACAAAGTCCAAAAGTAGATATACGAAAGTTGTAGTGTGCAACATACTACATGTCACCATGGAAGTTTGAAGAAAATATTAATTGTGATTTGAAAGAAAATCAATTTCAAAGTTAGCCATGTCAAAAACTCATATTTGTTCAACATGATTTGGAATTACTTTATCTTTTGCATTTTTTTTTAGAACTCCAATTTTTTTTGTGCCTTGGCATGTTGGTATACATCATTTCAGATTGTTGTACACAAAATTGAAAGAAATTGACATTATAGAATTTAAAATAACAACAATTTGACAAACATACAAATGATGCTAGTTCTGACAAAATACTTGAATTTTTTGGAGAAATTGAGAGCATAGGATAGCATTAGCTATTGTCATGAGACCATAGGTTGCAATATGGACCATTGTTAAATCTTAGTGTCTTTGCATTTGAAACATTTATTGAATTGGGCAATGTATTCAATTTATATTTCACAACAATATAATGCATTTTTAATTTCAATCTTTTTGTCAAAAGACTAGAGTTCATGATGAACGTAATTGATCCAACAAATTTTTAAAAATTATTATTGCCAATATCATCAAAAAATTAAAAATAGCAAAAAATTACATTTAGCTTCCTAAAATTGGCAGATTTTTGTATGTTTGTCAAATTGTTGTTGTTTTAAATCCTACTAGTAGTTGGTGCTTGCTTTGCTATGCATTAACTATATTACTTCCATCAATTTCTCATGTGATAGAATGTATTAATAAAGTATGTATAATCTTTAAATGAAAATATCGACATCTCCATACAATTTTCTTTGGAAGTACATATATTGTGCAATAAAAAGTAAATAAAAAAATCTTTATATCATAATTTTCACAAAAAAAATCTTTGCAAACATGAAAACATTGCAATAAAAAGAAATTAATCAAGTGAAAAATGTAAATAGAGTCTTCACATTTGAGTATGTAGAGCAATAGTTAAATTTCAAGAAAATCTTCAATTAAGAAATTATTAATCTTTATATAATAATTTACAAATATACATATAATGAAATGTAGAATGATTCTAGTATTTTTCAAATCAAAATCTTTACAATTAAAGAACATGCAAATTTTCACCTATTAGAATGTAGAATAACAATAATGATTTCAATTTCAATAAAAAAATTCAAATAATAAACTATAAAAATCTTCATAATCATTTGAATATATTGCAATTTAGGATAAAAGAAAAAAAATAACCAAGTTAAATTGTATACATTAGAATCTTTGCATATTTGCATATTCTCAAATAAAGGTGATAAATTTTATAAATGGATTGCATCCAAAGATGCATTGGAATATCCTTCCACCAGTTATAAAAGAATGTAACAAAATGGCTACAAATATTTTTCTACCATATTTATTGAAATAGTAGGCTGTCTCAATTGAGACAATGAAATAATGATATACACCAAAAAAATGCAGTTGAATGGAAGGGAACGTCGCCAAAACGTGCATGAACCCTAAACAAGCAAAGTTTTTGAGTTTAAAACAAACTCTTAACTTTTCCATCCACTTGATTTAGGTGTAAATACATGTAGAAATTTCCATAACAATGTCATGCAAAACCTTATGGTAAACCACATTTTTTTATTGTTCCCACGACATTTAAATTGTCATTAGCAACTTTAATGTTTATAGGATGTCTACCACAAGATATAGCCACTTATAACTAATCATAGCTAAATACTTCATTTTGAAAATAAATGTTGACTTGGTCATATGATTGACCCTACAATTTATTGATTGTCATAGCAAAAGCACTAGTAATAGGAAATTGTCTTTGACAAAGTATAAATGGTAAGCGGCTATCGCTACAATAATACAGTGGGAGACATTTGCAAAACATGCAAGTGACTACCATTACATAAATCTTTTGTTGAATTCAAGTTCTTTAGCAACATGATATATTGACTACATTTTTAATTTAATTGGTGAGGAGGCAAACCGCTGAATTGTAATGAATTTAAAAACTCTACTAGATAATGATGGGCATGTTCATCCTTTTCATATACAAATGTAGCACTAAAACATTGATGTACATCACCAAGCATGCGATCGGAGATTTTTTGATTGATTTCTTAAGCATCATCATTTCGCACAGCTAAAATGACACACTCAAAAAAATCAACCGGATGATCAAAAATGACATCAATGAGACCATCTAAAGAGCTTCCAATTGCAACCATTCATAATGGTAAATCTACTTCTAAACTGGTTTTGTCCTCACCAATATCTAACAAAAATCGTTGAAAATCCAGTTGACTTTGCAAATGCATATTTGTAGTCAAATGAAAATGTTGCATCAATGAAAACAAATATGAACGTCGCAAGTAAGCTTCAATAGTTAGTTGACGGCCTCTACGTACAATTACTAGCAAAATTTGGCAAAAATCACCACCATATAAAACTACAAGCTTACTGTTTGAACAATTTAAACCTCGAACATTTCGCAAAGATCTATCTATAACTTCTATTATAAATTGATGCTCAGTACGAGCTTCATCAAGTATAATCAATTGCACTTCACGCAAACTTTGAGTCAACGATGATTGAATACTAATATTACAAGTTGAGACCTCATGCAATTGTAATAGAATAGCAAAAAAAGAATATGCCGTTCATCCTTCATGCAAAAGGCAAGCGGTTATTCTACTTGTTGCCATTGCCATATATTTAACACTATGACCACAAAAATAACCTAATATAATATTGTACATAAAAGTTTTGCTAGTCCCACTAGGTCCATCCATGAAAAAAAAATTATTTGAAAAATGGAGTTCTAAAACGACAGAAGTCATTACATTGAAAACAATGCGTTGTTCTTTGCTAAGTCTATTCACATTTTTCTCTACAAAATAAATGTTTTGATTATTTAAATCATTGTTATCATTGGCATCACCACCAATATCAACAATATTTAGATAACCAAACTCATTCAAATCTTGAATGTAAAAAAAATCTACAATGTGTTTATTCAAAGATGACAAATACTTGTTAATAGATAAAATGACTCTAGAATAGCCGTTTGGATCATCACACCAATCATCAAACATACCATCAAGATACTTTCTAAATAAATTAAGAGGATTCAATGATTGTTCAAACACAAAAAGTATTGCAAACAATCGCCGAATTTGTTTAGACAAAGCAATGCTTCTTGAAGACAATTGTCCCATTCAACATCATTTTGCAAAAGCCTTTTTGCAATATAAGATGCTTTATACGTTGAGTGAACTATATCCTAAAAAGAAAATAAGTCATTAAATGAAGTTTTTATCTCAACATGAGTCAATAATACACGCAAGTAAGATAATTTAGTACCTATAGGAACCATATTTATCCTACCAAATTTTTTTACTTTGCATTGTCTTCTTCCCCACATATTCTTTTTTACATTCTACTTATAGTAAAGTGGAAGATCCATGTATCAAAAAAACATATGATTGCTTTAAATGTCAAAAACAATCAAGGTACAAATACGGCAATTGAGCTTAAAAAACTTCATGAGTTTAGTCTTAGTATTTTAGTCAATCATCAATTATAGAGATGTACCTTTATGAAAAATGACATATTACTGGTTGTGAAAATGAATTAGTAAATGATAAATACTATAACTCTTGTTGTTGATTTTGAAATTAGAGTCTCTAACATGCTTCTTGAGTGAGTATATAGCGGCTCTCTAAGAAGTTTGTAATCTCATCTACTACCTCATCAGCTTCTATCACGCCACAATCTAAACCTTTAAAAATATACTTGTGGAGATATTTGACAGTTTTTATTGAATTACAAATCTTCACATTAATATTGTAGTTAAAACGACCTATTAAATATGGATTGCATGGCACAACCTATCAATTGTTCAAATAAATAATTTGACCTTGTGTGCATTTCTCTATATACGTTGTAGTATTGTGAATTTGTATATAAAATAAATTTACATTGATACATTATTATAATGAGATTTTATGATTCGAGGAGAAGAAACTTATTGATGATGCTTCCAGTAGCTTCAAGGTGACGCTTGTAACTAATAGTGAATGATATAAAGAGTTCAACCTTGAATTAGCTTCATCAAGTCGAGTTAGTCTTTTTGAATCTATAGAGTTTGTGATTCATTGTAGAGTTTGATTTTCAAATGTCAAACTGGAGAATTTTTATGAAGTCACAAGATCCCAAGTCTCAACCAAAAGCGGAACTAGAGCTTTCTTTATCTCAACTGTCGGATCAACCAACCCAATCAATGTCAATAATACCGCGGCAAGTTCGTCCACGAGAGGAAGGTGGACCTTCTCGGCCATTGAAACAACCTCGTGTGGAGCAGCGTGGGCACGGCAATCTTTAAAGGGATGCCCATACTTTGGTGATTCTATTTCAAGTTGGTTGTGTTGAACCAAACATTCAAGATGTGATTTTTGAGAGTAGTTTTGAGGGACTTAATGAAGAGTAGTACTATTGTATGGTTAGACCGATTAAAGGAAGTCTTGGCCATCAACGTTGGTTGAAAGGGCCCATGAATCCTTTAACAAAGGCCGAACATGCAGACTATATAACTGCTATCATCTGGTACATTTTGAAGTTCTTACAAATGGAGTAGTATTCTTCTTCGACTTCAATTTTTGCCTTTGTTTAGCTTTTATTTTAGTATAGTGATCATTTCATATTTTATAGTTCATTCATATGTTTAAAATCGAAAGATAGAGGTTTAAATAAGATTTATCTACTAAAATTTAACTTTGGTGGTAATCTGGGCCTTTGGAGGTGAGATGTACCTTCTAGAAGGTCTTTCCTATGACTAATGAAGGTTTAGAGACCCATGGTGATTGTGCATGGGTTGCCCCCCTACTCTAAGGTTTATTTGGTAGGTAGATCCCATTTTCCTTTGCCTAGTCGGATTTGTGTGTAGAAAAAGAAAATAAGAGACCTATGACTTTGAGGAGTCATAACTTTTAATATACTTTGAGTTTTGCAATGAAATTTTGAGAGTTTGCTTCTAAAGTTCTTGTGCTTCTAAAAAGACCATTCTTGCTTGATTTGAAGTTGTGAGTAAAAAGTTATAAGCGAGTGAATGGAAAGAGGTTTGTTGCCATCCAGTTGAAGAAGAGCAAAGATTCGAACGATCATCGTGACTTGTAGTTTTCACCTTTCTCTTTGAAATTTGAAAGCATTAAGTTAGTCTTCTTTAGCTTTCTAAAGACTCATTTTTCAAAATATTTGAAGCATTTTAAAGAAAGTTATAAGAGTTTGAGTAAAGAAAAGTTTTTTAACTTTCTATTTGGAGAGTTTGGGTGAGGTTTGCAGATAGATGCATTTGATGCATCTTATTTGCTTTCATTTTGTCACTTAAGTGTTGTTTGGGGAAGAGGATTCAGTGTGGAATTTTTGGTTTTTGTCTTGGTACCTTCCCTCGTGGCGGACTTTGTCCCATTTTGTATTCGTAGATAGGTGCTTTCAATTTTTAGTTATATCATGGTGGTGAAGTCGGATTAATGGCCAGTGAAACCATTGAGTATGCACCAAGTGGGTGGTGCTAGTTTCCCCTTGTGGTGAGACTGGAGTGATAACCAACAGATTATAAAGTTTGGTGGTGATGCAGGTGTAGGTTGTCCTTATCCTATAGATAGTTGTAGGTACCCAAGTAGACATCAAAACTACTTGGAAGTGTTTGTATTTTAGACTTTGAGTTGGCAGTACATACCAATGAGGCTTGTAAGCCTAATCAGCGTTGAATACTACTAGATGCCTTGGGTCTTGAGTGCAAATAGGATTGTTAGTTTAGACTGAGCTGTGTTTTGAGAACAAGATTGGGTTTAGGAAACCTTACTTCTCTCTCCTTCTTCTAATCTCGTCATTCTCAGTTGCAGCCAGATATCCCATGTATTCCCGAAACAAACCCTTTTCACCAAATGTAAAGAAAATACCTTGGAGATATTGTTGAACTCAAAAACACCACCACTTGATAAATTTCTTCACTCACAAATAATGATGATCAAAATTAAAGAATTGAAATACAAATTTGTCAAATTGCAAAGACTTCATAAATACTATGTTATAGAATCCAAAATTGCTTCAATCTAACAAAGCTTCAAATAATTTGATAGTAAAAAAAGAACATTGTGGAATTGAGAACATTCAAAGCTTCAACATTCAAATCATAGAGTTGTGAAAGTCAAAAAATATGAAACCTCCATAATATCAGTGTACCTGTAATATCAGATTTTTACACTGTGTGATATTTTAGAGGTGAAATGGCCGTTGAAACTCTATAATATCACATTGTATAAAAATGTGATATTATGAAAGACCTTGTGATTTTAGTAGTATGAATGAAAATTGGCAAATTTTTGTATATTTATCAATTTGTTGTACACAAAATTGAAGGAAATTGACATACATACAATCAAGATGGATCTCTTTTGGAGTCATGGTTGTCATACTGGACAAGTTACTATTCATTTTTCGTCCTGTAGGACGAGTTACTATTCATCAAATATACTTGAGAGGTACATTTGATGAATAGTAACTCGTCCTACAGGACAAGAAATGAATAGTAACTTGTCCAGTATGACAACCATGTTTGGGATCTTCTATATTTATTTTCAATACCAATCATTTGGCCTAAAATCAATATTTGTTTTAACTCCTAAAGGACTAAGGACATTTTTTTGCCAAAAAGCAGTGAAAACTGCCATTTCAGTTGCATTCACGTAGGAAACCAAAAAAAATTGTTTTTTCAAAATCCAACTTCAAGAAAAACTTGCTCTACATGAAGTTGAGTTTTTATTTCTCCATGTACAAGACCATATTAGTTATAAATAAAACAATTTTCAAATCAATTTGAGGATAGGAACATATAGAAAAAAATCTTGTAATAAAAAAAGGTGCTAGAAGGTGTATATGTTCTGGAACAAATTGCAACTTTTTTGAACATTTCAAAAATGTGAATAATGAAAATCCAAATGGTGCCTAAAGAGACATGTCCTCATGCTGCAATATTTTATAAAATTTAATATTAAAAAAATACATAAAAGCAAAAATAAGACTCCAAAAATACTTAGTTCACATTTTGACTTGGGCTACTAGAAAGGCAGTGCCAACTGCAAATGTTGGGTCCTTCCCATCATCCATGTGCATAGGAAGGATGGCAAGGGCAAGACAAATAGGCATGTCAAATGCCTCTTGACATGCCCCTACCACATGTCCATTCCTTGACCTTCTTTTACCAGACTATATAGGAACTGAGGCCAGTGACAAGCATCCGTGTCCCTGTTGTAGATGGCGGACGGTTTTTATCGTGTTCTCCTTTGTTCTCGTTCCATTCTCCTTCGTTCTCAAGCCCAAATTCATGTTCCCATACTTGTCCCCAATGGAGACTCATCCAACCTTCTACTTCATTTCTATAAAGTTCTACAATTAGCATATGATGAAGGTTGCTCATCATTTCAATTGAAAATATACAATATATACAACAACAAGCACATTCTAACTTTACAACTAATACACTCAAGAAGCTCTATAAATAATAGGAATCAAACTTTGTCAGTATCAATTCTTGCATATGTGATAAATGCTTGGGATAAATGTTAATATCGTGTAATTTATTGGTAGCCCACCTTTTATACAGTGCACCATTCTATACCAAATGACAATCTTCAAAAATAAACAAGAAAATAAATAATGGATGTCATCAGGTGGATTTCATTGCATGTATTTACATTCATAAATATTGTTTCACCGAAGTCTTTCATGGTACCATTGGAAGCATCCCGAATGCCAACACATGAACTTGTTGTTACATGATGGACAATATGTTTGCGGACATTTCACCGGTTGCGAGCTAGCCATCATTACATACAACACACGGACCCCTCATTGAACTAGTTGCTGAATAACAAACTTTTCGATATTGTTGTGGATTTGGTAAACGTGGCTTGGGGTTCCAATTATGTGTGAGAACCTCACATAATTGAGTTCTAAATTACAAATGCGTCATGGGTCGACATAGAGGATCTTGCTTGCACTTATCAAAGCTCGGGGGGTGCACTACAAAAGAAGTTCATAGATGAGGAGCGACCAAACCCTAACTACCCATTTCTACTTTTTCTAATTACTTTCTAATAAACTATAATTTCAACCTACAATTTTGAGCTTTGTTTAACAATGTCTATAGGTTTCTATTGCCAAAAATTTCAATCCTAAATAACATGTGATATATTGTCTGGAAAGGATTGAAAAATGAACTAAAATGGCATGTTTTTCAACTAAAATATTTATAGAAATCACATGAAGATGACTATTGTATCAATATTTAGACAAAATATACTTTCAATAGAAAGCAATTTTATAGAATTTTTTTTTCATTTTTCAAATTTTTTTTCTTATACAAGATAGAGGTGTGAAAGTTATTTTTAGCTTTATAGTGTATCTTTTTTCTTCTAAAATTTGTAACTAATTATTATTAATATAAAAAATACCAATAATTCAAAACATAAACTTTCAAAGTAGGAAAATCTATTCATATTTTTTTAAGAAAATAAAATAAAATTTTAGGATATAATATAGGGGGTCCAAAATTTGGTCGCTCCTCACCCATAAACTTCCTTTGTAGTGCACCCCCCGGGTGTCAAAGTAATTGAAGTACATACTCACAACTGTTGTATCGATTAGAAAAAAGAAAACCCAATGCTACTATTTGTGGGATCGAGTCTGACAAGTATAAGATGCTTGCAACTGGTCTGTTACATCTACATCTCTCATGTGCATAGTGTACTCCAAGTGGATCGGCAATGTTTGAATATTTTCTCATGTTGCACTATTTCGACGTGGAACATTGGCCATAGGAAACTGACAAGGTAATTGCAAAGGCACCACTTTTGATTTCCCACTTTTGTAGCTTTTATGGCATGTATTGCCTAGCGGGGCAGTATGTGCCTTTGTATCTAATCATCATCTCATCAATAGTGCCAAATTTGTCAATATTCCAAGATTATTGGCAGCTATTTTGAATTGTTGTAATCAACCACTGTAGCTTCTCCATTTTATCATATCTTGGTAAAGCCTTATCATGCACATATTTTTCCGGGTTTATAAGTTGTAAACATTTTGTTAGTAACATGAAGCGGCCTCGAGACAAAAGGTTCAATATTGTTTCACAATGAAATATAGAATCCTTCTTATGCCAATACGTCTTCTGATTTGGTTGTCGTTTTATACCCATATATAAAATGATTGCAATAAAAACTTGCAATTCCTTCACATAGCAAGGTGTCCAAGATGGACCTCCCTTCGTATTTCCATACTCATCGACAGTAGTGGCATATCGATTCGTCTTTATGACTATGTCTCGCAAAACATTAAAAGGCCAAAACACCTAAAATAACTGCACAAATGTTGGAAAATATTGCCAAAAAACATTGGAAGAAGGCACACCAAGAAACTCAATGGGCTTCGAATCATCATACTACTAAAATCATAACTCCCTCTCTAATATCACAAATGCTACCATTAATACTAGGGGCTTGTGCTTGCTATACTACGCATTCATTGTATCACATATTAGTAAAAAATTGATATATTTGAATAGAATGCATGATAATGATTTCAATAAGTCTTTAAAATAATTATTTTAAATACTTTGTAAAAATATTTTCAATCATGCATACATAGAAATTGTATTTTTACACGATGTGATATTATAGAAATAGAGTAGCAGTTTGCAATCACTTCTGTAAATATCATTTTTTACAAAAGGGTGATATTATAGAAATAATACAGTCGTTGCAATTAAGGTGATATTAAAAAGAATCCATAGGATGATATTATAGAAGTAGCAAATCCATTGCTTCTCTTGGCTTTACACTTCTTTGCAATTTTATGATTTTGTGTTTTTGTGAACTTTGAGCTTTCATGATTTTAATTTTCTATTGCTACTACCAAATGATTTTGAGAAATTTATTTAATTGAAGCGATTTTGGATTCCACAACAATTAAGTTGTTCACAAAGTTTTTGAGATTTATAAGTTTTTCTTTTCAATTCTTCAATTTGGGTTGCCATTTTTTGTAACGATGGAGTCAAATTTCTAATGCATTCTAATGTATGTGTATCTTTTATAATATTTACCATTGCATATGTTTCATTCATCATTCAATAAATTTCTATTGTACATTTCAATATATGCTTACTTATAAAAAAATTATACAAAGATTTTAGTCATTTTTATTTGAAGATTTATTGAAATTTTTGTTCTGCATTCTATCTAATATATAAAAATTCTTATAAAATTCTAATGATGAATGCATAGCATAGCAAGCGCCAACTGCTAGTATGACATAAAATTCTTATTCCACGCCTCATCCCGATAAATATATTTCACACTGCTTTGGTCCTCAATGTTACCACCGTTGTCTTTGTCTTCGTCTTTGTCACTGAATTGCAACTTTGGTAAATCCACATCACTATTGCTATCATAGTCATAAGATAGAGGAACATGCTTAGACATTACATAATGTGATCGAGTGTCTGGACAGGGAAATGAAAGACTTCACTGTTAGATGGTGCTTTTCGAGTGAACTAGCTCCTTCACTTAGTCTAACTGCACGTACATGTAAAAAAAATACTCAATGGATTTCTAGGGCTTGTTTGTAACTTCTCATACCTAATTTGGGATCTTTGATTGCAACAATGAATTAAAAATTTGCAAAATACGAAATTTGAGCATTTACTTACAAGATTGATAGAGGGGGAGTCAATTCACCGTGGCCATGCATTTGGAAAGCATTGTTGTGCTTAGTCCTAGATAAAGACTGATCATGTCATAGTGAACTATATGTATAATTCACTTATGCATACAACAATAATAGAGGTGTATGCCATTTGAACTAAAAAATCTAATAAGTATTTATTTTTGTATCTATGAAAAAAGAAGAAAGTGGTTGGAAATGCTCATGTGGTTACACGAAATATAACTTTTTGAAAGAAATTAGTTTTTTCCAGAGAAATAATCACTTCTCAATTGAAAAATCATTTTTGCAAGAAACTATTACTTTTTCTATGAAATCAATCTTTTTAACCTTTCAAATAAATTGCAAATGATGGCTTGTGTTTATGAAGGAATTATCATTTTCCAAAGAAATTATTCTTTCTTCAAAGGAATTATTAGTTATTATTATTTTTATTTCTTCAAAGGAAATTACAAGAGTCAATTAGTATTTTTACAAATAAATTTTTATGTCTCTAAGGCATTATTATTTTCCGAACCAGTTAGTATTTCTTCAGAGGAAATACTATTTTTTAGAGAAATTGTTATTTTTCCACATAAATTCTTATGTTTTCAAAGGAATTATTATTTTGAAAAGGAATTATTAACTCTTTGAAGGAATTTTTTATTTTCTTAAGAATTACTAAAGTGGAAGAAAAACAATTAGTTTTTGAAAGGAATTATTGTTTTTTGAAAGGAATTATTATATTGTCAATGGAATTATGATGTTTTCAAAACAATTAGTACAAGAATTATTATGGTCAAATAAAATAGTATCTTGTCAAACAGATAGCTTTTTTTCAAAGGAATTAGTATGTTGTGAAAAGGGTTATTATTATTATTTTCAAAGGAATTAGTGTGTTTTGAGAGGAATTCTAATTATTATTTCCAAAGGAATTAGTATATTTTGAAAGGAATTCTAATTTTAATTTCTAAAAGAATTAGTATGCTTTGAAAGGAATTTTAATTATTATTTCCAAAGGAATAAGAATGTTCTAAAAGGAATTGTAATTATAATTTCCAAAGCAATTTTTTTCCAAAGGAATTAGTCAATTTTTGAAGGAATCATTTTTCTTTCAAAGGAATTTTGTTGCTTTCAAAGAAATTATTTTAGTTTTTGAGGAAATATTAAGTTTTAAGAAAAAAATAGTAATTAAATTTTGTAGTTCAACTCCTAAAGATGTCTAAAGAAAATCGTATTATTATGAAGTGCAAATTTTGTTGGTGTGTATATAAGAAATTATTTTTGCATGTGCTTGTTTGAAACTATTAGTACCTGAAATGAATGCACAATGTACGTATGAAATTTATAAATAATAAAATGAAAGGGTGCAAAGGAGTAGTGGTGCACTAACCAGCCCAATCGCATAGATGTCTTCCAGCATGCTAACATGGTGGAGGCGAGTCAAGCAACATTGCCTAATTCCATTTGCTCCCCTTCTCCACCATCTACGCCGCTTCAACGTCAAAGAAGGCACTCATCTAGTTTGTGTTCTTGGGCTTGCATTGCATTGTAGTGATTGAGGAGCATTTCAGGAGGCCCAATTAGTTCTTCCAATGAACTCATCTCATCATAAGCATTTTGACCTTCATAAAAATCATCTTCCGCTAATTCCTCTCCAGTAGAGTTTGTATTTTGTTTAAGCAGTTCTTGATTGTCAACAAAATCAGGATCGAATTTGCCAATGATTTGGCCCATATTAGTGTCAAAAAATCCGCTTTCGTATGGTTGTACCAAGGCACATGTAGTGGCATAGGATAAATACATAATGGAAATAATGGTGGAACTGGTTCAGGAGTGGGAGTCCTTGATGCACACAGTAGACTTCTGCTCGTCGATGCTTATTGAGCCAATAGGCGACAATTGCGTTGCACAGGAAGGCCATCCCATGCCACTTGCAAACAAATCGTAACAATAGTGACAATGGTTAGTTCATTTGCACAATGGCTATGAGAGATAGAGCAATGGACTATGGAATTCCATGAGTTCCTTACATCATTGCAGTTCTCTTTGTGTCGCTTCTGTCTCAGCATGATACTTGCAGTCAATGTCAATGTGTATGCTAATTTCTCTCAAAAGTAGTCACAATAAGATGAAAAATTGAAATATTGAGGAACTAAATCGTAAGTAATTGAAAGACATGAACACACAAATCAAGAGAACAATTGGCATCCACAATGCAAAGTTTGAAATGGGCATGTAAAATTGAGAATATATGCAAGTTTCATGTTCCAAGAGCCTCAAAAACTACAACTGCAGCAAGCCATGTTAAAAGGAATGCAATGTACAGCTACTACAATTATGAGGCATGAATGTAGTTGTACACATAGAAGAGGTCCTCTAGTAGGCGCCAAGTTTGTAGACCTCTTCATATGAGTATTTTTATCGTTACTTCAATCCTAATTGAATGCTCAAACGTAATTTGAGTTTCAAATTTGCAAAAAATTATGCATATATTATAGTATTATAAAGGATTTTTCAAGCTTTTTTTTATTGGTTCCCAATAATTACACATCTTCACACCTATTGCAGACCACACCTCTTATAAACCCTAGTATTCTCTATATTTCAACATTCAAAAAAATTTATACATTCCTTTTTGGACCTTGGTGGCCATCACAATCAAGCAACACAATTTTTTATAAGAGCTAGCTAGACCTCTTTATAACCGCAGCAGCACCAAGGGTGCTACAACATAGCATCGAGTTCTCTCTATCGTTGAAAAGCTCTTCCAGCACCTATGGCCACGCCTTCCTTTAAAGTCTATGGGGTCCTTCATCATGAGTAGGCCTTTGTTGAACATTTTGCCCGTCCAGATTGCCCTTCGTGGAGTCAACAATGCATCACTAACCACAAGTCTTGCCCGCATTGCCCCCTCTCCCCCAATTTCTAAAAAACTATCTATAACTTCTTGCTCAAAGGAAAAAAAATTATATCCCCACATACATCTCTTGATTCTCCACACCCTTTTAAAATTTCAGAAAATCTTTCAAACTCATATGTTTGTAGGTACATGTCCAAAATCCTATTTGTCCCCCAAACAACAATGGTCCTTTAGGGGTTTAAAACTTAAAATTCTTCTAATTTATTTGATAAATTATTTTCATTTTTATTTTTATCTTAATAACAAACATATCTCCTTTACTTCACTTGGACTTTCTTTCTATATTCTATTTTTTATTTTAACTTTCATATTTATGTCTTATACACTAATGGACAAAATGAACATTTTATAGCTTAGTTTCAAATCAATGACTTGCATGAGTAAATCTTTCCCTATAATAAAAAATTAAAAAAATTCTCTTAAAATTTTAAAAATTTATTATTTTCTAAGAGCAAAATCATTATTCTATTTTTGTATATGCAATTATATTCAAGTTTTTTCTAATGTTTTATTTAATTAATTAATTAAAACTATTCTTCCAAAAGTTCATTGTGTTCCATGTACTTCTCCCCTTTGGCAAAATGTTAGCATGTTTTTGTTCCAACAACACAATATATTAAAAACTCTTTTGGTCTCTGTCAAACAATAATGGTCTAAAGTAGTTGAAATATTCTAATGTTTGAAAACTTGTATGGGATAATTAAAATGAATTGAAATGACAATTTTTTTTAAAAGTCTATTTTAAACAACATATATGATTTGATTGTTTTGTTTTGTTTATAATAAGATTTCTATGACCAATGGGTCAATAGGCGCATACTTGTTTTCATCATAAAGCCCCTAAGAAAAGGATCTATACAAAGCAAGTTTAGTGGCAATATGGCCTCATAACAAAAAATAATGGGCCCTCCAAAAATTGATAACCTACATTTAAAAGGGAAAAAAGTTTTTAAAAGGTTACTAGCAGTTGGCGCTTGCTATGCTACGCATTCACTATTAGAATTTCATAAGAATTTTTATATATTAGATAGAATGTAGAGCAAGAATTTCAAAAGATCTTCAGATAAAAATTACTAAAATCTTCATATAATTTTTTAAATAAATAAGCATATATTGAAATAAACAATAGAAATTTAATGAATGATGAATGAAATACATGCAATAATGAATACGATAAAAGATACACATACATTAGAATGCATTAGAAATTTGACTCAATTGTTACAAACAATGGCAACCCAAATAGAAGAATTTAAAGGAAAAACTTGTAAATCATTTGGTAGTAGCAATAAAAATTTGAAATTAGAAGCTCAAAATTCACAAAAGCACAAAATCATAGAAATGCAAAAGAAGTATAAAGCCAAGAAAAGCAATGAAATTGCTACCTTTATAATATCACCATATTGATCCTCTTTAATGTCACCTCAATTGCAACGACTATATTATTTTTATAATATCACCCTTTGTAAAAAGTGATATTACAGAGGTGATTGTGAACTGCTACTCTATTTCAGTAATATTACATTGTGTGAAAATATGATTTCTATGTATGCATGATTGGAAATATTTTATAAAATAATTAAAATAATTATTTTAAAGACTTATTGAAATCATTATCATGCATTCTATTCAAATATATCAAATTTTTACTAATATGTGATACAATGAATGCGTAGCATAACAAGCACGAGCCCCTAGTATTAATGGTAGCATTTGTGATATTACAGAGGGACTTATGATTTTAGTAGTATGATTTGAAAATTCTACAATCCTATCTTACCTCTTACATAAAAAGTTTGGCATATTAACACAATCAACCAATAAAATATTTACATATGACATTATGAGCGCAAGTTAACTCATGGTCACTTAAAACCACATGAATACAAAAATAAGAAAAGAGAAAAAAAAGTTCTTTGAAAACTTATCAATCATACCTTCTTATTTCATTTTAAGTAAGCACAACATATGCACATTCAATAGTCAACCAATGAAAAATTGTCATGTGGAATGAGGAAAAAAATATTTCTCGTGGGCTATAATTTAAAATGAGATTTGGCATATCCAAAAAAAAGAGGATTTTGCATGGAAGATTAAAAACTTTTCACTTGCTACAAGAGATGGATGGAATATGGATTACGCCAATAAAATTGTGGCAATATCCCAAAACAAACTAGTGGAAATAAAGATACAAGGCACCAATTTTATCCAAAAATAAATGATGATCAAAAACCAAAAAAACATACCCAAAAATTGCAAAATAGAATTATCATACATCTTGGTCAATTATGATTTATAAATAATTTTAATTACTGGAAGTGAGTATTTTAAGATATATCTAAATTAATTTTCATTGTCTTAATAAATAATGTTGAAAACATCTAAGTTTATATAAATTGTTATATCACTAGTCATATGGTGGAACCTCTTGAAAGTAATAGGCTTAGGATTGGACTAACTATATTATATTAGCCTTTGAGAGGTTATTACATTAGGGAGGTAACTGTATTAATAACATTTGTATGTAACCCATGTCATATCGAACAATTAGTAAGAACTTAGAGAGGTTAAACTTAATTTTATCAACTTTAGGATTTAAATTTAGAACCAAAATATTGTTTATTTTACTTTAATTCATGACTATATAAATACAATTCTCCATCTTGTGAATAATCATATGAATTCATTCCTCTTTATTAAATATTGTAAAAATTTATTTATTTATATTAATAGATTCCCTTCCTCTCTCTTGATGTATATTGCATCACAACAATATTAATAAATTGTAATTTAAGCATATTTATATTAATTCATTTCTAAATATTTTATATTTTTCATTCACTTCAAAGTGTTAAACTCTTATAATTTACAATCTAGACGTGTGAAATCAAAAATGACTAGACCAACCAAACTTTTTTCAAGGGATTCAATTAAAGAAAATGAAGAGAGGGAAGGAAAGAGTGTAAGTTCATCAAATTCACATGATTATTCAAGAAAATTAGAAAATTTTAAATATAATTAAATAAGTTAGGCATTCATCCAAGTTGTTCTTACAAATTTTGGATGTTTGTTGTTAATTTCAATCAAGGTAGTTGCATTTATCTAAATCTTGGTTTTGACTACAAAAACCCTAAACTCTTTACTTTCTATATTAAGGTTTTGTTAAGTATTAAGGTTTGTTGCTTGTGAGAAAGATGTTTTGTTTGTGAGAGATTGTGCTTTAAAATGTTCAAAATGACAATACAAATAACTTTGCAATGTACACATACAAGCAAAAAAGAAATGCAAGATTGTGTAGAGCAAGTTAAATTTTTATAAATTGAATGCAAGTTGAATTTTTATGAATTAAACAATCTTGTAATATGTTTAAAAATAATTAGATAAACTAGGTTAGTGATTTCCCAAAAGTTTAGGCACACTTTTAATTATTTATTTTTTGGTCAAGCTACTAGAAAGCTACAATAGTAATGATTATTTCAACATCTATTGGAATCATGTCTAAACTTGTAATTTTAATTACAAAGTCTATGCAATGTGATGAAGTAGCATGCACTAATCATTAGAATTTTTAGTAGTGTCATCTTTATTGGAGTTTGATTTGGAGTTGGAGTTTAGCCACTTTTTGAGAAAAATAATGTGTTTCAAATTGATATATTTTTTTACATTACTTGTACATTTCTTTGAGCACATTGTGGTACAAGATCCAAGTTCAAATTGCAATAAAATATTTTATTTTAGATTTTTTTAGAATTTCAAGTTAGAGTATAAACTAGTAAACTATACTTCATCGACTTCATTTCATTAGTGGGGCTAAAATTTAAAATAGATTATTTTCATGGCTTAAATTCACATCAAGATTTAGGACCTAGAGGATGTAAAAATACATTAAATAGTAATTTGTGGATCAAGCATCTTTCTATGTAGAAAAATGAAAAACACTACAATGTGGTAATATTCAACATCATTCTTGAAAAATGAATTCAAACACTAATTTTCAAAAACAATTGGATGAAAACTTGCATTTTTTCAGCCTTGAAGCCATTCAAAGTCACTCATCAACAGTCATTCATCAACTAATTGTTTGGCTCGTATAACATTAACCTACCCTCGTATTGGTGACCATAGAAACATCATTTTTAATACCATGTGAATCATTTGCTTTAAAAAAATCTGTTGAATACTCATTGGGGGTCAAACTTCCCAATCACCTCCCCTTTTGAAACAAAATTCCAAAGATGAACATCTACACTCTTGTTAATTGTATAAAAGCATTATTTATCATCTGTGAGCTATAGGGTTAGAAACCATATTATTATTGAACTTAATCCCAGAAGGATGGGTTGGTCATCTTTGAAATTAACCTTTGGAATACCATTGAATCACTTGCTTTAAGAAAATCCAAGAACATTCATTAGAGGTCAAACTCTCCAAGATCAATCTCTTTTTCACACAAACTTCCAAAAATGAACATTTGCACTCAGTCTATCTTACGCATGTCTTACATAAAAGGATTTTCTATCATCCATCAAACACCACTAGAAGACATTTGAGGCTTCTAGAAGACTGTTTCAAACCCGTTCTCAATTTTGTTCCCACAATAGTAAAAGAATGCAGCCCATTGTTAGAATTTTTTTTCAAAAATAATAAATTAAATAAATTAAAATCAAAATTTCTAAAATGCAAAAAACGTTGAAAAAAGTTTTTTTTTCATATATGATGTGGCATGGTCTTGACCACGTTAGACTGCGTAGTTGGTAGCATTCCCATACAGTCAAGACAGTTTTCAAAGCCCGGGAACTTGCAGTCTTCCAAAATCCTCAAATTACATCTAATGTTGGTGCTTATAGCAATGTTACATGGTTATTAACCTCCAAATGATTTTGACTATATTTTCACCAAGACTACTCCAAAATTGCCATCTCTACTACAAATACCAAAATTTTGAAAAAAAACATTTTTGGACACATCTAACCTAGGATCTTATAATACTTTGGTTTGAGAATATGTAGAAAAAATTTCAGAAATTTTCACCTTGTAGATTGCAAGATATTAGCGTTTGAAGTAACAAAATCCTTTTTATGTCCTTGAGAAAAACTGGGCAGCTACACTTCACAAGGTCAAATTATTATGAAAAAATTTCCAAAATGGTGGTTACTCTTTGGATTCATTCTTCAAGTTAAGTTGGCTACATGCTTGAAAATGTTCAGACCATTTGGAATTGTACAACATATAGGAAAAAAATAGAAAGTAGAAAGAAATAGGGAATGATTCATAATACAAAATTGTTAACAATTTATTTATGAAATTGAAAAATGCCAATTCCAATGGTTTTAATGTTGTAATAAACAATCTACATCCTATGATTTTGTTTTTTTCTAAAAATACTAAAAATTGAGTTAAATAAAGGACTTCAAAGTTTATTTTGGAATATAGATTCTATAACTACCCGCAAACTACCTACAACTAAAATTCCTCATCTCATTAACTTTCATCTCATTAATCAAAATGAAATTAATCAAATATATATATATATATATATATATATATATATATATATATATATATATATATATATATATATATATATATATATATATGAATCTAGAGAACCAATTTCAAATTTTTATTTTTTTTAAAAGCAATTATTAAAGATTTTTTTTGTTGCACGAACTACCCCGGAATGTTGAAAACTACATATCATACAATAAATAAACTTTTTTAACCACGTAATTAAAAGTTATGAAAATTGTTGAGCCTTAAAGCTACTCCTCAGGGAAATGTTGTGTAAAAATTTTAGCAGAAAATAGTGAAAATTCTGTTTGTAGTGAGCTGCCCAAAATTGCTATGTTGCCAAAGAAAACAATGTTTGGTCCTTTAGGGATTAGTAAATGCTCAAAAGGATGATTTTAGATGTAGTTTGATTATAGGCTTTTGCCTTCTTAGTGGAACTACCACATAACTTATATTCAAATTTAAAGGAGACTACCCATTTTTTACCAACATTTTGTTTTTACAACTTAGGCTCTTCAATTTATGATCAACTATTCTCTAGGTGACAACTCACATACAAGATGCTTAGTAGGAGTAGCAAAAATGTCCAAGAGGTGTACATTGAAAGCATAAATAATTACAACATGTGCATTGAAAGCCACAAATATCATCTACATTGGTTTTATAACCAACCCTATGGTTGGAAATTGGTTTGCTCATAGATTGAGAATGGGACAAATGAAATCTTTACAAAAAAAATTCATGGTAATTTGGATTTTGAGGGAAATAATTTCAAAAATTACGAAACCTTCTTAACCCCTAAATGCCGAAGGTCTTTTTTAAGCTTCTAAAAACTTGCTATAAGTTGAACAAAAAGCCAACATTTTGATAAGTTGCATCAAATTTTTTTTGAAATATAACTATTCAAATTCAAACTAAACATGTTAGACATCACATTGGAAAAGAAAACACAACAATATCACTTATGGATTGAAAGATTATAATATTTGATCAAGAAGGTGTTAAAACTAAAAAAGTGATATGAAGTCTTCATTTCAATCCTCTTTTCACATGTCAAGTCTTAAAAAGTTGATCACCAAAAAAAATGAAGATAAAGGGCCTAACATACATATATTACCCCAATCAATTTATGGCTTCTCAAAATCTACTCTATAATTTTTTTAAATGAATTTTTAATGTGATTTTTTCTTCAAGATCTAGTGTACATGAGGTTCATTTCAAACAACCCTCAACCGACTACAGAAAAATCAAGATTGCAATGGACACCCTCGCACAAAATCTTGAATAGAAAAATCATAATCAATCATTTTCAGAATCCGATTGTTGATTCTAAAACTCGACTTCAGAAAGAATCTTTCAAAAATAAAAAATACTAAAAATAGAAACTTGGTTAGGTTTTATTCAACTTCAAAGTATTGTCAACACCAAAAATTCGGTGCCTTGGGCATTTAGGGGTTAATAAGTGGTTGGAAATAGGTTCGTCATCCTGATACACTCAGCAGAGTCCTTCTTGGCAGAACTAAATGTCAGTGAGTGTGGGTTCCACTTTTGCCATTTTATAAGGCTCGTATTAAATGTGCTGCCCCATGACCGCGTCCAATGATAATGATGTAACTTACTTTCCAGCATGTGTACTGGCAAGTGATCAGCCTTTTTTTTTTAAAAATTTACTTTTTAAAAAAGTGCCAAGATGGTCGTCACTTATATAATTTAATAAAGTGCAATTATATAATGTGAATTTTTTACATTCATGTATCAATATCTTTAGGGGGAAAACCAATTCTCATGTAAATTTGACAACTTCATTCATATTTTAAATAGAAAATTTTAAAAATTGGCAAAAAAAATAGGGATTTATTTTTAAATGGTATAATTTGGTTCTAAACTTCCCAAGATGTGGGTTGTTTTTGGTGTGAATTGTTAAGAGGAGCTTCAAGCAAAGCTATTTTGTGAGTTGGCTTTCATGGGGTGGAGGAATATTATTGAATTTTCTTTTTCTAAACAATAATAGAAAAAACAAAATAACTTTGATGATTCAACAATAAAGCTCTTTTACATCCATAGACATACATAAAATATAGAAGTGTATGGATGATTATTCATTTATTCATCCAAATGTATATACATTCATCCAAAATGAAGTGATACAGTTCCAAGATTTAAAACAATGTCACCTATTGGGAAAAGGAGAATGTATGTCCAATTGACTATTCCTCAATTAAAAATTATATTACTTTCAAGCGATAAAACACTAAAAAAAACTTTGGATGGAGCTTTCAACCTAAGATAGAAATCATTGTTATGTTCTATTTAATTTGACCTCTTTGTATTGGTCACTAGTTTCTTGTGTTTTTTCCTAGGTGAATAAAATTTTTGTGTGATGAGTACATAAAAGCTTCAATTTATACCTATTTAAATTAAAATTATTATTATTTTATACAAGTAATAGCTCACTAGTTTGCATAAGGCTAATAAATATTTGTAATCCTTTAATGCCAAATGATCCAAGGATAATGGTAGTTTGGAATCAACTAATATTCTTTGAAGAAGATTCAATGAAGATTGTGTTATATATCAATAGAAAATATGAAGAAAACAAAAGAATGTTTTATATGAATCTTTCAAATAGATGTTTTAGAGAATTTACTAATATTTATTATGAAATTTTTCAATTGATATTTAAATTAATAGATTATGTAGTTGGGAGGTAAATTACTATACCTAGTGGTTAGGATCTGCATCTATTGCCAAATATCTAATTAAACTTGATGTAAATGGTTCCATAGGTAATAAATTAATAATAATAATATCAAAAAAAAATTGGCACCTAATTTGTTTTGCTTGAGGTTTTGTTGGTTGAAGCTAGTTGAAGAACTCATGGAAAGGTTTAATTTAGAGTTCAATGTAGGAGGCTGCTAGAGCATTTCATCAATCTACTTTTTTTTTGGTTCTCTAATTTATTGCAACATCTTGTTTTATTTGGAGGCTTTCTTTGTCATTGACAACAATACAAAAATAAATATTAAAGGGGGTTCCAAACTTGGCTCTTTTCCATACTAAATAATTCTAAAAATTGATGCTACAATTTTACAAATTTTATTTTTCAACTTTGAAAAAATTATATCTAGAATCTAGATTTAAAAAAAAAATTAAGTATATAATTGGACATTCAATCAAGTCATCAAAAAATGTAGCCTTAAGCTTAGAGAGGTTGCATATGAGGTAGAAGGTCCTAAAAGTGATTGGGCTCTTAGAAAAGGTTTACATGTGCTTACTTTCAAAATTGAAGAATGACAAGAGTTCACAACTTGCCTTTACATAATGCTGAGAAAAAATGAGAAGTAGAAATAGACAATATTAGAATCACAAATGGATGAAATCATTGTAGCATACAAGATAAATTATAAGTAAAAAAGAAGCAGTAAATCTTGCAAGCAATATGAACAAAAAACGATTAAATGTGTCAATTGGGGCAATTTGTGGATTCATAAGCTTGCTATATAAATACAACTAGATTTTAGTTTAGATACATTATAGTTCTTTCAATGAACTCAACCATGTGATTCCTTCCACAATTATGAGTTCAAATAGCAATGTAACTAAAGTAAATAAATTCACCCTCTAAGTTAACCTCTAAAAGCCCAAGGCCTTTTGGGATTTAAGAACATCATTGCTTTTGAAGTGTTATAGATTTAAATGTCACCAAGGTGTAGAAATTTCAACTATACAATCTTGTAGTATACATGTTGTACATGATGTGAATCACATTTGGAGTCATTTGACAACATAGATTGCAAGATTATAATGTTTTGGTGTAGAAAAAGGATGTTGAAATTTTCCTAGCAACACATATTAGTTGGAGGTGAAATTTTATTTCTAAACCTACTCAAATGAAAAAACTTGAAACTATAAAGTGATTCAAAACTAGCATACAAAGACATTGATGAAGAAAATACCATTCAATTAACTCATTGTATTTGCAAAATGACTTTGAAATGTCAAGAAATAGCAAGAAAAGTTGCAAAAAACACATTTATGACTGAACCTTCCTTCTATTAAAATGCTTCTTTGTCACTCATAACTTTTGAGATTGATATGAAATTTTAACCGCAAACTAGATTGGTATGCGCAACTTTCCAATTTTTTGGAAAATGGACATTGTATGAAGAAGAAACAAGCTGCCAAAGTTCATTGTAATCCAAGAATGTTGGGATATTGAACTTTGAATTGCTTCCAATCATTCAAAACAACTTGGATTGACATAAAAATTTTACCACAATAACTGCACTGCTAGAAAAATATATTCCAACATATTTTATTGAAATCAAATATTGAATGAAGGAGATACAATCTCAAAAAGTTGTCTTAGATTGATCTAAAAATTGTACTACACAAACGAGAAGAAAGAGCACAAATTTCCCAACAAATTTTATTGAATTCAAACATTGGATGCAAAAGTTACAACAATTTGAATTGAAC
Source organism: Climacium dendroides (assembly GCA_950106755.1). Classification (NCBI taxonomy): domain Eukaryota; kingdom Viridiplantae; phylum Streptophyta; class Bryopsida; order Hypnales; family Climaciaceae; genus Climacium; species Climacium dendroides. The sequence continues at coordinate 18,924,092 of OX467090.1, read as the reverse complement.
TTGAAACTATGTGAGAACACTCTTGGTTCTTAGGGTGTTTAGGGTTTAAATTTCTACTTGAAAAACAAAAACACCATTTAAATATTGTAAGATCGTGTACATAAATTTATAGGCTTTGCAAGAAGGAAAAGTTTAAGAAGGACCCCCCTCAATGATAGGTACTCAGTAAAAAATGATTCAATTTTTGAACCAATTAGAGGTAGGAATTAATCTTGCAAATTATCATAACATTTCAATCTAAGATGGTCAATAAAAAAAATACACCATATGAAGAGTCGTGTAAAAATCATATAAGAATTGTAAAATAATCGTGTGATAGTTGTGTAATGGTGTAGTTGCATATATAAAGAAAAAAAAAAATTTGATTGACTTTATTAATTTGCTGGAAATATGGGAGTCTTTTAGAAATCAATTTGGGAGTTGTTTGGCATTCATGTGATAGTTGTCTAACAACCATTGGTAGCATCTAATAATTGAAATGTGATGTTTGTTGAAAAATAAAGATATCTAATTTAGGCTTGTATGAAAGAGTGCAATTGTCAAAAAATTTATACTAAAAACATGAACCTTTGGTAACATCTAATAATTGAAATGTGATGAGTTTGTTGAAAGGTGAAGACATCCAATCCAAGTTGGCATGAATGAGTGCAATTGTCAAAAATTCTATACTAAAAATAGAACCCTAATTGTTTTCTTGAGTTGATGTAAAGAATGCAATTGTCAAAGATTCCATACAAAATATAGAAATTCAATCATTTCCTTGACTTAGCTAGAAAAACCTACTTGTTGAAAATCTTACTACAACCAACAAAAAGAACTCTAACGGTGTTGAAGTTAATGTGAAGAATCTACTTGAAGTTAGCATGAAATATATTTGCTAAAAAAAAAACCAAAGGAAAAAAAATTCTTCAAAAATAATCATGTGACAAATAGAAATTAAAATTGCCCTAACTTATACCCCAGCCTAAATAAACATCATGACAATTTCTATTTCCAAGTGTATAATATACACCTTATTTATATCTAATATAAACTTGAAATCCCCAAAATCTAAACTTAAAAAAATCCCTATAATATTTCTTATCTAGTTATCCCTATCCCACGCATACAAAAGTGATCATATACCAATTCCACTCCCCCATACCCGCGCAATCCCCAACGGTCTCCGACGCCCGCGCCTCCCCATCCGGTCCCACCCGGCCCCACCCGGCCCCACCCGGCACCCGCGTCTTTCCCCCCGTCTTCTTTCCGAAAGAAATCTTTAAACTCTCTCCTTGGGAACCCACGAGCCTCCTTCTCTCGGTTGTTGCGAATCTGTTTGATGCTTTTTTCCTCCTTCGAGCTTTGCGCCCTCCACCCACCCAATTGCACCATTCAATACTTCACTTCTTCTCTCCAAAGATCCTCTCATCTTCTCTTTCCTTGAGAAATGACAGCTTCTGGTATCATCATCTCAATCGAGAATAGGTAGAGAATTTGGCAGGAAGGGAGAAACACTCAACGAGATCAACGTGATTGTTGTCGCTGTTTTTTCGCTGCGCGGGAGGAGGTGAGATCATCTGGAGCATCTTAGATTCGATTGCTGTCTTTTCCTTTGCTATGACTATCCCGAGTTTGGGAGCAATTCAAATGGCTATGAGACGGGGGGTTGTGTGTGCGTGTTTTCGGTTTGGTTTGTGATAAATTGTTGTCAGGATTGGTTGATGATGGTGTACGTGGTTGTCATGTGGCCAATTATGTGGAGCTCTGTTTCTGTCGAAGTTTGATTATTTGAAGTAGGTGTGTGAGTTAGTATCTCGGAGCTTGGTGAGGTTATGGTTCTGTGTTGGAGGGTTTGTTTTTTGCTACTTGGTTAGGGTAGGGGTGAGTGAGCTGAAGAGAAAGTGTGGTCTCGAAAGGTTTTCGAAATGATGATGTAGTCATGTGATGGGAGTGCTGTAGTTATTAGTGCTCATGCTTGCGATGCTCTCTTTCGCCCTTTCACACGTTTTTTGCTGGGAATTTCACAGGTGGGCACAGAGAAAACGTGTAGTCTCGCAAACAATATTTCATAGAATTATGTTTCTTTAGAAGAAGTAAGCTTACCACGTAGAGGAAACCAAAAAGAGCTGAGCTTGAGTGAGGGCTGGTCTTGTGCCATTGTCGCCATTGAGGAGAGTGAATCAGGTGCCAGAGCTTCGGCTTGTCTAAGTGACGCTTTCAAAAGGGAAAGTGAAGAAAAAATGTGATTACGGAGTTAGAGATTCATACGTCCTTTATACGTCATTGATTTGAGATAGTTCATCTCCGTTTCGAGCCGCCTCACTCTTTAAACGAGATCTTGTCTCTATGAGGGTCGTTGTAATTCTTACTTCAGTAGCTTGGTTTCCAACTACCGCAAATGCATTTTCCCAATAGAAACTGCGGATGGTAGGTCGTGGAAGTTGATTGAAAAGACAATCGCGATGGGCGCCATATTAGCAGTAGTGTGGTTCGTGTGAGAACAGAGTATCAATTGCGTTTGGTACTTCAGGAGCTCGGTTTCCATCCCTAGTAACTCATTTTCCCAATCGGAGCTGCAGATGGTAGGCCGTGAAAGCTGACAAGTGCTCTTGAAAACATAAGAGTGATGAACCCCATGTCACGAGTAGAGAATTAGTGTAAGAATAGATTATCAATTGCGTTTGGATCATCTGCATCGGCCGTTAGCGATGCCCTTCGTCTTCCCCGACGAGGTTCTGGAGCACGTCTTGGTCTTTCTGGACGCCCACAAGGATCGCAACTCAGTCTCTCTCGTCTGCAAGGCTTGGTTCAAAGCCGAAGGATGGAGCCGCCGCAAGGTCTTCATCGGGAACTGCTACGCGCTCTCCCCTGCCATTCTCCTTCGTCGGTTCCCGAAACTGACCTCCTTGGAAATGAAAGGGCGGCCTCGGTTCACGGATTTCGGCCTGGTGCCTCCCAATTGGGGCGCTTTCCTTCAGCCCTGGGTGGAGGCTCTGGTGGAGCACTACTCAGGGTTGGAGGAGCTGCGGTTGAAGAGGATGACGGTGTCGGATGAGAGCTTGAGGATGATCGCCAGTTACTTCCCCAATTTCAGGGCGTTAAGGATGACGAGCTGTGATGGGTTCAGCACCGAGGGGCTTACGGCGATTTCAAGGAGTTGCAGGTGAAATTTCATGCTGTTCGGTGTTTTACAGGCCTCAATCTCTTATGATACACCCTTAGGGGACTCTATGTTCTTTGAAATGCACTCTTACTCGTGTTTGCAACTGAAATCCTGGAATCTGTCCAGTCAGGTGTGTACACAGTTGGACAGATTGTGAGGATATACTTGGACTGTGCAAGTGCAGAGTGCGTGTCTAATAAGCGAGGGTTGGGTGACAAATGGGCTTGGACATGCACTCTCGCTTGTGAAAGTTGTTTAATCAGATGTGTACATAACCTCGGTCTACCCCCATTTGAGTACAGTATTTTCCATAACGTGGGTCTGCTTTAGCGTTACAAAGCCCTTCTTTTCAGTCAGACCGTTGATTGACCGAGATCCAACCATCCAACCATTGAGGTTATGTCCGGCAACACTCAACCATTCAACCATTGAGTCTGTCTGGTAAAGTGAAAGTAGAGTCTCGTTATGAGAAATATTACCCTTGCCAGTGGGAAGATATATTATTTCTCATAAGAGACTCTTACAATTTTTAATGCGAAATGAGTCCTCTATGTTTACTATTTTCCGTGCTTACTACAAGGAGTAGGTTCTGGAATCTGCATCTTTCTTGGTTTGGGGGTCATATAACAAACCACAATATTGTATATTGTATTTGCTTGTACACAATTCTTTGGCCATGTATCCAATCCCAACAGAACACTAAGTTAGCATTTTCCACCTCTGATTGTAAAATACAGGTTTCCACATGTGAGCGGAGGTTCCATGTGTAAGTGTGCTTTGTTCGGAGTTTGCTATTTCGAAGACCTAAGCATTTTGTGTTTTCCTGCGCACAGGAACCTCACGGAGCTGGATCTCCAAGAAAATGACATGGAAATCCAGAATTTAGAGTGGTTGAAAGCGTTTCCTGAAACTCAAACGTCGTTAGAATGTCTCAACTTTGCGACCATCAAAAGTAAAGTGGGTGAAGTTGAGTTTAAGCATCTGGAGGCACTGGTGGATCGCTGTCGAAGTCTGAAGAGGTTGAAGTTGAACAAAGAGATGTCTCTGGATCAGTTGCGAAGGATTTTAGTGCGAGCTCCACAGCTCGTGGAGCTTGGCACCGGGGTTTTCAACCACAATGGCCTAAATCCCTCAACACAGGATGAGCTTCTGGCCTCCATTGCTGGGTGCAAGAATATTCGGACTCTTTCAGGACTCTGGGATATTGTCCCACATTGCCTTCACGCGTTGATTCCAATTTATCGGGAGCTTCTCACCCTCGACCTCTCGAATATCTTCCTCTCAGAAAGAGATTTCTCCATTCTCATCTCACATTGCAAAAAGCTGCAGCGCCTACTGGTTGGTTGCTCCTCTTCATTGTAGAGACTTCAATTCCTGATAACTTCTTGGTTCTGAATTGAAACGATCTTCCAACTTAGGGTTTCTTACAATGTGAAAATTCGATACACGTGAAGAACCTAAGTTCCATCTCTAGCCTGGTCTTTAACAGTTCAAGCAGAATCATCTGTGATATATCCGCAACACGTTGGGTGATGAGTTCGTGTCTCCAATTCTTGTGTATGATTATTAGTATGAGCTGGAGAAAGCGACTTCTTTAGGAGCTACCATTTGGTTTGCTAGAGGCTTTGTGACTTTCACGCAAACCTAAATCCTAATTGCCGTCATGGCTTTGACCTCCATCGTGGACAGATGATCGTCAACTGTCCTGAGTCAGCATTTTAACAATTCCTAGATGTCTTCTGGGTTTTTCAGGTTCAAGACCATGTGGGCGACGAGGGTTTAATGTGCGCAGCTCGAACATGCAAGGACTTGAGGGAGCTCCGCGTGTATTCCCTCATGGAGGACGGTCTTGTCACTGAAAAGGGGTTTGTCGCCATCTCTGAGGGATGTCCCGAAATGCGGAAGATTCTCTACTTCTGCAAACAGATGACTAACGCAGCCATGGCGAGATTTGCGAGGAACTGCCCCAAAATGACCCACTTTCGTTTGTGCATCATGAGGGTTTACCAGGTCGACTGCGTTACGAAAGAGACCTTGGATTATGGCTTTGGTGAAGTGTGCAAGCAGTGTACAGATCTCCGGCGTTTGTCACTCTCCGGGCTTCTGACTGATAAGACTTTCGAGTATATTGGTCAATATGCGAAGAAGTTAGAGACTTTGTCAATAGCATTTGCTGGCGAAACCGATTTGGGGATGCAGTATGTGCTGGAAGGCTGCCCCAAGCTGCGCAAGTTAGAGGTGAGGGACTGTCCTTTTGGGGATGAGGCCCTTTTGACGGGCATCGAAAAGTACGAGTCCATGCGCGCGTTGTGGATGTCCTCCTGCAAAGTCACCCTGGATGGCTGCCAGTTCCTGGCACAGAAGAACCAGTCTCTCAACGTCGAAATCATCAGTGAAGAGAGCTCACTCTTTAACCATCCAGACCATGTGGAGAAGTTGTACGTTTACCGCACCCTTGCAGGGCCCCGCACGGATGCCCCGCCTTTTGTAGGCTTATTGTAGTGAAAAAAATTATACTTAAATTCTTCTTCCCCGCTTTCCGGGTCTGGGACTGCTGTCCATACTGGTTTTCTCCTTCTTGTGAGAGAGAAGCCATAGGGTGTGTGAGGAAGACGACTACCACCTATGGTACTGGCTTGGCCTTCGGAAGGCTGGCTTGCAGTCAGCTTGGGGTCCTGTCTGCTTTGGATACTGTACATAATATCTGTTATACACCCCAGTAGAGAGCTTAGTACATATATAGATATCCTATAGGAGAACACCTGAGGTTCTATTTTGGGGGCCATCTCATTTATCTCACAGTGTCGATGTCCGAAATTGGACCTCTTGTACCCCAAGGATCCAGTTCAAAATTACACAAGATGTTGATGGGCTCTCATTGGGCACGTTGACGACCTTTCTTGGCGACCTGAGTGTGTCCCATGTTAGTAAAAAAGGTAAAAATCTCTTTTTCACTGCTGAGTATTTTTCTTGATGCAACTGCATGTTTAGCTTTGGTTGCGGTAGAACCTACTCGTCTTGATGTACCTTGCTCTCCTGATTGTTTGCATTTTCGGTTCTGACATGGTAGTACTCTGTTCTCCTTCAATCAGTGATTGGTACCCGATGTTCGAGACTGGGATTGCCTCCACGTTTCGTTGAAAAGCTTTTGCTTGAACAACGCTCTTGAAGGCTTTCTTTGCGTTCCCTTGGCCAACATCCTTAACGAAGGAATCACGCTTTCCTCATTTGAATTCAAGTTTTTTTTTTTATCAATGATTGGTTGTTTGAAAGGTTTGAAATGGAGGACCCAGCGGCCCTCCTGTCTTCCTTCTGAGGATGTCATATTCTCACTGCACACGAGACTCATTCTAGGTTGTTCAAGAATGGTAAGCTACGTAGGTACCACTTACATATCTTTAAAGCCTTTTCCCTTTTCGAAGCATTATTTCAGTTAGTTGAGGCTCCCCCTTTCTATTCATCTCTCTGGTTATGACTATTCTCTCTTTCCTTGAAAATGCTGGTGTTTTGAACCTCTTCATTGATGACGTCCGTCAGGAGACGGTTACGTATTGAAAAGTTTTCTGCAGTTAAAATGCCGTTATAATAAATAGTTTGTATGTATCCAGTTCACTCGATTTTTGGTTCAGCTTTTTTCCTTTTTTCCTTTTCTCCTTCGATGCAAATGAACAGTTCGTAATTGTCCGTTGCATAAGTTAGAAACGAGTGATGAGACTGACTAGTGATCAATTCGGGTTCCCAGCTTTTTCATATTCCCCGAATGTGGGAGTCGGAGCCGCGGCCTCAATCATTCATGCTAGACTGCCATAGGAACTCAAATTCTGTGCAGAAAAGCAGTGCGGCATTGAACACTTGCGCAGATGATTTTTTTTCCTTTCGGCTGAGAAACTTCAACAATTGTGTTTTGTGTCCTTGGAAGTGTGTCAGGCCAGCTATGGCCTTCCTTTGATGCCTGTAAAGCCTGCCTCCCCTGACGTTGCTCATGTGTACTCCCACATAGACCTGACCACATGATCTTGAAGAGGACGAGGCCTATCGCCGAGGTAGGCAGCCAAAAATGATCAGATTCGTCGGACACTCCAGCGATCTTTGACTGTGCTGGGCTTCTTGTCTTATTGACCCTGGAAGGATGCGACCCTATTACCAAGGTAGTTGGCCAAAAATTATTCCATGCATGATAAATAGGTGCATTCTTTTGGTGTCTGCAATTTCCATGAAAGTCACTTGTACACATTTGGTCCTCTTGGAAGGACAAATTGGTGACTGTGGAAATTATCCATTTGGTTACTATGTGAATCATTCACTGACAAAATTGCAAAAGTATTCATTGGAAGTCAAACTACTATAGAAGATTCTTTTTCACAACAAAATTTTGAGGATGAATAGTTGTGCTTTTGTCCTACTAGAAAGATTCTTTGTCATCTATCGGACATCAAACATCTTTCTTGATGTTTAAGAGCTAACCTTGTAAGGAGGGGTTGGTCATTGTGGAAATCATCCTTTTTGGTATAGTGTGAGAATTATCTACTTAAAAAAATACATTCATTGGAGGTCAAATTAATGTATAAGACCTTTTCTTTCCATGGAGATCCTTTCCATGCAAAATTCCAAAGATGAACATAGTTGCATTCTTTGTATGTCTATAGTTTTTATAGAAATTATTTGTTGCATATATTTGGTCTTCCTTGTCCTTATTGGGTTAATCCTATGGGGAGGGTTTGGTCATTGTGAAAATCATTCTTTTTGGTATATTGTGAGAATCATCTACTTAAAAAAAAAAAAATAGATCTTAGACTACTTAGAGGTCATTGGACTCATTGGAGGTCAAATTATTGTGCAAGATCTTCCTTTTTTGGGCAAAATCCCAAAGATGAACATATGCATTTCTATCTTATATATAAGGATTTTCTATCATCCACTAGACTATTTTGGATTGAAGCATCTTTACATGGTTAAATAAGGTTGTTTTATGTTTTTTCTTTTGTTGACGTTTGATTCATTTATTTGATTGTAATGCTTTGTTTGGATCAATGGAATAAATTGTCAGTGTATTTAAATAAATAAATTTAATTAAATAAATGATTATAAAATTCTTAGATGAATAGTTTTTTTTTTGTTTCTATGAACTCTTTGAAAATCATTCATTTGACAATTTTTGTCCTTTGCAATAATTCAAGGTTATAATATCTACACATAACCTCTTAGCACTTTGATGTCCTAATTTTGGATGATAAACAACAAGGTTCCACAAGTTTATTTTACTACAAATAAATCATTCATCCAAACCAATGCTTGACTTATAATTAAAAAAAATACATTTTGTATGATGAATTTGATAAAAATGAGCTATATAATATATATTTATAAAGATATAAGCAAAAATATTCAAAATTCAAGAAAGGATTAAGGTGCTAAGAAGAGAAAAACATCCAAATATGCACTTGAGCATAGTCCCTACTATTAGATTTATAACTACACTAATCAATATTTATTAATATTTTTTTAAAACAAATAGTTCAAAATTCCTTCTAAAATTGGATACATATTTAAGTCATTTAACCCCTAAAGTTCTTTGACCATGTTTTACCAAAAAACACTTAAAATGAACCATTTTGATGGCAAAGTCCCCCCTCTAAAATGACAAACAAAATCTTGTTGCATCTTACCATAAGATCTAATGGTAGACTACTTCATTATGTAGTGTAGTAAAAAAATGAGAGTTTTTGACTACACAAATTGCGAGATTGTATTGTTTGAAGCTGAAAAAAATGTTTTGGGGGGCCATTCAAATTTCGGGTGACTTTGATTTAGGGAGGCTATTAATTGTACAAGTTAATTTCATTTTTATGATTGAATTTTTTTTGCTTTGACAGAGTTGGCCACATGTTCAAAAAATTTCATAACATTTCAAATTGGGAAACATGTACCAAAAAATTCCAATAGGGGACTAGCTTCAAGAAAATTCCATGTGAAGACATTTTTTCAATAATTTATGGCTTGCACATACAATATTTTTTTCAAAATATGAACAATGGAGTTCTAGATTTCAACTAGTCCTAGATGAGGAAAGAAAAAGGAAAAAATTGTTTAAAATATCAAGCTTTGGCAAGCTTGATCAATCTATAACCAAGTTGAAGTAAAGGGTAGTCAGACATATTTGCATATTGGGCCTAGCATGGAAGAAGGCTAGGTCTATGTTAGCTATGGCCAACTCATCATGGATCACTCAAATTGGATTACATTCCCTTTTATTTTCAAGATGTACCTAAGTCCAATCAAATTTAGCTTTAATTTAGATAACTTAACAATAAATTCAAAGAAGACCAAAATATTTGGTAACTATTTTATATAGCTTCAAAAACTATTTAACATGAGTTTTGAGAATTGTTAAAAGAAGTTGTTTATATGAGAAGCACGGTTGCTAATATGTGAACCTATGATCTTGAATCCATGAACCTAGGAGTCTAGGCTCCTATGTTATAGGTACCTATATTATAGGAACCTTCTATAGTTATAGGATATTTATATTATAGGTTTGTATAATATAGGTGTCTATCTTATAGGTACCTATATTATGAGCACCTTCTATGGTTATAGGATGTTTATATTACAAGTGCCTATATTATAAGCACCTTCCATGGATAGGGTACTTATATTATAAATATGTATATTATAGACACCTTCAATAGTTGTAGAGTATCTATGTACACTAAGGCTCAAGGCTTGTAGGCTCGCATATCTAGGCTTACACACTAGCATCATTGATACAAAAAAGGTGATAGGAGGTAAAACAACCTATGTAAAATATGAAAATTAAAATTAGTAGGAGTTCAATTGTTCATAGTTAAGTAAAAAGTAAGAATTGTGTTTGAAGTAAAATTTCAAGCCTCCTTTTGGCATAGTAGAATATCTTTTTCAAAAAAGTTTAAACTAAAAAGAAGTTGTTAAATCAAGATAACTTTCATCTCCAAAAAAATTCATTTGAGCTTTGAGTCTCCAATCAAAAGTTATGGACAAAGTTCAGAGTAGTTGGAAGGGGCATTTTCATTGACATTTTTAAAAATCCTCTCTAAATTTTGTCCATAACTTCTTTTTGGAGGCTCAAAATCTCAAAAGAGTTTTTGGAGATGAGAATTAGATTGATTTACCAACTTTTTTTTAGCTCAAAGCTTTATGAAAAGTATTATTCTACTATGCCAAAACGAGGCTTGAAATTCTACTTTGACACACAATTTCTACATTTTACTTAACTATGAGCGGTTGAGCTCCAACTAATTCTAATTTTCATATCCCACATGAATTGTTTTACCTCCTATCACCCCTTGTGTATAAAGAGCTTCTCTTTTCATCTCTTCTACCACAAAGAAAATGATTTTTGAAGCTATGTGAAGTAGTTGCCAAATATTTTGGTTTCCTTGAATGTAATGGGGTGGTTACTTCTAGTTGCCACCACCTTTTCATATTGACTTGTGACAAATTTATGAGTTAGAAAAATGTCATAGAAGTATCATGTTTTGAACATGGGGTGAGAGCTTGCCCATGCTCCTTTGGCCATTCTAATGCAAATTTTTTCTAGTATAAAGAACCTTGTCTATATTACCCTTCGTCCATTAAAAATGGCATTTCTCCCCTTTAAATCCTCATGGACAAATCCAATTATAAATTTTTTTTAGAGGGGCGGCAAGGTACTCCTTGTCCCCACATAAAAAAAGAATTCAAAAAAATATAGTAAATATTTCTATCCTTAGTGAGCTACCCATAATTGTTATGTTATCAAAAAATACTATTTGGTCCTTTACAAGTTAAAGAATATTACAAAAAAATAATTTCTTAACCTTGAGAAGACCAAGACCATTTATTGAGGTTAGAAAATCACTCAAAACACTAGTAGAAAATGCAGGAATTTCAATAGAATTCTGTTGTTTCGGTCGCGTTGTTTTGGTCACTGAACAACAGAAATCTGTTGAAATTAACAAAAACAACGCGACCGAAACAACAAAATTCTGTTGAAATTCCTGCGTTTTCTACTAGTGAAACCACCATTTTTGTTGTGTTCGCCCAAGAAAATAACAAGATGTGTAGACCCTAGAGAATCACATAAAAAAACCATAAATTGAAGAAGAAGTTGGATCTATTATAAAGATTAATTTTTTATATTAATAGTCTTTATCTCTAAAATATTGAAAATAACTATATAGGTGCAACAATATAGACTATCTTTAGTTTTTCTATAATGAATGCTTAATGCCTAGATCTTTAGGAATGAGGTTGAATCTTTACAACATCTTCTTGTAGGTAGCCAAAGGTTAAAGTATTGGTAATTCCTAGCATAGGTTTAGTTGCAAAATCCTCCATGATTTCTTGAATCGAAATTTACGCATTTTTGAAGGATAGATCCTTCCAATCATCATCATGTAAGTTAAAAGTTATTTTAGATTGATAAGCTTGAAATGATGATAGTTTGTTATAAAGTATTGATTTCATCTTTTGTATTTGTATCTTGGTTAATGTGCTTTTCATTGCACTATAGTCAATGCCATAGATATCAAATAGTACTTTGCAACATTAGGTGCATGGGTCAATACTATATTTATTAGCAAATATTATTTTCTTCTCCACCCATTCTAATACAAATTGTTGTCTTGTCTTAGGGCTTTAAAAATCTAAAAGATATGCAAAATCTTTACATCCAACAAAGTCTAATGAAATATATTGCTTTTCTAATGGATAACAATTCTTCGGTATATCTAATAATTCATTAGTATGAAAACCATGCTTTTCTTTCAATTTTCAAAAGATGGCTGAGTAATCTCTATTTGTAGGAAAAGCCATTTGGATTTATGATGTGCAATGTGAATTCAAATCTTTATTTTTGATTGATTTAATATTTCAAAATACTTGCCAAGACTTGCAAGATTGTCTACAAACAATTTTTTTTGTAAAAAAAAATCATTTTTTAGAATTCAACCATAGGATCTTGTATTCTATTTGTTTGAAATCATGTGATGTAAATTTTATGAAGTTTGATCTTACATATTTGAGAGATATTAGCATTCAAAGTTGGATATTTTCTTAACATTAGCGTGTGATTTTAGATGACTTTGACCACCATTTGTGAGAAAAAATTACACTATGGAATTTGAATTTAAATTTTTTTCTTTTGAAGAATTGAGTTGAAAGTTTAGTTTAAAAAAATTCAAAAAACACATTTAATTTTTATTCTTTAAAAAATTGTTAAGTAGAAGTAGGTCCAAGACTAAAAAAACTAAGTTGTTAACAATTCTAAAATGAGATTGAAATACAATAATTCCAATGGTGAAATTATTCTAACAAGAAAACTTAACCTTGTCAAATAATTTTTTTTAATTGTAAAAATTGCATTTAGAAATGGTGTAAGTTATTTTTTCAAGATTATCAAATTGCCCCCAAAACAAGATTGTTCATAACTTTCACATCACTAATCAAAATGGAATAAATTAAAGCTATACATGTAGACAAAAATATGATCTATAAAAAAATAATTAAAAAAGAATAAATTTTAGTTTTTTGTGGATTTCTTTTCTGTCCACCAAATGAAAATTTGGGCTTTGGGTGGTATAAATTTTGCTCTCGGGCACTAATTGAAATAAAAATGATATCCCCACAAAGATAATAAGTTTTTTGATCTTGTGAGAAAGTTTCAAAAAGTCTCACTAAAAATTGAGGTCATAGAAACTTGCCCGAAATCGATTTTATCCCATGAGGAGACAATGGCTCTTTAGGAATTAAGTATGAATCTATAGTTTTAATCATGGTATATTTTAAATATTAATACTCCCTCCATTCTAGAATGATCTTAATGTTGGATAAAATATTCTGGATGAAGGCTAAAAATAACATTTAAAAAAAACTTTTTGCATTGTATACAGAGTTTGATGCACTCATAACATCGTAGAAACTTTGAGTTTCATAATCCTTTTCAAAGTGCAATTTTGGAGTATTGAAAAATGAATTTTGGGGGGCAATTTCAAGGAACACCAATAGGTAGTTAATTTTTTAGTGTAAGTTGTCATTTTGTGGGTAGTTACTATGGGCCTAAGACCATGTGTGGACCTCTGTACCACCTCTCAAAGCTTCATCTTCTTCAATTAGACAATGCTTGAAGAGATGCAAAAAATAAGAATGAATAGTGTTGATTGGCCCCTTTGGTCATTTCATTTGTTTTTTGATTGATGATTGCATGGAGGGAGGGAGAACTATCACTCAAAGTTATTTTGTTCTCCCCAAATAGCAATGAAAAGCCAAATTTGACCAATTCTCAATGTTACAAAGTACAACACAAAGATCATTTTGGAACAAAAAATTGAGGCAAAAAAATCATTTTGGAACAAAAGGAGTATCTTGTATATATACGGAAGGTTTGTTTTTTACAATCATTTTTTGATTTGAAAATAAACTTGAAATCAATCATACGTCTTATAATCATTAAAATTTTTCATTAGATTATTATTCTAATTGAAACTTAATACGGATTTATCATAATTTTAGAAATTTACACTTCTCTTGCCTTTAAGGAATAGGAAGGAGGTATTAAGTACATCCAAAATTTCATAAAATTTAAATCTTCAAATAAAAAGATGTTGAATTCTAAAATATTGTGTCTTCAATCATTGATGTTTATTTTAAATTTTATTCTGAAGACAGATAATATTGATTTTAGAAAAAAAAATATTAAAAATTACAACCAAAATCTTTAAGAAAATCAAAGAATTAGCAAGGATTTGATTGTGGACTTTACAAAAATGTATCAATTACAATTAGATGTTTCACAAGGAAGGGAGATGTATTTTGACTAAATAATACACAAAATTTGAATTGATTTGCCCAAAAAATATTGAGTGTCAAATTATTTTTGTGAATAATTATAATTATCCCCTAAAAGGACCAAGGAGCCTTTTGGGTACTTTTTGAGGACTTGGGCAAGCTTTACTAACTTTCTAACTTGGAAGTTTTGTGTATAATTTTTAGGGTAGATGCTACTCATTATAATCAACATATGAAGCTTTGTTTCAAGTCATTTTGATAAATATTGCAAAAGTTAGAATTTTTTTTATTACAATGTCAAATTAGGCAGCTAAAAATATAAAATTATTATTTGAGATTATATAGATTGAAAACTACTCAAAATAATTTGAACCATTCAATTCCCAATAATGAGGTAAAAGTTATGAAGAGTTTTATTTTGTGGGCAATGAAGGTAGGAAAAAACATACAAGGTCATCTTTTACTCTCAATTTTGAAAATTTTCAAAGAAAAAGAAAAAGATTGTATATTAATTTTAAAGTAGAATAATTACACCAATTGTGATTAACAATTTTCAATTTCTTCTAAATGTTAGTAGCATATTAGTTTTTTCTTTCATTCAATACGACCTTCCACTTTTTAATTTTTTTGAAGATGAATATGAAAGTTCTTTTGGTTAAAATTTTTTTTACATGTTTTTAACCCACTTTCCAAGTTATTGACAAAATATACAAGTTATAGGACATATGAGTTTTGTCCTTAAAATGTTGAAAAACAAAACTTCACCTTTTGGAAGGACTAGAGGAGCCTACATTTTGAAGTTTAGGTGTATTGAACTTACAATTGGTGGGAATATTTGCTCTAAAATTCTAGGATAGTGTACTTGGACAAGTTGACTACAAGATCCTACAACTGGATTTGATGAAGATTTTGACCTTGCTTTGGGAATGAGTATTTTGAAGTGATTTTGGCACTCTAAACATGATAGTCCTTTAGGGGTTATAAAAAAGGATCCAAAATTAAATGTTTGATAAAACTTAGATCGTTATGGGTGTATTAATAATGAAGCCATGTTGATGAGTGTTAACTTGTTAAGATTAGTATTTCAAAATTAATGTGAAACCATCCTTTATTTTAAGAAAGATGCTTGTAATGTGACAATTTTGTAGGCAATTTTGGATAAAGAAGTTGTAACTAATAATGAATAGTGTGTAGACAAATTTAGAGCAATTTGATTAAAGTAAGACTATCACATTTGGCTAATTTAGAAAAGTGAAGAGTTGAATATAAATACTTTGAGAGTAGAATCATTTTTGTAGAGTCTTAAAGTATTATTGAATTTATTAATAGAAGATTGGAAGGCTCTAATAATTGTATGAGGCTTTAGAAAAGTATGTCAATTAATAATATATATATTTTTCAATATATTAGACCAAATTTTTTTGAATAATTTTGGCTTTTTTTTAAAAAATAATTAGTATTGGAGGCTTGCTATTTGCATGCAAACAATGACAAAGTACCAATTTTTTTTGCTATTTTGTTTAAATTCTCAAAATCAATTGTATTGACTTCCACTTACATTTGCTAGAACCTCAATATAATAATTATTAACAAATCATCTTTGCAAATGTTGAATCTCAAGCAATTACCTATTTTAGGTGAAGATTTCATTAATCATATTCACTTCTATCTCATACATTTAGGTGAGAATGAGAGTATATGTACCAATTCTTCCCAAAATGAGTAATGTGGTGTTAATTTCCCTTGTTAGAAGTGCAAATATTTTAGATTTTACAAATTGTTCATAGGGCAATTGATTGTAAGATGAAGAAACCTATTCATGCTATATTTAATTCCATTGATACATTTGAGTAATATAATTTATGATGATAAAAGAAGATTTGTTGAATCCTATGCCTAGGCTTGAATGGAATTGGCAACATACGTGCCAACATTTACTATACCATTGGTTGTCCAAAATCTTGCCAATTGATCAATTTGGAAATTAAAATTCATGTTTGGTACCAAGGACCCCACTTTATCTTGGAGAGATTGAGAAATATCAAAATTAACCATCAACAAAATAGAAAGTAGATTTAAACATTCATCTTCTACAATGAAAAGATTGGAGTTTTTACATCATTGACCCACAAGGGCCATATGAGCTCTAACCTTATTGCCGTCAATTTTGGTTAGAAGAAGACTTCACATATTAGGTCTCCGTCCGTGAGGATGAAGAGGTTGTTTGATATTGGATATCTACCTCTATAAATCCTTTCCAAGAAATGTCATGTTCATTTTGTAGGAGGATTATTTTTTAATAATCCCCTCCTAGTACTTGAAATTAGAGTGATTGGTGATTATGAATTTTTCATTCATCAATCACATATTTCATCTTTTTCTAGCCTAGAATTTACGTCATATAATCTCTTTGTTATTGAAAATTCTTAAACTAAACAACCATTCCTTATTGGGATTCGCCCTCCTTATCAACTTGTTTATATTCATATTTCCCTTTGCCAACCAATACTCATTGCTAGCCCGTCATTGTACCAAATGGTCTGTTTGCTTCAAATTTTTACCCCAGCTTTAGGTTCAGGGAGGTGGGTATTTTAATTGTCTTGAAACTTGACTAGAAGTACATTAGGATATGATAGTAGGTTACTTGAGTCTACAAAAATCCAATATGAGTATGTTCTATGAGTGTGTAGCCTTTGGTTTAGCTCTTGCTCAATTGGAAGGCATCTTGCTTTAACCCCAAAGTGACATTCAATTTCTGGGGTTCAAAAACATCATTGCTTTTGAAGCTTTATGGATCTAAATGTCTTCAAGTTATACAAATCTCAACCATACAATCTTGTAGTGTATATGTTGTAGAGGACATGTAGAAAATTTGAAGTCATTTGGCCACATAGATTGCAAGATCATAATGTTTTAGTGTTGAAAATGGATGCTGAAATTTTCCCAAAAACACATTTGGAGGTGAAATTTGATTTCTAAACCTACTCAAATGTAAAAACTTTACACTACAAAATGATTCAAAACTAGTATACAAACACATTGGTGAAAAAAAAATTCATTCAATTGACTCATTGTGTCTACAAAACGGCTTTGAAATGTCAAAAATCAACAAGAACCTTGCAAAAAACACATCTAAAGGTGAACCTCCTTCTACTAGAATGCTTCTCAGTCACTCATTAATTCTTGGATTAACATGAAATTTTAGCCACACAAACTAGACTAGTATACGCAACTTTTCCAAAAAGAATTATTGAAAATAAAGTTTGTATGAAGAAGAAACAAGCCGCCAAAGTTCACTATACTCCAAAAATGGCAGGATTTTGAACTTCAAATTGGTCCCAAACATTCAAAACAACTTGGATTGACATGAAAACTTTACCACAATAACTATACTTTAAGGGGAACAAAACCCAACAAATTTTATTGAAAATGAGCAATGGATGAAGGAGATACAAGGCCCCGAAGTTGCAGCCCTAAAATGGAGTTTGGTGAACTCAAATTGAAGTTGTGAACTTCAATTGGCTTCCAAAAAATCAATAAATCTTGTATTGATCTGAAAATTTTATCATACAAACTAGAGGGGAGAAAGCAACATTCCCAACAAATTTTATTGAATTTGGACCTTGGATGCAAAAGTTACAGTACTTTGAACTGGACCTTAAACTGTGTGAGGACACTTTCTGTCCTCTTTGTCACTTTGGGGTTAAGTTGTATTTTTTTCTTAGAATTCAATGTGCTTTTTCTTTGATTAGAAAAGCATCACAAAGTTTAAACCTTATAGTTTGTCAACAATTATCATGTGGTTATTGTTGTTTCATGGGTTTGCATGTTATTTATAATTTATTGCATCATTACAATGCATTACTTCACATCATTATTGTATTGTTACAATGCACTATTTACAACCGCATTGTAACGTTGCAAAGTAATGCATTGTAATGATGCAATAAATTGTAATTAACGTGCAAACCCATGAAACAACGATAACCACACGATAACTATTGACAAACCGTAGGGTTTAAACTTTGTGATGAAGATAAAGGTTTTTTTCTTTTCAATCTTTACAAAACAAGAGAAGATTAACCCCTTTGGGATTTAGGGGACCCATATATATATGGCACCTTACTTTATTTCTTTGATTTAGATGTCATTTTAAGGTCTAAACCTTTTCATTCTCAAATCACACCATAAAATATATGATCAATTTGTAGATTCTCATACATATATGCTAAGGATAGTAATGATACAAATGGAGATGCTATGTATTATTGGATTTGACTCATCAAGAAGATAAACTTATATCATTACTATATACCTCAATTTATGTATTTTCTATGTTAATACATAGAAAATATCATATGGCATATATACTTCCCAAACTTTGATGGATTAAAAGGGTTGCTAATTCCTCAAAATTAATGTGTGCTAAATTGTGCACACATTATTGCGCTCACATTATAGCTAGAGAGTATGTAATAAATCAAATCTAAAACCAAAAAACAAAGAGTTTGAAGTTCAAATTAGTACTAGTAGTTTTTTGAGATTCTCAAATCCCAAGGTCTAACTTTAGTTTTGAGAGTGAGTCCTTGATTTGTGTGAGTGGAAATTGCTTCCATAGTAAATTAACCATGTAAAGACTTGGAGGCCAAAAAGTGGTCAATAGATGACTAAAAATTCTTTTATTTAAACAAAAGTGCATATGTTCATTTTTGGAATTTTGTGCAATAAGGAGAGGTATTGCACAGTAGTTTGACCTTCAATGATTAAATTTTTTTTTATAAAGTAAATGCCATTCACAATGTATCAAAAGGATGATTTCTTTTGTGACCAATTTGCTTTTTCAAGCTTAATTGGCCTTTGGGTTGCCTCCATATCCTTGAGCTTTAAATCTAGAAGGATGTGGCCCCCATGACCAAAATAGCAACCAAAATACTTTGAATATTAGACCAATAGGTGTATTATTTGTCTCTATAATTACTAGTAAAATCATCCATTGGACTTTTAAAGTGCATAGAATCTTTATAGAGTTAAGTTAGCTAGGGCTATGAGAAATGATTATTGCTACTAGACAAATGAAGATGGAAGCATGTGAATTCATGTATTCCAATTGCCCCAATAGTTTCTTTGTCTATAGCACTGTATAAGAGCTTTACCACTTAAGTGTGTGAGAAATGACAAGCCAAAAAGATTTGGAAAGGCTTGTTAAGAGTCACGGATAGATGGTGGAGGATAATTTCTCACTATCTTGTGGTGTAGAAGCCCTCATGCATCATTAGACATTGCTCCTTTGATCCCACATTTTGACAATGTTTTTGTTAATTTTGCTTAATTATTTCCAAATCAATCAATATAACCTTATGTATTGCTATTTCAGACTAGGTCTGACAACTAGATCCTCTTAAATCCACGATCCTATGTTAACAAAGAGGACCCTCAACTATTGAATGGCTAGACCAATTTTTGAAGAGCTTGTAGTTTTAGATCAAGTTGGGAGACTAATCAAGTATTGGTAGGGCATGGATTTATGTGAGGGTCCACGAGGAGCAGGTTTTTTTTTTGACTAGTGTCCCCTTGTTGTCCTCACTATAGAGGCCAGTTTTTGGAGGGACAAAACCATGGAGGTCAGATTTCTGACAATCTGGCAAAATTTAGCCAGAAAAAAAAGCCCTGATGAGGAGTAGTTGAAGCTTCATCTAGCTTAGGGTAGGTAATCAGGAAGGACTTATTAGTTAATTCAAGGATTCCAAAACCTCATTTCATCCATCATGCAAAGCCAACACATACAAAAATCTATACCTTAAGTTTGTTTTGTTTTGTTTTGTTTGTTACATTGAGATCTCCTGAACCATGCGTCCCCCAGTCACGTGCTTGGTACTATCAGAAAGCCCTCACTGAGGAGGGGTGCACCAACTTGTTTTGTGGCATTCCAACTCACGGTGGGAAAGTTATTGAGTTTCAAAGTTTTTATGAATAAAAAAATTAGAGAAATACTTTTACTTTACTTTTGACTGTGGGAACGGCACAGGACATACTAGTTGCATACAGAAATTGCATACTCAAAATTGGCCTCTTTCAATTCAAACCCCCACAACGATAGAACCATGAAACTCAGAACTTTCTTGAAAGAAAGGTCACATAACCATTTGTCTGAAAACCCAAAAAGAAATCCAAAGAAACTGGTTGTTGCTGTGGGTCTGTGAGCGTTGAAATTGCACGGCAAATGCAGTTCCACTTGACTGCAATGTCAACCCAAAAGGGGGAAAACAGGAACGACCACTTGACTTGACCAAGCCGACAAGCTGGTGCTGGTCAAACTTTGGGCGCTTGGGATTGGGAACCCACAAAGCCACAACAATCACACTACTTTTGGGTTTCCAACTTCGACTCCTCAAAAGGGCCGGCTTTGCATTCGTGGGTGCCGCGAATTGACTCCTTTTGCTCAAAGGATTTACAGTGGTAGGGTTTCCCGTCTATTAATGCAGCGCTGCGATCCCGAGAGGAGTTTCCAGACGAAGAATTGGCCAATTCCCTGTTTTAGGTTGTCTGTCTGTGTGCGTGTTGGTTGGAGAGACACACAGTGTGTGTGATGAAATCGTGTTGTATCGTGTGAATTTTGTTGGGCTTGGTTGGTTTTTGTTGTTGGGTTCCAGAGATTGTGTGTGCTTTCTGTGGGTTCAATTGTAGTGTGGTTCGCAATGGAGGTTTTGGGTGTGTCCGCAAAGACATGGAGCCCGAGCGGTGCGCTTGGCGTTGTGTGCAACCAGAAACTGCAACCCAACAAGGTATGCGTGGTGAAGGTGCCGTCGTTGGGAGAATTGAAAGGGATGGCCTTGGTGGCTGGATTTGGAGGTTTGGAGAAGAAGAGGGAGCGATGGGGGAACAAGAAGAAAGGTCTCGTTGTAAGGGCGGCTGCTGTGGCGGAGAAAGTGGCCAAAATGGAGGAGATTACGCTCGAGCCCATCAAGAGCATCAGTGGCAAGATTAAACTTCCGGGGTCCAAGTCTCTGTCGAATCGGACGCTGCTGCTGGCGGCTCTCTCTGAGGTACTCAACTTTTGTTTGGATTGAGCGCAGTTTTCAAGTTGTCTTCACTCATCCTCACATTCGTAATGCAGAGCTCTTGGAATTGTTGTAACCATTGCAAGAATCAGGATCTAAGTTATCCTTGTACATTTGCACGTTCGTAACATTCTTTAGCTCACAGATCTTGTGAGGCCATGAAATTGAATAATCTTAATCAAGAGTCTGTAATCATGTCCCAAGAGTTCTTGCAATCTCGTCTCTTCCTGAACGCAAAGAATAATGTAATCTGAAATCAAGAGTATAAAATCGTGTCTCACATGTTTGCAATTTGTCTGTTCTTAAAAGCAGCTCATCAAGCTTATATGAACATGGTAAGAATCAGGATCCTTAATTCTGATTTTCGGAAGGTGTTCTAAATTGGTTTAAAAATAACCCAGCTCAAAGAATTTATGTAAACATTGTCAGAACTAGAATCCCAGCTTCTCCTACGTCTTCACTTTCATACCATTCTTTTAGTTTTTGAGAGGATGCAAAGTGAATATAACCTGAAAATCAAGACTTCATAATCAAGACTCAGTAGTTTCCTATTGTGAGCCTTCTTTGTTTTCTTACCTTTCTGCTTTTAAATGTCAGTACTCTGTCTCCTTGCGCTCATCAAATTTGTATAAACAGTGTAAGAATCAGGATCCATAATTCTGATTCTGAGAATGGATTCTGGTGTTCTAAAGAACGTTTGTTGAATCAGATATTGAATGCCGAATTTGAAAAGCTGCGTTTCTGCGATTGCTGTTTGCGTACTCTTTGATTGTCCATCGGAACTCAGCATTCTCATTCCTGGACTTTGTATTCTTTTTTTTTTTTAATGTTCTTCTTTTGAGAATTTGTTCTTTAATTTACTTCATCAGGGAGAGACCGTGGTGGAGAATCTGCTCGACAGTGAGGACGTCCGCTACATGATTGAAGCGCTCAAGACTCTGGGCTATGAAATCAAGGAGGACCGAGCAGAGAATCGTTGTGTGATTAATGGAAGTGGTGGCGTGTTTCCCGTTGCAAAGTCAGCTGAGGAGAGTAACACCATGGTGAAGCTCTTTTTGGGGAATGCTGGAACTGCCATGCGTCCCTTAACGGCTGCTGTGGCTGCAGCTGGTGGCAATGCCAGGTATGGTTCTAGGTTGCTTTTTTTTTCCCCTCGAATTTTGAATTATTATTTTTGACTTTTTATTAGCAATTGAAAGGGCGTTCCCAGCGCTTCTTAGCATTGGTTATTTGGATACTTGATGAAGAAGTTATGAATTTTCAAAGGAGGCTACTGAAATTAATCTCTAGACTCTTGATGTTTAGATCATGTAATTGGATACAGTTAGCAGAAGTGTGCTCTTTGCTTTGAAACTGATTGTTGGATTGAACTAATTGTGCAGTTACGAATTAGATGGTGTGGCTCGCATGAGAGAGAGACCTATTTTAGATTTGGTCACAGGTCTGCAGCAGCTGGGTGCGGATGTCAAATGCAGCGCCAACACAGATTGCCCCCCTGTTGAAATTAATGCCAAGGGTGGTCTTCCTGGCGGCACGGTAAAATTCTCTAAATTATTTTCTCTTCTCTAACTAGTGCTGAATCCCTAGTGCCCATATGCTCAAAATTGACTGAAACTTCCATATCATGTATAGGAAGCTTCAAAGAAGTGTTATCAAAACCTATTAATTGAAAGAAGAAATCATGTTTTACATTTTTGAATGATAGAATTTAATGTTTTGGAAGTTATTGCAATCGAAAGTAGGGTTTAACCAACTGTAGGAATTTGTTTCACCTTTTTCTTTCTTGTGCACCTCGCCGTTGGAAAAAGAGTGTATGTGTTGCAAACCTTTGACTTCTAAGTTAGTTTTGAATCGGCACTGCAAAGTTAATAGTACCCAAATCCGATCAGTTGGAATCCTTTTGAAATCTGTTGCCGAGATCTTTCATGTTTTGGTGAAGATTTTTTTTCATGTTTTCATGTTTTCATGTTTTGTTTTTTGCTGTTGTGTGTATTGCAGGTGCGTCTTTCAGGAAAAGTGAGCAGCCAGTACTTGTCTGCTCTTCTAATGGCGGCTCCTCTTGCATTAGGGGATGTGGAGATTGTCATGATCGACAAGCTGGTGTCCGTGCCTTACGTAGACATGACCTTGAAATTAATGGAGCGATTTGGAGTGACGGTTGATAGACACGGTGGCTGGGAACGCTTCTCCATAAAGGGTGGCCAAACTTACAAGTAGGTTCCTATCAAAATTTGATTTCCAAACTTTTCATGACTTCAGGATCCCAGTATCCACTAAACCCATAGAAGAAAATGATTTCTAGTTGCAAAGTACAAATATAAATCAATCGATTTGTCTTGCACTAATTGAATCACTAACTTGAGTAGCAATCTCTAAACTTTTGTTGACCCTTTTGAGGTTCAGACGACTGGGAGATGTACCACGAAGTTAGCTCAAGATTTGGTATAAAATTAGAGAGGCAACATTCAACAATTGGAATGTCCTATTAACTCAAAATCTAGCACGCACTAATCGTTTTAATGGTGTATTTGTATTCGTTTTAACGGGAAATCTGCTTATATGAATTGATAATGAATTGATTATTATGACACTTCTTCAGGTCACCTGGAAGTGCTTACGTTGAGGGAGATGCATCAAGCGCTAGTTATTTCTTAGCTGGCGCTGCTGCCACTGGAGGTACTATCACCGTGGAGGGCTGTGGAACCACGAGTCTTCAGGTATGCATTTGAAATTTTCAACAGCAGGAATATGGGTTTGTTGCAGGGTTTTTTTGCTTATTAAACTCCTTAAAAAAAAAAGATCAAGTTTCATTTTCCATAATTCACTTCTACCTTAAAACCACCCTGTCTGTTTCATCTGGCCACAATCTTGTTGCTGAAAACATAAGCTATACAGGAAGTGATTTCTCTGAACAAGGTTGAAGTCTAAGAACAAGGTTTGCCTAATTTTGAAAACATTATCCCTGTGTCGGCAATAGCAAAGTGGGTTGCAGTTTTTTTGTTCTTTAAACTCCTAAAAATAGATCAAAGTTCATTTTTCATTTTTCACTTCTGCCTCTGTAAGTTTATGAGTCTTGGATCCACCCTGTCTGTGATCTGGCCACAATCTTGTTGATGAAAACGTAAGCCATATAGGAAGTGATTTCTCTGCGAATAATGAATAATTACTTGAAGTCTAAGAACAAGGTTTGCTTCTCACAAATTTTAAAAACAGTATCCCTGTGTCGGCAATAGCAAAGCTGAAACAAAGCTGAAACAAATCGTTCTTTTGCTACTTGAATTGTATTATCTTTTGTTGTTTATTGAGCCTTTTGTTTTTCAAATTTTGGAACATTTACTTTGGTGGATCCATTGATGAGTCCATTGATGAGTCGCAGGGTGATGTGAAATTTGCTGAAGTGCTGGAGAAGATGGGAGCCACGGTCGAGTGGACGGACCACTCGGTCACCGTCACAGGAGCGCCTGTGGACCCTGTCACCGGCAAGAGATTGAAATCCATCGACGTCGACATGAATGCGATGCCCGATGTGGCCATGACACTGGCGGTGTTGGGCCTCTTCGCCGACGGCCCTGTTGCCATTCGGGATGGTATGGGCTTGCAACACCCCATGTTCTGCATTGCTACTTTTAATTGCTAGAAGGAACTGAAAATGAAGTTTGAATTTTGGGGTTGTTGGGCTGCTATAATTTCCTATTCCTTCTTCTGGTAGTTCCACCAACTATTTGAAAATTTAAAAAAGAAATCCACAGAATTCAACATGTCCATTACAATTCTGAAAGCTACAAACATACTCCCTCTTAAACCCTAAACCCTGAACCCTGAATACCCGTGTTTCCTTCGTCTTTTCCAAAGGAATCACGGGTATGATTCAGAAACAGAGGGAGTAAAGATCTGGCTACATAAAACTACCATTGATCAAATGCATTATAAATTGAAATATCTATACTTTTCCCTTAAAAAGTGTCCTTTTGAAAGTTTAGCCCTTGGAAGCTGTTTTCTAAGTTGCTAGATGTGATTTGTACGGAAGACCTCATCTTCCACGTTGTTTTGTTTTCATTTTCTTTTGCAGTTGAGAATTGGAGAGTCAAGGAGACAGAGCGCATGCGAGCTATTGTTGATGAGCTCACCAAGGTAAGAAACCAAAAGAAACAGAAGAGATAATTCAAAATATGTTGTTGCTTCTGTCGAACTGATGAAGGTCTCTCTCTTTCTTTCAATCTGGATTCTATATAACGATTCTGTAACCATTACAACTCTCTTTTCTCATTCATTTCCTTACTATTTTGTCAAAGAGAGATAGATGCTTGTGGATGCTTTTATAGAATTCTACTGTGCATTTCATTCTTTCCAACTCCAGGTTCAATTTGGCATCTATAACTAAGAAGGCCTCTCTCTTTCTTTCAATCTGGATTCTATATAACGATTCTATAACCATTACAACTCTCTTTTCTCATTCATTTCCTCGCTATTTTGTCAAAGAGAGAGAGATGCTTGTGCTTTTGTAGAATTCTCTACGAATGCTTTCGAACTCCAGGTTCAATTTCGCATCTCCACTAAATGAGAACAATCGGTGTTTTGGGTGTTGCAGTTGGGAGCTGACGTCGAGGAGGGGCAAGACTACTGCATCGTGACTCCTCCGAAGAGAATAACTCCAGCCAAAATCGAAACCTACGACGACCACCGTATGGCGATGGCGTTCTCCCTGGTGGCTTGTGGAGGAACCTCCGTCACCATTTTGGACCCGGGGTGTACCCGGAAAACGTTCCCCACATATTTCACCGAATTGGAAAAGCTCTGCCAGCATTAAAAAAAAAGAAGTTTACATACATCTTTTAATTTGCAACTGAATTTTTAGGAGGTTGTCACACCCAACCCATTTCTAGAAGGATTAAAAAAAAAAAAAAAAATAGGCTCAACTGGGTAAATAGGAGTGAAGACTATTTATTTATTTTGATGAAAGCTTTCATTTGGCAAGCTTTTGTCAAGTTTTTTCCAAGCTTTTTTCAAGCTTTTTTCAAGCTTATTTGATCACCTTATTTGAGCACTAGCACTGTTGAAAATAGTTTTGAAAGTAATAAGAAGCGGTTTCATGTCAAAATAGCTTGACAATGCACTAGTTTTTGTTGCCCCAAGGTTAGGATTTCTTATCCTTCCAAAGTTTCAGGCTAAAGTTCATATTTGGTTGTAAGATTTTGATTCTTTTTCAAATTTATTTTTATTCTTTTAGGGTCACTGTTAGGGTAGCCATTAATAATATATCATGACTTTTAGTAGAATTCAGGAGATCTTAGAGTGGCATAGATCTTAGGGTGTTGGTAAAATGGTTGTATTCTATTTTGAATCGAGTGGATTCAAGAACTGAAGGAAGTTTTTCATTTATTCTAGAAGACTTCAATTTTGGGGCCTAATCAAACTCCATTAACCTTTATCCCCTCACTGTTGAAGGTCCAAACATGCTTGAAAGCATCCTGCCTTTGCAAGTGTTAAAAGTCTAAATTTTAGTAAGCTATGAAAATCTCAACCGTACAATATTGTTGTGTGCATGATTGTTGTAGATGTTGTGGAACAAATTTGGGGTTATTTGACTGTAGAGATTGAAAGATTATAATGTTCTAGTGTTGGAAAAAGGTGCTGAAATTTTCTTAAAAACACATTTGGAGGTGAAATTCGATTTCAAAACCTACTCAAATGAAAAAACTTCAAACTACCAAGTGATTCAAAACTAGAATATAAACACTTTGGTGAAAAAAATATCATTCAAATGACTCATTGTGTTTGCAAAATGGATTTGAAATGTTAAAAAAACAGTGAAAAAAGTCATCTATAGTTGAACCTCCTACTAAAATGCTTCTCAGTCACTCCAAACTTCTTGGATCAATATGAAATTTTAAACACACAAACTAGACTAGTATGCAAAACTTTTACAACAAAAATTATTGAAAACGGACCATGTATGAAGAAGTTATGAGCCACCGAAGCTCACTATAATGCAAAAATGTCTAGATTTTGAACTTCGAATTGCTCTCAAACATTCAAAATAGCTTGGATTGACATGAAATTTTTACCACAATGACTAGACATTAAGGGAAACAAAACACAACAAATTTTATTGAAAATGAACATTTGATGAAAAAGATACAAGCCTTCAAAGTTGCAACCATGAGAATGCAGTGTGATGAACTCAAATTGAACCTGTGACTTGTTGAATGGCTTTCACAAACTCAATTTGTCTTGGATTGATTTGAAAATTTTACCACACAAACTAGACTAGTATGCACAACTTTTACAAGTTTTATTAAGTTTGGACATTAGTTGCAAAAGTTAGAGCATTTCAAACTAGACTGTTACAATGTGTGAGGACACTTTTTGTCACCTTCGGCAGTGAGGGGTTAAATGTTGATGCGAACGTTTTGCGTCCAATGGATGACATAAAATCTCTCCATGTAGGATAGAAGTGCAACTATTCATCCTCCAAATTTTGTGGAAAAAGAGAATGTCTTCTACATTAGCTTATCTCCCAATGAGTGCTTTTTCATTTTTTTAAGCCAATGATTCATACAGTATTCAAATAGATGATTTCCATGGTGATTGACTTGTTGTTTAAGGGTTAAATCAAGTTTGGGTGCTTTAAGAAGTTGTGTGGTTTCCTCAAACTTCAACTCTTGGTCCCTCATTGCAGACAATTTACAATTAACTCTATTGCAATGAAAATTTAAAGATGCATGCACTCATAATTTATGATTAACTCTAATGCAATGAAAATTTAAAGATGCATGTACTCTCGCCCCTACCTACCTCCCTAACTTAGAAAATTCAAGCCTGTTGACCTAGTTAAGAGAAATTCAATCACATGTTCTATGCCATCAATCTGAATTTTAAAAAAAAAAGTTATGATTGAATCTCCATCTTGTCAATCTCCATCTAGTGCAACATTCTTTTTGTCTCTTGAAGATTGTAGCTAATAGATTGCATATATGGCGAGCCACTCTCTTGGTTTTTTTTGTGTTCATAGTTGTACTCTTGACCTTGTATAGTTATAGATGTTGTCCTGTAGTGCCCATTGTTCCAATTCACAATGTGAGAGGTCACTCAATATGATGTTTGCTTCCAATTATTATTGTTATGCCATAGAAAAAGCGTTTCCATGTCGCATATGGTGGGTTGAGACACAACAATACATCCACCACAACATTGTAGAAGGTGATGTATAACATACATCTCTACAAATATTGGATATGAGGTATTGACAAACTTATTGTATGAATTTTTTAATATTTAAGGCTTTAGTTGATTTATTATTACCTTACTTGCATTCCACTATAGCTATATTTGTTATGTCTCCCATTCCTATTAGAAACAAGTCAAGCTTGTTTTGTATCGATTAGTACATGATGTGAGTTGTGTTAGGATGCACAATTTGCATAAATGTGGTAAGTTCACTATTTGCAAATACACTATAATTGTATGTCAGACATAAAGGATTATTGAAGATGGTATCTTCTTTCAATTTATCCACATACTTCATGGCAATTGGTTACAAACACTATAGAAACTTTAAGATTTTTTAATCAAAAGAAATTTCATAGTATTGTTTTCCAAGTAGTGTGTGACACAAATAAGATGTTTTGGAATGTTTGTAGGGGTTGACTTGGAGGTGTATGTAATGTTGGTAAATATGTTGTGTCTCTCTTTGTAACACAATTGAAGACAAGACAAAGTCTAGCAACACCAATCTGTTTGAGGGGAATGGATATTAGGCCATAGTTGATTGGTGATACAACTTATCTGAGTAGACCATATATATTTAAGAATTTCAAACCAAGTAATCTAACAATGGTGGATCAAATTAGGTTTGTTTATTTTCTATGTTCTTTTGGGTTATATAATTCAAGAATTTCCATTTCTAATTCATCTCTTATTAAAAATATTATGTGCTTTGTCAAGGGTTGACTCTTCTGTGAATAGTGGTAGAGTAGTTATCAAACATGCATTTGGGGCCTTAAAAAATTGTTGGCAAATTTAAAAAGGATTCAACATGTCAATTGATAAGGTTGCTCTTGTTACACTAACATTTTGTGTTCTATAAAACTATTATAAAATGAAAAGGCAACATGTGCTTGTGTATGCAAATGTTAAACTTCAACATGACCTTTATGTTAGGTTTCATTTTGGAAGGATGCAACTTCATTGTGAAGGTTTGCCTGTTAAGCTAACTAGAGAGTCCGTTAGAGATATTTTATTCTCATCATGGTTGGAACATAATCTAAAGTGAAGTTTAGAGCCTATTTGATATGTACCCTCTACACTTGAAGTGCAAAATGTTCAATGTTACCTAAATCCCTCACTATGGTATTATTGATTTTTCAAGTTAAAGATGCTTTATGCACAAGACACCCTAAGTTGCAACCTCAACTACCTCTACACATATGGAGGCTCCATCGTCGACTTTGGATAGGTTGAGTCTAATTTTTGTTTTCCAACAATTGCATTACCGAATCTCACTAGTTTTTTAATTGGTTCAAAAGATCCAAGGCCGTTGGTGGAGCAGCTCGGGCATCTAGACTAGGAAGTGGATATAGTCTTCAATATAATCTCAACTTTCATAACAGCCATAGTATTGGCTTTGCTAGTTCGTTTGTGGCATTGCTTGAAGAAGAAATTTTTTCCTCTACATGTTTTGCATGTTCTTGCCGATGTGGTGGAATGTGTGAATGCAGCATTAGAATGTGCGGACAATTCATTCGCATCCGCACTTGGTACACTAGAGTCTTTAGTGGTCCACAAAATTTGTAACCCTTTTGGAGCAATTAAATTCAACTCATGGTTCCGGTAGCTAGCTCTTCTAGTTGTCGGTTGTATAGGGAGGAAAGGGGAAGGGAAGAAGATTCAGGAATATATTCATATGATTGGAAGGGCCTTGCAGCTTAGGAATCTAGGTTCACGACTTGGAAGTCCAAGTTCAGCTACAATATTTCTTGACGATGAGAGTACAACATTGCGTAAAGATCTTATGATTCTATTGTGAGCCTCTAGAACTGCCATTCCTCATGAGCTTTTGAATTCTCCATATTTATAGTCAACGTATGCACTTGCTTACAAGTTGACACGGACAATGAATAATATAACCGAGTAGTATCATGCATGCTACGAGTTTGTGCTTGCTTGTACTTGCTATAAATATCCATGTATGATTTTTGTACCCCTCCTTACTTCCAGTGTTATTTCTGCAAACCATGATTGGAATCTATGAGTCGGACAAGAGTAACGTGTGTAAGATTGTTGATTAACATTCAAAAGGAGAAGTCAAAATAATTGTTGTTCATAAAGGGCTGCACATTCTATAGAAATACTTTCTAAATTTTTTGTGAGCATGTTGTTTAATATGGTCACCTTCGTAGCTCTCGTGGAGGAGTAAAATTAGCAATGGAATCCTAATTAATTTTTTTCAAATTTCTTTGTTTCAAGTCTAACCTTGTTTCAAGTCTCACTAATATCTTTTTAGTTACTTACTACTTGTGTTTTGTAAAGGGTCCAATATTGGGCCCCACACACTAGGACCGTGCCAAGGGCATGGTCGTAGTCGGGGGGAGGGGGATTTTCACCCATAATAGGGACTTTTCTCCCATGATCAAGAAATTGGGAGACTTCTGATGATTCTTGAGAATTTTTTTAGAAGTCTTGTAGACTTTCAAGAAAATTCTAGACATCCAAAGGAGCCAATTTGTACGATGGAGTTCCCTTTTGTTGTACCTCATTTTTGGAGCTCCCTTGTTGTATTGCGTTTTGTACCTCCATTTTGTTGTATAACACCTTGTAGCTTTGATGAAGGCCCAACTCCAACTCACATAGATTTTTGAGCCCTAATTACTACTTCAAAGAGCATCCTACGTTTTATTGAGAAGAGAGGCCTTATCCCAATTGAGATAAATTGTGAGAAATGTGATATGAGAATGAAGAGAGAAATTAAAGGCAAGAAAGAGTGATGGACATAGGTGAAGATGCACAAATAGGGGCTATAGAGATACTATATCTCTTAGAAAAGATACTTTTTTCTCTACTTCTCACTTCTCTTTTCAAAGAATATTCACTATCATATATAGTTGGAGTAGGAATTTCTCTCACGGATCTACAACAGTGGATTTTTGTACAAACAAAAACACCATGGTGGATTGGTACAATTTTTGTAGAGATCTGCAACAAAGTTCTACAACAACAAGAAGTGAAAAAGATAGGTGGAATAGGCAAGATAGTGGAGATTGATTAGAGCAAGTTTGAAAATAGGAAGTACAATAGAGGAGCAAGAAGAGAAGGACAATGGATATTTGAAGGGGTTGAGAGAAGGAATGTAGGGTCTATATATTATTCTACAATTCTTGACAAAACCAAGGATACCCTAACAAATCCATTGTGGGAGCATGTTGAGAGAGACACAACAATCATAAGTGATTGTTGGATTGCAAATGACACTATATGGTTGAATCAATTAGGCTATGAGTATCTCACAATGAACCATTCCAATTTTTTCAAAGATCCTATAGCTGGAACTCACACAAATTCTATAGAATAAACTAAGATGCATGCCAAGAAATCTTTGAAAACTAGCACACCCAAACACCTCCCAGAAATCTACATGAGTGATTATATGGAGAAGAAAGTTTGTGAATGGAGGAAATAGAGAAGCTTTCTAGATTTTTTTTGTGAGTATGTTGTTCAATACCACCTTGATGTAGCTCCTATGGAAGAGTAAAAATTAGCAATGGAATTCTAATTTTTTTTTTAAGTCTTTTTTTTCCAAGTCTAACCTTGTTTCAAGTCCCACTAATCTCTTTTTAGTTACTTAGTACCCATGTTTTGTGAAGGGTCCAATATTAGATCCCCTACACTAGGATTGTGCCCCTTAAACCCTAAACTCTAACCCTAAACCCACTATTACACCCTTATTTCTTACCTTAAATTCCTCCTTTTTTATAGTAGAATTGAAGATTGAAACACAAGTAGGCTAAGACCACAAAGAAGATTGTGTTGACATTGCAATGCCAACCTTGCAAGCATGTGATATTAAGGTAACTTTTTCTTTTCAATTTTATTATCAGTTTCAATAATCCATGAGTGTAGCGTACACCACATATTTTATAAAATGCATCTGAAACTTGGGTTTGAACTTGTGGTTGTCTTCATTATTGTTGTCATTAATGCTTTCTGATTCACCTGCTTTTGTATTCTTGAATGCTTTTCTCTTCATCCATGGACAATTTCAGGAATTAAAAAATGGAGACAAAGAAAGAGAAGATGCAATTCAAGATGAGGTTGTTGAAGAGATTAGGGTTTAAGGTTGCTCCGAAGATTTTAGAGCTGTTCAAGAACTTAGTTGCATGATGCCCCCAAAATTAAGCTTCAAACAAAATTACAGGTTGAGTTTATGATGATTATGGGGTTCTTAGAAAAAAGACTACACAAGTACCCCTGTGAGAATTTTTGAATTCAATAGAAAAATGAATATTTTTCCCCTTTGGCTACAAAATGGCAGATTAGGCAATAGGACCATCAGCCTCAATGAAAGACAAGGTGCAAGGAAAATTAGGAAGAAGAGTATCTGATGCTTGACCTCGATGATGTCTACCATGGTCACCAGTTTCTAGCTTTCCATACATTCTTTCTATAAGTACTACCCTTTAAAATGCACTTTACTTTTGAAACTAAAGTGTGGGTTAAGCATAAATTTTTTCCAAGAAAACTATAGGTATTTGAAAAGGAAATGGTTGGCCATCTACCCCCGTCTAGCTTTAATTACCATGTTAGAATTACAATGTATGTAATATTCAATGTTGGATAGGTGGAACAACGTGTATGTAAATTTTTACACTTTTTTTTTTATCATATTTGGTGTGAATTTGTTAATTTAGTTACCATACTGCATTTATCAAGTTGTGATTTCTGGTCTGAATTTTCTAGCATTCTTTGAAGTTTTGTTCTGTCAAAGTCCAATAATTTTGACCTTGGCATGGTATGTTTGATACTCAGTGTGTTCGATAGCTCCCAATTGTATTCACACTTTATTCTTTCACTTTGCAGGGCTGGATACATTAAATCTGATACTGACTCTTGATAATGGGCTTCTACAGTGCTGATTGATCCTTGTTGGCATCAAATATGGTACTAATCTCATTGATAGTTGTCTGTTGCAGATTGGTCATTACGTGGAGACGGTAGGCACCGCTGTTGTTGTACGTGTATAATTTAGCCTTCTTTTATGGTTTCATGAAGTGTCTCTCATCATCTCGCTTAAAGAGTTATTGGAAGCAGATGGCATGATGCTGAAAGCACAACTTTTGTGAAAGGGATATCACTTGCGTTGTGCTCTCTATTGACGCTTCTCTCTCTATTGAATTTGGTGGTGTTATTAAAATATTCTGTTGACATTTAGAATTCCATCTAACATGTGCAGAGAAAGAGGCACCAACTGATAGATGGGAACTTCGATCCACCACGTGCTGATCCAAATGCTGCTAATAATGAGAAGAGACCACTGAAGCGGATTCGAGGTGTGTGTAAGTTGCAACAGAAGAGCCAGTTGTAAAATCGAGAAGCAACGAAAGTGAATCATCTTCAATATCACAGAATAGCTCCCTCACTTCAGCATCACCTCAGGAGGAGGAGCAGAGTCCAGAGATGCCACCAGAGAAACCGAAGAGGAAATATGCTAAGAAGGCGAAACAAAAGAGTGAAAAACTTCCAAAGGACAAGGTTTCAGAAGACTCGCTCCCATCTGTGAATGGGCCTGACCCTGTCATTAGAAAGAGAGGAAGAGGTCGGCCTAGAAAAAATATGGCAACTCCATCCGAGCTCCTTCTCGCCCAGGTCTCCATCTTCATCCCCTCCACTCCCTCCTATTTTTTTCCCCGTTTTTCAGCTTTGTTCTGTGTTCTTTCCATTAGTTTGTCAATGTTAAGCTGATAGACTTTGTTCCCTCCTATTTTTTCCCCCTTTTTCCCCTTTGTTATGTGTTCTTTCCATTAGTTTGTCAATGTTAAGCTGATAGACTTTGTGCCTCATGTTAAGTTAGTCTCAAGTTACTGTTAGTGTAATGCAAACTTCGTTGAGTTGTTGTTCATGTGAAGTTAGTGTCATTGGCAATTACTCCTTTGGAAATCATTGAGTTGATATTAAGTGAACATTAACATGGACTTGACATTAATATAGCAATATTATATGAATATTGATCTAGACTAACATCAAGTTACTATTAACAACTTTGTGAATCTCATTGGGGTTGTTAGAAGTGAAAAAACTGGCTCTACTACAGGAATGATAGCTTGATAAATACATGTGGTTTTCTTTCCAGGGCGAGTAGACGATGATTCGGTTTGTATGATCTAGCAAATGCTTGAGGACTCTACAGGTATGTCCACCTTCAATCTCAACATATGGTTCTAAACCAGAAATTTAGACTATTTCATTAAATCTAGACCTGGCCCTAGATCCTTGCTTCTAAAAATAAATCGGGTCCAACATGACTTCATTCTAGATTCAATTTTTTTTAAAGTTTCTGGTCTGTTTTGAATGTCGTAAGGAAGAATTTTTTTAAGTGTTCATCAATTGCTTCCAAACATTTTTCTATTAGTGATTTAGAGTTGAGCTGCTGCCTTACATTTAACCTTCATTCTCTCTTAAGTATCAAACTTCGATTCGGAGTTGGCTTTTTACAATCTGATCATAGCATGCTGAGTTCTTCAACGTGCTATTCCTTACATTTTCGTGAACGCAATTCTCATTCTTGTATATATTGATCCGTGCGTAAACGTGATGACTGGGATTCTGCCTGTTCTAGTTTCGCAGATCCCTTTCTAATGATCGATCAAGAGCTAGACGATTGCTGTGGTGTCGATCAGCACCTTCTTGCGGCCTTAGCATCTTGCGAAACTTCATTCCGGGAGATGCTGAAAGACATCAGTAGAAGCCTGGTGCTTGATCCCAAGGACAAAGCCCCCATGCATTTGATGACAGGCTTCTATCTTTCCTTTACTGCGCCGATGTCACTGCAAGGTATTTCAGTCGTTTACGTAGGGGTTCCTTCTCTGTGACTGTTGATGTTTTCACGTTGAAACATCCATCAATCTAATGTTGTATGCACAATACAGAGAGTCAACATGACATTCTGTAGAAGGCAAGAGACATTGGAACTAAGGGTTAGCTACATAGGATTTACATTGGATCATTTTCCTGGAGGTGCAACCAAAATATTTCTTGCACCCCAGAATGATGTGCTTGCTTTGTTGGTTCAGCGAGTTTTCGTTGCTTTTCATGGGACTAGAGTATACCCTGGTTGAAGGCCAAGCGTACACCAAGTCTGTAGATGGCGCTACTGAAAATGGTCATGTTGTGAGGCTAAAGAGGCACAGAAATTTACTTCAATGAAGGGTGCGTAACATTGTTTAGTTAGGCCTCTTTTTTTCAAAGAGTTAAGGTACATGAGCCTCTCACCACCCTGATTTGCAATCTGAATATCTTGGAGGTCAACTCCAAGAGGGGCACATATTTTTGAGAGGCATGTGCACTTGTTTCACAAATCAAACCCATGTGGAATTATAATTTTCAATTAAATTGTAATTTTTGTGGATTTTTAAAGTGGGCTGCCTTGAAATTACAAAATTGTCCATAGAGTGGAGTCACAAATGTGTCATAAACAACCCATAACCACCTTTCCATGTATTTATTGACACTTAAGTATTTACCAATAAAGGATTGACTAAATATTCAAAAAACATCTCTCAAATGTTAGAGAAATTGGTGTTTAATTGATATTCCCTACTATATGAAAACAAATTTGTGGTCTCTAATGGGAAATTGTGGGAGTACTATAGATTTGTTTTGAGACAAAGGGAGCACTAAATTTTTTAACTAAGTTGGAAGGAGAGTAGGAAGGAGGTAACTAGCAATACATGGTGATTTGGTACATTTTAATTGTCAAGTTAGATTGCATGACAAGACTAGCAAAATAATATTATGCCAAGACTTAATGAATGGATGGCTCCCAAAGAAATTCCTAGCTCATTGATGAATAATGTTATGTGGGAATTTAACATATGGTAGAGCTATGTTGTGAGGGTAACCACCCTAGCAATATCTTAAACCCTTTTTTGAATTTTTGTACATTTTTGTATATATCTTTGTACAGTATAGTGATTGACAAAGCTAAGTACAAAATTGAAATGTTTTCATTCAAACAACCATACCATAAGTATCAATGAATAAAATCCAAAAGTAGATGTACGAAAGTTGTGGTGTGCAACATACTACACATTACTATGGAAGTTTGAAGAAGAAATTAGTTGTGATTTAGAAGAAAATCAATTTCAAAGTTAGCCAAGTCTAAAACTCAATTTTGTTCAATCCAATTTGAAATTACTTTATCTTTTCTCAATTTTTTCTTAGAACTCCAAGAACACTTTTTGTACCTTGGCATGTTGGTATACATGAGTTCAAATTGTTGTACATAAAAATTGAAGGAAATTAACATTTATAGAATTTAAATAATCAACAATTTGACAATCATGCAAATGATGTCGGTTTTAACAATATTTGGATTTTGGGGGGGAATTGATAGCATGGGATAGCATTAGTCATTGTAGAGAAAGTACAAGTTGCAACATGGACCATTTTTACATCTTGATGCCCTTGTATTTGAAATATTTGTTGAATTGAGCAATGTGTTTAATTTATATTTTATAACCATTTAATACTTTTTAAGTTCAATTTATTTATCGAAAGATTGGAGTTCATCATGTACATAATTGATCCAACAATTCAAAAATAAATAAATTATCATTGTCAATAGGGTCAAAAAGATGCCAATTTTAGGAAGCTTAGAATAATTTTTCGCAATTTTCAACTTTTCAAAGTTAAAAAAAGTCAATTTTTTAAAAAATTACTAAAATTATATATTTTGTCTACATTTGAAGCTTTGATTCATTCTATTTAGACTAGTGATGAGAAATTTATGGACAATCTTAGTTTTTCGAACAATCTGAGCATCTCCTTGAAAAAATAACTAATAGAATTCATTTGTGAACGCAATTTTTACAATTTTCAAAACAAATTGTTAGACAGGGTTAGGTTTGCTTTCTAAAACAATCTCACAATTGGAATTATTGTATTTCAATTCCATCTTAGAATTAATAATGATTTAGTTTTTCCTTCAATCTTTAACCTATTTCTACATAAAAAGAATTTATAAGTAAAAATTGAGTATTTTTTTCCTGAATTTTTTTCTTTAGATCCTCAACTCAACTATTCAACATAAAAACTCAAAAAAACAAAACCAATAGTAGAAAAAATTTCAATTAAAATTATTCAAAGCCAAAAAATCTAATCAAGTAGGTTGCATAAAAACTTGTTTTCTTCACTTTGAATGCAAATATCTTGCAATCTATGTTGTCAAAGTTTCTAAAATTTCTTCCATACTTTTTTGTACTAGTCTAATATAAGATCCTATAGTTAGATATTCCAAAAAATAAGTTTTTAAGGTTTTTTGTTCTTTGCAATAGAAATGTAGTTTTGAGTGTTTTTTGGTGGAAAAAAATCCCAGTCTTTTACGGGTTAGGAATTAAAGGACCAAATAAAATGAGATGTAGAAAATGTTGAATTGCAAATTTATTAAAGAAAACTTCACAATATATATGAAGAATTTAAACACTTGTATATAATTTTTAAGAATCTATATAAGAAGTTCCCTTCAATTAAAATTAAATTTCATTGGAAGTTTTTAAAAAAAAATTATAATTATAAAATATTAACTTTTTTTTAAAAAACCTTCAAAGTTGAGTAGTTTGACATGTGCTACATGTATTAAAAAACTTCATAAAATAAGATTTTCAATTTTATTATTTTCTTTAAAGAATTAACATTTCGTATATATAATTATATTTTTGGATTCCTTGTTGATAGGACTCATACAACATTAAAACAAATTATATTCTCTGAGATTGAACTAAAATGCATTAAAACTAATTATAATCAAGGCCATATAATATGAAAGTTGCATAACTAGGGTCTATGAGACCTTTGTTTCCACTATTGCTTACCCCCCAAGAAACAAGGCCTTTTTCTATACGAAAAACACTCAAAATTGCCATTTCAATAGCAAAGAATAAAATAATTTGCAAATTATTATTTTTTTGGAACATAAGATGCAAGACATTTTGGAGCCCTATGCCATTTCAACTTCAAAATTTTATAACTAATTCTACAAAGCTCCAAAAAATATGAAACAACTTGTATTAAGATGACAATTCCAACTTGTCTTCCAAGGGAAATTTTTTGAAAAACATTTCAAGATGTTGCACCTCCCCAAAATTCAGTTCCACCCCTTAGATGGTCCATTTATGGACCTCCTACCTTAAAACAATCTCATGGATGGTTGGAATTGTTGTGTTTCAATCCCATTTTAGAGCTATTAATGATTTAGTTTTTCTTTCACTTTTGGATCTACTTCTACCTAATAATTTTTTAAGAAATAATAATCAAATGTTGGTTTTTTGAAATTATTTTCCTAGACTTTCATCTCAATTCTTCAATACAAAATTTTTTAAATCCAAAGTCTACAATGCAATTTTCTTCCACAAATGGCTATCAAGGCCAATGATAAAAAGAAAATTTCCAACTTAATTTGAATACTAATGTCTTCCAATCTATATAGTCTAATTCATGAAATTTTTATCACATGATCTCAAGTAAAGTACAAGATCCTATGGTTAGATTCTATTTTTTTCCCTTAAATGAATTTAGCAAAAGTGACAATTTTGAGTGGTTTTTGATAGAAAAATGGCTTTGATCCTTTAGGGGTTAATTTGATATCATTTTTATGAAGCCATCCTCTAAGCCATTTTAATGCCAATGTCTCATGCATATAATATAAGAGTTGCATATCCAAATCTTAAGCTAGAGATTTTACTACAAGAAAACTCACTTGTAGTCGAGTTTGACATGAGGATCTTTTCATGGATCATTTTCCTTAAGTCTAGGGTTATCACTAGTAAAGAAACTAACTAAATTTCACTCAAATGATTGAAATTCACCCCCCAAAAATTGATTGATGTCAAGATTAGGGAGACTTGATGAGCAAAGTGTTTTGAAATTTCAGGTTATCAATTTGATTGGTAATAAGTAGTTTTCATAGATTTTAGGACTTCAAGCTTCGGAGTGGAGAAAAATGAATCTAAACAAGTTTAGGGAGGCTTGTTGAGCAAGGGTAATACAATAGAACCCCTCTTACTGCATCCTCTCTTAGTGCATAGCATGCAAAAAGAGAATTCACAAGTGGGACCAATTTTGAAGACATCTTCAGATAGATATAATAAATTTAAGCTTAAAGTATATCCAACTAACTTTGACAAAAGCTTGATCGGGGTTTATGCAAGCAATACTGTGTCTTTTATGCGTAGACACAATTCATCATTGATCGTAGATTTAGAAGGATAGTACCTATCTCCCAAGTTGAACTCAGGAATATGAAACTATTGTGGTGGTCCCAAGACAACAAGTGGCTTCATCTTTAGCTTAAAAAGGATAGTAGCTATCTCCCAAGCTGAACTCAGGAATATGAAACTACTATGGTGGTCCCAAGAGAACAAATGGCTTCATCTTTGGCTTCCCTGTGTGGATGACAATTAATTTTTTACATACTTTTTAACTTATTTTTGCCATCAAGTTCTAGTCTAGGTGGGTCCAATTTGTGTGAGTTGTCATCTTGTAGTACTCCAAGCTCAAATTAAAATTAATTTCCTAATGAGCTTCATTAACTGTGGCCTCTTAAAATGCATAAACTCTCTCTCAGTGCATAGTCCCAACACCATGCAGTAAGAGAGGTTCTACTGTACTTCTGCTGAAACATCCTTCACTACCAGACAATTTGCAATTAACAGACAATTTCGAATCAGAAATCATGTGAAACTGAAATTATTATGACTTGAACGGGGCAGGAAATCCTGAATAATGAAATGGAAATAAACTCGAAACGGTCAGAAAACCCAGACAAAACAATAAAAAAAAAGGCCAATGATGCATCCTGATTGGGCTTTAGAAAATGATCCAAATTAGGACTAAAGCAGAAAACAGTAATGCACTCAAAGAAGAATTCAAACTAGAATTGGAAGAACAACAAGCCCTAAGGTAAACATTTTGCTCTGTGGAGTATAAAATTGAAGAATCTATATCATAGAGAGAAATATCTGTTCCTGTTTTGTATTCATACCGGTTATGACCTGGCGTAAAGAAAAGGATGTTAGTTGGCACCAGAACCACCAGGACTGTCTATTCTTAAATCATAGAATAATTCTGCAACATTAGATCTTGAAGTGGGAATTCTTGTAGCTACTTTGGTGGCGCCAGCTGGTGTCCTGCTGCTATGTCTTAATGAGGCTCCCTTGCCTGAAGTGGGTGTTTGGAAGCCACTTGATAATTTCCCAATCCCAGATCTAGTCTTCTGGATTGTACCTGTGGGCTCGCTTATGTATCTGCAAACCGGCAGGACTCTCATCACTTACTCCCAAATTTCTCGTTGTGCATTGTCATTGATTTATGATAAAAAAAATTTTAATGACCATAAACTAGCAAACAAACAATGGATCCTAAAACTCAATCCAGACAGTGCTACCTCAAAAGAAGAATGTTTCTGCAAACGTGATACAAATTACGTTAACAACAGCTCACCGTGGATCCACAAAGAAGAGGCGAATCCTCTCATCAGATAGTAGCCAATGCTCCTTTTCTTCCTTCACTTGTAGCATACACAGCCTCAACGCATACTGCACTCACATTTTGTAATGATTAGAAGATCGGCAAAATTCAGAGGCCACCCGAAAGTACGTGCGTCAGATTATGGAAAGAATAAAACCGTGAAATGGCTTTGAAAAAGTGGAAACATAAAGGGGCTTTCAAAAAGCAAAGCGGATTTCTTAAAAAACTCCAGAATCGAGGCTCACCTCCAACATCCCCAACTTATAGACCTTTGATCCAAAATTTGGCTCAACCTCCTGGGCATCCCCCTCTTGACTATCTTGGCTAGAGTCTTCATCATGGTCACTTGTATTGTCTTGGTGGTTCACTTCATTCTCAGCACCATTGCTGTCTTCCAAGCACTGTGATAGGTGATGTCTAAATCATACGGAGTACAAAAAAAGCCCAGGAACTAACTGCCTTACACAGTACCACAAACTCATCGATG
Source organism: Climacium dendroides (assembly GCA_950106755.1). Taxonomy (NCBI): domain Eukaryota; kingdom Viridiplantae; phylum Streptophyta; class Bryopsida; order Hypnales; family Climaciaceae; genus Climacium; species Climacium dendroides. Next base: position 18,882,865 of record OX467090.1, on the reverse strand, counting down.
ACACCTATATATACTTCGCATTGACGTCATTCTACAAGTGCGTGTAGATCCATTTAACTTCTTTTTCCAGAGTCACAGTGCTCCAAACCAAAGTCCCAAAATAAAAAAACTCGGGAACGTTCCCTTTTCTTCCAGAACACTCCAATTTGCCTCGGTGTAAGATACGCATCTACATACCTGAATAGCATAGTAGTTCATGTCCTGCAGATCACCACGGTGTTCAAAAAAATTCAGTTACATACGCAGACAAATAATCATGAAAATCTGGTCTGTGATACTACTTTACCATGTACGGTCCCCTTCTTCACGATTCTGTAATTAAGGAATACTGAGGACTTGAATCCAAAGCCAATACAACCAAGGGAAATTCTGATTTCAAGAAAAAGAAATGCTCGATAACAAAACCTAAAGGAGGAGCGTGCAGAACAACTACCGACAGATTCACTAGCAAAGTCCAGATGAATGTACATGGAAACACTTCATAACTTAGATCTAACTCCCATGGCGAGAAAGAGAACCTGAAGAGAAGCACTGGCAGAGCCATCTCTATTAGCCTCTGCAATATAGCCACAACCAGTTTTGTTAATTTCTCGTCTTCATCATCTCAGGCAATTTTCATTGGCTTTGCGAGAAACTGGTGTTTTCAATTTCACAAGTTCCATGAATCCATCATAATAATTTCCAAATCTAGTAGCACAATTTGTACTGGTATCACAATTCACGGTTAGTAGAAGCAACTACCTCACAAACAAACAAAAGTAAGAAGTATAGAATTTCCATTTTCATGGTAACTTACCATACAAAAATGCCGAATATGTTTCATGAACGTGATAATTAAACTAGGTAGGCCAGTAATGAACGGCTCACCTTGCATGTGTGATGAGCTTGAAGAAACCAACGTGTCTACCAGTAATACAGCTTCTAACTCATGCTGGCCAAGTCCTAGAACATGCAGCGTCGATGAGCCTGACTCCCCAAACATCCAAACCCCCAGCGACTATGTTGAAAACCGCTCAATTACAAATACCAGTGCTCTCTCGATCTTGATACAACCAAGCAAGTTGAAACAAATATTTGTATTCATTTGACTCGGTTCACTTAGATCGCACATCTTGCTCATGAGGGAGGAAAGGGGCAAACCAACAGCAGAGATGTCCGACATTGGAAGGCGAAGGCACGTTGGGAGGTCTTCAGCTTCAGGTTCTTCTTCCTGTCAACCATTCCCTCAAGATTCTTTCATGAGAATCAATAATTGGCAATAAAAACACATGCAAACTTATGTGACAACAAAATCCACTATCCATTCGGAGAGACTTACATTTGTAATAGAAAGCTCAAACTCGCTACTTCCCAGACCAGGTACTGTGGAAGCTTGTTTCAGAATTACACAACATCTTATCATTTTCTCTTGCCAACGTGGCAATGTCAACTTTGTCTCATACTTGTACAGCTTAGCACGAAGACTGATCACTGTCCCTTGCCTGCCACTGGTTGTACGAATCTGGTGTTTGCAGGCAAGTTGCAAAGCAATGAAACAATGGAAAGTCTTAAACACGACAATGAGCTGAGATATTAAAGAGGCATACATGAACAACAGACTAGCAGACACTGCTGCTCAAACCTTGGAACAAGACTACGCAACTTCTAAAATGGCATTTGACTAACCGGGGACTATAGCTAACATTTGAACACAAGAAGCGTTCACATTTGATCCAAAAATCAATAATTCAAAATTTCGGAAGAGCTCTGCATAATGCTTACCAAATGACTAGACTCCATCAGTCTTGAAGGCGACAAACCTGAGTCTGCTACTCTTAGAAGGGAGACAGCATTGACAGCCATCGAAAGATAAGGCAAGATCGAGTCCAGTCTACATCCACAAACAGACGTGTGTTATGCATAGACATGGAAACCTTGGAACTTTTATGATACAAGTAACGAAGACACCCTCTGTGGCACAATGCAATGACATACCGTGTCATGAAACTCTGCAACCGCACAACTGCATCAGCTTGTGAAGTTTTGACAATGCTCTGCAACAAACCCAAAAAATCAGTTTCTAAAGTTTTACAGCATTCTGGGACCTACCTAGTATTAAAAATCACTCATTGATAAAGGAAAGCCATTACGCACCTCATTGTAGGTCTGTGCCTCAAGCTCTTCTTGAAAACTCACAATGTCGTTAATGATGCGAAGTGCCATGTCTAAAGCACCCTGATTTCAGTCCAACCATAGATAAGAAAGCCAATAAGGTTTGAAAGTGAATCCGAACCCATAATTCTATGGAAAAGGACACCTTAAGTTTGTGTTTCTACGTTGCCCATGCACTACTTTCCAGATGTATTTGAGCAATGTGAAAATTCAAAACTGCAGTCACATACACACCTGAAGTGCTGTATTGCCATGGAGCACATACTGCACACACATGTCGACTGGTAAGCTCAGAACCTGCAAACCCGATGGAGAAAGATTAGAATCCTTAAACCCTAGTCATGTCAGCAATTTGAATAAAGCAACAAACGAAACAAATAATTGTACCAACCAGCGTCTAAATGCAGAGAAGGTTTTACGATGAAGCACACTGGAATTCTGATTCATAGCAACGGCAACGTTGACGACCTAAACGACCCTCGACGGAAACAACCACTCAAGACACCTCTTGACATGCTACCACACAAAAAAGAAAAAAGCCAATCAAACAGTACCCCCAATACAATCCAAAAGCGAAATTGAAGACTTACTTGAAGCCGGGATTCAAGCTCCTTCTGCAGCACTTGGAGCTGCACAGAACAACTCATTAGTAAGAATTCATGATAGAACTTCACATACACAACCCGTCCAAGTTCGGTTATTGACACTCACGAAAATCGTACAAGCGACGACAAGGAGCTGGAAAACAATAATTAATTCTCTTCATTCCATAACTTCTGCAAATCAGACTGCAGTGACACTGCGCCAAGAACAGCCAAATCTGAATTAAAACCTGAATCTCAATCTGGCCACGGAACCGAACATGAAGTCGCGTGAAGAGTGAAGAGAGAGAACGCTGCGCCACAGCCTCGAACGTCTTCTTCACCAACACCGACCCTGCATACAAAGCAGCTGCAGATCCTACGTCCATAGCTCCTCCTCTTCCTTCCTTCCTTCCTTCAAATCCTCCTCTCCTCAAAAACACTCAAATAAGAACTATCCTCTCCACCATCGCCTACCTCACAATCAATCTCAATTAAAGCAATCGATCGTTACGCACCATTTTGCTACACCCGATCTCCAACCTCCGGTGATATCGTATCATTCCAGCCACAAGGAAACATCAAATACAGAAATTTAAAGCTTCTACAAAATCAAAGGTCGAATTGCGCACATCAAAGGAATTTTCGAAATTTCAAGAGAATTTTTTCATGACAAACTTGATAAAATCCTTCTGCTCTGGTCGATGCACAGCCTACTCCAAGCATATCACCTGCAAACCCTAACGATTCCCCAAACAAACCAGATTGCAGCTCTAAATCTTCACTACAATAGGCCTTCAAAGACCGCAAATCGTGATGGAATTCAATAGTCCTTTCTTCGCAGCACACTCTCTGACCTAATTCATGGAAATGATGTTGCACGTTACCCTGCGACAACCGATCTTTCGGAGACTTACTCGAGAAATTTGCAGAATGGAAACGGAAATCACTGTGACTACTGATTTCGTTTGGCGCGAGACTCATAGGAGCATTACCATTTGAATTTTTGAATATGGGTGCGGAATTAGTCACTTCAGTTTCACTAATTGAAAGTGACTAATTTTCTAACATGGGTGCGGGATTAGTCTCATTTTAATTGAGATTTTAATTTAGTCTAAATTTGATTACATACAAAATATTATCATTTTTCGAGTAAAAATTGTTTGGAATGGATTTGAAATGAGGTTCTCTTGACATGGTGACTTTTTAAAAAAAATTGTGTTCTTTAAATCTATGACCTCATATTTGCAAATCCAATTTTGAACTACAATCAATGCAGTCTCCACATTTGTAATTTACAAAAAAAATGTACTCTACTGACACCAAATCCAACCATTAGATAGAACAAGAATTTGATAAAGTATCTTCACAAATTAGGATGACTTCATTCAAACAACAATGAGAAAGAAATAAGAGTATGAATCTTTCATCATTCAAAAATTGAACGTCGAAGCACTAAAGGGTTAATCCCTCAAGGATCAAGAGAATACAATGTGTCCTCTTCAAATTTTCAATGGCAAATTCTTGATAGGGTGAAACAAATCTCAATATTTTGTAAATTAGGATCTCGTAGAGCAACAAGTTAACATATTTATTATACTGTCCTATTTTCAAAATTTCAATGTGAGAAGTATTTTAAAAATTATTTAGAAAATGTAATCTTATAGAAAAAGGGAACAAATATGATTCTTTTTTTGATGAAAGGAATAGTGGGGATGAAAAAATATTCTTGGACATTTCTAGTCTTTGGTTTGCACAAACAAACTAGGTCTAGAGAAAAAAAAATCAAACTTTATTTTTAGTAATTTTTAAAATATAAGATTATGAGCTTGAATTTAATATAATTAAAAATATAAAATAATTAGAATGATTCCAAAAATTTTGAAGATGTTTTCAACAATAATGCTAATAGTATTAATTGTTAAATTTCAAAAATGAACAAATATATAAAGAAAACTAGTTTTGTAGAATCCAATTTGGTCAATTTTGACTTTCTACTCCTTTTGTTTGAAAATGTGTACAAAATTGAGAGAGTTTTTGTATTTTTCATTTCTTAAAATTAAAAAATTAAAAATTTTCCTTAGATTCCAACACAATTTTGGGGGGAGGGGGATTAAAAAAGCATTATTCAACTTACTATCTTTTCTCCAAAATTTGCATTTTTTGTCCTCAAAAGTTGATCATTTCAAATTGTTCTAATCTAAAAATTTAACAATCAATATTTTTCAAAAATAGTTTCATATATACTAGACATAGTACTTTTTACTTTTGTATGGTTAAAATTAAAAATATCAAGCACATCCAGGAACAAAAAAATATCAAAGTAAGACAATTCATTAAAAAACTCCATTGTCAAAAGGAAGTTGGGTCTTTGAGGGGTTAAGATAATCATGTGACATATCAATAGAAAGAAGAAAGAATTACCTACAAAAATTGATGATATTTTTATTTTGGTGAAGTCATTATTGTTTATTATGATTTTTAAAAGTGATCTTAGTATCTTTAACGTCTAAGGACCAGTGTCCTTGAAAGGGACAAAGTAGATTTGGGGTAGGTTTCTGTGACCTCAATTTTGAGTGAAACTTTTTGAATTTTCTTTATAAGATAGAAAAACTTGTTATCTTCATAAAAATTTCATTTTTATTTCAGTCAGTGCTTGAGAGCAAAAGTTATACCATAAAATGTCCAAATTTTCATTTAACAAATAGAAAAAGAATTCAAAGTTCACAATGCAAAAAAGAATTCAAAGTTCACAATGCAAAAAATTTCTACAAATGGTGGCCACAATCATCTAAAATTGCAAGCTAGTGTTAAAAAAATCAACTTTGAATACTAACATCTCTCAATCTATAGAGTCAAACTTCATCAAAATTTTACCACATGATCTCAAACAAGTAACATACAAGATGCTACAATTAGGTTCTAAAAAAACATATTTATTTTGGTTTTCTTGGAAAGATGGAGCAAAAATGGAAATTTTGAGTGGTTTTTGACCCAAAAAAATAGCCTTGGTCCTATAGGGGTTTAATTTGAGTTCATAGGGATAAAAAAAATTTAAAAATTCAAGTAAACACTTTTAAAACATTCAAGAATATAAATTGATGTATAACTTCTATAAGACTTGCAGGACTGTATTCATACATTTGGGCACATACAAAAAAAATATGATGGCATTGCTTCACTCTTCCACCCAAAATCCATAAGTTATAAAGGTTTAAAGTCAAATAATATAGTTGAGCGAGGTGCAAAAAAATTTGTTTTCTTCATTTTAAATACAAATATCTTGCAATCTAAATAGTCAAAGTTTGTGAAATTTCTACCACATATTCTTATACTAGTCAAGTACAAGATCCTACATTTAGATATGAATAAAAAATTTAATGTTTTGCTCATTGCTATAGAAATGGCAGTTTTGAGTGGTTTATAATGAAAAAGAGGCTTTAGGACTTTAGGGATTAAATCAAAAGTGAATCAACCAATGAGATGCTAAAGCAAATCATTTCTATGGTCTTCCAAAAGGCATGGGCATATGATTGTGGTATGAAAATAACTTTTTCAATTCAAAGAATTATCCTTTAAAGATGACTTAAATAAATAAATAAAACAAAAATCTTCAAAAATCACTATGCCATTAGAATTTTAACATTTTGGACTTAAAGGAATTTTTTTTTTAAATCACAAAAATTCAATTTACAATCAATTTTAAAAAGAATTCTCAAATTTTTTTATTTCAAATTTGATTTGAAAAGAATTGGTTTGTGTACTAGCAAAAGATTTATACATCATATTTTAGAACTATTGTTCAAAATTCATCATTAAATTATTATTTTAAATTACATTTTCACAATTTTGAAAACCCTTGGTCCCCTTTAATCCATAAATAACACTGCGGCCATTTTTTGGTCAATCAATGACAAAGAAACTTTGCATGCAGGATAGAAATGGAAATATTCATCCTTGGCATTTTGCATGAAAAGGAGAGGTCTTCTATAGTAGTTTGTTTTCCAATGAGTGCTTTTTGCATTTTTTTAAGTCAAACAAATGATTTTCACTGGCTTGTCATTTAAGAATTAATCCTTAAACACTTTGACATCCATATTCTAAACGATGTACAAGAGGATTTGCATGTATTGTTTTGTCCAATTAACTTTTCATTCATCCAACATAACACTTGAATCTTGAAAAGACAACCTTCCTTATTGACCAATTTCATGAATTTGCGGTAAATGATATTTCTGTACAAAGATCTATGCAAAAATGTGCAAAAATTCAGAAAAGGATTGAGGCGTTAAGGGGTTAACCCTGGAGCACTCCGACGTCCATTTTTTAGACGATGAACAGATTGAAGTTCTTGTTTCTATCTCATTCCTATTTGGATGAAAGTCATCCTAATTTTTGGTGATACTTTATCAAGTCCTTGTCTTATCTAATGGTTGGATTTGGTATTACTAAAATGCAAATTTTTCTAAAATTACAAATGCTAAAGTGTGTCAAGTGGTCAAATTGCATTGACTCTAGTTCAAAACTAGGTTAGCAAAAATGAGGTCATAGATGTAAAGAACACAAAAATTTCAAAAAATCACCATCTCAAGAGAACCTCATTTTGAATCCATTCCAATAAGTTTTGCTCAAAAAATGATAATATTTTGCCTGTAATCAAATTTTGAAGGAATTTTGAAATTTTCCTTTCCAAATTTATAGAAAAATATTGGTGATAGTATTGGTGAATCTAACCGTACAGATGGAATCTAAAATTCAAAATCTACAACTTTCCTTTGTATATCACTTCTAAAATATTCTTCCAAATAACACTTTATAATGATTTTCTCCGAATCGTCAATTCTGAAGAAGAGCCCAAAAATATTTTTTTTAAAAAAACAATATAAATTTTTTTTAAACTTCACGTTGGGCCCACCATTGGTCATGTTGGGCCCACCATTTGCCATGCCATCTACCCCTTGCCCTTCCGCCCTCGAGTGCTCCGCCCTTGACTCCTCTGGAACGCACACTTAGAGCTCGTCTCTCTCTCTCTCCCTCTCTGTCCCAGCTCTGTTTTCTTTCGCATTTTCCTGCTTCGTTTCATATTCTTTCGCAGCAGTGGTTTGCGATTGTTGCCATTTTTTAAAGCAATGGCGTCAGCTGTCGTTGGAGCAGGGGCGCTATCCGCAGCTGGAGCGAAGATGGAGTCCCTCACTTACGCTGCCTCGTCGTCTTCAATTGCCTCAGGGGCGTCGAAGGCGTCGTCCTCCCTCTTCAGCAAGTATCATCATCATCTACAGCAGCAGAAGCTTGTGGCATTGCGGAGTCGGAATGGTAACATGAGCAGGACCTTTGTAGTTCGAGCGTTGGACGGAAACTCTACGACCACGGCGACACCAGCAGGCGAGGCTCAGGCTTCCCCTGCGGAGGTTCCGATCGAGAAGAGATTCCCTGCATTTCCGACGGCGTTGGATATCAATCAGATAATGGATATTCTGCCGCACCGGTTCCCGTTTCTGTTGGTGGACCGAGTGATTGAGTACAATCCCGGGGAGTCGGCTGTGGCCATCAAGAATGTGACTATCAATGACAATTTCTTCCCCGGCCATTTCCCGCAGAGGCCTATCATGCCTGGTGTGCTCATGGTGGAGGTGAGACCGTGCTGTTGCAATTGTGTTTTGCTGATTTCGTTGAATCGTGGTGTCGAGGGTTTAGGTCACACTGTTCTGAAAACATCCGGACGAGATTTTGGTTTCGTATTAATTGCGTTGTCTACCGTATTGACGTTTTGGATGCTCGAGTGTGTACGTAATCGCCATTGTCAAATTGTTATGATGCCTTGAGCTACACATCATTAGTTAGTTACACTGGCTACAATGTTGAAACAAGTTTTCTATGACATAATGGTTATTTAAACTGGAATGGTGGCTATAGAAACCTTGCTGTCGGCATTTGAAACTTTCAGCTGTGAATTTGAATCGATTGCTGTGATTTCAATGCTTTGAGTTCGAAGTCATAAAGCGCGTTAGTAGTGCAATTTCAGTAGCTTTCTAACGAGATATCACTCAAAATATTTGGTTGTGTGCAAGTATTGTTTACGTCATTTCTTTTATACTCTTCGTTCTGGTTTAATATTGGTGATAGCTCATTGGATATCTATTGACACACTAATCTTGTGTGTGTTTTGTATAGGCTATGGCACAGGTAGGAGGGATCGTGATGTTGCAGCCGGATGTAGGAGGTTCCAAGGAGTCGTTCTTCTTCGCTGGAGTAGACAAAGTGCGCTTCCGCAAGCCTGTCATTGCAGGTGACACCCTAGTGATGAAGATGAAGCTCACCAAGCTGAACAAAAGGTTCGGAATCGCAAAGATGGACGGTCAAGCCTACGTCGGAGGCGAATTAGTGTGTGACGGAGAATTTATGATGGCTCTTGGCAAGGCGGAATAGAGTAATGCATGGTGTATGGGATATGCTCTCAACCAACATTCTTTCCTTTTTTTGTAGGGTTTCTTCTCATGATTGCAAGGACACAGCCTATTGTCATGTACTCTTGTAGATTGAGAAATATTTTTCCATTTGGTTAGTGTGATTCTAAGTGAGAAGCTAGGCATGCTTCAGAGGTTTTGGGTATAGTATAGGCTTTTTTGTGAGCATCTTATTGTTTTTAATGAGAGAGATTTGTTAATTACGTCCCCAACAAGCTAGCTCTGTGCCGTCTCTGCTAAATCTCCACTTTTTTATGGTTGAGGCCGATATTCTCTAGAACATGGAGTCCTATGATTGACTCCTCACGTCCCCTTTCTATCCTTGGCAATGTTCAAAATTTGCTTTCAGCCAGTTCAAGAATCATGGGCAGGAGCTCCTTCAGACGTAACATGGTAGCAAACAAATAATATCCTTTCCTATCAAGAATAGGTCACCAGCAAGGTGTAAGGTTTAGGGGCTAAACCAGATCTGTACTGTACAGTACATTGTAATTTTACTTCGCAGATGTCTTTCAATAGTTTGGTCCCAACTTCGAAGGAGTTCTGAATTCTTACGTCGGTAGAAAGTTGCATGGAGCGTTCTTGTCTCGACACTGGCAAGGGAGGTCTGAAGAGCAGACACCATCCTCAGCCAATTTTGCTTCAAGCCATTCCTTATAATTAAAGATTTCTGTGAACAAGGGATGTAAACAAGTTGTTGCTGTATGGGCAAGCACAGCTCGTTCGTACTGATAAACAGATGATTTTCGTCCAAACCTTTTTATGAGAGTTCCTTGAGTGTGTAGGTGTGTATGCCACGCTTGGACGTGGAAGCCCCCTATTGAGAAGTACAGAATTTTTTTAGAGAATATGTTAAATTCATGAATTATAGAAGATGACTTTTTAGTGTATTTGACAATTCTTGTCTCCTTTCTCTTTACTTGAATTTTAGCCATGAAAATGATTGTTTTTGATTTGAACCCAACGAATGAATTGAAGCTTATTAATCCAATGAATTGAAGCTTATTAATCCCTAAATGAATGAATTGAAGCTTATTAATCCCTAAATGAATGAATTGAAGCTTATTAATCCAATGAATTGAAGCTTATTAATCCCTAAATGAATGAATTGAAGCTTATTAATCCAATGAATTGAAGCTTATTAATCCCTAAATGCGTAAACAACCATTTTATGATTGTTGTCTAACTTTAGGGTTTGCTTGAATAACCAATTTTTTTTTAATTTCATATTTTTCTCATGTATTTTGACAAGTTATTTTTCCATAGTTGAAAAAAAAATTGATTTGGACAAAAACTTTATCTTTAGTGATTTTTCAAAATCAATCATTTCAAAAAATGTTTTTTGCAAATTATCTTAGGAGGGAAACCTAGCCAATCAAAAGTCATCCTAAGAAAAGAATTTCATAAGTAAACAAGTGTGCATTGTCTAGGGAGAGAATCCTAACCAACCAAAGGCCATCCCAAAAATTCTATAAGCATGCAAGTGTGTAGGAAGTTAATTGGTTGGGGCATATAGTGAGTGGACATGGTTCCATAAGCGTGCAAGTGTGTAGGAAGTTAATTGGTTGGGGCATATAGTGAGTGGGCATGGTCAAGTGAAATTTTTTATTTCCAGCAGTGTGTAGGAAGTTAATTGGTTGGGGCATATAGTGAGTGGGCATGGTCAAGTGAAATTTTTTATTTCCAGCAGTGTGTAGGAAGTTAATTGGTTGGGGCATATAGTGAGTGGGCATGGTCAAGTGAAATTTTTTATTTCCAGCAGTGTGTAGGAAATTAATTGGTTGGGGCATATAGTGAGTGGGCATGGTCAAGTACAAGTGTGTAGGAAGTTAATTGGTTGGGCATATAGTGAGTGGGCATGGTCAAGTGAAATTTTTTATTTCCAGCAATGTACCTCGCTTGATTGCAAGGCTTAAAAACAATCTTCCTTTGCTTCAACTTTGTGGAAATTGGCATGCTTATTCTTAACCATTCATAATTGCATTTGGTCAACAATGAATGCCAAATTCTTCTTTTGTAAAAATTTGAATGGCAAAGTTATTGAAACTTGGAGGGTAAAGTAACTTGATAGTGATGAACAAGATTCTATGGTTAGATTTTTTTTTTATTAAACGATTTTTTAAAATGTATATACATTCGTTTCAAACAAAGACAATTTTGAGGTGATTTTGGAAGGAAGATCTCTTTTAGGCATTTAGGGATTATCCCTTAACCCCTCAAGGACTAAATAAGCATAGTGTATTCCCCTCAAATTTTCAATGGCAAATTCTTGGTAAGGTGAAACAAATCTCAATATTTTATAAAGTAGGGCCTTGTAGAGTAACAAATTGACATACTTGTTGCATTTTCTGATTTTTAAAATTTCAAATTCATTGTCACACCTTGAGGGCTTAAAGGACCTTGCAATCTAAGGAGTATTTTAAAAGTCAAACTTGAATTTTCACATATTTATTAAATTTAAATGTTTAAAACTTAACTAAGAATATGTAGTTCCAATAATCTATTCTTTATTCTAATTTAGTTTTTTCAAAATTATAAAAATAATAATATTTGTGGCACTTTAAAGGTAATATCTTAAAAGCTTAAAATACACTACTTTGAAATTTTCTATTGAATTTCTCTTGGAGTGAGTTCAATGAGTATACCAATAACACTACAATGTTTACCAATATATACAATCTTTGTTTTTTTATAAAATTTTATATTATTTTAAGTATTTTTGTAATTACTATGATTTTTACAATTGAAGAAATTACTTAAAAAAATCATAGTTCATTTAATTTTTTATAATAAAAAATTAGAGATAAATTTCACACACACAAGAGAGAGAGTACTACCTAAGAAGAATATCAAATTTTGAAAACTATTGTGTATTTTAATATAAAAAATTAATAAAATTTGACCAAGTGTTAGATTATGTTATCCTCAATTTTTTTATTATGCATTTTTTTGGACATTCATTTGTATGAATGACTTCTCAAAGTGTTTGAAAAATGTATATCCAAAAATAACCTTAGACTCTTATAGTTAGAGGCAACACATTTTAGGCAAGAATATCTAAGGACCTACATTTGATGTTTCACCACCAAGTCATAGGCTCTAGATTTTTAGAGATAAACAAAATATAAATATTGGTATGAGAAAGCATCATAGATACAAGACTACACCAATTTATCCTATTAGTTCAGGTGAAAATTTATTTTCACCTACAAATAATGATCAAAATAAAATTTTATATTTTGGCTATATTAATTTATTATTTTAAAAATAATATGACTTAGTAAATAAGTATCAAATCAAATGCACTCTGGTATGAATTCTTTTTTAATTAATGATTTTATATTCTTCATGCATATTACAAATGAACCTCTATATTTATTACCTCAACATTCATTAAATTCTAGTATATGAGGTAAAGCAACCCATTGTGGTCAAATGATCCATTGCAATCACCTAGGAAATAACCCATTGTGGTTGTTTTTTTAGTATGTAAGATGTGAGCCACAATGCATGTCTTATATGACACCGATGGAGTGAATAGTGACCTCATTAGGAACTTTTAACTTTTCAATGTGAAACTCATTGTAAAAATTGACTTTTTAGGCCTTTCATGATAAATCTGCATTAGTTAATAAGATGAGCATCATAAATCTAGATTTTGTTGGTTATGGAGTAATCTATAGGCTCTTTTGGGCTGAGCACTTTAAAAATTCCTAGCAAATTCATACTTTGTCAAAAAAAATATAATTTCAATTGCACTTGTTGTTTCTCACACTTGTACTAATGTGGGAAAAAAAACTTAAAAATTTGAGCAAGAAGATGTCAAACTCCTCATTCTAACCACAATGGGTTGTTTTACTTTATGTCACAAAATTTCACCCCTTCTAGATCCTCGAAGATAATTGTTAGATATTAAATACTAATAATCCTTTATAACATCATTTGTAAATATACTTCACTATGTATTACAATAGCCATAAAGTTGATAAATTAGAATATACTACATTATATTTATATTCTGTGTATGTATGTATGTTACTCCAAAGTACATATTATAATATTGTATGTGCCAAAAATCTTCTACTCCCTTACTTGTAACTAGGAGTGTTTTTTTTCATAGTGGTGCTCCAAAGTGCCAATATAAAAATGCCAAAGTTGCAATGTAAAATGTTATAGTGGTGCTCCAAATTTCAACATTCATCCACATGTTGGATAGAAAATACCACATTAGCACATATCACATGTCTATAATTCTATTTTCATCCACAATCTTGCAATTTCATCCGAGATTTTTTTTTTAATTTGAAGTTTTTTTGAAAAAAAAAGCTTCATGATTTATTACCATATTTTAACCAATTTTTCTTTTTTGCGGTCTAGCACTGCAATGCAAAAAAAAAGCCCTGCTTGTAACATCTATAACATGTAGAAATAGAGGTTTGTGTGTAGTGCAAATGTAGGTTCAACACTAGGTCCGGAGATGGTACCTATAATCAGCCAAATATTACATGTAACTTAACCACCACATGAGTTTTACTTTGTTGAATTGTTTACTGCAGTTCAGGGAACAGGTCCAGAAATCGCCCACCTAATAGCTGAAACTAAATTTTGAGGATGCGAAGCTCCTTCAAATAATTTTCAGTAAATTTTCCTTGAAAGACAAATGGAATTGGCATCTAACCCAAGTCGTTTCATATTTTTTGGAGCTTTGTGGAATTAGTTATAAAATTTTGAAGTTGAAATGGCATAGGGCTTTAAAATTGCCCACCTCCTAAAATGTACATGCTGAAGGCTATGAAAAAGCAACATGTACACATAGTGTATATTTTGAGAATGTGGGTGGTTTTAGAGCTTGTGTGATTTCAAAGCATGTTACCTTACTATAAATTGCGGTGTCCTAAAATTGAAAATTTTGCAATCCCAACATATGAAATAGCATAAAACCACTAAGGTAGTCTACTCTTAAAGTGACCATTTAAGCCTACCCAGCTCATCATGGACAATAATAGATATTTCAAGCAATATGTCACTCATTCCTAGATAGGGGTTGCATTTAGAACACTGTCGCTTTTAGAGTAGACTATCTTAAGCTCTCTCCTATATTGACACCGGTAAAAGCAACTTAGTTATTCACACACTTAGTTTTGATTACAAGAATTAATGTAAGCATGACTTGGCAATATGACTAGGGATGTTTGATGTACCATTAAAATGGGATTGTTTAAGGTAACTACACCTAAAATCTCACAAATAAGCTTTGTGATATGACAATATGCTTTAGAAAATGAACAACAATTTCTACACATTAGGAGAGACTACGAATCAAAATGCAAATAGTTTCATAATTTTTGAACACATTGTGAATTAGTTACAAATTTTCAAAGATACAAAGTGTAGAATGCTAAAAGTGTCATGTAGGTGATGACAAAATGCATTTGATGCACATGAAGAATGACACTAGAGAAAAAGTTAAAGCAATAAAAATTGTACCCAAAATTATCCACTTCTAAAGTAGCCTCCACAATACTATTAATAGAATAGAGTTCCACACTACTCAAAATTCACCTTACATTTGTGCTTGTCATGCACTTTATTTTTGGAATACTCCCCCACATTTTCACTTCAAAAGAAAGGGAACTTCACAAGTAAGGGTCGATTTTGAGGAGTGGTCCATTTTAGGTGGTCACCTTAATGCACCTTCAATACTGATCCACAACCGACCAGTGACCAGTGACAAAATTCTGGTATAATAAAAATGAACCTAATCACTCACAACAGATTTAGCTCTTGAACCCAAAGGATCTCAACAGTGAGCTCCCCAAAATCACAAGTGCCCCTACATACATTAAAATGCTTTTACTGACGCAAATATATGGTACCCACCGCGTAACACCAAAAGACAATCAAAAGCATCATAAGCCTGTAGTTGACAATACACCTTGAAACCGGATGTTACAAGTCTCATTAAAAACACGTCAAGCAGAAACGTTATGTACATGTAGAGAGAGACGGTGCATTCATTCCTCGCCTGCATGTGTGATGAGCCTCGTACCCTCGAAGGGACTCTCGTCCCAAATGGTTTCTTTCTCAGGAGCTTTCTTACGTGAGCTTCTAACCTAAACTACCTAACCTAAAGAAACTGCAGCTTCTTACCCTGCTTCTATTTCACTAAAAAAATGGCTGCAGCTTCCTTCCTTCCCTTCCAGACAGGGTGATGTTTCTGCTATTCTACACTGTCACAGACGCATTGGGCTGAAAGTGTGCCTCCGAAACCACGTTCTGTGTTGCATAATACAAAGGCCAGGGCAAGTTATTCTGTGCTCCCGCCGACGGTACGAAACTAGCGAGCCCTCGGAACGGACAAGGCGGCAACTTCAGCTCATCCGACAAATCATCCGCCAAGACTTCAAAGCTCTTGTCATAGAGAAGCAAACCCAATCCATCTCTGACCGAAACACACCTGTAGGGAGGAAAAACATTCCCCCACTTGGTGAAGAAGCTCTCAAACAAGACCGCGTCTTCAATCTTCTGCTCCTTGGAAGGGTTCAACCTGCAGAAGGAAACCCCCTTGGTGCCCTCACAATCGTCTTCTCGCACCACCATGTAAACGGTGCCTTTGCATTCCACCACTTGCACTTGGATCTTGCTGTTGGGACAACGAGGCTCACAACGATACAAAAGCTTCTCCCGGAACACGCCCTCGTAGATGTCGTACACCACGAGCCCCATGACGGAGTTGCGGAAGATGCCTTCCTTCGCCACGAAGTAGAAGAAGTTGTCGCAGCAGGCGCCGACTTGCGGGAAGAAGCTGAGCTTGTACTTGCGCTCGAGGAGGGAGAGGCTGTTGTCCACGGTCCAAGAGTGGGTGAGGGAATCGTAAACTTCGAGGTGGGCGCTGGAGGTGGAGTGGGTGGGGGTGGTACGCTTGGTTAGCACTAAGAGCTTGTAGGAGCTTGTGAAGCGGTTGTACACCATGTGTGTTAAGAGCCAGGTATGCTGGGTCATGGAGTTTCCGACGTGCATAGTGGGAAGCGACCTGCAGCTTGAGGTTACTGGGTTGTAGACGAACAAGGTTGCTAATCCTTGTGAGCTCACATCGCGGAAACACAAGAGTCCACCGTCACCTGTAAAACATCACGAGGAGCTTGTAAGGAGACGGTTTTCGTACATGAAAACACACAACATCGATCGAAAAAACCCATTTGCTTATATGAAAGCATACAACCTCAAACACATAACCTCAATAGGAAATCCATAATCTCAACAAAAGCTTCTCCCAGAGATACCAACCAAGCACTGGATATGGAAATCATTTGTATCTCATAATCTTGTCCTCTTAGCATTGCGGTGGGTTTCTTTAGACCATCATTGTTTTTTAGACAATAGTTGGTTAAGTCCGGACTTAACCAACTATTGTCTAAAAAACAAGGCTCTCCTTTCATGTTATGTAGACGGTTTCCGAAACTAGAGCTCCGTCCTTAACCTAAGAAAATCACACAGACTCCAAAACAGGACACTCACCAGCAATGCAATCTTTTGCTCTCGGGTCCAGTCCCCGCATTGGCGGCATCCTTAGCCACCGATTCCCCACCACATCATACGCCGTGCACATAATCACCCCCTTGATCGTCGCAAACACAAGCAGATGCTGCGTCCTCTCTCCAAGATCCTCCCACGACTTCACACAAGCCCGCGCCTCCTGAAAACGTTCCGAGAGCACAAACTCCTTGCATTGCTTGCTCACCGCACGACACCTCAAAACTCCAGGAAACGGCATGTACGCCACCACTTTCTGAAAAACGTCGTCCGGGAGGAACTTCCAAAGGGCGGGGTCTAACTTGGTCGCAGCCGATTTCAAAGAAGTCTTCCGTCTTTTGGGTTCAGGCTCAAACCATTTGGAAGCTACAAGCTTCTCGTTGGTCTCCACCGACGGAGCAGAAGCGGAGTGGAAACCGGCGCTACGAAATCGACTGCTAGTAGACTCATAGTGCCGCCGAACTTGGTAACTCATCGCGACTGCGCTACTACGACAAAGATATCCACAAACAGGGGCAAAGAGGCAAAAGACTTTCTGCAACTTCGTCGCATATCAATGCTTACCCCGCCGCCACCACAAAAAATAGCAGAAAAATCACAACTACCACAGCGGAGGCTTAATTTATCGAAGCAACTCGCAAATATAGCAACCAAAACTCTATTCGCTACGGAAGCAACAACAACAACGAAGGCCAAATTCTGGGAGTGACAAACGCCGCTACATCATCAGAGTAGTGCGGCAGCTTCATCCCAATCAAAGAAGAAGTAGAAGAAGACGAAGACGAAATCTGGCGTATAAACACCAAACCCATCGACGATTCTCTCCTTCCTTCTCTCCCTTCTCTCCCTTCTCTCGATTCTCTCGGTTCTCTTACTGCGCTCGTTGCGCTCGCGTCTCTCACACTCCACATACTCTCGTCTTCGCAGCCACTCCACTAGTCCCAAACTAGAATTGACCGACCAAGTAAATGGGGTTGCGATTACACCGAATAGCGTGCCTTCCACTGCAATTCAGGTTGAGCAATTGAATGGGTTGTTGTCACCGCACTTGCCACCGGACTTGGAACTCTTATGTCTACTCCACGAGCTTTCTCTCTTGTGCTGCTGCAGTGATTGCGTATTTCGACGATTTGGACCGAGATTTCAAGGGATGCTTCGGAGGGGAGAGACCTAATTGGAAACGGAGAAATGTAAGGATTGAGGATGCGAAAGGGGTCAAGTGGATTTGCGAGCGAGGAAAGTTCCGGGGGAGAAGCGGAGGAGGAGCGGACAGCCTGACGAGGGCCGAGGGCTGGCACACAGGCACCGTGGTACGCGGGATTGGAGGGACACTAGTCAAGGGAACCTCCGTCCACCGCTTATTGGGACCGACGGACGGACGGACGGACGGAACTCGCTGACAGTACACTGATTTGTCCTAGTAAGGGTCGGTTTAAGTTATACATGCTTGGGCCAGCCTGGAAGGCCGGCCTGATTTGCCTTCAATCCCGCTCTCAATCTGGCTCCAATTCACCACTCCAGCTTTAGATAAGGTAGTATGGCCTTAAAGCGACCATTTACCAGTTATTTTGCCTTTTTTACAGGTTTCTATGGACAAAATGATTTTTAGCCCATTTTTCAGAGAAAGAAAAAATAGATGCAGAACACAACACAAGTAGTTTCATATTTTTCCAAGCATTTTTGAATTACTTATGAATTTTCAAAGATTTTGGTCATAGGCACCTATTTGTGACCATAAGTGTCCCAAAATCTGTCCCCTTGTGACTTATAAAGAAATGTGCAGAAACCAAAGACAATGATTGGCTCTTCCAATAAAAATAATAATTCTACAGCTACCTACAAGACGGTTTGAAGAAGATGGGTGCTTTAAGGCCATACTACCTTAATGTAAAGTGGTGAGGCCCAATTCTAACGCTCAATTAAAAATATATATTATATACATCTTTTTTTTTCTTTTTAATTTTCCTATTTCTAAAATAAAAGAAAGAGTGTTTTTAATTTTTTAATTTTTTTTCTTCCTATATATTCTATTTCAAAAATAAAATAGAGATTTTATTTTTATTTTATTTTTTTGAAACTTTTCCTTTCTCTTCTTTTTTTTCTATTTGAAAAAAAAGACAGATTTCTTTTACTTCTTTTGAATCTTTTCCTTTCTCTTCACATTAAAAGTAGAAA
Source organism: Climacium dendroides (assembly GCA_950106755.1). Classification (NCBI taxonomy): domain Eukaryota; kingdom Viridiplantae; phylum Streptophyta; class Bryopsida; order Hypnales; family Climaciaceae; genus Climacium; species Climacium dendroides. Next base: position 18,863,961 of record OX467090.1, on the reverse strand, counting down.
TGATGTTGAAACTAGAGTTGTAGCCCCATATAACTGCCATTTAATTTTATGAGGATTTAAAGAATTTCAAGCAATAAATAATTTTGATATTGTCACTATAGGGGTTTGAAAATAATCACACAACTAAAGATACAATTTGAGGAAAACATATCTTTTTCATCTCTTTTTTAAATCAATATTTTTAGTTCCATCTTAAAGAAAATTATGGAATTTATAATTATGAGAACTTAACAATAATGATAAATTTAAATCAGGTTTTACCATATATTTTATTTTCAGTATCGCAAATTTTTTTTTTAAGTATCAACCATGAGAATTAATAGAAACTCACATCATCTTACAAATGTCAAAATTTGACCTAACTTCAATAATGACTTCCATTTACAAAGCTTTGCCTGTGCCAAAAATTTAATTATTAAGCATGTAATTTACCAAAATTTGTGTTTGTAATATAGCATGTAATTTATGTTTGCACCAAAAAATCAACATCTCCTAAATGCCCATGGTCTTTATTGAGTTTCTAGGAATTTGCTTTAAATTGAACCAAAAAAAAAACATTTTGATAAGTTGTATCAATTTTTTTGGATTGTAATCTTACAAATTCAAACTTGACACATTAGAGACCACATAGAAAAAGAAAACACAACAATATCATTTATGGATTAAAAGATTATATTATTTGATCATGAGTGTGTTAAATCTAAAAAGTTGGTCACCAAAAAAATATGAGGATAAAGGGCCTAATATGCATAACCCCAATCAATTTATGGCTTTCCGAAATCTATTCTACAATTTTTTTAAATGAATTTTTAATGTGATTTTTTCTCCAAGATCTAATGTATTTGAGGCTCATTTCCGAGAGCCCTCAACACTATTGAAAGTCAAGATTGAAATGGACACCCTTACACAAAATCTTGGATTGAAAAATCATAAGAAATCATTTTCAAAATAGGATTTTTGATGCTAAAACTACACTTCAAAAAGATCTTTTCAAAAATACAAACTATTAAAAATAGCAACTTGGTTAAGTTATATAATACTTCAAAAATATTATTGACACCAAAATTTGGTGCCTTGGGCATTTAGAAGTTTAGAACAATTCTACCAATTAATTATGTACCAAATACCAAATAAAAATAAACATCTTATGTTGAGTTAGTTAAAAATGATTGAACCAAATAAGCTTTAAAATCTCATGTTCAGTTAAGAATAATTTTATAAAACATCTGATGAAACAAACAAAATTGTATATAATATATTTGTAATATATTATAAACTATATATACTTCTGTCCTAGAGCTCCAAAACTCAATCTCACTACTCCCAATTTTTGAATTGAAATATTGACAACAGAGCTTTAAAAACTCAGTGATGCAAATGAGAGGAGGTTTTTTGAGTTCACAATTAATAAGCATGCACCAAAAAATAAAAAATAAAAAATTACAATAGTAGATGGTGGAGCTTTGTAGGATTCAACGGAAAAATTCAATCTGGACCCAATCCAACCCTAGATGGGAAATTGGGCCACCCAAAACCTCGGCCTGATTGCTCCTTTGGGGCCAAATGGTTTGGCACCAAAACCATGCCACCTAAGGTGACACATAGGATGAGTGGTGGTTTCAATTTGGCCCTAGTATAAAGCCCTTGGATTGAATTTGGAAAAATAGAGCAATTCTATTGGTTCAAACTTGGAGAGTTCCGACTAGCCTTCAATCCAGCGGCAAGTATAAACTGGCCCTAATGGTATTTGTAACACTAAATTATCAAAGACACTATTTTTAAATTAGTGCAAGTTGAACTAGAGAGAGGCCCATAAAAAGTGAAAGAAAATAAGATAAAGAGATATTATAGACTAAGGTAAAACCATCCATTCCCAACTAGGGAGCCCATGTAGTATATAACTAGTTCCAAGCAAGGCTAGAATAGATTTACAACTAAAGCATGAAAAGTGTTTTTTTCTCATTTTCAAGGTTGGGACTAATAAGGTCATGGCACTACTAGAAATTGCAAGTTTTATGACTGCAAAAATATGACTGAGGATGACTGGTGACTAGTTGCAGTCATATTTTGACCTTGTACTTCATGGAAGTATAGTATATACCTGTTGGGAATGCCAAATACATCATAGGGAACCATAGGGAATGTATTTGGGAACATGGAATCATATTTTACAATCATATTTTTTTGGAGTCATATTTTGCAGTCATATCTCCATAGTAATTACATTTTCTTTGTTTTGGGCAGTCCAAAGTAAATTTGGACAAGGAAATTGTTGGAAAAGTGTCCAGTAATATTTTGGATTCAGTTATATTTCCAGTCATATTTTTTAGGGCAGTCCTTAAAAAGTATAGGCAATTCAAAAAATATATAGGCAATCCCCCCAAAATATGGTCAAGACATTGTTTTTAGAACATTGAACCCCTAGCTGCTACTTTTCTAAGATTTTGAAACTCTAGCCGCCACTTTTTTAGGGTTTTGAAAATCCTAATCGCCATTTTTTTAGGATTTAAAAAACCCTAGCCACCACTTTTTTAGGGTTTTGAAAACCCTAGCCACCACTTTTTTAGGGTTTTGAAAACCTTAGCCACCACTTCTTTAAAGTTTTGAAACCCTAGCCTCCACTTTTTGAACTTTTCTTCCTTACCTTGTGTTGTTTCTTATCTTTTAATTTTTGTTGCTTCTTGATTTTGCTTCTCAGTTGTTGCTTTTTGTTGTTCTTTAGTTCATAGTTTAACACTTGCTTCTTCTTGCTTTTTAATTCATGCTTTTTATTTCTTATTGCATCAAAATTCTTTTTTCTTTTTTCATTTTGTAGTCATACGGTCTATAGGGAAGAAATGCACAATAGCCTAAATTTTTGTTAATTTTCCAATTTTCTATTGGGCTATGGCAATTAAATTGTTAATATTTGGTTCTTACCAGTTAGTTAGGACTTTACTATAGAATCTTATCAATGGATGTTTATTGTTTGGATGAATGGGGTGTGATCTATCGAGGTGGTTATTCGGTTGTCAACTGAATGGGGTGAAGTCGGATTGTGGCGATCAATGGTTCTCAGTCTGGAAGAGAGTCTAGAGCTCCTACAGCAGTGGAGGGCCAACAGTGTGTGTGTGAGATCAATAGTTGTGAGAGCGTGTATGTTCAATGAGTGAGGTTGATTTGCTATAGTGTTGGTGGTTGATTTTATGTTGTGCTGGATTGATAGGTATTGAGGAGTGAAGCTAGATAGGAGTGAGGAACTATTGTAAAATTTATAAGGAAATATAATGCGGAGATTATGAGATGAAAATGTTGTATTCAATTGTCTGGAGATTGTACATGTTTGTGATTTTGCTATTGTGATTTGAATGTTTGAATGTGCTAGAATGGTGTATCAATTGTGAAGTGTCCTTGTGATGAGTGTTGAGTCTATAGATTTAGTCCTGTGAGGAGTTTCTATTGTCATGATTGGATGTGAATGCATGTTGGTATGTGAATTTTAATTGTATGATCAATTGTGTATGGGTTGATTGCATAGTATGTGTCAATGGGGTTGAGTATGATGCTATGGTCTATCATAAGATCAATTGAGAGTGAATCTATAGTTGTAGCCTGATGAGAGTTCAATAGAAGAATTAATTTGAAATTAGAATCAATAGAATTGGAAAAATGAGTGGAATAAAAATAGATAAGAGATATCCCAAATTAAAGTCAACAACATGTAAATTTTGTAAACAATTGAGTCATTTAAAATTGAAATGTAATACAAAAGAAGAAGACATTATAATGGAGAATAAAATGATGAAGACAAATACAATTGTGGGAAAAAATAAAGAAGGAAGTTTGATTGAGACCAATAAAGCTGGCAGTTGAAGCTATAGTTGTTGAGAGGCTATGGAGGGTGAATCAATTGAAGATTGTACCAGTGGTTGGTGAGACTAGTGAATCAATAGGAGCAAAGAAAAGAGAAGATCAACAATAGATTTGATAAGCCTCTTGCCCCTTGATTTAATTATAATAAAATTAAGTCCATCTATAGTCTTGAATTAAGGTAGGAAAGAACCTTTATAAATTCCTTCTATTGTGCACAACTTGCGGGATTAACCCCTTTAATCCATAGGAATTATCTAGGTACTATACCTCCCTGTGAACGAACTTAATCTATAGAAGTTTAATTATGGTTCATCCATAGTAAATTTCCATCTACACATTTCAACTCTTATTTCTTCTTGTTCTTTAGTTCATACTTCTTGTTTCTATCTTGTTGCATCAAAATTCTTTTTTCTTGTTGCATCAAAACTCTTTCTTCTTCTTGACTTTTAGTTTTTGCTTTTAGTTTTCTTGTTGTTGCATTTTAACTCTCATTTCTTGTTGTTTCTTGTTGTCTCTTGTTGTCTCTTAGTTGTAGCTCCTTGTTGCATCTTAACTCTTGCTTGTTATTTCTTAACACTTAATATTTTTTCCTTATTTTTCACTTCATTATCATTGTTATTTTTCTTACTTTAAACTTGTACTACATATTTTGTATTGTTGTAAGTTTTTAAAGGTTGAGCTTTATTGTTCATTCACTAAAAATTAACCTCCCGTTTCTTTAATTGTATATATGCAGATATGAAAAGTTGAAACAAAGTTGTTGGAAGCTACTTACAACTCAATAAAAAGTCATCAAAAAATGTAACTCATTACAGTCACATTCTACATCAACAAAAAAATATGACTCACCGTAATCATATTCCATGTCATTAAAAAAATATGACTTACCGCAATCATATTTTACATTACTACAAAATATGACTCAGAATAGTTATTTTTTATATCACTGCAAAATATGACCCACCATAGTCATATTCCACATCACTACAAAATATGACTCACTGTAGTCATATTCCATGTCATTAAAAAATATGACTCACCACAGTCATATTCCACATAGGATTTTTTCGTTTGCTCGGGCAACTCAAAAAAAAGTCAAGCCCCTCCTAGGATAGTCAAAATATACGTCACGTTGGCATACTATGGCTAAATATGGATATTTATACCTTTCAATCCATATGACTGCCAATATGATTGATGTCTGAAGCGACTGCTTCCAAACGCCTAGAGTCAGTCATATTTCGAGTTATCTACAATGATTTCTATGTGAGTCATATTTTTTAATTTTATGACTCATTGTAGTCATATTTTGCAGTCATAAAACACTGCTTGTATTGTAGTGTGGCGCATGTCCCAAATCATCATAAAGCATGTATAAAATATTGATTGAGAAAGTAGTCTTTTGCTTGATTGGAATTAGAAGACTCTAGACATTGACTATGGATCACAACACTTTTGGGATCACAACACTTTTGGGATCACAAAATTCATAGTAATTTCAATTTTGGGAATAAAATTACCAAAAATTCAAAATCCCAATATTTCTTATCTCTCAACATGGAAAAAAATTCATTGCCTCACATTGCTTTGCATATGTCCTAAAATTGCTTTAAGTGAGTGGGTATAGATGATTCTATCTTATAATCCAATTTGAAGCTTTGCTTTTGGATCTAATTCAATTATGTTGCATACTAATATAGTTTTTATTGCATGGAGTGTTTACCTAGGACTCAGAGTTTTGGAATTGGGGATGAAAGGGTTGAAATTGGGTTCAGAAGTCATTTACTATGTAATGAATTCAATGAACTCACCAATGTTTGCTTTAACACATTGCAAAATGTTCATTCATTATTTTACTACACCTAAGGGTACATTTGGATTTCCATTGGAACTTTGCATAGGGAAGTGAGAGAGACATATTAGAATACCGAAGGGCAAAAATAGTCCCTTTGTAGAGGCCACAATGGAAAGCTATATGTTTTTGCTCTGCCTTCGTGTTCTTGTAATGAAAAAAGAAATATACCCTATTATTTGTGCAATTCAATTTTCATGATGAAAAATGGATTAAAAACATATAAACGTAACATTAACAAAAAAATAATCTCACATTTACTTCAAAATAAATTACTAAGTGGAAGGTAAAATCTAAATCACTAATAACTTTCGAATGATATTAAGATTTGTTTATCTCAATGGTCAAAATGTCAATCTAATAATCAACACATCTCCAAATGAATGTTGTTTTATTTATTTGAGAATTCTTCTAATTGAGTTTTAAAAATGACTTTTAAAATAACCCTTTTTTTCACTGCTTGTGAAATAAAAGTCTTTATAACTTTTATCTCACTTGTCAAAATAGGATGGTATAATTTTCAAGTATAGCTATTAGTTAATCCAATCGGATGAAAAAATAGTAATTTTCATTTAAATGTATGTTTTTTGCTTCTCACTTTAACATTGAAATCACATATTTTAGTAGTTTCCTTTTCAAGGAAATTATGGCTACTCAAACGTGCTTAGGCTAGGTAGCTTTTGTCGATGCAAAACATCCTCCCTTTGGTTTAGTGTCAATAATATTTTGTGGTGACACTAATTTTTTAGGTGACACTAACTTTCTCCCTTCATTAATACCATAAATCATCCTAGGACTTAATTATTTAACATTACAACTCCCCAAATGATAGATGGATGACTTTTAAGATTACTCTGAAAATAAAGAATGCACCTACTAATCCATAAATTTAATCATTTTTGGCAAACTAAGTACCTTGGTGATAGATTTTATCTTTTATGGGTTAACACTCTAAGAACATTGCACATCTAAAAGAGATGGATGACTTCACTATTTACCAAAAAATGCACCTATTGGTCAATAAATTACATTGTTTTGGACAAAGTACCTTAGTGATAGGTTTCGTGTTTTTAGGATAACCATGTAAAGATGCGGCAGAACTAAAAGGTGCAATGGATGACTTCAATATTACGGTCACTTCACACTATGACCATGAGTTTCCACCAATCATGTTTCAAGAAACCAAGAGTTTGGCCTGAAGACCCAAGTCCAAAGGCTAATGCCCTCCAACTATCTACATGGTAATAAATTGCCTACATGGCAATGGACTCTCAAGGAAAGTTTGTGTGGTTCAGAAATGAAAGTCCAAACTATAACCAAAAGGCTCTCAATTTATGATAAGATCTCAACCATTAAATTGCTAAGAGTTTGGACTTTGGGCTTGACCTTTGGAGGCTTCACACTATGACCAAGTTGAAGACTCCACTTCCTATTATTTATTGCCTATTTATTGTTCATTTCTTTCGACTATCAACAAATTTTGGCCACTCAATCCCACGGCCTCTCAACTGGAATGGCCATAGTGTGAAGTGCCCCTTAACTATAAGGTAGATGTACTCAATACCAAGCTCTGACCTAATACCACCCAAATGTAGAATCCTTGTTGATTTTAGAATGAGAATATATAACACTAGTACATGCCTTAACTTCACTTATTGTAAAATTAAGACATGTACTACTCTCATAAATTCTCACTCTAAAATCAATAAAGGCCTTACATTTGAGTGGTATTAGATTAGTGGTTGGTATTGGGTATGTCTATCTTAGAAACAAAAAATACACCTTATATTGATCCATTAAATAATTGCAGTATTTTGGTGACTACCTTGATTGTGGGGTCGCATCCTTCCAAGTTTAATTTGTCAATTGATCTTCTATTTTCTCTTCGCTTTTTTCTTTTTCTTTTTTGGTTAAAATTTGGGTACCAGACATGGCAATGACAAAATAAAATCTATTTCTCATGAGTGTAAATTCCAACCTTGCTGAGTACTGTTAATGAACTACCGGTAACTGCAGTTATTAACTCAAGCTGGTCACTTTGCTGATGCGGTGACGGATTGACTGCCACACTATTCTTAAAAAGTCACACCAATTTAAACTTACAGAAGCTCTGGGCTACACGTGTGCGTACATGATTGGGGAAGTCTGTAGTACAAGCAGAGTGTTCAGAATCATAAGATAAGGTAGCTCACCTATTTTCAACTAAGGTAAAACAGCCCATTGCGGTCGCCTAGGAAATGACTCATTGTGGGTTTTTTTTGGAGTATGTGAAAAGTGGGCCACAATGCATGTCTTACATGACAGCAATGGAGGGAACACTGACCTCATTAGGAACTTTTGGTTTTTCAATGTAAAGTTCATTGTAAAAATTGACTTTTTTGGGCTTTCATAATAGAAAATATTTGACTGCATTAGGTAGTGAGATGAGCATTATAGATTCAGATTTTGTTGGTTATGAGATAGTCTACAGACTCTTTTGGGCTAAATCTAGCAGATTCATACTTTGTCAAAAAAGTTTAATTTCAACTGCACTTGCTGTTTCACACACTTGTACAAATGTAAGAAAAAAATGAAAAATTTCAATAACAAGATGATGTCAAATTCCTCATTCGGACCACGATGGGCTGTTTTACCTTAACTAAAGGTGAAGGCACCCATAACTGGTAACTTCAGCTATGGTGGATATGATCTACAGTAGTATTTAGTGAAGCAAATATTTACTAAAGTGCAAAAATAGAAATGGCGTTATAGTAGAAAGTTTGGTGAATTTACTACTTGAATTGAAATTACTATGAATTATGAAAGCCTGATGTTGGGTTCGACCCATGTCCAATGTCTAAAGTCTTACAAAATTGATCACTGGGAGAGTGTTTGTAGGCAACTTTGGTACACAAAAGAAGTCACAAGTTTTGTAGCAGTGTTAGGACCATGTTGGTTATAGAATCTAGTTTCTTTGAATTTGAAATTAATGCAAATGTGTCCCCCCCTCTCCTGGATTTGAGACCCCCTATTGATTGATTGCCTATGGGGCACTGGTTGGTAATGGGTGCCTCTAGCTTACTTAAGCAATTACGCATATTTGGAGCACAAGTTTTTGAGTGCAAAATTTTTCCCATGTACATGTACAGAAATAGAGTTTGGAAGGACTTTATATTTTTTCAAAATTTTATTATACAAAATATAATTATTATACATATTTTAGTGAAAGATTTTTTTGACATATAATGGTGATGTAGACCTTTCAATTTTTGACTATAAATTGATTACAAAATCGACCAAGGGTTGGTTGCAATATTGATAGCATTACAACCAATTGTAATGCGCCACAATTGTTCCTCGAATTCTACCACAACTTCACAAAAAGAAAGCACAACTTCATGGAAAGAAAGTAGCCTATAGATTGGAAATGGGGTGATGGTTGGAAATGGGTTAGCTACCATATCTCTAAAAATACATGCCAAGATTTTGGAAATTTTTCTAAAAAAAAAGAATTAAGGGAAAAAATCTCATAGAATATTTATATTTTAAATAGTATAATTTATAGACATTTTTATTTTAAATAGTAGTCAAGGACTTCATATTTTCAAGAGAAAAAATAAACATTCTATTGCAGATGTTGATTTTGGAACATTGGGTACATTGCCCAAGTTAAATCAATTAGTTGAGATAAAATAGTTATTTTATATTTCATTTTCACTATTAGAAGTCTTTTTTTCTTTTAAATTTTTTTTGCATGGCTACTGGGAGACAAGGGAAATATTTTGTTTGCCATAAGTCATTAAGTTTTTTTGAAATAAATTTTGTTCTATCAGAAAATTGCAATATAAAACAATTAGCTTGGTATTGATTGAATTAATTTGAGTGACTTGAGATTGATAGATGAATTATTCGGTGGGTTTTGAACAAACAAATACACACTCGATTCATAAAGATTATTGAACTAACATGTAGTTATGCTACAAGAGGTTTAGATCCTGTAGCACAAAATGGTTTCACTCGAATGTGGTAGCTAATCGATGAACTTCCTAATTGTAGCTTCTATGAATCCAAAGCCTCCTTCTCTTTGGTCAAGAGCCAACAAATGCGTAGTAGAATGTAAAGTCTTTAAGAAAAAATTAAAGTTAGTCTCATTTAAGTTCATTTCTAAAAGAATTCAACATTTAGTTTCATAGTAAATGAATGATGCTTTTAGAGGGGAATTATGGGTGAAAAAAGATGTCACAACACTTGTTCACTTCACTCAATGGTACTTCAATAAACTTACCAATCCTTGGGTCATTGTAAATTTGCAATTATTCTATTTATTTGTTTTTAACTATTTCATGTATTTTTTTGAATTTCAATTAAATTCTATGAATTTGAAGGTGAGTTGTAGAAAGTGGCCTCAACCCTTTTATTCTAAACAATTATTATTTTTAAACATACATAGCTTGGAATTCTTGATACACTTTTGTTGTAAAAATATTTATGAAAATATGAAAGCTTATATATAGATTCATGAGAAGAAAACTATGTTGAAGTCAACACAATCTACATGATGTTTTTCTTGTTTTCTTAAAAAAATCATGTAGATTGTATTGACTTCAACATAGTTTTCTTTTTGTGATTCCAACTATAGAAAGTAGAAGTATCCTTGGGGATGTTATAGTATGTTATGTTTGGCATACATTCAATGATACACTTTGTCACAAATTTTGTGAATTACAAGACATATGTTTGGAATGTTTTATTCATTGTTAAATGACCTCTTTTTGTTCACAACTATATAATGATCAAAAGTGTCTTTTTTTGGTGAAGAGAATGTAGGCATGAAAACAAATAATTATATATATATATATATATATATATATATATATATATATATATATATATATATATATATATATATAATCTTAATTGTTTGTTGAATTTCTAAAAGTTAGAAAATACAATCTATACACAAATTAGGATGCAATTCTTTTGTATATGAATAGCATTGATGGAAGAATTAAGAGATTGAAAGGTCAATCCTAATAGCCAAATATAAAGTTCTTGATCTCTAAATAGAGAACCCACCAAAAATTCCATAGCATATGCTATAATTGTATATTAGTTTAGTTTCATATATAAGCTTACATTGTTCCATTTGATGCAATATAATATTTTTAACAACTATTTAGTTGAGACATAATTCTAAATCTCAACCAATTTCACATTTTTCAAAATTGCATACTTATATCCTTGATCTACAATCTAATTATAATATTAATCGAGTAGCATGTTAAAGTTTAGAGCAATTTGTCTTTCACTTTTGATAACTATAGAAGTTGCATAAAAGTGACAATAAACAAGAGGTATGGATTCAAATAGCCCTAAGTATGAAAGAAAAAGATTGCAATTAGTGGTAATCACCACTATAAAGTTTAGAACAGTTTGTCTCTCACTTTTGATAACTATAGAAGTTGCATACAAGTGACAATAAACAAGAGGTATGGATTCAAATAGCCCTAAGTATGAAAGAAAAAGATTACAATTAGTGGTAATTACCACTATATATAACTAGTGGTGGGATTTCATTTTTCATTTTTCACATCTTGCCAAATTCGTAGTACAGCTAAGGATTCATCACACCTACTAAGTTCCATAGTCAAACATAAGAAAACAATGTAAAATATATATTTATAATTAATTGTTCTAAATTTGGATTCATTTATCTCAACCAATTCTAAATAATTCACGTAAAGAACATTTGAGGATCTTTTAAAAATCCTTCACAGGACTCTTGAAGGTTTGGGCAAATACTCAATTTTTTTCAAGATTTTTTGAATTTTTCTTCAAGATAGGAAAATTGAATAGTTTTCTAGGAATATAACTTTTGTTTCAATTGGTGCATGGAAGCAAGAATTTATCCTACAATAAGCCCCAAATAGGCAAGGGCAAGCAACGTAAAAAATTTAAAAGCTTGAATTAGTCATTTTTAAGAAATTCTTATATATTATATTTTGTCTATGTGAAAAGATTGATAGTTATATCTAGTAATGTCTACATTATGAAAAATAACTGATCCCTTGCCTCTTCCAAGTCTCGACATGTTATTTCTCATAATAAAAGAGTCTCTTCTTTTGCATAACCTCATAGTCCATTACCTTATTAGAGAAGCTTGGTGTATGGTTCTAAATCACATAATTACAACCAATAATTATTGTCAAAGCAAACCAAACCAAACCAATTTAAAACTTGAAATTCGAACCAAGGATTTTTTATTTTTATTTTTATGACAAGTCAAAGTGGCAATATAAAATGTTACGGTGATGCTTTAAATTTCATCATTTGTCCACATATTGAATAGAAAATATCACATCCATACACATCACATGTCTCCAATTCCATTTTCATCCACAATCTGACAATTTCATTGAAGACCTTTTTTTTTTTTATAAAATTTGAAGCTCTATAGAAAAAAACTTCATGGTCTCTTACCATTTTTTAGCCATTTTTTTTTCTAGTGCAATTAGAAAGCCCCCCCCAAAAAAAACAAAACAAACAACAACCTTAATTCAAACCACCTTGCTCAACAAGCCTCCCTGACCTTGTTTCAAATTCGTTTTTGCACCACTCAGAAAGCTCACGGTAAGTTGAAGTTTCTAAAATCTATGAAAACCGCTTATTACCAGTCAAATGGATAACCTGAAAAATTTTAAACCACCTTGCTCACCAAGTCTCCCTAAGCTTGGCATCATTCAGTCAATTTTGGTGGTTTGAAAATTTTGCCATTCAAGTGAAATTTAGCTACACTAAATAGTGAATTTAGGTTTGGTTTGAATAGTGAAATTATGTTGTCCCCCACTAATTTCTCGACACTGTACACTATATAAATATTTACTGTTACTAAAGAAGCATGCAATAATTTTCATCAATCCAGAACCATGTGTGCAACATGGATTGGTGCACTAGTTCAAGGCCTAGTTCAAAGAGTTGCATGTGTCTCCATGTAAACAAGTAGTGATTGAGTCATGAGGTAACTTTTGTAGATGCATAAGGCAAACTAATTTCAATATCATCTGTAGTTTCTTTACTAATGATAACACAATGTGTTTAGACTTAAGGAAAATGATCCACGAGATGATTCACATGTCAAACTTAACCACTAGTGTCAAACTTGACTCATAGTCATTATTCTAATCTACAAGGCCTTTGTTCTATTATTATTTAACCTATTTTGAAATTGACTACTTGAACACCCAAATAATGGATGAAACTCGTCAAAGCTCTCTATATAATAGAGTAGATTTGCCTAAATTTAGATAAAGATTACTAATAACACAAAAGTTTGGTGGTAAATGTGCACATACAAATATGATTCTATCCACTTCTCCTTTCCTTGCTTGCACTCCAAGTTGGTATGCTTTAATAATAATGGAATAAAAAGTGAAAAAAAGAGACTTTGGCATCAAATCACCAATGTAAATGAAATTTTACTTCATTGTCATTTTTTTTAAAAATTTTGCAAAAGGTTTGGAGCTGAGTTGCTTTCTTCTGAAGTCAGCTGGGGTTTAGTATCAATGGAAGAATTGTAAATAGAAGAATGCTTCCAAATTGGACAGACTTCAATTAGACACCGTAAATTAGAAATCTTGCTTACCTCCTAAAGGACCGTGACTATGTTCTATGTTGTCACCAAAAACACTCCAAAACTGCCATTTTTAGTACAAGCACCGAATTTTAGAAAAGAAGTATTTTTGGACACATGTAACTGTAGGGTCTTGTAATATTCTTGTTTGAGAAGACGAGGGAAAAATTTCAGGAATTTCCATTGTGTAGATTGCAAGATTTTAGTGTTTGAAGTGACAAAACCCCTTTTTTGGATCCTGCAAAAAAACCCCGGGCAGTTGCACTTCACAAGGTCACATTTGCATGAAAAAATGTCCAAAAGGGTGGGTGCTTCTTTGGAGTCATTCTTCAAGGCAAGTTGGAAAATTTTCTAATCATTTGGAGTTGTACAACATATAGGAAATAAAATAGTAAGTAGAAAAGAAGTAGAGAATGATTTAAAATACATAATTGTTAATAATTTATTTATGAAATTGAAAAATGAAAATCCCAATGGTTAAAATTTTGTAATAAACAATCTACATCCTATAATTTTATTTATTTCAAAATGTACATACCCAAAATTTCTATATTGCCAAAAAATGCATATTGGTCCTTTAGGGGTTAAACTTGTAATGACACAATAGCCTAAAAGAGTCCTATGGGTGACAACGAATCTTTTTATATTAAACAAAAGTGCAAATGTTCACCTTTGGAATTTTGTGTGAAAAAGAGGTCTTTTATGATAGTTTAACCTCCAATGAGTGCTCTTGGTTTTTTTTCTTAAGCAAATGATTTCCATAGTATCCAAAAGGAGGATTCCATGGTGACTAACCTAGTGATCCAATATTTACCTTGGAATGCAAGAAGAGCCCAAATGTGGCTTTTGGATGACAAAACAAGCTTCTTGGAGGATGCAATACAACAAATTTTTATCCAAATGAGTTTTTTTCTAGTTGGTAGAAAAGATTTTCTTTGTCATAATACATACAAGAATAGACTTATGGAGATGTTCAAGAATTTGCTAAAAAGAAGGATGTGTGTACTATGAATGACAAAAAGAATACGTAATTTTTGCAAGCTTAGACATCTTTGCTCTTGATGTGAATTTAAAATATGTAAATGATCTTTGGGAATTTTAGCTCAACTAATGTAATAAATCATCTACTAGTAGAAATTTGGTCCCTTTTCAACTTTCACATAAAATACACAAATGAAACACATTTTGGTACATTGAGATTTCATTGCAAATGCTATAAAGATTTTGGTCAATTAAGTGTTGTGTGCTTAATCATGAAAGAACAAGGCCTATTACCAAGGTGGTCAATAAAAAATGATCCAAATTTTGGACAAATAAGTGCATTCTTTGTTTCTATAGTTGACACTTTCAATGCTTGACATCATATAAAGATTAAAGTATTATTATTACATGTAGTGACCCTCACAACATAGCTCTACCATATGTTATATCCTTGAGTTAGGAATTTCTTTGAGAGTCATTCATTCATTAAGTCCCCACGTAACATTATTTTACTAGTCTTGTCATGTAGTTTTGAAAGTTACAATGTACCAAATCACCATGCAACTAGCTACCTCCTTCCCACTCTCCTTCCCACTTAGTTAAAAATTTCAATACTTTCTTTGTTTAAAAATAAATCCATGGTACTCCTGTAATTTTTCATTTGAAACTATGGATTTATTTTGATATAGTAGGGAGTACCTATTAAAAGCCAATTTCTCTAGCATTTGAGGGATGTTTGTTGAATCTTTAGCCACAAGCAAAGACATAAGGTAGACCAAACCATTTCCACTAGTTGCCTTCCAATAATTACACTATCCTACTTTTGACCCCAATTCCACCACAAAAGACCAACCCATTTCCACCAACTACCTACCGATAATCCCCTCATCTTAATTTTGGCCCCAAATCTACTACAAAACTCATCTATATTTGTTCATTTTCTAACAAAATCAATGCATTAATGCCAACAAGGGGTACCATGTCAATCCTTCATTGGTGAATACTTAAGTGCTAATCCAGTTGTTTTTTTCATTTTCTATGAAGTAATATAGTGGTGATATTAAACGTAATAGTGGTGCTCCAAATTTCAACATTCATCCACATAATGAATAGAAAACACCAAATTAGTACATATCACATATCCATAATTCTATTTTCATCCACAATCTGACAATTTCATCAAAGATTTTTTTTTTTTTTAATTTGAAGTTTTCTGGTGATTTATAGGATTTTTTTCATGTTTTTTTTTTCTTCTATAGGCATGGTACTAGGCCAAAAATTTTGGTGCAATTTTGCACCAAATTGCCCCAAACCCCCCTTGGTGCTAATAGATACATGGAAAGGTAGTTATGGGTTATTCATGGGAAATTTATGACTCCACTCTAAGGACAATTTTGTAATTTCATGGTAGACCACTTCAGAAATCCATAGAAATTACAATTTTAGAAATATGTGCCCCTCTTGGAGTTGGCCTCCAAGATATTCAGATTGCAAATCAGGGTGGTGAGAGGCTCATCTACCTTAACTCTTTGAAAAAAGAGGCCTAACTAAACAATGTTACGCACCCTTCATTAAAGTATATTTCTTTGCCTCTTTAGCCTCACAACATGACCATTTTCAGTAGCGCCATCTACAGACTTGGTGTACGCTTGGCCTTCAACCAGGATAGAGTCCCATGAAAAGCAACAGAAACTCGCTGAACCAACAAAGCAAGCACAACATTCTGGAGTCCAAGAAATATTTTGGTTGCACCTCCAGTAGATATATAAATGCAAGAAAATGATCCAATGTAGATCCAATGTAGCTAACCCTTAGTTTCAATGTCTCTTGCCTTCTATAGAATGTCATGTTGACTCTCTGTATTGTGCATACAACATTAGATTGATGGATCATGTTTCAACGTCAACAGCCACAGAGAAGGAACCCCTACGTAAACGACTGAAATACCTTGGCAGTGACATCGGCGCAGTGAAGGAAAGATAGAAGCCTGTCATCAAATGCATGGGGGCTTTGTCCTTGGGATCAAGCACCAGGCTTCTACTGATGTCTTTCAGCATCTCCCGGAATGAAGTTTCGCAAGATGCTAAGGCCGCAAGAAGGTGCTGATCGACACCACAGCAATCGTCTAGCTCTTGATCGATCAATAGAAAGGGTTCTGCGAAACCAGAACAGGCAGAATCCCAGTCATCACGTTTACGCACGGATCAATATATACAAGAATGAGAATTGCGTTCACGAAAATGTAAGGAATAGCACGTTGAAGAACTCAGCATGCTATGAACAGATTGTATAAAGCCAACTCCGAATCGAAGTTTGATACTTAAGAGAGAATGAAGGTTAAATGTAAGGCAGCAGCTCAACTCTAAATCACTAATAGAAAATGTTTGGAAGCAATTGATGAACACTTAAAAAAAATCTTCCTTACGACATTCAAAACAGACCAGAAACTTTTTAAAAAATTGAATCTAGAATGAAGTGATGTTGGACCCGATTTATTTTTAGAAGCAAGGATCTAGGGCCAGGTCTAGATTTAATGAAATAGTCTAAATTTCTGGTTTAGAACCATATGTTGAGATTGAAGGTGGACATACCTGTAGAGTCCTCAAGCATTTGCTAGATCATACAAACCGAATCATCGTCTACTCGCCCTGAAAAGAAAACCACATGTATTTATCAAGCTATCATTCCTGTAGTAGAGCCAGTTTTTTCACTTCTAACAACCCCAATGAGATTCACAAAGTTTTTAATAGTAACTTGATGTTAGTCTAGATCAATATTCATATAATATTGCTATATTAATGTCAAGTCCATGTTAATGTTCACTTAATATCAACTCAATGGTTTCCAAAGGAGTAATTGCCAATGACACTAACTTCACATGAACAACAACTCAACGACGTTTGCATTACACTAACAGTAACTTGAGACTAACTTAACATGAGGCACAAAGTCTACCAGCTTAACATTGACAAACTAATGGGAAGAACACAGAACAAAGCTGAAAAAGGGGGAAAAAAATAGGAGGGAGTGGAGGGGATGAAGATAGAGACCTGGGCAAGAAAGAGGTCGGATGGAGTTGCCACATTTTTTCTAGGCCGACCTCTTCCTCTCTTTCTAATGACAGGGTCAGGCCCATTCACAGATGGGAGCGAGTCTTCTGAAACCTTGTCCTTTGGAAGTTTTTCACTCTTTTGTTTCGCCTTCTTAACATATTTCCTCTTCGGTTTCTCTGGTGGCATCTCTGGACTCTGCTCCTCCTCCTGAGGTGATGCTGAAGTGAGGGAGCTAGTCTGTGATATTGAAGATGATTCACTTTCATTGCTTCTCGATTTTACAACTGGCTCTTCTATTGCAACTTTACGGGGTCGCCGTCCTCGTTTTGAGACATGTTTTCCTTTCAATATTTCAAGGATCTTGTCCATAGTCAAATCTTCCAAACCAAGGCCCTGCAAAGGACGATCAGTAAGAATCTCATAACAGTCTGATAGAGGTATAGCAATGTTTGATAAGAAATAAACCGTAGACAACAGAAATCTTGCTGCGAAATCTTACTTGAGGAACAGATGCAATAATTGCCCGGTGTCGCAGAAAATAACCAAACTTTCCAATGCTAATTGTAATGGGTGTTCCTTCTACAGGGTGCTTCCCCTGTCAGACAGATAAAATCGTAAGTGAAACGGAAAACGTGAACAACTTTCTGGCACACAACAATAGCTGGTAAGTCGAAACAATTGAAGATCGCAAGGGGAAAAGACGACACAATATCGCATATGGATTGAAAGATTATATTGTTTGCTCACAAGGAAGTTCAACGAGTTATTCCATCTCAAATCTAATTTACACTTTTTTTTGCCATGAGTTTGCAATTTGAAATGAGAAATTTTTCCAAGATCTGATGTATTCGAGGTCTATGTCCAAGAGCTCTTTGTCTTCAAACTAGAAAAAATCAAGTTTTGCAGTGGACACCTTATCAACAAAATTATTTTCAAAAATGTTTTTCGATAGTCAAAACTAGACTGAGATGATTATTCACCTGAAAAAGGAAATACTAAAAATAGTTAATTCGTTAGATTTTATATAACTTGCAAGTTACAACAACACCAATGTGTGGCGCCTTGGGCATGTCGGGGTTAAAGACATTAAAGCTTTTCCCAATATGGCCAATTATATCTATAAGATCCTCAAGTGGACTGTTATTACATGGCTATTGTCAACAGCACTTTAGCAATAATGAGGAAAATTATAGCAATTCAAAACATTTCGAATACTTAGGTATGTCTTTAAATTATTTCTGGGTATATCCCAAATCCAAATTAATCAAATACTCATCACCGAAAAAACAGAGAAATTCGTCCTTCAACATATGATGCTGTAATCGATAAAAATAATTACCAACCATTTTATCAGGGCACTTACCAACTCACGGGGAAAGCTCAACAACTCCAACGCTTTTTCTAAGGTAACCTCGTCTGCTTTGACACCCTGTAAAAGCATGAAAACCAAACGTTTTTACGAGTACGCACCTTAAGCAAACGGAGAGGCTTACCACACTAGGGAGACCTAGTAATAAAGGCCATGAATGGAATCATGTCATTGCTATATTAGAGCAAGTGGCAACCCTACGAGGAATGGCAAGAGAAATTGAGAATTCCTTTCTTCCATTGGGGAATGCTTTGAGCATCCTATGTGGCAAAAGAAAGATGGCATGGCAATGAAGAAGCAAAAAACTGTTCTTCCGGGCACCATAGCCTGGAAGTCCATGAAAAGAGAAAAGGAAAAAATTCAATTTATTATTCGTGCCATGTGGAAGTGGGGTTGCCTGCCCTTGCGGCAGTGTTAAAACTTTCTGAGAGAAGCGAGCAGTTCTATGGCGAAGTCTCTTCTGCATGAAGACAAAATGATTTACAAAGTCGACAATGTACCTTGGGTAAAGTAGTTCGACGAGGCTTCTGTTTTTTGGAAGCTTCTCCAAGTTGTACATACGCTCCATAAGGCCCAACCCTCATGACCACCTAAACACATCAACAAAAATTAAGGTGTTACATTTCTTCATCGGGTATTTCTTCCCCCAAATCCACTGACACGAAGTATCCACCCATTTATCGTCCACAAACTCGTTTGCATTCTGCCACAAGCAAGGACGTCTGTAAAGTTTCAGAAAATACCTGCAGTTGAGTAGCTGGATCCACACCAAGAACCTTTGGAGGACGTGCAATAGCGGACCACAGGGCAGCTGGTGTTTCCGGATCTTCATCTTCACTAGACTCGTCGTCCTCTCCAGATGCCATATTAGCTTTGAATCTGGATAACAGAAATGGGAGACCCAGTTACGAACTTTGATGTGCGTAAACTAAAACCGCGTAGTTCATAACGAGACATGCTTCGACCATGCCAAGGTCGTCAGAGGACAATGCAAACTGTTTGTGGATACAATCGTGGAAATATGAAGCTAGAGTACAGACAAATTGGGCCTGATGTTCTCTTTGCAGTTCTAAGTCAGTCATATAAGGACTTTCTCTTGTCCACTGTTATTTATGTTTTGCCCAACACATGCAATGTTCTGCACTGATTCTAATGATATAAAACTTGGCGCCATCTTCATTATATTTTGTACAATATAATCAATCAAATTGGTCATTTTATAAACATGAATCCTTGGTCCTTCAGGGGTTAAAGGCTTGTAAGGAATGTCTTTTAGTACTTCCTGAACAACCTAGTGCGATCAAAAAGAACTAATAGATATTGGAAGAGAAACTTACTGACAGTTGGGATAACGAGAACATCCAAAAAAGTAGCCAGCTCCAAACCAACTCAATTTCAGAGACACCTTTCCTTCCTTGCAGCTGACAGATTTCCAAATTCAAGATGTCATCTTCATCAGTGATGAAAAAGACGAGCATATTCACTCAGAATAATAGCTGCAGAAACTAAACTGGTCAAATCTCCTAAGCCTCCACAGAAACCCCGTGTATATACTGGGCATGACACATTTCTAAGCAGCATTGTAATTTTAAACTGGGTAAGGCACTAGTTTACCTTGGACAAACTCTGTCCCCAAGCCCTGCACTTGTTACTGGGAACAACTGTTTAGCAAGCGCTTCTTCAAGCATCTCCACCACCTTCACAAATGAAAGAATAAAACGATAAAAAAAACTCCGATTCCATCGTAGGATGTGGCAGAGTATCAAAACATGGGTAACATGAACTTCACCTTATCAACAGGAATCTTCATGACATCCAGAACACTTCCATGAAAGTCAGGCCAGAAACTCCCCAACACCTTCTTCCAATCAGCCTGCCCTGCTGATACTTCATCAAGCTGTCTCACAAAACCCGTCTCCGTTAGTGAGGTTCTTCGCTCCACAACTACGTTCGTTTCGTAAACCACTCTAAGCATTAAGCAAATTGACGATTGATAGCCGCTCAACTCACGCAGTTGAGTATTGGAAGCAAGCTTCACCATAAAATATAGAGAAATAATGGGACAATTTTACTGAAATAGATGAGAAATACGAATTTCATAAGACACGCAATCTATAGTATGACATCAAAAAAGCATTTGACTTAGGAAAAATTGTTGAAAAAGTCCATGCCTGACGCTCCATATTTGCAGTAAAAGCAAAGTCTGCAAAGTCTGGAAAATAATGAATCAGGAATGCAGAGACCTGCAAAGGGATAAAATGTTAGAAAATTAGGGAGCTACCATGCTGGAGGTAAAAAAGAATGCTTGAAAATGCTTAGACTCGAAAATCAAAGTCATACACAACTAATTGGTACATTTTAAAATAAGAGTAAAATGGAAGGCACAGTTCCCGTACATACCATTCGTCCTCGTGCTTCAGGCATAATCCGCCGTTTTTCAATTTTCACATAATTCCTCATCTGAAACAAAGGAGAGTATGCTTAAAAAAAGTATTAAACTATTATATATATATATATATATATATATATATATTCGAAAGGAAATAACAAGACAAGAGGACCTTAATAAAAGAACTTTCACCAGAAATAAAGTAAAAAGTTTCAGAAGGCACAAGTAGGGAAGCTCTCGAATCTACGTGACAAGATATATGCCCAGAGACCACTAAAGACCAATATGCCAGTTGAAGGGACCATAAGACAATACCTGCAAAGTACGAAGAGTAGGAGCATATGTTGAAGGACGGCCAATGCCTAGCTCTTCCAGACGCTTAACCTGCATATGGCTATGTTAATGGAAACGAAAAGCTCTACGATCTATTTTAGGAGAACAACGTGACACCCGAATAAACATGACTTGTGAAAAATTTGCATCAAAGACACAGCATCAATATGAATTAGGCAAACTTACTAAAGTACCCTCTGAAAATCGAGGTGGCGGCTCTGTGAAGTGTTGAATTGGTCGAACCTCTGAGAGCAGTAGCGAATCCCCCACCTTTCTTCCCATACAGAGTCCACTTCATTACCACAGTTGCATGATTCATCTAAACCAGCAAGGAATTAAGCCATCATAGAGGTTTCATACAAGACAAGTGGCTTAAACCCACACCATTTCGATACATTAGGCAGAGGGACGACTGAAATCCGAAGAAGGGAAAACTGAACTTTTAAAAAAAATCTCTCGTCACCTTAAGTTGATCCAAATCTGCCGTAGGCTCATCATTGTCACTATCTTGAAGTTTTTCTGCAAATTTACCAAGCGCTGCCGTGTCCTGCGCATTAGGCAATTTAATAGGGTGTCATCATTGACCAATCATGGAGGATAGAAATCATAGTTGACAGTAAGGATAAGACGTGCACAGTCTACGCCGTCGTTGGAGCTAGACTTTTGAGTGCTCCGATGCCTAAATGACATAAATGCATATCCTATTTCCAGATGGGAGAGTTGAGCCTCGTAACATTATGAAAACGTCCAGCAGTTCGAACCTTATAAAGAGCAACAAATCCCGGAAAAGTAATAGCGGAGCTACTTGCGCGTAGCTGCATATTTTTACAATCATCCTCAACGTCGACAGAGACCTGCACGTCACCTCAATGCAAGACGAATGAGTATTGAGACCAAAATAAAGTATTTTCAGAATAATTTTCAATGTCAAGTGTAATCAACAATATGATCTATCCAATGTGTACATTCACTATATACTTTCACTGCTTCGGTAAACGTTTCCGTATTGTATCCAAACAGAGGCCTACAATTCGTGAATAGACAAAACCTGAATTACAGAATAGGAAAAGAGAAGCAAATTGATGTATTTTAGGACCAAAAGATGATCAGATAACGCTCTCCAGTCACACCAAGAAAGAGGATGTTAGTCCGATATTTCAGTCCAGAATACACTGCATCAAATGACCTCGATTTACGATAGCAGTACTCATCCAGACCTGGCTAGATACGGCAGCCTCCATTTGGCACGCCATAGTGCGAGCCCATATAAGGGTGTACAGTTGCAAAGCATCCTCCTCCAAGACATCGGCTACGGATGCTGCACTCACAATGCGAGCCCTGTTAAATCATTTCCCTCTTGTAACATGGTTGGCCTGATCACCTAATCGGGAAGAAATGCGCAACGAAAACAATATCTCTCTAACATACATACTGGCAGGTATTCCAAATACTAAGAAAAGATCAATGGACTTGAAGCTCAGATTCAAAAAGAACGTGGATATAGAGCGCACAAAGAAAAAGAAGCTTACATGGCAGGCAAAAAATATCTGTTGGTCGAATAGCTTCATGAGCTTCCTGGGCATTTTTCACTTTGGATACGTAGACACGTTTTTCAGCAGGAATATAGTCTTCTCCATACCTACAGCATAGAATCATGGGCATTGTCTTCAGTCTAACGATCCCACAGCATACTTCCAAATCTAATACAAACTAATCATTACACTTTGAGAATCCTACTATTCACGGAGGAAAGGTTACATTGGGCACCTCAAGGATTGTATATTGTACATTAGGAGTACGGTGTGATTCAAGAGTGTATAATGATAAACCCGTAAAATTTAGACTCATCGAAATGGTTAAATACTACCGAACAGGTTATCGAAGTCAAAGTGTGACGAAAAGAGATTTGAAAGCTGTACAATACATAGGAAAAAGTGAGACACCATGTTTAATACCTAGTGCCAGCCAGCGACCTTATGCTCTCCAACGCATCTGGAGACATCTGGTTTCAAACCCACACCAAGTACTTGGTAAGTTGCAGGGCAACAATTCCAGGTAACATGTACAAATATTGCATCTACGCACGGTTAATAGACTCTTCGTACGACGACATATCTTAAAAAACAAAAAACGAACCTGAACACCATCAGTACGCATATATGTAATGAGTCCCGTTTGCTCATCATTGTCAAGTTTCACTCCTTCGTATAACTGTTGAGCTATCTGCACATACACGTTAAAGTCTACTCAGCGAGCAAAACCAGACATAGGCATCGCAATGTATCACCTTCACCAAGTTGAAAATATAAGAGATCTCCCAACAAAGTGATGAGACCTAACACTACTTGCAATCGAGGCGCCGAGAACTACCTTAGTGAGAGCAACGTCACGAGGGAAGCGGCAGTACTGAGAAAAAGTGGTATTAACCACTAAGAACCAAGGATCCATGGTTTGAAAATGATCAATTCCATCGCTCATATTGTGAAAAATAAAATAGAATTCGACAAAATAAATCCCCGACGACCTACTGAAAAGTGCTATAAAAGCATGAGGCCAATCTGGGCTTCTTGGTCCTTCAGAGGATAAGAAGGTAATGGTGCACTTAAGTCAAATGGTAGCGCATGAATTCGTTATAGGGTACAGTAGTAACTTACCGACATAGTACGAGTAGCCCCAAAGCCCAACTTGGCCGACGCGTCCTGCTGCAATGTGGAGGTGATGTAAGGGGCTAGCGGGTTGCGACGAACAAGCCTCTGTTTCACACTTCGAACACGCAACTTGGCTTCTGAAACTTGTTTAGATGCGGATCCAGCATCCAACTCATTCGCAAGGGAAAATTGGCCTAGTTTAACTCCGTTCAGGTGAGTCAAACGAGCAGCAATTGTAGCAGCAACTCCATCTCTTTGCAGTTGCGCTTCTACACTCCAGTACTCTTGGCTCCGAAAGGCCTCAATCTCCTGCTCTCGGTCACAGATGAGGCGGAGAGCAGCCGACTGCACTCGCCCAGCAGACTTGCTGCCCGGCAGCTTGCGCCAAAGCACGGGAGAGAGACTGAAGCCGATCAGATAGTCCAGTGCACGACGCGCAAGGTAGGCATTCACCAACGTCTCACTCACATCTCGCGCTGATTCCATTGCCCTGATCACTGCTGTTTTTGTGATCTCATGGAACACCACTCTCTTTACTTGCACGTCATTCTTCAATGCTCCCTCCAGTGTTAACATCTCTAATATATGCCATGCTATCGCCTCGCCTTCCCTGTCCGGATCGGATGCCAGCACCAACACCTGTGCTCTAAACCACCACCCAAAACCACATACAGAACATCAATTTCAGCAATAAGAGCATCCTCAGTCGTAACGGAATATTGGTCCTCCAAATGTATTTCTAACTTTCAAATGGTATATAATTAGAACTTGAAATTTGCATTATTGGAAGCACATCCAAGAGCACTTTGAGTAGGCAAATGTGGAGTGTCAATGGCCAAATTTGGCATTGGTAACCATGATTTGCCAAGACTTTTATAATTTCTGAGTTTAACCTTGCTTTTGAATTGGTTGTCCAATGTCTAAATTTGAATTATCTTGTACCTACTCAAAGTGCTCTTGGATGTGAAATGATGCAAATTTCAAGTTCTAATTATATACCATTTAAAAGTTAGAAATACATTTGGAGGACCAATATACCGTTAGGACTGAGGATGCTCTAGGTAGAGAACACTACAACTATTAGAAACTTGACCCTATCTCTTATGATGACCCTTGTTACCATTTGTAACTCATCTCTTCCAAGCAACACTTAGTTGGCCTTCAAGCTGGGTGTACACATGATTTGGCTAAATGTCTATGGCTACTCATGTTTGAATGAAAATGGAAATGTCTGTTGTCCCTTCAATAGTGGCCTACACTCCTAATTTGAAATTGCACGCTGAATTTGTAAATAGTAATAAAGATTTGGCTCTTGTACCCAAAGTGATCTCTCTAGATCTTTGAAAACAATCTCCCAATGAAACCACTCTCCAACATATTAATTAAAATGCTTAAAGTGACGCAAATAGTTTGATGTAATTTAAAACCCTGAATGTTATACTCCCTCCATCCCGACCATCCCAATATAAGTGTCTTGTTTGGACCTCATTTTTTAAACCTCATTTTTTAAGATTGTTTTGAGCAAGTCTTATGGAGGCTCTTTTCTGTCCGATTTTAATTAGGTTGCAAAGAACACATGCAATGTTCTTCGTAGATTACGGTGACATAAAATATGGACCCTTTCTGAATTTATGTTTTCCATAACATGATCACTGAAATTGGTACCCAAAGTTTTCAACAAAACTGAGGACTCTTATTTCGAGCCTGGAGGAGTACGACACTTATAAGTACGACGACAGCAATATAGGGGAGGAAGCAAGGGGCCAACCCTTTCAAAGCAGCTTTGATGGAATTGATGTGAGGTCTGGCAGTGCTGGGAACCTCCCAGAGCATGTTGAAGTCGGCTTCTGGCCGAACGGAACCAGAGCGTGCAGCAAGGTCCCGGACATGGCCATAGCTGGGCAACACCGTGTAGCCACTCCCGAGGTATTTGGTGATCGTCTTCGCCTTGCTCGGGGATTCAACCACCACCACGGATCGGCCTACTTGATCTCCACTTGCGGCAGCAACAGCCACCTCGATTATGGCCCTCCTTTTGCGATACTCCGTGCTTCCACTGCCAAACCCGGCCTTCCTCTCTAGGGGCGCAGCGACGGTGCCAAATTGTCGGGATGTCCTTAAACCCTAAACCCTTCCAACCAACATCAGGACCAGGTTTCACCAGCAACTAATTCCAAATTTCCCATTCTTCAAATCCAACGATTGGGAAGACTGCTACACAGCATTTCATGCCCTATTCCATCGCGAAAGCCATCAAATCGGGACAAACTCTAAACCCTTCAATCCAACAACAGCAGGGTCCCACCAGCAACTAATTCCAAATCTCCATTCTTCAAATTCAATGATTGAGAACAACTACTACACACCATTTCATGGTAACTTTCTACACTAATCCATCGCGAAAAATCACCAATTCGCGAAAAATCCTAAATCCTTCCAACCAACATCGACATCAAAATTTCACCAGCTACCGATTCCATTCTTTCTATTCTTCGATCCCAAACACTGAGAAAAACTCTTTTAAGGCGATCTACTTAACCTAATTCATCGTCAAAACCATCAAATCCCAACATGAGTGCATAAATCCTATATCCCACTAACCCAAAATTTCACCAGCACCAGATTCCGTTCTTTCAATTACTGAAATCCATTTATTACAAAAATTTCTGTGCAGCATTACAAACGATCACTCTACCCTAATTTAACGTCAAAACCATCAAATCCCGACATGAGTACATGAACCCTAAACCCTTGCATTACCAAATTTCACCACTCAATTCCACTCACCATCACAGACGATTTATCTACCCTAATTTATCGTCAAAATCATCAAACATTGGGTATAAATCCTAAGCCCTTCCAACCAACATCAGCACCAAAATTTCAATTCCATTCCTTCCATTCCTTAACTCTCTCGATTAATATACTCTCACTAACCATTCCAAATGATCTCCCGACCCTAATTCATCGCCAAATCTCCACTTGAGTACATAAACCCCAAACCCTTCCAACCAACACCAGCACCAATATTTCGCTTCCATTCTTACAATTCCTCAAATCTCCTGATCAAAATAATCTCACGCACCATTCCAAATGCTCTCGCAACCCAAATTCATCTCCAAATCCCGAACATGAGCACATAAATCCTAAACCTGACAACCACGATCACCACCAAAATTTCGACTGCATTCTTTCAATTCCTCAAATCGATCCATCAAAACACTCTCACGCACCAATTCAAATGCTCTATCAACCTTAATTTATCGCAAACACGAGTGCATCACCCGTACCTGCAGGACGCCATTCCGCAGCACTCTCCCCTCCAGAAATACAAAGCATCGACCTCCAGCACAAGCATCCGCCAATCGCGCATTAGGCTTATAGCAGAGCTCCCACATTGGCACGCCCCATCCGCGCGTGACAGCCGCCATGATGGTGCGCGATCTCACCCCTCGCAGCACCCAACTCATGAACCCGACTCCTTGCTCCTTCAAAACCTACACCCTAAACCGCTCTTTCTCTTCGCCTTCTCAGAAGGCTTCCCACTCCATCCACGCGACGACACAAAGTCCAAAAGCCTGAGCATTCTTCGAGGAAAACTGAGACTCTAGGGTCCATAGGCGACGGTTCTTACATGTGCGGAATCGGAAAATTGCGATGGAGCGAGAAGTGGAGATGTGGTAGCGAATTGCGAAGCTTTCGGTTCTAGTCTTCGATATTCTTCGCAGTTGCTGCAGGGGTTGCGAGTTGAGAGGGGAGAGTGGATGAGCTTAAACCCTCGCAAATGGAGATCGAGGGGAGGAGATGGGACAGTGTGAACAGGGTTTCGGATATACCTCTGTAATATCACCTTCTTGAACCACAAGGATCAGACTTCCTAAAGTTGGTGAAAGAGTTCAATTTCAAAAAGCGTTCACCAAGGTACCTAAGGGTCTGATCACACTGAGATGTAGATAGGAACGTTGTTATTAGTTAAAGGCCTGCCTCGAATACAGAGAAGGACAGTTCTTAGAGCAGCAGGCTTGGAATCAATCCTGAGGGCTAGAAGTAGGGGTAGTACGAAGAGCACATTTAGACATGTCAGGGTTTTGTGAATGTTAGAACAGAACGGCAAGGAAGTTCTAGTGGGGCCTTCAGAAGTGTTATTGTAATGTCGTCTCCACTGAGTCTGTCATGTTGGGACGCGGTAAGCTATGGAGTCGGAGCCGCAACACAAGGCAGTCTTGGAGACACTAGCGCGACACTAGTGATGTCGGAGGTATTAGCATGTCGCTGCAATTTTGGACATCAAACAGTACTCAGGGAGAACAACAACTGAACGTTCATTGCAATTCGACTGCAGTCGTTCATTGAAGTGTGGAGCTGCGGCACCTCTTTCGCATGCCTTGTTCGAAAGTGCCGTGCGAGAGGTAATCTTCGATAGAGCTATCAGTGGGCGTGGGGACTTCACATTGCACTGCCTGGGATTTAGGTATCTCATCAGTGAGTTCTTTTTTTTTTTCTTCAGATTTTCATACACTGTCCAACTTTGTCGTCGTCTTTTCCTCCAGTCACGACCACTGTCTACGCCTTCTTCACGAACTTTGATATAGTGTAGGTTGGCAGAATGGCATGTGCACTACAGCGCTACGACTACAACGCTACGATCGATCAAGTTGGCAGGCGATAGTGACATTAGGTTTCTAATGACATCGCCACATCATTTCAAACTCTGTAAGCGAACATGCAGTGGCCTCTCCTCAGGCGCAGGGTTTGGCAACTGTGGCATTGAAACGATTTGCAATAGCTGCTGCCGTCGCTCTTCCGCATTGCAAAATGAGTTTAGCGTTTTTCTTGTCAGTGATTTGATGAATCCATCTTTCTTTGAAGGGATATCACATCCAGTGGCCTCAGTCGATGGATTCATGGAACTTCAGAGGCTCTGTACTCAGCTATACGACTTGGTTGTTGTTGCTTCTGTTGAATGCCTTGGATGACCGCCTTCTTCCAGAGGATCCAGAGGAAGTTAACAACATGGAAGAATAGGTACCCGCCATGCTTAAGGTAGAAGACACCACAACTCGGGAGACGTTGACCTTCATAACAAGTTCTCTCCTCAATTTTCGACTGTTCGCAACACTCACTGTCTACCATAATGAGGTGGAGTATTGGGTGAAACCACGTTCAACCACATAGTTTTCCAAATTCCTTCTTGAGCAATACGACAATAAACGTTGGTTGTCTATGTTTCGGATGACTAAACCAATTGTGTTTGCTTTAGTTGAAGTGCTTCGACCACATGTCCAGAAGCAGGACACAAGCTACCGTCTCTTTGTTCCAATGCTGGTCCGTGTTGCTTGCACCCTTTTTAAGCTTGCACATGGAGCAAACTTCACAGTGTGTAGTGAGATGTTTGCTATAGGGAAGAATACTATTTCAAACATCTTGCAAGATGTTGTCCACGGTATTAATGAGTGCTTGCGTCATGAGATATTATAGCCCGTGGGGGAATGAATGCAAGAGACTCAACGTAAATTTTGAGAATTGTGCTCACTACCTGCTGTAGTGGGTGCGATCGACGGTGTCCAGATCTCGATAGCTAAACCAACTTATGATTCAGTAGATTATTTCTACTTCAAAACATGAAGATATAACATGAATTGTCAAGCTGTGGTAGACAATGAGAAACGCTTCCTGGATTTGTATGTTGGTATGCCAGGCTCAACTAACGACAGCTACATGCTGAGGAGGTCTTCTTTGTTTAATATGGCCTCACATGCAAACCTCTTTTGCAATGCTCCATCCATAGATGGCTTCAGTCCTTACTTTCTTGTAGATTGGGATTATCCACTATTACCATGGATTGTAGTCCCCTACAAAGAAAGCACTGCCTTATCTATTGAAGAGACATTGTTCAATCGGAAGCTTCGGAAAGGACGTTCCGTCATAGAAAATGCCTTTGGGATTCTTAAACAATGCTTTCGAGAACTGCGAGGGAAATCAGATTTGCATCTTACTTTCTTACTTGACATCGTCGTCTACTATGCTATCCTCCACAACATCCTCCTCCGGCAGTCTCACGATGAAGTGGAGGAATTTCTGGAAGTTCTTCAAGAGGAGGATCTTTAAGAAGCTCAACTGCCCACGAAGGCTGGGCCTCATCACCAGGAACCTCTGAGCACAACAGATTCAAGTTCTGATGACATTGCTCATACAAGAGCCCAAGAAAAACGATGGCAACTAGGCTTTTACTTGACGGCAAGATGCCGTGGGGTGTTCTAGTTTTCCGCGCAACAAAGGATTGTTGTTTGTAAAAAAAATGTTCTATTGTTGTTGCCGTTTCGTGCAGCAGATTGTTTGTTTTCTGTTTGATAGTTTAAGTCACTGTTGCGATGAAATGATACGCTTCAGTCCTAGTTGTCGCTTTTGATATTCAATAAACCTGTAGTCGGAATTCCAGTGATTGTACGTGTAGACTGTAGCTACTTCAAACGTTGCCCACTATAACGCCAGATGAGGCAGTTTCGAAACTAATGACTGACACGCGGCAACACTGTTGAGAATACCTCTAGGGGGTGCATTTCGTACTTCAATGAATTCTGTGATTTACTAACTTTGTTCGATTATGCAAATGCAGAATAGTCTTTCTCATGATCTACTGTACTGGGTACATCGAAATCCTTGTGGTTGGAAATGTGGATATCGCGGAACCAGAACACGTATGCATGAAAACTGTCGCTGTGTACAAGCACTGCCTGCGGTAATTGCGATGTTAGGCATAGTGATGATGGTGACTTGCAGCAAAAATTTCATTGATGACCAACGACCACGTGAAGACGGTCGCATTGAACACTGGCTGGACGCGGTCGCAGTGCTTCTTGAAACCTCATCGGTACTAGCAGCAACGACGTCTTCCTCATCCAGAGTCCTTCAATTCTCTGAGCTTCCTTATAGACGTACTTGACTTCGTTTCAGCCACCGAAGTTATTAGTCGATATTCTGATGGGACTTGGTGCAATTAGTGGACACAACAATTTGTTGGGGTCCTTGTTATCTCACTATGTGGTTTGTGATCCATCCTCCTTCAATTATTTGCGGGACTTGATGATGTGTAGAGCCGCGCACAATTAGCTAGCTTGTATGTTTTCATTGTATGTTTCCAAGAGAGCACTTGTAAATAATTGCCTATTTGGGGATCACCATAATATCTCATGTGTAGAATTCTCTTTTCGATCCTGAGATGATGACTTCTATAAGGTTCGTGCATCATCATGTCCACTAGCAATTGTGCCCGCGCCTCAAGACCTTTTCTCATGGCCGCTCGACACCTTGGATGCTGTGTCAAACCAGGTTGTTGGAGTATGTCATTCGATCTAGTGTCAGTGCATCTTAAAATCAGTCCACAAAATTTTGTTTCGATCTTGCCCTATCCCCGTAGTTCATCATATTAAACACATTTTAACAAAGTGTAATGATAACCACAGAAACCGCTCAAGAAGATTGTGGTTTATGCAACTTCAGAGTCCACAAATTGTAGCTGAGTTTAGAATTGTCAGAATTCGTACCATCCTATCATGCTGTGGAGATGGTCGATTGAATTGCAAGGTCTGCATCTAGGATTGCCAGGTATGTTCACTCAATAAACATTCGAGTATCTCAGTCACTAAAGATTGGAATTGATTTCATGTGTTGTAGGGTGATGTTCAAAATTTTGAGAGCTCATTCGTTACAACATTGGAAACAAGTGGAGAAGTTGCTATTAATCCTTTTCCTTGGTCACATGAAGAATTTAACAGTGGAACAAGTACTGTATCTCAGACAGTATGCTTGCTATTCATTATGCGCTTATGTTCAACAATCAATGTTCATGTAATCCCAATTGACTTCTGTGAATGCTTTTTCCTGATGTGGAGTACACTAATTTGTCGTTGCAGGAAAATGGAAAAATGAAGGACCATTCCAGTTATGTGGACGCCATAGTGGATGGAGAAGCGCTTCAGGGAGGGGATCAGCCGACCACGGCGCTCTTTGTGCTCATGACGTTGAAGCAAACAGCCAACAGTGAGTTCCATGTAGAAGAAGCAGCAGTGGAAACTTCAAAGCACTTTGCAATAAGATAAGACTTTCCATATTATAGAAAGGACTCCACGTAAGCTATGTCATGGTACAGGTCAAGTGTAAGAGAAGCAGCAACTTGGACACGTGAACCACTCACTGGCATCACTACATTGTCGACGATGCCACTATGAGTTCCCATGCCTCACTGAAGTAGCCGCTTTTTATGAGTTATATTGTAGTAGAGGTTCGATGATACTAGGCTGCAGGTGCTCACTACGACGGTCACCTGCATTGTCTGTACAAAGCCTCTGAACTACTGCATGCAGGTCCTTCGTCTCTGTTTTAGACAAGCTGCCACCACTAACAATGGACCACCGTCGATGATATGAGGCTGCACACAGATGAGGCTACAGTTCACGCGCTCCCGACATTGAACCGGACATCCAACTGCACCTCACTTGGTCGTGCAGCCATCAGCACTACCTCGCCATGGGGAGGCCGTGCTTCCACAACAGAAGCGGGGGAGATGGTACTTGCAGTGCAGGCCTCTCCTACAGGTTCTGGTCGTCCAACTTCACGGTGTGGATACTTGCCTTTGCTGGAAAAGCGGTCGTCCTTCTTACTGGATATGTTGTGATCTGTGGTATTGCTTAGCCCTTTCCCTAGTACGTGCGTGAGCTGTGTTAAACATTTGACCATTTCTGTCTACCGTAGAATAGCTAGCCGAGCATTGTCATTTGATGTCATTGAGGATTCATGTAGTCATCTGTCTCTGTCTCATTGATAATTCATCTACTCTTTGAACAGCCGCAGGTGGATGTCCAGCTTCGACCGTTCCACTACCAAAGTGGCGTCAACGATAGCTTGCATCTACAATGCCATCACAGCCTCTCTCACTTTCGTTGCTTCAGCAATGACGGTATATCTAGGTGTGGTCTTTCTTTTGATGGCTGTGTTGCCGAGTTGACGTTGGCTGGCGCTAGCAGTGGTGTTAGATGAACTCAACAGATGCGGTACAACACCAGGCGACAATCCCAGGAAGGTCTGTCCTCCAACTTCCGCAGCATCTGGAGGTGCTCTAGATCGCCGACATGGTAGGGACAGCTGCTGCTGGTTTGATATAGTAGTTGAGCTAGATGTGGTACCGAGAGGTGCAGAGCGGTTGACGGGCACCTGCGAACCCAAAGCCCAGGTTTGATACAATCCTCATTGTTCTTTTGATCATCTTCAACAACTGCAGCTCTGTAATTTCCATTTGAAGGAGAGAGCAAGTCTCGAATGTGAGGAGGCTGAATCAATGGACGACTACGGAACCACTCATAGATCGCATTAAAGAACTCGTAATTGAACTGTCGGGAAAGACTTACAACCTTCCTTTGCGAACTAGTCATATCCCAATACTCTGGTACGTTCCGTCCTAAACAACTGTTGAAGTCCACAATTCTTTTGTAATCAAGAAGGAGTTGGTTCCATTTCGTCTTGCACGCATGTCCATCTCATACGCAAAGGGAGCTGCCACCAAGCATAACTAGGTCTGATATGTGAGTCCACTTCACATTGTTGGAGACCATAATCTCGCGTGGGTCTATGGCTTCAAGTTCTTGTAGGTGCTGCTCCCGCTTAGCTCGAATCAGAAGAAGAACTTCTTGGGGACTCCAATTAGATCTCCTGTCCTTCCTTGCACGCTTCATCGTACTAGGGCTAGCTGAAGCCTGCGGTGGACCTTCCACTGCTACCGAAGGGCTATGCCTTCCTGGGTTCTTGCATGGCTGCTAGTTGCTGAGGTGAATGGGGGCTTGCCTATGCCGAATGCATTCCAAGGGGACTGTCAAACGCTTGGTCTTCAAGGTAGATGAAGAAGGCAAACAATGCTATGTCTACTTACCAAAATAGATGAACCAGAACCGTAGATTACATGAACTTTAGTGCAAAGCAGTTCAAGGAAGTAGTGTGAATTACTATGGAAGGAGAGTAACAACAGGACAATTTCAAAGTTTGTCATGACTCGGACATCCGTTTGCATCATTTTTCATCTTTGTAGTTATGAATGCCATTCTAAGCTTCATGTGAGCACTGCGGACAACTTGTAAGTGGACTTCGTCATCCATAGCAATAGTACGGATAATTCCTTCATTGCTAACTACCTGAATCGGTACCATATCGCGTAGATGCAAAAATATGATTTCCTTCTTTTCTTTCAATTGTTTACTCTACTGAACTATATGACTTCTATCTCTCTAACCTCTACTATAAATGTTGTTTAATTTCTATGACATGAATATATGTGATGACAAGTTGCAGTCCTCTTGTGTTTCAAGTTGTCCTTGACATTTTCTATTTTCTAGAGGACATTTGTTGTTGCCAACATTTCAGGACTAGCGTACATTGTACAGGTTTTGGAAAACATACCTGCAGCTGCAGCAGAGTGCAAGCATGCAAGGCCAGTTTATGGACTTCCAGTCCCCTAACTGTCCATCGATTTCAATAGCTTGTATGTCAAAAAGAAGTTCGTCGGTTGAAGGTGAGACCACACAGCTAGGAGTCTAGACTGCAGCCACCAATAACCAACGTATAGTACTTTACTACTTCAGCAATTTCTTTTCCACATCTCTTGAACTATTACTGCAACTTGTAATTGTAGCCTCTAAGGGCTGAGGGACGTGATCTCGAACATTAAAGTCATTACTCATCCCGGACTGGATCCCTCCCTGGTGAATGACAACGCACAAACCAAGCAAACAAATACAAGTCGGAAGCTAGTGAAAACTTAATTATACAAACGGTCTCCTTATCCAAGCATCTACTATTACTGACAGAAGTACATTCGCATTGTAGTTGTACCAAACATACAAGACTAGTACTTCGTCATCTACCATGTCTATTGTTGACAATGAGACGAAAACAAAAGCAGTGATCTTCAGGATCCCGTCAGAATGCTCTACCCGATAGTGTAGTCCTTGTTATCCGGATCTAAAGTCTAGCAAGCCTCCAGCTAGAAGCAATGGAACTCAACACAATGCTCCTCGTTCAACAGTTGCTACTCGTCTAGCAATCTGCGTCACTCATTAATTGCCTGTTGTAGTTGAAATATGACCTCATTGTCATATTTCAAACTAGCTGTGAAGCTTGAACGACAAGCATTTTCTACGATGACGGACTCTGAGCTGGGCCATTGCACTTCCATCTGTGGTTTTTATAACTAACAAGTTCATAGAAAAGGCGGCTGGATCTTAAAGGGTTGCCCAGTGGCCCATGATGTTTAATTGCCAACACATGTTGGACATGTCCCACTCTTGTACATTCTGAAGTACTTCTTCAAAACAATGTATACAATAATCTATGCCATAAGTACAAGCAAGCGCTACCTAAACAAAGCACCAGCTTAGTACCCTGTAAATCTCCCATTCCTATACAATTCAAAGTACTGACTACAGAACAACGTATAGAATAATCTGTGCCATAAATGCTTCCAGCAGTAAACTCACCAAAGCACCAGTTCAGCACCTTGCAAATCTTCCATTCTTGTACATGAAATAGTATTTTCTCCACAAAATGGTCTATAGAATAATGTCAGCCATAGGTGCGAGCAACATCGACGTCACCAAAGCATCAGCTATACACACCATGTAGGCTCGGGAAATACTATAATATTCTAGTGGGTACTCCCCCCATCTATTACTTGTTTATATCTTAATATTGTTGCTATAGTGACTGGTGAGAATAGACCCTAAGGTACATCCAAAACCACCACTTTTTGCATCTGAGCCTATTTTCTATTATTAGCCTAGTCAAATTTTCATATGTTCTTGTTGGCAAGTGAAAGGAAGTTCCAACGCACCAGAGAATGTAGCATTTGGATTCTGTATGCAAAAGTTATTAAAAAACAAAATTTGGTTCTAAAAGTATTTCTTCCACATAGGTACAGAACTAATTTTGGAGATGTACATAAGGTATAGATGGCGTTTTAAGGTTAGTGACACATTTGGGTGTACCTACCTTACACCTAATTGTGATCCCTACAAACTGTTGCATAAGGTGTAAGATAACTATACCTAAAATCATACAAATAAATAATTTAGTATGGTTTTTATTATTCCATATTATATTGACAAACTTTTTGTAGGGTCTTATTGGTAGTCAAAAGGGGATTTTATTTTATCTTAAAATGTATTTTTTGAAGACCATATGAATAAACTACAAATTTTCAAAGTGCTGAAAATCAATATTTCTAAAATTGACTTTAGACTTTCATAAATAGTAGGAGCACATTTTAGGCAAGAATTTGTAGTGGTTGATTCTAGAAAGTAGTCAAAATTAGGTGTAATTACCTTGTTGTTTTTAACCCATAAACGACACTACAACCATTTGGGAACCAATGAATGACAAAGAATCCTTCTATGTGGGACAAAAGTGGAACTATTCATCCTCCAAATTTTGTGATAAAAGTGAAAAAGGGAGGTCTTTTAAAGTAGTTTGACTTTCAATGAGTACTTTTGGATTTTTGTAAACCAATGATTCATATAATACCAAAATGGATGATTTTCTTAGTCACTAGTCCGTTTTTTAAAGATTAATCATAAAAACCTATAGGTGACTATAGTGATATTCTTTTGATGATGGTAGACACTAACTTTTATTCAAATGTTGGAAAAAAAATGAATTTACAATTGTATTTTTGAGTGACTATTTTTTGAAGGACCAACAATTTAAATATGCTTTATGACTTATGCATGGTTTTGCAAGCCCCTCTCCTATCACCACAAAGCTATTTACACTAGTACATAATGTACTCATTCAAAAAGTACTACCTCTCTAATTTGAAAATTGTAAATCTACAACTTAAGCGCTTCTTCTATAAGAAGTAAAGTGATATTAATTAAGTTGATTTGTTCAAAGAACTCAAACTATAACTTAATGTACTCAAATTCAAGTGCATAAGGCTTTCAAACTAGGATTGATATATTAATAGAAGATGCAATGTTCTAGATGAAAAATTCTTCAAAAATCCCATAATCCTTGATAAATTTACTCTTGATAAATTCCAACTTATCACATTTGCATGTATTTAAGTCATTAACAATACTTGAGAGCTTTTTTAATAGTGAGTTAGAAACTATATAGAGTGCCTTTTTAATTTAGTTAATTTTTTCCTTAGATTGGATGATGTAGAAATGTAGTTTATGAAAGTGTGATAAATTATTTTTAAAATAATAGTCAAGTCTAGGGTGCAATAATTACACAATCAAGAAACTCCTTTTTTATTGTAATTCAACAAAAAACTTTGGTCACAAAGTTTTGAAGTTGTCTAAATTTAGGTTTATTTTGAAGAAGTATAACAAATTTTAAAAACCTATACTTTCTAAAATAAATTAAAATAACAAATAATATAAAACCTAATTAAGATTTTTTCTTTAATGCACTTTTTAACCTTGTAGGTGACGGAAAGTCCATTCTAATGGGCCGTGAGTTGGGTAACCTTAAGATGTCAAGTCCATAGTCACATATAGCCATATGTCCCTTTAACCAATTTTTACCGAGAGTCACATTATAAATTTGTCCAGGAAGAACATCAAATTCTTCGCAAGATTTAAAATCACCAATTTCAAGTGTAACATTACATTTTCGTTCTCTATACTTTTCAACCCGTGTATTTGCTAATGTGACTACTAAAACATCATTTGTGTACCAAGTATCAAGTTTTAATTGTTGTGCAAAATTTTCTGTAATTGCTGAAATTGAAGAA
Source organism: Climacium dendroides (assembly GCA_950106755.1). NCBI lineage: Eukaryota > Viridiplantae > Streptophyta > Bryopsida > Hypnales > Climaciaceae > Climacium > Climacium dendroides. The sequence goes on along the minus strand of OX467090.1, from coordinate 18,826,095 downwards.
CCTGTATCTAATAACATTGTACTTTCAATTCCATTTATCTTACCATACACCAAAGCCACGGATTGTTCGTATTCACAAAGATTGATTATAGATCTAAAATCTCTGTTTTTTGAATTTAATAATTGTTCATAATCAACTTCTAGAACTTTATAATTAAATTTATAATTAGTATTATTTTTAAGTACTTCACTATCACTATATGAATTATTCTCCATTTGGTTAGTATTTTGCAACTTTAGTTGATTTTCTTCACATTGATTATTTCCATCCAACTCTGAATACGAGTTTGGACAAAATTGTGGACGACCTTTTATATGAAAACTCATTTGAGCACATATTTGTATTCTTTTATAATTTTGAGTTGTTTCTTGATTAATCCCACATTGTACTTCATTGCTTATACATTTTTTAAAATGTGTTATTTTATGTTTCGCACTTTCAAGTTTTAATACAGGATCAAAATTTATTTCATTTGAATAATTTTGACTACTACATTTATTAATAAATATTGGATCTTTACTAAACAATATAGGATCTTTGAGTTGATAAATATTTACAAAATCTATCATAGAATTTAAAGATGAAATGTCATTATTTTCTACTTGATTTTCATTTTTTATTCTTGAAGATGTTGTATTTATGGGACTTTTTACTAGAACAATCGGCAATGAATCCTTGCCATTTATGTGGGTTGTGTGCAAGTTATCTTGAGACATTTTGTCATGTTGTATATTACTTATATAGTTCAATTTAGGAGACAAAGACATTGAAGAAGAGTCTTGAATATTTGAATGATGGGCTTTAGGTTCATAGTCTATACATTCATGAGCTAAATGTCCAGATTTCCTACATAATAAACAAATAATATATTCACTTAATATTTGAGCATTTTTTCTTAATTCAACAAGTTGTTGAAAGTCATTTTTAGTACTATACCTTTTTTTCATAAATGTGACTAAAGTTTCCAAATTGAAATACACTTGAATGTGGGCGAGACCTAAATTTTTTTGTTCTTAAAATTTCATTATGTGGAATGTCATATTTTGACCAATGTAAAGAATCTGAGATTTTTCCATATGCCTCTTTGAATGGCTTTGATGTTTTCATTTAATGAATTAATAACTTCTACTTTGAATAAAGAACACATAATCCTTTTTTATCTCTTGTTTTGAACAATCATCATACAAAATTGCTTTTGAATTGATTATTTTACATTCCTTTAGATTGGAATTTTGGTGGAAATGTTTATAATTTGTCATCATTATCAAATGAAATGAACAACATATATTTCTTAGAATTGAATATTTGAATGTTGTAGATATCTATTGAGAACATACTTTCTTATGAAATATCATGACATATAGTTGATATGTAAATAAAATCCTTGAAGGTTGAAAAGGTATTGTAACGTATACTTTTAATGGTTGCAAACCTTTCACATATAGCGTGAAGTAGATTTTGATAAAATTGAGTGATATTAGTTTGAAACAATTCACTGCTAGATTATTAATTTAACAAAGGTTGAACTCATTATAATACAACTTTTTGAAAAATGTCGAAGGTCTGCATAGACTTCAATCATTTATTTTATTTGTGCATGTGAACAAATTTGTCAATGTATTTTAATATACTTTAAAAATAATATTGACTAAATATCACCATATTGTACTATTTTCTACAAAATCAAGTAATATTGTAGTGACATTAATTTTGGCAATGAGACTCATTTTGAACCCTTGCTAATAGGTTAAATTGATTCACTAATGTTTTGCCAAAATATTTTTATAATGATATTATGTTATTGATTAGTCTCAAGAGATGATCATGCCTTTTAAAATTTTTTATATTGCAAGTTTTTTGGTGAAATATTAAATAAATAAATAAATATTAAAATACATTATAATATATTTTATCACCTCAAAAGTTTAAAAATATATAATATAAAATAATATAAATAAATATTAAAATTTTATAAATTTATGTTCAATAAAATTTGGAATTAATTTATTTATAAATTATAAGTTTTGAAATTATCATTTATAAAAAATAAATTAAATTAAAAAATTTAGACTCAAAATTATTAAATTAAAAATTTTACAAGTTTACAAATTTTTCAATTTCAAGTATCAAATTAATCATAAGTTGAAGCTTCAATAAGGAAATAGTATAGAAGCAATAGTAACCCTTCTATTTATGGATTTGCCAAACATGAATAAAACTATTAATACTTATAGCCTTAGAAGATGAAGATGAATTTTCATTTCCATAGCACAATTCAATCCCAACTACTTCAATTATCTTTTTGTCTTTATATAGTCATCATTTGTCTCAAGTTCAACTAATAAATCCCCAAGGCTTTCTTGAGCTTATAAGAGTTTATTAGGGTTTTGATGAAATCTTGAAACCAAAGCTTCTATAAATTCTAACAATTTTCCTAAAATTGCAACAATAGGATCTTAAATTAGTTGCTTTGCAAATTACATTGCCCCCAACAATGTCACATCCATACTTCAAGTTAGTTAGTTAGTTTGTTTGTTTGTTTTGTTTGTTAAAGTGAGATCTCCTAGACTATGTGTCTCCTAATTGCATTCTTGGTATTGTCAAAAAGCCTTAGGCAAAGAGGGCTGCATGAGCTTTGTTTTGTGACATTTGGACATATAATGTGAATGTTATTGAATTTCAAAGGTTTTATAAATTAAAAATTTAGAAAATTACTTTTACTTACATTTTGAGTGTGGTAATGGCATATGGCACACTAGTATGGATTGAAAGATTATAATGTTTGATCACAATAGGATTAAAAACTTAAAAGTTGTTTGAGGACTTCTAGTACTCTCTTTGCTTTTATTTAAAATCTAAAATTAAAATTATGCAAATAATCTAATGTTAAAGAAAATAATATTTATAACTATGACTATTTTGTCCTATTCTAATTTTTTATTAAATATTTAAAAATAAAATCAACTTGTAATTTGATTTTCTTTCCAAATTCCAATGTATTTGATAATTATGTAGAAGAACTCTTAATACTAGAATACCAAGTTTTATAATGGACTACATAACATTGCATGAAAATTTAAATAGAAAGATCACGTAGGTACATTTTTTTTTTTAAATAGTTTATTAGGTTCAAAATAGACTTGAGTTATTATGCACTTTTTATATTTATATATATAATATTAAAATTTATGATTTGATAATATTCATTTAATTTCAAAATCTTGTCAATACCAAAATGTGGTGCTTTAAATATAGTTTGTTGGATAAAGCAAACAATTTCGAGCAACATGTGTAAAATCCTTTTCTTACTTCTAAAATTTGGCAAGTATGTAATTCACATAATATAGGGTAGAACTACCAACAAACAACTAGGTGGAATGTAAAAATATCATTCAAAGATGAATTGAAGATTATTGACCTCAGTGGATAAGGTCCATTTAATTTTCTTCTAAATTAGAATGTTGTAATATTCACAATCTACTATCTCTTGTGAAGATGTGAACACCCCACCTTGCACCCCTCTTTTCAATTTCAATTTTCAAAAAATTCCAAACCACAGAACTGCTTACGGAAAAAAACTAAAACTAATATCCAAATCGTCAATTTGGAATATGAATACAAATACAAATACATGTATGGATATGAATACAAATACAAATATGGTTATAAAGACATATGCAAATACATACTACAAATACAAACAAGGGGTACAAAATCCCATATCAATTTGAAATTACAAATTTGGGGAGATTGGGTTAGGGTTTAGGTTAGGGTTGGGTTTGGGATGGGCATTGGATGGAAGTGGGAATTTAAAAAAAATTAAATTAAATTTGACACTCACCTCTAACCTATCGTCACTATCCACTCAAAAGACAAGTCTATACAGTGTAATGGCTTTAGAAAGTATTTATACATTTTTGAAATTATCATAACTAATTGAGAAATTAGATTTTTTTTGAGCAAATTTTTGAACATGTTCAAGACACTTGTATAAAAAAAAAATTAATATTAAAATTTTTTTAATCAAGTTTATTAGTGAAAAAACTTTTAATACAATTAAATTCTTTTAAAGATTGTTTAATAAGTGGTATGTATACATTTTTTGGAATTTCTACGATTTTTTGATGATTTTTCAAGTATTATACTCAGTATTATTTCAAAATTCTTGAAATTCTTGCCAATTTTTTGAAAAGAATTGTCATTGCACTTACTACAGAATCTTAAGAAAATTTACTTGCATTAAAAGTTTTTTCACTAATGAATTTGACAAAATTCTATTAAAAATCAAGATTTGTTTAAAAAATACTGAAAAATGATTTTATTCAAGTATATTACTTGTACCACAACATGTCCCAATTTGGTTGAAAATCTCTCACTGTTGCATTACCTAAGTCAATTTCTGTAAGTGTATGAAACATTTTGAGAGCCACTAGATGAAGTCAAAATTTTCGAATTTATTTCCACACATTTCCACAGTAGTCAGTTACAATTTTTTTCATTTTATGTTTTGTGCTGCATCGTCAAACAGCATACTTAGTCTTCCTGAAGGTATGGTGAATTGCTTCTGTACCTGACACAATCTGTGAACAAGAGTCCTTTCAAGAACTGTGTGGCTGCAATTTGGACCAACCTGGCAGCAGTCTTCACGAAAACACCACAGAATCAAAAGATTCTGAGAATGTCTCTGTTCCAAAAGAATGCTGAGACTTAAACAAATGTAAAATATGCAAAGCAATATAAAGAACAGAAACCAATTCAACATTGAAGTGAGAGCTAAGTAGTCGGTACTACCTACAAGTTTTACTCTTCATGAAGAGCAAACAAATGAGCCCAAGTGAAGATATGTGCCAAATGTGTAAAATGCCGTTGTAAATTGGTCTCAATACACTGGTCCTGAGAATCTACTGTACAGTACAGTACAAGAGGACTGCTTAATAACAAGCTTGCTCAATCAGCCAAACGTTGGGGTCTTGGCTCAGTGAGCAGTTCGCACAATTCCATGAATATATCCTCCTGCCATAACCAAAGAGAACAAAGAGACAACTCCTGCTGGAAATACCTTTCCAGACTCCAAGTACCGAGACCCCATGATAAACAACAGAAGACCCGAGACTCCTGCAAAGTGCAAAACCGAAATTAATCACAGTTCGCACAATTCCAATACCATAAGAGTCTTTGACAAAGATGGATGGAAGACCATGCTTCTGCAAAAAAAGTTGTGTAGAGAAGCAAAGGAATGGTGGCGAGAAATGTGGAAAGCAAAATTGAACAATGAAGTAGTCAGGTGATAATTGTGCTAAACATGTAAAGATATTTTTGCTTAAAAAAGTTCCTAAACTTTGTAGCTGTTTAGGGTTTAGGGTTCCTATGTCTCTCTTCGAGAGTACATCATTTGCAAGGCCAGTGGACTTACCAAGGCCGATGGCAGAAGCCAAAACAGGATTTGAAGGGAGGTTCAGAAAGACGTAATAAAGGATGGACGCTGATCCTCCACCAGCCATGAGGGATTTGCTGCTTCCAGATTTCGCAAATCCCATGATCCCTCCAACTGCGAAGGATACCACAGAAACAGTCCGATTCAGCAACAACAATAACTTCACAGAAGAACACGCAACCTGCAAAATAGAATTGCCTGAAATGGTAGTTTCAAGCTCTCTTTCAATGGAAAAAATCCATTGCTTGCCTAAAAAAATGCAACAATGATGTTCAAAATGACGAAAGAGAGAGAAACAGGCGTGCAGTGCTATCAATGATCAAACCCTAAGCTACGGATCCACAGTGGTAGGTGTTTCGCGAAGAGCAACCCAGGGTTTTGCAAAATGGGACAGATTCTACAGGGGAGTGCAACAAGAAAAGAGGCTACAATAGGTTCCCGTTCACTAGAAAAGTGCTCAAGAACTGCAAAAATGAAGTTCAAAATTCAAGTGAGAAACATTCCTGAGTGTCAAACCCTAAGCCACGGATCCCAGATGCCCACAGTCGCTGCTTCGCAAAGAGCAACCCAAGATTTTCCAATCCGCGACTGATTTCGAGCAGGAGTGCAGCACGAAATCAAGATGCAACAGGTACCCGATAACGAAGGAATGCGAGACAAATGCGAAACTGCTGTGTTCAAGAAATTGAGACTAAACACGACTGAGCATCAAACCCTAAGCCACAGATTCCAGGTTCTCACACTCGCTGCTTCGAATAGCAACCTAGGATTTGCAAAATGTGTCAGCGGCATCAATGTTGCAAGGAATTGAACGAGAGATTGAAGCACCTCCAACGAGAATGGCATACGCCAGAGTGAGCTTCTGCGCCATGGTCATCCCGGCTTTCTTCTTTTTCTCTCCGTCTCCTTCCCCTTCGCTGCCATCGCCGCGGCCACCTCCACCACTGCCGCCATTCTCGTCTCCGCGGCCATTACCTCCGCCATCGCCGCCATCGAGCTCCGGCTCTTGCACATCCTCAAGGACGACACCCTCCTCGGTCGTGGCGCGTGGGGTTTGGAACTTCCTCTGGAAATCGGCGAAGGCAGGATTCGCAGTGGACTTCAGAGTGCTGGGGGTTTGGTATTGTTTGCCAAACGCTGAGATTCTACAGCTAGCTACCAAAGTCCGGGAGCTCCTCCGCTTCAAGCCATCCTTGTGCACCAACAGAGATGACGAGAGAGACGGCAAAAAGACAGGGGATCCAAGCCAAGATAGCGATGGGGAAGTTGTTACAACAGGCGTGCAGCAAGAGAGCGCCATCGCCGATATGATTCTGGTGCAACAAAGCTGGAGGGCAACAATGTAACCACGCAACGATTCAATTGAACCCTGAACTTCGAGAGACTGACAGACCTCAAATGCGAAGGCCCTAATTTGATCAAACTCCTTGCATGCAATGGAACAAATATCGATCGACGTTCTTGAAGACCTCAAGAGTCAAGACGCATCTGAATCAGGAAAGGCCACTATTGCATTAATCTTATTATCGCACGATCTGAGATGCACATGACGTACAAGTGTCTGTTTCAACGTTTCAACAGTCTCGTGGACTTTTGGAATGGGTACTTCAACAAAATACAAATTTACACTGAAATCCTTGTATTTTCAAACTCACATTGGAGTTTTTCTTCCTTCCTTCCTTTTTGGCTATATTATCAAGCGACCAATTCCATATTCTAATTGCTAGTGCCTCTATATGTGGGTGGTCACAGAAGTTGGTTTGAGGTGATTCCCAAAGCATTCAATGCAAAGAAATCAATGCAACGAAATTATAATGAATTGTAACGACATTCAATGCTCCTCCTGCCCATCTTCTTCCACCAAAGTGCATGAAGTTGAGTTCCCAAAACAACCACAATTGTAAGCTACGTAACACCAGATCAGTCGCTACAACCACGGCGTCATGTTCACGCGAAACGTACTTGAAGAAGAAATAGCCTAAGAGAGTTGTCCAGCATCATTTGAGAGTTGCGGGATTGTTACATTCCAAATCCCTGTTTGAATTGCTACCAACAACCCAAACCATTGCACCTCCCTTGTAAGCGTATTCAAATCTCCAGGAATCGTATCACTGTAATTTTACGACTGGGCTATCTATTTCACCCATCCTCCACCGAAATCTCTCCTACAAAAACACACTCCACTCTCTCCGACAATGAAATCAGTGCAACCAAATAATCCATTGCAACGAATGCTCCTCCTGCCAATCTTCTTCTGCCAAGCGCATGAATTGAAGTTGCGTCCCCAAAACAACCACAATCCTAAGCTATACAGCACCAGATCAGTCGCTACAAGCACGGCGTCATGTTCACGCGAAACTTGGAAGAAGAAATTAATAGCGTGTGTGCCCAACAGCATTTGAGAGTTGCAAGCTTGTTCTGTTGCATTCCAAACCCCTTTGAATTGCTACCAGTGATCCAAACCATTGCACCTGCCTCGTATTCATACATGTCTACAAGAATCATATTACTGTAATTTTAGGACTAGTAAATTATACTAAAGTCAAATCGTTTCGAAAAGAGAATTGTCCAATGGTGAACACGACTCAAAAAATGCCATGGGACTCCGTTTCGTTCCTCGCTCCTGCACGGAATCGGCACGGCACCTTCGGAAATCCTGTTGAAACCAAGAGTGTCCGTATGCCGACTGAAACCCGACTTCAGTCCTTACCTCGAATTTTGAAGTAGGAACATTCTCGGCAATTGCCTTGTTTTTCTTCTGTGCAGTACGCGTCAATTTTGTTGTACAGGCATCAATGGTTTTATTTTTTAAAATTATTTTGGAGCTATTTCTTCAATAGTACTCGTGTGATACTCGCGTGATACTCGTGTGATACTCGTGTGATACTCGTGTGATACTTGTGTGATACTCGTGTGATACTTGTGTGATACTCGTGTGATACTCGTGTGATATTTGGTGATATTAATATCAAAACTATGTAATATCTAGGTGAAGTTTGGCTATTGGTTTTTAAAATACAAAAATACAACAAGATGTTCAGTAATGTTTGATTGGAAAAAAAATAAAAAATCCTTTCCTAAAAAGAATCAACCTTTGTGGGTTGTACGCAAATGTCAAAAAATTGTGTGTACAAACAACATTGATTGGTACAATTTTTTTGTAGCTTGGACCCTCAAGCAAGGAAGGGAATGAAATGATTTAGGGAGCTTGGAAGGTAGAGGGATGGAAAATTGCAGCTTAATAGTGTGCAATGTTTTGAATGAATAATAATTTGTATATCGATATGCCTATTTAACTACACAATTACTTACATGTTTTGAAAATGCCAAAATTATGGAGCTTAAAATATCATATATTTAATAGAGTTGACATTTTTGCTTTTGTCAAATGTCTTGGACCTAAAAAAAATAAGCATCATAAGTAGGTAAATTCTACAGAATCTAAATAATATTGTAGATGTTGGAATGCAAAAGATTCTTCATAATTTAATTTTTCTATTGATAATTATCACTAAATACTATAGTATTATTTTTAAATTTGAAAAAAAAAATATATATATATATATATATATATATATATATATATGAATTACTCTTTAAAAGTGAATTAAATAATTACATATCCTCCTTCAATTTTGTATAAGCCTAATACAAAGCATTTGTAGAAATCTAGCAATATTTAGTTAATAACAAATGATTGCCCAAAATTATTTAAGAATGTTATAGATTTAATAAGAAATTACTTCTATTATCTTGAATAATTTTTTTTGTTTTTGGTGTATTTTTTATTTACATACTTAAATTTAGTATAAGCTAAGATATCATTATATATCTATTATATTTAAATGTACAATATCAAGTCCCATTGACATGTTCTCATGTAGATGGATAATCACATTTTTTTCTTTAATAAATTTTCATCCAAATTTTGAAAGTACTATTGAATTGAAAATTCAATTTTACCAAACTAAAGAATACATTACATTTTCTTTTGCAAAGGAGGTGGGGGTGTAAATTGTTGCAATAGATGTACTAATAGTTGCATTAATTTCAACATTTTTTTTGTAGTTTCATAGCATCACTATTCTTCCAAAAGAACCAACCAAAAGGTGTTTTTCATGTCCCACGTGTATAGATATGTATATATTATATGATGTAAATTATAAATACAAATATACAAATATAAATATACATGCATACACAGACACTTACACACACACATATATATATTTATACATGTATGATGATATGGATACAAATGTAGATTGTCAATCATCTATCCATTTTGAAAACAAGGGCCTCTCTAAAAAATCTCCATGGTTGTTTTTCTCTTCATAGTACTCATTTCAAATTGGGATAGGGATATGGGACATGTGGCCTCACTAACATATTGGATAAATTAGTGTTGCTACATAAAGTGCAAGAACATCAATGAGGAAATGTAGTCTTAATGTCATTCATTGGAACTTCTCAAGGTACAATGTGGGATTTTAAATGAACAAACTCTTAATATACACCAACCTATAAATGGTTGAAATTATTTTTTCTTTAGAGGGAACATCCAAATATCTTCACTTACATAATAGAGTTACACCAACACATCGTCAGACTCCTTCAAGTACCTCAAATCTCCCTTTCAAATTAATTAATAAATATAAAATTACAAGAAGCTCAAGTTACATGGACAATTCCATGGCATCATAGTGCTTCATCCATGTGACATATGCATAACATTTTTAAACATGAAGAGGTGGATACACCATCTACAATAGCACCATCACACGAATATGCTTGTGCTACAAAGAGTGTAATAGTCTCTTGATCCATGGGAAACTTTGCATTCAAGAATTTTGCCTTTGACCCGTCCAATCCATCCTCTCTCCCTTCCTACTAGCCCTATTCAACCACCCACGCTAGGTAAGCAAGTGTCTTCATAAGTCTAACAAGTTGTTGTTGACTTTCTTTTGTACAATGAACTTCTATAACCCAAGAAACATCCCCCCCCTTAAAAGCCAACAAGAGGCACAAGATGGAAGGGATCCTCTAGTTGGTTGTTCAAGAATGTTATGTAGTATATCAAAATACGCGTTGAACACAAAATACAATAAACCGCGTAACAATCAATGTTATGTAGTATATCAAAATACGCGTTGAACGCAAAACACAATAAACCGCGGTTGAAAATACACGTTGAACGCAAAACACAATAAACCGCGGTAGCCATAGCTAGACTATTTATTTTCTTTTAGAGTTGCTCTTCTTCGCTTCTTCGCGTGATGGTCACGTTTGATGGTCAACGAATTCGTAACCGTAGCTAGACTATAGCTACAGTTTTTAGAGTTCTTTTTTCTTCGATCTTCCCTTCTTCTTAGCAACCATTGCAGACATAGCTCCACATCGAAAATCACGTCATTGTTGAATTGTACTTGACCAACATAGAAACATCTGGGACCTGGGGACACAACTGGGCAAGTGGCCGGGATGGCATCCCTTTGTCCAAACTGAAAAAAATGACGAAAAACTCTTTTTTGAATGCACACTCCAAGGCGGACATACACATCTGAAATTAAGTACATTCAGTACAGTAACAATGACTACACTAAATAATATGTACACTAAATAATGGACACACTAAATAATGCATACACTAAATAATATATACACTAAATTATATATACTAAATAATATATACACTAAACAATAGAGTGAAATTAGGTTGTCCTTCTCTAATTTGTTGATATTTTAGATTATATAAATATTTATAGTTATTGTACAAGAATGCACTATTTTTGAATTAGGTATTGTTGTACTTGAGGTTGTGAACCTCTATTTATGCAAATAGAAGTATCTGTAGAAATTTTGTTGAATGATTTTGATGGCTTGAAAAGTAGTTTTCTTGGGGAAAGGCAGTCTAATTATTTAAGCAATTTAATTTCAGTATTTTGTGTATTGGTCGCAAGCCTCATTAAAATTAATTGTGTTTTGTATTTATTTTATCCTAAAATGCAACAATATCTCCACATGAGAAACTAAGATTAATTTTAGGTACACTTATTATTAGTGCTTTAATTACCTCTCTTCATTCAAACAAGTGAACCTGCAAGGTTTTCAACTACCCCCAAAAGGTAATGTGTTTGACACTTTTTTTGACAAGTTTATGACACTTAAGTGTCAAAAAAAACTTTGCAAAAAATCAAAGTTTTGCACTTGCCTCAATGTTGAAAAAATGTCAAACTTGATATTTTGAAAAGACTATAAAAAAAGTGATGAAAGAGTGTTGAAAAGAGTGTCAAAAAGAATATTAAAAACTTGGCCAAAAATGCAAAAAACAAAAACAAAAACATTTAATTTTATAGATTGCCTAAACTCAATGCCTAGGCTACCCACAATTTAAAAAAAAAAATTGGGTTGCCCAAACTTGAACCATGCACCTCATGATTGGTAGTAGGATTTCTTAATGCCTTGCAATGTGTTTGAACTTGAGATTTTCTTATAACTTATATTATATGAGATTATGAGTCTATTTAGTATATGTTGTATTGTTGATTGCTTCTTTTAATGTTTACAACCTCTCAAATTTTTTTATTTAAAATACCTTGAAAGATAAAAAGAAGGCAAATCAAATTCAAGTTTCTTATATTTTTTTAGATCTTTGTGGAATTAGTTACGAATTTTCAAAGTATAGAATATTGTTTCAATATTTTTTCTAACTCTTCTCAACAATAGAAAATTCCAATATATTTTTGGCAATAAAATGTCCTCAAAAAATCCTTAGCACTGCTTTTAAAAATGTCTCCAAATCTTTGTAAAAATGTTGAAATATTTTGTATTTTATTAGGAAAAATTTAAGGCCTTGAAAGGGTTGTTAAAAAAAAGGTTCTCAAAGCTTTGAACAAGCACAATACTAGCCAGATTATTTAATAATAATATAATTAAAAATTAAAAATATGTTAAAAATATATTATAACAATATTTTTGAATAATTAATAATAATAATATAATAAAAATAATCACAATCTCATATGGCAATAGTAGTGCCACATTAGACTATTAGAATTTTGTAATTTTGGATTTGATTTTAAAATTATATTTTAAAATAATTTTTTAATAATTTTTCAAGTATTTGTTAAACTTGTCTTATGCCATACAAGCCTTGTTGTTTGCTAGAAAAAATTATAAATTTTTTTATTTTAAAATTTTTATTTATTTTCCATTTTTTTGGCCAGCATTTCCTAATATCATGGAATTGATGGCCTTCTTTGGGGCTCAAATTTCTTGTAATGTTGTGACATATCGTTTTTTGACACTTTAGTTTCAAAATTGATGTTTTAAAAAAGTGTTTTAAGAAAATGTGTTGAAAGCAACATTTTATTTTTGATAGTATAACAACTAACCAAGCTAATGCCATGTGTATATCCTAAATAAGTGAGATAACATCTTTAATGTTATTAAGAAGATATCTGAAATTCCTATATTTGATTCATTTATAATAATTACTAGTAGTACTAGTGTTATATCACATGTAGTTAGCAACTAGAGATGCTAATCATAAAATATTAAAAATTCCTTCATCTCTCATATGACACACCTTGAACAACATCAACACTATTGCCATTCAATACCTACCGATTGTATATAAAATCCTATTCCATTATTACAATATATTTATTATCTACTAAACTTAAACAAACTTGACCCTATAAAAAAACTTCCACACCCTAATTCTTATATCTACAGTCAATACTAAAAAATAATCTAAATTTCTTGATTACTTTACACTGTGACTTTCTACAATTTTTAACAAAAAAGAAAAACAACAATGATGATTCCAAAACCTATCTCTCATTTCAATACTCCGATCCTTCCCTTCCCTTACTACTTTATCACCTTTTTTACTTGTTTACACATTTTCCTACATAATTGACATACTAATAAAGATCATTACCTCTATATCGATACTACATCTTCAAAACTCCATTATACATTCACTTGCATTTTAGACACAATGAGAGTTGGTAAAAAATGTAAAATTAGCTATGAAGATTATTTATGGTAGGAAAGTCATACAAACAAGAAGTAGAGATTTGACAAGAAAGTTCTTTCAATTCAATAAATTTCTATTGAATAGAGAGTAAAAAAACACGATATATTGCTAACCTAACACAAAGCACTCTACAAGGTTGAAACTCAAAGGAATTGAGGGGGATTTGCACAAGTAGTAGAGCATGTGGTTTAATTCAATAATTTGATCTCTATCAGCAAATGCTAATACAATTCTATTCAACCAATGATTATGCCTCATCCACCTTCTACATGTGTAGAATCAAACTAGAATATTATTCAATATACAAACCTTAAAAACAACTCCAAAATTATAACCTTTGAATTCTAATAGCTCTCATCCCTCTAATACAATTCTTTTCACCTAGTATGCATAAAAATAATGAAAGTCTTAATGCTAGAATGAAGATCCTAATGCTTCATTTGATTTGTAATTGAATGTTTATCAAGGCCAAAAGAAAATTCTTACTCATCCACTTTATCTATTCTTTTAGCAAACTTCAACCCATAAAGGTCTTTGGGATGAGGAAAAGTTCCAAACTGCAAAGTTTTGATGATTGTCCAAAATCAAAAATTAAATTTTTTTTCCAATTTCAATTGTACAAAAGTGTATTAAACAAGTAAAGTAATGTGTGGGAAAAAATTTAGTCCATTTGACTATGTGCATTGAAAGATTATAACATTTGAAGTCAAAAAAGAAACTTTTTTCACTTTTGCAAAATAAGTTTGAACCCTTTTGGAATAAAATTTTTTTTCTACAAAAAATGCAGATTTTGATGTTAGGTCCATTCATGAAAATTTTCAAAAGCAAACATAGACTTTAGCTTATTCTAAATCCCCTTGCAATGTAAGGAAATTAAGTGAATTGGCAATACACCAAGTCATTTTGGGATGATTTCTTATGTAATGAGGAGTTTTTTTTAATTTCAAATACAAATGGTGAAAGGCAAAGACAAATATTTGGAATATGTGGGAAAAATTTCAAAAACTTTGACTTCACAAACAAGATAATAAAGCTTTAAGTTGGAAGAAAACATTTTTTTCCCTCAAACAACCCCAATATAGCTAATAAAGTTTGGCTCCTCATAGAATGAATGTGATTTGAGAACTAAAATTTGTTTTTTGGGGACAATTGTATGCCATATATTATTAGTTATATATATGCCAAATTTCAAAAATTGATGTATATTTTGCCTAAAGATGGCCCAAAAGATGGTGAATTGCCAAAGCTTCCAAAATCCAAACTTCTAAAATCCTAAACCACTTCACTTAAGACTATAGGGTGAAAGTTGCTCAAGTTGATATCTCCAATAAATAGTATTGCAAACTCCATCATGGCATTATTGACTTTTCTAAATAAGAAGATGCTTAATCTGCATATCACCATTGTAATCTATTTTGGTAATTTCTTGCTATTTTTCCTTGATGTGAGTTTTAAGCATGACAATGATATTGTTTGAAATTGAATCTAGTTAATGAAATGAAGCTTATCAAGTGCAGTTTCTACTTCAATTGGAAATTTTGAAAAATTTATAAATTTTAATGTTTTATAGAAATATGAACTTTGGATATCACTATGGTTTATTGCTCTTCTAATTTTAGAGTGAAACGGTAACATTGATTTATACCATAATGTTATATATTATAATATACATCTATGGTGAAAGTTTCAAAATTCTTTGAGTATGTTTTGTATTTGATATGAATTTTGTTCCTTACTTTCTTAAATTTGTTCATTGCTTTCTTCAAAAATTCTCAGTAAGTTCAAATGTTCCCCAAAAAATTTGAAAATTTTATGAATTTCATAGTACACATATGATTTCATCACTAAAAAATCATTGTAAAAATTTCCTTTCACATCTAATTGCAAAATGGCAACAAATGTAGTGATAGATAGTAAGGCTTGAAATGAATGGTTATAAGCTCATCCTTCCAAGGTTAACCCTTGAAGGATGTAACCCTATCACTAAGGTAGTCACCAAAACTACTTTGATTATTCACTACCACAACAAAACATGGGATGTTTTAATTAAGGTTTTTGGTATAGTCCTAATCATAAGATTTTAAATAATGACCTTCCAAAAGATTTTTAAACAAAAGTTTATTAGAAACAAATGCATCCTTAGTAAATTTTTTACTCAAAATCTCCTAAAAAATCATTATTTTAAAATCTTACTACTAGGAGTATACTAAAAACCTCAATTAAAACAACCCATGTTCAGTTGTGGTAAAGTATTGGACCTATAGGTGCATTCTTTGTTTCTACAATGAACAATCTAGTCATCCATCAAACAATTTTCAGCCTCACAATCCTTCACAAGCCTTAAAAGTACTTGGATCCCCTAAAAGCAAAAGTTATTTTCTCTCGCAAGACTTTTTGAAAACTCATAGTTTTTATACATCTCTCTTTTTCTTTTTCAGTCATATGCCTTTTCTCAAGGTGCAAAAGTTTAGTCGGCACCGCCCCAGCAATAAGTGGCGTGGTACAGTTTCTCCGAAATATCTCATGAACAATTTCTTTCTGTCTGCAACTCCATGGATTGGTCAAGACTTACAGACTACAGACAGTCGGTTTTGGGCTTTTTAGGGTTGAATCGGATATGCTAGAATAACTGGTTTCAGAAGTTGTGGTTCCGATGAGCGCTTGTGAGCCTCCGGTTCCCGATTGAGAGCGGTCCCGGTTGTGATTTTCATAATGAGCTCAATTCGAAAAGCTCACGTAATTGTGCCAAAAATTCATATTCAACTACCCACCAAGTATTCAGCAATAAAAAAAAGTTTGGGTACAAGTTGGGTTTTTTCTTTCTAATTTTGGCCACTGCCAAATGTGGGTATTGATGAATGATGATTGTGAGCAACAGAGCATCTGAAAACATCTGTTGCATTGTACTGTACAGACGAGAGGTTTGGGTCCTGGGGATATGAGCCACCTTGTTTTGAGACTTTGATAGTGGAGAGCGCGGCCCGCAACGGGGCCCGCAACTTTCACGTACTGCTTGGCTCACACGCTATTGAATTGGAAGTCTCTTCCAAGTCCCGCGTGAACATGACGCTGTCCTTGTAGCGACTGTTCTGGTCGTATATAGCTTTTGGGCTTTTGCTCTTGAAGCTCAGAGGGTGGTAATGTGAGCTCTTGTTCGGTTAATTTCTTGTGGGAGTGGGTGCTTTGGTTGCGCTTGACTGGGATCGGAGAGAGTTTGAATTGTGGAGATCGGTAGAGGAATTTTGCTGGAATTGGTCGTTTGCTTGGCATTCCATTTGTTTTGTCGGTAAGTGGAGTTTTTTTTTTTTTTGTGTGTGTGTGAGAGGATTCCGTGACGGATTGGTGAGGAGGAGTTCGTCATAGTTCACGGGTCGTGCTTCTGGAGTCTTCTGTTTACAGTCTCCGAATTGGGCTCCCCACAATTCTGAACTCTTAAATCTCGTCCGAAAGTACTACAGTGCCACATTTGGATTGCGAAATTTTCTCCTTTCTTTCCATTTTGAGCCTTGCACGCCCTCTACATTTTTGAGAACAAAAATCTCGATTTAGCTTTTGAATGTACTAGGGTTTACCAGATTTCAACTGCGAAGTTTAGTTCTATCAATCGCTACGATTCAGAGCCCCCAATTCTTGTCAAATATGCTAGCCTTCACATAAATTTTCCAAGTCTCGTTTGAGAATTGCTACCGACAAGTCTCGCACTCTGAAACCCTCACTGTTACAATCCCTACTACGTCCATCCCTTGTCGATACTTAAAATTGCGTTGAGAATCGCCTTTTTCTTCAGAGCAATCTTGACACCCCCCCTCTAAGGTTGCTGGTGAATGCTCTGAGGTAGAGACACATGGTGATGGCGACCAACTTCGGCCCGCTGACCACCGGTCGCTACATGTACAGCAGCACCTCGCAGTCCATCGACCCGGAGCTCTTCCTCCACTCTTGGAAGGCGCAGGGCTCCAGCGGCACTGGCAAGCTCGCGCTCGCGGAATACAAGATCTGCCCGCCTACCAACGGCCGCGCCTACTTCCACATGCTACTGGACGCCTCCGGCTCCACTTGGCAGCGAGTGAAATCGGGCGACAAGAAGCGCGTGTACAAGCACCTGTTCCAGCACTTCGCCGACGTGGTCACCAAGGGCGACACGTTCCGCCCGCACGACATGATTTGCGTCTGGTCCTTCAACAAGCGCACCACGCTGCTCTGCGCTGTGGAGCGCCGCCACTTCCCCGCGCAGCTCGACTCCATCCGCGCGCTGTACAAGAAGGAGCTCAACGGCGCCGACTACAAGGAGACGCGGCTGTACGACGCCGTGGCCGTGGTCATGGACGCCATCCGCGAGACGCACAAGGAGCACCCCGAGGCCGACTTCTTCCTGGTGCCGTTCACGGACGGCGTGGACAACAAGAGCGAGAGCGTGACGCTGGAAGGGATGATGCAGCGGATGAACTCGCTCATGGGCAGATTGCACACGTTCTTCATCACCGTGAACTTGCCGCGCGATTCCGAGCTGCTGCGGCGCCTGGTGACCCAACAGAGCGAGATCACGCACCACGACTGCGAGAGCGCGGAGCCCAGCGAGCTGGCGCGCGCGTTCAACACGCTGCGCGAGTGCGTGAAGGCGTTTTTGCTCATGGCGTACACGAGCGGCGACGCGATGCAACTGACGCGCATCGCGGACTACGGGCGCTCCAAACAGGAAGTGGCGCACCGCATGATGGTGCTGCTGTCGCAGGAGATGCACAACACGTCGCTCATGGAAGGCTGGAACTCGCTGGCCAGCCTCGGACCCGCCTGAAGAGCTGCGTACGTATTGAATCCAAGCTTCACATAGATGGGCTCCATTTGCATTCCCTTGAATTCTTATTAGTGTAAATATTAACGAGTGTTCTGGTAGTATTTGGGCTCCAGTGGAAACTTTCAACCTCCACATGGAATCATCAAGATGTACCCGTTCTTCAATTGCGGTGGCTCTCTGCATTGCCTCTTTTAGTTATTAGATGATTAGGCTTGTACATTATTACCCATTTCACCGCTAATGGCGTGCGAAAAAACCCCCAAATCGGCTGTTTCCGTATCTGTAGGAGTAGAGATTCGTCAGTTAGGGAGTTTATTTCAAGGATAGGTACTATTGCCACTGCTCACATGTACTGGATCTAATCAAAGGAACTAAAGTACTTGAATCCGAAATTCTCAAAATTTCGGTAAGGCTTGTTCAAAAGAATTCAACCAAGAGAGTCATTTCTGGTATACATTCCATGTCTTCTACGAAAGCCTAGTTTTGTTTCTGAATTTGAAACGATACAATTTCGGTGTACCTGGGTACCACCACTCTTCTTTCGGAAAGTGTCTGTAATGTTGGAATGTGAACATTGAAATGTAGTCACATTAGAATAACCTGCTAGGGAGACAAGGACACCTAACCACTTTCCAACATTCCTGGAGTTTTGAAATTGATGCGATACGTGTGACTTCATCGAACCATGAGTTTACGCAGATTCAAAACTGGTAAGGGACAAGTCTAGTTCGATTACTAAATGGGCAATATTTGCACGCACCGAGGGATAAACAATTCACAAACTCGATAGCAAATGGTCACCATTGATTGTCAATTGGCTTCAGCAAAACATTCTATTACACAGAGATTTCCTCCTGCTTAGCCCCCTGTGACACCTCACCTGAGGATGCAATATCGCGTCACCACTTCATGGATTTTAATTGAAGTGGCCAACATATTTTCACGAGAGACAATGGTGCCTTCGTTGCTAGAATTGGTTGATCACGTGTTATGAAGACAATTAACCCCCCGCAATCAATCGAGACTGCAGAATCTGATTAAAGAAGCTCATGTTTGCCAAACTTCATGAAGATGTCGTCCGTCAACCATTGATTGAGTTTAAGAATTGTTTCCACCATTTGGCATTCATCCATTGAAAAGCCTGACGCAGCACTCTTTCATTGTAGAGAGGACAGAGATATTAAGTTAAGCCTCGGTGACTCCAGCAGTTGCGCGCAAAAGAAGCTCCTGCAAGTGAAGAGGTGAGGACCCCCGTTTGAGAGCACAAATGACAAATTGCAATGATGTTGGCTTTAATTTGTTATGGGTTGCATGTTGGGTGTTGAAGAAATGTGCTTGCAATAGAAATGCTACGTCCTTGAGGGATCTACCGGAGCGTTTCCCTGATGGCTGCGTCCAAAGCAAAAACTGTCACATGCTTGCTTGCTTGCTTGATTGTGGGGATACTAGATATTGAGTACTTATAAACAATGCCGAATCAATCTTATCAAATCCTTAGATTCCATCCGAAAAGAAGGGCACTGACTCGCTGAGAGCAGCTCCCTTGCACACTTACTTTAACCCGTCAAGGTTTTTGACTATGTTTTTGCCAAAACTGCTCCAAAACTGCCATTTATAGTACAAGTTTCAAATTGTAGGAAAAAAACATTTTTGGACACATACAATCATAGAATCTTGTAGTACGTTGGTTTGAGAAGATGTGAAGAAAATTTCAGAAATTTCCACCATATAGATTGCAAGATATTAGTGTTTGAAGTGACAAAAATCTTTTTTTTGACCTTACGAACATCCAAGCAATTGCACTTCCCAAGGTCAAATCATTATTAAAAAAATGACAAAATGGTTGTAATGCTTTGGATTCATTCTTCAAGGTAAGTTGGATACATGCTTGAAAAAATTAAGATCACTTGGAATTGTACAACATATAGGAAAAAAATATTAGGTAGAAAGATGCAGTAGAGAATGATTCAAAATACTAAATTGTTAACAATTTAGTTATGGAATTGAAAAATGCCAATTCCGATGGTTGTAATGTTGTAATAAACAATGTCCACCTAATGTTTTTATTTTTTTTTCAAAAATATTGAAAATTGAGTTAAATAAAGAACTTCAAAGTTTATTTCATAGTAGAGATTCTATAACTACCTAAAAACTATCCACAACTAAAATTCCTCATAACTTTCATCTCGTTACTCAAAATGGAATGATTCAAAGCTTTCTATGTTTATATAAATCTAAAGAACCAATTTTTGATTTTGATTTTTTTTCAAATGATTTTTAAAGAAGTTTTTTTAGGTGTCTGGGCTGCCCACCATGCAATAAAAACTACATATCATACAACAACTTTTTAACCATGTAGTCAAAATTTATAAAAATTGTTGGGCTTGAAGCTACTCTTCGGGCACATATTGTGTGAAAAATTCAAAAAAAAATTCCATTTATAGTGAGCTGTCCAAAATTGTTATGTTGCCAAGAAATGCAATTTGGTTCTTTAGGAGGTTAAATATACTAGGCGTGACCGGTATTGTTGCAAGAAGGTGGAACTTTCAAGCTCCATTGCATCATTACTAAAGGCTCTCCAACTTTCCTAGGCAATGCTACGATGCTTTGTCCACGCCACTTGTGAGGGGGTTTGCATCCATGAAAGAATCAATGCAATGATTCAACCCTTTGTCTATGGAAGAATCATTCTCTACCCTAATGTCATTGATGATGTAAAACAAGTTGAAGAAGGTGTTGCCGAGGGGTAAAGCTTGAATTGCACTAAGCTTGTTTTGGAAGAAGGGGAGATAGAACCACAACTAGCCTGTGACGTTGATTTGGTGGAGTTGCTCTTAGTACTTTAATCTGGGAAGGACACCAAATTGTGACACTAAAAAATGACCTAATTTTGGGCCCACAGGTGCATTCTTCATTTTTATAATGCTTTAGAAAGTCATCCATCAACCATTTTTCAACCTTAGCATCCTTACAGGGTTAAAACAATGTCAAAACAATGAACATTTTATCGCACCAGTACTCCTCATCAGGGCTTTTTCTTTTGGCGAAATTTTACCAGACTATTAGAAATCTGACCTCTTTGGCTTCATCCCTCCAAAAAATGGCCTCTGTAGTGCTGCCAACATGGAGGACACTAGTCCAAAAATAAAGCCCTGCTTCTCATTAGAACACCCACCTCTCCAAATTGGACATACTACAACAATCACTTGGCATCCATCTACACATCCAATAGGGAAAAGACAAAACTTAATTCTTCAAAGTTGGGACGTTAAAACCTCAAAAATTCAGGTCTAGAGTTCAGTCTATCTACAAGACCCAATTGTACAATCAAGTCCAGTCCATTTATGAACTACTTGTTTGAGCTGTGCGCATTTCGTTGCATAGCGTGGAAGAGATTTGGAATTTTTCATCTTGCATTATTTATTCTCAATTCTCACACAATCCCGCTCAAGCCTACCAATTTTCAATTAAAAAAAAGCAAAATTTCATTTTTGGTGAATTTTTGAAGTCAATTTTCATGGTTATGTAAAATTGGTGATGAATTTTTTTAATTCAATTGCATAAATATGTAGGGAACATCCATATGCACATCTTTCATATTAATAAAAAGCACCCCATTAAATAACAAAAATACAAGCTCCCAGTAAGGGCTCAATTGAGGCATCATATGACCAAACTTTGTGAAATAGATATCTCTATATTTTGAATTAGATCTTGGCAAAGTAATTGTACCACCATGCTCAAATGTACCAAATTAGTTACCACATGAGTGGCAAATAGAAAAATCTAATTATAACAAAGAAATATCTATTCTTACAACATTTGGACATTGTCATCCTAACACTTAAAACTCTATAGAAAGAGTTGTAAAACTTTTTTGGAGAAAGTTGCTTAGGGTAAGATGTGCCTACATATATCCACAATCAAACTTTAGAAATTCGCCACCAATTTCTTGCAATAAATTATCTTGTAAAACCATGAAAATTAACTTTAAAAATTCACCAAAACTAGAGATTTGATTTTTTGAAGTTCAAATTTCATAGGCTTGAGTGCAATTGCGTAAATTATGTCTTCCAAAATCTATCAATTATATTGTACATTGTAAGAGAAAATTTGAATGGCTCAAATAGGTAGTTCGTTAATGAACTGGACCCGACTGTACATATTAGGGCTTAGGATTCTTGCATGTTCATGTACAAAGATTAGGAAAGTTGTGAAGATTTTAAGGTTGTTCAATATCTCCGTTGCACTAGGCCACAAAAATAAAGCTTTGAACAAAACTACAGGCTGAGTTTATGGGATTTTTTGAACACTTGTAGTGTTTATCTTTGAACAACAGTTTTGAAGTTCTTTTTAAAAAAATGACGAAGTAATGTATCCCTTTGAGACTTTTGTTTTCAATGTTTTTCATCAAATGAGAAAATGACACCTGTACTTGTTTTAAAATTCATATTGGATTTCCACTGTTTTTGACAATTTTGTCAGTTCACTATGTACTCAAAAGAGAGAGAGAAAGGCACTGTTTTATGTACCCCCAACTTCTGTCCAGCCCATTAACCCCTGAACGTCACAAGGGATGAAAAACGTCCTCACAGTCTAAAAAGTCAAATTCAAAGGGCTGCAACTTTTGCATCCAATGTCCAAATTCAATAAAACTTGTTGGAGAAGTTGCGCATACTAGTCTAGTTTGTGTGATAAAAATTTTAGATCAATAAAAGATGTATAATAGTTTTGAGAGCCAATCAAAGTTCACAGGTTCAATTTGAGCTCATCAAACTGCATTTGATGGTTGCAACTTTGGGGGCTTGTATCTTTGTAATCTAATGTTGGTTTTCAATCAAATTTGTTGGGTTTTGTTTCCACTAAAGTCTAATTATTGGGGTAAAGTTTTCATGTCAATCCTAAAATCTCTATATTTACTATCTTTGTACATGGAAAAAATTTCCATCACCTCATATTCTTCACCATCTGCTCCAAAATCGCTTAAATGATCAGCTATTGGTGCCTCAACCTTACTGCTACCCCAACCCAGCCTCAAACCAGGTAATGGTCATGTTCTATATTTAGACTTGGAGTGTTGACATAAAATTCTTGAGCACTTGTGAATATATGACTTCTACTGATAGACAGTTGGTGTTATTATCATAAATACAGTAACTTACTCCACTAAAAAAACATTCATTCATGTGATCATCTTCAACAGGAATAAGTTCACCCTTAAACGTCAAGGCGGACATTTTGCGTCTGATGGATGATAGAAGATCTCCCTATGTAAGATAGAAGTGCAACTATTCATCTTTGGAATTTTGTAAGAAAAAGGGAGATCTTCTACAGTAGTTTATCTTGCAATGAGTGCTTTTACAAATTTTTAAGCCAATGCTTCACACAATCATAAAAACTGATGATTTCCAAAGTCACCCCGTTGTCCTTTAAGGGTTAATGAGGAATTGCTCTAATGCAATGCTTCCATCCTCATCAAGGTGGGTACAAGCAGTTTTTTTCATTTTTTATGAAGTACCAAAGTGGCAATATAAATTGTTAGAGTGGTGCTCCAAATTTCAACATTTGTCCATATATTGGATAGAAAATATTACATTAACATATGTCACATATCCATAATTCTATTTTCATCTACAATCTAACAATTTCATCCAAGATTTTTTTTAATTTAAAGTTTTTTTGGAGAAAACTTCATGATTTATTGTCAAATTATTTTTTTTTGGTGCAATTTGGCACTATAAAGCCCCCCCAAAGCCTTGATGGATACTCGCCAAATTGTCACTTTGGACTACTATGTCTACTTACTAACTTAACAAATTTTTGTTGGCAATTGAAAAGGAGGTTTTAGTGCACCAAAGAATGTAACATTTGGATATTGTATTCAAAAGTTAGGAAGGGTCAATGTTTTTTTTATGGTAGATGTTTTAAATTATTTCTTCAACATACATACATATTGATTTTAGAGATGTACACATAGTAATGATGGTGATTTTAGGCAAGGTGCAAGTTTAGGTGTACCCACCTTACAAGGACATTTATAAGATGCATTGGTTGTCATATTATTATTGTTATTAACTCCTAAAGGACCAAGGCCTTACTTCTGCCAAAAAACACTCAAAACTACCATTTTTGTAGCAAAGAATAAAAAAATTTGAAAATTATTTTTTTTGCACATCCAACCATAGTATCTTATACCTTATTAGTATGAGAATGTGTGGAAAAAATTTCAAAAATTTTGACTGCATTAAAATTAAAAGATATTTGCATTTAAAGTGAAAAAACAATTTTTTTAGTACCTTGTGGGACTGGATTATTTGACTTTGAACTAATTTTGCATTAACTTAAATTTTTTGCACTATAGAGTTTTGAGCCTTTAAATCCTTATTGTGGGAAATTGATTTGAGAGTCTAGAGAAAAAAAATTCAAAACCCCCCTTAATTTTCATGCTTAAAAAAATTGTTAAGGAGAAGTAGATATGAGAAAGAAGAAAAATTTAAATTATTGATACCTTTAAGATGGAATTAAAATGCACTAATCCCAATGGTGAGATTGTTCTAGCAAGCAAACAAAATCATGCAAAAAAAAATTTCAGAAAAATTGTAAAAATTGCATTCAGAAATGAATTCTATAAGTTATTTTTTCAGGAAGATGCTTTAATTGCTCAAAAAACAAGATTGTCCATAACTTTCTCATAAAAAGTCCAAATGGAATGAATCAAATCTTCTCATGTAGACAAAAATATAATCTATGAGAAAAAAATTTAGAAAAAAAAATTCAAATTTTTGAAATTTTTTTTGCTGCCCCCTCTCCCCCCATTTTGAGCTTATTTGGGAATAACTTTTGTTCCCGGGCATCAATTGAAAAAAAATTATATTCCCATGAATCTCATCAGTTTTTCTATCTTCAAAAAAAGTTTCAAAAAATCATGACAAAATTTCAGCCCGTAGGTACTTGTCCAAAATCCAATTTGTCCTTGAAAGGGACAATAGTCTTTTAGGGGTTAAAGTTCCAAGCTTCCAACTAGCTAAGGTGGAGCCACCCATTACTAACTTGGGCCCTATTGGCAATCTATAGGATATCATAAATTCAACAAATACTAGGACCAATTTCCAACCATTGATTCTTGGTTTCTGATCATCTTCTGTCCATCAATGTCATAGTACATGTCCCTAGTTAGTTTTGAGTGCCAAATTAATCTTTGAATGACCAATTATAAAACACTCTAGACATTAGTTATGGGTTTGAACCAACTTTTGGCTTCTAAAATTCATACTAATTTTAATTTCCAAAATAAAATTACCAAAAAATTGTAGTTCTTATAATTTCTATCATTCTATAGGACAAAAATTTGCATCCCTTTATATTGTTGTAGACCATAAGGATGAGCATTTGAATGATCGGTTATATATGACTATTCATTTAAAGATTACTTTGGAATACAAAATTAGGGACATGTGTCATGACATTGATGAGCTCAAACTCAATGTATCATAATGAAAAGAAGCATCATATATCAATAAATATGAACAAATTTCAATCTCTAAGATATTTAAAAGAATATATAAAATAGTGAGTACTATTCACTTACTTCAACATCTTTCAAATTGTTATAAAAGATGGGTGTAGACTTTCAAGGTTTTATATTTATTGATATATGATGAAATCAATCTTTAGTTGCGCAACTACATCTTACTACATCTACTTCAATGGATTGCTTTGTGAAAACAAATAAAAAAGATCAATTGAATAAGCATTCAAATTAAGTTGGAATGCAAAATTAGCAAGTCATTTATTAACCCCTAAAAGACCAAATGACATTTTTTAGCAACATAGCAATTTTGGGCAGCTCATTACAAATGGAATTTTTATTTTTTTTCATTGAAATTTTCACACAACATGGGCCCAAGGAGTAGCTTTAAGGCCCAACAATTTTCATAACTTTTGACTACATGGTTAAAAAGTTATTGTATGATATTTGATTTTCAACATTTGGCAGGTAGTCTGGGCAGCAAAAAAACTTCTTTAAAAATAGCTTTGAAAAAATTGAAAAAATTGAAATTGGTTCTTTAGATTTATTTATATATGAAAGATTTGAATCATTCCATTTTGATTAATGAAATGAAAGTTATGAGGAATTTTAGTTGTGAGTAGTTTGCGAGTAGTTATGGAATTTATACTCTAAAATAAACTTTGAAGTTCTTTATTTAACTCGATTTACAATATTTTTGGAAAAAAATAAAAACATTCTGCATAGGTGGTTTATTACAACATTACAACCATTAGAAATGGCATTTTTCAATTCCATAAATAAATTATTAACAATTTAGTATTTTGAATCATTCTCTACTTCTTTCTACTTTCTATTTTTTTCCTGTACGTTGTACAATTCCAAATGATTTGAAAATTTTCAAGCATGTAGCCAACTTGCCTTGAAGAATGAATCCAAAGACTAACCACCATTTTGGACATTTTTTCATAATAATCTGACCTTAAGAAGTGCAGCTGCCCGATTTTTTGCACAGACAAAAAAAAGGATTTTTGTTACTTCAAACACTACTATTTTGCAATCTACACAGTGGAAATTTCTGAAATTTTTTCTACATCTTTTCAAACCAAATTAATATAAGATCCTATGGTTAAATGTGTCAAAAATGTTTTTTATTCAAAAAATTTGGTACTTGTAGTAGAGATGGCAATTTTGGAGCATTTTTGGTGAAAACATAGTCAAAATTCTTTAGTAGTTAAGGTAGGACCAACCATTCTTGGCCATAGCCCCATATCCAATGTAAGATAGGATGTTCTAAAAGCACACAAGTTCTAAAATTGCCCACCTCCTAAAATGTACACTATTTGTACATGTTGCTTTTAGATAGCCTTCAAAAATGTACAAACAATGTACATTTGAGAAGGTGGGCAATTTTAGAGTCCTATGGCATTTCAACTTCAAAATTTCATAACTAATTCCACAAAGCTTTAAAAAATCTGAAACAACTTGGGTTAAATGTCAATTCCACTTGTCTTTCAAGGAAAATTTACTAAAAAATATTTTTAGAAGCTTCACTTCTCCAAAATTGAGCTTCAACTCTTGAATAGGTAGTTTATAGACCTCCTACCTTAGCTATTTGCAACCAAGGTTGAAACAGATTTCCAACCAAAGCTTGGAGTTTTTTTTTTTCTCCTTTTCAAGGTTGAGACTAGTAAGGTGTCTCAAAGTAGTAAGCAAAAAAGTAGGAAGTAATGAGTGAGAAATTAGTTCTTGAATGATTTGAATTGAAAGACTTTACATATTGAACATGGGTTGAGACCAACTTTTGGCTTCCAAAACTTATAGTAATTTCAATTCAAGTGATTAAATTATCAAATTTTTGGCAATCTCCATTGTTTCTATCTTTGCACCTCCAAAAATATTTGGTTCCCTTGCACTACTCAAGATCATGTCCACAATTGTTTATTTGATCAGTTATGGGTGGTTTCATTATAACTCTTGTGATCAATTCGAAAGCATGAGCAATAAATTACTTTTGCATGAGTTAATAAATTGGTTTTGTATGAGTTGATCACTATGTGCAAAGGACTCTTCAATGTCTTCCTTTGTCAAGCAAGCTTTATTGTACCACCTTCAATATGTAGCAATAACTTTTTTTATATCCCTTCTAAACAATCTAATTATCCACCACAATTGACGTGGATGTTAAATATTGATTAAAAAACTACAATTTGAAACTCATCAATTTTGTAGGAAGTGTAAATGGTTTCAAAATTGGCTGCATATACTTGGTGGGTGTGGGATACTACTTTGTTCAAATTAATCTATAAATGCACTAGGGGACCAAGAAGGTCCTCACATAGTTTCAAGTCTAATTCAAAGTATTGTAACTTTTGCATTGAATGTCCAAATAAAACTTGTTGAAAAATCTATGCTCTTTTTTCTAGTTTGTGTGGTAAAATTTTGAAATCATTCCAAGATGTACTAATTTTTTGTAACCCAATCAAAGTTTAGAGATTCAATTTGAGTTTACCAAACTGCTTTTGATGGCTACAACTTTGGAGCCTTTTATCTCCTTCATCCACAATTTATTTTCAATAAAATTTATTGAGTTATGTTTCCCTTGTATTCTAGTTGTTATGGTAAAAATTTCATGTCAATCTAAGTTGTTTCAAATTATAATGTTTGGGAGCAATTCAAATTTCATTATCTCGACATTTTTGAACTTTAGTGGCTTGTTTCTTCTTTAAACAATGTTTGTTTCCAATAATTTTTTTTGTAAAAGTTGCACATACTAGTCTAGTTTGTATGGCTAAAATTTCATATGAATCCAAGAAGATATGAGTGATTGAGAGGCATTTTAGTAGAAGGTGGTTCAACCTTGGATGTGTTTTTTGTAACATTATTTGCTAATTTTTGACATTTCAAAGCCATTTTGTAGACATGATGAGTCAATTGATTGATATTTTATTTTACCAACGTGTTTGTGTACTACTTTTGAATCATTCTATAATTTAAATTTTTTGCCTTTGAATAGGTTTAGAAATCAAATTTCACCTCCAAATGTATTGCCAGGAAAATTTTAACATCCTTTTTCAACACTAAAATATTATAATTTTGCACTCTATATAGCCAAATGACTCCAAACTTGATTCATGTCATGTACAACACGTACACTTGAGATTGTATAGTTGAGATTCTATACCTTTATGACATTTAGATTTATAACACTTCAAAAACAATGATGTTTTTGAACCCCAAAAGCCCTTGGACTTTTAGAGGTGCAGCTACACTTGAATTCTATAGCTTTGAGTTCAAAAATCCAAAAGTATTATGATATGGGTTGTTTCATTTTCTAACGATCATATTTGTTACTAATATCACATTTTGCAACAAATCTATATATTAAATGAGTTTTTTTGTTTTTTTGTTATAGTGAGATCTCTTAGATTATGTATTCCATGGGCACATTTTTTTGTACCATCAAGAGTTTTTTACAAGGAAGAGTGCACAAACGTTGTATTGTGGCATTTGGATTTACATGTGAAAGATATTGAATTTTGAAGTTTTTATTAATTAAAAAACTAAAATAATTGTATTGTATTGTAATACTATGGTAGTGGCACCAAACATACTAATATACCCTAAGTTTATATTCATTAACCTACATTAGTAACAAATGCTAGAAAGTTGCATAATTTGAATTGGAAGAGAAGTATCTTCCTTTATCTTTGCTAGGAACTTAGAATTTTGAAAATCTAGGATAATATTTAATACAAAAAGTCTTCGATCTAACTTAGGTAGAATGGTACCAAACATAACATTTAGCAGTAGTGAGAAAGACTACCTTCTTTTGGATGGAATGGTGTAGAATATTCTGCAACATTTCAACCTTTGGATGATATGTTGTAGAATATCTCACACCAGCCTCAGTAGCTAAGGGGATACATGTCACAATTTGTCAAAAAATGTAATACATTTCAATTGAGTCTTTGGAATTGCAAGTATACACTAATTGGGGCCATGGTAAAACAAGCTTCTTAATTTTTACATAAAACATAAAAACTTAAAACATTCAAATCATTGAAAAAAACAAATTTAATGACTGAATTATGGTAGAAATACCTATACCCAACTAGGGTTTCATACCCAACCTATAGCGTGTAGCTATTTCCAACCAAGGCTAAAACAAATTTTTAACAAAAGCTTCTAATGTTTTTTGTTTTTTTTCAAGGTTGGGAATAATAAAGTGATGACACATGTCCCAAACTAGTGAACAAGAAAGTAGGAAGTAATGAGCAGGAAAGTAGTTTTTGAATGACCAGAATTGAAATACTCTAGATATTGGCTATAGGCTTGGACTACTTTTGGCGAGACTTTGGGGGTCCTAAAAAACATAGTAATTTCAATTTTTTTGGAAATAAAATTACAAAAAACTGCAATCTCCATATTTCCTATCTTTCTACATAGGAAAAATATGCATCCCCTCATATTGCTCATCATGTGTTGCAAAATCACTTAAATGACCAGGTATAGGTGATTCTACCTTACTTCTCTTCCAAAGTCATTTTTAATTTATGTTTTTAATTATGAAAGTAAGCTCTTTATAAATGTATAGGTGAAACAACCCATGTGGGGTATGTAAATGAAAATTAGCAGGAGCTTTTGAACCACTTTTAGTTAAATCAAAACTAGGAATTGTATTTGAAGTAGAATTTCAGATCTCGTTTAAGGATGGTCAAATAACTATTCTCAAAAAACTTTGAACTAGCAAAAGTTAGAAAATCAAGTTAAATATTTTATGCAAAAATACGTTTGAGATTTTGAACCTCTAATCAAAAGTTATGAACAAATTTTAGAGGGATTGGAAGGGACATTTTCGATGACATTTCCAAACATCCTCTCTAAATTTTGTCTATAACTTTTGATTTGAGACTTGAAATCTCAAATGAATTTTTGGAGATGAAATTTAACTTGATTTACCAACTTTTTATAGTTCAATTTTTTTTTATAAAAATTATTATACTGTGCCTAAATGAGGCAAGAAATTCTACTCCAAACATAATTTTTACATTTTGATAATGAGTGGTCTATATTCCAACTTAAAATTATCTCGTACCCTTTGAGGACTCATGATGGACTCATTTCAACATAAAAATGATGTTTCCATCTAACATTCCAACAACTGCCAA
Source organism: Climacium dendroides (assembly GCA_950106755.1). Lineage (NCBI taxonomy): Eukaryota > Viridiplantae > Streptophyta > Bryopsida > Hypnales > Climaciaceae > Climacium > Climacium dendroides. The sequence continues at coordinate 18,795,144 of OX467090.1, read as the reverse complement.
TGATACAATCCCTTCATTTTATTGTAAAAAATTATTTTTCATGCTCATAGTTAAATTGCAATGATATTTGATTAAAAGGATTCTTTAGATTTTTAACAAACCATCTTTTTTTTAAGCTCACAATCAATTGTTAATGTGTATGTTTGGTCTTAGAATTAGCAAAAAAAATGGAGCACAATATAAATGTACTGCCACTATCTCGATATTGATGCTTACATTAATAATACATGGATGAATTTTGTAGATGGATTTTGTAGATGAGGATTTTAGACAGGAAAAAACAACTTTATGGAAGGCCACTAAATGTTATGAACGATGAAGTTGCAATGCTTCTTAATATATCTACAAGTGTCTTAGATACTCCAAACTTGCATCAAACTAATGAAGCTTGTCAACATTCATTGCTTTGTGGGGGCTTTCAAATGTTGCATCTTATTTCCTTACAAAGTCCCAAAAGCACACTGCCTCAATATAACAAGTAAGGTAGAACTACTCATTTCTATACAAATTTGCTATTTGGGTACTTTGGAGAAGCTATTTGTCAACTTTCATATTTTTCAGAGATTGAAAAGTGTGAGAGAAGTCATTTGCAAAAAGAATGAAGACATTCTAACAAGAAGTGAATTTTTCATGATTTTTCAAAGGTGAAATGTTAAAGCATTAATAGACCCTTGTTGAAGTATGGGTAAACCCTTGTTAGCCATAAATGACACTGCAACCATTTCCTAGTTGATGAATGAAAGAGAATCTTTGTGTGTAGGATAGAAGTGCAACTATTCATCCTTTGAATTTCACATGAAAAATGAAGGTTTTGTATAGTAGTTTGACTTCCAATGAGTGCTTTAGGATTTTTTTAAACCAATGTCAGAAGGGATGATTTCTACAATTACAAGCCCATCCTTTAAGGATTAAAGTATGAACTGATGTGTGTGAACGGGGAGTTCTCTAACTATCACCAATAATAATAATTTGTCTCTGCCTCCGATGAGTTACAGGGCCACTAAATTGGAGAACTGAAAACCCCAGAAGTGTCAGTTTGCATTGGGGCGAAATTAACCCTTAAAAGACAAGCCTATTACCATAGAAATCATCCCTTTTGGCATTGTGTAAATAGCTGATTTAAAAAAATCCAAAAGCACTTATTGGAAGTCAGACTATTGTACAAGACCTCCCCTTTTCATGCAAAAATATCAAAGATGAATAGTTTCACTTTTGTCTTAGATACAAAGATTCTTTGTCATTCATTGACCAAAAAAAGGCCACAATGTTGTTTATAAATTAATTGCGTGGACGCAGATTCATTAAAATTCATGGTATGCATTCCAAATACAACTATTGTAGTGTGCTATATGCCATTGCCACAATATAGTAAAATAAAAATAAAAATAAAATTCTAATTTTCTAATTCATAAAAACTTTCAAATATAACATCTTTCATACTTTAGGTCCAAATGCCATGAAACAAACCCTATGCACCCTTTTTCATTGAGGGCTTTTTGATGGTATTGAGAATACAATTGGGGGACGTATGGTCCAATAGATCTCATTGTAACAAACCAAACCAAATAAATAAACAATCTAATTTAAAGTATGGACTAGTGTGCCACAATATAACAAAAAATAATTTAAATTATAATAATTTAAAAGATCCATAACTTTCACACCATAGATCCAAACACCACGAAATTGGCATGAATAGAAAGCTCTATGCATAAAGGAGTGCAAAGGCTTTTTTTTTTTGTGGCATTTGGACATGCCATGTGAAATTTATGATTTAAAAAAAATAAAAGATAATTTAAGAAGTTCATGCACCCTTCTTTGCAAAGAGCTTTTTAATAGTTCTGATTCTAAGAATGCTATTGGATGCCTTATAGTTTCTTAGATTTCAGTATGTTAAACAAAACAAAACAAACAACCTAACTTAAGGTATAGATAAAAGAAAAATCTAATGGTAAATAATTGGGTATTATCTATTACAACCCAAGAAAGCAAGTGAAAGCTGCAAGAAATTGGATAAGATGTCATTATAGCTGTGGGTCAAGTAAAGCATGTAGAGTAGGAGATACAAGGTACATAAAGCATTCATTTTAATTTGTTCAATTAAATTAGTTTGGGGAGATTAAACTTCGTGAAATATTTTTAGTAAAATTCCCTTGAAAGACAAATGGAAAATTAGCATCTAATCCATCACGAGTTGTTTCATATTCTTTTGGAGATTCGGAGAATTAATTATGAATTTTTAAGGTTATAATACAATATTCACTAAAAGTGTCACACAATTTGTACATTGTTGATGCAATAAAAAAGAAAAATATAATTTTGTGTTAGAAGATGTTTCTAGAGCTTGAATGCTTTACAACCCCCTATTTTACCTAAAATAGCTCCTTATTAATGCTTCCAGAACTAGTCTATGGAATTTAGTGCAATATGGTACCTTCAAGACAAACATGCATCAACTTCTGCTACCTTGACAATGAATAGTAAAAAAAATAGAAAAAAAAGGATTTTGCAAGTTGTGAAGGATTATTAAGAGTACTATAATACAAAATTGATTAAATAGATGCTAATTCTAATGTGGAAGAAGTTGTAAACTGGCTATCAAATTCTATTTTTTTTTGTAGTTTTGGCTAAAATGTCTCCATTAAAGGCCCTTTATTACAATGTACTAGTGGTGCAAGGATTTTTTGGGTAGATACTCACCTAATTTTAGTTAGTTTAGGGATTGTTTCCCCCTACTAATAGAGACCAATTACAGCCTCTTTGCATTTTAATATAGTCTAAAATGTAGAAGAGTCGAATTGGAGTTGAAAGGGGGTGGAATTGGGTTGAATAGTCACCATTTTGTAACTTTGAGGAATACCTCCAGTGGACAAAGATTTCTTCATTATTCTACCATTTGAAGGGATACTTTTGGATTATTGTTACAACTATGTAGGGGTTCAATAGAATTCCAAAGGCCATGCCAATAGTCCCTAGGAATATTGATAGGAAGCTATATATTTTTGCTTAGACCACCTAGAATGAATTTTCTTTTACTTTGCAAAATGAGTTGATTGGATGCATATAAAAAACTTTCACATTTGTTGTTTAATTGTAACCAAAAACTATGAAACAACTCAATGTAAATATTTGTAGTAACGAAAGGGTCCACAATGGGTATACAGAAGCTTACCTCATTCTAACTCTCAAGTCTCGATTGATGGCCCTTCTAGGTGTAAGTTCTAAACAGTAACGTAAACCACTAGGGAAATGTCCAGTTCATTTTGGGAGCAATTTCTAAGTCATAATTAGGGTTTTCCATCCCAATTACGTGGTTTTGCCTACATAATCAGGCATTACGGATTTTTCATCCAAAATCTTCTATTCATCCTAGGTTGTTTCATTCTCTCAAACCATTGATCTGTGATCACTACAAGAGAAAGTGTCCAAATTGACAAAAACTGGCCTGAATCAACTAGTCCTAATTGACAGAAAATTGACGAAAAATTGACAAGTTTTTGTCATTCTGAACAAAAAAGTGTCCTAATTAGGACCTAATTGAGGAATACCTCCAGTGGACACCAAGGTGGATGAATGTACAAATTGACCCCCATTGATGAGTAACTTAATTTTAACCCTTAAAAGATGGGTCTATGACTATGGAAATCATCCTTTTTGGCATTGTGTGAATAGTTGGTTTAAACATATATTCATTGGAAGTCAAACTACGATACAACCCCCCCCCCCCCCTTTTCATGCAAAATTTGGAGGATGAATACTTAGAACATCCCTATGCTTGGTGTAGCCAATTGGCCCAACTAGGGACCACTTGGCGAGTCCTTAAATGAGGCCAGGCCGGCGTGATGATTTTGCCCCACCCTAGCTCAGGCTACAAACACAAGGAACCAAATTTTTTTGAATTCTGAGGTGCCATCTCATGAGTGCCGATGAGACAACCTTTTTCAATTCCAAAGTGCCTTGAAATTTTGAATTAAATAATACTGAGTCAAAAAAATAATACCGAGTCATTGTGAAGCACTCTCCATTTGATTGAGCCTTCATCGAATTTGGCCGGGCTTAGCCATTTTTTTGCTTCGCCATGTTGCCGTGGGGCAATTAAACCGGCCACTTGCCCCAATTTGCATCATATCTTGCGTACGTGTAGGGATGCTCTTATGTCCTACATACAAGGATTCTCAATCATTCATTGAACAAAAAATAGTTGTAGCTTCATTTATAGATTAATTTGAATGCCATTCTTAGCTAAATACCAAGCGAGATGTTAAATACTTCCTAGAGCAATTCTCGTAGGCTGGGCCTACCATTGTTGCACATCCAGACTACCCTAGGAAGTTCAATCCTAAAAAGTTAATTCAAACATCTTCTCCCTACCCTTTGGTGTCTTCCTCACTTACTTTGTTGCAAGTCTATTGTAATCCTCAATTTTTCCCTGAGATTGATGAGAGACTCAAAGAAAAAAAGAGAGTGTGGTGACAACTCAAATGGAAGAACGAAGGAAGTGTGAGCTTAGCATTGTAGATAGAGGCATTGGGTGTTTCAAAACATAAGTTGCTATGATTTGCAAAGTGAATTCATCTTTTTTATTGTTGGCAAAAGACAATAAACCACATTGTAGCCTTCCTTGTAGCCTTCCTTGTTCACACTTCATCTTAATGAGAAGAAATTAACACTAGTATGAACAATACAAAAACTTTGTGAACAAGGTAAACTTTATAAGCATATTACAAAGCTAGAAGAAGAATTAGCTTCAAAAAATCTACAACAATGTTTTTAACCCCTAAAGTTCCATTGTCCCCTTGGGGGACAAAATGGATTTTGGGTAGGTTCCTATGGTCTCAATATTTGTTGTAATTTTCTGAATCTTTTAGTGAAGATAGGAAAACACATTAACTTTCCAAAAATATAATTTTAATTTCAATTGGAGACTCAAAGCAAAAGCCATTGAACAAAAAGTCCTTTTTTTTTGTTCGGTGGGAAAAAAAAAACTTCAAAAAAACTCAAAGTAAAAAATTAATTTTTTTGGTATAGATTATATTTTTATGTACATGGCAAGCTTTGATTCATTCCATATGTTATACAAAAGTTATGAACAATCTTGTTTTTTTGGGCAATTAGAGCATCTTCTCAAAAAATTATTTGTAGAATTCATTTTTGACCTCAATTTTTACAATTTTCCAAAAAAAGAAGTTTAACAAGGTTAAAATCTCTTACTAGAACAATCTCATCGTCGAGATTAGTGTATTTCAATTCCATCTTAGAGCTATTAACAATTTAGATTTTCCTTCAATATGGAACCTACTTTTACTTAACAATTTTTTAATGAACAAAATTCAAAAATCAATAGAGTAAAAATTATAAGTTATGAAGGTTTAAAGCCTAATGTTAAATCATAAGGTTAGATATGAAAAGAAAACTTCATAACTCATTGCTATAGAAATAGCAATTTCAAGTGTTTTTTGATAAAAAAGAGGCCTTGGGACTTTAGGAGTTAATTGAGCGTTTTTTGTTGAAAAGTGATGATTTTTTTGGTTGTTTTTGCTTTAGATGAATAAATAAAAATTCATCCATAGATAGCAAGTTTCATCCACTTTCATGGATGTAAATAGATTCATCTTTCCAGTGGTTATCGCTTTTTGCACTACCTACAAGTAAATGAAATTAACCTAGAAACGACAACAAGGCCATTTTGTGGCTTTGGGATGAATGATTCTTGAATTGTAGAGAGTTGGAAAGCAATTTTTCATCCACTTCTTTCTTGTTGACCTTCCATGTTGGGTCATGAAGATAATCTAGTTGAGTTTGGAGTTATGCTATTGTTTGTCTTCACATAAATGAGAAGTTACTAAAAGAAACAGATCACAAAATATGCTATTTTAGTGTAATTTAGAAAGTTGTTGCTCCTTGCTTTAAATCTGAAATTTCTCTACAAAAATGATATTTTTTGAATTTAAGCCCAACTAACAAAATAAAGTTCATTCACTCTAGTTTCTACTCCAATTTGAATTTTGAAAAAATTCCTAATAATCAATTTTTTATTGTAGTTTGAACTTTGGATGTATTTTCAATGTCTACTACGTTCTAATTATAGAATGGCACGGAAAATGAGTTACACCATGTTGTTCATCACTATAATATGCACACATGGTGAAATTTTCAGATTTTTTGAAATAATTTTCTATTTGATATAATTTTTCTTCATTATATCTACAAAAATTCACAAAAAATCATTTTGTTTAAAAAAAAATCTAAAATTTTGGTGAAACAAAGAAGACATTTTGTTTCATCTCTGAAAAATAAATTAAAATTTTTTCATACATATCTTGTTGCAAAATGGCAACAAACTGAATGATGACAGTGAAGCTTGAAATCAGTGGTCATAGGTCCGTCATTTAAGGGTTAAAAACCCTGATCTACAGTAGAATGGAGTGGTGGTGTTTCTGCCTGTTCCGTGTGGCTCTTCCTGTAGCTCTGTCTGGTGCCACTCCTCAGCTTCTTGCCCTTTTCTCGGCTTGTCGATGTGGGCAATTTCGTCTTGTTCTTCGTTCCTCGTAGGGCAGACACCGATCGAAATCGCGAACTCCTCAAAGCTCTTGTGTCCGAATTCCGAAAGTTTCTTCTGGAGGTTGGAACAAATCGACTTCGGCGTGAAGGGTGAGTCGCTATTCCCAATTCCTGACTTGCTTCCCGAGCAGTCAGTCGAGTCGCTCACAGGGTTCAGATCTTTCTTAGCCTACGCCGACGATCCAGCGGACGAAGTCGTGAAGCCGTTACATGCCGAACTACAGGCGCTTCTTAGCATACAAGCTGGCGAAGATCCAGAAAACCTGCGGCCAGGGGGAGTTCAACGATGCCAGTTATGTATTTCTGCAACGTAGCGATGAATGTGTGGATGTTGCACACATTGTCATCCACCGGAAGAAGAAGTTGGAAAAACAACAGACGTAGCATTAAGTCCGTGAACTGAATCAGCCAATAGAATCCAGCAACAATCAGTTGAGTAAGAAACAATTACACACACAGAGACCAAGATGTGCAATTTGTTACCCATATGTGGTTATGTGGGGTTTGAGAATTTCCTCATAAACAAGTCTTCACCAAGATGAAAGCTAGGATCCAACTACGTTTTTGAATGGCTTCCGTGGAACGATTGAATCTTGTGTATAGTTTTCTTGCTCTCTTTCGAAAAAATTTCCGAAATGCACTTGGGGCATTTTGTAGTTGCAGCACAACAAGTTGAAGAGCTCCTGTTGGACTCTCTCAACTTCTGCTGGGGCAACACTGCTGGGCCCAGCCCGCGAAAATTGCTCGTGGGGGCTACAAAAGTCGACACGGATGCCAAACATCCGGTGGATGATAGGGAATCGTCGTAGGACAACAGAAGCGCAATTATTCATCTTCGGAATTTTGTTGTGAGAAGAGAATGTCTTCTATAGTAGTTTGACTTCCAATGAGTGCTTTTGCTATTTCTTAAGCCAATGATTCACACAGAAATGAAAAGGAATGATTTCCAAGGTCATCCCTTCATCCTTCTTTATTCTTTAAGGGTTAAATACCATGGTCGGACGGTCCTTGATCCCAAACTCACTTTGAATTCCAATTTTTCAAGTTTTAAAAAATAATTAAAAAATAATTTTTTTAAACAAACAGAAAACCATTACTAAAGCACGGAAACAGTCAAGCCTGACGGCTGGACAAATGAAGAGATATGAGCAGGAGGGAGGGGGGAGGAAAGAGCAAACCTCAGAAAAATTCTAACAAGATTACCGTTCCTAGTAGCTAATAAGATATGTGACCGAAGCCAAATTCTATCGAATTTTGCCCACAGGCGAGTTGATTGTTGGGGACAATCAACTTCCCTTCTGAGTCTTCAGTAGAGCTGCACGTGCTGAGTCAAGCAAGGGTCCCACAGGGCTTTCCAAATGAGATGAGGCGGCCATTTTTCTTGGGCAATTTTCTTTTGAAAACAAATGAAACGGATATATTTTCCAAGATTTTCAAGGGAAGCGGGGGGGAAATTGGAGCTGGCTCCACCAGCGTCTTTTACTGAGTCGGTTCTAACATTAAAAAAATGGAGAATCCCCATTATGAGATTCTGAGCACTGTACCAGTATCGGCGCTGCATGCTGGCCGGCCCACGTGATCGATCAGTGCGCTTTCTCCGACTTCCGAGGAAGACTTTGGAGTCCTCAGTGAACCGCGTCCTCCTTGCCACCCCTTCACGCGATTCACCGTCACTTTGCTTCTCGAGTGCATCGCTCGGGGTTCGCTCTGCGGTCGTTTGGGCGACCTGGTGTTTGCGAAACTTCGTCTCAGTCTCGCACGTTGCGGTGCAGAGACGAGCTTGATTGTGTGGAAGTTGGCATACTGTTCCTGAGGAGGTTGTTTGTTTCGAAGACCTAGAGCTGTACTTCTCGTTCTACGACGTTGCAGTTGGTTGGCTGGAGTCGTTTGATTCCTGCTGCTGGACGAGCTTGGGATGTGAGGGTGCAAGCAATTGTGTGCGGCATCTGCTGCTGCTCGGAGGTGGTGGAGTCCTTGCTTATTTGGGTTCGCTGTGGAGTGAACACTTCGATCTGCTCAAGAGCACGCGGGTTCTGATTGTCGGTGTGTTGAAGAGATCAGCTTGGAACGGCTCTGCTGACATTGGCTGCGACGAAGTGCTCCTCTTCTCATGCAAAGAACGCAGCGATTTGTTGGTACCATTTCCTTCCTTCTTTCTCATGGGGTTGTAGATTTGGGGACAAAGAGATAACACATGTGCTCATTTGGGACATGTCTTTTTTGGATTGGTAAAATCATAATATAAGATACAAGTTATACTTTGTATAGAGGAGTAGGTCCTCTAGAGGTACAAAGATATGGGATAATGTATCCTTACCCATATTCTTCACTAATGAATGACACTTGCATGTATCCATATTTGTATGCATATCCATACGTGTATAACAAGTTTTGTATATCTTTTGGAACATAGAATTGAGCTTGGACACATAGTTGGTATTTGAGAGTCATAGTATCATTACTTATGTGCCTTTTCAGTTCCTTAGCATTTCTTATGTAGTAGTTGTAGTCAACCTATAGAGTTTGGTCTCCGTTATAGTGTATAAAAATACCTAAAATGGTGTATGTTCAAATATGCATGGTGGATTTGAATTTTTGAATTCTTGTAGTATAATAAGAGTTGTATTCTACTAAACAAATTCCATTATGAATTAAATGAATACGTTTTTCTAATGGATCTAGTAGAAAAGTTCATTACAAATAATTTGTCCAACAATTTTCTATCCTAATGTTATTGGTTGTGCATTCAATCTAAAATCATTAATCTTGAATAATGAGATTTCGGCCCAATCAAAATGCATGTAGAAGGGTAGGATGAAAGTTTTTAGGGAGTATTAGAGTAGTTAATTCCTAAAGTTCCAATGGATTTTAGGTAGGCTCCTATGGTCTTAATTTTCATTGTCATTTCTTGAAACTTTTCTTGGAAATAGGAGAACACATTATTGCTTTGGGGGGGGGGGAATATAATTTTTAATTCAATTGGTATCCGAAAGCCAAAGTTTTTCCATCCTAATTTCACTCATTGGGCTCATTGCCAAGAAAACACAAGTAGTAAAAAAAAAATATTTTTTTATTTTTATAGAAAATATTTTTGTCTATTTGAAAAGATTTGATTAATTGTATTTAGACTAGTAATGAGAAAGGTATGAATAATATTGTTCTTTGAGCAATTTAAACATTTTCTTGGGAAAATAACTTAGAAAAAATTCATTTTTTGAATGCAATTTTTTCAATTTTTCAAGAGAATATGTTTGATAGGGTCAAATTCATTTGTTAGAATTATCTCACTATTGGGATTATTGTGTTTCAATTCAATCTTAAAGCTACTAGTGACCTAATTTTTCAAATCTACTTCTATTTGATATTTTTTTAAAGAATAAAAATTAAGTGTATTTTTTGGATTTTTTTCTAGACTTCAAAATCAATACTTCAACATAAGAACATTTAACTCAACATGTGAAGTATAAAAAATTAAGCTAAGAAGATTCAAAGCCTTGAAACCTAGGTAGGCATGGTCTAAATGAAACATATTTTTTCACTTCAAAGTTGAAATACAAATATCTTGCAATTCATGAGGTCAAAGTTTTTCAAATTTCTTTTACACTTTCTTATACTAGTCTATTGCAAGATTGGTTAGGACATGCAAAAATAACAATTTTTAAACTTTTTGAACGTAGCATAATTTTCCTTACAATGCACCAAAACATCAAAGGAGATGAAGTGCTTTATGAAAGACACTCCAAATTCGTCATATCTCAGGGTTTTATGAGCTGTACAGCCACCACCTGTTAGCAAATAGGTGGAAGTTGTAAACTTTGTTGCCTTGAAAACTGAAAAAAAATCACAGCCAATGCACTGTTGACTTCCTTGGAGGTCCATGCCCCAGTATCTCCGCCCAGGAGGCCGGCCTGTGGTCCAACGTCCTCACCCTGATGTCCTCGCATTGCAATACGTCTTCGCCCAAGCATCCACGCCCATACAGTACTTTTGCGCCTCCCCTTAGCGTCCGCGTCTGGTCTTTGCATTCGCGCCCCAACGTCTCCGCCCTGCCCATTTCACTAAACCAATACTTCCAGGGTTGGACAACTTGCCTGCAGCTTCAACTGTAAATTTTGTTTTCCTGAAACGTCCTAAAGAGGGCTTGCCAAACTATGTTTAGGGCAGTTATGGAGGGCCACCTCTATCATTAATCCTTCAAGGACAGCCTCTAAACTAGTAATTCTAAGCATGAATGTCCAATTCCCAATGAGTTTGTTTGTTGACCTTCCTAACCTTTATATGTATGGATTTCTGAATATTCATTTGTATGAGATGAAAGTATGTTTTGTGATGACCTCCCTATTTTTTTTAAATTTGAAGGGTGTTAGAACAGAGGGCCATTGAATCATACACTCCATAATTTTTTATTTTATTTGAAGGCTACATGAGCAAAGGGCCACCGAATCATGCACTCTACAATTTTTTTATTTCATTTTAAGTGTACATGAGCAAAGGGCCACCAAATTACAAACATGCAATCCGTTTTAAGTAAAGGGCAAAAGTACATGTAAAAGCTATTTGGGCATCACAACGTTATGATCACTTCATAGAGAACATAAAAGTGTATTTACAATGACATGAATGAGAATTTCTACAACAATGTAATCCAAATATACAAAGTGTAATACAACAAATTGGACTTCTACATATATAGGGTTCCTGTAGTGGTAAAGGTTGGCTACTTGAAACTTATAGTGTTTTTCATGCACGTTTTGTAGGAACACTTTATCAATGTGGCACCAAGCAATATATTTCTCACACGTTCGTTTCATCTATGGTTGCACTTCATTTTTCCAACCAAGGAAGGCAAGTTGTTTAAGATCAAATAGAATATGCAAGCGCTTCTTTGAATTTTTATAGTTTCAAGGCCTACCCTTATCTTGAGCCTTTTGTTTCCGTGCAACTACATTGGCTTCAACACTGGGTTGCGACATTTTTTGCGAATTAGTGTCCCAAATAGTATGTAAAGAAGTAATATTATTTCCTCTTACCCAAAATAATGAATGAGAGAATAAGAGAAGTCGTAAACCTTGAGTTGTGAAGCCTATATACCCCACCCCAATTTGGAGCTCAAATGTGAAGTCCAAGAACGTAGGGGTGGCACGGCAGAACTGTCAGGGGTGGTACTTATACCCTCGGCAAGAGCGCAGACGGTCAAGTTGGGGCGCAAACGATCAGGGCGCGGATGTTGTGTACGGACGACAACGTCCCCGCTCCTTACGTTCCCGCCCCAACTAAGTCTCAACATGGCCTACCTGTCCATGCCCAATGTCCACGCCCTCTTTGAAATGTAGATGGCCACGTCAGGTACCTACGGTTAAGTTTAAGAAAAATTTGGATTTTGGGCAGAATTTCTTGTCTGAATTCCGAAATAGGGTCCAGACCGTCTGTCCGTCCCATCTGGTTTGTTCGTTCGTCCGGACGTCCGATGACCCCAACCCGCCCAATGTGACAACCTAGGGTTGTACGAAATAAACATCCCGGACAAAATCATGTCCAAAGTCTGGATGTCTGGGCGTCCGGACATCTAGATTTGGTGGACGCTCCATGGACTGAACGTCTGGAAGAATTTTTTTTCCAAAGCGAGCAATGGCGGACGCCGAAGCGGATAGTCAATGGCCGACGATGGTTTCAAACGGACGGCGGACGCGGATTTGTCCGTGAGGGCAGACACGGAAGGCGGACGCAAAAAGTGGATGGTGGGCGTTGCTGGCGGATAGTGGACGCTAAGGCAAACGACACAGGCGGATACAACTAAATCAGTTGCGGTCTCGGTGTCTTCTGGACTTTTGGTTTTACAGTTTTGGGTTTTTGTCTTTTTTTGGTTAATCAAGTTGGAAGCCCACTGCATGAACTCCTAAATACTCAAGGCCTCTTTTTAACTTCTCAGAATTTGCTCTACATTGAATCAAAAGTCAACATTTTGATTATTTGTATCAATTTTTAAAAATTGTAACCATGCAAATTTAAATTAGGCATACTAGAGGGTTTAGAAAAAGAATATACAACATTATCACTTATAGATTGAAAGATTTGAATGTTTGGTTGCAAAGGTGTTAAAACTACAAAAAAGTTCAAACTTGTTTTCACTTGTGAAATCTAAAAACTTGGTAACCCCATAAATATAAGATTTCAGGGCTTAACATGTGGAACTCCAATCAATCACATCAACAAGCAAACAAATACTACAAGTCCACAATGAATGCTTAAATAATGAATTGTGAGTACATGCTCTATAAATTATGAACTTCAAGAGTGACCTACAACAATACATCCCCTCAATCCCTACTAGCAATGTAATCACTATCTCCTTTCACCTCAGCTCCACTACTTTCATATGCATTTCTCTTCCTTACATCTTCATTGCTCCCTATGTCTTCCACATTGCCAGATGAACATTGTATAGGTCACATCACTTCCTTAAATACTTGCTTCGTTGGAAGAAATGTCCTTTGTTTGCCCTTCTTTTCCTTTTTAATCTTTAATATCTTCTCTCCAAATGAATTTGGAATGTAATCGATCTCTTTTGTTTTGTTCTTGAACAAATTGTCTCTTGAATCAAGGGGGGTTCTCTCTACATGTTGTCTCTTGGTTGGAATGACTGCAAATGGTTGCATTTATTTTTTCTTACTCTTTTTAGTATATTCTTCCACCTTTGATTTTCCTACTTTGGGAGCTCCTTGAATGACTATGTTCATTGCATTCAAAGATTGTGACGTAGAATTTGACAATTTCATAGACTGCTGTAGTTGATGGCCATGATGTCAATTTTGAAATTTAGCCAATGTTATATTTTGATCCTCATCAGTGCTTGATAAACATGTTTGTCTTGGATTCACGGAGGGGTGTGTTTGTTTTAAAAGCTTGAAAAGTCCTTTTCTAACCCCCGAGCTTTCTGAACCATCCAAAGTCGTGACTATAGTTTGAAACTGTGCACACAGATGACTATTACGTTGTCGGGTAGAGAGGCCTTGCCTTAGGAAATCGCGGGGAATCTAGCTACAACTAGATTTGGCCCGGAATAATGAAAGAATACCAATCAAATACTCCCATCATATATATATATATATATATATATATATATATATATATATATATACTCACAAATGCCCCATACAATGATATATAGGCCAAGTAGAGTATCCTATTCTCATATAATTCCCATAATATGCTATAGAGTGTAAGAAAGTATCACATGTTTGTAGAAAATGGTAGAAGATACACCAAAAACTCTATAACTTCTCTTAAAAGAGTACCTGACACTAAAATGAATGCCACATAAGCTTCACAACTCCAAATGAAGAGTGTAATATTTTTCTGAAAAGCTAACAAAAATATCTACAAACCTTGAAAATCTCAAGTAAAACTAAGATACTTTCCAAATTCTATAGTTGTTCAAAGTTCAATATTCACAATTCAAAGATAACTCACTACTATTTTGTTTCCATGCCTATAACTTTTGCATGCTAAATCCAAACTGAATGTGAGAGGTCTATTTGGAAAGCTAACAAGAATATATACAAACTCCTGAAAATCTCAAGTAAAACTAAAATACTTTCCGAATTCTACAGTCGTTCAAAGTTCACTATTCACAATTCAAAGGCAGCTCGTCACTACTTTGTTTCCAAGTTCATAACTTCCTCATGCTAACTTCAAATTGAGCAAATGATATCTCTATGGAAAACTAACATCTCAATAAACAACTTCATCAAGTATCATGAGAAAATACTTCCTCACCACATAGTTATGACCCCTCGAAAGTTCAGCTTCCATTCTCCATGGCAAGCATCCCTCCGTCACTTCCTCAAGCATAATTTTGCACAAAAACTTCAAATAGAGCGAGTGATAGGGTTTCGAAAAGACAAAATTATGAAGAACAACTTCCCAAAATTTCATAGCCAAAGTCCTCCTGTACAAAACACAATGACCCTCTCAAGTCCCGGTTTCCCTCAAGCCAACCTTGAGGAGGAGGAAGAAGACCTTCCACCTTATCCTCCACCTCACCCTCCATACTTTCCACCTAAGCTAGTGAATTAAATCCCTACAAGTGCCATATGGACCACAATTTGTCTGTTGGTCACTTCTTTTCTCCCATAATCCTATCCTTATCTCTTACGTGGCCTTCTAATCTTCTAGAAGTCAATAGAAAGGTCAAACAAGCTTCACTTTTCCATTTAAATAACTTTAAATATAAACTAAAAAAATATCAAATGACTTCAAGTGTAAAAACAAACATTATAAACCCAAATAATTGTTTAATAGAGGTAAAAAAGGTTGAGTCCAATCCGTATGAATGGATTAGGCTCCCAAAAAATCCTCTATTTCAACAAGAAGTATTTATTTCTACATAATGTATGTATAAACAACACAACAACGTAGTGGTCTCTTTAGATCTTGTATGACTTGCTTCTTACCCTTCTCCTTGCCTCCTAATATTGGACTCCTAGACTACATCAAAAACTCATTCACATTCTTCTTCACTTCATTTGCTTTATCATTTTTGGTATTTGGATCTTTGATATTTTTACTCACAAATCCCACATTTGACTCAATGCTTGCGTTCCCTACATGTATTTGAACCTTCACCTCACAACCTCCTTTCTCTTTGTGTTCTTCATTTTTTTCTAGTCCATCCGCAACTATAGATGAAGACTTGAAAAATTCAAGAACTTTAAGATCTTTATCCATTCTAGAACTCCTAGAGTTTCCCCAATCTTTTGGGTTGTTTCTTTATAAGGCTCCCTCCGTTCTACTAGAATTTTTTGGCTACTCATGAATCCACTTCCATCAACATATTTGCCTATGGAAGGAATATTTTCGTCATCCCCACAATTGTCTTCATCCACTGGATAGTCAAATATGTCTATACCATTAGCTCTATAATTTTCATTATAAGGAACCATACTATCAAAATGAAGATCCTGAACATTGTCTGCGTTGTAGTTAATGTCATTTGATTCATCTCCATCATTTGATTCGGACCTTCCATTTGCATCATCCAATCTATGCCTCCAATCTTCATCATCTGATCCGGCCCCCTTATCCTCATCATCCGATCCATGTCCCTCATTCGCATCATCCAAACTTCCTCCCTCATTCGCATCATCTACCTCTGTCCCACTATCTTTGTTTTGCGAGATAAGCTCCTCTGACTCTTCCGAATCTACATTCTCACGGTACCACTTTTTTTCGTCATTTTCCTTCGAAGCAGCTAAGAGTTTGGAATTGGTGTATACATACACCAAATTTGCTACTCTCTCTGCCTTTAATTTGTTCCGAGATTTGTTGTGAACAAAAGAATAGCTACTCCAATTTCGTTCACATGAAGATGATGATACCGGTTGGGCCAATATCCTCTTTGCAATTGGAGCAATGAGCTTTTAACATGCACCCTTAAGATCCCACCAAGCATGGGTTGACAATATTTGTTCACTTGGATTCAACATATTGTGGAATGGAGGCTCTCTATGTCGAAAGGCTACAAATTCCTTCACCACTTGCGCGTAAGTCCCTGATTTATATATTTTTTGAATGACACGCTTGCATGCCTCCATGGCATCTTGATTGTTGGCGAGTTCTTTATCTTGAAGGAGATAGGGGTTCAAAAGAGCTCCTGCATAATGCAAATTTCTATGCATCATTTTCAGTCGTTTGCAAAACGACTTTCCAAAGGAATGGCCAAATCCCTATTCATACAAAAAGGTGCCTCTTATAAACCAAAGACATGTTTCTTTATGTCCCTGATTATGTAGAACACCTTACCTAGGCATGGTGTCTTGGCATCCAAATCTTTTAAACCAAAATAAACTAGAGCCATCAAATCACGAACATTGGTGCAACGAGCCCCAAAATGGTCATCTACAATAGCTTTTCTGACCTTTCTGGACTTAGTGCAAGGAAAGCGTTTCTTGTTGCCTTTCAACATTCGCACGTATTGCTCCCACTCCGGATCCATCACACTCTATTTCAATTCTCTTTGAACTTTTAATAAACGATTGAGCATGATAAAAGTTGCAACAAACCTTGTTTTGTCTGGCATCAACAAGCTTAATTGTGTCGAGTACCTCCAAAATATAGCCAATGGCTTATGTCTACCCTTGATGAACTTCACTATCGTTTTGGTTGGTTTCAACACCTTTTTAATCCAATCCTGTTTTTCCCAATCATTCAACAACAAATTCAGTACATGCACCACACATTCTTGGAAAAAAATGTGTGGATATTTATTGGATATTAAATTCCATGCTCCCGGATTTGCATGAGCATTATCCATGGTCACTTGCATCACATTAGTTGGACCTACTTGCTCGATGAATTTTTCCAACATAGAGGCCAAAAATACAACATTTTTTTCAACCCCACTTGTATCCACCGATCCAAGGAATTCTTCACTTGCAGAAGACACAAGCATGTCATTTATCAATGAATAATTTATAACCGAGCTCCATCCATCAATTGACAATGTTGCGCCGAACTTCCTAATGCTATCTTCAGTCCTTTTATGCAACCTTGATTGAATGTCTGGATCAGGTGATGGATTTTTTAACCTTTTCGAAACTTCCCTTTCTTACAGGTACTCCAAGACGTCCGTCAGCGCACCAATAGACTCGGACGGAAGGGCTGAAGGATATACTAGTGCCAGCAGAGCCCACTTCAAGCAAATTACGCATGACAGAATTGAATTTGAGGCCGGCATCTAAACCAGAGCTCGAATCCAACACAAAGATCGTTTTGATGCCACCAAGAGCTTCAACGCCAAAAGCTCCCAAGGCCCAAACAATACCAAACCTTTCAAGAGGAACCTTTAAAGTTCCAGGAAAAGGAGCTAGGGGTGATTTGATCCAACGGATTGGAGCAATGACCAATCCGGCCCGGACGCATCTGGAAAGTTTCACCCACATGCTGAAGACCACACCAAAGAAGGAAAGCAAACCAATGGCAATGGAGGAGACACCTTCGGAGAAAGAAAAGGAAGTGCAAATCATCGAAGATTCCGAGGAAGACAACGCTCATTCCACTTCCGAAATGGAGGTGGATAGCGACCTGTCTCCTGCACAACGTCACATTCAAATCCGAGTGGCAATGAAGACAACTCCAGCTAGAAGTGGAAAGGGGACGCCAGCAAGTCATGTGGGCAACTGATCAAAAAAGACTCGGAAGGCAAGGTAGTAGTGTTTTAGGGACTGATAGTTTTTCCGGAAGGGTTTCCATGCATGGGCCCGGGTTTCGGATTTCTAAGGTAAGTAGCTTAGGAATATCCGGGTTTCTAAGGACAACTGGCTATGAACTTTCCGGATATCCCGGGGTGTTCATTGATTGGTTGCCTTGGATTTCTAGATGCCTTCTCAGGCTTTTTGTGTGTTGACTTTGGTTTTGTGTTAGTATTTAATTCCGGGCAAGTTAATTGCCCTGCATTCCATCCTAGTGCGTTTGTTTATGTTATTTCATTTCCCTTCTTTAATCTAAGAAAATTGGGGTACCCACTGGCATGACTTTGTGCTTGGTGTATGTATGTACTTGTGTGCTAGGGTGAGAGAGGGACAAGTGAGGAGGAATCTAGATTGTGGATGACAGATCTTTGAGGATTGGAATAGTTGTGAAGAAATGTGATCTAGGTGAAGGAGTGTGAGTACCTTTGAGTGACTTGTCTCCGGATTAGCCAATCCAGAAACTGTGAGAGAATACTTTCTTTTCCTTACAATGCAACTTTGTAATCTGAGTGTTTTGTCATTTAAAGTTAGAGTATAGAAGTGTTAGACAAACAAGTGGTGAGTCTCCACCTCTCTTTAGATTAAAGGCGGACCCTCTGAGGGTAAAACAGAGGCAACAAAAACCAACAGTTTGAGGAGACGGAACTGAATTTTGGGTGTAACTGGATCCGGATTGGAATCCGAAAAGTCTTTGTTTCCGGAACGGAGTGAGGAAGTAATAGACTTTACGAATGAATTGGATGTTTGGAGAGAGAGAGAGACAATCCGGAAGGCCTTGAATCAACGACACCATACTAGAATTCTCAGGGACGATAACTCGTGTCATCTTACAACATTTTGTTGTTGTAAAGATACTTATGGCTAACTGCGTGTATGATAGTGATCGCATAGAGTTGCAAGCTTCTCGATGGGAAGGACAACTAAGCATGTGCCAAAGCAAACACTTCGTGCAACGTTATGCACAAGTTGCACGCATTCTATTAGTTCAAAGTAGAAAATATAATGTAATGAATTATAACATTATGGCCATGGTGTGGGCGGAGATCGTACTACACAAAGATGTAGATTGGCGTACAATTATAGGGCGCAATTTAGAGAATTATAGTGCGAGGATGCTGTGATAGATACACAGTGGGTGAACGCAAGTGATTGCATGCCTAAGTGGTCCAACCAAGGCTATTTACAACAACTTGCGGTTGTGTTGCAAGACACAAAGGATGAATGGACGGATGACAATGATGACGATAATGCTTCTACACCTGTAACATTTGGAGAGAAGCACGAACGCCAAGAAGAACGGGAATGTATTGTATATGAACAAGACTTGTAAGAGGTAATGCATAAAAGCTTACAAGATCATGGTCGGCAACATGGACATGGCGAGTCATATCAATGTGAACATAGAGCACATAGAGCACAACAGGAAGAGGTAGTTCATACCACGATAACGATCCATAAGTTGGTTCTCAACGTGGAAGAGGAAACTATGGAACCCGACATTACGGTGGCTCTAGTGGAGGTGGTTCATACTATGGGACTCCCCCTCAAGTTGGCTCGTACGGTGGAGGAGGAAGTCCTGGAATCAGGCACTATGGTGGTTCCACCCAAGGAGGCTCCAAATATGTTGGTGGGTATAGTGGAGGTAGTTCATACTATATCCCCTCCTTCCAAGTTGACTCTCAAGGCAAAGGACGAAATTATAGAACCTTGCACTATAGTGGTTCCACCCAAAGAGGCTCTTTTTATGATGGTTCAAGTGAAAGAGAGTCTCAACATACTACTACAGTTCCTCCTCCAACTTTTGAAAGATTGAACTACAAGAATTATAGACAAGGAGGTGGGCAAAGCAGGTAAGGGGAGTATTACGGAGGTGGTCCATATATTGGAATACAATCGAGAGGCCCAATTTCAAAAGATGAATCCAATTCAGATTTTGAATGAAATAAAGTCCATCTTTGTAGTGCTTATTTAATATATTGTTCTCTTAATTTTACTTTCTACAAAATGTGTAGTGTGACCAAAATAGTTGAATTATAGTAGCATACTTTGTGATTTTCATGAAAATATTGTATATTCAAAAAACTTGTTTATTGTGTATTTCAAAAAACAATGTACTTTGTATTTTCAAAAATTGTGTATTGTGCTCTCCCAAGAACTGTGTATTGTGTATGCCAGAAAACTAAATATTGTCTACTGTGTATGCTACGAAATTATTAATCTCTATGAAAATGTTCACATTTTAAAATAAAATTGAATTAATTTAAGGAAATCTGTCCGCTCAAGCAAACGGCGGATCATCCGCATCATCGCCGTCGTCCGCTCAGGTGAACGGCAATTCATCTGCCAGGGCCTATCCGCGTCGTGGTAGCTGTCTGCTTGGTCGGATGGTGGATCGTCAGCCGCGGTGTCCATGTGTTTGCAACCGTTTGATGCGGTGGACAGCGGATTGTTGGCTGCGGCGTCTACGTGTCCGCAGCCGTCCGGTACGGCGGACAGCGGATCGTCCGCCGCGGTCCGACCGTCAAATGAGGCGGACGAGCCGTCCGCCTCATATAAAAAGGGCAGACGGGCCGTCCGCCTCTCACTTTTGCCTTGCTCCTTGCTAATGCAAGTGTAGAGCGGAGAACTTGGTGGATAAACCTCCATTGGCTCCTTTCCTTGAAAAAGTAAGAGTGATATATTGGAGGCCCCTTATTGTCATTTTTTTTGCAGGGTGTATGTGGAGTTTAAGTGCATCATTGTCAAGAATTTATATATTTTTTTCAACTTTTGTAGTGCATATTACTAGTACATCACGATGACAAGAGCAAAGAAGGCTGCAAAAGGGATGAAGGTCATGGATGCAAGGCCATCGATGATGGAATTAGCTCAAGAAACTCCCTTTGAGGCGTGCAAGAAGTTCATGACTGAATGCATCTTTCAATTTTATGAGTCCGAGACGATTATATCCTTAGATAACAAATATATCAGATATGGAGAGGATTGCTTGTTGCAATTCAAGGCAGACATAACACAGAAGATGTTGGATGCTTTAAACGTTGCCGAATGGAGGGAAGACATGGAGAAGAGATACTTCCAAAAATGTTTGGAAAATAAAGCGCACGATGCGTAGTAGAACAACAAAGATATTTTGGAGTAGTATGGCAGGGAGTACCTACAAAATGATGAGGTGTTTCAACAAGTCATTCTCAAAGCAGACTTGTTCAAGGCCCGATGTGTTCCATTTGCTAAGAGGCGCAATAGGATCGAGTCACTGTCTTGGTGGAATAGCAATGATGGAGTTGCTGAAGTAAATAGAGATAGACGGCATCTCATAGCACTTCCAGATATGACAGGACGATGAGAATGCAACAATTCAAAAGGTGCGAATCAAAGGATGTCTTGGGATACTGCTGTACTAGGAGTTTGCAGCAAAGAAATCCATCCACCATAGTACTCAACCTCAACTTGCTAAGTTGGAACACCAAAACGAGTCAATGGCTGTGTGGATTCCACATTCTGGAGTGATACAATTTGCAGTAGTGCATGCAACTACGTACGAAGGCTACGCATATTGGTGGCATGGCGGAATCTTGAGACATATGTTGAACATGGATAGCAATTATCCAGACAACATATACATTCGTTTGATGTATTCACATCCTTTGGAAGTCGAAGTAATACAAGCCCATCATCTTGCTTGATTTAGAAAGAAGCGCACAAAGCTTACATGGGCCTTCATGAACATAATGAATGCAATGCATGTTGCTGGACATCTGCACAATGATATATTTCCAGACAATATCATGCTACATTTTCCCGAAGACAAATCACATGTGTACATTAGAGTTTGTGATTCGAACATGTCCACCTTAGCTACTGAACCAATAAAATCCTTATACACGTTCACATCAGCAAGTGAAAGAACCAAAATTTTGCGTAAAAGATGGTAGGTGGACCCTAATATTGCATATTTGTACATGAAAGATGCCAATGTGGGAAACATTCTGAAGTATTCTCGCGCATCAGAAGAATATGCGGTTGGTAGAATTGCTTAAAGAATCAACAAACAATGCATATCGGAGGCTGTAGACTAGTGAATTTTGGAATTTTGGACAAATCACCTTGGCAGTGGGAAAAGGAGGCAATTAGTCATAGTAATTTCATTGTAGTAAATAGAATATAGCTTATATTCACTGAGATATAGAACTTTGCAAATCAAGGAGATTGGAATAGTTATAGCAGCCTTGATGCCTTGTGGAGTTCAGTTTTTATGAGTAGTATATCATGGCAAGTTGACAGATGGGTGGACCACTTCCTTGAGCTCCTATTTTTTGTTGGCAACTTGTCCATATATGTAACAGTGTATTTCTTTAATACAAGTATGAGCTTTCAGCATTTTTCCTTGTGTGAATCTAGTGTATGTGTATGATTGTGAGAAATCCTGGGTATGGATTTTCTTTGTGTAAGTCTAGCAAATTGACTCGTTGCTTCAATATTGTTGTTGGAATTCAGAGTTGGTTCTAACTGTTTATATGTGGCTATTAGTCTGTATTGTGATTGAGTCGTATAATTTGGATTAAGTTTGTGAGTGAGATCAATTGGAGTTTGAATGTATTGAGTGATTTTGGTGATTGGAATGATATTAAGTAAGATTGGCAAATTGTCTGTATGTTTGAATTGGTGAAGATCTTATTGTATGTTTGAAATGATTATAGGATAATTGTTTAATTGCATTATATAATTTGTGATTGAGTTAATATGATTCGGTGTTTGAGCAACTTGTCTTGAAGTTAGACTTTGAAATTGAACATTCCTATATAGAGAATGTATCTGTAAGCAAATTGTCATGAGATTGAAGTACTGAATTGCAATTTCAGTATTATTGAGATTGTTGTTATGATCCATTGTCTGGGGGAAGTTAGCGATTTGACACGGAATGAATTAGTGATCAAATATTGCAAGATTGCAAATCGCCAATCAAAGCTAAAGTTGGATGAAGTTGCCGTAAAGAGGATGCGGTCCAAGTGTTAGATCTGAAGAACAACTATTTTTACAGATAAGTGATTAAAATTAATTTAACTTATAGTTTTGGCAAATTGTTGAAACAATAAATGGAAATAAATATAGAAACTTAGAACCAATTTTCAATGTATAAAAGAAATTAATGACAAGTTGTCTAAAATTTTAATAGAGAATTTAGTAGTTGAGTTGTATTGAATATTTTAAGCTTGTTTGTGTAAAAGAATAAAATGGAAGTACTGGATATGGGATGTTGAATCCAAGTATGACAATTTGATGTATTTCTTGTATGTTTGATTTTATGAAGTCAAGTTGTCTTGGATTTGTATTTGTGTAATTGGGTTATGTGGATGCTGAAATAGACAAATTGTCTTGATTTAAATCTAATTCAACTATTCACAGTTGAAATTGAGAGTTGATAATATAAAAAGTGATTTAGGGACAAATTGTCTTTGATCCCTGGGATTTAGATTGATTATTGATAAGAGTCTGAATTGTCAAATTACTTGAGACGTGAAACCATTGAGGCTAACAGTTCACATTAAATATGTGATAAAGGATAAATTGTTGTAATTCTTAATTTGGATTGGTGACCTTGCAGAGACAAATTGTCTTTATATTTCTTGGGGTATATTGAGTGATGAATTATCTTGAACAACATTTAGGTCTGGACAGTTAAGCAATAGAAATTTGGGAAATGTTGAGTTTCCTTGTGTTGTGTGATTGATAAATTATCTTGTTATTGTTATAACTTGTAATGCATCACACACTCATGCCCACTGCATTTAGCTAGAGACAAATTGCCAACAATATTGGGACTGGTTTGATACTCATCTAATTGGTGATTAGTGTAGCGATTAGTCGGACCAGTATTCCTCCAGTTAGCCCTTAATTTATACCAAAGGCCTTCTTAGAGTAAACCGCTCCGGAATCGTTCCCACGAGGACTTGTGGATTACAGTTTCATAGGCTATTCCAATCTAAGCATTCACTTTTCTCTCCGTTAGACTATTCCGGACTTTAGGTCCAGTTCGGACTCTAGTGCCAGATGGGTTCCGGGAGAATCCGGAAACCGTTCAGTGCCCCTTCCGGGATCCCTAGGTTTGGATGACGAGTGGCCAGATTCACCGTCCGGATGCTTACCGTGTCCGGAAACACGCTCTCTTTCACTCTCTCTCTCTAATACTAACACTAACCTAACTCTGCAGGGACCGGAAGTGTCCTCCTGTTCCATCGCCTCACAAATCCGAAAGGCCTTCCGGATTAGGTCACACAGGGACGATCAAGAACTACAACGACATTCTAACCTTTAACCGAGCACTGAGCCTCTTGTCGACCGGGTGGTTTTTCCTGTACTGTCTTGGGCTTGCGCCGGGGCTTAACTCTGTTCTACGGGGAATTCCGGCAATCCGGAATTCGGGCACGTCCGGCAATACTTCCGTACACAGAAGTTGCTAGCAGCCTCTCAGATACCCCTTTCACCTAAGGCTGTATCCTACACGCAAGCTATACCAGCATCCGAGCAGTACTACACTAACCCTACTACCGGAACCATCCGGTTGATCTCCCCCTCAAGTTAGTACATCCGGATACTCTCACAAAATCGACTCTTGCCACACAAGGTAAGTTCTCAGTTCCAGAAACGCAAGAACGGACCCACAACTCTCACAAACATAGACCGTATACAAGAAAGATAAGAGATTGGATACTCCAAACGCTTTAGAATTAAGCTCAGAAAAAGGTATAATACTGAAACTATGAGATGGCTGTGAATGACCAGAAAGGCCATCAAAACTCCTACTTGTACTAAGACTAATGTCATCCTAAAAATCCTACAAAACATTCCTATTGGCCTGCTAGATTTCCGGAAAATCCCAGATCTTATTTTTCCAGCTTTTGACGGCCGGACTCCGGTATTGCCGCTATACTACACTACTGTATACTATTATTTGGAATCCGGATCTTTGGGAGGAACATAGTCCTTCAGAAGATCCAGCTTTACCTCCTTCCGGCTACTTTCCGGAGAAAACAGATTCAGACCCCTTTGGCCCCATCTTTGGACTTCCACGATACTGGTGTCCCTGTCTACACTCCGGGTCCTGACTACCTGAGTGTCCGGACTCCCCCGGGAATCCTTTTGGGTCTTCTTATGACGCGGAGAAGACTATACCGCCCGTCCGGCATGAGCTTCCGAAGAAGCACCTGTCAAGTCGATGGTCGGAGTCACCGGAAGTAGGTCTTCGCTTCCCTGAGGTACCACGGCTCCCCAATCCACTCCTTCTGGCCTTCCGGTTGGTGGTGAAAGTTCCGGATTCACCGGTACCACCGGTGAGACCTCTGTAACCATAGGTTCCGGTTGCTGCTTTCCGGAACCACCAAAGTTTGTGCCGACGGGGGAGATTGAGGTGCCGGATCCGACTCCGTGGAAATAAAATACTCCATCATCTCCCTCATCACGGCCCGGGATGCATCCATCCGTTTTGCCTGCTCTAGCAAGCATTTGACGATAGGAACCCGGCTTGAGTTGGCGGCTGCATCGAGGTTGGCTTCAAACAGCCGGGCCTTGTTGATATAATCCGCCAATACATCCAGAGAGCTCCGGAGCTAAACTACACCTTGGAACAATGCCGCTATCTGCCGGCGATGGTCCTTTTCTATGAGCCGGGCCGTCTCCTGGGCTGTGCGGAGAGTGCTCTCCAAATCCACACATCGGGATTCCGAGTCTCGGACTTGGTCTCGCAACGTCCGGTTCTCTACGCGCAACGTCCCCAGCTTCGTCACCAAATTCTTCCGTTCTTCTATGAGAAGGCCGTTTTGCTGCTCCGCTGCCACCAATGCATCCGTCCTCCGGAAGATGGCATTCCGGTCGGTTAGTGCCATCTTCCGGCACACCCGTTTGAGAGCTCCATCGTAGTTCTCGCAGATCTAGGTGAGGTCATCTGCCCGCCACACCAGGTGCTGAGCCATCTCCTGGATGTCTTCTAAGGGCGTCCCTCCCAGTCGCATGGTGGTCCTGTCTCCCTCCTCTACCTCTATCATCCGGGTTCGGGAGGGTCCGGCCTCGGCCTGAGTGGCAGCGGTGTGCGGTCGTACCGGCCCAACTAGTTGCATGGACGGTCGGACTTCTTTTGGAACAGGTCCGGTCTCCGTCTTTACCTCCTGAACTTCTTCTTGTGGTTCCGGTGCGGAAGGCTCTTCTGACGGACTTACCGGCGGCGTCCTATTCCGCCTTTTCCTCTTCTTTAGCGGAGAGATCGGCTCCTTTTCTTCTGTATCCTCATCGTCCGGTGCGTCACGAGGCGAAGGCTCTTCTCCCCTGTACTACTGGAGCTGGACTAGGTCCTGATACGCACTCTCTTTGTTTGCCTTGAGCAGAGAGTGATGGGCATACAGATGAGACAAATACGCCGGAAGAGGACTCTGGCTCTTCTTCCCGGACCGGAGGGAACGCACCAAGTCCCCAACAAACTCATGGATGATGGCTGCCCAGTCCATCATCATTTTTCCCTGGAGGCTCCCCAAGATGGTGGAGGCCACCTTCGCTACTACTCGCCACGGCTTGGTAGGATGGAGGATAGGGTTAAGAAACGCTATCATATTCTGGTACTCCGGATTCACCAGGTCGGAAACCTGGTGACCTTCCTTCGAATTGGCGAGCGCCCGGAATTCGCCTTCCATCACCTCCTGGTTCTTCTCCATGACCTTGTCCGGCGCCTCCCGAAACTTGTAGACGGCCCTCCAAGTGTTAACCGTCCACAGGTCTGGCTTCGCCCGAATGGTGGTATCCAAGATGCCAATTTCCGGACGAAGTATGTCCGAAACCAGACTTTCCTCCCGAATCCCCCACAGCACCTCTAGGAGTCCGTCACACCCCATGTTGTGGAGGTGCTCCCGTAGGTGCATCAGCCGGTCCTCCTCTGTCGGAACCTCCGGAACCACCTTCATCACCGGAATGGTCCTCGGTCGGGGCGCCGGTGGCGGCATCTCGTCCTCCGAGTCCTCAGGCAGATCCTTCAACTTCCGCCGGCTTGCCCTAGAAGTCATCGTGCTCACGAACAACTCTCACACAATCTCTCCCTAACTCTCTACTCACAAACTTTCACTCCGGTAACCCCTACACGATCGCAACTCACACAGTCCCTCAGTCTACCGGAATTCTAACAAAGCTAGGAAGACGGAATACGCCGGCAGAAGAACAAACAAAGAGATACGCGTGCCCACTGCCGGCTACAGTCTCCCTCTTATACTGGTCCGATGTACGAGACAGGTTTTGGCGGCAAAACCCTATCCCTAGTACGGATCCGGTTTCCGGTTTTTAGGGCCGGCGCCGTCATCCGATTTCCAGAACTTTCTAGGGTTCCGGATTTTAGGTTTTTAGCCCTAATGAAATTTTTCCGGATCCAGAAATCCGGTTTTCCGAAATTGCCCTAACTTCCTAGGAGAACTCAAAAACTTTCCCTTTGAAGGAGACAATTTTTGAATTTTTCCGTCATATGCTAGTATTATGGGTCTAGCATGTGGGATTGCATTCCCACAATTAGGCTAGCTAAGTAGTGACTAGCCAATTTTCCAATTACACATAAATATATTATCAATAATTAAGGAATGTGTATTATTATATTATTATAACTATATTATTGCATTAGAGGTCTAGCGCATGCATAAGACAAATTGCTAGTCAACATTGTCAAATTGCCAGAATTCCTTGTAGAATACTAGTTAGGACTGGGACAGTATTCCATGTGTCCATAGCATTATTTAAAGGACAAGTCACCAAATTTAATCCTGGATATAAGAGTGTGTTAACTGATTGCTATAAAATTATTGAATGGATCCCATATTATTTCCGTTTACAAGTGACTTCTAGCTACAAAACGATAGACTATTTGACCATTCCCTCTTAAAACACTAAAAAACCCTATACTTTAGTCTTGGGTATTTTGTGGAAATAGGCAAAATTCTAGACTATAGAGGCCTATTTCAAATTGCAACGAGTGACTGAAGGAATGGGCATGTTTACCTTCGACGTATTGGGAAATGTATTTCACCAATACTTGGATCGCCTTTGCATGAAGGGTTCGAGTCATCGTGGTGTTTTAGCCCATGTAATGACTAGATTCACTACTGGATTCAACTGGCCTATCCCAGATGAACACTTCCACCATTCATATTAATAAAGTAGTAGTTCAATACTCTATAGAGAACTCTATAATTAGTTGAGGAATATAAAGTTGAGGAGGTACATGTGCAAATTTGCACCTATATCTAATATATAGTGTACTTAAACCAACAATGTATGCCAATATATATGAATTGAACATATATTTTGAATTGTTGGTTCATTTTGCACTTGTAATGATTGAGATTTTTTTACATTACATATATATAACCCTATATATATAATTTATGGTACAATACGTCCAAAACAAAAGTCAACGAGCAGCACAAAAAATATCAGAAAAAGTCAAAATATTTTTTGAATATTTTTTCCTGAAATCTTGCATTTTTGTCTACATCTGAAGATTTGATTCATTCCATTTGGACTAGTTATGAGAAAGTTATGGACAATTTTGTTTTGTGGACAATCTAAGCATCTTCTATTCTTTTTGTAAAAACAACATGTAGGATTCATTTGTGAATGTAATCTTTATAATTTTTCAAAAGAAATTGTTGGAGAAGGTTAGATTTGCTTTCTAGAACAACCTCACCGTTGGGATTATTGTGTGTCATTGCCATCTTAAAGCTATTAATGATTTAGTATTCCCTTCAACTTTTAATATACTTCTACTTAATAAATTTTTAATGAGTGAAAATGAAGTGTTTTTTTGTTGAACTTTTTTCCTTACATTCTAAACTCCACTATTCAATATAAAAACTTAGAAAATCAAAATTAATAGTGCAAAAATTTCTAGTGAAAACGATTCAAAGCCCAAAAATCTAGTTAAACAAGTTACAAAAAAACTTCTTTTGCTTACTTTGGATGCAAATACCTTGCAATCTATGCAGTGAAATTTGATGAAATGTTTTACCAAATGTTTTCAAACAAGTTAAGTACAAGATGTAATGGTTGGATTTTTAAAAAACATACTTCTTTGGTTTTCTAAAGTGAACAGAGCAGAAATGGTAGTTCGAAATGGATTTTGATAGATATTAGATAACATTCTTTGGGCTTTAAAGGTTTAAAATTTAGGGATTAAAAATTCGATTTTTCATTTTTCATTTTTTTTGCCAAGACTTTTAACTAAATTCTATACTGTATTGATTTTTAGCTGAAAACATGTCATATGGCAAATTATGAGATTAAAAATTTTAAACGAGTGTGGACAGTCGAGCATCCGCCGCAATAGATGGCTCCGACGAGGCGGACGCTAGGCCATCCGCAACTAGCATGCCCCCACACAAGGCAGATGCTTCGCCATCCACCTGCCTCAGCGGACGCCCAAATGGAGCCGATGGCCGAACGCCCGCTACGGCAGACAATCGACCATGCACTTCGGCAGACGATCCAGCAAACGGTCGGGTGTCCGCCAAAACGTCCACTACGTGGAGACCGTTCGATTTGGTAGACAGCCAAGCATCCGCTGCATCGGACAGTCCCGACAAAGCGGACCACGTGTCCACGTCCGCGATTGCCCGTCCGCCCGATTGCAACCGCCTGTTTGCTCGTCCCCGACCGCTTGTCTGCCCGTCTGCGACCACTTGTCCATCCGCTGTCCGTCGGAAAACAGCGCTTTCCAAATGTCCACCTCAACGTCTAAATCCACTGGACGTCCGTCCGTAATGTTGGACGTACGGACGTCTGTGCAACCCTGCTTCTTGGTCCTTTAATTAGCATTTTGAAAATGTACACTTTTTCTTTTTCTTGGCCTGAAAACATGTTGTCGTACATGAATTCAAACTTCGAATCTTTCTTCATAGTCATAATGTTGTCGATGATGATTATTAGAGCGGAAAGCCGAGATGACGTTACAAATGCTTAGACTACTCAAATATTGGAATCAATCCATGGCCTCCTCCATTTCCTCCCCCTTTAGCATTTCTTTCTCTCCCTCTCCATTGTGAAACAAATAGGTTGTGAGGAAATCTTTACTAGCTGACAAAGCAATTGCTGAATTCGTGACCGTTGGTGTTTTGGATACCTGCTTAGCAATGAGTCCATAGATTTCCTCTGTGGAATCTCTATACATACCCTTCGCAACAAGGTGAGCATGTACTCTGAAGTGAATGGTGGCTTGAGTCATCCGAGGGTTCTCGCTATAACAATAATATATCCTATCATCGCATTTATGTAGACATGAAGGTGCTTTCTTGCAAACCTTATAGACTAGAGTACAATCTTTTGTAGGACTATTTCTAACAAAAAAAAGAAAAAATGTATAGCCACTCTACTCTGTCTCATTTTTTTTGGAGGCTCTCTTTAAATAATCATAGTCTGGATTCTCACAAACAAGATGGCCAGCACAGTACGACTTATGGAATTTGAGGTTGTCAGAGTTGTTGATGTTTGTGGTTATAAGCCTGCATCATGGATGACCATCATATCACTTGTCCATACCCTCCAAGTTTCAAGCCACAGATGAATTTGAAGTAAAGTGACATGGAGTTAGTTCAAAAATTACATCCC
This sequence comes from Climacium dendroides, assembly GCA_950106755.1. NCBI lineage: Eukaryota > Viridiplantae > Streptophyta > Bryopsida > Hypnales > Climaciaceae > Climacium > Climacium dendroides. The sequence goes on along the minus strand of OX467090.1, from coordinate 18,764,710 downwards.
CGTCAAATATTGTTGGAAGAAACGGAACACAATGGTGTTTTATAGAGTTCACATCCACTGAAGACAATTCATTTCACAATCAACACATACTGCCTAGTTTACTCAAACACTCCATTATGCTCATTACGTTCACTGGATATGGATGTAGTGGAGGCCAGAAGAAAATGGACTTCGACTTATTGCTTGATGGAGATTCGGATTCTGAGTATACAAATGCCTTCTCGCCTATTCTAGTTTCAAGAGAACATTTTTTCTTGGGTATAGTGAAGCCATGAGATTCTCCTTCTGATTCACTAGACAATTCTATGATTGGATCTAATTTCTCTATCTTTACTGCGTGAGGTAGTGAAGTCTTTGGAGGAAGCGAAGAAACTTGACAAGGTGGACTAGGTGAAATACCTTGTGCGTTATATGGCATATCCACTGTTGAATTATCTGATAGTCGACTAGGGATTTCAGTTGACATATCTAGCATGGAAAGAGGAAGTCCGTAAGCTCTATAATTTCTAGGAGCTAAATACCAACAATGCCCTTCATCATCTGTAGACCTCACAACAAGTACAGATTAAAGCACTCAACCCAATTCTGACATTTTTTCTTCTTCAATATAGATAGAAGACTGAGCAAATCTAAAACAAATGTGAAGAAGGTGACAAAAAACTTTAGCTCGTCTTCTAGCTTCTACCAAAAATAGTACAGGAACCTCATAACCATCTACTCGAACGGAAGCCATTTTGAAATCCTAGAAAGAGATTTCTAAAACTAAAGGCAACTACTCTTAAGAATGGAATAGGAAAGAACTGACTTTCTTATAGTCTAAGAGAGCCTATCATTGTCAATTATGTGGCAATGTAGCCTAGTAGGAGTACTTGTGCCATTGTTTACTGTTGTATTCCAAAAAACATAGACCACATCTATTTCTAACTACTAAACCGTCGCCATCCCATTCAATGGAACAATTGTCACATACATCTGTATGTATTTATTTTGGTATTGTTACCTATAGAATTGAATTTAATATATATTTTTGTCATTCATTGTATTCCGCTCATTCTGTTGTCAGACGCCTTCTATTATCTCAACTATCAGCTAGCTTTCATTCCCTTTGTTTTCTTTGTCATGGGCCTCCTTTATTTCTCTCTATCAGCCGTCACCTCCTATTCCCTCTGTGTTCTTAGTCATTGTCCACCTTTTTTCATCTATCATTCGCCACCTACCATCCTTTGTATTCCCTCTGTCATGTGTTGCCTTCCATATAATTAGTAGCACCTACCTTTAGAAGACTCTTAAATGTAAGAATGCAGCTTCTCACGTATGAAATTGTGAATTCCAATGAGGGATTCAGTCTGCAATCTAATTAAAATTCAAGCATTCAAGGCTCCTACAATACTTCCCTAATTTGCCTAAGAAGAAAACACTTTGGCTAGTCTTGTCATTGTCTTCCTTTAGTTTCAACCACTCACCATAGTTGAGAGTTTTAGGTTCAATGTAGTCATCTATGTTATGCTTGTATAGAACTTTGAGACCTTCATCTATAGTAAGCAAGAGAAAGAGTAGGCATAGGCCATTGTATTTCTCATCTGCAAAGGCGTTCAAAAGATGTAGAATGACTCGAGGGAAGAAAGTGATTTCTAAAAGTAACTAGTGAGGCTGCATTGGGTAGCCTTTGCAAAGCACTTCAATTTGCAACTAGAGGTAAAAATGGGGAGGAAAATGTTGGAGGTCAAGATTTGGAAGCAATGCAAGAGATGTTAGAGGATACCATAGCTAAACAAAGTGAAGGACAAGCAGAGGTCGCTATTACTGTAAGAAGCAAATCCTATCATCAGTAGCTTCAATAACTTTATTTTCTTTGCATTTGTGGGAATTCCCTAGAATATGTGAAACTTGATTGACAAGCTTTACACTCTTCATGTTCTAGGACATCTTAGGAGTTAGGAATAGGTCTTCAAATGCAATATAGTCTTCACAGGATAATAGGATAACAATGTTATTACATTTTGTGTCCAATCTATTTGTCTTGGATTTCTTGTGTCATCACGAGAATTTTTGAACTTGAATAGAGAAATGTCATAACATTGAATACATTTGAACAAAAGACTCAATCATGCAATTGTTAAGATGTATGTGCTTATGGCAGAGAATGACATTGCCTTCATAGAAATCATTACAGAATTGAATAGACTAGGGTGTAATGAAATAGAGGTCTACTAGTGTCTAGAAATGGAGGTAGTGCAAAGGAAATCAAAGAATCTTCATGTAGGCTTGAGAAAAGATAGTAGAAGATGTTAAAAAATTAATATTATGACTCCATATAAAAAGGAGAGGAAGATCTCACTTTTCAATATTCAAGAAATTCAAAAATAAAAAGGACTATAGTGAATTTAAAGTTTCCTTCCCACATAGATGTTAGAGAATAATTTTACTTTATTGCCTTTCATGAAGGAGTACTTCATAACCCCTTATGCATGTCACTTTTATCTTTTTAGAATACCCATTTGTAAATTGCTTCTAAAAATCCCTTAAAGGCAAGTAATTCTTTGAAGGAATTTTGGGTAGTTTCAAACGTCTTTTCTTAGTGTCATTTTTAGAAAAGGACTACGTTGGTTTCATTGATTTAATTTGGTAAATTTTTTTTAGAATACTTTTAGTGATGCTTTCTTCACCTTTCCATATAATTCTTATTCATAATTTAAAATAAGTAAAATAAGTCTTCCTTGATCTACTTTCTAGTGCCATTCATAGAGTAATAAAAGTAATATATTCAAATTATCCAAGAGTGTAACCCTTAGAACATGGCCATAGTTGTGCTGTGAAGCAACACTATAAATGTTTTGCACCATTCATTGTCTTTTGACAAGGGATCTGAATGGCACAAAATGTTTATAGTTTCCTTTTATAGCACAGTTGAGGCCATACTCTTAAACCCTTACTCATAAATTTTGTAGCCACTAAATGAGAGAATCATTTCTTGTTGGCACTATAACAAAATATGGTAAAAAAAACCGCATTCAAAATTGAGTGCAGTTCTTTTGTCCACATTTCTGTGCAAGCCCACTACATGTATTGACAACTTCTTTTGCAATTTTCAACTGCAATTTTTAGAATTTTGGGGTGTATAATATACCATTGGAAAGATATTGAGAAGAAATTTCCAACGGTATATTACGCGCTCTAAAATTCTAAAAATTGCAGTCAAAAATTGCAAAAGAAGCTAATGGCCTACCAAGCACGCTCGCACAAAAACGTGGACAAAAGAACTGCACTCAATTTTTGAGTGCGGTAAGACAAATACAATCCTAGGAAAAGAAAGTACTATATGGAATTTTCCCTTTCATCTTCTAATGTTAAGAATAACTAATTGCACTTTTATCCACATATAACAAAACTTAGCAAAAAAAAAACGCACTCAAAATTGAGTGCGGTTCTTTTTGCCACGGTTTTGTGCATGTGCATGTAGTGGGCAATCAACTTCTTTTGCAATTTTCCACTGCAATTTTTGGAATTTGGCAGTGTATTATATACCATAGGAAAGGTCTTGCAACTACCTTTTTAACGGTATATTACATGCTCCCAAATTCCAAGTTATATAACATGTGATATATTGTCTGGAAAAGATTGAAAAATGAACTAAAATGGCATGTTTTTCAACTAAAATTATTTATAGAGATCACATGAAGATGACTATTGTATCAATATTCAGCCAAAATAAACTTTTAGTAGAAAGCTATTTTATAGAAAAAAATTTCATTTTTCAAATTTTTTTCTTATATAATATAGGGGTGTGAAAGTTATTTTTAGCTTTACAGTGTATCCTTTTTCTTCTAAAATTTGTAACTAATTATTATTAATATTAAAAAATACCAATAATTCAAAACATAAACTTTCAAAGTAGGAAAATCTATTCATATTCTTTTTTAGAAAAAAAATATAATTTTAGGATATAAAGAGAGGGTCCAAAATTTGGTTGCTCCTCACCCATGAACTTCCTTTGTAGTGCACCCCCCGGACTTCAATACTAGAAAAGGAAAAGGAAGAGTCAAATAAATGTACACCAGTTCAAGTGCCTAACCAAAAAAAATAGTTTGAAGTAGAAAAATATATTCTCACCAAGTGGAGCGTGTAGCTACAAAAAATGTAGTTAAACCTACAAATCCAAAATAAACAAAGCATCTTTACCTCCCATAAAAAGGTCCAAGACTAATAAAAAAACTCACTGCGTCCAAAGTGGAATATCCAGAATTAGAAAAGCAACAATAGAGATCACCCTAAATCCAGAAGTAAATCTTACTTCAAAAATTAGTATTTGACAATTAAAAAAAATTTAATGTAACTAAAGTGACGCATCAAGAACAATTAGTATCCTAAACAAATTATGCCCTTACACCAAGCAAAGAGCCTCTATCTCAATAATTAGGGTGTCTTAAAAAAATATGCATAGTAACTATAGTTTTTAAATCAAAGAGAATTTGGTGTGAGAACAACAAATATATATATATTCAAGCTTCTCCATCATATGTGTTTGCGGAATAAATAGGAAATGGAGAGAATTTAGTACAACAATAGAGTCTTTCATAGCAAGATGGGGTGTAAGATGAAAAGATCATTTCAAAACAATCATTGTATATTATCAAAACATAGATGTAAAAAAGCTGAATCCATGCATGTACTCCTAAATAATTTTCATACAAAAAATGAGTGTAAAAAAAAATAATGTTTACACCATCCAAAAAGCCTTTATGAATTAGCTTCCATGACAGAAAAGAACATGTTAAAAAAAATTCACACATCACAAAGGATGTATTTATGAAAAATAATAAGGTGTACCTTAAAAATAAAATACTCCACTAGAAGTACCTAAATCTAAAATGAATACAATATGAGTAAATGACACATGGGCAATTCCTAAACAGCCCAAGAGTGCCTAAACCAAATGCAAATGTTGAAGTATGTTTTTTTCCTTCAATTCATAAGTCACTCAAAATTTGAAAGAACATTGAGCTAACTATTCTTGGTCATATAGATTCTATACACACGGTCATAGGTACATCCACAGTCATGGCCACTTTACTCTTTTTTTCAAATTTTTTTTCCACGCTCACAAGCTTACGCTTTCAGGCTCGCACGCCAACAACCTTGTAGCAAAAGCTTGATGTAAAACTAGTGCAAATCGAGCATACTATGCAATTTAAGTGCATGATGGAACATTGTATATTGTAGTGTACATGTACCCATAAGGCTTTGAATGAGCTTCCAAAGAAAATTGACAACTTGAATTCTCACATCTAGTTTGATTCAAGAAATTAAGTATCTTTGGAAGTGATTTCAAATTGCATTGAGGTATTGAATCTCTTGTATCCATGGATATAAGAAAATTTAAATCTTTAAATGATCTTTGAAAATGTAATTATTAGTTGAACAATTGATAGGGATTGCCACACCTTTGCCGAGAATGAAACTTTTATGATATGAAGGTATGGAGAAAAAATAGGAGCCAATCAAAAGCCCTTCCCCTTAGGGGGGTGACCCCTTTTGAGTGTTGTGTAGAGAATAAAAATGGAAAAAAGTGTTCACCTATGATTCATGATCAATGCAATACATTGTCAAAAATCCAACATTCAACGCATATTCCTACAAGTTCAATGCAATCATAGGTATTCAATGTGCATCCAGAGGTGAAAATGGCAATTTAATTGAGGTGTAAGCAAAGCTTTAGGGGTGACACATTCACATACAAAAGTATTTACAATCATTTTTCACCTTTTGAGAAGAATAATACCCATTTGCAACCTTCAAAGAATGGACCCTCTACAAGCCCATGTAAAACAATGAGACAATGCCTTGTTGCCATTTTTGAAGATTAAAAATAGAAGAAGTGATAATCCCTAATATTGGCATAAAATGTAGGATTTAATTAGGAAATACTATAGTTTATAGGGTGTAATGTTTGTTGTAAATGTATAAATTACGTTGTACGTAGACATATTATAGGGTAGTTGAATAGGTGATATTGTTCTTAGGACAATATACAAAAGATAGAGTAGTATAAATGTTGACTTGTAGATTTTTACTATCCAAGGTTCTGTATAGTAGTATCATACTAAAGGTCTTTATTAAGTTATCTACATATTGTTTAATCTCTAAAGTTTTTTGATTTTTTTTCTCGAGAAGTATCCCAATCAATCTCATTCTAATGTATTGAATTTGAATAATGTTTTTTTAAACTTTCAACCCAAAAAAACTTTTCTAGACTACCATTGGAATTCGTGGAAATAATTATAGTCCATTTGACTATGGATTGTGAGATTATAACATTTGAAGTTAGGCAAAAACTAATTTTGGATCCTGTCCAACAAGACTAGCATAGTCGGGCTACACCTTTTGGAAATGAAAGCACAATCCAACTTTAGAATTTTCAATGATTAGGTAAGTACTTTTTTAAAATTGTAGATGCCTAAAAACATCTCATTTGCCTGATTTGAAGTTTTTTTGCAAAAGTTACAAGCCTCTGAAGTTCGCAGCCGGTCAACCCTAATTGGTCCGATTCTGTCCGTGAACAGTGAGATTCCGTTCGATATGACAACCGTGCCTCAAACATTTTAACAACGTTAGTCAATCAAAAACCTAAGTTGAATTGGGTTGGATGAAGCTATAAGAATAGCATAGTAGCTTAGAGAAGCGCAAAGTATGAATTGGGTATAGGAAGACTACGTTCCAAACTCAAGTTTCACAGAATTGTAAAAGTTCTAGTAGAAGACTAATTTAGCATGCATAATTTATAATATACAGACTACAACAAAAGCAATGTTTTATGACTGCAAAATATAACTGCAGTGAATCGTAAAATAAAAAAATATGACTCACACAGAAATCACTGTAAATGACTCGGAATATGACTGACTCCAATAGTTTAGAAGTAGTCGCTTCAAACATCAATCATATTGGCAATCATATGAGTTGAAGGGTATAAATACCCATATTTAGCCATAGTATGCCAACTTGACATATACGTTGACTATTCTTGGGGGCTTGACTTTTTCTTGAGCTACTCGGAAAAAAAATCCTACGTGACAAATAACTCTCATGAGTCATATTTTTGAATGATGTGGAATATGAATATGACTCTTGTGAATCATATTCTTTGCTAATATGAAATATGACAATTGTGAGTCATATTTTTGGTTGATATGGTAGTTAATGTGGATGTCACTAGTAATTTTATGACTGATATATTTTGGGATGTGTAAGGTTACATTTTGACACACATAAGTATAAGCATTATATGAATATAACTAATTATATTTTGGCCAATATATATTGTGAAATGTAATTCAAGAAAATGATATTTTGGATAATTGAGAGTTATATTTTTAAAATTTGTGTATAGTTTGTAATTGGCGTGATTGAGGTCCAAAATTGCTTTAATTACAAACTACAAGTACATTTTTCATGCATTTTAAATGAACATGACACATTGCAATTATACATCAAGATGATTTAACAATTGAAAAAAACCCTTCATGTAGTTAAAAACACATACACATGATTTTAGAGATATACATGAGACAATCATATTGGAGAGGGAGAATGCAAGAAGGAATGCAACTCTCTTCATTGACATTTATTAGTCAACAATATAAAACATATATATCACAATAAATCATTCACAAAATTCAATAGGGCCTATATTCTTTACAATATTGTGAAGATGGCTCTATTGGGTTGTAAGTAATCTCCAACAATTTTGCTTCAACTTTTGATGCTTGCATATACAATTAAAGAAATGAGAGGTCAATTTTTAATGAATAAACAACAAAGCTCAACCTTCTAAGGTTTACAACAATACAAAATATGTAGCACAAGTTTAGAATAGGAAGAATAAAAATGGTGATGAAGGAAAGAAAAAAGAAGTGACAAGTGTTAAAAGATAACAAGTAAGAGTTAAGATGCAACAAGAAATAACAACTAAGAAGCAATAAGAAACAAGTGTTAAGAGGTAACAAAATAAAACAAGAAGTAAGAACTAAAAAACAATAAAAGGAAACATAAAGCAAGAACTAAGAAGAAGAAAGAGTTAAAATGCAAGAAGAAGAAACAAGATTCATAAATTAAAAAGCAATAACATAACTAAGAAGAAAAAAGAGTTAAAATGCAAGAAGAAAAAACAAGATTCATAAACTAAAAAGCAACAAGAAGCAAGAGTTAAGATGCAACAAGAACTAAAATGCAATAAAAACCAACAACTAAGAAGTAAAAAACAACAAGTAACAACTAAGAAGTAACAACTAAGAAGTAACGACAAGTAAGAGCTAAGAGACAACAAAGGCAAGGAAGAAGAGCCAAAAAGAATAGCGGCTAGGGTTTCAAAACCCTAAAGTAGTGGCGTTTAGGATTTCAAAACCCTAAAGAAATGACGATCAGGGTTTCAAAACTTTTAAAAAGTGGTGATTAGATTTGAAAATCCAAAAAAAGAATTACCTAGGATTTCAAAATTTTAAACAATGACTTGTCTATATTTTTTTGGATTGTCTATATTTTTCTTGGACTATCTGAAAATAAAAATGTCACTCCCATGAAAATATGATTAGAAATATGAGTCAACATTCTCCAAACATGTTCCTTACATTCTCTATGAAATATTTTGGTGTTCCCAATAGGCGTATAGTATATGCTTGTGAAGTACAAGCCCTCAAAATGACTAGCAATCATATTTTGCAGTCATATTTCTCCCCAAGGTGTTGGCATCCAAGAATATGACTGTGAGCAGTCACTAGTCATCCCTAGTCTTATTTTTGCAGTCATAAAATACTGCATTTGTTGTAGTGACAGCTTTATTGACAAGATGATATAATTTCTTTAATATTTTAAAGCAAGTAGAATATTGGTGTGAAAGGCACCATTAAGGTAGGTACATCCAAAACCACCACTTTTTGCTTACTGAGCCTATTTTCTATTATTAGACTAGTTAAATTTTTGTATGTTCTTGTTGGCAAGTAAAGGAAATTCCAACATACTAGAGAATGTGGCATTTGGATACTGTATGCAAAAGTTATTAAGTGGAACAAAGTTTGGTTTTAAAAGAGTTTCTTCCACATACTCAGGTTAGCAAATTAGATACAAAACTGATTTTGGAAATGTCCGTATAGTATAGATGGTGGTTTAAGGTCAGTGGCACATTTGGGTGTACCTACTTTACATGTATAGTTGTATACATTATGTGCATAGGCAAATTCTGGCCACCTTAACTTAATTAAGCAAGATGTCGTAGTAATAAACACCAAAAGAACATGTTGAACTACTAGTTTAAATGCATTACAGGTAAATAATCAGTCCATCCAGCTCATATGATCAAAGTGTTTGATTTTCATAATTGGAGGGCTAGTATTAATTTTGTTTAACTGACATATTAGTAAGTAACTAATTTTAGCCAGTTACTCCATGAGCTTCATGTGTGCGAACCTGCCATCAAGGGAGTAATCACTTGCACAGTAAATCACACTTTTGAGTTTGGAGGTGGTCAAATAAACTCCTTGTAATGTAAGGTAAGACAGCCCATTGCAGTCAAATGACCCATTGTGGTCGCCTAAGAAATGACCCATTGTGGTCGCCTAAGAAATGACCCATTGTGGTCGCCTAAGAAATGACCCATTGTGGGGTTTTTTTCAATGTGGGCAACAATGCATGTCTTGCATGACAGCAATGGAGTGAACACCGACCTCATTAGGAACTTCTAAGTTTTCAATGTGAAGTCCATTGTAAAAATTGACGTTTTTGGCCTTCCGTTATAGAAAATATTTTGACTGCATTAGGCAGTGAAATGAGCATTACAGATTCAAATTTTGTTGGTCTTAAGGTAGTCTACAGACTTTTTGGGCTCAATGCTTCAGAAATTTCTAGCAAATTCATACATTGTCAAAAAAAATTAATTTCAATTGCACTTGCTGTTTCTCACACTTGTATTAATGTAAGAAAAAAATTGAAAAATTTCAGCAACAAGATGATGCCAAACTCCTCATTCTGACCACGATGGGCTGGTTTACCTTACGTCTCAATCAAGCTTAGTTGTCCAAATATCAGTGTGTCTGGGCTTTAGAGCCATCCATTTGATAATTTTTCGGCATTGGACCTAAAATCTTAATAAAATAATATAATATCAATAGGTATAAAATATAAAATATTTGTAAGTTTAAGCAAGCTGTTGAAATTATGCCCTATGCAGCTCTTGTTGCATTTGGATTAAAAATATGCTAAATTTATATTGCATCCAATATATTTCACCCCAAATTATCTCTTTTTTAAGAAAAAGAAGGAACAATTAAAGAATATATTATATATATTATATATAAGAAAAAAATAGGGAATAAATATGAAAAGAATATGCAAAAAAATAGAGATAGGAAGACAAAACGTCTATTCTTTTATTGTGCTTTAAATTCAAGTGTCATGGCAAAAATAATCCTCCCATACATATATTGGATATGAGAATCCAAAACATCTTATCACTACGTAGTACTTTAATATCCTAGTTCCTAGAGATAGTATCTAAATTGTATTTAAAAAAGGAATTTAGAAAAAATAAAAATAAAAATCTTTTGCAAAATTTGACCATGCAAATTAGGATTAGACTATTATAGATATTTGTAGCAAAACATTTAAAAACTGTGATTACATTGATTGAAATATTATATTCTTTGAAGTTAGAAGAATTTTTTTTTCTAAACCTTGTCCAACAAGGCCATCACACTTGAATTCCTCCTAGAGTGAGATATAAATTGCCTTTGTATTAATTTGCTTTGCCAATTAGCAATTGAGTCTAATTGAGTTGTCAAGGTGTAGTGTATTTGAGCCAGCAAGAATGTGCATTTGAAGTATCTGTACATGTCATCTTTTGATTAACCTAGGAAGGACACCATGGACAATAAGTGTCCGATGAATGACAAGGAATTTTCTGGTGTAGAACAGAACTACAACTATTCATCCTTGGAATTTTTTGTGGAAAGTGGAAAACATCTACATTAGCTTGACTTCCAATGAATACTTTTGGATTTTTTTATTCCAATAACTCTCAGGGTTACACAATCCATGATTTCTAGGCTCACCCCACGTCATTCCAGGGTTAAATAAATTCATTAAGTTTGTCAATCAAATTGCCAAAGGGTGGAAAGCTGGTCTTATTCACTCATTCCAATTTATTAATGTGTGAATCTAGAGGCTGGTAGCAGATCAATTCAACTAAGTTTGAGACAAGTAATTACTATAAATCAAGTCACCTAGTGAGCGTCTGTAATTCAGTGGCTCAAATAAGTAAGTTGTATGTGAATGTATAAAGCAAATTGGTTTGTTGTGAAGGCTTATGATTTGTGTATGTAAGATGTGAGATTCTTGGTGAAACCTTGTTTGAATTAACTGAGTGATTTTTCCCCAAGTGGATTTATAAACTCAAGTGATTAGTTGTGCAAAGTACAATCCAAATGTTGTAAGTATTCAGAATATCTTAATTGTTGAATGTTTGGTTACTGTGGATCAATTCGACTTATGCTGCATCGACCTGGAGCGAATTCCACAAGCTAGAATGTGTAAATAATTGTGGAATACTTATGTGTATGAATTCATTATAATGTTCAAATAACATCAAAGCACCAGTTCGTGATTGTTGAGTCAAATACACGATTGTGAATCGCAATTGCAAAGATTGGGACGATCTTTGCAGTCTAGTTGTGGTTCACCTATTGCTCGTTATATCTTAATTGCTAAATATGTATGAGTAGAATTGTATAGTGATTCAACTGAATTTGCTGAATTACTTTGCGATCAAATTGACTGAGGGGTTTGATAAGCTTAAATTGTAGTCAAGTCGTTGAGAATTGTGAATTGAGGTGTGCACAAGAGTTGTATGTTAGTAGGATGTTAAACAAGTACCAAGTATGTGTTGACAAATTGATAAATGGTCCAAGTGATCAATTGTTACTCGAAGTTATACTATCAATTTGGCATTCACAAGTTAACTAATTGTTACATGGTTGTGGCCAAGTCTATGTGACTAATTGATTGTGCAGGTGCTGCAAGACAATAGTAATAGATTCTAGAATCACTCAAGTCTAAATGTTTGTGTATGATGGTCTACTTAATAATGTAGAATTGCTTGTATAAATGTGTAGCAATTCATTTACAAGCATGATGCATGAATCAATGGAGAATTGTCTTGCAACTTAGGTTATGAAATCAAATTCATTCCCATTATAAAACTAATTGTCTGTATATTAATTAAGTGAGTTTGAAGCCAATTAACTAAAGAGGTCTTAATTCTTGCCAATTGCTTAAGGTTAAATCGACTAGTTCAAATGGACAAGTAATTGAATTAGACACTATAGATAATTTGACTAAGTATTAATTTTGTGCTTAACGGAAGAGGATTGATCCTTATACATTGAGTCACCAATTTATAAATTGAATGAAACTTGGATATGAAATTTAAGTTCATAGATTAAGTCAGTCGATTATAGTGTGAATCAATACGGAAGCAATTCAAATTCACTTTAGCATTAGGAAAACAAACAAGTTGTAAGTTCACATCCTTTGTCAATTCGTATTGAACCCTGCGAGTTAAGACAAATTGATGGTGCTATAGCAAGTAGATAGTGAATACAAAAATTTGCATGGTCATAGGATTATTTTGTTGGCCATTTAGTTTAAAGTCAATGTCTTGGCAAATTGAACCAATATCATGCATTTAAAGACAAAAACAAATTGATTTGGAAAAGCTAAAGCTAGGGGCTAATCCAAAGATAAATCAACTTAATCAAGAAAGAATTCAAACTCTTCATACTTTGCATATTGGACAATTGGATAGAAATATGGATTTGATATTTGCATGTTAAATTAGTAATTAGGCTAGCAATTACAATAATGCATGGATGGGAGAATATGAAAAGAATTAATTAAGGAACATTGTCCCTAAAAGTTTATTGTATTTAAAAGTATATAACTTGGCATTTTAATTAAGTTGATAGTGCATGCATCTCCCAAGACAAATTGACAAAAACCTAAGGATTTAATCCGTGCAATTTGACATGAACCAAAAATACTATATAGAACTGGGACTGCATACATGGAGTCTATTATAATATAGCATTGGGGTTAGATTGAGACAAATTGACAACGAGCGTTGATCCTTTTATTAAAACACAAAACCTCACACAAAACCAACCTTAAATCGATTTAGATAAGTGTCTAAATTACAAAATAAGTGACTTTAGTCACATAAACATTAGACTTATTGACCTTTCCAAAAGATTTACCCCCTATATTAGTTGTCTTGTAGTTTTGTTAATTAGACAAATTTTACATTACAACACCGTATTAGAAAAAAATTACATTTCAACTACAAAGGTATATGTTCACACCTTGTATTAAAATGCCATGAATATTTGACCAAAATTGACTTTACATGTAACTGTCCAAAATCTCTCGTATATGTTGAATGGTTACATTTGCCTTGTGAGAGTTCATGAAAAGAACATGACAACTTGCTTGATTACTTGCCCTCTATGTTAGTATGCTACCCAAGTTGCCCATAAGCTTTTAAGCCCCATAACTATTGATATGAGTACTTGATTGGAAAATATATATATTTTTGAAGAACTTTTAAAAATATCCATCTTTAATAAGAATTTCACTTGCATCCAATCAAAGTTGTCTTCATATGAATCTATCCAAGCTTTCAAAATGTTCCATGCGAGCTTAAAGAACTTTAGAGTTTAAATGGAGACATGGTATATAATGAGCACCAAGTATTTGCACTCAACAAACACTTAATAATGAATTAAACAACAAATTCTCTAAACGAAAAATCATAATTTTGACTAATAGGCTTTCTATCCTCCATGCCAAATTTTTTTTAGTGCTTTTCTCACTTTACAGTTATGTGAGTGCAATCATTTGTCTATTACAATAACTTGCAATTTAGTTGTCAAGATTCTTAAGGTTGAAGAATTGTTATAAATATAGAATGCCTAAATACAACACAAAGTCTTGATTTTGATTATCCAACAATGTCCACAATCAATAGCTTAAAACTTAAAAATCACATGCTTAGGTGATGCTTTGATGCTCACCTTCTCCTCCTCCCTCTTCTTTTGGATGTTGGCTAGATCCATTTCCACCAAAGAAATAAAGAAAAGTTAGAGCAATGTCGTGGAAAAGAAGAGAATGCATAAGAAAATTATATAGACCAATAAAAATTTGATCTCTAAATATTTAGTTGTAGCATCCAAAGTTCTATCCCAATCTCCCCAAAATTAAGCTCCTAAATGTTGAAACAGTTGAAAATAGGATTCTCTCAACACTCTGATATTCAACAAAGGCTCAAAATTTAGTAGCTGCAAGTAGAAGCAAGTGTACAATTGTTGTGAAGTACTAACAACTAAGTTTGAAAAAAAGTTTTAAAGTCTCAAAACTATCTCAAATAAGGTAAACCAACCCATTGTGGTCAGTGACCCATTGTGGTCAATTAGGGAGTGCTTTTTTTTTTCATTATGTGAAAATTTGACCTTAATGCATGTAAGAAATGACAGTCATGGATTGATTAGTGACCTCATTAGGAGGCTTCAACTTTTCAGAGGGAATTCAATATCAAAAATGACTTTTTAATCCTTCCTTTTTAGAAAATATTCAAAATTGTTTTGGGTGAATGACATGAGCATCATGGAGTGAGATTTTGTTGGTGATGGGATGATCTACAGACTCTTTTGGGCTGAACACTTCAACAATTCATAACAAATTCATACTTTGTTGAAAAAATACAATTTCAATTGCTCTCACTATTTTTCACACTTGCCTATACGTGGGAAAAGAATTGAAAAATTTTAGCAACAACATGTGGCTGAACTCCTAATTCTGACCACAATAGGCTGGTTTACCTTATTTGGCTTCCAAATCATAAGAGCAGGATTATTATTTCATTTAATGTGGTATAGACCTCATCCTACTCCTTATCCTTGCCCTTGGGAGCTTTCAAGGGCTTCAACTTTCCTCATGTATCTAGGCAAGTAAGGTAAAACAACCCATTGTAATCAAATGATCCATAGTGGACACCTAGGGAATGATCCCATCATGGGTTTTTTCAGTATGTGAAATTTTGACCACGATGCATGTCTTACATGCCAGTATTGGAGTGATTAGTGACTACATTGGAAACTTTCAACTTTTTAGTGTGAATTCATTGTAAGAATTGACTTTTTAGGTCCTCACTGGTACAAAATACAATGGCTGCTTTAGGTGATCAAAATGAGCATGATGGATTCAGATTTTGTTGGTTCTAAGGTAGTCTACAGACTTTTGAAGTTCACACCAAATTCATACTTTGTCTAAAAAAACATAATTTCAATTGCTCTCACTGTTTCTCTTACTTGTATTAATGTGGAAAAAAAATTGAAAAATTTCACCAACAACATGTCAAACTCCTAATTCTGATCACAATGGGCTAATTTACTTTAATAGCACATGGAAAAAGCATCTCAAGTATGGGTTGCTGAAGGGAATTTGCCCAAACCTCATTAACTCACACTCAAAATGCGCATGGCTATATAGAGTTCTCTAATATTGTGACAAGTCAATGTGCATCTAAAGTGACATCAAGAAAAGAGTTGGGAAGGTGGTATAGGACCCTTGAAATCTTTGTGCCATAAGGAAATAGGTACATCCATTCCCTAGAGCTTATGAGAGAACAAAGAATGTAAAATCGTTAACCATTAAAGGTTTTTAACTATGTTTTTACCAAAAATGTTCTAAAACTGCCATTTTTAGTATAAGTACCAAATTTTTAAAAAAAACTTGTGGCTGGCGCTTGCTACGCATTCATCATTAAAATTTTATAAGAATTTTTTATGTATTAGATAGAATGTAGAACAAAAATTTCATTAAATCTTCAAATAAAAACAACTAAAATCTTTGTATAATTTTTTTTATAAGTAAGCATATATTGAAATGTACAATAGAAATTTATTGAATGATGAATGAAACATATGCAATGGTAAATACTATAAAAGATACACATATATTAGAATGCATTAGAAATTTAACTCCATTGTTACAAAAATGGCAATCCAAATTGAAGAATTGAAAAAAACAACTTATAAATCTCAAAAATTTTGTGAACAACTTAATTGTTGTGGAATCCAAAATCGCTTCAATTGAATAAATTTCTCAAAATCATTTGGTAGTACTGTAGTAGCAATAAAAAATTGAAATCATGAAAGCTCAAAGCTCACAAAAGCACAAAATCATAGAAGTGCAAAGAAGTGTAAAGCCAAGAGAAGCAATGGATTTACTACCTCTATAATATCATCCTATGGATCTTCTTTAATATCACCTTAATTGCAATAACTATATTATTTCTATAATATCACCCTTTGTAAAAAGTGATATTACAAAAGTGATTGCAAACTGCTACTCTATTTCTGTAATATCACATTTTGTAAAAATATGATTTTTATGTATGCATTATTGAAAATATTTTTATAAAATATTTAAAATAATTATTTTAAAGACGTATTGAAATCATTATCATGCATTCTATTTAAATATATCAAAATTTTACTAATATGTGATACAATGAATGTGTAGCATAGCAAGCATAAGTCCTTAGTATTAATGGTAGTATTTGTGATATTACAGAGGGAGTTATGATTTTAGTAGTATGATTATTTTTGGACACATATAACCATAGGATCTTGCAGTACAATGGTTTGTGAAGAAGTGGTAAAAATTTCAGAAATTTTTGCCACGTAGATTACAAGATATTAGCATTTGAAGTGACAAAACCCTTTCTTTTGTCCTTGCAAAAAAATGGGTAGCTGCACTTCACAAGGTCACATTTTTATGAAAAAATGTCCACAATGGTGGTTACTCTTTGGATTTATTCTTCAAGGTAAGTTGGCTACGTGCTTGAAAAGTTTCAAGATTACTTGGATTTGTACAACATATAGGAAAAAAATAGTAAGTAGAAAAAAGTAGAGAATGATTCAAAACACTAAATTAATAACAATTAATTTATGGAATTGAAAAATGCCTATTCCAATGGTTGTAATGTTGTAATAAATAATCTACACATAATGTTTTGTTTTTTATTTCAAAAATATTTAAAATTGAGTGAGATAAAGGACTTCAAAGTTTATTTGAGAATAGAAAATCTATAACTGCCCGCAACCTACCCCAAACTCAAACTCCTTATAACTTTCATCTCATTAACCGTAAAGGACCAAATTGTATTTTTTGGCAACATAGCGATTTGGGGTACCTCACAATGAATGGATTTTTCTTTTTTTTCTTTCAACTTTTCACACAACATGTACCCAAGGAGTAGCTTTATGGCCCAACGATTTTTATAACTCATAAGTACATGGTCAAAAAGTTATTGTATGGTATGTCATTTTCTGCATTCAATGGGCAATCCAAACAACAAAAAAAAACTTCTTTAAAAATCACTTTTTTAAGGGAAAAAAATTTGAAATTGGTTCTTTAGATTTATATATACTTCATGGGACGAGTTTTACTTTGGAAGTTTATATATATATATATATATATATATATATAATATGAGTATTTTATTAAAACATTCCATTTATATTCTATGAATATTTTCAAAATGAATTGATAATCTATTTTTTTAATTATATAAATTTTACCTTGAATGAATTAACAAAACTTCTTTTGACCTACGTAGTTTCCAAAAAAAAAATGCTAGTGAATTCCATGAGTGGGCCCTTCTAAAATGACAAGGGTATTTTTTAAGGGGATATGTATTTACTTCCAAAGAATTATATTGAATCTAATACATCCTAAAATAGACCAAGGTTTTAGTTTATTTATTTTATTGCTTCAAGAGCAATTTTCAAATGTGCCAATGAAATTAAAACATACAACCATAACAAAAAAATTGTAAGATAGATTCATCCAATAACAATTCCTGAACCACAAGAATCTTGACAATTAAATTGCAAGCTACTACAATAGGTAAATAATTGCACTCATACAAATGTAAAGTCTGAAAAACTCTAAAGAAATTAGCATATAGGATAGAATGACTATTAGTCAAAATTATGACTTTTCATTCAAACAATCTATTGTTTCATTCATTATTAAGTGCTTTTTGAGTGCCATTACTTGGTGCTCATTATAAACCATGTTTCCATTTAAATTCCAAGATTGTTTAAGCTTGCATGGAACTTTTTGACAGCTTGGATAGATTCATATGAAAATAAATTTGATTGGACAAAAGTGAAATTCTTATTAAAAATGGACATTTCTAAAAGCTCCTCAAAAATGTATATTTTTTTCCAATCATGTGCTCTAGTCAATAGTTTAGGGGATCAAAAACTTAGAGACAATTTGGATAGCGTGCTAATAGAGAGGGCAAGTAATCAAGTTGTCATGTTCTTTTCATGAACTCCTACAAGGCAAATGTGACTATTCAACATGCACAAGACATCTTGGATAGTTACATGTAAAGTCAATTTTGGTTGGATATTCATGGCATTTTGACACAAGGTGTGAACATATACCTCCGTAGTTGGAATGTAATTTTTTTGATAGGGTGTTGTGGGTGCTTTATTCCTACCCTTGGAATAATGTGAACACAACTAGGTTCTCTACGTATTTTATTGTATAAAATTCCTACTAAGTGTCTACAATATGTAATCCAATTATGCCTTCCAAGCAATGGATTTTTAGTAATTGCTTCTACCTACAATTTCTTTGTGGCAAATACTAACCAATTCAATCAAAGTAGTAATGTGCCTGATTTTGGCTATGACAACTAAAATTAGGGGCCAATGTGGGTTATTCTAATGGAAATTAGGTAGTCCAAGTTGTAGGGATGATTTTTTCTTTTTCAAAATTTAAAAAAAAATCTATTTTTGACCTAACTCCCTAAAAGATTTCCATAAATGAAGTTTGAAGTTTGAACTAATTTTTAAATTTTCATTCATTGATTCCTAATGTTTCAGCTAAGGAAATTCGTTTTTGATTTTTTGATTATTTTTATTTCTGTAATTCTACCTAAAATCTGAATTTGGCTTGGTTTAGTCCACTCCAATTGACTTTCATCTAATTCCCTTTTTTTGTTTAAAATTTCATCCTACTCTAGCTTCTTTACCTTTAATCCAATTCTTGAGGTTAAACTTGTTTTGGAATCTTAAGAATATTTTTTTTAAAGATTCTATACCTAAATTTTTCCTTGATTATTTTTTAACTTTGATAGTAAATTCTTATTAGTTTCTTACTAATTTGTTTGAACTTTTAGTTTTACCTCTATCTCTAAGATTAAGTAATTTTTTTGAAAACCTTGAATTTATCTTTCTAGAATGGTAAAACACTTCTATTTTTTACCTTCTCAATAAAAGCTATATATAGATGAAGTTTGACCATTGTCTGGTTCTCCAAACTTCATTCAATAAATTTTTTTACCTTTGAATTCCAAAATGAATTTTTTTTAACTTCTATTTTAATCTATATTTTTTTATTTTTTTAAAGATTTCTATGAATGATTTTTTATCTTTTCATCCAATTGAAAGACTATTTTTCATCTTAGTGCAGCTTTTGGAGTTTTAATCTAATTTTTATGTTTAATATCCTTTTGGAAAGGTAATGAAATTTTCTAACTACTTATAACTTCAAGTTCTAATTTTCAAATGACCCTAATGTCTAACCTTGACTTCTAACTCTAGTTTACTTGTGACTCTCCTCAAAAGTTACGACCTCTATGGTTTTGTCTTCATTCAATGCAATTGCAAACTCTTTGTGGGGTCCTTTAACTTCCATTTGTATTTTTGTCTTATTTTAGAAGTTGTAATCAAATGTCATGTTGTGGCTAAAGGAGTTCTAACTCCCTCCTTTCTTATCCCAAGCTTCTATCTTTTTCTTCTCTTTTCTTTCTAATTTTCTCTTTTCTTTTGAGGTATTTTTGTACAATAAAGTCCTATCAAATCTAACTTCTAAGTATTGTGTTAAATGGTTTAGGAATCAAACAAAACTTGAAGATAAGTTTTCTCTGTCTTTCATCAAAGTCCAACCTTGTTTAATGGAGTCAACTATTCCCTAATGGTTGGCTCACAATCAATTCTAAATCTCCCTTTTTTCTGCTTCCACATTATTAAATGCTAATCTCCATTCTACTTAAATGACTTCAATTGTAAGTTTTGCATTTGAGTTTTGGGATCTAGAGTCCATAATTGCAACTTGTGTTGGATGAAGAGGTTCTAGCATGATTTACTAGACCCTTGGCTAGTGATTAGCACCCCTTGATTGGTGATGAGATGCCTAGACTTGGACCCCTCTTGGCTTGGACTAGTTGAGCTTGATTTGAACAAGCTTGATTTTGTTTTTGAACTTCAACCTTTGGTTTGATTGGTTGAACTTCAATTTGAACTAAGCTTGGTTTTGTATTCAAATTCCAACATTTGGCCTGACTACTTGAACTTTAATTTGAATTAGACTTGGTTTAATTAGTCCTAGATTGGCTAATTAAACTTGAAGTTTCAATGTAGGACCTTTGATGTATACTAAGACTTTTGATTTTGGTAAATAGTATTCTAATTTCAAAATTGGAGCTTCAACTAACAAAACTAGACTTCTATGGATTTTAGAATCAAAGTTTCGCCCCCCTTTGGAGTTTGTTAGACTAAACTAATCTTTGTTTGCCAAATTGGATACCACCACATGGAAATATATCAAAATTTTGGTCAAATCAATTTAGCTTTAAAAATCCAAATTAACCCCTTGTCTTTTTGGCTTCAGTACTACTAATAAAGGTGAATTAAGGGCCATATACTAATTGTATGGGCTACCTTTGGCCCTCTGAATCCCCTTTTGAGTGGCAAGACCCCCTTTGAAACGTCTTGGACTTCCTTTGGGATGTCTTGGACTCCCTTGGGATGGCGTGGACTCTCTTTGGGACGGCTTGGACGCCCTTGGAATGGTTTGGATCCCCTTGAAACTGATTTTGGGCCTCAAATTTGATCTCTCAATCCAAAAATCATCCACTAACTTCAAACAAAACAAACATAACAAAAGATTTAAAACTTTTTCAAATTCTTTTTGTGGTAATCTTTTCTCGAATCTTCTCAAATAAAAATGCCAAAAAAATGAATTGTGAAGCAAAGCTTTGCCATATGGGGAGTTATTCCTTAATCAAGCCTTAGAAAAGTTAATATCTAGGTGATAGCTTTGCCATAAAAGTTAGTATGACTTCCTTAACAAGTATAATAAGCAAAAATTTGTTAATCATCAAACGTAGAAGTTGGTTCCCACCCAACTCTTCAAATAACACCAAAGAACACACTTAGACTGCATATTCTTCCACATCTAGACTTCAAGGGAATTTTGTTCAACAAAATGTCACAAAATCCCACACAAAAAAAAGTTCAATAGAAAAGAATTAGTATTTTGTGACACAACTTCAAATATGAATAGATTAAAGGCAAGCACTAAGGTATTCTAGCTAATAGCATCACCAAAACTTAGCTAGAATGTCCTCAATATTAGTACCACAAGCAAGATTTTAAAGGAAATAAAAATTTTCAAGGACTAAACCACAAAAAGTACAGAAATATAAGAGCAATACTCAAAGGGACCCCTAAATTATTTGAAGTAAGCAACAAAAACACAAGAAAACTTAAAAACAAGAGCAAAATGCTCCAAATACAAGGAAACAAGAAGTCCTTGACAAATCACCAAAAACTCCAACAACATGGCCATGTATACCCAAAGTACAAAAATAAGAAAATAAGTGCAAAGGGAGAGGAAGGGAGGCCTTGCATACTTTTCTAAGGCCTCCTTCTCTCAAATTACCTACAATTACCTACGTAAAAATCAATTTAACATTAAAACTTCAAATTCTACCCTATTGCTATAATTGCTCTAACTTTTGGAGAAATGCTCCAAACACCAAACAAATTGTACCATTGTCTTCAAAAGATTCAAATTCAACTTCGGGATCCATAATCCCCTACTTCTAGGCCACTTCACAAATGGAAACTAATAATTAGCAAAACAATGAAAAGATAGAAAATCCAAATGTTGGAGTTTGCCTTTTTTCAAAGTTTTAATTAGCTTGGGTTGTTTAAAAGGTTCAAGAAAGTAATAAAAGAATCCAAGTTGACTTCAATTGGACATTGTATGCTCTTGTTCCACCAGTCAACTCCTCACAATCTTTATAAATTCATTAAAAATTGTTGCTACTATTGGTTGGAGTACTTGTCAATATCGAAATGTTGTGAAATTTTTTTGGGTACTTATTTAGGCTAAACCACACTATCCTAATTTCTAGGGGGATTTTATCGCTACCTGGGTAATTTCTATAAATTTTCCAATGCTGATAAACGTGGTTGACTTCGCATGGAGTCACCTTTGCAATCCAGAAAAATTTGAAACTTTTTGGGCAACTTCTTGAAAGTCTCCTAAAGCTAAGTGCAAGTCTACACTTTTATTTTTGCACTAATAGTGGAAGGATTCAAATTCTAACCTCCTAATTTGATTCCTCTAGGGATGAATCATTCTCATACTAGAAAATCTTGGCAAATTGACTTCACTATTGTATTCCTGGCGTGTTTTTATGCTAGGAACACTACTCTCCATTCTTCGACCGCATGATTTCCAAAATCATAAATTTTTACTTGCAAAGTTATATACTTATATATGCTTTTTTTTTCTTCTGAATTCTTGCAAATTAGATGCTGACATATATGTAGATTTTTTGTAGGGGTTTCTAAGACTTAATAAGACTTTTGACAACTTGTCTACCCACTCTTTTAGATTGTGACCAGTTACATGTACATTATAGATAAATTCAATAAAAGACTAATTTTGATGTTCCTACTACTTTAGCCATTAGGGTTCAAAACTATCTCAAACCCTCAATGGACATTCTAAACACCTATTTAGATACAAGGAATGGTAAATGGAAGTGCTCTAAGCACTTCTAGACTTTTTGATAATAATACACTGTATTCATAGGGACTTCTACTAAACATGATGCTAATACTCTTTCTAGGTCATTTGAATAGAATTACAAATAAAAATTAACTAAAAGCAAAAAAAGTAAAATCCAAGGCCCAAGTGACAAATATGGGGCTCACAAGTGCCTAGATCAAAAGTTATGTTGCCTTGAACTTTTTAGGCAGCTAGGGCAATTTCGATCACAATATGAAGATTTTTTTTCTATTTCTAAAATTAGGTTGGTATATAATGCACATGATACAAATTGCAAATGTCAAAAAAGAGCCATATGTCTTGTAGAAATCTCACTCTAGGAGGAGTTCAAGTGTATTGGCCTTGTTGGACAAGGTTTAAAAAAAACTTTTTCTTCTAACTTCAAACAATATAATCTTTCAATCAATGCAATCAAAGTTTCTAAACATTTTGCTACAGATTCCCTTAATAGTCTAATACTAATTTGCATGGTTGAATTTTGCAAAAAAACTTGTATTTTCTTTTTTTCTTACTATCCTATAAAGTGGCAGTTTTTTACAATTTCTACCCTAACTATGCCTTGGTTCTATAATGGTTAACTTCAATAATTTATATCTCTCAATTTATAAAGCTGAATGGGCTCAAATATTTTCCACATATCCTTAATGTAGTATAGAAAAATAATGTGTGTTTGAAACTGGAATAAAAAGAAATGTCCTCAATTTTCAATCAATGCGTTAAAAATAATAGTTTTAATATAGTTTAAAAACTGTTAGCACAAATTCTAGTGTAAATTCATGATATTTTCTTAGGTACTTGATAAAAAAAAGCTTTGTATTGACCATTGGAATTTTGATTCTTCTAGAAATTGAATTCCCTCCATATTGATATCTAGTTGGTACTGTTTGTTTGGAGGAACATCCTCTTATTGCAAATTTAAAAAAAAAATATATACTTCCATTATCTTTAATTGTTGGCATGCAAGAAAAAAAGAACTACCTATCTAATCATTGAAGATATCAAAGTTGGATTGTGCTTTCTTTTCCAAGAAGCGCAACTTAACTATGCTAGTCTTATTGGATAGGTTCCAAGATTAATTTTTGTCTAGCTTCAAATGTTATAATCTCACAATCTACTAGGTCACATGGTCTAGAATTATTTCCACAAATTCCTATTGTAGTCTAGGAAAGTTCTTTTGGGTTGAAAGTTTGATAAAACATTTTTATGTTTTATTTATATTCATACACTAAAATGAAATTGATTGGAACACTTCTTGAGAAAAACAATCAAAGAATTCTAGAGGTTAAACAATTTGTAGTAACTTAGTATTTTTGATTTTTGTTGTAGATTATGGGTTCAATTGATAGGGATTTAGTCAAATTGGGTGTAATTAGTGTCTTTTGACATTGTTTTGCCTATTTGGTAGTTTTGGTAGTCCTAGCCATAGATTCCAATCGACAAGTAGCTAGTTGGTAGTGGATTCTTGTATTAGCCAATTAGAATTTTTTTGAATTGAATCAGTTGATGGATGATTGAGGTTGTCTCTTCCGAGGTCTATTAGGTTCTTCTAGGCTTCATTGCATGGACCCCACTACAATTGAGTGCGTGTAAGAGTCCAGTTCAAATTTATTGTTTTTCTTGTCTTTTTGTGTCTCGTTGTAGATGTGCAAGTGTCAACTCCCAATTTGTCACTTGGGACTCATAGTTTTCTTTTTTCTTCAAATTTTTCAATTTAAGTTATAATTATATGCAAAAAATCCTAAAAAGAGTATAAAACCAAAATTGGTATGTCACATGTTATGAGTGCCTATTTATTTACTTGGGACTTGTAAATTGTTTTTTTGGATTTTATTAGTTTTGAGTATTTTTTTATATACAAAAAACCCTCAAAAGAGTGAATAATCAAAATAGAGATGTCACATACCAATATAGCATTTGGTCCTAAATAGAACATTTTTTTTAAATTATAACCAAATCTTGCACGTAGATAGGATAGAAACCCAAAAATTGTATAAAGTAAGCATGTTTAGTAGAAATTGTCCAACTTGTCTAAACCTGCCTTTTTGTGGCAAATCCTAGCTAAATTGGTTTGAGGGAACTATATAAGAATCCTAGTTTAGATTCCCAAAGAGAGGTTTCAATATTTTCATTCCATCGGTGAAATAGTAGAAACCTTAATTGTTAGCTTGTAGGTGAAGAAAGCTCAAGACAAACCAAAGAAGGGCATCTACAACTTAAGTATAGTGATTTGAGGTGGAAATCATGCCAGGAGTTCAACGGCGCAATTGGTTTGCCAAGATTCCCTTCAATTTAGAAGATTCTTTGGTTACCAGAAATTAAAGGAGATAGCGGGATTTGATTCTCCTTTTTCAGATGTGCAAAGTAAAAATATGAGCTTGCACATCTCTTGTAGAATTCCATGAGAGGTTCCATGAAAATTCTTGGTTTTTTTATCTCCTTGGTTCCAAAAGATATTTTTCCGAGCGGTCAACCATTGAAAGCTATGATGAAATTTTTTTAGAAATTACTCAGGCTGTGATAAAATCTCACTAAAAGTTATTATAAATTTTTTATATTAATAATGAGCTCCAACAAGTTTCGTGGCATTCCGATAGTCAAAAGACTCAAAACTGACAAGATCCTCTATAATTGGCAAAATAGAAGATTAAACGTGGAGTTGATCGGTGTATCAGGAGCATATGAGATCAGATTGAGGTCAAAGCGGGGTCTTTTTTTACTCCTTTATACCTACTAAAAAGCTAAGGCTAGTTACTTTTCATAGAAAAATCGATCTTCAAAAGTTGGGTTTTTATTCATTTTGGGTTGTTTAGTTAGCATTAGAAATCTTTGTGGTTTTGAAGTAGGAAAAGGAGAGGGGGCTCTTCTAGACTAAAAATGAACTTCTAAATCCAATGGCACAGTCTGTTTACAATTTGGAATCTTTTTCCAAAAGTTAGAATTTTGGACAAACATAAAAAGTCAAAATTTGAAAAATTAAGATGAAAATCCTAAATGAAAAATTTACCTTATGAAAATGAGAGGAGGTGAGTGCCCTTGGAAGAGTATATAAGGGCACCCCTTCTCCTCTCAAAACACCCCTTGAACCCATTTTGTAGCCAATATTTTGGCACAATACCACGTTGGTCCAATAATTTGGACTTTTTGGCCAAGTTTGAGCCAAAGTTGCAAAACATGTGTTTTTTGGAGCATTTCAAGCTCCATCTTTGTGTTTTTGTTGAACTTTGAAGGGCATTGGGGTCTCTTTAAGGTTTGTTAACATTTGTTGTGTTTTTGGAAGAGTTTTGTTGGTTTTGTTGAGTTTTGAAGTATTTTTGAGAGTTTTGTACTAACTTGTACTAATCCTAAAGCTACCTTCCGTTGTGATTGGCGATGCCGCTTAGGGGAGCCTCTAGTGTCTAACTTGTTGTATATTTTTGAAGTTCTAACTTGTTTTGAGTAGTTTTTATCATTGTACTAACACTTATAGTTGTTGTACTAACAAGTATTTGTCATTTTTGTATTTAACTATTGCCTTGTCCCATTTGGGACGGTGAAGCTTTGGCTTTTTGGGGAATAATTTTAGAAGTTTCTCTCCATTTTTCAAATTCTCAGTGAAGCTTTGGCTTCGTAAGTTTTTGTTTAAAGTTGTAGAATTTTTGGTCATTTTAGAAATCACAGCGAAGCTTTGACTTCCCATAGTTTGAAGTTCTTGAGATTTTGTATTTTTTCCCATCCTATGGTGAAGCTTTGAACCTATACAGTCTTACAAAATCCCCCCCAAATAATGAGTTTTGCCATCTCACCAAGCTTAGTTTCCAAAACATTAGTACCAAAAATCTTTGCCTAGTCCTCAAAAATTAGTGTTAAGTATTTATCAAAATACCTCACTTTAGAAGTGACCTGGCCAAGCCTAGGTAGTTGAGAAGCAAGGGCCCTGGCTAATCAACTGCGAGGGAGAGGAGCTAGCTACAATTGAAATGTTAGCGAGGGAAGGGAGCCAGTTGCAACTGAAACTAATTGAGGCTCCCGAACTGACTGAGGCTCCGAATCAAACTGAGGCTCTTAAATAGACTAAGGCTCCTGAACAGATTGAGGCTTCTGAATTGAAATTGTTACAGTTTTTTTTTTTAATTTTGGAAGCTAATTGCTACTCTTCACAAACTAATAGTGTCTCTTGACATTGAATTGACAAAAATCTATAAAAATTAAATAGACTACAAGGTAGACAAGGGTAGGAAGAGTCAATTTAGAATTAGAGAAGAAGTTGGGAATTCTTAATTAACAAACATTTCCATTATCAAGAGAGAATTCAAAACATAAAAAGAAGATACGAAAAACATGAAACCTCTCATAGAACTCTCAAACCTTTCAAGCTCAATAGAATAAAATGCAAGGGAATTAGAAAGAAGTGTTCAAGTGATAGTTGAAGAGAAATTAGAGTTGATAAGATTTAGAAGGAAATCTTTGAAATCCATTTAGAATCATTAAATCTTAGATAGGACAATAATTGACTAGTAGAAGATCAAAGGTCAATTATTATTTAAAAGTTGATGTAACTCTTCAAAGTCAACTCTTGATACCAAAACAATTGAAAGGGAATAATATGAAAGGAAAAGAGGTAGGATAGAAAGAAGAGAAGAACTCCAAGAATTGACAACATTGTAATAAACTACTACTTTCAAGCGGTAAGAAAAATTACAAAAATACTTTCAACCATGCAAAACAAAGATGTATGGGAACAAATATATAACAAATTTTGAGATGCACCACTAATTGAGGTAAGTGTTTGATTAGTGTGGGAGTTATTCAATTTCAAAGTATTTCAATTAATCTAATAGAACCGAACTAGAAGTGTGATTCAGTGGTTGAAGATGAAGTTTTCCTTAGATACAGAGTGATATTAGTCTAGAAATATCTCTTAGCTTTCTAGAAACATATTAAACTTAGAATTTGGACTTAAAACGAACAAGATAGGCCTGGATGAAGTTTAGTCATTAGAACGAATGAAAAAATAGTGAGAGAAAGTAAAAGTGGAACGAATTAAGTGAATTTGGGAAAGGGAAAAATAACTAAACTTTGAGTGAAGAAAAATCCCAATTTAGACTTACGACGTGGTAAAAAATCATGGATGAAGTTTGATGTACCAATTAGTAGTCAAACTTCATCCACTCATAACTTTTGATAGGAAAATCCAATCAAGTTGACTTGATTGGATTACCATTTTGGAATGAGTAAAAAATAACCTACAAGAATATGGAATTATTTTTGGTCTGTAAACAAATTCACTAAGAAACCATAGCGGCCTAATTAAAGCCAATTAAAACCTAATTTAAACTATCTTAGGGTCGCTCTCAGTCCAAAACACTTAGAAATTACACAAAGATCCATTTCTTGGAAGGTACAATGGATTGGTGCTAGGCACCCATAGGAATTAATCTTGAGTACTAGAACTTGGTTGTACACGTTGATTTACCAAGGGTGGGTAAATAAGTGCTCACACATGCAAATGTGATATTTGGTCCTAAATAGACTTTTATCCTTAGAATCATCATAAAACCCACTTGTAAATAGGTTAGAACTAGGGAAGTAGTGGGGATTAACAAGTTTGTGGGTTCTTATCCAAAATAGCCTAAAATCATCATGCTTGTGACCATGCTTGGCTAAATTGGTTTGAAGAGAGTCCACGGAGGTCCCCCCGATAGATTCCCAAAGAGAGGTTTTAGTTTTTCCATCTCATCAATGAAATAGTAGAACCCCTAGTTATTAACATATAAGTGTCACTTTCTCAAGACAAGTCAACAAAAGAATCTATGGCCACCAAATTGTGATCTTGGATTGGAAACATACTAGGACATCAAAAGCAAAATCCATTCACTGAGATTCTTTCATATGCAAAAGATTCTCTAACTATCGATAATTCAAACAAAGGTGAATTTTGCCTTCCATGTCAAAACATGCAAGTTGAAGGAATGAACTTGCAAATCTCTTGGAAAACTCCATGAGAGGTTTCCCAAGAAGTTTCAGAATTTTTTTGATTGAAGAGATATCCCTTATGGACAGTCAATTGCCAAAACCACGATGGGAAATTCATGTAAATTACCCGGGTTGCGGTAAAATCTCACTAAAAATTAGACTAGCTTGTTTTATGTTAATAATTTGCTTTGACAAGTTTCGCAACATTCCAATAGTAGCAAGTACTTAAACCTGTCAAATTCTTCAAGAATTAATCACGTGGCGAGGTCCCTGTGACATTAACCAGCATTCTAGAAGTATACAGCGATGAAACAAAGTCAAATAAGGGACTTTCTTTACTCCTTCGCACCTACTAGGGACCCTAGGCTAGTTACTTTTCTCAAAATAGGAGATCACCAAAAGTTTAAAAATTACCTTAGCTTGGTTTTTAATCTAGGATAGCCTACAATGGTTTTTTGGTCCCGGTATGGGGGTTAGGGAGGTCTTCGATTAAAAATGATGATTTGGAGCCAAAAGTGCAATCCGTTTGGCATTTGGAGTTGATCTCCAAAAGTTAGGATGTTGGTCCAACATAGATGGTAGATAATCAATTTTAGAGATTAGGATGAAAATCTTAGAGGATGAAGATGAAAATTCAAGTCAATAAGGTTACTAGTAGGAATTTAGGGGAGAAGTGGGCCCTTGGAAACCTATATAAGGGCCTCATTTCCCTCTCTACAAACATCCTGATACTTGTTTTTGGTCTATGGATTCAAGTTATATTGGATATTTTGGCGTTTGAAGCCAGAAATCTCTACGGTATTTTTGGAGTAGTTTTGGTTCCGTTGTTCCTTAAGTTCAAGCTTTGAAGGTCTTCTGGGGGTCCTTCTATTGTGTTTCCGTACAAGCTTTGGTCCTTTCGTATAAGTGGTGCATTAACTTCCAAAGTTGGAAGTGGTTGTGGGTCCTTGTGAACGTGCTTGTGAACTAATTGGTGTGTTTTGAAAGTCCTCTTGGTGTCTTGTACTAATCCTAGAGTCACCCCCCACTGTACTTTGGTGATTTTGCTTTGGAGGGCCTTTAGTGTATAAGTTGTGTTACCACATTGTGCTAACTTGTATAAACTAAGATTGTATTAACTAGAAGAAGTTGTATTGCATTTGGTATTTCCTTTCTTTTTCTTGTCTCTTTGGGAACTAATCCTTCTTCTAAAGTCTCCCCCTTTTGGGACCGCGAAGCTTTGACTTTAGGACCTAGGAAAAGTGGGCATTTCCTATAATTATCCCCGTGGCAGCAAAGCTTTGAGTAGAGAATTTAAAAAATTTAATATTTTTTACAATTATCTCTGGGACAGCAAAGCTTTAAGTAGAGAATTTAGAAAAGTTTGGTATTTTTTACAATTATCTTTGGGACAACGAAACTTTGACTCTAGGATCTAGGAAAAGTAGACATTTCCTATAATTATTCCCGTGATGGCAAAGCTTTAATAATAGGGTCTAGAAAAGTTTAGCATTTTTTAGAAAATATTATACGATTTCCTACCTTAGTTTCCAAATATCCATGTGAGAATATTTCCATTAGTTTTCAATATCCATTAGTTTAGGCAAAAACTGCCTAATGCAAAGAATAGTCTTAAAACCCAACCAACCGCTTAATCTAGAACCCTAAATCTCAGTCCAAAATTAAACCCAACCAGCCCTTTAATCAAGAACCTAGCTTGCCTAGAATCGAATCTAGCCAACCCTACGTCTAGGACCCAATCAGTTCATAATAGACCCAACTACCCCGAGGCTACAAAAGATATCTGGAAGGCCGTAGTCGAGAGGGCCGTAGTGGGAGCTAGCAGTTGAGGAAGCCAGTAATTGGGAGCTAGGTAGGGGTTTGGGGGTCTAATACTCAAAAAAATTTGGAACTTAGAATTCCAACAAAAAAACTTGACAAATGAGGAAAAGAAAGGACACCTTCACGAGCCATACCTACATACAACACTTCAAATCCTAACCCTCTCACCAACAAGACAAACTGCAAGCAATAGAGGGAGATTAGAGGAGTTGAAATAGGGGACAAGGAGGAGAGAGAAGATAAATAATGCCCTAGCCAAAGGATTATATAGACTCAAGAAAGAAATCTAGGGAAGTCTTTATAACTATTAGGAAGAAGAGGATAACACAAAGGAGAAGCGCATAAGAGAGGGGAAGGCCCTATTAAGTCTCCTGGAGTTTGAATCTATAATTGTAAGACTACCATAAATACATTTGGTGAAATAGTATTAGGGTAGAAGAAGGGAAGAGAGAAAAAAAGGAAGAAGTGGAAGAAGGAAGTTAGAAGGTTAGAGTACACTAGTTTATAAACAAGTGGTGAGCTTCACTACAAAAAAACCAATGAATAAATGACTCGTCCATAGAGTCATTGTGGACAGCAATGACTGCAAAATGACTACAAAACAACTATTGTTGTCCACAATGACTCTATAGATGAGTCATTTATTCACTGTTTTTTTTGTAGTGCTTGGAAAATATAATTAAACAAAGGAATACCATGGAATATGTAGATGTGGACGAGGTTATCTCTAACACTAGTAGTGATGAGCCGATGAGGTGAGTCATTGAGCTAATCTTTGGTGGATTCTTCCTAACTAGCTCTCGATCTCTATGATTATTGTTTAATTCATGTTAGCAGGCAAGGGGGAGCGAGGGATAGAAGTTTAGATTCAAAAATTCATAGATTAGAAAGAAGAGCTTCTGAAAATATATTACACTTGAGACTTGGCTTTGATTTGACGGCGTTAGGTTAAGTTGAGTGGTAATAGGTAGGATGGATGAAGGTTAACCAACTTCATCCAACGGGAACAATGGATAGAATTTAGTAGTGGAAACTAGGAGTTAATTGATAAAGTAAAAATTTAGAAGTTGGAAATAAGAGTAAGTCTAAAAGTTACAATTTGGAATAAATCTTGGAAGACAAGTTAAAAAATTTGGAGTTAAAATTATAGAGGTAAAAGTTAAAGCTATTCTTTTGGGAGGTAGGATTTAGAGGTTTAAAGTAGGGATAGATTTTTAGGAGTTAAAAATTAGAGTTAACTTTGGGAAGCAAATGAAGGAGTGAAATTATAAAATTACAATGGTAGATTCAAAGCTCAAGAGTAGAAGTGAGAATGTTAAAATTAATTTTAGAAGCAAGTTAGAAGGTAAAACTAAAAATTTAATCAGAAAGACTTAGAGTCAATGTACGAGTAAAATCTTAAGATTAAATTGGAAGGCTAAGAACTAGAGGGTAGTTAGGGGATCAGAGAAGGAACATAGAGGGTCCAACTTAATTAGTTAGAGTTGTTTAAAATGGCACAAATTGGCCTTGACCTAAGATAGTGAGTTCAGGCGGTAGCATTTTCTTACTCTTAGGCCCTCGTAACCATTGACCATTAGCTTGGAAGCCACATTCCTTGTATATCTAGGCATTTCTTTTGCCATCCACAAAACTTAATAAATACTAAAAAGTTTCATTGCTTGGAAAGCACAATGGATTGACGCTAAACACCCATAGATGAAATCAAACCTAAATCACCATGAGTCTGGTTGTGCTCAATTATTTACCAAGAGTGGATAAATAAGCGCTCATAGCAAGTTGTTTTACAATTGTGAGTGCTAATTGGATGAGAAACTATGGGAAATTAGTGTGTGAATGGAGAGGAATGTAAATTGGTTGTGAAATCAATCTGAATGAGAATTTTAAGACAAATTGGATGTACATAAATATAAATTGTAAATTTCAATCAGTTATATAATGAAATTTTATGTTGATCAAATTGGATATCTTTAGTATTGAATATGGTAAATGTGTATATTGTGAATTACAATTGATTTCAAATGGATTGTATTTGATTATATTGACCAAATATAAAATTGATGAGTCTATCGCATAATGTGATTTTTGTGCTTGAGTCTACGAGAAGATTGAATGAGATGTGTTGTGTGTAAATTCTTGAGTTGAAGTTGCCTAAATAGATGTGAATTTTGGGTTTGATAAGAAAGTGATTAAAATTTGCATAATGGAGAACCAAATTGGGTGATCATAGAGTCCTGTCTTTGCATTTGTTGTCTATGCATTAGTTGTTGGTTGTACCGAATTAGATGTTATCAAATTGGAAGTTCTAGAGTCATTTGATTGTTGTGAGTTGATGTATATTATGGTATGAATTTAATTGGTCTTAAATGAGATTGATTGTGTATGTATGCCTTGAAGATTATGTGTCAATTCTAGAAGATAATACTAAATGAGTGCAATAATTCTGAATTCAAATTGGAAGATGAAGAAAGTAGAAGATTGGGAGTCTAGTGTTTATTGTGTAAAGATTGAATGCCATTTATAAGAGAAATCCAAGTGGGTGCAATTTGAGAATTTAGCATAGTCAAATTGGATTGTTTAAAGATTGAATGTTGTCTTGGAATTGAAAGTATTGTGAATTCTTAAATCAAATTAGAACAGTTCTAGCTGTACATGTATTTGAAGGCACTAGCACCAATTTGAATAATCGAGTTGTAAGCAATTAAGCCTATTTAATGTTGTGTGGTGTGCTATGGAACCAATTTTGAGAAATTTTGAGAAAAAAAGACAATTGGAAGAATAAAGCATTGGAAAAGCTAAAGGAAGAATAAATCCAACAATAAGAGTGTTAATAGGGAGCATCTAATCTTTTGTGGCCATTAAAAGTGGAGTGAGAAGCAATTAGTCATAGTGTGAGGTTAAGCAATTCAAGTATTTTTTTGTTGTGCTACCTAGTAGGAATTTAATTGGCTAGTCATTATCCTACTTGATATTCTGCCTAGGAACAAAATTAATATACTATATTTGTAGTTTATGAATTTATAAATTATCTAATTCTACACCTATTCAACTACCCTGTCATATATCTATGCGCAATGTAATTTAGACATTCGCAACAGACATTGCACCTTGTAGACTATAGTATCTTTCAAGTGGATCCTAAGTTTTATGCCAAGATTAGGGGTTGTCACTTCTTTTTTCATCTTCAATCTTTAGATAATGGTGACATGGGATTCTCTCATTGACCTTGCGACTTTCACCCCTAGATGCGCATCGAACACCTACATTTTCAGACATTGAACACCTACATTTTCAGAGATCATTTAAGGATTAACAATTTCTTATATCCATGGATACAAGAGATTCAACGCTTCAATACAATTTGGAATTACTTTCAGAAATACTTAATTATTTAGATCAAACTAGATGTGAGAGTTCATGTTATCAATCTTCTTTGGAAACTCATTCAAAACCTCATCGATACATGTACACTACAATAGACAATGTTCAATCATATACTTTGGTTGCATAGACTTCTTGATTTGTATAAGTTTTCCATCAAACTTGTGCATTATGCACTAAAACTTGTATCATTCGATTTTCCCCTTGTTATTGCAAATAATTTATGATCTTCAACTAAAAAGTCAAGACAAATGTATTCTTATAGTTTGTATAAAATAGAAAATGAGAAAAGAAAAGTATGAAATACATATTTTTTTAAATGTTCAAATTAAATCTAAGATTTTGACTTTCGGAGTTGAATATTAAAATTCAAAAAAATCCTAAAATAATATAAATTTGAAAAATATTATGATTTAAATTGTAAAAACCTACAATAAAAAATAGAAATTTTCACAACAACTCTCAATGAGATCTCTAAAGTTAATGTACATATTGCACTATAACAAAACACTCTACTAGTGTAAATTATTGAATTTCAAGTACTTCAAGATATTTTAAAATACCTTTATGGGGGTGGATAAGTAGTCTAGGTGGCTTTTCTCTTTCCCATATTGACTTCCATCTCAAATTCAACATGCATTTATTATAGATATGTTTCAAGTTTCTCAAAACACATCAATTTTTGTGCACTATGACAAAAAAAATTTACACCTTGGTGGAAAAACACCCTCACATCAAGAACTTTACAATTATTAGTCATTTCAATCTACCAATGCTCATTAGAAAGACATTCAAAATTTGCATCTTGAAAGATCTAATTCATCAAGAAAACTAAGCCATTGAAGATCTATGGAAGCTCATTCAAAGATCAATACCTTTGAAGATACAACCTTGTACAACATTTTAAGACTTAAAACCTTAAGAAAGCATTTTCAAGGAGTCACATCTTCCAATATATAACTCTAGAAGAATGTCCAACTTTGTAATACTCTAAAAAAAATCATTCAAACATCTATAATAGAAAAGAATTTACACAACAAGAAATTTGAAGCGTACAATGCTTTGAGAAAGCACTTTCAAAGATCCACTCCTTTCCAAAATCAATACAATTAAAGAATTCAATTCTCTGATGTTCTATACTAATTCACTCAAGGATGCACACTCATACAGATTCAAGTCCACAAAACATTTCAAGCCTCCAATGCTTTGAGGAAGCACTTTTAAAAAAACACATTCTCCAAAATCTAACTCTTCAAGAGAATCCAACTCTCCGATGCTCTTCGGAAGCTCACTCAAGGATGCACACTCATCAAGATTCAACTTTATAAGACATTTCAAGCCTCCAATATTTGGAGGAAGTACTTTCAAAGAACTACATCCTCCACGATATAACTCTTTAAGAGATTTCAACTCTCCGATGCTCTCCGGAAGTTCACTCAAGGATGTACAACCTTGAAGCTTCAAATTTGTAAGACATTTCAAGCCTCCAATGCTTTGAGGAAGTACTTTTAAAGAACCACATCTTCCAAGATATAACTCTTCAAGAGAATCCAACTCTTCGATGCTCTTCGGAAGTTCACTCAAGGATGCACATCCATATAGATTCAATTTTGTAAGATGTTTCAAGCCTTTAATGCTTTGAGGAAGCACTTTCAAAGAACCACATCCTCCAAGATTTAACTCTTCAAGAGAATTCAACTCTCTGATGTTCTCCGATAATTAACTCATGGATGTACACCCATATAGATTCAATTTCGTAAGACATTTTAAGGCTTCAGTGCTTTGAGGAAGCACTTTCAAAGAATCACATCCTTCAAGATATAACTTTTTAAGAGAATCCAACTCTCGAATACTTTCCGGAAGCTCACTCAAAGATACACACCCTTGAAGCGATAAACTTGTCAGACATTTCAAACCTCCAATGCTTTGAGGAAGTACTTTCAAAGAACTACATCCTCCAAGATTAAACAACTTAAGAGAATCCAACTCTCCGATGCTTTTTGGAAGCTCACTCAAGGATGCACACCCATATAGATTCAAGTTTGTTAGATATTTCAAGCCTCCAATGCTTTGAGGAAGCACTTTCAAAGAACCACATCCTCCAAGATCTAACTCTCCAAGAGAATCCAACTCTCCAATGTTCTTTGGAAGCTCACTCAAAGATACACACTCTTGAAGCTTCAACTTTGTAAGACATTTCAAGCCTCTAATGCTTTGAGGAAGAACTTTCAAAGAACCACATCCTCCAAGATATAATCCTCCAAGAGAATCCAACTCTCCGATGCTCTTCGGAAGTTCACTCAAGGATGCACACCCATATAAATTCAAGTTCGCAAGACATTTCAAGCCTCCAATGCTTTGAGGAAGCACTTTTAAAAAACCACATTCTCCAAGATCTAACTCTTTAAGAGAATCCAACTCTCCGATGCTCTTCGGAAGTTCACTCAAGGATGTACACCCATATAGATTCAAATCCACAAGACATTTTAAGCCTCCAATGCTTTGAGGAAGCACTTTTAAAAAACCACATCCTCCAAGATATAATTCTCTAAGAGATTTCAATTCTCCGATGCTCTCTGGAAGCTCACTCAAGGATACACACCCTTGAAGTACCAAACTTATCAGACATTTCAAGCCTCCAATGCTTTGAGGAAGCACTTTCAAAGAACCACATCCTCTAAGATATAACTCTTCAAAAGAATCCAACTCTCCGATGCTCTTTGGAAGCTCACTCAAAGATACACACCCTTGAATCACCAACTTTGTTAGACATTTTAGGCCTCCAATGCTTTGAGGAAGCACTTTCAAAGAATCACATCCTCCAAGATATAATTCTTCAAGAGAATCCAACTCTCTGATGTTCTCCGAAAGCTGACTCATGGATGTACATCCATATAGATTCAATTTTATAAGACATTTCAAGCCTCGAATGCTTTGAGGAAGCATTATCAAAGAACTACATCCTCCAAGATATAACTTTTCAAAAGAATCCAACTCTCCAATGCTCTCCGGAAGCTCACTCAAAGATACACACCCTTGAAGCGACAAACTTGTCAAACATTTCAAGCCTCTAATGCTTTGAGGAAGCACTTTCAAAGAACCACAACCTCCAAGATCTAATTCTTTAAGGGAATCAAACTCTCCAATGCTTTGAGGAAGCACTTTCAAAGAATTACATCCTCCAAGATCTAACTCTCCAAGAGAATTCAACTCTCCAATGCTCTCCGGAAGCTCACTCAAGGATACACACCCTTGAAGCACCAACTTTGTCAGACATTTCAAGCCTCCAATGCTTTGAGGAAGTACTTTCAAAGAACCACATCCTGCAAGATCTAACTCTTTAAGAGAATTCAACTCTCCAATGCTCTCCGGAAGCTCACTCAAGGATACACACCCTTGAAGCACCAACTTTGTAAGACATTTTAAGCCTCTAATGCTTTGAGGAAGCACTTTCAAAGAACAACATCTTCCAAGATATAACACTTCAAGAGAATCCAACTCTCCAATGTACTTCGGAAGTTCACTCAAAGATGTACATCCATGTAGATTCAAGTCCACAAGACATTTCAAGCCTCCAATGCTTTGAGGAAGTACTTTCAAAGAACCACATCCTGCAAGATCTAACTCTTCAAGAGAATTCAACTCTCCAATGCTCTCCGGAAGCTCACTCAAGGACGCACACTCATCAAGATCCAACTTTATAAGACATTTCAAGCCTCCAATACTTAGAGGAAGCACTTTCAAAGAACCACATCCTCCAAGATATAACTCTTTAAGAGAATCCAACTCTCCGATGCTCTCCGGAAGTTCACTCAAGGATGTACAACCTTGAAGCTTCAAATTTGTAAGACGTTTCAAGCCTCAAATGCTTTGAGGAAGCACTTTCAAAGAACCACATCCTCCAAGATTTAACTCTTCAAGAGAATTCAACTCTCCAATGCTCTCCGGAAGCTCACTCAACAATATACACCCTTGAAGCACCAAACTTATCAGACATTTCAAGCCTCCAATGCTTTGAGGAAGTACTTTCAAAGAACCACATCCTGCAAGATCTAACTCTTCAAGAGAATTCAACTCTCCAATGCTCTCCGGAAGCTCACTCAAGGACGCACACTCATCAAGATCCAACTTTGTCAGACATTTCAAGCCTCCAATGCTTTGAAGAAGTTCTTTTAAAGAACCACATCCTCCAAGATTAAACAACTTAAGAGAATCCAACTCTCCGATGCTTTTTGGAAGCTCACTCAAGGATGCACACCCATATAGATTTAAGTCTGTTAGACATTTCAAGCTTCCAATGCTTTGAGGAAGCACTTTCAAAGAACCACATCCTGCAAGATCTAACTCTTCAAGAGAATCCAACTCTCCAATGTTTTTTGGAAGCTCACTCAAGGATACACACTCTTGAAGCTTCAACTTTGTAAGACATTTCAAGCCTCTAATGCTTTAAGGAAGCACTTTCAAAGAACCACATCCTCCAAGATTTAACTCTTCAAGAGAATTCAACTCTCCAATGCTCTTCGGAAGCTCACTTAAAGATGCACACCCTTCAAGATATAAAACCGAAAGAGCCCACAATCTAGACATCTCTGGAAGTTCTTCATCAAAATGATTTCTTGATAGGTCTAAATATTGTAAGGCTTGCAAGCTGGAAAAGAATGCCTCAGGAATATACAATCTTCTTTGTTGAGTAGACATTTCAGATAGCAAACATACTCGAAGATCAGGAGCATGAAGTTGGTTTGGCCATTTCAAAATGTTACTTTGTATAAATGATATCCTTTGAGTGTTCTCGAGTGATTTGTTTGCAGAAAGTTGCATCAACACTTTACCAGATTGAAACCAACATTTGGATGCACAATCCTCTGACTTTGAGTTGTCAATGATGTATATTGCAAGATCCCGTAGAATGTCATGTACCTCAATGTATCCACTCTCACGATTCCAATGAATCATGGACCGCTTCACAAGAATTTCAAGATGTACTCTAGCTACATCTTCAGCTTCCTTTTCATCAAGTGTACCAAATAATCCTTCTACAATCCACATCTTGCATAAAAGTTTAGTTGGAATCTCATAATCTTCTAGAAAAGCAACACAATACAAAAAACATGTCTTTGTCACATCGTTCTTCAAGTCGTTGTAGCTCAATTGTAAACGGTGATACAACTCATGATCTACATTGGAATCCAACATTGGTTTGGATTGTTTCAATTCCAATAAGGCAAAACGCCATTCAGCCATGTCATTCTTGTCTAACATTGCACTCCCAATAACTTTCAATGCTAGCGGAAGACCCTTGCATTCCTTACAAACCTCTCTTGCCAAGTTTTCTGATATATTTGGTAGACAAGTGCCATTTTGAAATGCATGAGCACAAAATAATGTCCAACTATCTTCATTGGAGAGTAATAACACCACTTCTACTTCAGCATGAACTTTGGAGAGAACCGTTGTACTTCGGGTTGTTATGAGAGTAGTCGATCCAGGAGCTGAGGCAATATTCAACCAATATATCATTTCTCGATGATCACAATGATTTTCCCACACATCATCTAAAATCAAGAACACCTTCTTCTCAGCAAATGCATTCCATAAGTACGTACGTTGATCTTCTTGGTTGCGATGAGCATACTCCTTCTCAAATACACCATCATTCAAGAACATTCCCATGGTTTTGTACAAGTCTGGTATTCTTGCATCCAAGCCAACTGTAATCCACAAGATCCCTTTTGTTCCATATATAGCTTTGATGTCTTCATCATTATTCAATTGCTTAGCAAGCAAAGTTTTCCCAGCTCCACCCCTTCCTTGTAAACCAAAGACACTAGACTTGGCTTTTGTGTGGCTTGCCAATATAGGTGTCTTGAGATTGTTGAATGATTTCTCCACCCCCACAATCAAGGGTGGAGTCAATTGTCTTCCCAAATCAACTTTTGATTTTGATTGCTTCTGAGTTGAACTTGAGGATTGGATATTAACACCAAATGCGGCTAGATTTGTATTCAACCTTACCTCATCAATTTGATCAGTAATGCGTTTTAAACGAGATGGTAATTTGCGCCATTGCCACACCTTCATCAATCTCATCCACTTGCCACCTCTCGACTCTTGGAGGCATTCTTGTAGAGTACTTTCAGCATCTTTTAGTGCTGCATTGAATTCAAACAACCAATCTAAATGTTCATGCTTCCAGTTCGTTGAGTTCTCTTCAACCACCTTAAGCAAAGGAACAATTTGATCCACCTTCACCTTGAGAGCTTTGCAACTTTCTTTGATTCTTATTGCCCCTTTGGCACCATCGATCACCTCTTTGAGCAACAAACTCACAGCTGCTCCTACCAATGCTGGAGTAAAAAGTGGATCCCCCATGGCAACCTATAAAGTAGCCAAAAAGAACATTTTAGACTATGATAACTTTCAAGATTATAACACAATCATTGCATCCATATTAAAAAGTCAAAAGAATACATTCAATGATATAATCGAAACTACTTAACTATACTTAATGAATTGGTTGAGATTAGCATGTGATTTCATACAAATTTTATAGAGAACTAAATAAGTAACAAGATCCCTTATCAAGAAAATTCCAAATTGGTGCCAAAGTTTGTTGTTGGCCACTTGTTGAAAACATTT
Organism: Climacium dendroides; assembly: GCA_950106755.1. Lineage (NCBI taxonomy): Eukaryota > Viridiplantae > Streptophyta > Bryopsida > Hypnales > Climaciaceae > Climacium > Climacium dendroides. The sequence continues at coordinate 18,723,931 of OX467090.1, read as the reverse complement.
ATTTTACAAAATTCTAATACACATATTCCATGTTCATTGATGAAATTGATATCAATTGCAATAAAAACACAAGTCACTTTGAATGAATTTTAGATACAAGATGCAAAATCTATTTTTTAATAGAATGAAAATAAGTAAATTATCTATTAGTGGACATAATGGTTCTGTTACCCTAATAGGATGGATAAATCTTTCAATTTGTTTCTCCACAATGAGAATAGTCAAAATTCATGTTTTTTGAAATAATGTGAGAATCTAGTTTGAGTTTAGAAAGTCCAAACAAATCACTAGGTTGTCCTCAAACCAAAAAGTCCTTAGATTGACTAATAAAATCTTGATGGGCATCCAACAACCATGAACAATCAATCTTTTTCATAAAATACCCTCAAAATTAAGGCCCTTAAATCATCATGTTCTTTGGAGGTTTTGGTTCCCATAAAAGTAAAGTTGCCTTTGTGGTTACTTAACCCTCAAGTCCCAAGGTCTTTTCTTCATCAAACTCCACTCAAAATTACAATTTCTATTATAAAATACAAAAAACTTTAAAATTTGTTATTTTTACACATCTTAACCAATCTTGCTAGACTAGTATAAGAATGTCTAGAAGAAATTTGAAAGACTTTGACCTTGTGAATTACAAGATATTTGTGTTTGAAGTTTGATGTTTCTTTTGCACCTTGCCTACCTAGTTTTAAGGCTCTATATCTTCTTAGCTTAATTTTTTGCACTCCACATATTGAATTAAATTTATTTATGTTGAAATATTGATGTTGAAGTCTCAAAAAAAATCCAAAAAACACACTTGATTTATTTTCTTTAAAAAACTATCAAATACATGTAGATTTGAAATGGAAGAAAAAAAACTAGGTTGCTAATAGCTTTGAGATTGAATTGAAACACAATAATCCTAGTAGTGAGATAATTTTATCAAATAAACTTGACCCTACCAAGAAATTTCTCTTACAAAATTGAAAAAAATGCATTACAAGAAATAAATCTTCCAAATTATTTTTCCAAGAAAATGTTTAAATTACCCAAATAACAATATTGTTCATAACTTTCTCATTACTAGTCCAAATAGAATGAACAAAATTTATCCTTGTAGACAAAAATATTTTGTATCAACATATAAAAGAATTTATAATTTTATTTTGACTTTTTGTATTTTCTTGGAAATCAGCTCAATAAACAAAATTAGGGTAGAAACACTTTTACTTTGGAATACCAATTGAAATCAAATTAAACTCCCCAAAAGTTAATGTATTCTCTTATTTCCAAAGAAAAGTTTCAAGAAATGATTGACAATTAAAACCATAAGAGCCTACATAAAATCCATTGGAATTCTAGTAGTTAACCACTCTAATACTCCCTAAAAACTTTCATTCTACCCTTCTACACATACTTTGATTAGACCTAAATCTCATTATCCAAGATTGATGATTTTAGATTGAATGCACAACCAACAACACTAGGATAGAAGATTGTTAGACAAATTGTTTGTAATGAACTTTTCTACTAGATCCATTAGAAAAACATATTCATTCAATTCATAATGGAATTTATTTAGTAGAACACGACTCTTATTATACTACAAGAATCCAAAAATTCAAGTCCACCATGCATATTTGAACATATACCATTTTAGGTATTTCTATACACTATGTCAAAGACCAAACTCTATAAGAAGATACAACTAATACATAAGAAATGCTAGTGAACTAAAAAAGACACATAAATACCAATACTATGACCCCCACACACATATAAATTATGTGTTCAAGTTCCATCCCATGTCCCAAAAGATATACAAAACTTATTATACACGTATGGATATGCATACAAATATGGATACATGCAAATGTAATTTATTAGTGAAGAATATGGATAAGGATACATTATCCCATATCTTTTGTATCTCCAAAGGACCTACTCATCTATACATGATGATACAACTTGTTTCTCATATAATAATCTTTTCAACCAAAAAAGGATGTGTCCCAAATGAGGACATGTGTTATCTCTTTGTCCCCAAATCTACAACCCCATGAGAAAGAAGGAAGGAATTGGTACCAACAAATCGCTGTATTCTGCACTTCGTGGCAGCCAATGTCAGCAGAGCCGTTCCCAGCTGATCTCTTCAACACACCGACAATCAGAACCCGCGTGCTCTTGAGCAGATCGAAGTGTTCCACTCCACAGCGAACCCAAATAAGCAAAGACTCCACCACCTCCGAGCAGCAGCAGATGCCGCACACAATTGCTTGCACCCTCACATCCCAAGCTCGTCCAGCAGCAGGAATCAAACGACTCCAACCAACCAACTGCAACGTCGTAGAACGAGAAGTACAGCTCTAGGTCTTCGAAACAAACAACCTCCTCAGGAACAGTATGCCAACTTCCACACAACCAAGCTCGTCCCGGCACCGCAACATGTAAGACTGAGACGAAGTTTCGGCAAACACCAGGTCTCACAAACGACCGCAGAGCGAACCCCGAGCGATGCACTCGAGGAGCAAAGTGACGGTGAATCGCGTGAAGGGGTGGCAAGGAGGACGCGGTTGAGAGGACTCCAAAGTCTTTCCCGAAAGTCGGAGGACGCGGTTGAGAGGACTCCAAAGTCTTTCTCGAAAGTCGGAGAACGCGCACTGATCGATCACGTGGGCCGGCCATCATGCAGCGCCGATGTTGGTACAGTGCTCAGAATCTCATAATGGGGATTCTCCATTTTTTTAATGTTAGAACCGACTCAGTAAAAGACGCGAGACGTTATCTACCCCCACACACATGGGGGTCTGCCAGTGGGCCCTTCTGGCTCCACCAGCTGCCCTCCATCCATTGAGCTTCGTTCCGTCCGGGTTCGGGTTTAGAGACCGACTCAATAATTCTTTTTTAATGTTTTATCATATCTCGTATCGAAACGTCAATTCGTCAGTATTCGTCTCAAATTTATTGTCGATGAAATGCACCCACAAATTTAGAGAATGTTTTGCACTCACGAGCTCCGCAATTCGCAGCTGTCGACACCCTAGCTCCAACAGATTTGAGATAAACGGCAATATCATGACAGTGTAGATCCAACAAGGGTTTCAAAGATTGGAGACATATCATATATGGTTTAAAATTTAAATTGCACAAACCTTGCACTCTGAACTCAAAAACGATTGAATTTACCGAATCCGATTTTGAGGTTTGCATTGATTTTTCTCAGAGATATTGGGTTGCGCCAACTGAGGAATTAATGCAATACCAAGGCGATGCATGCAGGTCTAAATAGGAAGCTGACACATGAAGCTTCATCCAAGAAAATATATTAATATGGTGAGCCTAATATCCGATGGTAAACTGATAAGAACGGACACTACACAAAGGGCCAAGAAAGGTATGCTTCATCATCCTCCCCCTGACCCTCTTCTACCTGCCAGCATTCACAGGAGATGTGGATCAATTTGTAACTCAAGCGAATAACCAAATCTAGCACGATTGTGCACTGGAGCAAGCAAACTTCAGAGTCGATTTAGTACATTATAACAGTAATACGGAGTAACAAGGAAAAAATGAAGGCATGTGAATCGAATAAAGTCTCAGAATATTGTTTTGGAAGATTGTGTAGTTTGAAACTTGACCTGATCCAGGAAGCAACAAGCGAGGTTCTAAAACATGATCTCTAATTCAAGATATATTAAGTGAATTTCGAGCAGAACTGGCGCATGACACGTGAATTTCAACTGGATTCATACTGTGAGATTGGAGCTTACATGGACAATTTGAGGAGGGATGCTGCAGAGAATGCAGCAGAGAATAAAATACAACCCAGCGGACAGAGAGCTGAGGTGCCAAGTCAAGACGGACGGAACGAAGCTCAATGGACGGAGGAGGGCAAGTGAGTGCCTCCGGGCAGCTGGTGGAGCCAGAAAGGCCCACTAATGTTTTTGGAGACCAATAAAAAATTGAATGTTTCGTGTGGGGGGAGATAACGTCTCGCGTAAAAGACCCCGGTGGAGCCAGCTCCAATTACCCCCTTGCGAACTTGGTCATCCTGCCGTGTAAGGTAGGGGGCTCTAAAAGCGACCTTTAAGAGGTGATTTGCATTTTGGGGAAGCTAAACTGCTTAAAATAATTTTCGGTAAATTTTTATGGTAAGAAAAATGGAATTGGCATCTAACCCAAGTCGTTTCATATTTTTTGAATCTTCATGGAATTAGTTATGAATTTTTGAAGTTGAAAACACGGTGGTTTCTAAAAGCGACCCCTCCTGAAATGTACACTTCTGGTACATGTTAGAGGCAAAATGAACCGGATCGCTTTTACAATCCCCTACCTTAGATCAGGACCCTTGTGTTTAGCTGAGAATGGCAAGCAGATTAAATTTAAGGCCGGGGTGAACGGAACCGAGTCAACCCCTTTGCTCGTCCCCGAGGTAAAACGCTGAAATTTTTTATTTGCCGCTCATGAGCAAATTTTGAATTCATATTCCCAATCACAGGTCCCAAATGAGTCCCAAATGCCGTAGAAGTTCAACGACTCAAGCTCAAACTAGGGGGCCTTTTCTTTTACATTCACCCCTGGATATGTTTAATGTACAATTGATTGTATAATTGTACAATAATTTTTTGAGTTCACCACAATAAGGGCAAAATATGTTTAAATTGCCCCCAAAACAAGATTGTCCATAATTTTCTCATCACTACAGTAGTCCAATTAGGATGAATCAACACTTCACATGTAGAGAAAAATATAATATTTTAGGAAAAAAAATTTAATTTAATTTTGACATCTTGTGATTTTTTTATGTTGCTTACCCACCTCCATTTTTGACTAATTGTGCTATAATTTTTGTCCCTGGGCACTGATTGAAATAATTTTCACAAAACTTATCTATTTTTCTAACATCACAAAAAAATTCAAAAAATCATGATGAATATTGAGACTGTATGAGCCTATATGAGGTTGCATTTTAGCACCCATAGAATCAATGTGACTTTAGGGTTTAAAGTGGAGCCACCTACAACTCATCACTTAAATGATTATGTTCATGCCTCGTTCATGCTTTGTAGCAATATAAGACAACGCAAATTTTTGCCATATAGAAAGATAGAAATCATATGGATTGCAATTTTTTTGGTATTTTATTTCTAAAATTAAAATTATCATGAATTTTGGAAGATATAAGTTGGTCAAAATCTATAACCATTAGGAAAATAATGAGCCTTTAAGGAATTAAGGGGGCCATGAGTCTGTAAACAATGGGAACAATAAAGAATGTTGGCAAAAAAATTTCAAATTATTTTTGGCCAACAATCTAGAGGGCCTGATCAGCACACAACAATTTACTTAAATAATTTTTAAAATATTTTAAAATATTTTAAAATATTTTAAAATATTTTAAAATCTAATATGAAAACAATTACCAAATTATAAGAATTTTGAATTTGATGTGGCATTAGTGCAACCATGTAAAGTGATATTTTTGAATTTTTAAAGTTATTTAAAATTATTTGAAATATTTTTTTATTTTTAAAATAAAGTTAATAAAATTTCTATATATATATTTTTTTAATGTGGCCACTATTCATCATTGATGATGAATAGTGGCTATTGTCTCTTAGAGGCTATGAGTTCCATCAAAGGGAACTTTCATTGCAAAATAGCCTCTTTTTTCTAATGCCATGTCTAGAGTGTTCCACAACTAGTTATTTAGAAACTACATTAGCACTCAATGTGTAGCGATTAGTCGGACCAGTATTCCTCCAATTAGCCCTTAATTCACACCAAAGGCCTTCTTAGAATAAACCACTCTGGAATCGTTCCCACGAGGACTTGTGGATTACAGTTTCATAGGCTATCCCGGTCTAAGCACTCACTTTTCTCTCCGTCGGATTATTCCGGACTTTCGGTTTGGTCCGGACACTAGTGCTGGGTGGGTTCCGGAAGGATCCAGAAACCGTTTCAGTGTCCCTTCCGGGATCCCTGGGTTTGGATGACGAGTGGCCAGATCCACTGTCCGAATGCTTACCGTGTCCGGAAACACGCTCTCTTTCACTCTCTCTCTCTCTCTAATACTAACAGCAACCTAACTCTTCAGGGACTGGAAGTGTCCTCCTGTTCCGTCGCCTCACAAATCCGAAAGTTCTTCCGGATTAGGTCACACAGGGACGGTCAAGAACTACAACGACATTCTAACCTTTAACCGAACACTGAGCCTCCTGTCGACCGGCTGGTTTCTCCTATACTTTCTTGGGCTTGTGCCGGGGCTTAACTCTGTTCTACGAGGAATTCCGGCAATCCGGAATTCGGGCACGTCTGGCAATACTTCCGTACACGGAAGTTTGCTAGTAGCCTCTCAGATACCCCTTTTCACCTAGGGCTATATCCTACACGCAGGCTATACCGACATCCGAGTAGTACTACCCTAACCTTACTGCTGGAACCATCCGGTTGATCTCCCCCTCAAGTTAATACATCCTGATACTCTCACAACATCGACTCTTGCCACACAAGGTAAGTTCTCAGTCCCGGAAACGCAAGAACGGACTCACACCTCTCACAAACATATACCGTACACAAGAAAGATAAGAGATTGGATACTCCAACACACTTTAGAATTAAACTCCGAAAAAGGTACAATGCTAAAACTATGAGATGGTTGTGAATGACCAAAAAGGTCATTAAAAGTCCTACTTATACTAAGACTAACGTCATCCTAAAAATCCTACAAAGCATTCCTACTGGTCCGCTAGATTTCCGGAAGATTCCAGATCCTATTTTTCCGGCTTTGACGGCCGGACTCCGGTATTGCCACTATACTACACTACTGTATACTATTCTTTTAAATCTGGATCTTTAGGAGGAACATAGTCCTTCAGAAGATTCAGCTTTACCTCTTTCCGGCTACCCTCCAGAGAAAACAGATTCGGACCCCTTTGGCCCCATCTTGGGATTTCCACAATACTGGTGTCCCTGTCTACACTCCTAGTCCCGACTACCTGAGTGTCCGGACTCCCTCTCGCATCCTTCTGAGTCTTCTTATGACGCGGAGAAGATTGTACCGTCCGTCCGGCGTGAACTTCCGGAGAAGCACCCGTCAGGTCAATGGTCGGAGTCACCGGTAGCAGGTCTTCACTTCCCGGAGGTACCATTGCTCCCCAGTCCACTCCTTCTGGTCTTCCGGCTGGTGGTGAAAGTTCCGGATTTACCGGGACCACCGGTGAGACCTCCGTAACCATAGGTTCCGGATCGCTGCTTTCCGGAACCACCAAAGTCTACGCTGACGGGGGAGATTGAGGTGCCGGATCCGACTCTGTGGACATAATGTACTCCATCATCTCCCTCATCGCGGCCCGGGATGTATCCATTCGTCTTGCCTGCTCCAGTAAGCATTTGACGATAGGAATCCGGCTTGAGCTGGCGGCTGCATCGAGGTTAATTTCAAATAGCTGGGCCTTGTTGATATAGTTTGCCGGGACCTCTAGAGAGCTCTGGAGTTGAACTACACTTTCGCATAAGGCCGCTATCTACCGGCGATGAGCTTCTTCTGTGAGCCGGGCTGTCTCCTTAGCGGTGCGGATGGTGCTCTCTAAATCCACACAGCGGGATTCCGAGTTCCGGACTTGGTCTCGCAACGTCCGGTTTTCTACGCGCAACGCCCTCAGCTCTGTGTCGTAGACCAAAATGAGAGGATGAAGTTGGTTATATAGAATTTAGAAGTAAAGAATTGGTATTGGTAAAATTTTTTGATTTACAAAATGGTAAACTAATCATATTACCAATATTAACTCTACCTCACTATTGGATTAGTAGTAGATAGATAATTTGGTTAAGAAAGATATTGTAAGTTTCTTGTTTTCCTAAAGATCCGGAACCGGATCCGCACCCAAGGAACTAAACAGGGATCGGAAAAATATACCGGGGCCGGAAGCAAACGCATCCGCACACTATCGGAAGATTATCGGGACGGGAAGAGGAAATCTCGAATCCAATGGTAATCCCATAGATCACGGAGGACCGTTTTAACGGCTAGTTTCCTCCGCGATGATTGCGGAAACGGCTACTTTCCTCCGCAATGATTGCGGAAACGGCTACTTTTCCAACGGCTGCGATTGCTAGGAAATAGATAGGAAAGTAGTTAGGAAGTTTCTGGGAAGCGACCCTAGTATGGTCAGTCGAAAACCCAAGTTTTTGGTAGGTAGGAAGTAGCTTGGGAGGTGCTTTTCAGGTGCATGCACTTGGACTGCACTTTTCGGATTTTTAGGATCTGAGATCCACATTTTGCGGATCAGATGGGGTTGGTAGGAAAGTCAACTTAGAAGGATAAGGAATGACACATATCATTCTCTTGTCCTTTAGTTTTATTCCTTGGGACCTTTAGGGTTCCCTGGAATGTGTATTTAGAGGGCTGAAGTTAGCTTGAAGCCCCGGGCGGGTATGTTTTCATATTTGTGTTTTTCAACACTTTGCAAATTGATTTCAGATTTCTACTTCATAAGTGCTGGCCTGAAAAGGCTAAATTCTGTGTTGGTATGCCGTGCAATGCTAGAATCATTGTTTAGTGCGGGTAGCTGGTTTGCAGGTGTGGAAGAAGATAAGTAGCCCCCGAATTCTGTCTAGGATCTGATTTTGAGAGCATTGAGGTTTGATTAAGGAAAACTTTGTGTACTGAGAGGGAGTTCTAGTTGCTGAAGTTCCTTGGGTGTCTTCTGAGTAGGATAGCCATTCTTAGGTTGGGTGAATTCTTTAGGAGGGAGAACGAACACCAACTGACGTCTGATGAGGTTCTACTGAATCCGGAAGAGAGGAACAAGAAGGTAGTTAGGATCTCTCAGTTATCGGGTGCCGGATTATGCTCTTGGAATTCTGTCCGGATAGGTCTGTCGTTGTAGTACTGAGAGGATAATAGGGGTTTCCTGAGTGACCTGCTAGTTTGGATCAACATCCGGGTTAGTTGTGAGGAAGTAACTATTTCCTATTCTAGTATTTGTTGTTGTTATTTTAAGTGGATCTTCATTTCACTCTAAACACGTTTGAAGGGTAGGGTTTACGTTCCCTTCCTAAAACCAAAGAGCGGAACCCTCTTGGTAGAGGTTAAACTAAGATTTTGTGAGTTACTGTAACCGGATAGAAATCCTCTTTCCGGTTCCGCATCCGTCTAAGTTGATCCGGATAGAGAGAAGCACAGGATTATGACAATCCTCCTTGTTCGATTACTGGTAGAAGACTTGATGTGGATGTAAGGAAATTGGATTATGGAGAAGAGAGGGTATTAAAAGAGTTTCATGTTGCAAATATTTAGATCCGGTTTTGCTTGGTTTTGGTGTTTTCCGAATCCTGTTCCGGATATCTTGAGGAAACTAACGTTGAAATCCTGTGGGAACGATACACGAGTCATCTAAGGTGTTTTACATCAATTTAACACCTAAGGGTAGGATTTGTGCTTCCTTGTGCTATGACACTCTGTTACCAAATTCTTTTGTTCTGCTATGAAGAGGTTGTTTTGCTGCTCCGCTGCCACCAAAGCATCCGTCCTCCGGAAAATGGCATTCCGGTCGGTTAGCGCCATCTTCCGGCACACTCGTTTGAGGGCTCCATCATAGTTCTCGCAGATCTGGAAGAGATCGTCTGCCTGCCACACCAGATGCTGAGCCATCTCTTGGATGTCTTCTAGGGGCGACCCTCCCAATCGTATGGTTGTCCGATCCCTCTCCTTCACCTCTATCATCCGGGTCCGGGAGGGTCCGGCCTCAGCCTGAGTGGCGACGGTGTGCGGTCGTATCGGCCCAACCAGTTGCAAGGATGGTTGGACTCCCTTCGGAACAAGTCCGGTTTCCGTCTTTACCTCCTGAACCTCTTCCTGTGGTTCCGGTGTAGGAGGCTCCTCTGACGGACTTACCGGCGGCGTCCTATTCCGCCGTTTCCTCTTCTTTAGCGGAGAGACCGGCTCCTCTTCCTCAGTGTCCTCATCGTCCGGTCCGTCTCGGGGTGAGGGCTCCTCTCCTCCGTACTACTGAAGTTGGACTAGGTCCTGATACGCACACTCCTCATTCGCCTTGAGCAGAGAGTGGTGGGCGTACAAATGAGACAAATATGCCAGAAGTAGACTCTGGCTCTTCTTTCCGGACCGGAGGGCACGCACTAAGTCTCCGACTAGCTCGTGGATGATGGCTGCCCAGTCCATCATCATCTTTCCCTGGAGGCTCCCCAAGATGGTGGAGGCTACCTTCGCTACTACTCGCCACGGCTTGGTGGGATGGAGGATAGGGTTGAGAAACGCTACCACATCCCGGTACTCCGGATTTACTAGGTCGGAAACCTGGTTACCTTCCTTCGGATTGGCGGGCGCTCGGAACTCTCCCTCCATCACCTCCTGGTTCTTCTCCATGATCTTGTCCGGCGCCTCCCAGAACTTGTAGACGGCCCGCCAAGTGTTCACCGTCCACTGGTCTGGTTTCGCCCGAATGGTGGTATCCAAGATACCAATTTCCGGACGAAGTATGTCCGAAACTAGGCTCTCCTCTCGGATTCCCCACGGCACTTCTAGGAGTCTGTCACACCCCATGTTGCGGAGATGCTCCCGTAGGCGCGCCAGCCGGTCCTCCTCCGTCGGAACCTCCGGAACCACCTTCATCACTGGGATGGTCCTTGGTCGAGGTACAAGTGCCGGCGCCTCGTCCTCTGAATCCTCAGGCAAGTCCTTCAACTTCCGCCGGCTTGCCCTAGAAGCCATTGTGCTCACGATCAATCCTCACACAATCTCTCCCTAAATCTCTGCTCACAACTGCCACTCCGGTAACCCCTACACGATCGCAACTCACACAGTCCCTCAGTCTACCGGAACTCTAACGAAGCGAGGAAAACGGAATACGCCGGCGGAAGAACAAAATAAAGAGGATAAGTGTGCCCGCGGCCGGCTATAGTCCCCCTCTTATACGGACCCGATGTACAGGACAGGTTTTGGCGGCAAAACCCTATCCCTAGTACGGATCCGGTTTCCGGTTTAGGGCCGGCGCCGTCATCCGATATCCGGAACTTTCTAGGGTTCCGGATTTTAGGTTTTTAGCCCTAATGAAATTTTTCTGGATCCGGAAATCCAGTTTTCCTAATTTGCCTTACTTCCTAGGAGAACTCAAAAACTTTCCTTCTGAAGGAGACAATTTTTGAATTTTTCCGTCCTATGCTAGTATTATGGGTGTAGCATGTGGGATCGCATTCCCACACAATGCTAGCTAGGATGGTTGAAAACCAAGAATCGATGGATGGAAATTAGTCTTAGCCTTTGTTGAATTTCTTATATCCTATAGATTGTTGATGGGATCTTGGTTGGTAATGGGTGGCTCCACCTTAACTATTTGGAAGTTGGAATGTCCATAACAATAATAATACGGTAGCTAGTGCATCTAATAAATGTTCATCTAAGGTGAATACATCCAAATTGCACTCTACCTAAAACCGCCATCATTACTCTTTGTACATCTCCAAAATCAAAATATACATATGTTGAATAAATGATTTTAAAACATCTATCATAGAAAAAACTTTGAACCTTTATAACTTTTGCATAACATATCCAAATGGTGCATTCTTTAGTGCATTACAACCTCCTTTCACTTGCCAATAAGAAAATATGAAAATTTGAGCATTATAGTAATAATTGGACACAATAGCCAAAAGTGACACTTTGGGGGTACCCACCTTACTAAGGATGGAAGCATCATATTAAAGCAGTCTTCCATTAACTTATTCCTGTTTGAGATGATTATTTGAATGCTTTACTTCAATGGAGTATTATATTTATGTTAACACTAATATCAATAGAGGCCATATATTTGTAAGTGCTTAAGGAATGTTATGCCCAAATTCCAAGTCTAAGGGCTGCTTTACACTTAGAGGTGGAGCCAATTTGCTGTATCAAAGGCCAAGAATCTTCACTTATAATTGGAAAATTGGTTCCAATCCCTTTACATCTAGAAATCAAACCAATTTGGTGAAATGAATTTTTTATTTAAAAAAGATATGATTGGACATGGTTTGAGCTTGCTAAATTGGATGCACCAAAAATAAGAGGCCAATTCTTGGCCTAGGGACCACTATGAGATTTCAATTTAAAAAATTGCTTTTGTAAAAGTTTGTTTTATTCAACAAATTAAATTTGTTGGATGTTGTATAATTGGCCTCAAAGGAAATTGGCCCTACTTCTAGTTGTAAAGCAACTCTAAAAATTCTAGCCCTTCATTATCTCTTTTCTAGGTTTTATCAAATCAACCCAATTTATTGGTCCCAAAGCCTTTATATATGGGAGAATTCACCTATGTTATAATCTCATTATGGGCAAATGCACACTATAGTGGACTACTACTGCATGTCATAAGGACAAAAATGAAGGGTTCTTCTAATAAATGGGTCTATAAAATTGAAAAATGAAGTATTTAACCCCTAAAGGTTTTAGACTATTTTCACCAAAAGCGCTTCCAAACTACCATTTCTAGTACAAGTACCAAATTTTAAAAAATAATAATTTTTTCCATGTAGAAGATAGGAAATGTGGGGATTGCAGATTTTCATAATTTTATTGCTAAAATTAAAATTACTATGAAATTTGAAAGCCCAAAAGTGCTTAGAGCCTATAGCCAATGTTTACAGTCTTTCAATTCCAATCATTTGAGAACTACTTTCTACTCACTACTTTGAGACATGTCACATGATCTTATTAGTTAAAACCTTGAAAAAGAGATAAAATCACATTCCATTGGAAATCTAATCCAACTTTGGTTGGAAACAATGCCCCTATAGGCTAGATATAATTAGGTCGTGGTTGACAATGAGTGCATTTACTTCAAACTTCTTCAAATATTTTTTAGTAAATCTTCTTTAATAAAACAAATGGAAAATTTACATCTAATCCAAATCATTTCTTATATTTTTGAGCTTTGTAGAATTAGTTATATAAGTTTTCAAAGTTCAAACGTAGTGGTCACTAAAAGCATCCACCTCCTAAAATGTGCACTATTTGCAAATTATTGATGCAATGAGAATCAAAAATATAACTCTACATATGGGGATGCTTTTAGAGCTCAAGTGCTTTATAGATCCCCTATTTTTTATCAAAAATGGCTTCCTACTATTGGAGACCAATTATGCCCTCTTTGCATTCTAATGTTTATAGATGGAGAATTTTGTTATAATGGCGGTATTCTATGTGTCATTTTTGGACCGCCATTTAGGACAAATGTAGATTTCAAAATTCTAGGCACTACAACAAAAGCAGTGTTTTATGATTGCAAAATATGACTACAGTGAGTCGTAAAATCAAAAAATATGACTCATGTAGAAATCATTGTAGATGACTCGAAATATGATTGACTCCAGTAGTTTAAAAGCAGTCGCTTTAGACATCAATCATATTGGTAGTCATATGGGTTGAGGGATATAAATAGCCATAATTAGCCATATTTTGCCAATGTGGCGTATATGTTGACTATCCTTGGAGGCTTGACTTTTTCTTGAGCTACCCAGGCAAAAAAAATCCTACGTGGTATATGACTCTGTTTAGTCATATTTTTGGCTAACGTGGAATACAATTGTGATGAGTCATATTTTGATTGACTTGAAATATGACTACGATGAGTCATATTTTTTGTTGATGTGAAATATGATTATGATGAGTCATTTCTTTTGTTGATGTGAATTGTGAAATATCACTCTTATAAGTCATATTTTTTGTTATGTGGAAAATAACTCTCATGAGTCATATTTTTGAATGATGTGGAATATGAATATGACTTGTAAATCATATTCTTTGCTAATGTGAAATATGACTCTTGTGAGTCATATTTTTTGTTGACGTGGTAGTTAATGTGGATGTCACTAGTAATTTTATGACTAATATATTTTGGGATGTATAAGGTTACATTTTGACACACATAAGTATAAGCATTATATGACTATAACTAATTATATTTTGGCCAATATATATTGTGAAATGTAACTCAAGAAAATGATATTTTGGATAATTGAAAGTTATATTTTTAAAATTTGTGTGTAGTTTGTGATTGGGGTGATTGAGGTTCAAAATAGCTTTAATTACAAACTACAAGTATATTTTTCATGCATTTTAAATGAACATGACACATTGCAATTATACATGAAGATGATTTAACAATTGAAAAAGACCCTTCATGTAGTTAAAAACACATACACATGATTTTAGAGATATACATGAGACAATCATATTGGAGAGGGAGAATGTAAGAAGGAATGCAATTCTCTTCATTGACATTTATTAGTCAACAATATAAAACATATGTATCACAATAAATCATTCACAAAATTCAATAGGGCCTATATTCTTTACAATAATGTGAAGATGGCTCTATTGGGTTGTAAGTAGTCTCCAACAATTTTGCTTCAACTTTTGATGCTTGCATATACAATTAAAGAAATGAGAGGTCAATTTTTAATGAATGAACAACAAAGCTCAACCTTCTAAAGTTTACAACAACACAAAATATGTAGCACAGGTTTAGAATAGGAAGAATAAAAATGGTGATGAAGGAAAAAAAAAAAAAGTGACAAGTGCTAAAAGATAACGACAAGCAAGAGTTAAGATGCAACAAGAAATAACAACTAAGAGGCAATAAGAAACAAGTGTTAAGAGGCAACAAAAAAAAACAAGAAGTAAGAACTAAAAAGCAATAAGAGGAAACAAAAAGCAAGAACTAAGAAGAAAAAAGAGTTAAAATGCAAGAAGAAAAAAACAAAATTTATAAACTAAAAAGCAACAAGAAGCAAGAGCTAAGATGCAACAAGAACTAAAATGCAACAAAAACCAACAACTAAGAAGCAAAAAACAAGTAACAACAACTAAGAAGCAACAACTAAGAAGTAACAAGTAAGAGCTAAAAGCCAACAAAGGCAAGGAAGAAGAGCCAAGAAAAGTGGTAGCTAGGGTTTCAAAACTCTAAAGAAGTGGCGGCTAGGGTTTCAAAATCCTAAAAAACTGATGGCTAGGGTTTCAAAACTCTAAAAAAGTGATGATTAGGTTTGAAATTTCAAAAATAGAATTGGCTAGAATTTCAAAATTTTAAACAATGACTTGTTCATATTTTTTTGGATTGTCCATATTTTTCTTGAACTACCCGAAAATAAGAAAAGGACAAATGAATAGTACACCATAATTATGGTGACTATTCATTTAGGCCTATTTCTAGTTGAGAATGCATTAGAGTATTTTTAAAATTTTAAATTAAAAAAATTATAATTATAATTTATTAAAATTTAATTAATCAACTAATTAATTAATATTATTTAATGTAACAGGGGCTCGACTGTATTAGACTGTTGATTTGCCAAATTTCCTAGAATTTCCCACAATCTAAGAACTAATGGGAACCCGTAGTCTTCTAATGCCCTCAAATCTCTTCTAATGAGATTTCAAACATTTAGAAATGGTATAGATATCAAACATGGCTAGGACCAATATGTATTTGAAAACTATAAATCTACCAAAGTTGCGGAATGGGGAATTGAATTGCAATTAAAAGGGATGGAATTGGGTTGAATAGTCACCATAATTTTGTAACTTCGAGAAATATCTCTATGGACAAGTTTTTTTTCATTGTTTCACCATTTGAAGGGATACCTTTGGATTACCATTACAACTATATAGGGAGTCCAAAGAAATCTCAAAGGACATACCAACAATCCTCCCTATGGACAACAATGGGAAACTATATATTTTTGCTTTGACCACATATAATGAATATTATTTTTATTACTACGATATGAGTTAACTTAAATGTATTTAAAAAACTTTTGAATTTGTCATTCTCTTGCAACAAAAAATTGTGTAACACAAATCACCCTAAATATTTTTAGTGACTAGAAGATCCGCAGCTAGGTTTTTTTTGTACCAGATTGCGCCAAAAAAAACTTGGCCAAAAAACTTGGATGAATCGCCATATTGTGGTTGATTACCAAATTGTAGACATGCGATATGTGCTAATGTGATATTTTCTATCTACATATTGGATTAATGTTGAAATTTGAAGCATTACTATAACATCACCACTTTGGCATTTTAAAAAATTGTAAAAATAGAGCCCTAGTCGATGATGGCTACACATACTTTATACTACCTCACAAGTCTCAATTGATGATCTGTCTTTTTTGCTGTAAGTTCTAAATAGTAACAAGTTACAATAATTAACCCCTAAATGCCCAAGGTCTATTTTGAGCTTCTTAGAATTTGCTCTAAATTGAATAAAATGTCAACATTTTGATAAGTTGCATCAATTTTTTTGGATTTGTAACCATACAAATTCAAACTAGATATATTAAAGATCTTATAAAAAAGAAAACAAAACAATATCACTTATGGAGTGAAAGATTGTAATATTTGACCATGAGGGTGTTAAAACTATGAAAATATTTCAATTCTCTTTTTGCATGTCAAAACTAAAAAGTCGTGACCAAAAAAATATGAAGTTAAAGGGCCTAACATGTATAACCCCAATCAATTTATGGCTTCTTAAAATCTACTTAAAATTTTTTTAAATGAATTTTGAATGTGATTTTTTCTCCAAGATCTAGTGTATTTGAGGCTCATTTTTAAGAGCTCTCAACACTATGGGAAGTCAAGATTGCAATGGGTACCCTTGCACAAAATTGTAAATAGAAAGATCACTATCATTTATTTTTAGGGTCGTATTTTTGATGTTGAAATTAGACTTCAAGAAGAACTTTTCCAAAATAGAAACTTAGTTAAATTTTATTTAACTTCAAAGTTTTGCAAACACCAGATTTTGGTGCCTCATGTATTTAAGGGTTAAAGTCCTTTTTTTAGACCAAGGCTAAGCTTAGACCTCACCCGGTCTTCATCAATAAGACTTACGGTGCAAAGCTCCGACTAAATTTTTCACCAAAGCGGATGAATGTACTGTACCAATTGACCCCAAGTGAGGCTTTAGAAGGTACACTAACCCAGCAGTGCTAGATTGTGAGCCTACAAGCCTTGAGTAGGGATTCTACGAGCGTAGAATTCTGAAATTCAAAATTAGAAAAGTCAAAATTTTATCTAAAAAAAGACCATATTTTGAAATTAGAATATATTTTACTATTTATAATAAATTAGGATATCTATTACCAGGGACCTATTACCATTGATATGTCCAATTTAGGTAAATTTTTTTAATTCTATTAGTTTAGGAAATACTTGAAGTGTACATTATGAAGGCTAAGAATTAGAATCCAATAAAAGTCAAATTTAGATTGGAAATAGGATATATTGAATACATTGAAAAATGATGGTATTTGTCCAAATAGAGAATAATACTTCTAAAACTCTATATTGAGTTTCTAGCTACATAGCTACAATCTTTTGATCTAAAATGGCAATTTTTCAAAGTCCAAGGGTCTTCTAGGCATGTTGAAGACTCACGGTGGGAAGCTCGATAATGCCTGCTTTCTTGAGAAGAAGCTTTATTTCATTGAAGCTGAAGCTTGGAGAATGTATAAACTTGTCCTTTGTTGGATTCATCTTGCACAAATAATGGAATAAGTAATAGAAATGTTTGCAATTTACATACTAATGACGGCCACCAGTTGCTGAGATGGCCATGTCTACAAAATCAGGGCAAGTGCACTCCAAATACATGCCAAGTGCAATTCGATAAATCTTCTTTGTGGGCTGAGTTCCTGATTGTAGGGAGATGATTGCTCCAAATCCAGGGAAGGGGAGCATGGTTACTCCTAAGATAATTCCTTTGACATTACCAACACTCTTTCATTTATTGCGATGCTCAGGAGTAGGAGCATTTGCAATACATCGAATGGCCTTGCTCCGACGACTTGTTGGATATGTGTCCGCATACGAAGGACTAAGTTCATCGTAAAGGACCTCCTTGAAAACATTAGACATTGTGAACAAACGTCGAGGTGACATAGGTGGTCGTGCTTGGAGTTGAAAGCCAGCTTCTTGTAGTAGTACTGTTTCATGTCAAGTTAAACTAGTGTCAGCTAGTACATGCCACACGTTTGGTACCTAGGGCCAGTCAATTACCCATACACATTTAGAGCCTAGAACACATTGTTGAATATCATCTAGACAAAACCAAAAATTTGTAACAATCTCCTTGTTTCCACCCCATTGTTTTTTTCTACTGCGGTAGATCGGGGTTGGAGTGCCTTTAGTTCCCTTTGCAATTCGAGCTTCACAACAGATGTTTGATCCTCGTTGTCAGTGTTGTAGCACAAGGTAAGTGAAATTCCCTATTATGCTCACAAAAACCACTTTAAAGCATAAAAAAATGACTCTAAAGATCGAACCCAAGAGACTCTGTAAAGTGTTTCGTGTTACTAGGTAGCTTGAGGATAAATATCAATACAAATGCTCCTCTTTCTCTCCGGTTCTCCTTTCTTCCAAAACCGGACAACTCATTCGACCAATGATCACTGATCTGGACTATACTTCTACTCAATCCGAACTAAGATCCGGTCATCCAATGAACTCAAATCTTGTCAAAACTAACAAATCCGTTTGGATATCACTACTACACCCGAGGATCTCTTCTTCCTCGATTTCTGTTCTTGTTTTACTTAACCTCTGTTGGTACTTTAGAGGGATCCGCCACTTGGTTTTAGAGAGGTAGGCCCACCACTCCTTCCGGAACTTATAGTGACGGAAGACTCACTCGACTAATTCTAATTCCCTATTCTAACAGGATCCAATTTGATCTTTCACAACAGACTAGGAGTGAATCCGGTCTGCAGGTCACACAAAAATCACCTCTACGATCCTCTCCAACTACAACGACCTTAATGCTTCCTCGGATCCGTGCGAAACTAAGGTGGCTCTTGTACCAGCGCAACCCAGGGTTCTTCCGTTTACTATTTCAGATGGCGAGACCTCTCAAGCGATCGGATGCTAATCCACATATCCCATCTGGTAGCTCTAGCACAGTTGAGAATCCCCTCTCTAACTGGCTAGCCTAACACTGGCTATCTCACCCGGAATAATGAACTCTAAATCTAATGAGGTGCAATGATTCACTCCCAACACTTACAACCCATTCACATGCACATGTAATCACAAGAAAACACCAAAGGGAGAAATTCCTCCTACAATCCGCTCGTCTGCACTCAATCTCTCATCCCTTCATCCAACCACTCTTTGGGAAGACAAGGAAAACAATAGAAAATACAAGAAGAGATAGCATATACAAGAAAAAGGACTCTCCCCGTCTCAGTTTTGAGACTTGAATTATATACAAAGTTTACATAAAGTGTCCCTGAAAATTCGGCATTGATCCTAACTACCTACTCATTCTATGGGGGTCCACCACTATCTGGAGTAGCCATTGGTGATAGTTTGCTTAAGTTCTTAATCTTGTCTCCCCCTTCCGGAACACGTTCCGGTTCCATAGGGAAGGTTTTCCTTGTCATTGGCCTTGGAGATCCTAACGCGGAAGCTATTCTTCTTTCCTTCTCCTTTGAGATTGGGGTTTCAAACTTCCCTTCCAAGATCTCTAGGTCATCAAATTCATCTGGGATCGAAATCCCGGATAGAAAGATTGGATCACTTTGGAACTTCCAGATGCTTTCTTCTATCCTCCTAGCATCCTTCCGGAATTCCTTCATCGTGTCCTCTATCTCCCCAATGAAGTCAGTGAAGATGCGGACAATCCGGATCCCGATAAGCTTCTGGTCTTTATGCACTCCCTTGTCAAACAGCCTAGCCTTTGCTATCACATCGCCGGATGCCTCCATCACTAAGGTCATCCGCTCTATTGCTGCCCTAGTCTCCTCCTACAGAGACATGGCAATCCTCACCTGCTCGCGGCTGGTCTCCAGGTCCTTCCGGAAGACTTGAATCTCCCCTCGTAACTGGATCGCCAACTCGTCCATCTCCCGCAGATTGATGTTCTACCTCAGCACCCGATCTTCTAACTCTCGGATTACATCCGGGTTGCTGATACAGTTTGCCACCGCTTCCGGTAGCGCACTATTCACTGTACTACCCACCAAGTCCACCACTTCGCAGAGCGTAGTGGTCTTAACCTTCCAATCCACTCTCACCACACTGAGAATCCGGATCAGGTCATTGAACGGACTTATTAGGTCTGTCAATTGGTTAATTGGAGCAGTCTTCGACGTGATCACCTCCACTGACTCCTCCTTCCTTGGAACGAGCGGTTTTGTTCTGTCTATTGGTTCCGGCTCCTTGTCCTTACGGGGTACAGAAGGGGAGCCCTTTAAGTTAGGCGTTCGCTTGATCCTTCTCCTAGTGAGGGGGACTTCCTCTTCCTCCTCCTCCAGGGCCCTCTTCCTCGGGTTTTCACCCTTGTCCTCTGGCTCTGGGCTATCTGGTTCGGTCTCGAATCCCTCCTCATCCGATCCTCCGAACTTCTGGAGAGCCATCTGGACTCTCCACTCCTTGTTCTCGTCCGTGGTTAGGAGGTTCTAGTTCTTGTATAAGTGGAAAAGGTAGGGGTATATCGGAGTAGCCCTACTCTTTTCCACATTGACTACCAGAGCGTTCACCAGCCCTTGTACGTAGCTCGCCCAATCCATCTTCTTCTCCCTGCTCAAGGCTCCGAAGATGGCGTTCTCGATCGTGGAAGTAATCCATGTGGGTTTTTTCGGATGTAGAATCGGCACCAAGAATTCCAGCAATCGGCGGTGTCGTGCGCTGACACAATCTTCAATGGCGAATCCGTCTTTGGGGTTGGCTATGCCTTTGAACTTCCCCTTCACGAAATCTCCTTTCCGACTAGCTTGCGCCGTGCCGCCTTCTTCAAACTCGTATACTCCTCTCCAGATTTCTTGTGTCCACATAGGCGGAACTAGCCAGAGGGAGTTGTCATATTGGTTAGGGGCTCCTTCTATGAGCTCCCTAACTATGGCTTCATTTTGGAAGCCCTAGGGTTTCCCGTAAAACCCTGCGCACCCCATGGCGGAGAGATCTTCCATCAACTCCGCTTTCTCTCGATCGCTACTAGGCTCTAAAGACGCCACCTTTCTAACTTTAACTTCTACCTTTGATGCGCTCGCCTGTCCCTGAGTTCTAGAACGCTTTAGTTGCGGCATCCGTCTCCTCACCGAATGACTACCTTACTTTTCTCCTGGCCGCACGTCTGATTTCCTCACGATCTCTCCTTGGTCTCAATCGAGTCACCACTTGTGCCAATCTTCACATAGACTCTCGCGGTACTCATCCAATCTCAACCGGCCACACTCAGATACAACTAACTCTTTTTCTAATATCTGATCAGTGCAAAGGAAACAAACACACTCACACAGAAGTGGCTCCAACACAGTTGAGAGCGTGGCAAGTAAGCGAGAGCTCTCAGGTATAAATGGGTGGTCGAAACCCTAAAGGAGTCCTTTTGTACATTGGAAAACCTAATCATTACTTTTTCCCGATTTTTCGGGCGTAGGTCTTGGATCCAATCCTTCGGCTTTAGATCTAGATTGGATTCGTTTCCGATATCCGTTCTATTTCATTTTCCGGTTTGATCATTGCTTGTTTCCCTAGTTATCCTAACTTTTAGTCTTTTCCTTCTTCCTATACCAATCCGGGTATACTTTTTTCCGGATTCCGTGTTTCAAAACACGATAGAGAGGAAAAATCAAAAAGTCAGGTTGCGACAGTTGGGCGTGACATTTGTAGCTAGACTTGTGGGATAGTCTTGCAATGTGCCATTGTGATATGTCACAATCACTCTCCATTGCAATGCTAGACTTGTGGGATAGTCTTGCAATGTGCCATTGTGATATGTCACAATCACTCTCCATTGCAATGCTAGACTTGTGGGATAGTCTTGCAATGTGCCATTGTGATATGTCACAATCACTCTCCATTGCAATGCTAGACTTGTAGGATAGTCTTGCAATGTGCCATTGTGATATGTCACAATCACTCTCCATTGCAATGCTAGACTTGTGGGATAGTCTTGCAATGTGCCATTGTGATATGTCACAATCACTCTCCATTGCAGTCATAACATGCGGTACATGTGAAGAGTTGGGTAGTGGATTTGCTTCAATTGAAGCTACTGTAGGTGTACATGTAGATTGTGTCTGCACTCATGGCTGAGAGAAGTTGACCTTGTCTGGGAAATGGGAGTCACCCTCTGAACCAATAGGGAGGCCAAATTTGCGCTTAGTACTACCAAGCACTTCTTCGCCTTCCAAATGTGGAACACGTGTTCTACCATGAGCAGGTCCAAGAAGGTCATTCAATACCTCCGCAATCTTCTTTGGATTATCGCTGTACCTAGCACTTCTCAACTTCAATTTTTCTTTTTATGGCCCTGACTTCAACGTTGTGTTGTTCAAGAATGCTCAATAATTTGTCATGTGGTGGAAGGTTCAAATGCAATAATCAGAAGTGGCGGCAAATAAATCATTACCTCGATTATTAGATTGCTACAACCATTTATTATGGACGGTTTTGAATAAGTTGCATGATGGCATGTCCGCCATCTCCTGAAGACTTAATCCCTGGAAGAAAAAAAATGCGTAGTTAAGTCCCTAATACCACCATTGAAAAGAAAAAACAAACATACTAGCAATTCTTTCCATTTCAGGCCATTGCATATTTGATCTATTCCGTTCAAGGCAAAGGTACTCCTTGGCGCTGAAGGGTAGGTTACTCACACTCTAGAGTGATAAGAATTGTATGTGTATTAACTTTCTCTATTAAAGGAAAAAATATGAAATGCAAGTGTTCCTACAAAGAAAACATTCTGAAAGAAATGACATCATATAAAGTACCATTTGCATGAATCTACCCCATCGGTGATATCAAAAATGTCAGAATGCAAGCTACAACTCCAATTCACACAATGCTTCCTCTGAGGCTATTCCAAATGATAGCCACCAAGAACAAATCGCCAAGTAACGGGTCTCAGTTTCATCCATAGTATTGGAATCTTTATATTGTTTGCAAAGTCGATTATGTTGGTGTTGTAGGTCCAGTTTGATGAGCTTTTGTATGTGGCGATGCAATGAAGTACTCCAATGTAAGAGACATGTTTGCTCATGATTCACCATCTCAATTTTGGAATTGCCCGAACCATACACAATACGAATAGCATTCCAATTCACTTGTGCACTATTAGCGATGAAGCCTTTGCAGTTTGGGTTATTCACCCCATTGCGTCTCATAACATCATTCAATGACCTCCACATGATGCACTAAACCTCCGTATCTTTAGATTGCATGTCGCAGACAACAATTGTCATGACAATTTTGCAACCTGTGTCATAGACATGGCATGCTATAGTTGTCCAATCCTTGACACGTTTCACATGGTCAAATATGAGCCATGTGTTCTCCAAATCTCCACCTAGTTGCATGCGTTTCACTAAGTCTACTCCACTACTTGGCCCTTCTACCAACATTTTAAATAAGTAAACAATTTCTTTTCCTTGACCCGGAAAGACATTGTTATGAATGTACTCAAACTTCAAATTCTGTTTTATATTCATAATGCTATCTATGACCCCACCTTTTCTAGTGCTACGAAAAGAGGAAATAATGTTACAGATGTTAGGAGAATTAAGTATTTAGAATCTATCCATGACCTCCTCTAACAACTTTCTATGCAACATCTCTTTAGGAGTTTAGGGCCTTCTCCATTGTAGATAAGGTGGTTGTCCAAGAACTGCTTACTAGCTGACAAGGCAACGGCAGAATTTGTAGCAGCAAGGGGTTTTGCAACCTCGCTTGCGATAAGACCAGAAATAGTATCTAAAGACTCTCTACAAGTTCCAGAGGGCATAGGATGCATGTGATTATCCAAGTGAATGCATGTTCTAGTCATCACTGAAGAGTCGTTGAAAACATAATATATCCTAGCATCACAGAGGCTAACACAATGTGGTGGTTGTTTGCAAATCTTGCAGAGAAGACTTGAACCCTTAGGAGGAATACTACCAATATGGAATGGAACAATAGTACCACCACACCACACCACTCTTTCTCACTGCGCTTGGCAAACCGTTTCAAGAACTCACACTCATCATTATTACATATCAGATGTCCAACACAAGGTGCTTTCTTAAACTTCAGGCCAATTGGGTTGTAGATATTAGATGTCACGTTACGACACAAAGCATGTCCATCGTATTGTTTGTCCATACCCTATAGATTTCCACCAATGCATGGCAAAGATAAAACATGAATAGAAGGAAACTCAAATACTATGTCTCCATCAAAGTCTAGAAGGAGGTACTACACTTTCTTGTGGACCAACAAATCGTAGTCTAATGTAGCAATTTTGTTCCTAGATCCCCAAATTGATGCTAGATTCTTCAGAAAATCAAGGATACTAACCGATTGAACAGAATTTGGATATGTTGGTGGGCGTGAGTGGGTGGATAAGGAAGGACCGCAAGTTGGCATGCTGTCTAAACTAGATGAAGTCCTAAGTACATTGTCAGGAACTATACTACAAGTCTTCAGCACTTGAATACTTGGCTAGCTAGGAGATTCTGCCTCAGACTCACTAGATAGATCAATGATAGAATCAAGGTCTTCCTGTTTCACATGAAGAAGAGGAATTGGAGTACTAGCAATTGTAAAGGGCTCATTTTCAATAGAATTCTTCTCATCATGCCAAGCAACAGGCATGTCCACAGTAGAATGCTCTAACTAGAGAGGAAAAATTTCTAAAGAAGCCCCTCTCAAGAGTAATGACAACCCATACATTCTATAGCAACCTTGACGAAGGTGCCAAATATGACCGTTTTGAAGTTTTAACTTTTGCATATGGACATATTGCACCACTTTTCTAAAATGAGACATAACCTCCTCTTCAACATATATGCTAGATTGGACAAAACCAAATCAAACATGAAGCAAGTGTAAAGAGACGATAGCATACCCTTCTTCTCCAAGTGGGAGAAGAAATGGAATCTCATGGCCATCTACACAAATGGAGGCCATTGATAAGATAATTCGGTATTGCAACAATTTGAGAACTATGAGATAGACTTTAGGGAAAAATATAGTTTGAATGATTAAAATGGATTAAATTGTATAAGTAGTAGCATGCATATACAAGATACAAATTCATTGAAGTCTAGAATATCTGATGAATTAAATATTTGATGTGACCTTAGAATCAGTATATCTTAAACCGCCATTTGAAAATGAGTTCAAATAGGATTCTCTTAAACAATATGGAAGGTCATTACCTAATTCATAAGAGTAATAAAAACTCCAAAGGACATGCTAGTAAATGTACTAGTCCTATAATCATAGCCATTAATGTATTTAAAATTTTTGCATACCGTTCCTATTCTTCTATTTAAGTGTCTTCAAGAAGGGAATTTCATAATTTAATGGTTATAGGTGATAATGATGTACTATACAATTCAATAGAAGATCATCAATATTCCAATTAAGGTAGAGCCGTCTTAGCATTGAGTAAATAAAATATTACTCTAAACTTTTGATTTCACTCTAGAATTTTGATTTCAAAATCACCCACTATAATTCGGAGACGACCGTTAGGTTGACGAAATGGAAAACGTGTCAATTAAGTGCTTTTAAATACGTGGTGACATATCTTTCAAGATTTGTAAATATGATTTGAACATATTACTATCGTTATCGCCTACAGGAAATCATTTTATAACATGAAGCAAGAACACATTACTCAATAATTCCACGACATAGAGTAGGAGACAAATTTAGAAGTTGATGTGATGCTTTTGTAGTACTATATTGTTTACATTTGAATATGCACTTCTACCTTAGGTCAATTTAACTGCCATTGTCTACAATGCTATTCTTTTAGATGATCCATTAGTCTCATGCATGCTGTAGAAGGGTTAACTGACCATGGATCTCAGCATGGGCCAAAAAAGAAAAGGAAGAGAGTGAAGTTGTTATACTCCTCAAGGAAAGAGTTGCACATGTCTAGGATAAGAAAGGAGAGTTTTATAGGGACGACAATGCTGCTGCGAGGGCCCCGTTGCACACAATTTATGAAGGAGGGCATAGTTGATGTGGTCAAGAATGAAGAAAATTATGTAGAGGTCTCAAATGTGGAGGTGGATATTCTACAAGTATTCGGTTTAGGAAAAAACATCCAACTCAAGTGTAAGTGATTTAACATTTTATAATCTTCGAATGGAAATACTCTAATATTGTGTGTATATATATATATATATATATATATATATATATATATATATATATATATATATATATTGCAGATAAATAGTGATGGCAGAACCGAAAAAATTTGATATGTAATCTATGTAAATAAGCCATAATCATGTCACATTAAACATATTTAGAAATATATGTTCGTTCCATGAATAATTTTCACAAATAATTCGCGTGGGATTCAATTTCAAAGATTCAAATGTTGCATACGTGGGATGTCAAAATTAATTTGGAGTCCATTTTGAAGTCCACAAATAAGATCTTCTAGTCCCAAACTAGGCTAATTTACAATGCAAATTTATGAAAAATAGAAAAATTTTAAAACGTGACAGATACTTGATTTATTCTTGATATAGGAGACTAAGCTGTAGAATTACAGAAAATGCATCAGTGGGTAGTGGTTCTCAATGAACACTTCATTTGCTCCGAGAATCTAAATTATCTTAAATAACTAATGTAGCCACGGAAGCCTTTGCTTTAGGGTTCTTTGGATAATGTAAAGAACTCTTTCCTTCTCCCATTCCTTCTCTTGCTCCTTCAGTAATCCACGCTAGCTTACTAGTAAGGGTTTGATGCACATGATATGATTGGTGATGGGAATTGTAAGAACTTGCAATCATGTAGGCCTTCCAATATCATTCTCAAACAGACAAAGTCGGCTCACTTTCCGACTAGCTCTCTTGGGGTGTAGGAACTTAGAAAAATGGCTCACAGGCCGGCGACAAGGAGCACCGCAGCTGGAGAGAGAACAAGCGATGGCGTCACCGACACAAGTAACGATTAGGCAGGAGTGGCGTTAGTGGAGGTCACAAACACCGCAACTGCCGTGAGTCATTTTGTCATATTGTTTTGGTCACTTTCTCTTGTTGGATTATTGGTGGACTCCTCAAAGTGAAAGGGTGCCTCTTGCATTCAGATGCCTTTAGCATTATCTGTATAAGCTTTGGTTTGAACTAGATTGCATGAACAAAAATTTTGAGTCTCCTTGGTGCCAATGACGCAATTGGTGTCCGAAATCGTGTTACTCATTATCAACCGCCCTTAAGAGAACAGAAAGTTAAAGAATAAATTTCTTGATCACTCAGCCAAGGCGTGCGCTAGAAGAAAGAGTTCAAGTCTCTGATTGTGCCGACTTGAAATTAGGGTTTGTCTTCTGTCAGGTTGAGTTTCAGTTGAAATTCACACTCCCAGTTTTGGCCTTGGTGCCAAAGGAAGTGAATTCCAATGATATTGTGAGGATCTGGGTCCTTCACAGCCCTCTCCTTAATTAGAGCATTGGAAAATATTTGTCCAAAATGAAGATCTTTGAGCATCTACGCTAGGTGAGTCTAGGATTTGGGTCAGTACATCTCCTAGCTGCACTGGTTCATGTGACTTGTTGCTTTACCAACATTGGAATCAAATAATGGATCAAAGATAATCTTCTCTTTTTTATATTGGTCAAGCGGTTTTGATTGAATGTGCAAGTGCTTTTCAGCGAGGTATTTGTGGATGCAGGCCAAGCAGATTTAGTATCAGAATCAAAATAGGACTGCTGAACATGTTCTTGATATTATTATACTCTCCTTTGGGTCCTATCTAGTCACCTCAGACTTTTGTAAACTGAACCAAATATCATCTATGCATTTGGCTTCGGCACTGAGGGTATGCATGATGTTCTTTGAATTTGATAAATTTTGTCAAATCCGATCAGAAGAAGTATACTCCTGAATGACTGTACAGCGATCCTGAGAGCCTCGGCGC
Source organism: Climacium dendroides (assembly GCA_950106755.1). Classification (NCBI taxonomy): domain Eukaryota; kingdom Viridiplantae; phylum Streptophyta; class Bryopsida; order Hypnales; family Climaciaceae; genus Climacium; species Climacium dendroides. The sequence continues at coordinate 18,696,021 of OX467090.1, read as the reverse complement.
CAAAGGTAGGCTTTGAGTCTCCTGATTCACAAACGGTTTTAGAATCCTACTTCCCTTATACTAACTCTACTGATTTAGATTTGGAGATACTAGGAGAAATTTGTTTCAATTCAATCACCATCAGAAATTTGTTCACAGTCTTACGGCAAAATGATAATTTTTTATAACTTGGGTGGATTTGAGCGCGTTCCTTTGACCTTTGTCGCTGTAGGTAGAATTTGATTTTGATTCTAATGTTAGATTCTAGCGCATTTTTTTGAATTTATTTTTATTGTCTACTCTTTTCGGTGCTGAAGGTAGCCCTGATACTCTCCTTCAATATAAAGACTGAATCCTATCAGTTAAGTAGCGAATTCATTAAATCTCAGATTTTTTTGCTATCTGCTCTCCTCGGCGCCGAAGGTAGCCTCAGTACTCTCCTTCAACGTAAAGACTGAATCCTATCAGTCAAGTAGTGAACTCATTGAATCTCAGATTTTTCTGTTGTTTGCTCTCTTCAACGCTGAAGGTAGCCCCGGTACTCTCCGGCAGTGTGAAGACTGAATCCTATCAGTCAAGTAGCGAGTTCATTGAATCTCAAATTTTTCTGCTATCTACTCTCCTTAGCGCCGAAGGTAGCCCTAGTACTCTCTAGTAGCGTGAAGTATGAATCCTAGCCCAAGTACTCTCTAGCAGCGTGAAGTATGAATCCTAGCCCAAGTACTCTCTAGTAGCGTGAAGTATGAATCCTAGCCCAAGTACTCTCTGGTCTACTCTCCTCGGAGCCGAAGGTAGCCCCGGTACTCTCTGGTCTGTTCTCCTCGGTACCAAAGGTAGCCCCGGTACTCTCCGATCTACTCTCTGATTTTGTCCGATTGGGTCTTTGATCTAATTCCTTGTTGCCGACAGTTGGTACGGTGAGCGCCCTTGGTTTTGAATTTACATTCTTGATTTTGCAAATAACTTCCTTGGTCTTGGATCTCTCAACACCAAAAGAATCTGATTCGAGACTAGTCATTGGTACTTCATTGTGTACATAGGTATTCTTTGATCGAGATTCTGAATTTTTTAATATCACTAGTTTTATTATAGATTTAGATTTCCAAAATAACTCGTCCTATTTCGTTGTTGATAGAGCCAATGGAAGCAATCTTTATCTCTAATCTCAAGAATTGGTTTCGATGTTGTATTAATGCTGGCTACACATTTGTAGAAAAAGTGCACACTATAAGAAAACTATGTTTTTTCTGATGTCAGGCCAAAAACGTTGTACGTCTAGGATAACACAATACATCTTAGAAAACATTGGGATGTCACGTCGATGGATGCTGGAAAAGTGGAGATTTTGGTTTGATGTTGTACAAAGCATTGCTAAATTTCAGTTACAACATATTGGTGCTATGAAAAAACAATGATACAATCTAAGACATTGTTGTGGACATCAAATGTTTTCAAAAATGTCTAGAAAAAACATATATAGCCACATCAGCATCTTTGGTCAAACTTAATTCAAAAGTTGAGACAAAATTTTTTTGCAGTCAATGGTAAAGTGATTGCCCGGGGTGAAAAAGAGGACAATGGGCAGGTGGTGAGGCCAAAAAGTTGACGTGGCATCTGACATGGCATGATGACGTGGAAATTATGTGATGTGGATATAGAATGCTGACGTGGCATCTGACATGGCATGATGACGTAGAAATTATGTGACGTGGACATGAAATGATGACATGGCATGCCACGTCATCATACCCGGTCAGTCCATGTCCTTAAATATTTCTGTGGACGTCATACAAGACATCCTGACATTTCCAAGAACATCACTTTTGGCATTAACATTTTTTACTTTCTACAAATGTAACTTCAAACCACATGCTATCCATTGTGCTTTTCATAATATTTGACTGGACGTGCAGATGTTGCGAAAGCAATTGTAGGCGTCTTCTTTGATGTCTTCTTTATAAATCAATTTTATGAAAATTTATTTTCAAAATGTTATAAGCTATATAGATTTAATTTATATAACAAATTTATATAAATTAGATGAATGGATTTGTTATGAAAAAGGTTTATAAAATCATATCAATATTATATTATATGAAAATATTTATTTTTAATTTAAGATTTAAATTCTAAATTTTACTAGTTTAAAATCATAAATTTTTATTATATCAAATTTTAATGATTTTTATTCCTTTTTCACCTTCTTAACTTATTATTTTTAAATCATTCATATCTAATGTGGGGTGATTTTCTAGTGTTCTTGGACTTTGAGCTATTTGACATCTTAACTCTTAAAGGACCAAGGCCTTTTTTTTGCCAGAAAACATTGAAAATTGTCATTTCTATAGCAAAGAGTAAAAAAAATTTTAATTTTTTTTCACATCTAACTATAGGATCTTACACCTAACAAGTAGAAAAAGTTATATGGTTAACATCTATAGGATCTTACACCTAACAATTAGAAAAAATTGTAGAAAAAATTTCAGAATTTTGGACCACATAGATTTGAAGTAGAAAAACAAGTTTTTTAGCACATTGAGGGACTAGATTTTTTGACTTTGAACATTTTTAACTTAAAATTTTTGCACTATAGAGTTTTGAGATTTAAATATTTATAGTAGAGAATTGAGTTGAAAGTCTAGGAAAAAAAATAAAGAATAAAAAAAACTTAAATTTCATTCTTAAGAAAATTGTTAAGTAGAAGTAGGTATGAGATAGAAGGAAAATCTAAAATATTAATATGTTTTAGATGGAATTAAAATGCACTAATCCAATGGTGAGATTGTTCTAGCAAATAAATTAAACCATGTGGAATTTTTATTTTGAAAAAATTGTAATATCTTTATCCATCTTTTTTCTTGCAGACACAACGTTTTGGAACTATGTTGTTAGTGAGGAATTGCCTGGTGTTGGCATTTCTAAGTTCTAATTTCAGCCCTGCCCTCCAAGTTTGAAGAAATTGAACTTGGGTGTTGCAGCTAATGATGTCCTTCAAAATTTCACTAACCTGGAGACTATGTCTATGGACAAAAACTCCAAACCATAGAGAGGTGCGAGGAAAAAGGATCCTAGATTCCTTCAAATGTTGATTCAAGCATGTTTATTTCCAAATGATGTTATAGACTGCACTACTACAACAATTAATATAAGATGTCTTCATTAACCATCGTTTGATATCTTTATTTTGCTTTTCTTTGTGACTCTTGCCAAAGTCTTTGTTGTATTTGATTTTTTGGTGTTCTTGAAATTAGGGCCCGCCATCCATGCTTGCAAGAATTTGAGTAGGCATATAATTGCACTTGAGGAAGACAAAGCCATCTTTGATGCAATTTTGGCCCCAATGATTCGGACTATTCCCAAAGTTGTAAGACCCAAGCTAACAGTCCTAACAATGGATGACGATGAGAATGCATTGAAAGTTGAAGTTCCTCATATTGTCAAGAAATCTTGTTTTAGTAAGTAAATCTACCCAAAGCTAGCATAATTTTCCTATTTCTATGTGTAATCTTGTAGCCTTTGTTGTATTTTGCTTTATCTTCTTATTGCACCCTAAATCCATCATCAATATTATTTTGAAATTAGTTCTAATACTTTCATAGTAATTTTTTAGCATGACTTCTAGGAAGGCAACCCATCGGCCTTTTTTCACCTTGTCTGAGTTTTTCCCAAGCCCAGAGAAGTCCTACGTATTGCCGTCGTATGCAGAGGCTTTAGCTTCAACAATGGCATGTCAAGAAACTTTGGCTACATGCAAAAGGCTAGTTCCGTAGATCCTTGAGTGCTTCAATTTGTAGATGTGGCAGCCTTAGAGTCAGACACAGAGACATCATCGACTCATAGTAGTGGTCATTCAGAGTCTATGTCTACATCTTCTATTTGATTCTATTTGGGATTGCATTGCACATCAACACATGTTGGATTTTATTTTACCGTTTATTATATGTTGTTTTTTCTATTTTAATCTATTTGGGGTTGCATTGCACATCAACACATGTTGGATTTTATTTTATCGTTTATTATATGTTGTTTTTTCTATTTTAATCATTTGTATCCTTTGTATTTGACATTTTCTAATTCTAAGTTTTCTCTTTTCTCTTTCATCATTTCTAGGAATAATATATTAGTATTGATTCAAAGGCTTGTTACTTATCATTTTGTTTTCAACCATTTTATAATTACATATGAGTGAAAAAAAATTATGATATGGAGATGACTTCACATGCCTCTTCTAGGTTCTATTATGTTAAACTTGAGAAGAAAACGTTTTTAAATTACTATGCATTCTAAACAAAGAAAATGAAGAACGTCTTAGTCAAATATCAAAAACTGAAATTTTAACCTTCAATGTTACTCAACTTCCAAATATCATGGTCTAAAGTATTTCTATTCCAATCTCTCTAAAACTACTAGTTAGAGTCACGGTTGGAGTGAAATCAACATCAGTGAGGCAATACAAAATTGTGTGAAGGCTCGCCAAAGGTTTAGGATGGACTAAATATCTTTTTTTAATAATTAAATTCAATCAAAAATATATATTTACAATAGTTTTTTCTTACCTTTAAACAAATTACTTTCTCATATCCAAAATTATATGACCATTTTCTAGTTTCTTATCCTACATTGGGAGGTGAAGTTAGTATTTGGAAGTCTATGGTCATAGGTACTTTGTCAATTTCTAAGCTGAAATAAAATACGCTCATAGGCTCACAGACTCACGCTTGCAAGCTCATAAAATAGCAACCCTATTTCTATGTCTCACCATAGGTTGATTGCAAAATTGACTATGTTCTAGTTGCAATATTGATAGCCTTGTAGCCAATCATAATGTACCACAATTACTCCTTCAATTGCTCCATAACTTCACAAAAAGAGAGTAGCCTATAGATTAGAAATGGGGGTGCTTAGAAATGGAGGGGGCTTAGAGATGGATCTTCTATCTTACTTTAGTGGAGCCACCCATCATGGACCAAGCAAAGGATTGTGGCCTTGATCTAAAATAATGCACGGTGAAACAAATATTTTTAGAGGTGTAGAAATGATGGGGATTGTCAAAATTTGATAATTTTATTGTTTGAACTACAATTATTATGAATTTGGACAACAAAAGTTTGTTTGAATCCATGTTCAATGTATAGACTATTCCCAAAGTGTTTCTTGTTCACTTTGGCACTTCAAACCAAACACATGTATCATGAAATGAACAAAGGAATTGATGGTTAGAAATTAAGAACTCATGTTTGGAAACTACTTGCAACCTCTCTTGAATTTTAGACACTTAAAGGTTGAGGCACCAATTGTCAACCACATTGAGTACCCACTTGGTAGGGGTGCAGTATTTCCAACCAAGATAAAAATAAATTTCTACCTGAAACTTGGAATGTATTTTTATAAGGTTGGGATTAATAAGATTATGACACATGTCCCAAAGTAATGAGCAAGAAAGTAGAAAGTAGTGAGTATGAAAGTAGTTCTTGAATGATTGGAATTAAAAGACTTAAAACATTGGCTACTAGTGAAGTGCAATTTATGGCTCCCAAAATTCATAGTAATTTCAATTTTGGGAATAAAATTTTGAAAATTTTGCTATCTCTATATTTCTTATTTTTCTACATGAGAAAAATTACCACCACCTCATATTGCGTACGATTTGCTCCAGAATTACTTAGAGTAGGCAATCCATTTCCAGCCACCACCCCATTCAACAATATGGGTTGTTGTATTTCTATGCATACTAAGCATGTGTAGTTGTACAGTGTAGGTTGGACAAGGAAAGTACATATAAATGCCATGTTCATCATTTTCAGGAATTCTATACGGTCAATTATTTGCCCAACCTATGGTTGAAAATACAATATCCTATATGAATATATGATAAGAATAGATTTTGTAGAATCTTTCCCCCCAATTATGGATAATTTCATTTTTGACAAAAAATAAAATGTAGAAAAATTTCAAGGTCTCCTAAATTCATTGCATTGGAAAAATATTTCCCTCAACACACCAATAGTAGATAGGCTCAATTCCTTAATTGGGTGGAAATGGGTTGCCATTTCATAAATGATCGACTAGTGATGCGTCAACCTTGTTGATTGGTGACAAATGGTTCTACCTTCCTAGTCCCTTTGTTTTACCCTGTGTTGAAGAAAACACTAGATTAGACAAGTCATAGTAAGGTAAATCAGCCCATGACAGTTAAATGATCCATAACGGTCACCCTAGGGAATGACCCATTATGGTTTTCTTCCAGTTTGTAAGATTTGGGCCACCATTAATGTCTTACATGACAATGATGGAGTGATTAGTAACCTCTTTAGGAGCTTGTAATTTTCTCGTGCAAATTTTTTGTAAGATTTGATTTTTTAGATTTTTTATGTTAGAAAATATTAGGATTGCTTTAGGTGAGTAAGATGAACATTATGGATTCAAATGTTGTTGGTTTTGGGATAGTCTATAAACTCTTTTGGGCTGAACACTTCAAAAATTGATATCAAATTCTTAGTTTGTTGAATAAATATAAATTCCAATTGCTCTTGTTGTTTCTCACACTTTTCTTCATGTGAGAGAAAAATTGAAAAAATCCAGTAACACCATGAGACCAAACTCCCAATTCTGACCGTCATAGGCTGTTTTGCCTATTCCTGTCTCTCACGGATCCCACGCAGAACGAAAGAGTCCTCTCGTCGTGCACGTTCAACAGTGCTCTTCACGTGGGACGACTGACACTAATAATGGTACCATTGTTGGCCAAAGCGACCCCCTCCCACGCTCCCGGTCTGGCGACCCCGGTCGACTCCCCCAGACCAGCCTTCCCTTTTTTCTACACTTGCCTTCCCTGCGTCCTGTTTGCGTCTGCTTGTTGGCAGTTCTCGAGCTCTGGCGTCTCCGCAGCTTCGTCCTCAGAGCTTATGCACCCCAAGGAGGAGAAGACGAGGCCCTGCCCTCATGCACGTGATGTTGTTTCTGCCTGTCCAGTTCTTCTGTGCTGCGCCATTTCGTAGAAGAGCGAATTCGAAGTAACAGGCTTCTACTTCTGAACTATTTGTTACTCTGTCGCTGGAGTGTCTTGCCAGCCAGAGAGAGGACCCTAAATGCTCTTGGATCCTCACGGCAGTAAGGTATGTGCACTTAGGAATGCGTTCGAGTGTGAGACTGGGTGTGGTTCCCTTGATCATGAGGTTTCAGATTTAGTGGGGTTTGGGTAGCAAGTCAACAAGCCTTTTAGCACGTCTGTGCCGTTTTGGGATACCGTGTGAGTGACTTTTGCATCTCGGAAGCGCCTTTATGAGTCACGTGTTCCTAGTTTCGGTAGGCTCTTGTGTTTGGGTTTTGTGTTTGACTTTTGTATTGCAATTAGGATTAGAGTAGACTTGCCAATCGCCACCCATTCAAAATTCAGATCCTTCTCCACAATAAAATAGAGACTGGCATGGTTTGAAATTTGGCGTGATTATATTCAAATGTCATGTTGAGATTCACCTTGCAAAACAGATTGCCAAAAGGATTCTTCCTACAAGTTTTATTATAAAAATGTCTTACTGAACTTTCCGTTGCTGGATGGTATTTCTGGTAAAGACCAACGACTAGACGACTAGGGTTTTCAAGGTGGCGGCTCTGCACGTTAGGTTTCGTGGCATGTTGTTTGAAGCTCGCCAGCCTCGTTGGACGTCCTTCCGCTGCTGATCATGGTGAGTTTCCGTCCAATTTTGTAGAAGCTCCTTTTGTTATTCTTCTTCTTTCTCTGGCGTTGTTTAAAGAGTTTTTTGTTTGATTTCGTGATTTCGGTTTCTGGATTTCGGTGTGAAGAAGCAAGAGCCTCTTGATTTGGAAGGAGCTCCTCTGTTTCTGAGTGTCCTAGTTGTGATTAATGGGAGAGTGAGCTCTGCTGTCGTTTGTGATGTCAGTAGTTTTGGTTTCCTGTGCAGGCGTTTTCTGGATGACCCAAAGTGGAAGGGGTCCTGCTCCCGGTAAGTTTTCATGCGCGATGGCCTTGACTCAGGGTTTACGAGACTCGCATGTTCTAGGTTGCCGAGTAATGAAACATGGGTCTTGGACTTGCTGAACCTGGAAAGAGAGTGGAGTGATGAGGTCCAAGACCCATGTTTGCCTTGATTTCCTGATCACTGATTGCTTGTCACTGATTCAAATCGAAATCTCGTCACTGGAATAGTTCATATGTCAGACGAACTTCCATGCATGCCAATGTAAGTCTCACGGTTTATGGCTAATTCCTTTTCTTCTTCTGACCTTGCGATTTCGTCATCGAGCTACTGGACTATTGCTGCTCTATCTTGCTCTTACGCAATTGAAATAGGCAGATTCAACTTCACGGGATTTGGAAACTGTCTTGCTTGTCTGATTGCCTATCGCTGCAGAAAATTTGCTAAATGTCAGCGGAATAGTAAGCTGAGGAAAACAGTTACCTGGTTTATTGATGAAGCCCCAAACACTTGAGAGTCTTTGAAGTAGCTCAACATCACAAACCTGAGCTCCACAATTCTTTTGCAAGCCACGGCTTCTTGCTTTGTGCAGCTCGTTCTTCGCTTGATGTGTCGAAAATGGCATTCTCGAAAACACGACAATGGGCTTTTCTTTAACACTGCATCCGTTCTCGAACCTGTCTATTTATTCATCTAAAGATGATTTAGGTTTCATTCACATGCAAGAAATTCCATTTCCTCATCCAAATCTCAGATTTCGTTTCCACTTTGTAAGCAACGTATTATCCAATTGAAATACAGTCGTTCTTAATGCAGTGTTCTGGACTTCACGATAAATTTAGGATCTGTATGGACTTCACGATAAATTTTGGATCTGTATGGTAAAAAAAGGTTTACTGAACAAGAATTCACAAGACGGCTCTGCTTGCGGTTGTACATTAGTTCTAGGGGCAATATCTGAATTGGAAATCATTTCCTTGGTGTTAATGTACTGCAGAAACCTTTCAGTCGAGGGTCAGTGCTTGTTCATGGGTGAATTTACAGTATCTAATATGCAATGATTGGCAAGTTGGTGCAAGAATTTGGCTGATGGAATGACTGGGTGCATTGCTGCAAGGATAATCCAACTTGGGAAGGATTGCAAAGTTGGTGGGGCAATTTGTACCTATCATTGATTGATGTTAGCTATTAGTGAAGCTTGAATCCATCAATATGTAATTGCAATCTATCTATACATTGTCTAGGGGGGCAATGATTTTCACTTTAAGTTGAAGTACTTTAATATTATAACTAGTACTAGTTTCTATGATTGAGATGTCATGTTCTTTAGTCCTAGATTCTTAGAAGGATGGACCTATTATCAAGTTTCTTTATAAAAGATGATTTGATTTTTGGAACAATAAGTGCACTCTTCATTATAACAATGATTTGGAAAGTAATGCATTTGTCACTTTTTGGTTTGTAGCATCTTCACAAGGTTAATTAATTTATCAACACAATTTATGAAACAAATGTATATGTCTTTTGATGTGGCGAATGGTACTTGTGCATTAATCCAACTTTGTTGTAGTTATTTTTTTCTTAATTTTGAATGGTTTTGTTAGTAATTAGGGTTTGTATTTGAGCATCTGTTCATTTGGATTCATTGTACGAATATTACAGTGGAATACAAATGGAATTTACATCCAATTTTTTAATTTGTGTTTATTTAGTCCTCTAATTAGTCAAGTGAAATGTTCTTAGAATCTTTTTGTATTTGTGTCTATAGATGCTATTGTTGACTACTTTTGAACTTGTTTTGAAGCTTGTGTAGAATTTCAATATTTTATTCCATTTGGTGTCAAAGGTGGTACGTTTCTTGATGTGGATGGCAAGTTTCTTCACGATGGCAAGCTTTTGGAAATTCTTGGATTTTATATGGTCTACAAGGTGAGCATAAATGTTTTTTGTAAGTATTGGTGCATGTTAGAATACCATATTTTTAAAATTACAATGTTCTTTGTATTAGTTTTCTATTTAAATAACTTTCAACTTTGCAATCAACCATGATTGGAGCATTTATGTATATGGTGAAATGAAAGAAATTTGTAATTTAATTTCAGTAGGTAGATCACTCTATTAGTAGTCAATGTTAGATGATGTTTAATTCAATGAACATGTTTTAATATTTAAATGTATGTCATAGGAAATTGGTCTTTATACATCCTACCATGATATCTCATTGACAATAGATATTAAATGCTTTGCAGGGAAGACAAGGATTTCTTACATGTGCAACATGAGCATCATAAAAGACTATGCAATGTTATACCAAGTCTTGAGAAATTCTTGAAGGATATGCAAGCATCTCCAAAGATGAAGGTCTTGAATAAAAATCAATGTGTACATCTTTTTGGCAAACTCATACTAGCCATGAAGGGTATTGAGAAAATGTTTTCAAATGCTAGTGGGGACCTAAATTTCCAATCTATTTTTGAAGAATTGTGTTTTCTTCAAAAGAAGGTAGAGATTGTGGGAAATAATTGCTTTGAACAAGATCGTTGGTGTGGTGCGGTTGTATTTCAACTTCAAAACAAAGAGACTTTTCGTGAGTTGCTTTTAGAATTGAAATGTTGTTATGATGTAGCAAGAGATATATACTTTGTTGACCTTTCAAATCAATCACATGATATCCTACCAATTCAATTTGATGCGGTTACCTATGAACAAGTCCTTGAAGATGGAGAAGATCTAAAGGGAAGGCTTCAACTTGTACTTGAGGGCCAAGCCTCTAATGATTATGAATTGGCACAACATCTATTGTTGAGACTTCGAAATTTGGATCGAGTTGATGGTGGAGACTTGGATGATTTAGAGGTTCTCAATGATTTCAAGCCACCTAAATTAATCCAAAAATTAGGTGAAGGATCTTATGCAAGTGTGTACAAATCAAATTGGTATGGCCTTCCATGTGCTACAAAAATATTGAAAGGCGATCTTGAATTTCATATAAACTCTCAAAAAGAGGTTGGCATCTTGGCAGGCTTGAGCCACCCGAATCTTGTTCAATTTCTTGGTTGTGGGATCACAAAAAAAGTTGATGAGAGTCCTAAGGAAGAAGTAATTGGTGCAATGAATTGGGTGATGCGGTTGAAGAAATCTTGGTTGTTTCAAATATTCAAAGTTTTTGTTCAATTCTTTGACTTTGGGATCATCCAAAGACTTGAAGAAAATCCCAAGGAAGATGAGACTCATGAGATGCATTTGGTGATGGAATTGATGGATTCAAACTTATCTACCATATTGAAGAGAACAAAAAGTCCTTTACCCTATTATGTTGCAGTTGATATCATGCACCAAATTGCAAAAGGTGTGTATTACCTTCATGACATGCAAGTTGCTCATCTTGACTTGAAACCTGATAATGTGCTGTCAAATTCAATCCCTATGGAGGATTTGGACCCTCATCTCGTGTTCAAGGTCATGGATTATGGTACTTCTCAATTGGAAGTGTGTAGCAATGCGGAGAATCCGGAGCCAACAAAATATACAATTGGAACACCAAGGTATATGTCCCCTGAAATGATCAAGGGAAGTAAAACTCCATTGCATCCATTTCGAGCTGATGCATGGTCATTTGCCATGATATGTTCAGAGATTCTATTTGGAAAGATTCCATTTTTTGGTTTGGAACCAAAAGATTTTCGTGATCAAATTTTACTTTTAGGCTTGCGACCACCCCTACCTAACAATTGCAAAGAACTCACAAATTTAATCCAAGAATGTTGGTCTCAAGACCCTCTTCAACGACCGACATTTTCCACCATTTGTGCAAGGCTCACAAGCATAAAGGAATCTTTCTTGAAGGGAGTATATTCATATGAGATGGTTCCACAGTTTGGTTCAACTTCCACTTCAAGAGGTTTTGAGTCTATTGTGGACCATGTTCAAAAGGTGTAAGATTATTAAACTACAAAATTCATGAAGTGATGTCTACTTTATTTGTAATTTCTTTTGATATTTAACATTTGTGGTTTAAAAAGTAGGATTTAATTTTTATGTGAACGATTTATTAAATATGACATTGTATTTGTACAGGTGGACGAGCAAATTGCACCTCTAAAGGACATTTTTCTTGATTCAAAACATCAATTGTCTAAAGCCAAAGCGCTTTTGAAACTAAATTACCTAGGAATTGTAGGCATGGGTGGAATTGGCAAGACTATACTAGCAAAGGCAATACTTGGTGACACAACAATTACTTCCTTATACCATGCATCATGCTTTGTTTCACAATCGATAAACACTCCAAGTTCGTACAATACATTGTGTGAAATCTTACCCAAACTTGGGAATGATAAAAAACCCAAGGATTTGGAAGATGCACAGGAGATGATGAAAGATATCTTGGTTTGTAAGAATGTTCTTTTAGTATTGGATGATGTCAAGGACGAAGCTATAGTACATGATATTGTGCCTCCCGACATTCTACAAGCTAAAAAGGGTTCTACAATAATTCTCACAACACGCAAATGGAGCACAATAAAATCATTTGTGGACATTGAGGAAAGGTTGGATGTAGAACTGTTGGATGAAAAGGTAGCAACAATGCTTTTTTCCACTCACCTTTCTTGGGGTGTAGCTCCTTTACCATTAGACTTTGAGGACTATCGCAAGTGTGTTGTAAGAGCTTGCAATGGCTTGCCTTTGAGCTTGAAAGTCATGGGTTCATTTCTCCGCAACAAAGAGAGGTTGCGAAGTTGGGAGCGAGCATTACAAAGGATGGCAAGAGGAAGGAATTTGGATGGTGATGAAGTAATTTGGAACACTTTGAAGATAAGCTATGATGGATTGACCAATGATGTTGAGAAGAATATATTTTTGGACGTGGCTTGTTTCTTTTGTCAAGATGTATATCCATCTGGCATATCAATAGAGACTATTTTGTACATGTGGTCCAAGAATGGCGTCCTTCCAAAGGCTGAATTGAAAAGATTGATCGACATGTCATTGTTGAAGGTTAATGAAGATGGTGACATTCTTGAAATGCATGACCAACTCCGTGACATGGGACGAATGATTACCAAAGGTTCAAGGATTTGGAAGGCATCCATGATTCCAGAAAGTGGATTTTCAAGCAAGGTAACATCTTTATAGTCCCAAAGTGCAAGTGAATAAGAATAGCTAGTATAGGACTTGATTCATTGTAAAATGGTCAAACATCACGTGTAAGGTAAAGTTAGCCTTTTAATTTGTGTTTAGATAACAATCTTCTATTTTTATTACTTGAAATTGTGATTTCTATACAACCATGAGAAACCTCAATTTAATTAGTGAGAAATTGTAATTGTCATCATTTTTGTTGCAAAAATTGAATATGAATAAGTAAAATTAGTAGTAAAACTTGAAATGATTTGAGATTCTTTTAAATAGAAATGGAGATTAGTGAGAAAAATTTTCAATTGGTTATTTTTTTTTTTACATCCAAAACAACCATAACAAAGACTTTCAAGTTAAATTTAACTATTAAACCAAACACATACTTTTATATGCTTAATGTATAAAAATTTTAGATTTTCAACTAGTGAAAAACAAATTTTTTTGTTTACATTGTTTTTTTGGATACTTTTTATAGAAAATGAAATTATTGTGATTTTTTAAAGCTAATAGAGGAAATTAAATTATAGCAAGTAAAACACATGTTAGAATAATTTGTGACTATTACCATAAATGAAGGGTAGAATGGTAAACATAATTTTACAATTTAAATTTCAAGTACATTTCAAAATATATAAATACATATTAAAAACACACCATACCATGTTAGTTTGATTCTAACATATAGAGTTTTGAATTTGAATACCTTTTTCAATTTTTGACATTTTTCAAATTGAATAGAAATAAGACTTGTTAAGCTTCATTTTCTTAGTTTAAATCTGTCATATATAGTTATTTGGGAAGTTACAACCAAGGTTGACCAAAGCACATCCACTTTTGGGGTGCATGGACCTTAAAGGGATAATATGTTTATTAATATGCATATCAATACAATTTGTAAACATTTTAAACCTATACTATTTTAAAATCATAAATGTTGAAATATGTGAAGAAAATCAATTTTCATTTTAATCCTCTACATAAGAACTTAATACTTTCTAATCAAAACTTTTTGAATGTAGGATATTGAGGTTCTTGAAGGCATTTCTTTGCAAGAAACTATGGTTCAACAAGACCTTGGGGTTCTTCAAAGCATTTTTGGCCAAAAGACTACAATTAAACAAGTCAAAAGTCTTGATTTTCACAAACTTCGAGTCTTGATTTTGGTAAACACATGGACTACTCCTAAAGCACATGTTGAAGCCTTAGATTTGTTACTTCAACTTGCTTCACAATGTTTTCAATTGGAAGCAATTATAATAGAAGATAACTTTGCAAGCAAAATTGCAAAGGAATATGTACTTCCAACACACACTGCAATAGTTTTGCACAAGAGAATATTTGATCTTTGTAATACTCGTGCATCATTGAAAATTCTAGATTTACCTGGGCTAGGATTCCTTGAGCAATTTCCCAATACATATGCATCAAGCCACAATTTACTTCGACTAAACCTTAGTTCTTGTATAGGTTTAGTAGAATTACCAAATGGAATGGGGAATTTAACTTCCTTGACCACTCTAAACTTGAGTGGATGTTCAAGCTTGGTGGTCTTGCCAATGGAAGTGGGAAACTTGTCTTCTTTGAACACTCTCGATTTGAGTGGATGTTTAAGCTTGGTGGCCTTGCCAATGGAAATGGGGAACTTATTTTCCTTGACCACTCTGAAATTGAGGGGATGTTCAAGCTTGGTGGCCTTGCCAATGGAAGTGGGGAACTTGTCTTCCTTGAACACTCTCGATTTGACTGAATGTTCAAGCTTGGTGGCCTTGCCAATGGAAGTGGGGAACTTGTCTTCCTTGACCAATCTTAGTCTTTGGAGATGTTCCAGCTTGGTGGCCTTGCCAATGGAAGTGGGGAACTTGTCTTCCTTGACCACTCTAAAATTGAGGGGATGTTCAAGCTTGGTGGTCTTGCCAATGGAAGTGGGGAATTTGTCTTCCTTGACCAATCTTAGTCTTTGGAGATGTTCCAGCTTGGTGGCATTGCCAATGGAAGTGGGGAACTTGTCTTCCTTGACCATTCTGAAATTGAGGGGATGTTCAAGCTTGGTGGCCCTGCCAATGGAAGTGGGGAACTTGTCTTCCTTGACCACTCTAAAATTGAGGGGATGCTTAAGCTTGGTGGCCTTGCCAATGGAAGTGGGGAACTTGTCTTCCTTGACCACTCTAAAATTGAGGGGATGTTCAAGCTTGGTGGCCTTGCCAATGGAAGTGGGGAACTTGTCTTCCTTGACCACTCTAAAATTGAGGGGATGTTCAAGCTTGGTGGCCTTGCCAATGGAAGTAGGGAACTTGTCTTCCTTGACCACTCTCGATTTGAATGAATGTTCAAGCTTGGTGGCCTTGCCAATGGAAGTGGGGAACTTGTCTTCCTTGACCACTCTGAAATTGAAGGGATGCTTAAGCTTGGTGGCCTTGCCAATGGAAGTGGGGAACTTGTCTTCCTTGACCACTCTGAAATTGAGGGGATGCTTAAGCTTGGTGGCCTTGCCAATGGAAGTGGGAAACTTGTCTTCCTTGACCACTCTCGATTTGAGTGGATATTCAAACTTAGTGGCCTTGCCAATGGAAGTGGGGAACTTGTCTTCCTTGACCAATCTTAGTCTTTGGAGATGTTCTTGCTTGGTGGCCTTGCCAATGGAAGTGGGGAACTTGTCTTCCTTGAACACTCTCGATTTGAGTGAATGTTCAAGCTTGGTGGCCTTGCCAATGGAAGTGGGGAACTTGTCTTCTTTGACCACTCTGAAATTGAGGGGATGTTCCCACTTGGTGGCCTTGCCAATGGAAGTGGGGAACTTGTCTTCCTTGACCACTCTCGATTTGAGTGAATGTTCAAGCTTTGTGGCCTTGCCAATGGAAGTGGGGAACTTATCTTCCTTGACCACTCTGAAATTGAGTGGATGTTCAAGCTTGGTGGCCTTGCCAATGGAAGTGGGGAACTTATCTTCCTTGACCACTCTCAATTTGAGTGAATGATCAAGCTTGGTGGCCTTGCCAATGGAAGTGGGGAACTTGTCTTCCTAGACCACTTTGGTTTTGAGTGGATGCTTAAGCTTGGTGGCCTTGCCAATAGAAGTGGGGAACTTATCTTCCTTGACTACTCTGAAATTGAGGGGATGTTCAGGCTTGGTAGCCTTGCCAATGGAAGTGGGGAACTTGTCTTCCTAATCACTATGAGTTTGTACGGATGTTCCATTTTGATGGCCTCACCAATGGAAGTAGAGAGTTTTTTTCATTTGAGTGGACCTAATTTGAACCACTATGTTCATTAATTATATAGGCACATGATGTCTTGTGGAACTTGCCACCATTTCTACTAGTGTGTCCGTGAGTTCTGTAGTCAAATTATCCACAATAGACATTCATTTATGATGATCTTTATGCCAATGCTGTAATTTGTATAATTATAAATTATTTTTGAATGGAAATAAATAACAAAATTAAAAATAGGGTTTCAAATATTCATTGGACTTTTTGGTGAACTTATGAATGTTTCTTGGTGTTTTGCTCATCTCTATGTTATCTTAGTGATGCATGGTGCATAATTCTTTTATAAAGTGGATTGAAGCTTTGATTTTTGTGAGGTAACTTTCAACCCAATTTCATGGATGAACATTGTCGTACTCAATCCCGATGGTGATATTAAAAATGCAGTCATTGTCCTAAAGGACTTGTCCACAATGACTACAGAGACCAATTTGCAGAGGCAGTCATATATGTTCTAAAAGACTGAAAACGTAGTAAAAAATGCAGTCATAGAATGCTCATATTCTTGTAGTGCAAGTATTTATATGAGACTAAATTATATAAACTAAATTTGAGCCACATTTAATTACTTTTGGACTCTAGAAAGTTCAAAATTAATAATAATCATTGAGAGAAAAAACTGGTCATTAGGAGATAATGCAAAACATTAGGAGATCTACACAAACATCAAGAGATTTTCTGATGTTTTGTTTAACATTCACTAAATAGTCTAGAAGTAGTTGAAAGTGGCATATTCTACATACTTGAATATTTCTTTAGTTTTGAAGTTGAGATGCACCTGTAGGCTTGCACTAAAACAATACTAAAAACTTTACACTATGATGATTTAGATCATACAAATGATAATGAATTGAAAATTGAATTTTTTTGTATATTTTCTATGTGAAGGTAAAATAAAAATATTGTTGTGAGATTTGTCATTTCTTTCAATTTTTTCCATCCCAAAATCTTGATCCAAAAATGTTCATTTTCTACATATTGTACTTTCAAAAGGCAAAGGATCTTTAGAAGTTAAATTTGAAGTGTATACCATCCATGTGACCTTTAGTGACAAGACACATTCTTCATCCTCTCTTTAACAAACAAAGTAGGGTTGCTAGCATACAAGCTTGTGAGTGTGAGCTTGTGAGTGGTTTTTATTTTGTCGTAAAACAAGTTGGGACCTAGGACCGTGGGTTTGTTATATTTTAAATTTCAAGAAATGTGAAGTCATTTTAATGAAGTTTGATGCACTTGCAAACGTATTTTGGAGAGTTTTTTTGCCAGAGGCAAATGTAGTAATTTTTGAATTTCAATAGACATCATGATATACAAAATCCAAATGAAAATAACAAATGTCGAAGATGTAGCCATAAAACACACAAATCCAATCATAACTTTAAAGTCCATACATTATAGTTCAACTAAAGAGATATGTCAATCTCAAGAGTCTAAATTGTAGTGAAAGAACTCTTAGTTGTTGATTGATTTAAAATTAGTCAAAGAACTCTTGGTCAAAGAACTCTTAGTTGTTGATTGATTTGAAATTAGTCAAAGAACTCTTGGTCAAAGACCTCTTAGTTGTTGATTGCTTTGAAATCTCTCTACCCTCAGAGGCACTGCCATTTATAAAATCCAAAATATTTCAAAGCATAAGTATCTTTATGGCATTTTGGTTTAGAGCAGCCAAAGTCTGCAAATGTCGATGCTATTTGCTTGAGAGACACGGGAAGGTGAAAAAGCTTCTCTAGAGTGAAGAAAAAACTTTGTGCCTTCATCATCCCATCTATTGATATCAATCCTATATAGCTACAAATAAATGTGAAACAATCTTAAACTTACAAAACTTAAAACTTGATGTGAAAAGAAGGGATACAAAAAAATTCTTGGTTGCTTATTGAATTTTGACTTTCAAACAAATATAGGACATGATATAGTTGTAGTATCTAGATCTTGGGATATTACAATTGGCAATGGTGGTTGTGTTGTTGCCACAATTGAGGTACACTTCCTCATAGGTTTGAGGATGGCATTGAAAATGTCCTTGTCCTCCAATGCTACAATGTGGTGGCCTATACTATGATAAACAATATTAGATACACCTAAAATTAATATCATATATATTAATTGAAAGATTCATTTTGTAAATTAGAATTTGAATCCATAGTAATTTAATGCAATAGTCATCTATAGTTGTGATGCAATCTATAACTCTAGGGTGTCTATGAGCCTTTTCTAAAAACTCAAGACCATGAGTGGAGTTAGCCATTGTGACTAACTTGATCATCTTCACCTTCAACTTGGTGAACTTTTGCTTATTTCTCAATGTCATGGCATTTGTAATGTTACAACGATGCTAGCGCTTGAGCGTGGAGCCGTGAGCTTGTGAACTGCAAGCATGAAGTTTGAAAGCAGTGAGCCTCCAAGAGTTTTTTTTTTGAAATTTTGGCTTAAAAAATTTTGGGACTAATTTTTCCAAAAATAGAACAAAAACTACGGTTCATAGTAAATTTTGTGACCTATGATCGTGTCCCCTATAACCGTGGATTGGTATAAAGTTTTCTACTTTATTGGCCCAAACTTTTTTGTGGTATACATTGAGGCTTTCAAACCTATGTACAGAGTTTAAGCAATTTTTGTTTAAACTGTAGCAAAAACTTGCTAGCTACTTTAGTTACATTATAGTTGTGTCACTTTGCCAATAGTCAATTGTATTTTTGGACTAACTCAAAACAATATGGATAACACTGACTTTAAAATTACCCATATCAATTGCAATTTCTAACATATGCTCTTAGAAGTGGGCACGTGGAGGATGAGTGGACAACTTATGGGTAAAGGGGAGTTGTCCACCTAAAATCATTGCGGTAGAAATCTCATGTCCATTTATTAGGGTTAAGGGCAATATAGTTTTTAATTGTAAAAAATAATTTTGGGCTATCTGTAATGCAATGCCACATCATGCCCACAAGTAGATTGTAGACATGTTGGCCAAAATTGTAGAAGAAAAGAGATAATAATACAGAAAATGAAAAACACATTCTAAAAAGAACTGATCCAAAAAAAAATGAAGGTGAGGATTCAAATGAAGTAAATAATTAAAAAAAATTTGGAAGTAAAGGTTGGATGAAGAAAAGAGAAAAAAAATAGGAATGGGAGTATGAAAAAAAGATGTAAAAAAAATGAAAAAAAATTGGGAGTGATGGGAAAAAATATGTGAATCAAAGGATAAATAATAAAAGGGGGGGAAGAAAAGTAATGGAAGAGAAATTAAAATATATGATAGAAAAGTTTTATAGGCTAAAGACAAACTTCAGAAAATAGGGGAAAAAAGTAAAGCCAAAAAATAAAAAATCCCCCTAAATAAAGAAAAAAAGGGGGTGAAAAGAGAGGACAAAAAGAATTTAATATTGATAGTGAAAGGCCTAAACATGTATAGAAGATTGAAAGGAAAGTAAATTAAATGTGTATGATATTCACGTGTCTTCTATCATAGTTACATATAAGGTAACTATGCTTTTGAACCATCAGTAATATTTTAGGTACTAATAAATGTGATTTTCTTTTCTGACATCACTAATTACTTTTATTCCATGTGTTTCACATCATTTCAATTGCAATGTACGTGAAAAAATACAATATGAATGAAAGCACTCCAAAAAAGAAGCCATATCTACTTTGGAACTATGATGATCCCAGCTCAAACTAGTAGTATCTTCAACTCATTGAAGCTATAACTAGGTGCATGAATAAATTTGTCATCATGAATGTCCATCTTGCAAAAGTACCTATATAAATAATATAGGTGCTTGCAGTTAACATATTGTGCTCGCCCTCCAACAGCAGACACAACCATGTTAATAAAGTCCGGGCATGTGCATGCAGGAAACTAGCCCATTGAAATTCGGTACATGTTCTTCCTAGGGTCATCTCCAGTCTCCAAAACCACTATTGCCCCAAGGCCAGGAAATGGCAATAGAGTCACTCCTACAACCTGTCCTTTAACATTCCTAAAACTTTCCCATTTGTTCCGTTGTTGTATAGTTGGAACATTTGCAACTCTTTTAATAGTTCGGTTGTTCTTTACTATTGGATAGGCATCTGGATTTGGTAGACATGGCTGGTCGTAAAAGATAGGCTCAAATACTTTAGACATGGTGAAGAGTTGCTGTGGCGACAGTGAAGGGTGCTCTTGGAGGTAGAAACCTGCATGCTGCAATAACAAACACTACAAAAAATTAGTGGTAAATGTGACTAGGAAACAATGACTGGGAAGCTGAGACTGTCTAGAACGACTAAAGAATGACTGCCGTTCCATAATTGCACCGCTCCTAGCAGAGCACGAAAGTTGTAGTCATTCTTTAGTCAGCAATGCGACTGTGGAACATGGTTTTGAACTTTTATCCATACTTGGTTGCATTTTCCGTTAAGAAAGTACTACCTCAACAGAGTGAGTAATAGAAGGTTGGCCCACTGTCCAAGGTAGATCTTGCAATGATTGCATGCCACTATAATGCAACTTGTTTATGACTTCAGAATGACTGCGAGGCTCTTTCGTGGAAGTATCCCACTTCTGACAGTTCACTACACATAGAAAAGGGCGCCTTTACTATATAGTACAATAAAAGATAAAGACAAAAGACAACGATATTTCCTTAGGGGACGATGCAATGGTGAGTTTACAAAGTGTACGTAGCAACAATTACTTCAGCGGCTTCTTCTTTTGATTTATAAGAGGGGATGAGTTTAGGGTCTCACAAATTCCCTAGGGTTTCTCTTATGTAGCTATAGTATTAAATGGATTCAGGAAATGAAGCCTCCAAGAATGGAAAATGACAAGCAGTCTAACACCTCCCAAATTGAAGGATATTTTGGCATAGAAGAAACTTTAGAAAGAGCATTTGTCACAGCGGGATCTAGGACAAGGTATTGAACTCATACTTGCAAAGCCTCCCAAAATCGGGAGAGATGTAGGGTTCCTTGACATAGTATTTAACATATATGACTTCCAACATATAAACTTCAGGGTATTACCGACACTTCCACAAATGCAAGACTAGGATGCTTTGACATTTCTAACTACAAAATGTTGTTTTTAGTCTTTTATGTCTTTTTGTAGCAATACAATATAAATATGAAAGCACAATCTACTTCTTCATTTGTGGCATATAGAATTGAAATCCTTGCACTAGATGTCAAGCATTATTTTGATTGCGAGTGCTTTAGGATGTGTGTTGGAAGTACATCCATGATTTGGGGTTACCTTAGCAGCACAGCTACGTGACCTCTACTATGCAACTACATAGTGACTCAGAAATGACTTATTTAGGTCATACTTCTAAGTTGTCACAATGGACGGACGGTCTGTCCGTCCTGTCCGGTTGGTCCGTTCGTCCAGGACGTTCGATGACCCCAACCCGCCCGATGTGACAACACTGTCATACTTTAGTCATACAACAGTTAGTATGTAGGGGACATCACTGCCCTCAGTATGTGCATTATCATTTACTATGTTGTAAGTGATCCTCCCAATTGCAAGGGACAAGCCTATCTTTGCCATTAGAGAAAACAAAAGAAGTTGCAAGTATGATTTTCCATGCTCTTTCACTCATTATAATTTTTTATCATTGAAATTCTTGGATCTTCATCTTTTTATTTATTAATGTATTGATTTTCATTTTTTTTCCAACAAGAGATTTCATTTTTGTCATGCATCATTGGTGGTATTTATTTTTAGTGGTTGTGTATTGTTTTTTCCCTCATGCCAAACCCATTGCATGATTTAATTTAACCCCTATTGGTATGCTAACACTAACTTTTGAAAAGTTGCACTATTGTTAAATTACTGTTTGAAAATATTTAAGATCAATCAAATTTGAATTACTAAGGGATTTAAGAAAATGTGTTCAGATTATAACAAACATACATTGATGCTTGTAATTTGACATCCTAAAGGTTGAAACATACATACACAAAGGTATTTTGATGGTTTTAGAGGTAATCATCAAGTCTTGTTTCTTCCTAGCATAGACAACAATGTTGTTTCTTTGTTGTCACTACGAAATGACTTTTGAAGATTGCAATATGACTTCCTATGACTGCAAAATCACTTCAAAGTGACTCAGTATGTTGTACACCTACTCTACCACAATTTCAACACAACTATAGCAAGATTCCTACATTTTACAAATTCCATATGGTTTGCTTACTCTCTACCACCCCACTTGTATAAAAGGCTTGTCATTTTAACTCTTTACACTTATACACTAATTGGCTTGGGAAGTCATGTAAAATATATGCAAAATAAAGTGTATGGCGTATTATGTGTTTGTCTACAATGTATGATATATGGTGTGTGGTGTACAGAATATGGTATATAGAATATGGTGTATGGTGTATTGCTATCTAGGTTGTCACATTGGATGGACGGACGGTCCGTCCGTCCGTCCGGGACGTCCGATAGGAATGATGTCCATCCGAAGTGTCCGAAGTGGTCAATGGACAGCTGACTTTCTGTAAATAGAAAAAATTCGGATTACAAGAAAATTCAGTGACACTTGGATGCCAGCATGGAGGGTGGGGCGGAAACAAGGTGTGGGCGGGGACGCAGACGACATGGGGCGTGGACCCTATCAGGGCGTGGACGTAGTTCAGGCGCACAGACGGGAAAGGGGGCGTGGACGTTGTTCAGGGCGCGGACAAGAAATGGTGGGCGTGGACGTGAGGGTGCAGTTTAGGGCGTGGACGAAGGACAGGAAAAAATGGCATTGGGGTGTTTAGGCCCTTCAATTTAAACCCCTAACTGCCCAAGGCACAAGATTCTGGTGTTTTGAAAAGTTTGAAGTTAAATAAAATCCAACCAAATTGCTATTTTTAGTAGCTTATATTTTTGGATAACTCTTTCTGAAGTTTAATTTTAGGGTCAAAAATCCGATCTAAAAAATGAATGACTATGATTTTTTATTGAAGATTCTGTGCAAGGATACCCATTGCAATCTTGACTTCCCATAGTGTTGAGGGCTTTTGGAAATGAGCCTCAAAATCTCAAATACACTACACCTTGGAGAGAAATTCACATTCAAAATTCATTTTAAGGAATTGTAGAATTTTCTTGGAAAATCTATAAATTGATTGGGGTTATGCATGCTAGGCCCTACAACCTCATTTTTTTTGGTGACCAACTTTTTAAAGTTGACATGCTAAAGAGAATCGAAAAATTTTCATAGTTTTAACACCCTCATGATCAAACATTATAATCTTTCAATCTATAAGAGATATTGTTATGTTTTCTTTTCTTGTGTGATCCCTAACATCTGTAGTTTGAGTTTGCATGGTTACAATTCAAAAGAAATTGGTACAACTTATTAAAATGTTGATTTTTTGTTCAATTTAGAGCAAATTCCAAGTATCTCAAAATAGGCCTTGGGCATATAGGGGTTAAAAAATTGAAATAAAATGTTTTGGTGCCCCTTCCCTTTCAAAGTTTAAAACCACAAACATTTTGTGAGGGAATGTTTTGGGCCCCCCTAGGTGTGAAACACTTCAGATTCGTGAGTGAATCTTTGGGTGCCCACAAAATTCAATGCAACAATTCCATTCACCAATGTCTTGAACACGTCAATTTCATATACAACCCTTTTTCTCACAAATGTCAAATACACTTATTTGTACTTGAAAGAAATGGGAACCCATTCTATTAGGAGAATAGAACAAAAAGGCCAAGCCAGAAGGTTGCACAATGGCTACTACACTTTTTTTCTGTAACATCACACATTAATGATTTAACGGCATGTATTTTTTACATTGTTTAGCTATTACAACTGGCCTAACTACCATCCTCAAAACACAAAACAAGGCCTTCCTACCTATGATAACAACACTTAGGCATACTCCAGCAATGTGGTTTTCGCTTCAAAGTCTCTACTACACCTGAGACTGTTGCCCTCTTATCCACATCTTCTTCTTGGAGGCTCTTCAGTTTCAAAGCCAAATTTGTGTACTGCTCCGGATTTCGTTTCGTGAAGTACACAGGATCCCAATCATGGTTCCAAATCTGTTGTGCTATTGAACCTGCTGCATAGGCTTTTGCTTCCATTGTATACAAATGCTTCTTCTGTATGACTTGAAGTGAATTGATTGAATCCAGGGGGCCAAAAGTATAGAACAATTTCGAAGCAACAAAGTGTTTTACAGCTTTTACCTTCAAGAGTTCGTCCATTGTAGCATATCCATATTTGGATGGCTCTTTCTCCACCACCCTACTAGAAAGTCCCCAATCACAAACTCCTATGTATACCACATTCTGTTTCCAAGGGTCAAAATGGAGGAGAACGTTGGATGGAGACAAGTCATTATGGAGAAAACCCTCATCATGGCATTTTGCCACTATAACCAGCAATGATAATGCCAAATTCAGACGATTTCGTCAGTAGGTTGCAACCCACCCCAATTGTTCGGAATTCAATCCGTTGTTGGTTTCTCTCAAAATGTCATCATTGTTCACTGTTTCAGAAACCTTTTTGTCAAGGTTCACTTGAAAGCACTTTAAAGATCCGCCATTCCACCAAAGGGTGTATCCTTCCATTGTCTTTGGATGCAAGTATGAAAGTCTAATAATGCCCGCCATTCCACCAAAGGGTGTATCCTTCCATTGTCTTTGGATGCAAGTACGAAAGTCTAATGATGCCCGGGTGCTTCACAGGACACGCTCCCGCCTCAATCATGATCTCACGGCGCTTCTTCTTTTGATTCTCAATTTTCAAGATCTTGCCAGCAAATTCCATCTATGTCGGGATGCTCCCAAGTTTAGTGAGACGCACTTTTTGAATGGTCCCATATGCTCCTTCTGCTTTGAAGCCTGGCATCGGTACCACTTTCACCGAACTTTCCAACCACTTGAATGACTCACTGGTGCTCTGGCTGTAAATTGCATTCTCCGCTATTTTTTTCTATGGAGATTTCTTTCTATTATGTGAACTTGAGAAACTTTGGTACCAAGTCTGTACCATTGACAATTTTGAAGCAAATTCCTTGTCCTCATCGTCCCAGTCACTCTTATCTTCTTCTTTTTTGGCTACATTTAACCACATCGCTACAATATTGGTGGTTAAGGACTTCACCATGCCATCGAGCCACTCCGAGGCTAACCAATACTCAACGAAATTGTTATATTTCTCCGATGCTTCCAACTTCACTTCAAGCTCGTACCGCATATTTTGAGTGAGTTGATGGTAACCATCTTCATTCTTGTTCACGTACGTTCTCTTCAACATTGAAAGACTTCGTACCCTATAGAAGTTAATGCCAAAGCACCTTGCCTCCTTTGTATACTCTAGCGGAAGCCAATTTGGATTTGGCGGCTTCTTGGACTTCTTGCTAGATGATGAAGGGTTCGATGACGAAAGATTTGATGATGGGATTGTCCAAGACATGTCCCAAACCGAAGGCCCACCTTCCTCAGGTCTATCGAGATCAACATGTAGAGGACGCTTCCTAGACGAACCACTTCCCAATGAAGCCATGCTTTGGAGAAGTTCTGTTTTTTTTTAAATTAGTGAAAGCAAGTACGTGCTGTGGGCCAAGTCTGCACACCCATCAACGCACTATATAGGCCGCGGAGCGAGCTACAACGTAGGGCAGTGGAGGAGGCTTGGCAAATGGGAGGTCACCCAGGGGGGTTTTATAGCTGGAGGGGCGAGAACGTCCCCACCTCCATCGAGAACGTCCCCGCCCTACTCGAGAGTCGGGAACGACAGCTCTATGTCGGGAACGTCCCCGCCCCCACCTCGAACGTCCCCGCCCCATCGAGAACGTCCCCGCCCGTCCATCAAGAACGTCTCTGCCCCATCGATAACATCCCCGCCTGACCACCTGCGCCCCTGCCCCTATATAAGGCGTCTCCGCCCCGTTCATTGTACTTCACAACTTCCCTCGTTCCTCCACTTCTGTTGAGCTGGTTGCCCGGGCGGTTGTGGGGTCTTCTATAGTACGAAATTCACTCAATTTTTTTGCAGTTCATCATCACCATGGACACGCCACCAAGGATGACGAAGATGGAACGAGATAAAACCCGCAAACGACAAGGCCAAAAACAACGCAAGTGTATAAACGTTCTACAAAATCCTACGAAACTTGCATTTAGAGGTTGGCAAGACATACCTGATCCATGGACCATGGAAACTTGCGCCTCCTACATCGAGTGGTGCCACATTGGCAAATCCTTCCTAGAAGATCGGCATAATAATCACCACCAATTCAACAAAGCAAATTTGAGGTATTGCACAGATGATGCATTCAAGAATCGATGCATTGATGTGTACTAAGTGTTGTATGACCGACCCACCGTGGAATGCAACGAGGTTCATCTTTTCATTGAGTGGGGCGTACATACGGAAGTCAAACTTGGAAAGAGGGTGGACTGGTCTACTGTGGTGGGAAGAGGCAACAAAATCAAAGTGCCACATCCCACAAACGGATTAATCCCGATGAATGCGTGAAGGTATCCAGAGGGTGGATTGGGACATTTCAGAACAATGGTAGAAGTGCCTCACAACAATTATGTGACCGAAGATTCCTCTATAGATAATGATTCCGATGGCACACGTACGCCTCCACGACCATCAACTACTCGGAGTCAGCAACGCATTAGAAGACGGAGGGCCCTACGAATGGATGAGCATGAGGAAGGTGTTCCACCAGCAGTTCATGATGAACCGGTCATTGAAGCACCAAATGAACCAGTTCCTGAAGCAAGTGAAGAAGAACCTCTTATGCCAATGCAAGAAGAAATAGATGTACATGTGGATACGGTTGAGAGTTTGAAGGAGTTGAATGACAAAATCAGCGAACTTCAAGGACTATACACTACAAGAGAAAGGGGTATTTTAAGTATGGTCCTAGAGATAAGATTTTAAGTAATGACCTTTTTAGGAGATTTTAAGTAAGAAATACGCGTCTTTCTAGTAAAATTTTATTAGAAAGACGGGTATTTCTTACTTAAAATCTCCTAAAAAGGTCATTACTTAAAATCTTATCTCTAGGACTATACTTAAAACACCCCTTTTTCTTGTAGTGATATGAAGATAGTTATAGATTGAGGGTGGAGTTGGAAGACAAGAACAATACCATCACCCGACAATCCCAAGAAATTGGTCGCTTGCAACGTGCTCTTGAACGACCACGATAACTAATGAGGTTTGTTCCACAGTTGTAGAACCTCAAGATATTCCTGCAGCAGACGTCACAGCAGAGGACGAAGACCTTCCATCCCTTCTTGTACGGAATGTGGAGCTCCAAAAGCGTTTGGATGCATTGGTCTCGCAGTATTATCAGTGGAAGTTGGCATGCGTGTTCACCATGGATAGGAACCGGCAAATGGCTGCCGAGTTCACTAAAATTTTCAACACATATCTTGAATACAATCAAGAGCTTGTCTTTAGCTTAACTTCTTGGGCCTTTGTGGACGACTTCTTCCAATCCGAGAAAATAACGACCAAAGTCATTTCTGGAAATCAGACTGTCATTGATTGGGCTCAAAGTGGTTGGGATTTTCAGAATGCCATATTTGCCCATGTGACCACCCCCAGTAAATTATTATGGCCCAAACCATCTGCCTTTGTTGAAGACGGAATTCAGTGTATAATTTGTTTAAATAACTTTGGCCCGGAAGGTGGAATGCATTTGGGCACGTGTGGGCACTTGTATCACCCAATTTGCTTGATCAGCTTAATGGTCAACCGTAGACACTGTGCAGTGTGCAAGGCTCCTTTCCACGAGCGTTTATATGAGTTGTTTGGCTTGGTCGAATTCATGCCACCAAGTTGGGAATTTGATGCCAACAATGCACCTGACCATCCCAGCAAATGGGGAGAAGACCATGTCTAGAATTGGTGGTACAAGTACCACTCATTGAAGAAGTCCCGACTCTGTGATCAATGGAGTTGGGAAAATGATCCAGATGCAGTTGTCAGAGTGTGCCACAACTTGATTAAAGGCACATCGGAAGCAAGCCAAGGAAAGAGGAATTTCTTCTTCCAATGCTTCAACGGGCATTGGGATGAAAATGAGAAGAAGTTCCGATTTGGGCCCCACCCCCGGAACTGGCTCTGGGATAAAGATGGAGTGTGTATTAACGAGCACAAGGTGGTGGATATTGAGAGCAACAACAACGACGGATATGACATGCCTGATCCACGGGAAAGAGTCATGATGTTGGAATCCGAGTGGAGAAACCAGTTCAAACTTGATGCGATAGATTTTCTGTTGGACCAACATAGTCCGCAAACGCGTCAAGCGCTTGAAGAGCTCCAACAATCCCAAGTTTTGAGGGCCATATTAGAGGAGGATGGGCCAGCTAGGTGAACTCAGTCTGTAGTCCGGAGGCTTCGCTTGGGCTCTGATGAAGACCACATTCTTGAATGCGGCACACATGACGATGAAGCAGGTCCAAGTGGCACTGCTAGTAGTCCTATGGATGTGGACGAAGCCTAATTTTGAACAATTGAGGCATAATAGGAAAAAAAATAGATAGAACTACTTACAAATGTAGAGGCTTATAGCTTTTTTAATATTTATCATGTACGCCCATGTGTACAACCTAGCACATTGAGACTATTATAAAAATGTTATGTTGTGCAATTTTTCAATTTTGTTTTTTATGATATACATGAAATACATACAACTATTATCAGATATTGTACTATTGTACTACTTCCATTTTGTATAAGTTCTACTTGTCAATTTTATATTTGCTTACATATTTCAATTATATTTGTCACTTCCTCAAAGCACAATTTCCCTTCACCCTAGCATCCCTAGCTCCATGTTCATTTGAACCCTTAAAGGACTTGATGTCTTGATCCATTCTAAAATAGTGAAACTTATAGTCTAAGCTAAATCCATCTTTTTAAATTGAACCAAAGAAAAAAATTTATATTTTAAATAGTTCAAACTATGAATTCCATATCATTGTAAGAAATTCCAATTTGTTTCATGAAGAATTGAAATTGTTATAATGTTTTATGTAAAAAATTAACATAAATAAATAAAAATAGAAAAAACAATCTAAATATCTTGAAATTTTTTCAAGAACTATAAGGAGAAAGAGAGATTAGTATGAAAAAATTTCAATTGAATGTCTTGTTTTTATACCCAAAACAATAACAACAAAGATCTTGAAGTCAAATTCAATTGTTAAAGCAAATTTATCCTTTTATTTAATAAGTAGAAAGAATTTTGATATTTTTTGCTAGTAGATGAATGCATTTTCTATTTTTCTTTTTTTTTTTCAATAATTTTTGTGGAAAAATCAAATTATAGTGATTTTTTAAAGCTAAAATTAGTAAAAAGTTTATATCAATTAAAATGTATATTAAAATGACCTATAATTTTTACCATAAATAAAAACAAAGATGAGAAACACAAACATGTAAATTATTTATAAATTAAATTAAAATTAAAATCAAATATGAATAGAAAACACTTTACATGGTGTTATTTGGATTTTAACACATGGAGCCTACCCTTGAAATAATTCTCTCAATTTTTGATATATTTCAAAATTTCAAATTAGAGTACAAGTAGAACTTATGAAGCTTTATTTTCTTAGTTTAAAATAAATTCGAAAAATGGATATTCCAAAAGTTGCAATCAAGGTTGCATCCACTTTTTAGATGCGCGGACATGTAAGGATTAACTTGCAGTTCGTTTTCAGTGTCTTCAACAAAATACAAGCAGTGGGCGTCCTGCGCTTGAACCCCAACGTCCGTGCCCTAGCGTCCGCGCCCTACACTCCCAAAAACAAAATCAGTGGGGAATCCCACTTCTCAACTCCACCGTCCACGCCCAGACGTCCCGAAAAGCAAAGCAGTGCCTTCTAACTCCCGACGTCTTCGCCCCAACGTGCGCGCCCTACAGTCCGCGCCTCAACGTCCACGCCCTGCACTCTCGAACAGGAGTCCCCAACTCCCCCATAGTACTGTGTTCTGAAGTGTGCTCCGCGTCATGATTCCCAAAATCCATTTGACTTTAGCAATAAATTCTATGTTCATGCTCCTACTGTTCAATGCCTTGACACCGTAAATGCACGTGATTTTAGAATTAATTTCGTCACATGTATGCAGGATTCAAAGCAATTGCTACTTGCACCACTTCTCTAATTCTGAGGGCTTGGAAGAAGCTACAAACTTCTAGCCCTTTCCTCCCTCCAATAGCGTCTCCGCCCGGACATCCCCGCCTCGTGACTGACGTCCCCGCCCTTCCCTTCAAGTCCACGCCCTTCAATGTCCATGCCCCAGCGTCAATTTTTGAACATGTGCTCCAAGACTGCATAAGAGAGGGAGGCAAGTCTTGAACGGCACAACCCATTAAAATAGAAACCTTCATTCTTAAACCATATAAACCCTAAACCATATACCCTAAACCCTAAACTCCAAACTTGAAATTGTAGAACCTTATAAAGTAAGAAGTGTACTTAGGAATTTTGCTTTTTCGGAGGTACTTAAATCAGAAATCAAGTGCCTCACATAGTTATTTTTTCCCTCATTCCATTTTCAAAAATGGAAAGTTTTGAAGAGAAATTTTTATTACCTATAACACTTGGAATGAGGGTAGTGTAATGTGTATAATGTAGTTAATATTAGTTTACATGGTAACTATGTTGTATTTTTTAAAAGAAAATGGACAAAGCATTGTGGAGTAACAAATCTTCAACTGAAGGTACTTTCACAAAGAAGGATTTCTCGGAGTATGTTGCAAAACATCTCCTCAATAATCCTTTATTTTCCAATTGAACAATTATGCATATCAATTACTATGAAGAAGTTATCATGTTGTTTGTACTAATATTTGTAAATTGTAAAAATCAATTTTCCATACTAGTATACTATAAGCATTGTTCTATTTTTTGATCCTAGAGTGTAAACCATTGCCAACACATACATGATCACATATAGATATAATGTATGCTCTCTGTGACTCCATGCTATGCTAAAGGTCATATTCTCGTGTGGATTTGTAGCGTTTTTTGAATGTCATTTTTTATTTTGTTCATTTCATATTACTAGTGTGTTTTTTTTTTACAATTTCGACATGATGACCGTGTTTTGTGCTTCTATGGTGTTGTTTTTTCCTTTCTTGGTTGAGTAGAATACTTGGCATAGAATTTATAAGATGCCAAGATTGCACATCTTTATTTATTATCAGCTGGAATTGTAACATGGTACTACTAGTATATATATCAAAAAAATTAGTTTCAATATAGGCCATTGATTTCATGGTTTAGGATGTATAGGTGCATGGCAAAATCAAAGGCATAAGTTTTATATCCAAGATGGCCCAACTATGAAAATTGCTTGATCGACTTTATGGAAAATCATAGGGTATGAAAATTATGCCTCCAATACTTTTTCATGTAAAAATACAAGTTCTCCAAAATACAATAACGAAAAGAAATAGTCCCACATGAAATGTGAGACTTAACTTAGGTGTATAGTTGTATACCTTAAATTAAAAAGAGTGATCTCTACAAGCACGATTTTTTGTTGAACTATAGAATGACCTCGAGATTTCTTTAGCTTCAAGAAGTTTACTCTACATTGAATAAAATGCCAACATTTTGATAAGTTGTACCATTTAAAAAAAATTATAACTGTACAAATTAAAACTAGACATATTATGGAGTACATAGGAAAAGAAAATACAAAAATATCAATTACAGATTGGAAGATCATAATGTTGGATCATGGGGATGTTAAAACTATACAAATGATTTGGGTAGGTTTTATTTGTCTTCTTAAAATGTTTGAGGACAAATTCTGTCCCCAAGGTCATTTTCAGGTTAACTCCACAAGTATTGAAGCAAGTGAATGAATTACAGAATAAATGGTTTCATTTGTGCAATATTTTTATATTTGATGTTGAAGTTGCATTTGTGTTTTCAAAAACTTTCAAGAAATTTCTTATCTTCAATTGTATTCTAAGGTAACTCAATGTGTATGTTAGAATTCCGTTCGTGGCCCGTCCAGGCTTGCAAGACTACAAATTTTAAGGCCTATTGTCTAAAGGATTGGCTTTTCTTTGGCATATATACTAGGGAAATAGGTCAGACAATTACTGTTGTCTTTCTTTTCTTTAGTCCCTTAGGCTTCGACATTGTCTATTCCTTCAAAACAATTTTTTCTCCATGTGTTTGAACAACATCGTTGGAAAAAAGGGTGACAGTCATTATTTTCCCTTCTTACCTTTCGGCAAGTAGACGGAAAATGACAATTTTCATGGAAAATGTGGGATAGTAAATTGCAACTTAGGCTTTGAACGTAGCATAATTTTGAATTTTCCTTACAATGCACCAAAACATCAAAGGAGATGAAGTGCTTTATGAAAGACACTCCAAATTCATCATGTCTCAGGGTTTTATGAGTTGTATAGCCCCCACCTGTTAGCAAGTAGGTGGAAGCTGTAAACTTTATTGCCTTGAAAATTGGAAAAAAATAATAGCCAATGCACTGTTGACTTCCTTGGAGGTCCGTGCCCCAACGTCTCCGCCTAGAAGGCCGGCCCATGGTCCAGCGTCCTCGCCCTGACAATACGTCTTTGCCTGAGCGTCCACGCCCAGACAGTACTTTTGCACCTCCCCTCAATGTCCATGCCTGGTCTTTGCGTTCGCGCCCCAACGTGTCCGCCCTACCCATTTCACTGAACCACTTCCAGGGTTGGGCGACTTGCCTGCAGCTTCAACTGTAAATCTTGTTTTCTTGAAACGTCCTAAAGAGGGCTTAGCAAACAGTTATGGAGGGCCACCTCTATCATTAATCCTTCAAGGACAGTCCCTAAACTAGTAATTCTAAGCATGAATGTCCAATTCCCAATGAGTTTGTTTGTTGACCTTCCTAACCTTTATATGTATGGATTTCTGAATATTCATTTGTATGAGATGAAAGTATGCTTTGTGATGACCTCCCTATTTTATAAAAATAGGGAGGGTGTTAGAACAGAGGGCCACCAAATCATTCACTCCACAATTTTTTATTTTATTTGAAGGCTACATTAGTAAAGGGCCACCGAATCATGCACTCCACAATTTTTTATTTCATTTTAAGTGTACATGAGCAAAGGACCACCCATTCATGCATTCCACTATTTTTTATTTTATTTGAAGGCTACATGAGCAAAGGGCCACTGAATCATGCACTCCACAATTTTTTAATTCATTTTCCGTGTACATGAGCAAAGGGCCACCAAATTACAAACATGCAATCCGTTTTAAGTAAAGGGCAAAAGTACATGTAAAAGCTATTTGGACATCACAACGTTATGATCACTTCATAGAGAACATAAAAGTGTATTTACAATGACATGAATGAGAATTTATGCAACGATGTAATCCAAATATACAAAGTGTAATACAACAAATTGGACTTTTACATATATAAGGTCCCTGCAGTGGTAAAGGTTGGCTACCTGAAACTTATAGTGTTTTTCATGCATGTTTTGTGGGAACACTTTATCAATGTGGCACCAAGCAATATATTTCTTACACGTTCGTTTTGTCCAAGGTTGCGCTTCATTTTCCCAACCAAGGAAGGCAAGTTGTTCAAGATCAAATAGAATATGCAAGTGCTTCTTTGAATTTTTACAGTTCCGAGGCCTACCCTTATCTTAAGCCTTTTGTTTCCGTGCAACTACATTAGCTTTAACATTGGGTTGCGACATTTTTTGCAAATTAGTGTCCCGAATAGTATGTAAAGAAGTAATCCTATTTTCCTCTTACCCAAAATAATGAATGAGAGAATAAGAGAAGTCGTGAACCTTGAGTTGTGAAGCCTATGTACCCCACCCCAACTTGGAGTTCAAATGTGAAGTCCAAGAATGTAGGGGTGGCACGGCAGAACTATCAGAGGTGGTACTTATACCCCAGACAGGAGCGCAGGCGGTTGGATTGGGGCGCAGACGGTCATGGCGCGGACGTTGAGCGCGGACGACAATTAAAACCGCCTACACATAAAAAAACCAAGACGTATCGACAACATCCACGCCCCTTGCGTTCTCGCCCAGTCTGGGATCAGCGTCCCCGCCTGGCCCTCCTACGTCCCCGCTTGATCTTCCGTCGTTGCCTTCCTATCCATAGCGTCCCCGCCCCTACTCCACACATCCCCGCCCCTACCTCATCCGGGTATATAAAGAGCAGGCTGCCATTAGGAGGCTACGTTTCCAACCTGGCCTCATGATCTTGGACTTCTTTTGAGCTCCTTGCTTGGGTTCATTGGTTGAAAACGGCATTGGTTCACTTTTGAGGTGATGTTAAAGTCACTGTCAGTAGTGGACGAGTGCTATCTTGATTTTGGTTACTGAGACTTTATCGTAACGATATATTCAAAAAAATGGGAGTATTGGGGTATCCCAAAATAATATTGTCCATTTTGATAGTTATAAGAATGAATTTGCTCCAAACAACTAAAGTTGACAAATACAAACTTTTTTGTATGAAGGCACAATTTCCATTAAAATGAGAGTAAAATGAGTGCATAAAAATGAAAGTGTAAAACACGACTATGCAAAAAAAACAAGTGAAAATGATGGGGGAAAAATATAGTCAATTCAAATAAATAAAATAATATATTAAAATGAAAATAGAGTGCTCTTGTTTATGAAAAACAAGATGTACATTTCCAAAATATAGAGGTCATACCAAACACTAAAATCCAATCCAAAACATAGAGGTCATACCAAACACTAAATCCAAACCACAATAATTGAAACCTAGGCTTTCTATAATTTCCATCCATTACACACAATATAAGGATGTTAAATATAAAACAAAACATGCCACATATTTATATAGATATGTGGTTATGGCTTCTCAATTATACAAAGCCAGACTTTCGTTGATGACTTCGATTTGTATAGCCGGAATCTTGATCATACACTCCACAGTGTCCTTTTGGATCCTCGACTTCCATGCTGTCATAAGAGCACTACTAGAAAATTTCGTTTTTCTGTTGTTTTGGTCGCGTTGATCCGGTCAAAATCTGACAGAAATCTATTGATTTCAACAGATTTCTGTCAGATTTTGACCGGATCAACGCGACCAAAACAACAGAAAAACGAAATAATCTAGTAGTGGAGCATCCGTGTGCTGCCACATTGGACCTTCAGTTTCATCAACCTTCCAACGTAGACCTCTTTCGCTGTCCCAACCGGTGTAGAAGTCTTGGACATCTTGATTCCTTGATGTCGGACGAAAATATTGAATAAGAACGCAGTTCGGATTCTCTGGATTGCAGTTTGGATTAGACTATGCCCTTCCAATCCAAACATGATGGAGGTCACCTTCAGCAGGTCGAACTGCAACAAAATAGCCTTCAAACAAGTCTCGCGCTACTCTGAAAGATGGATTTGGACGACCACTTAGTGGCGCGACGTATGGTTCATCTTCTCCAAATTCTTCACGATCCTCTCCATCATCGTCTATTTGATCCACTCGACTTGGTTGAACACGTGTAGTTGGCCAAAAACCGTCCTTCAAAGTTGGAAATGTGGATAACGGTTCCATTAATGCTACTTTCACACCACGCCAATACTTCACCACGTGCTCAAAACGTCTCCGATACTCCCCGGTGACGTCCGCATTGCACAAATTGTCCCAATACTTCACAAACCCCGACACGCCTTTCACGATGTTCTCCAAGTCTTTCATAGGCTTCAACGGAACGGGCAACGGTACACCTCGTGGCCACAAACTCCTTCCTTCAGCATCTTCTTTCCACAACTTGATGCCATTGCCATCTTTCCCTAGCCAATTAATATCAGTGCACAAGAGTTTGTACATCATGACAGGGCAACCCGTGGAATCCAAGAAGAACTTCAATTGTTGCGGTCTTGTATGCCCAATAAGGATCTCATTGCCATCTTCAAATGAACCCGCTATGAAGCCCTTGAAATCGGGCACTTCTTCGATGAGGTGAGGGATAGTGGGAATGGAATCCACATCCATGAACGACTTCATGAGCGCAGGAACTGTAGGGAAGTTCTCCTTCTTCAAATCCATGCTCCATCTTCCGAAGAGCGCATCGATGTCGTCATACGTATGACCCACAATCATGAAGTTCACATAAACTTCCTGGAAGATATTTTTTGCAACAAGCAGAGACCAAAAACAGAAGACATATCTATTCTTGTTGTCTCCAGTTGCATTGTCCATCTGAACATTCAAGATAGGGGGCTGTAGTTAAGACAATTTTATTTTTTTAGTTAAATTTTGTTTTTTGAGTGTGAAATGGATTATATGTTTTAAGTTTTGGGTAATTAAGTGTCAATGTGATGATATTTGAAGTTAAAGTGTGAAAAGACTTTTTGGCTTGAGCGGTTATGGACTTTGACGGGTTTTTATCAAGAGATTGGAAGGGGTGTTTAAGGAGGATCATGATAAATAGTTTCTCTTCTCTCATTCTTCTCTCTCTCTTGTGTTAGTGACGTGAGGTCACATTTTTCTTGCGTTGTGTTATAGATTCATAGATGTTATTCCATTTTTTTGTGGATTAATCACTTAAGTGATGGTATTTATTGCTAAAAGCATGAAGTTTAATCGTGAGGATTATTTATTGCCTTGAGCATTTTTATTTTGGAAAGTCTCTTTAAGAGAATTGGATTATGTGTGGAGTAGATTTTGTTCATCGGTTATAATTTATCTCTTAAGAGAATTTTTATGTCAATGCTCAAAGCAAAATTTGAAGTAGAAGAGAAATAAAATATTAAGTTAGTGATTGACTTAATAATTCCAGTGATTGGAAATTGTTTATAAACCAAGGAGTGATTTGGATTTGAGTGATCTAGAGATTGGACTTTATTTTCAAATTTAATAATTTACCATCGATCGGTAATTATTTTCATTAAAGTATTGGAATATTTTTGTATTTTAAATGGACATGTATGTTTAAAACAAAACTTAAGATTGAGATTTATTTTGAGTTGGAAAATGATTTTACATTTCTAGTGAATAGAAGTTATTGAACAATTGCAAACAAATGATGTACATTCTAAATATTGAATGATTATTCATATAATTAATAAATGGTATTCCAATTGAAGACATGTGTACAAGATTGAATGTTTGAATGTGCATTTAAATTTATTTTATTTTATTTATTAGAATTTATATTTAGTTGTAAATTTAGAAAGCATAATTTAGAGTTAGTATTGCAATTGGAGAAAAAAGGAGATCCAAGATAACTCGGTGATGTATATCGAGGAAGCTTAAAGCTAAAGATAGGAGAAAACAAAATCGAATGAAGACCGGAGTCTTGAAAAGGAAAGAATTTGAAGCTCTTTAAATAATTTAACAAAGCATATTGTATATCCCTTAAGGGAAATTTTAGAATTGCTTAAAGCATTTGGGTGTTAATGTATTCGCTTAAAGCGATGTCCTTGGTTGTTTTCAATTCCTAAAAAGGATATGTGTTACATTTACTTCAAGTAATTGAGTCATTAGCGCTTAAAGCAACCTAGATGTTGAAACGATAATTGTGAAAATAATTAAAGAATTCTTGGTTAAACCGAATTTTCAAAGTTCAAATATATATCTTGGGAGATGCAGGTTGCAAATAAATATATTTGTAATATATTTCTGTGAATTCAAAGTATGAGATTTGTGGATGCAAGTTCCCTTAATTTATACATTTAGTTCCACATTTTATTTTAATATAAGACTGGTACGGACTTAGTGGTTAGAAATTTATATTTATAATTGGACGGAAATTAGAAAGAGAACTCCTTTCCCATACCTAAATAGAATATGAAATATATCAAATACCTTAATACATTAAGATTAACAATATAATTTACCTACAAAGTGACATTAGCTAACTAGCCACTAAGCTAATTTGAGCTTTCCCTTGAACGAACCTTTTTGGAATTGCCTTGGTTTTGTCTTAGAAAAACTATACTACATTTTGGCGCCGCTGCCGGGGAAAGCTCGGCTAAGTGGTAGCTAAAATGTAGGTAGAATCTTTTAAAAAAAAAAAATTAAGTTTAGAAGAATTTAATGAAAAGATTAGTGGTGAATAAAGATTTTAAATTTGATCATAATCAACTCAAATCAAATTCTATGATAAATATAAGAAATAATGGATCATAGTAGTTCTAGGAGTAATTTTCCGATTCAAAGTACAATAGATTTTTTATGTAGGAAAAGCCTTGAAAATAAATCGAAAAACATTACTAAAAGAAAGATTAAAAATAAAACACATAGAGAAAATATTAAATGTCATTTTTGTGGTGATAATGGTCATGTTAAGAAAACTTGTAGAAAGAAACAAGACTTTGATACTCTAAACCGGTCTAGACAAAATTTAAATTGTAAACCCATAAAACCATTGCCGTATGAACCTGAATTTATGAATACTATTAGACTTCTTGAAATTTTACAAATTAAACCTACATCTCTTCCAGAATTAAAACAACTGCGAATTGTTATTGACACCCTTATTTATTTCCATACAATAAATTAAACTAGGTAATGTGGAAGTATATGAAAATAGTAAAGGGAGGTCTTGGCAAAGTCGTAATAATTTTGTGTAGATGAATTATACTTTTCCTTGGGAAGTCCCAGAAATTTTAGAAGATTTCTTTTCTGGGCCATGTCTTTTCAAGGCATTATATAGGCTTTTTAAGGGAGCATATTTGGGTGAAGGATTTAGAATCATTGGAAATTATCCTAGAAATAAAGATCTTTGTGATCAAATTGATGTATTGCCTTTGGATATAAAATGTATTATCCTCAGTAAACTTTGGAATGGAAGTGAAGAATTTAGCAATAGAATAAAAGTTTTAGAAGGAGAACTACTTTTAGATTCTTCACTACATTATCTGTTTCTACAATATAGAAAATTAAAAGCAATTACTAAAAACCAAGTACCAAGGATTTATGCGGGTTGGAATGGAATCAAAATTGAGAGAAAAACATATGTCTTGATTTATGGACCAATTAATCTCTTATCCACCCCTTTTATCCCTAAATTTTTACAATAAAAAAGAAAATCTTCCCATCTAAATTTTAAATTAATTTTTCCTTAAAATTTAAAATATATATATATATATATATATATTTTTTTTATTTTTATTTTAAATTTTAAGGAAAAAAAGAAAAAGAAAAAGAAAAAGAAATATAAATAATAAATAATAAATAAATAAATAAATAAAAGTTTAAAATTAAACTAAATTAAATTATTTCTAAAAATACATATATATGTATATTTGGTGAGATTTTGTTTCCATTGAATGGAGAAAATTAATGTCCGGAGTACCTTCTCCATCTAAACTTAAAAAAGAATTACAAAAACTCGCTAGGGATAAACGTGCCAAAGTTTGGGATCATCGAAGGGGATTACTGTCATGTGATAAATCACACTCTCATTCTCATCGTGAAGAAGGTCATCAAACGTCACCTTCAATATCTCCTTCTTCCTCCTCACCAAAGATTAATTTTACTCAAAATGAGGGAGATGAAATTAAAATTCAAAACCAACGAGACAGAATAAAGAGTGAAGAGGAAAATAAGAAAATTGCCCAAGAACTAGAACATCTCCTTAGTACTCCTACTTATACTTCTAAA
Organism: Climacium dendroides; assembly: GCA_950106755.1. Lineage (NCBI taxonomy): Eukaryota > Viridiplantae > Streptophyta > Bryopsida > Hypnales > Climaciaceae > Climacium > Climacium dendroides. The sequence continues at coordinate 18,656,116 of OX467090.1, read as the reverse complement.
CAAAGTGATGACGATTTAAATACCACACTTCTTCTAAACAAAGAGTTTAGTCAATCAGAATCTAATATACAAACTGTTAGAGAGGGAGTCCAAGTTATTAAACAAAATTTTGTGCCTACAAATTTACAAAAAAATAAATCTTTTGTTTTTGACTCTATAGGAGATTTAGAAGATTTTGATCCTTTAAATTTTCCTAGAGGTAATCAAGAGTCTGATAGCTCTAGAGAGTACTCTACTTCCTCATCGAATTCGAATAATTCACCTTCTACTCCTCCTTTACCTCCGCCGAGCCAAAATCAAAATAATTCAATGGCAAATCAAAGACCTTTGAATCTTGCCCCTATGCCTATTTATTATGGCCAAATAGGAACTGATTCTGATTTTCATTTATCTAGATTTATAGCATGTTGTCAAGCTAATAGAATTCCCCAAGAAGATTATTTGGTCACATTTCCCGCAACCCTACAAGCCAATGCTTTTGCTTGGTATCAAAGACAAAATCAAGCTACTTTTGTAAATTGGGATGCTTTAAAAAATGCCTTTCTTGCACAATTTCGACCGATTGGATTTAACGAAAGTTTGCGAGAAAGACTAAGACATATAAAAATGGGAATAGAAGAGAGTGTAGATTCCTATTATGGGAGAATGGAAGATTTATTAAATAGATGGACTAATCACAACATGCTTGAAGATTTTCTAACAAGTTTATTTGTGGGGGGCTTGTACCCCTATGAATTAAAACTTTATACTAAAGAAAAACGCCCTAACACTTTACTAGAAGGCTTGCATCATGCAAAAATATGGGAAGAGTCTAGGATTGATGAAGACTATATGCCTTATGCAGACCAATCAATTTATCCAACTTTAGAACCTCAACCTAGAGTGACACCAAATCAATTACAAGGGCGAATTCGTCCAATTATGGACCAAAATATATCTTTATATCCACCACCTTATACGAGACCCCAGCCTCAACCTATGGTTGCAGCCCCACTGAAAGCTATTGTAGAACAGGCATCCAATGAAAAACCAATTGTTGACCCTAATTTGGATAGAATAGAAAAACTTATTCAACAATTACAAAACATGGAGGCAAAATTCGCGGGGGGTAGACCTAAACGTTTTAAACCTAATAATACCCGCTCTAATGTATGGTGTTCAACTTGTAAGGGTTATGGACATATGGCTAACGAATGTCCATCTCCTCCAAACCAAACCCTTAAGTGTTCTTATTGTGGTGGAAATCATGACATTACCAAATGTTGGAATCTACAAAGCGTCCAACAGGTGGAAAGTTCTCCTAATAATAGACCTTGGATTAATAAGGGAGGAAATCAAGCTAACATGAATAAAAGACCATTCACAAGACCTAGAGCTAACCCCCCTTATAAACCAAATGATAGTCGTCCCAGATGGAATGATGAATATAATTCACCACCTATTTGGAACGGACCACCTTATAATCCGAATACACACCAATATAACCCACCACAAAAAGGAAAACATGTGGTATGTTATAGATGTGGTGAATTAGGCCATTACGCCAATGATTGTCCTAATCCTAGAAAGCAAGAAGGTTATGTCCCTTTATGTGGAAGATGTAGAAAGCCAGGACATATAGCTAATGACTGTCGTGAGGATCTTCCTAAGTTTCCACCTTCTGAGAGAGATTGGAATCAAGGGAAACAAGTGACATTTAAGGATGAATCTAAAGAAAAAGGAGTTCATAAAATATCTAAAACCTTACAGACTCAAACAATGGGACTCCAACTTAAACAACCTACCTTTGTAGTTAATACTCGTAGTGCCACCTTAAAAAATAAATTAAATTCAAAAGGAGACTTCCAAACTAATTCAGAGGATGATCGAAGTGAACATGAATCTTTAGATGGAGATTCATTGTCACCAATTTCACCCTTGAAAAATCAACCTTTTTTATCACATGCGCTTTCACCACAAACTACAAAAAGTTTAGGAAACAATGTACCAATGTCAAAAATTCCCATTGCACCTTTAATTCCATCTACAATTAAAATACCTATGAAAAGACTCCCAATTTCATTATCCAGTAAGAATAGTCCTAAACTTAAAAGAATTAATAAACGTTTGATGAGATTGGTAGCAGGAATGAAATCTTATAATATTCTAGAGAATTTGGACTCTATACAACCACAAATATCACTAAAGCAACTTCTAGCTATTTCACCTAAGTGTAGGAGTGAACTTAGCCATGCTTTAGTAAAAAAGAGGGTTAAGGAAAATGAAATTCATGATGTTTCCTTAGATCCGGGTGCTCCAACTATTGAATTAAGAATTGATGGCACCCTAATCTCAGGAGCTCAAATTGATGGGGGATCTAGCGTTAACCTTATGAGTAAAGAAACTATGGATGAATTAGGATTAACAACAATGACCCCTACGCCCATAATTTTACGAATGGCGGATCAAAGTAGAGTTAAACCTTTAGGTATGTTATCTCAGATTTCTACTTTCATTGGTAACTTGAAATATAAAGTTGATTACATTATATTCAAAGTACCAAACGCCATTTCTTCCTATCCAATTTTACTTGGCCGACCTTGGTTACATATGGCCAATGTAAAAGATGATTGGGGAAAGGGCCTAATAACTATTGGAAAAGGAAAACAAAAACTAACATTACCTATGTTCCCGATTATTTATCATGGGGAAACCCAAGATGATGGATCGAGTATTACGTCAGCAAATTCTTCTGATAATGGATATAATACCTCTTTTGAAGAATCTTCTAAAAATATATCTGAAAGTCCTTTTCCCTATCAGTGTGTTGGACCTGGAGAATATTTTACCCCATTAACAACCTATGATGATTCTGATGATGCAATTCTAGCTTGGCAAACTTCTGAGGTTGGAATGGTTGAAACCGTAGAAGAATCTGAGCTAGAACCGCATTTAGATTCGGATACAAACGAATTAGAACAAATGTTTTTTGATAATGACAAAACTCCTCTTAATTTAGGAAGTTTAAAAGATATATGTAAGGAAATGAATTTGGGAACGGAAGGGGATCCAAAAAACATAAGGGTCTATTCTAAAATGACTAAGGTTGAATGGAAATACTGGAAAAATTTCTTTAAAAGACATAAGAGTGCTTTTGCTTGGACTTATAAGGATCTTAAAGGAGTTCCTCCAAAAATTTGTGAGCACAAAATTATTTTAGAAGATAATGTTAAACCTGTACATCACAGACAATACAGAATGAACCCTAAATATTCTTTATTGGTAAAAGAGGAAATTGATAAATTATTAGAATGTGGATTTATTTATCCAGTACCTTATAGTGAGTGGGTATCTTCAATTGTCATTGTTCCTAAGAAAAATGACAAGTTACGTATTTGTCAAGACTATAGAAAACTGAATAGCGCTACTCGTAAAGACTATTTCCCCTTACCCTTTACGGATACCATGTTAGATACAGTGGCAAGTTATGAGTGTTATTCAATGATGGATGGATTTTCAGGATACAATCAGATTCAAATTGCCTTAAAATATCAATTGTTGACCACCTTTACTACGGATTGGGGAACTTTTGCATGTCGAGTAATGCCTTTTGGTCTTTGTAATGCACCTGCTACTTTTCAAAGATTAATGACTATAGCTTTTCATGAATACTTATGAAAATTTATGGAAATTTTCTTAGATGATTTTTGTGTTTTTTGGAAGTAAGTCTAATCATGCTACCTATTTAGCCAAATGTTTTGAACAATGTGAGAAGTTTGGAATTTCTATTAACTCAACTAAATCTCAGTTTGCAGTACCTTTTGGAAAATTATTGGGACACATAGTATCCAAACAAGGAATTGCTACTGATCCTGATAAAGTTGCAATCATTGCAAATTTACCGGTTCCAAATACTGTCACTGGAGTTAAGGGATTTTTAGGCCATGTTGGCTATTATCGAAGATTTATTTATAAATATGCCACTATTGCCTTACCTCTAACACACTTACTAAAAAAGAGTGAACAACCTCCAGTTTGGACTGAGCAATGCACTAAAGCATTCCAAGCCTTAAAACTTAAACTAATAAATAGTCCAATTTTAGTTAGTCCAAATTGGGATAAAGATTTTGAGGTTTATGTTGATGCTTCTAATTTTGCAATCGGTACGGTTCTTAGTCAAAAAGATGATAAAAAACATGATCACCCTATCTACTATGCAAGTAGGCAGCTTACTTCTGTTGAGAGGAATTATTCTGTGACGGAACGTGAGGCTTTGGGAATGATTTTTTCTGTTCAAAAATTCCGCCATTATTTGTTGGGTTATAAGTTTACTTTTCATGTGGACCATGATGTCTTAAAATACATGGTAAATAAACCCCAATTAAGTGGCCGAATTGCTAGATGGATACTTTTATTACAAGAATTTGATTTTACCATTAATGTTAGACCTGGAAAATCACATGTAAATGCAGATCACCTTTCTAGACTTAATGAACAAGTTGGCACCGAACCTATTGATGATAATTACCCAGATGCCCAACTTTTTCAAGTAGATGTCATTCCTCTAGAATATGCAGAAATTATAAACTATTTGTCCACAAGAGAGTTTCCTTCTAATTTCACTGATAAACAAAAAGCGAGATTAATACAACGATCTACACCTTATACCTTATTAGATGGAATATTATTCAAATTGGGCCATGATGGTGTTTTACGTAGATGTATAAATCCAAGTGAAATAGAAGATGTGTTAAAAGGTTGCCATGAATCTAGTTGTGGAGGACATTTTGCGGGGTTTGTTACCGCTAAAAAGGCCCTTCACTCTGGATACTGGTGGCCATCTATGTTTAAAGATGCCGCCAAATTCGTTAAAAAATGCAATCCTTGTCAAAGGATTGGGAGGCCTACTGCCACTTCAGCAATGCCCCTAACCCCTATTTTGGCCCCAACGCCATTCGAAAAATGGGGGATTGACTTTGTTGGACCCATAAAACCCCCTAGTAGAAACGGTAGGAAGAGATATATTCTTGTAGCGACTGAATATATGACTAAATGGGCGGAAGCTCAAGCTACAAGAACAGATGATGCACAAACGGTTGCAAAATTTGTATATGAGAATATAATTACTAGGTTTGGGTGTCCAAGAGAATTGGTAAGCGATCGAGGGACCCATTTTATAAATTCTACTATTGAAAATTTAACCAACAAATATTTAATAAAACATAAAAAGACTACACCTTACCATCCCAGGGCTAATGGACAAACTGAAAAAACAAATGGGATTTTATGTAAAATTATTACTAAAATTGTGCAAGGGTCAAATACGGACTGGGATGCAAGACTTTTTGACGCTTTATGGGCTTATAGGACTGCCTACAAAGTAACGACAAAACATACCCCTTTTCAGTTGGTTTATGGCCAAGAGGCTATTTTACCCATAGAATTAGAACTGCAATCTTTGAGAATAGCCCTTGATCATAAACTTGGTGACAAAGAATCTTTAGAAGAATGGTATATAATGCTAGAAAAATTAGATGAAACCCGTGCTCAAGCATACTTAAATATGGCTAGCATTCAAAATCGACGGAAGAGTTTTTATGATAGTAAATTAAAACCTAAAATCCTAAAAACTAATGATTTGGTTCTTTTGTTTGATAGTCGTTTTCAAAAGTTCCCAAGCAAATTCCAAATGCGTTGGTTTGGTCCTTATAAAATTCTAAGAAGTTTTGATAATGGTTCTTTTGAACTAGAAGATTTTGAAGGGAAAGTACATCTTACCCGTTACAATGGAAATCGCCTTAAATTTTATTATCAATAATCTTACATTTTTTTTTACCTTAATCACATGATTATAATTTCGATTGATAATAAATAACCAAAGGTAGAAAAGTTCAACTTAGCCTTTTCAAATTTAATTAATTAATTAATTAATTTTTAGGCTAGTGATTAATTTTCCTTCTAATGGGACCTACAACTTTGGGATGATTCAATTATTACTAATAACGTTTATTGTCTTTTGCAGATTATTTATATTTAATAAAACTTAGGGACAAGTTTTAATTAAAGTGTGTGGGAGACTTTGCTTTATTGTGTAATTTTTGAAAACATGATAAATTTGGAAGCGTAAATAATACTTAGGAATAAAATTTTAAAAAATAAAAAATAAAAAAAATAAAAAACATATTATTATTATTTAAAAAATAAAAATAAAAATAAAAAAATAAACAGAGTAAAATAATAATAATAATAATAATTTTAAAAATGAAAAAAGAAGCTAAATAAATAAATACAACACAATAAATCTCTGTAATAAATAAATCTTTAAAAATAATAATAAATAAAGTAAATAAAACAAGTTAGTGTGAGAATTTTAAAAGTAACTAAGAGTGTAACTAGTGACTGTGAGTTTTTGAGTTTTCAGAAGCCGTTACTGCCATCTTCTTGTCACAACCAGCCCAGTTATGCATTATATAAGCCGTTGTTGAAGGCAACTTGTAAGACATTGAGGATCATTTTCTGTGAGAGTTTTTGGAGTTCTGGGAGTTTGAGTTCTGAGAGTTTTTGGGAGTTTGATCTGTGTAAGTTTTGAGGTAGCGGCAGAGGAGACGGGAGGCTGGACCTGCGGCGACTTGGGTGGAAGCTTGGTGAAGCTTGTCTGGTTCGATGGTCGGATGCGATCAGAGGAGGTTGGTGTATCGGGAGTTGTGCGAGGAAGTAACAAAGTAGGAGGTGGTATAACCTCTGGTATGGAATGCGAGGTGTTTGGTGTTCATTTAAAAGGAAAGCACGATGTATCGCCCTTCGAGTGGCCACATGTTTCGTTTTCGAGAATCTGTTGAAGTATTTTGTAGGACGGTTTAGCCGTTTTTTATTTTTTTATTTTTTGAGGACTTGTGTTGATTGCATTGATGTTACGTCTTTAGTGAATTGTTGTGGACGGTCCGTGTGTTGATCAATTGGTGTATTGGAAGCTGTCGGAGGAAGGCCTGATCGGCGGAAATCTGATCGGAGTGGGGCTATCGGAGGGAAGCTTGGTCGGAGCAGCCTGCGGGAGTGACGTCTGATCGGCGTGGAGCTATTGGACCAGAACCTGACGGAACGGAAGCTTGGTCGGAGCAGTGGCGGGACCTGATCGGGGAGCAGCACCTGGGACGGAAGCCATTCGGGAGGGCAACCTGTAGCGGAAGTCTAAGCTGATCGGAAGCAGCGAAGCCTGATCGGAACGGAGCGGTGCCTGTGGGAGCGACATCAACGGAGCAGCCAAATCGGAAGCGGAGTAGGCGCAGCTTATAGCAGAAGTAAGAGGTATTCACACTTTCATAGTTTGCTGAATCAAATTGTCAACCAGGGGTATGCATTTTGTTGGCTAAGCTTTTCCGGCTCTTTTCTCTTCTGCACTCATTTTCGCAGGTGCAAGTTTAGAGTTTGTTGCATTGTGGTGCGTAGTGGTGTGACTCGGGGCGAGGATAAAGTGGTTACGCTGTAATCACGCCGTATGAAAACCTTACACTGGAAGATTCTTGAAATTGCAGCCGCAAGACCCTGAAATTGAGGGAATTTAGTTTGTTACCTTGTAGCGAAGTGAGAATCACTGTGTGATTGTTAGCACCGTTGATTAGGCTTGAACATTCAATAATGAATTGTTTCATTGTCGACTTATTAAAATACATCTATGAATCTGAATTTAAAAAATAATAATAATAATATAAAATTAATCAATTAAAATTAAAATTTTTAAAAAAAATTTAAAATTTTAAAAAAAATTAAAAAAAATTATTAAAATTAAAAATTTTAAAAAAAATTTAAAAAATTAAAAATAATAATAAAAATAATAAAATAAAAATAAAATAAAAACATTTTGAATCCTTAATCTAAAATTTATGAATTTGAGTTTTTGTTTTGTTTTGTTTTTAAAATTTTATAGTAATTTATGTATAAATTTTAAAGCTATACATTAGATTAAAGATTATTTAACTGCAATTTTTGTGTATATATTTTTATGTTATTGGGTAATTGTAGACTTTATGCTGGTTATTCTGAAATCATTTTTTTTTTAAATGTATAAAATAAAATAACAATTTATTATTATTACTATTAAGTTGTGTGGATGTATCTATGAAAGAAAACCATGAGCTATAAAAGTGGGGATTTGAATGAGAGTGTGATCTAATCCGACATCTTGGAGTTAGCACAAAACTCCTTGGTGATCCTCATTCAAATTTTGTGCAATAAATCATCTCGGGAGCTAAAGGGTAAAAGGTTGAGGCCCTCCTACGTGAAAGCAGTGAGCCCTTTAGCCGAAGGGGAAGGCCTATGTGACCGGGTATGGGACAAGGTCGGGCCTTCCTTCCCTCCCAAAGTGATTCACCACTAAGGTAAGAAGCCATGGTTGGAAATGAGAAATTTAACTTTCTGGTTATTTATATGCATATTTGTTTATCTCTGAAGAGATTGAATCGAATTTCTCTTTAAAAGAGGTGTTTTAAATTTTTGATGATGATATGCAGTTGTTTGGGGTTATTTCGCTTAAAGCGATATTGTGTATCTTTTAAAAGATTGTGCTAGATTTCTCTTCAAGAGAAGTGGTTAAAATCTTTGGTGATTATATATGCTTGTTTTGATTTATTTCGTTCAAAGCAATATGGTTATCTCTTTAAGAGAAGTGTTTTTAAATCCATAGAATGGACAATGTGATCATAAAAGTTTTAAACTTTATGTGAATTATTTGGTTAAACCAATTATATTTTTCTCAAAAGAGAATGAAGTGATGAACGCTTTAAGCGTTAAAAATAAAATAAAATAATAAGCAATCGCTTTAAGCAAATTGATAAATTAAAGTCTTACGCTATAAGCGATTTTCTCTTTTCCACTTAAGTGAATTTCTCCAAGCTTAAAGCTATGAGTGTAGTTCTGTAACATCACTGAAGTGAGTGATTATTATATCTTTTAGTGAAAAACAAGTGAGCATTTTCCCTCAAGGGTATGGACATTGTGGTCAAATTTTCCAACTATGGTGTAATATAGATTTTCAAGTTGGTGTTATGTTATTATAGCTAAATTTAAGTTTTCTCTTAAACGAGATAATTTAAAAGAGACTCTTCAGAGAATTTAAGTATTAATGTCATAAAAATTAAAATTAAAATTAAAAAAAAAAAATCAAATTAAAATTAAAATTAAAGATTTCAGAGAATATTATTCAAAGTTTACTTAAGTGATTATCAAATTATGGGATTAACCAAAGTAGAGATTTAACGATTGCTCAAACATATTTAAGGATTACTTTAAGTATACATTATTAAAAAATTAAAATTAAAAAAAATATCAATTAAATAAATAAAAATTAATTAATAATAATAAATTAAAATAAATATTTTTTTTAAAAAAAAAATTGCTATAAGCGTAGGAATAGAATATTATCACTTAAGTGCAAAGAATATTGCAATAATTAATATTTTCAAGCAATTGTAAATTTATTTAATTTTAATTCAATTATAATTTAAAAAATTCTAGCTTAAAGTGGGTAATATTTGAAGATAAAATGATATAATTGTCAAGTATGTAGATTTAAGGAAATGTACTAAAGGAAAATTTGAATTTTTTTTTTGGCCTTGAACAAATCTATAAGGAGTATTCCTTAAGAGATAATATTTAAGTAAGAATTTGTTACGACTCCAAGTCGCAACAGCTGGACTGAGTGGGGGTCGGGCGGGGAGCAGGAGCAGTTACGATGGAGGAGCAGTTACGGCAGTTAGATCAGTTGTCTCTCTGAGCTTGCAGGTAAATACCCTTGAGAGGGATTAATTGTTACGCAACCTCTTGTAATTAAAGGAACCTCGAAGGTCCGCATGCTTCCCCATTTCCTGTAAACTTGTCTGGTGTATCCTCGTTTGACTTCCGTGTTCCGTGTTCAATCGGTCCACCATCTGGGGAATTGGAGAGGGAATCTGTGAGGTCACTTTGAACTGTGAACCGGCTCGGACGGAGAGAGGATCAGGGAGCGTCGACTTCGATCCCGAGGCTCAGCTCGCACCAAAGCTGGGTCATAACAGAATTATTATTATTTTATGTTATTTTATTTTTTCTCTCTCTAAGAGAATTTAGATATTTATTGCCTTGAGCAATTTCATTATGTATCTCTCTTAAGAGAATTAGTTTTATTATGCTTAAAGCGAAACTTTGTTATAAGTGTTTTGTAAGAACTCTATGGATAGTTAAATTTGAAGAGTTAGTTTATAAAGTAGAAACATATATTATTCAATTTAAATATTTTGGAGTACTCACTTTAAGTGCCATCTAGTTTGTTAGAATGGTTGAACCAAGTTCAGGTTTTGATTGATAACTGTAATTCTATTGATAACTTTAATAAATAAATAAATTTGGAGAGTACAACTTAATTAATTAAATATAGCTTGAAATTTTTAAAGAAGGATGGTGGTACATTGAAAAGAAAGTTATCAAAATTATATCAAGAAAAATTAAATGTATGAATGGGTAATACAAGGATCAACTGGGAATTCAATATTTGAAGGAATTGTGGAGATGTTTAAAGTAGCTGGATGTATTTATTATTCTTAAAACAGGATGACAAGTAAATCCACTTCCGTGAAGCGGCGACCATCAATGGAGGGAGTTCCATTGGATGACTTTTCGAAACGACTATCTTTTAATGCCAAAAATTTGGAGGCAGCTGGATTGTTGAAGTTTGTGCAATTACCAAGACCTCCACGATTCTATAAAGAGGATATGGTTGCTTCATTTTTGTAGACCATGACAAATGATATCAATAATTTTTCGGTGGAGTTGAAGGGTCATAAATTATTGATCACAAAACAAATCATAGCAGATATTTTTGGTATACCTGGAGCTGTGGGAGCTACACCAATCAAACCTAAGCAGATGTTATCAGACAAGGTTCTTAATCAAATCTTTCCAGATTGTGCAGAGAATTATGATCCAGAGACGGATCTGTGGGATTTCTCCACAACCAAAACACATTGGAATGATTGGTTTTCCTTCATCAATCATTACATGTGTTTGGAGCATCATGCTGCATCTCTACCGCCACTTGTGGTACGGATGTCCTATATGGCGTGGTATGGGACAAGACTCGATTGGGCTGCAGTACTTTTTATCAACTTTTTTCGTGAAGTGAGAGCTGCAAAGAAAGGAGAATTGGTTTTAACCAATCCTTCAAAGAATATCATTACTTATTTTTGTGAACAAGCTTTGAGGTCAAATATTATGACTCCAATTATAGCATTACATAGTGATGTTAGTTCTTCACGTGGAAAAAAGAAGGTGTTGGAGGTGATTTCACCAAGTGGTACACTAAAACGAGATTTGGTTCAACCAGAGGTGGAAGAAGAAAGACAAAAGGCAAAAGGCTAAGGCAAAGCGGACAAAGAAGACCCCGGTGGCCAATAGTCTTCCACAAGAAGTGACCCAACAGATTGTGAATGAAGTAAGTCGCATGATGTTGCAACACCAAGTGCCATTACCTACAACTATTGATGAGCAAAAAGAGGAGGGAGTTATAACATTGAAGAAGGAGAATCAAGAGATGCGAGATCAGAATCGTGCTATCATGAACTCTAACAAGCGTCTCGGTGAAAAGAATTCTGTTTTGATGGAACTGACTTCAGTATTAAAAGAGAAAAACGGTAGAGATACCAAGCTGATTGCAAACCAAAAAGAGTATATTGGTAAATTATTGAAAGATCAAGACCTCCACCAACTATTACTTGCGAAAAAAGAGGAGGAGTTACAATGTTATCAACGAGAAATGGAGAATATGAAATTGCAGCTAGCAAAATATATTTCTCACGCAAATCCATCTAAAGTGGAGGTGCATGACCAGGCAGTGCAAAACATTGAGGTAGAGTCTGATTCATCTCCTACTTCGACCATGTTCACTAAGGCCCCTATGAATGCAGACATTTTGGATCTTGAATATTTGGGCCAATATCATTTGATGTTTAATGGCTTGAAGGAGATTCCTTATGTGTCTTGGAGAGCCATTGAATGGATTTTGAAGGACTATGGTCTAATTCGGCAAGAACGACAATCTAAATCCGTAGACAAGTTTCTTCTAGAGAAAGATCAAGATCCATTGTTGGCATGGACTGTGGAGCCACCACCAGCAGTCTTGGCAGATCCACATTTTTGTCCTTGTGAACATCGTTATAAATGGTCCTCTGATTCGACCATTGCCAGTGGGGAGTATAATTGGCCAAAAATTGTGGGATCTTTTTAATCCTACTAGGATTGTTATAATACTTATAACCGATTTTTCGAGTTACATCGACATCACAAAGATCCTGTTTGTTTCCGGGCAGCTGTGTTTGCTTCTGCTTTAGCAACTTGGTGTTTGGAGTGGAAGGTGACCATTGATATTAATAATTGGAAGGAGGGCAACAAAGAATTGTGGTTCCTTGTTAAAATGCAGGATCGATCAAGCCGAATTTGCAGATTGTTAGAAGTGATGGCCATCGTGCATTTTATTGCGGGAGCTCATCCATGCTTGGTGAATGAATTGGATGTGCGTCATAGAGCTCTACAACGATTTTATTTGAAGCAAGGTCGTTTAAATCAACGTGAGGTGCGGTCTGATGAACAAATCAACACGGCATACGAGCATTCCAAGCAATGGTTACATCGACAACAAAAGGATCATAACAAAGGATGAAAGACTTAATGTTGACGAGGACGTCAAAAGATAGAGTGTGGGGCTATGAAGTTAAGACAATTTTATTTTTTAGTTAAATTTTGTTTTTTAAGTGTGAAATGGATTATATGTTTTAAGTTTTGGGTAATTAAGTGTCAATGTGATGATATTTGAAGTTAAAGTGTGAAAAGACTTTTTGGCTTGAGCGGTTATGGACTTTGACGGGTTTTTATCAAGAGATTGGAAGGGGTGTTTAAGGAGGATCATGATAAATAGTTTCTCTTCTCTCATTCTTCTCTCTCTCTTGTGTTAGTGACGTGAGGTCACATTTTTCTTGCGTTGTGTTATAGATTCATAGATGTTATTCCATTTTTTTGTGGATTAATCACTTAAGTGATGGTATTTATTGCTAAAAGCATGAAGTTTAATCGTGAGGATTATTTATTGCCTTGAGCATTTTTATTTTGGAAAGTCTCTTTAAGAGAATTGGATTATGTGTGGAGTAGATTTTGTTCATCGGTTATAATTTATCTCTTAAGAGAATTTTTATGTCAATGCTCAAAGCAAAATTTGAAGTAGAAGAGAAATAAAATATTAAGTTAGTGATTGACTTAATAATTCCAGTGATTGGAAATTGTTTATAAACCAAGGAGTGATTTGGATTTGAGTGATCTAGAGATTGGACTTTATTTTCAAATTTAATAATTTACCATCGATCGGTAATTATTTTCATTAAAGTATTGGAATATTTTTGTATTTTAAATGGACATGTATGTTTAAAACAAAACTTAAGATTGAGATTTATTTTGAGTTGGAAAATGATTTTACATTTCTAGTGAATAGAAGTTATTGAACAATTGCAAACAAATGATGTACATTCTAAATATTGAATGATTATTCATATAATTAATAAATGGTATTCCAATTGAAGACATGTGTACAAGATTGAATGTTTGAATGTGCATTTAAATTTATTTTATTTTATTTATTAGAATTTATATTTAGTTGTAAATTTAGAAAGCATAATTTAGAGTTAGTATTGCAATTGGAGAAAAAAGGAGATCCAAGATAACTCGGTGATGTATATCGAGGAAGCTTAAAGCTAAAGATAGGAGAAAACAAAATCGAATGAAGACCGGAGTCTTGAAAAGGAAAGAATTTGAAGCTCTTTAAATAATTTAACAAAGCATATTGTATATCCCTTAAGGGAAATTTTAGAATTGCTTAAAGCATTTGGGTGTTAATGTATTCGCTTAAAGCGATGTCCTTGGTTGTTTTCAATTCCTAAAAAGGATATGTGTTACATTTACTTCAAGTAATTGAGTCATTAGCGCTTAAAGCAACCTAGATGTTGAAACGATAATTGTGAAAATAATTAAAGAATTCTTGGTTAAACCGAATTTTCAAAGTTCAAATATATATCTTGGGAGATGCAGGTTGCAAATAAATATATTTGTAATATATTTCTGTGAATTCAAAGTATGAGATTTGTGGATGCAAGTTCCCTTAATTTATACATTTAGTTCCACATTTTATTTTAATATAAGACTGGTACGGACTTAGTGGTTAGAAATTTATATTTATAATTGGACGGAAATTAGAAAGAGAACTCCTTTCCCATACCTAAATAGAATATGAAATATATCAAATACCTTAATACATTAAGATTAACAATATAATTTACCTACAAAGTGACATTAGCTAACTAGCCACTAAGCTAATTTGAGCTTTCCCTTGAACGAACCTTTTTGGAATTGCCTTGGTTTTGTCTTAGAAAAACTATACTACAGACCTCTAAAAAAAATATAAAGTATGTTTAATTTGTTTTTTGATATCTAAATCCTTGTAGTTTGTATTGCAAGAATTCAAAAAAAAAATTAATTAATTTGAATTTCAAGAAAAAGGGGTATCTTGTTTTTTGATATAAATCCAAAACCTTATAGTGCATAATTTCAAATTCCTCTTCAACTTATTTGTAAGTTCAATTTCAATTTTTAGATTTATTTTTTGGGGTGCATCCTAATCTTCAAGTGCCCCATGAAGGCAAGGAAGAGAAGTCCGGCGTCAAGAAGGGAGGGGCACGCTTCCACACATTCTCTTTGAAATCCAAGAGTAGTTGGAGCCTTAATGCAGCCATTGACTTGAAGACATTCCTCGACTCGAATGAAGAGTTGGCTCCATTAATGGTTTCCCTATCCTTGGGAAAGAGGAATCCCTCATAACAATGGCGTTTGATTCGAGTCCCATGCTCGCCTCTTCACGTCCACGCCCCTTCGTCCCCGCCCTAATATTCACGTCCCCGCCTTGACAATCAAGTCCCCGCCCTAACATTTGTGTCTACGCCCCTTCGTCCTCGCCCTGACATTCGCGTCCGCGCCCCTTCGTCCCTACCCTGACATTCGAGTCCCCGCCCGGACCTGGGCGTATGTGCGGGAAGTTATCCAAGTGACAGACTAGAACTCCCTCCAAGGGAAATTTGAACTCCCTCCAAGGGACTTTGAACTCCCTCCAAGGGAAATTTGAACTCCCTCCAAGGGAATTTTGAACTCCCTCCAAGGGAAATTTGAACTCCCTCCAAGGGAACTTTGAACCCCTCCAAGGGAAATTTAAACTCCCTCCAAGCCAAATTCAAACCCTAAACCCTAAACCCTAAAAACCCTAAATCCAATAGGGCACCATTAAAAAAATATTTGCTAGTTGAATGATTGAATTGAAATTAACTTGACTAGTATTTCATTTCAATCCCAAACCGCTTGGGGTTCCCCAATCCAAAAAAACCCGTTCAACTTGAATCCAAAATAACTTAAGGAGTATTTGATTTGAATTCCAAAACCCTTTAGGATCCCATCCCCCCCCCCTTCCAAAAAAAATCGCAATTGATTTCAATGCAAACCCTTGTAGCTAATTATTTCAAAAATAAAACCTTAAACAAAAAACTAAAAAAGTATAAGTTTCTTATGATTTGATTTGTAAACCTCAAATCCTAAATCCCAAATAGGTTCTATTAAGAAGAATGAAAAATGAATCCTTGAATTAGAATTGAAACAAATATATACCTTGACTCCAAACCCCTTGGGATTCTACTCACACCAATTTTGTCCTTCTTCTTTGCAATTTCAATTTCAATTTTTAGATTTATTTTTTGGGGTGCATCCTAATCTTCAAGTGCCCCATGAAGGTAAGGAAGAAAAGTCCAGCATCAAGAAGGGAGAGGCACGCTTCCACACATTCTCTTTGAAATCCAAAAGTAGTTGGAGCCTTAATGCAGCCATTGACTTGAAGACATTCCTTGACTCGAATGAAGAGTTGGCTCCATTAATGGTTTCCCTATCCTTGGAAAAGAGGAATCCCTCATAACAATGGTGTTTGATTCGAGTCCCATGCTCGCCTCTTCACGTCCGCGCCCCTTCGTCCCCACCCTAACATTCACGTCCCTGCCTTGACAATCAAGTCCTCGCACAGACATTCACGTCCCCGCCCTGACATTTGCGTCTACGCCCCTTCGTCCCCACCTTGACATTCAAGTCCCCGTCATGACATTTGCGTCTACGCCCCTTCGTCCCCACCCTGACATTCAAGTCCCCGCCCTAACTGTCCACGTCCGCGCCCTAATTCCAGCATGGACTGAGAGCGGGGCAACGAATTGTGAATTGGAAAATTTCTAAACCCAAAGGCATCCGGCCTGTCCGATCCGTCCGGACGTCCGGTCCGGTTTGCCCGTCTGTCCGTCCCGTCCGATCACCTCGACCCGTCCGATATGACAACCCTGTCCACCACCTCCAAGCAGCTGCAGATGCCGCATACCAACGCTTGCAAACTCTCCTCCCAAGCTTGTCCAGCAGCAGGAATCAAACGACTCCTACTAACCAAAATAGTGGAAACACAAGTACAGCGCTAGGTCTTCGAAACAAGCAACCTCCTCTGGAATAGTATGCCCACTTCCACACAATCAAGCTCGTCTAGGCACCACAACAGAACTGAGACGAAGTTTTCCAAACACCAGTTCGCCCAAACGACCGCAGAGCGAGCCCCGAGCGAAGTACTTCAGAAGCAAAGTAATGGTGAAGCCGACAACGGCTGGTAAGGAGGACGCAGTTGAGAGGACTACAAAGTCTTCCGGAGAACGTGCACTGATCACGTATGTTGGCCATCAGCGCAGATATTAGTACAGTGCTTCGAATCTCATAATGAGGATTCCACAGTTCTTTCATGTTAAAATTGACAGTGGAACTGAAAGGAACTGAACCTGGAAATCATCTGTTTTGGTACAGTGAGAATTGTTGGCTTAGAAAAATGCAAAAGCCAAAATACTGGAGAAGACCTTCCCTTTCCACACAAAATTTGGAGGATGAATAGTTGCACTTCTGTCGTACATAGAGAGATACTATGTCATTCATAGTCCGGGACGTTCACCGTCATTTATGGGTTAAGATATTGAAATACATGCCATGCATTTCAGTGCAGCTGCGTGCACTCAACTACAGTACTCCGAATGGAGACCCACTTTCCCCAGTTCCCCAGTTTATGTTATTGGCCCTGTAACTTAACTCATCAGTGGCAGACACCAAGTACCCCACGATTTCAGTTTTGTGATAGGTAGTGACTAACTTAGAAGAAGGTGGAGCCAACAACAGTGCCTCACGGTTTTACAGTTCTTTACGACAGCACAGTAGCAAGGAAACGCTTCCATACATTGGCAAAGTCGGCCAAGTAAATTGGAGCATCCTCAGTCCACTCCTTTGATATTTAGGGTTTTTTCTTGTGATTTGGAGGTTTTCTTTGGCTATGGCGATTTCAGAGAGCGCACAGTCAGAAGCTATGGGGTCTCCCTTAGCTCCTGAATCTCTCCACCACCACTCCGCTCTTCGTCTCCGTCTTCTTCCCCCTTCAACGACTCTGTCTTCCTCCGAATTCTTGCAACACGATTCCGCAGCTCTGTTGATACCCATTCTGAGCTCCTGCTATTTGAAACCACGTCCCTCGGGTTGTGGTATGCGCGCCTCGCTCTCTCCGCCGATGATGCGAGTGCGCGCTTTGTTTTCCACGGGGCCATCGTCGTCGTCATCACCATCACCGGAGGTTCAGAATTACAAGTTGCCGCCTCCTGTGAACCCTCCGGATCCCGAGAATCCAGACCGGGCGACGCTGAGGTCGCAATGGGACCACGCCGTGAGATTGTATGGGCGAATGTACTCGCATGCGTGGGGGACGGCGATCTTGGCGGGGGTTTCGTTGTTTGGAATTGGGTGGTGGATCAAGGGGGAGAATCCGTTGAAGGCCTTGAGTCCTACGGGAGAGCTGAAGAAGAAGGAAGAAACGGCCGATTAGCAGGTGCTCTGCTTGGAGAAATTTAGGTTTAGCGCATTCTTGCTAGTGCTGTGGATTAGCGAAACCCAGTCTGTTGTGATAATTCTTGACTCCTGATGTGCGAGTATGGATTTGTTGTTACACGTCAGTGTGCTGCGAGGATGCTCTTTAGGAATCGAAGCTGGACAGAAGCGTCATCCGTTTTGGTGAGCTGTTGCAGAGTTTCGTTAGGTTTTCGGGGGAGCTTGTGCGAAGGTAGATTAGGTTTTAATACTGTAGAAAGTTAACTGGTGTAGTACAGTACTCAGAACGTTGTCAGTAAAGGCAAGGAGGAGAGTAGTTGTAAATTTTATGTATGGATTCTGCACTGGAATGTATAGTACAGTTGAAATGTTTGTTCTTAATGAAAATCTCAAGTTCTTTTTTCTGATGAACATTCTATTTGTGCTTCTAAATCAATGGCAGGAACCTTCCTTAGAATCATGAAGGTCTTCCTTTTCACTTGAAATTTGCATGAAATTATGCATGCAATCTGACGTTAGTGCATTTTTCATGAAGTTAATGAAGTTAATGAGATTTAGAAGATATCAGTTCTCCACTGTTACTGTGATTCTCATGAGTTACTTCATATGGCAATTCATTGCTAACTACCCCATTTGAACTAAAGAAAACAATGAATGTCCCTCGGAAATAACCGTCTGTTGTGAGTTTTTTGGGCAGCGATTATCAATGAAATGCCTCTGTTCTGGTAACTCATGCGGCGTTTCGGTGGGGAGTTTAAATAGGTTTTGAGGTCCATTCAACCAGTTCCCTTAAAGAACATCATGTGAAACCCGGTATTTTATATTGACAGCAGACTGCAGATCGAGGGTGGACGGTTTAATGAGGCAACTGCCGGTCCGTCCGCCCTTTGCCCCTTTTCACGGTCAACTCTCTGCTTAGTATGCTGCTCCTGAACCCACCCTCCTTGGCAGTTTTCTTGCGAATCTACTCTGCAATTTTTTGATAGTTTTCTAGGGGTTGCATGTATATCCAAAACCTCGCATAGATTTTATAACTTTTTGTTCCAAAGGGATTTGATTATCGATGCCCGTGGGGTAGGCGATGTGGCAGTATTGGTTTGAAATTATCGCTTGCAGTCTGAATCTTAGTCAGCTCACTCTGGACATTCAGCACTTTGTTTTCCATATGTGGCGTGTTGGTGACTTGCAGTGACTCTATTCCTGTGCTGGAATTGAACTGAACTCTTCATCTGTACCATCTCAACTTACACAAAATCATACATAATTCCATGCTTCTATGGTTTAGGTATGATGCTTGGTTGTAAAGATTGCTGCCGAGGATTTGTTAACATATGATCGGCAATTGACTGGTGTAGAGATTCTGATATATCTGCGTTAGTGGTGAACCTTGTGAACGTACCATAACGTGCATAGGTTTGCATGTGATGAGAAACTTGCTATGGATCTTAATGTTTGGCCTGTATGGGAGTCAGAATGACCAGAAATTAGTAGGTTTCAGAGTAATTTAGGAAGCATAATGTTCAAGTATTGAGTGCTTCCGATGTTGGAATGGGAAGAGTAAGAGGAGGGGGCAAGAGTGTTGGGAATTTTTTATAACTCATCTTCTCTCAAGTCTGTAATTAGAGACAGAAGATGAGTCTCCACCATTGGCAGCATGAAGATGAGTCTCCGATGTGGGAAGATGAGTTTCCAAAGCATGAAGATGACTATTCAACGTGGAAGAATGTGAATGCGAACTTGCTCAACAATGAGAACCTCCAACGATGCAAGTGGCTGCTTTGAACCCTCTATTGAGATGAATCTTCCTGCCTGTTTGGTTTCCTGAGGTTAAGAGGAAAGAGACAGTGAGTTGGGGCTGAAATGAAAATGCGGCGTGCCAGACAGAGGAAGAAACTGATGGCAAGCAGCCAGGGGGAAGTCTGGGCTGCTGGGGTTTCTTCAGGTCCGAGCTATGAAGCCTTCACCATTCCCACACCAAGAGGGTTGTCCACCATCGGAACCCCTGTGGACACCAGCCTTACGGGTCGAAAGAGGCCTGCAGGCGACGCAGAGCAATCCCACGACTCAGCTTCGTTTGGAACTCTTCTGCAGCACGTCGTCGTGGAGCGGGGCGACATTAAGGATGCTGCTTTTGCCTGCCACCAGCATCCCCTGGTACTTGACATGTCCACCTCTCTAGCTTGAGAGACCAATTTTATTCCCTGCTTTGTCCTTAACTTGACGCTATGGCTTTTTAAGGTAGAAATGCCTAACATGACCACAATGAGTGATCTGACTTCATAGTGGTACTTGAAAATGAGAAGGGATGGCTGGAACCGTGTTTTTCGAGCGGTTTGCTGTGAAGGTTTGAAGTGTGTTGCTCTTATAGCCTATAAGTGTTACTAGGTCACCTCCAAAAGGAACGAAAGTGCATCCATATGAATTGCCACTAATTTTACATTATGGTTTGTCTTCATAAAGGTAGGAATGCAAGTCTCCACAATGAGTGATCCTGACTTTGTAGTGATACCTTGGGGAAGCCATGAGTTGTTATAACAAAGGCAAATGAAAATGAGAAGGATTGGAATGTTTTTCAAGTGAAGTATGGATTTGTTAAGAATTTTTGAAGTGTGCTGCTTAATGGCCCATTAGTGTCAACAGGTCACCTCTGAGCGAAAAATCCATCCATCATGGCCATCTTACTTATTGATTTTGGACGCAATATTTAATTATAATCACTATAATGAGATTGAACGGCTAATGCAACCTCTCCTAAACTGGACCACCACCTATATTCAAAATTGAGTGCTGCTGAGGATTTCAACTTTATTGAACACTATTTTGTTCTCTGTTTGGTATTGCTACATGGTATGAAGTGTCGTACTTATGTTGGTCAGGTCGGAGGCGTGGGCTCTGCCAGACCTTCACAGCAACCGTCTAGTGCTGGAGTGAAACAAATTGTGCTCAGATTGTCTGGTCTAAGACAGTGCCCTGCCACTTCAGGGGAGCCTTCTGTCAAATATGGTGGTATGAGCTTTCTTTTCCTCCTTCAAATCAGATCGATTGTGACTGCCAGTCTCATGTCCAGTTAAATTCACAGGAGTTGATAGACGTAAGTTAATCCTTAAATGTTCAAGCTAAAAGTCCAGTGTGGAAGCTACTAGTCAATTGTAGTAACTTCTATAACTTAATTCTTTCTTCACAATTGTAGGACCTGATTTCTCCTTTCTATTGTTCCCATTTATTACCTTCAAGCTTCCAAATGATTATTTGATGCTTTCTAATTGGGTTTTTTCAACTCTAGTAGATATGGAAGTAGCGACTTTTGGCCATTTGGGCACTTGGGGGTTAATTTGGTGAAAAGTCCTGCTCTGTCTTGCAATTGATTAGAGATGATATTGATGTGTGGTGACTGGCAGAACCTACTATGAACATAGGCACGGAAGATGAGTCCACTCATGAGACTATGAGGAGTAATGCCTCAGATTGCATAGAAAACAGGGAGAACGATCATATCTTGAATGCTACTCGTTCAGATTTGCAGAGTTCTTCCCAAGGCGCCCCTGTCAAAGTTCAGCACCCAGCTCTTCAAATTCCTGGGCCAAAGGAAGAGTTTGCAGCGCAGAAAGAGAATAAGCTTCGATCGACTGGCTGTGGAGATGATTCAGGTTACTTGAGAAAACAAGATACTTTTTTTCACATAATTTTTGTTACCATCGTTGTTTAGTTCCTGAATCGAGCGTTGGAGAAAGCTGCAGGGGGTTGCGTGGGGAACCTTGACAAGAGCTGCTATGTGCTGGATACTAGTAACGGACAGGCTAGTAGTGGGTTTGGACAAGATCTAACTAAAGAATCGTTCCCTCATCCAAGCAACCCCAGCTGGTCCTTGAACGCCAATGTATGCAGGAGCTGCTGCGTTCCACCGTCGCTTAATAGCCAGACTATAAATCCCTGCAATGCATGCAGGGCCCCCAGTGTTTCCACTTTCCAACAAGGTGTTCCGAGGTGAAATTTCATCCCCTTTTGCACTACTTTCAATTGCATTATGGATTAATGCTCGACACTTTTAGGCAGGGATAGTTTGAGGAACCGAGTTGAGTTAAGAGACTACGCGAAGTCACAGCATTGCTGGTCATGAAAAATAAGTGCAGTTAAGGACCTACCAAGACACGTCAGCGGCGATGGAGTACTGACCTGCGGTTGTGCTTCATGACCTGGTTGCTTTGCCATTACCTGACATAATCTCCATGTAGGCAAGTTTGAGTTGTTTAATTGTCTTGCTATCTCAAAATACTCGTTCATAAAATTCTTACAATTGCCTTCACAGCCTTTGGAGTTGGTGGATGTGGGGCAGGGCCGTTCATTACATATCCGGTGAGGACGTTATGGTTTGTCCAGCTCCTTGGGTTCACGAAGGGAGGGATGAAAATTACCAGATGCCGGACCCTGTGTATCCACCAGGTCATTGCAATGGCTTTGTCGATGATCTGGATATGGAAACACAACGTCATCTCGAAGAGCAAATTGCCCAGGAAATTCTGTTGCTAAGTCAGAAACTAGCAAATCTCCAGGCACGGTATGGAGCTAGACGTCCTGTCCACAACAACACGAAACCGGCTGTTTTGAGCTGCCCACTAACCCCTCTCTTGGTAGACATTACTCGGAGGGATGTAAAGAGAAATCCTCGTGCTCCCAGCTCGTCTAGAATCACTCATAGGCAACAACCAGAGTCCAGGTCAGTGATTTGTTTGCGTTTCTGAGAATTACACTGTTTATTCTATTTCCTTGACCAAGTTACTTTAGGGCTTTAGGCTATCGCTTTTTTTGTAAACGTATTTCTACTAACTAATTTTGTAGAAATCTTTCAACTTTACTGGTTTTGGAGCTTTGTACTTGGTGTGAATGCCTGTGTTGTGGGTTTAGTGGTGCATTGTTGAGTAGATGACCCCTACAGTTAATCTAAAGAATGGTACAATTACAGAAGAACAAGGTTAGTGTAAATGATTTATGTGGAAACACTAACTACATAAAATAGACGGTATTAATAACTTGGTTGGCTAAAATGTTGCTAAATTGGCCTTAAACATTCAATGTTTACCACTGGATTCAACCTGCTCTGAAGAAATGAAAAGAAGAATCGACAATCCTGCTAAATTTGGCCACATTATTTTTCTGGTCCAGGAGCCAACTGGAAGAAAAAAAACTTGGAGCTGGCAGGAATGGTGGGAATAATATTAGGGCAGCTGCATCCACCCCTGCACAATCTTCAAATAGAGGAAGTGATTTAGGGGTTCAAACAACTTCCAGCAAGAGTTTCCCACTCTCCAGAGCTGTGTCGGGACAGGGTCCTCATATGTCAGGAAATAGTATATCTGGATCAAGAGGAAGTGCAGCTCAATATGGGTGTCAGGCACTGGGAGCAAATGAGCCGACCCCAACTGCAGGAGGCGTTGAGGTTGGAAAATCAAGCAAAAACTCTAGGACCTTTGCCAGTCCTCACAGGAAACGACGAGACAGACAGGCTGAAGAACATGTTGATGAGTGCTCTTATTCTGATGACATGAAGGACCTCTTGAAGACCACCGGAGGACCATATGTGCAAGGGTATCCTAATGGAAGTAAACGATTTGATTGGGTAAAGACTCTCCGAATTCCTGGTGTACACGAGACTCAAGGTTGCGCTGATTTTGCGCAAGATAAGGCATCTTCACCTCACCAGGAAGGTGATGTGTGCGAATGTTTTGCTCCCAGCTCTGCGAGCAAATCAGTGCAAACCGGAGCTTCAACAGAGGACTGTTGTAATGATGCAAAGACCTCAGGAATTCTACAAGTACTAGATAATTGGACGAGGACCGGGAAGCCTCGGACGGTTTTCAGACATAGCGCTCCCCTCCACATTAAATCAAGACCGTCAGATCTTGGAGGTTTCCAACTCTCTGAGATTGTAGGGGAGGACGGGGTTTACGACTCTAGACCCTCATCTTTTCCAATTACAATGAAAGCAACTGGAGACAGCGAAAGCAGACTGAAAAGACGTCCGGATAGTAGTAGCATAGAAAACCGACCTGGGAAAAGTGGCAAGAGAACACTCTCTCCTGAAGAAATGGGAGGCTTGGACTCCAAAATCAATTATCATTTACTCAAGGCAGGTTTGAGACGGGCTCCTTCCCTTCGGAACGCTCTGAGAGTGAAGAAAAAGACCTTTGGCTCCAGGAGTCCAAGGAAAGATGGTGGGAAGCGTCTGCGCACCCGAACGTTGTTGGACTTAAATTTGAAGGCATATTCTGCAAAATTAGTTCCACGTGAAGAAAAATTCAGTCCATCATGTGAAGAAGGGGTAGATGTGCAATGGCAAGGTGAAGTTGCAGACTGTGAAGCTGAGTACGAGACGTTTGTGGAAAGCACTGATGTTGTTGGATGTGAAGAGGAGACTTCAAATGTGAGCAAAGAAGTCCTTACGAGTGAAGGAGAGGAGTTACAGAAGCGAAGAAGTACTTCTCCATCCAGAATTTCCACCCCTGAGGCGAAAGTCAAGCTCTCCGAGGCACCTGTGTTGAGCTTGATGAAAACCCCGCAAGCACCAAGAAAGACGTTTATTAGGTGTATCGACTTGGTGGCTGATACGAAGAAGAAAAACCAGCTCACCAAGCTCAATGGACACAAGGCCTCTGGCGTTAGATACTCTTACCGAAGGGTTGATTGCTCAAAATCGCCATTGATGGGTGGCTATGGGCTGGACGAAGGTTGTCTAATTGAACCTCAGATTAATGAAGGTAAGCTTGAAACGACGAACGAGTATACTTTGCATTGTTTTGGACTTCATAATCTTGAAGGGATCCCTGAAGTCGTGGTTGGGGTCTTCGTCTGCAAGGGTCTTCAAAGCAACTGAGCCTGGAGGAAGAAACTGGAGGAGCACAGGATGCTTGATTTCCTCCTCCAGGTTCACTATGCTACAATCTAGCCGATGTTGCCAAAGTAGCCTTTGATAGAGCTGCCAATTGGATACTTTCACTTTTATGATCTGCTAAACCTTCTGTCCTATTTCCTGCGAATCAAGTCTTAGTTCCTGTGTTTGCAGGTGTCGTCTGCCAGAACACTGAGGAGCAACCCCTCCCAAAGTCGAACACGGATGACAGCAGTGGGCCGGATCCGTCAAGCACTTTGACAACAATGGATACACTAGACGCCTTGTTACAATCCGAACCTGCATCCCAAGAACATTCGGAGCATGCGACCAAGGCTGACGAGGATGCAGCTGATGTGGAATCCTCCTCCGTTGTGACTCAAGTGTCCAACTTGGCATCCGTGTTGTCCAGAGTGATTCCAAAGCAGATGGAGAGCATGGACGCAGCCCAGCTGCGAGCTCGCTGGGCCGAGTTGATAGACGCTCTGGAGAAGGAGAGGCTGGGCTTGCCCAAGATCAAGACCAGCAGCCGCAAAATGGGAACGGGTAGCCCTCGTGACTCGGGCGGAGTGAAGCGCATTGCTGAGCAGAAGAAGTCTGCACGTTATGAGCAAGTGGGAAACGCTCAGAACGACAAGGATGGAATTGCTCCTGAAGATGTTTCTATGACTCGAACCAGACCCCTTTGGAGCAAAGTTGAGCAGAAGCAAGAGGTTGTGTTTTAGACACAAAGAGGTTATGTCAAACTCCCCGTGTGTTAAACTTGAGCTTTCTTCCTTGACCTCACACGGGATTTGCAACATTTCCTTGGTCCTCAGTGAGGGGATTTGTATGTCATTTCCTTCCCTGTCAGATGTGTTGCCATGCAGACAAAAGGTGTCCAGCATTTTGTGTATAAAAGGAATTTTAGTGGTGAAGATCAAGGCTGAACTTGTAAAAAAAACTTTTCAGGCATATGAGTGGGGATTTCTGTGATTATTGCAAACCTGATTTGTTTGTCACCACTTGGTAGCTGGTGATCCTTGGGCTCAGGTTGCTGAGACTGAAGCGTTTAATGTATTTATGTAGTGTCTATAAGTGATGCTTACGTAATGCCAAGTCCAGTTTTCAAGGCAGATTTGTCACCATTCCATTGGATAGTAAAAAAGCGCTATAACTCAAAACACAGACCCTCTTAGATTTGCAAAAAGCACATGTACAAACGTTTGTGATGAAGTATTAGACTTGACATTATGTCCCATAATGCTCTCTAAACCTCCCAACATTCAAGCATTATCTAGTCCATAATACTGCACACCAATTTACATTATATTAGCTTAGTGTATGAAGTTAAGAGTTTGGCAATTACATAATAATTTGACTCTAACCATTCCTTGTAAGAAATGTTTTGATAATGTAGTGTAATGAATTGTGTTAACAGATTTTGTGACCAAGGATCACAATCCAAGCATGTTAATTAATAGGGGTTCAGGTAGCTTGATTGGTTTGTTTGTCATCCTAAAATCTCAGAGTGTGGCCTATGGATGCTTGAGTTACCACTGAACACATTGAGACTCCTCTAAAATGACATTCTCAATGCCATGTGCTATCATTGATTGTTGCACACTTGTTACATATTCAAACAATGTTGGTCATTTTTATGGAACAAGGGGTGAGTTAATCACATTAAAAAAAGGTCAGGGTGTATTGTTGATGAGGGTGGATGCATCAAGGTAATTGGTTCCAGTTATAGGATAGGAGTTATTGAATCTTGAAAGTGTTAATTGGCCAAATCCTACTCAAAGGGTTTCGGGTCAATCAATTACATCCTAAGAAAAATAAATTCTATGATCTTGGCAATGATAAGAAATGAAAAAGCTCTTGGTCGGTGTATGTTACCTTAGAGGATGATTGACCTCAAATTCAATTTGAAGATCCAAACAAACAATCAACACATAGTTTTTGACATCACAAATATATTTCAAAAGAATATTTATATCTTTTGTGAATTTGTGAAGTTAAGACTTGAATTTAAACCTTAAAATGTCAAATTTTAATGATTAACAAATTTGACAGTAGGATCCTTTAGATAACTTGTTATTGTATACTTTCCTAAAATTTCATAATAAGAAACCTTACCAATTGTAAGATCAAGTCACTTGGATTTCAAAAAGAAATATCTTTAATTCTTCTCAAATGGTTAGATTTCATCTTTCAAACTTTTTACACAAAAATGTGTAGATTTTACAACTTGCCGTTTCTCTCCATAACGAGCTAAAAAATTTGGAAATACCTAGAAAAAGATTTAAACAAAAAATATTTCATATTCATACTTGAAAAAAAATACTTAGTAGAAAGAAATAGAATGTGATTTAAAATACTAAATTGTTAAAAATTTAGGTATGGAATTGAAAATGTCAATTCCAATGGTTGTAGTGTTATAATAAATGATTTGCACCCAATGTTTTTACTTATTTTTTTTAAATATTGAAAATTGAATTTGATAAAGGACTTTAAAAGTTTATCTTAAACTAGAGATTCCATAACTACTCGCAACCTAAATCTCCTTGTAACTTTCATCTCATTAATCAAAATGAAATGATTCAAAACTTTCCATGTATATGTAAATCTAAGAAAATAATTTTAAATTTTTATTTCATAAAAAAGTGACTTTTAAAGAATTTTTTTGAACTACCTAGACTACCCGTCAAGCAATGAAAATTGGATATCATACTATAGTTTTTAAACCATGTAATCAAAAGTTATGAAAATTACTATACCATAAAGCTATTCCTTAGGCACATGTTGTGTGAATTTCAAAGAATTTTTTTTTTTTGTAGTGAGCTACCTAAAATCGTTATATTACCAAAAAAAATAGTAATTGAACCTTTGGGGTTTAATACCATATTATACCATGAGATGGTGAAGGTCGTACTGGTTATACTTAAACCCAAGGAGATCACTATTGGTTTTCTTTAAAAACTACATGAATTAAAAGATAATATTCATTTAATTTGAAGCTAGTAGAAAATTTTTATGTAATATGTAAGGCTACTATAGGGTTCATGAAATGCTACATACTTTAGTATACATAAATTAGGTGGTGTAAAAATATTATGTTTTAGGAATTTTTATTAATAAATTAGCCTTGACATATAAGAGCCATGCAAAAATTTTATAATATGATGAGTATAGATGAAGACCAAGATTTTCAGTGTCATGTCTCAACATCCATTAGATTGACAAAACATCAAGATTCAACCCTAGTTACCATTAGGATCCATTAATTCTTTTTAGATATCTTGTCTATTTAAGTCAATGGATAGGTTGTCTAGGCCATCAAATAAATAAATAATAAATAAATTTTTGGATGGCCTAAACGACCCATTGATGGGTTGTTGTGTCCAAATCGATGGATAGGCCATTTAAGTTGTCAAATTTTTTTCCTTCTAATATGAATCTCTTCATGAATCTTGATGCTTTAGGATACATTCTAATTGAAGTTAATCAACATCTCAAATGGAAAAAGCCAACATCATGTCATGATAGAAAACCTTGATATGAACAAATGTTATATGTAGATGATAAAATGAATATAGTCAAGAAAATCTACAAAGAAGGATAGTTGATTGAAGGTTCATTGCAGTGCTCGCTCTCTTGTTTAGTTGTTCTCCTCCAACACAACTTGTAAAGTATTCTAAGATTCTATATTAATTATTCAATTTGCATCCACTTCAAGCCTACAATCTTTGAAGCTATATGTATTAAGGCACTCATATTGAATGGGATGTTTACAAGATAGTTGGAGATTTTGAATTATTCAATGGTAAACTTATTATAAACCCCTAAAAACTAGAGGGTGGTCTGCAAGGAGGTTATTATAAGTGCATTGGCAATACACTAGTCATTTTTTGATGATTTCCTGTACAATGAGAAAAAAAATTTATTTGAAATTCAAATGGTAAAAAAATTAAAGACAAACATTTGAAAAATGTGGGAGAAATTTCAAGAACTTAGACTTCACATATTGCAAGAATGCAAGATAGTAGGCTTGAATTTAGAAGAAGATGTTTTTTCTTGAAGTTGTCCCAATAAAGTTTGATTCCTCTTAGAATGTGATTTGAGAATAATTTTTTTGACGATTGTATGCTTTATTCTATTAAATACATGCATGCCAAATTTCAATAGTTGATGAGCATTATGCAAATTGCCTTGACTACCAAAAAAGTTCAAAGCAAAATAACTTTTGATTTGGACTCTTGATCACCAAAAAATATATTCCCACTAAGGGAGTACATATTCACACCTTGTATCAAAATTTCATGAATATGCTATCAAAATTGACTTAATAGGAACCTATTTGAATTGAATTGATTATTATTAGTTTTATAGTGCATCCCCTATACATGTATGCAATAAAGAGAATGGAAAATTTGTAAAAAAAGGTGGGGATGAGAAAAAATTGGACATTAAAATTTTATATGTAAGATAGACTCACTTTAAAAACTGCATGAATGAATTTACAAAAACTATAGGAGATTGGAAATATGTCCCTTGTAGCTTTTTATGTAAAAATACAGTCATCTTAAATGCAATAATTAAGGTAAATAATCCCACGTCAAATACCCTCATCAATTTAAGGCATATACTTTAAATTGCAAAGAGTAATTTCTCCAAGTATTTAAAAAAAAATGAATTCATGACAAAATTTAGAAGTGAATGGTTTTATTTAGTACTTTATTTTTGGAAGTGAATGGTTTTAATACTTAGGTTTTAAGAGACATAGTGAAGCTAATCATCAATTACTCATCCAAAAGGACACCATAAATTTTGTTCTCTATAATATACAAATATCTAGATAAATGAAATACTTACATTTTACACTTCAACTAAATGTTGAAGTCACTTACATTTTTTACACTTCAACTAAATTAGTCAATGTAATGGAAAAATAAAAATCAACTACTTCAAGTATATTATTAATATATGTATTATTTTATTTTGAAGTTTTTCTTTTAATAATTGATGGTATTTTACTTTGTCCTTGTTATCAAAGTCACACTACTTTAAAATAGTGGAGGTTGCACTACAAGAAAAAGGGATATTTTAAGTATAGTCTTAGTAGTATTGTCTTTTAAGTAATGACTTTTAAGTAAGGTTTTTAATAAAATTTTACTAAAAAGACAGTCTTTTTAGTAAAATTTTACTAAAAACCTTACTTAAAGGTCATTACTTAAAAGACTATACTTAAAACACCCCTTTCTCTTGTAGTGTTGAGCTTTTGTTTTATATCTCATTAAAGCAATAATATAGTGTCATATGCATTTATTAGAAGAACCAAAATAGCATAAGATCAAAGTGCTACTCTAGTAATTAAGCACAAAATACACCTAGTGAGTCCCTACATATAATAACAAGAAAAAATTAAAAACAAAAATACTGGTTTATAAAAATTCTAATGTATCTATAAGCTAATTCTTTTTAGATTGTTTGAAAAAATTTCAAACAATGTCCACCCAAAATCCTAAACCCTAAAAAGATTGTTTGAAAAATTTTCATGTTTTAATTATATATATAATATATTAAAATTTAAAATTAATTTAAAATTTAAAAAATATTTTAGTTTTCTTCAATTACAAATGATTGATTTTTTAGCACTAAATTATGACAAAAAATAAGTATGACTTCATTCTACATTTATACTTCCTTTGTCCCCAAATGATCTTTTAGTTGTGACGTGGGAAGAAAGAACCACAAATTGAATCTTTGTTGCATTTCTAAAAGTGTCAAAAAACAATGTAAAAAATGAGCTATGCGTACTACTATTAAAAACTCTAAACAAGAAGAATAGACTCTGAGCCAATGTCACCTATACCTATGTGGAAGTTATGAGCATCGAATATGCTTAAATTTTGAGATGTAGGTTTGAAGGGTATTTTCAAGGAGCACTGGTAGCCAATTTGTATTGAATTTTAAATCATATTCAACGATTCCAAATGAGATGCTTAGAATCTTAGATGGCTTGTTGATTCTTACTTATGTAAGAAAGCCTTACAAACAAGCTCTCAACAAATCTAGAGTATATTATGCCAAAAAATGTGGGATTGGGGTACAATTGGCATATATATATGAATTGGATACTATAGAATTATAAGAGATAGAACAATACTACATGTACCGTGGGAACTATATTAGAGTGGCTACTAGTGCACCTTGAAAATCCCTCCCAAATCCCTCTTTTAAGCACTCCAAAACTACACCTTAAAAACTAACCCAAATCTAACAATTATAGGATGGTAGGAGAGCATTGAACTCTACTTACAAGTCAAAATAGATTAAAAAAATCATTATTTTTAAGCTTAATCCAAAACATTTTGTCTAACAAGAAGATCATTTAGGGACAGAGGAGTATATTCTATAGTGTCCAATTCATATACATGCCAATTGGCAGGTTTCCTAATTCTAAAAATTATCAAATTTGGAGAACTTACATAAATCAACACCTTAATATACAATGCAAAAAGAATAAACATTTGATGAAGTTTATTATTTATAAAGAAGTGTCAAAGTTGTAGAATTATCAATTTACAACTATATTTTTGGAATATATAGAGCATAAAACACCCTACTTACTTCAATTTCACCAAATTGTTTATGAAATGGGATTGTCTTCTAAAGATTAAAGCATTTTGTTGGATGTGTGAGAAGTAATTTGAATGAAGTGCCTTTAATCCATCCTTTACAGTACAAACTTTATGATTGGAGGAGTTAACTAGCTAGTAGACAAAGGAGATGCAAGTAGGTGGGTTAAAACATACTCCTTCATTCTCACAAAATCCCTCCAAATTAAATGTAGTGTGTACCACTACACCACTCCATTTATTGAGTTTGATCATTGAGCAAGTGATCCAGAATTCAAATAACATATGTATCCACTCTTGCCCTACATTTCACATCACTTGCTCAACGATCAATAATCAAATCAATAAATGAAACCTTTTTAGTGGTACATGCACTATGTCTGAATTGAGATTTTTTTACTTCACTGAGGAGTACCTGTAAAATCTCTCATGTATGGTTGGGTGAAAACTTGCACTTCACCCCACATGGAAAAAATGACAATTTTCATCCATTTTTTTGTTTGCAATTTTGCCAATAGCAAGTCACTGATACATGCAACACTGCCAATTGTTGTCACAACTCCATATTATCACGTACTCCCATTCTGTGACATTAAAGAGTTTAGCTTGCATCAATGTCCGTGTAGTTGAACTGAAGCGGCAGGATTCGAAAGGGGCTTCTCATTGCCTCGCCAGGCTCAGCTGAAGACACTTATCCTTCAGTGTTTTCGTTGCGCATTCTTCCCCAAGAATCAGCCAGTTTCTGCTCATTTTTCAAATTTTTTGAGATTTTTTGACATACTCTGATACTTGTTTTCATACGATGCGTTTAATTCATATGTCTTGAGGAAGAATGGAACGATCGTGAACGTTTTTTCTCAAACCTGCGATCCTGTTTCACTCCGTTATGCTGCAAGAATCGCATCCATGGAACGTTAGTACTTAACCTGGCATTCATTCCACGGGTAAGTGCACTTAAGAGCACAATGTCGTTGGAATAAGTTTCGTACATTTCAAATTTCCTGTCCGGAGCAGAGAAATGTATGGTGTAGGGATGATGTTTACCAAAAATATTCCCGTTCTCTCAATTCTTGGATTGCGTTTTAGAATATATTTTTTCGATTCTGTTTTTTAGTTTGTTCATAAGCTGTAAGCATACAGATAAAGACTGGAAAACGTTGAAAGTCGTTCAAATTGTTGCTGAATTAGAGTCCGGAGGATGAGAATAATTCGCTCTCCAGTAACGAAGGGTTAGAGATGCGGACACTGAAAAAGAACAGAAAAGAGTTATGGCGCTGGGAAAGAGCTCCGAAATTTGGTTCTGATTGCCACAGTATCTTGTCTGAAGCAATGAGAGGAGGTCCTACGCGCGGTTGTTGACAAGCAGAAACTCACTGGGATCTTGTTGATCAACTGCCAGATAATTTTTCTTCATTTCCTGGTGAACCTGAGGATTGAGCACTTTTGACATCTTTCGCAATGGTTGGTGAAGTATGCCGATGGCCTATAAAGCGACCTGGCATGGTTTGCATCGGTCCAGCTCGATATGATTCACTCTACCTAAATGAGGTTTGTATGACAATCTACTCATGTGTTGCATGCAGTTGCTCGCTGTTGACCATAATGCCTGGTAAGAACGTTCGAATGCTCCAGATTCGAGTTTCGGGATTTCATTGAGTTTTTGCTAACAAGTTCTACATTATTTGTGTTTATGAGCTGTACGTAATCTCAGATGTAATTGGAAAACGTTGAGAACCTTTAAATTGATGCTGAGGGAAGGTTCTAGAACGCCGATATTCGTAATGATGCTCTAATGCTATTTTGATTAAACTCAGTATGCATCATTGAACAATCGAAATCATACATAGGCTGGTTATCAGATGGATAAATCGAACTTCAGAAACGTGAAAATCTCACTGTATTTTCTATGGAGTAGCTTTTGTGAGCATGGAAATCAACCTGTTGATCATTGAAACTAACATTTTCGATTTTTGGCACAGTTCGCACCTCCAAAGAGAGAAGATTATCCTATACCCAAAACTGGGGGAGGATGGCACCGAAGTGCATCGAGACAAGTTTACATACACACTCCTTACAAGACAGATAAATCTCTCTACAGGTCAGAATCTTTCCCTTGAAAGGTATCTAGAGGGCACTCTTCCTTCACTTTTGCCATTTCGACCTATACATAGGAATCTTCTTTCATTGGCAGATCCTGTGGAGCTCCAGAGAGATCACTTTGAGTACAACAGACAAACTCTTGTGAGATCAATTCTTCAAAGTGTGATGTTGTAGACCACTATTAGTGGTATTATTAAACCCCATTTCCATTAAAAGATCAGTGGCCATTTATCTTTAGCCAAATCATGCTAACAGCAAGGCAAAACAAGTGTCTTAGAAGTTGCTCTTGGTAATAAGGGTCAGCATAGGAGACGTCCCGGTATTATTATCTTCAACCTCTCTAGAGATGCATTGCATTTTCGAGTTGCGACAAGAGCATCGTCTTCATAGGAACTGTCTGACTGGAATGATGAATCACAGTCATGATCCAATCTCAATAAGTGTTAGTACCTTGAGCTTCTTGGAATGTGAACTTCTTCTAAGCTATCCAATGAGACCTGACATCTGATTTTTTTGGGCTCTGGCTCAGTATCGAGTTTGGCCGTGTAAAAGTTCCTGGCCAATCAGATTTTGAGCCACTTAGGAAGAGGGTACGTTCCTCTAGTACGCTCTCCACTCTTCTAAGTCACAGCAGAGCTAGTTGTGTATGAAACGGCAGTACTGCACATACCGAGTTTGACAATTAATTTCTTATTTGTCTATCAACATGATCTGGGATGTGAATTCGGATTTTTGGGTGCCAATACCTGGATAGGGAGCATTTTAAGGAACAGATCATGTTATAATACTTTTCTTGATAATATTATAGCCTGATGAACCTCGCAGGTCGTACCTTATATTCCGGTATTTCCTGGTGAACCAGAGTCGAAAAAGGACGTGCGTAATTGTTACAAATCTCTTAGATATATGTACATATATACATATACATACACAATTTCATTACTCATAATTGATTCTTTGATTTATGTACATTTATCCACATTACTCATAATGTTCTCCTGTAGACATCTAAGTATATATCTTCATATCTGGAGGCAGATGGGAACCGCATTCTTCTGTGAGACATCTTGCAATGAATTTTTTTGTGTTTTCTGGTTTGTAGAGATGTGGGAGAGAGGTGGAACGTGATGGGCCTGACGGGCCTCCAGATTTTGAGGATAAGTTGCATGAACGAGGCAGATGCTGCCATGGTGATCATAAAAGACACGTATCGAAGGCGGAGAACCCCACACGGTATCCGTTTTCGGTGAGAATGAATGCTACCCCAATTTACTCTTGCGATTACCCTGGACTACAACGTGAGCATGTCAGTGAATATGAAACCCTTACCCCAAGTGCCCAATCCAATAATAGAAATTCCACAGTAACTTTCAAAACATATTGTTCAAGAATGTAAGTTATAATTCTCTCTCGGTACATTTTATAACCCTCTTTGCAGGATATGGACGCGTCCTTTGGTTACTTAGAGGTTAGTGTGATGAGTTTTTCCATGAGAAGTTTCCATGATTATCAAAGAGGATTCTTACTGACGCTTCCAAACCAGCATATCCTGTCCTGTATCTCATACGTGCTCTTTGTTGGATCGCAGTTATATGATCCTCAGTTTGTAGACCATGACCGACATTTGACACCTCCAAGAAAATCAGTAAAGCCATATCCTAAAAGGGTTACAGAGGACGACGTGCGAAATAATCCTCCCTCGGTACACACATATCCATATCTAACAGTTCTGTTTTAAATTTAATTCTCAGGCTGTATTCACCTACATGACGAGCATGGTGCACCACAGGGATGGCAAGGAACCAAGGGATTTTTCTCTCCAGAACCACACGGTCATTCATCGGAGTCTGGCCTGGTTAGTAACTACGTCCTCTCATCTTGATATTCACAACTTGACTCTGGAAATGTTATTGAGCGCTGATTTTCCTTAAGTTCCTCAACTAGTTCCTTTGACATCAAAGATTTGAATGTCATGTGATGCATTCTTCTATAGAATACTATTTTTTAATTTGTATTACCCTTTCCCTCAAACTTCCAGTTTCTTTTACAAGTTTCAATTATTTTTGCCTTTCAATTTGAGGCTTTATGATGTGTGATGCACAAAAACTGTGTAATATCACCCCGTGTCATTCTGTTGCATTGGCATGACCAATTGGCATTTCAAGAATAATGGTTGCATAACAGGATTATTTGAATTTTGGGACAAGTGTTGCAGGCCGCAGCGGACAGGTATTATGCGTTAGTTCGGCCATTGGAGGGCACCCTACTGGCCATGAACACCAACAGAAGCATCAAATCCAGAGTCATGATGTGAGGGTTTTTTGCACGACAATCAATAGAAATGCTATTACTCTTAATGAAATTGTTCCATCATCCAATCACAAATCTTAGAATCTGTTTGATCCATTGTCAAAAGGATGTGAATTTCTGTTCCTTTACAACAAAATACGCTACGGTTCATCAATCCTAACAAAATACTTACCTATGACTACCGGCACCAATGGTCTAGGTCGTCAAATTAAAGAAGCTTGCAGACACATAAAACAATTAATAAAATTTCAAATTTATTGAATATTTTTTTATGATAGAATTCGACGCCATAATTCAGCCTTGCCCTCCACCTCACCTCAGACCCTACCACCAGGTACGCTACTAGACACTTAGGAGAACACCAAAATAAATCTTCAATGAAAAAACATGCAAATTGCAAGTTACAAAATTATTAGTGTCATAAGCTGGATCTCTTCTCAACTACTTCCCCAACAACTGACTACACAACAGACAGAATGAGGACCAGCAGAAAGAACACCTTCTGCAACACCCTTGTTGGGCAAGAAGTGCAAATATATAATCGATTCATGGTATAAGGGCTGGCAACATCAAATTGCTTCTGCAAAAGGGTAGAATTGGCCCAGTCTTTCAGGTATGACATAGTTCTGTCTGATAGTGGGGATTATTTCATCTCATAAGTTTTTTTAATTATGATGTACGAGATGCAAGTAAGTATCAATATCCTATTTCACAGACATAGTTATTCAACCGCTGTCAGTAATGGTAGAACTCACTCATGGGCTTTCAAGAGGTGAACTTGTTTACTTGTGCATTTTCTATATGCATAGGTATCAATCTTTTTTCCATTGGCAGTAGTGGGACCTAACAAAACAGGATCAAGCTCACAATGTGGAGCCTGTGCACATATGGAAAATACACACATACAACTGCTTTCCCTTAGTCAGGTTTACTGCATCATTCAGGATTTTAATGAAGACTGGTCATTTTCATGTCCAGCTTAATCTTGGTTGATCTCGGTTTTGGGAGTAACATGACCTGGTGTCAACTAGGTCAAAGCCTTGTCGCAGATAAGAAGCCTCACTTGTCATTACGACTCCATCTGAGAAACATTGGAATACCTCATTAGAAAGAATAATTCTCTCTGAGATCTGGCTCAGGAGAGTGAATCTTAACCCTTAAGCGTTCCGAAGATGTCTATATTCTGGACGATGAACAGAGGGCTTGCATGCACTCTTTAGTCCAACTTACTTCCATCCTATGTAATACTTGAATGTTGAAAAGACAACCTTCCTTAATGACCAATTTCATGAAATTGCTATAAATGATATTTCTGTACAAAGATACAAGCACAAAAAAAGTGCCAAAATTTGAAAAAGGATCCAGGCGTTTAAGGGTTAATTAAAAAAAATCTGGATGGTATATAGAATGCATTGGCTGATATGAGGTTCATTTTCTGTTCAAAGCACAGAATTTGTTAATAATGTTTTGGGGTGGACAGACCTGTTTGACATACTTGTCCTTCATTTTTAGAGTTGAGGTTGCCAGCCTTGTCCTGTCAACCACCGATTGCTATGGCCACCAGTGCAAAAAGATGGTACCCATGGTGAGGACATGGGGTTAAATTCTTAAAGTAAAGCGACTCTTACAATATAAAAGATGGGACATACACGGTATAAGGTAGAACTACCCATTACCACCATTTACCCAATTCCCCCACCTATAGGTTCCTCCCATTTCCATCACTGGCCCATCTTATTACCATAATCTTACTCATCCATGATCATGATGGCAATGCACTGGGGAGCAGACACATCAGCCCGCACTTCAACAATGGTCTGGTCATGCTTTACCAAGGGTTTACTCACAGTTTTACATTTCAGCTTTGAAAAATCACAAAAAATTCAATTCTTGTCAGAATGTCTTCATTTTTTTTGCAATTGACTTCTCTCAAACAATTCAATCTCTGAAAAATATGAGAGCTTATAAATAGCTTCTCCAAAGTACCTAGCTAGCAAATCTGTATGGTAATGGGTAGTTCTACCTTACATGTCCTGTTGCATCTTTCCACTACCATGAGAGACTATTATCACTTGAGCATGAACAATCAGCCCCACGATGTTTCTTAAGCTCTCGTTTGACAGTTCTCAGAAACCAACAAAGGAACCGAAGTATGAAATAACATTCAATAGCAATCACTCGGAATATTCTTGCATCAAAATTCATCAATTATTTTTGGACGCAGATGTAACAAACTTAGAAGTGAGCTTCAATGGCTTTGGATTCACATGCCGGGTGTAAAAAACTAACTCCTTTGCATAGACTTGATTACAAAAACTTAGAAGTGAACAAGAGTGCTTCAATGGCTTTGCATTCACATGCCAGGTGTCAAAAAACTAACTCCCTTGCATAGACTTGATTACAAAAGGTGCATGACTTTACTTTATACAAGTTGAAAAGTGATTACATCATACATCCAACTAATTGAAGATATGCATCCATCCACCTGCCATCCAAATTCCATCATTTTGTTATATAATGCACTGCATCAAAAGCAAGGATAAATAATTCTTAAAATCCACAAAGTTTAGTTAACTTAATATGTTAATCGCTTGATTTATCACGGGTAGTCAAATGTGGTGCAAAATTATTGTGGGCCATTTGGAAAGTTGAGGAGTACCCCATAGTGGTAGTGTAGAAGTTAATTCATAGCAACATACAAGCGCAAAAAGAGGATTTGAATGTAGAGTCACATATGTAAGCTTCTGGAAACCTAGCGCTCTGAAAGCTTGCCACAAGTTTTGGCCTTTACAATAAGACATACATCATGACATAAAAAAAAGGAGTCAAGACATCTGAGGATTAGTTTGTTGAAAATAAAAAGTCTACAGAAGAAAGAAGAAAATGAGACACTTGGGAGGATGGACCTCGCCAAACATGGCAAGGCAGAATACAGAAGTGCCAAAAACAGTGACACTCATAAAGATGACAAAGCCCGTCAACATTGTGGTTGCCCCCAAAATATCAGCAACCTATTTAAGAAAAAAAAGCAAAAAACCCCATATCAACAGCCTTTTCAACCATCTCTTGAATTGAAACAATGTTACATAAAGGAGGTGTTGTACAACGGTGTAAAATGAAGAAGTGTGTAGGCATCCCACCATTTTGAAAGAAGGCTTGTCACACCTTCTCCCCATTCTCAATCTTCAGAGAATGAGTACGTGGCACTCATAATCAATAAGAGCCGTCAAAAGCTCCCATTGGCTCTACAGTAATCACCTTCACTAGATTTATGCAGTTTAGAAAACTTGTCTAGATTGTGTACCTCTACTTCACTCTTCAATTGGAGCTTTCAAAAGACAGGGTCACATACCAACCAGGGAAGAATGTGGGATCAGGACTGATTTCGAAGGACATCACCAGTCATGATGCCAAAAAATCTGCTCTAAGAAAAAAATGAACTCCGTGTCTCAAATGATCAACTATAGGAAATCTTGCCTCAAACAAATTAAGAGACAGAAAACAAATTGAGCTGCACACTAATTGTCTACATTGATTAGTAACAACTTACAATAACGGCCAGATTCCAAATCCTCAAAAAATTCGTGTAAACTTTGCGACCAACTGGAATTTCAGCTTCTCGAAGCCTCGGCATCTTTGGTGATGGGACGACTTGTCATCACTCTGGATCTACCTCCACAATCAATATACAGAGTAACCAAACCAAAACTAAAGCTGAAGCACATTCATGCCACTCACTTGGTGGTGACTCAGTGATGCACATGTTCAGCTCCATGGGTTGAACCACAAATTAATCAAATTAATCACAACACAAATTCATCGAACTGATCGTACCGCAACTCCATCATAGTGATTACATCAGAAATTCATTACATCGATCAAACCACGAATTCAGCAATCTGATCGCACCACAAATTCATGCAACCAGAGTAAGTAGAATTACGACCTTGGCTTTGGTCAGACGTGGCGAAACGTGTTGCCCTTCGAGGGTGGGAGATCTGAAGCGATTCAGCTTCGAACTTGCCATAAGATCACAAACGCTAAACTTCCCTATAATCTACTCCGGTGCTTGGTTTCATATATCTGTTGGTATTCCAAGAGACATACCCTCCCACCCTTCGCAAACTTTTCCAAAGGATTTCTCTTCACCAAGAAAAAACCAGTTCGGACCGTCAACATGGATCCCTCTTCCCAACAACAGATTCTCCAGATCGCGTGGAACAATTTTACACATGCCTTCTAAATGTGATTCTAGAAGAAACTCTACAGCATGGAAGCGAGTCCGAAGTTGAGCACTATTGAAGAGGTTCGTAGCCATGGCCGAGACGACGAGAATATCCCAGAGCCTTGGACTCACTACTTGGATCGGATCTCAAACAAGGAAGGATACAGGCCTGGGGTGTACTGGACCTCCGGGGAC
Organism: Climacium dendroides; assembly: GCA_950106755.1. NCBI lineage: Eukaryota > Viridiplantae > Streptophyta > Bryopsida > Hypnales > Climaciaceae > Climacium > Climacium dendroides. Next base: position 18,615,810 of record OX467090.1, on the reverse strand, counting down.
CATTACAGTGGCGAGTGGCACGAAAATTTGCGGCATGGTAAGATTGTCCATAACACGCTTGAAAGGAGATACTAAAACCTTGGGACCATCTGCTAATTCGAGGAAGAATCCAGCCATCCAATATGCACTGATATCTTCTTTCTTTGGCACAGAACCTCTTAAATCTTGAGTTCTAGAATGAAAGGATTGGTTCTTAGCCAGCTACTGCAGACAGGTGTAGTCACTGCCAAACACAGTGTAGCTATAGTGAAAAGGGTGGGAAATCAAAACGGCTCCAGAATGCTTCCAAGAAAATCACAAAAATACAAAGTAACGCACCTTGGGCACGAGCTGATGGAATTCATTTCTTCTGCAGGCAGGGGTATGCACACTTACAAGAACGGCAACAGATACGAAGGAGAGTGGAAGGGCGGCAAGAAGGACGGACAGGGCACCTTCTGGATCAAGTCCGGCAAGTACTACATCCGCAAGTACAAGGGGAGCTGGAAAGAGAATCAATACGGAGTAAGTGTGATCTGAACTCCGCATTACAGTCCTGAAAGGACCAGCTTACCAACTGCTAATTAATAGAAGACTAAGGGTATACAAGATGCTCTGTTTCCCTGACATCATTCTTTGGCACAAGTTTTCTCAAATCTTGAGTTCAAGACAGTACTCAGTCAACAGCACAGGCGAGTGTTATTACTCCCAACCATAGTGGAAACAGTCTACACAGCTCTAAAATGTTATTTAAACTCATAGTGGACTAAACCGTCAGACAATCATCAAAATCTCAACTAGTCAATAAACCCTGTGAGGATTGTGTAACAGGGATCCGGGTGTTACTATGGACTCGGAGGAGAGCGGTACAACGGCCAGTGGGAGAGAGGCAAGCGCCACGGAATGGGCAAACAAACCTACCGGGACTGGAATTCCAAGGGAGAGGTCTATCATACATACTACGGAAATTGGGTCAACGGGAAGCGCGAGGGACAAGGGCGCCTCACCATGTGTACGTTTTTCTTCACATTCCTTGACACTAGAAAAACCTCGTCCAGAGGCATTCTAGAAAATCTAGCCAGGGTAAACCCTATTATTTGTAATGCCATTTAACCTAGCTCCTCTGTAAGCCTGTAATCAGAAAATCATAAAATTGTAGTAGAATGCACATTGTACCCTGGGGTACTACTCTGGGTTTTAGGGTTAAGATTGAACACCCTAAACGTGCCACGAATCAAAAACTACTGCAGTCTTAGTGATACAATCTGGGTTCAAAGCAATTTGTTACATAAACCCTGCCAACTGTAACGCGCTAGGTTTTTAAGAACACCTCCGGGGATTGGGTTTCAAGAGCCATTGTCCCATATGGATCGTAACCCCTGCATCACATAGTACTCATTCTTTTGTTTTGCGGAGAGCAGCAAATGGGAATGTCTATCAAGGAGAATGGAAGAATGACTGGAAGGAAGGGATGGGGGTGTTCTACTTCAAGGACAAGCAATCCAAGCATGAAGGTTTATGGCGAGACGACATAGCCGTGTCCGGGGTTTACAGCCGCAACACAGAGCCTGGGCAGCTGGAGATACCCTTCGTCATGGTCCCCAGTTGTCAGGGCTTGCATGAGAAGAGCCTCAAGCTGGCTGCAGCTCGCCCGCTTCCACCTCGCTATGACAGAACCAAGAGACGAATGGACCCTGCACTTTGTACTAGGAAATTCTACGAGGTTCTGTATGGCTCACCTCTTCTAGATACAGGCCGGCCACTTTAAGGAAAGTAGGTTAGACAACGTTTGCTTTCCCAGCACGGTAAACCTGCACATCAGGTTCTCAAATAGGAATTAAAATGATAGGAAAACTAGGGATTTTTTAAAAGAAAGAACTGAGAGGTCTTCAGATACAGTGAGAACCACCATTGGTCTTCAGACAACGGAGTTGAAATGCCAACAAATGTTGTTGCCCATCCACTGAGAAATTGATTACACGAAAAGATGGGATCCACTTACAGTATCCCACGGAATAGCCACTTGCTATGCTGTGGAGTACTCAAGAAAAGGAATGCCAAGTCAACTTTACAACTAATCTACAACTACACGTCAAAAGTCTGCATCATCTGAGGGTTCTACGTCCTCATCCCAGTCCAGCGACATGGTCTGGGTAGCTGAGAGGAGTTCCGTCAGACCCGTCAAATCTTCCAAGTAATTAGGACGGTTCAGAACCTCCAGTACAAAGTCTGAACCTCGTTCCCTGAATTCTCTTACAACCTGCCAACATCACGCAGCATGTGAGCATCCCCATAACATCGTTGGAAACGATGGTTCTATACTAGATTCCCCCACCCACCTAGGGAGGGAAACTGAACATATGGTTGAAGAGAGGTCTTAAACTATGATCGAAGTATCCGTGCTCGTGGTGCCCATTAAAATAAAGAATCTAGCAACGAAGGTAATAGTTGGCTCATGCCATGCAGTAAAAAGAGAGCAAAAGAAAATCAGAGAAGTAGGTTCTTACAGTAGAAGAGCAGGCTGTACACTTGTCAAAAGCATGGCCTGTTACAACCAACTGTGCATAATGAGCAATAAATCCCCTCACTTGATGTGGCATAATCCCCAATGGGTGCTCCGTGTTATCTGTTAAAGAAGTGCCTTGGTCGGCAGGTGCTAATACCCTGCAAACAACATAACAGTATAAGCAATGACATTGCCAAAGACCGTTTGGCAAGAAAGAGTGTTAGACATTGAGCGGGGTAGCAAATAACATCATAAACGTCACACCGTGAAACAAAAGAACATCGCTCCATCACAATTAGAAACATTCTCACACTGATATGGTTACCAGTCACAACATACCCAAGTGGATGATGAAGGAGGGCCACAGCCAGTTCAACGGCGAGGGCAGCAGCAATGGGAGCCAAACCTGGCCTTGTCACCGTACACTGCTGGTCAAGTGTCCTGTTCGCTGTTGACTGAAACAATGAAAGCAATCAATGCTTTTGATACTAAATATTATCCTATACTCCATATATCCAACTAAGAGGATCTTGACTAGACATAGTGGATGAGTTGACCACGAGATATTGAATGCATCGTGCTAAGAAAGCATGCTAAGAAGCGAACACCAGTATAGAGGTGATTTAAACTTACATCTAGCGGAGCAACAACATCATTACAAAAGTAACAGCCCAGCCTGGGTGGACCTTCATCGGAACTGCTCTGAGAGTCAAGCAAAGGGCTGGCACCATGGCGCATGACTAGGTATGTATCAAAGCCTAAAGCAGCGTTTATCGCCACCTGCAGCATAGCATTCATTCAATCAAAGAATTGTCCCAGGAAAGTAAAAGTAAAGTTCACCTTCTCATGCAAGGATTCTGAAATAACAAAGGAGGGTTACCCTATTTCTGTTATGGTTACGTACCTTATTAGCATCTGCACACAGCAGAGTCGGCAGCCATCGGCTTTCACGAGTGTCTGTCAGTAGGAATATCACATCATGTTCATCCACTAGTTCTTTTAGACGCCGGCAATCCTCCAGCACCCCCGCAACTTCATTGCTGCTGACGGGGTGACCTGGCATGGGTATTGACATCTGCACTCCAGCAGCGTTCTGAAGGCAGCAACAATTTGAATTAAACAGAAATTTCCGTACAGGGACAAAGAAAGCTCCTAGATAAACGTGAGTACACCAATGCCAATTCTAAAGAAGCATCGAAAGCCATAAATGTCTTGGTGCTGATATTCCGAGGACTAAGCTCTCATGACTGGGCACGTGTAAAGCCCTCCAGAAACCCTGAATGGGATAATCCTAGACTATAGCAGCCCATTCACATGCTGAATAATGTCTTCAGGTAGAAAGGAGCTTCTTAAACAGCTGACAGACCTCATGAATTTCGAAACCTTGGAAACATTAAAGATTGGTAGGAGTAGTAAACCATCATACTTCTTCTATCCACTAGCTGAACCCCAACCCCACCCAAAGGTATCCCAGAAACTCTAGTCGCATTAAACCCTGGCATTTGTAACACATTTAAGGTAGGTTTTAACATAAGCCCTGTTAATTGCAACGTAGTTAGGTTCTCTGACATAACTCTGGAGGTGAGCTCTCTACTAGTACTAGTGCTCTATAGAAAATACATACACGAAAAAAAATACGAATCTTCTAATATGCTCACAATGTTGTAAGCAACTACAGACCCATGAAAACACAAGCACAACAAGGAGAGGGTCTGATCAACTACCACACCAGGGAAGATTCGCTTCAGATTCTCAGCAGCAGCTTCAGCCTTTAGCTTTCCGTTGTTCAGGCTATCCTCATGGGTGAAGAGTGACTGCCTGAGAGGATTCGACAGCGCGACTCTTCCATAATCCAGCAACGTAATATGCCGCACACCCCATGCCTTCATCAACGTTCACGAAAGCCGTGAGACCAAATCATGTGCTTGTCGATAAAGAAACAGTTCTACCAAAGACAGAAGAAGTCATCTGCTCAGTCAAACATTCTCGTGACAGGTCACTTCAATGAGCATGCAATACTAACCATCAGTGTACGTGCCACTTGACAGCCAAGAGTGCCAGCCCCTAATAGCAGGCACTTCGTAGACGCCATGAGAGACAAATCAAGAGATGGCAGCAGCCGCCATCTCATCAACTTCAGGTTCAAATCCGCTGCAGACTCAGCCAACCTGCCAATAAATTGAGCGAACAAGTACAGGTTAGAGTATTACCCCTGGCTATATTAACACATTTCTCAAATGATAACGTAATCACACAAGTCCCACCTCAGTCACGAAGAAAAAAGGTAAGGCAGCAAGACGTAAAACTACACGAGGGAGAGGACACATACTTGATCGGATCCATGGATTGACCAAGATCAACAAACTTCGAGCCTTTGCCGCCCCTAGAATTGAGCTCCCACCCAACTGGATCCTTCCACTCTGCAAGGAATAACGAATCAGCACAAAACTTATTATATTGTAATTTAAACACCAGTCCAGTATATAATTTGATTCAGTTACATCTTACAGTTTGAAATTTGAAATTTTGGAGAACTACGAGAGTAATCATGACTCACAACTATAACTATTTCTACTGTATTGGCAGCGCATGGTTTAGGGGAGAAACGCCCGGCAGCCCTATACCGGATCTACAGTCTGTACATATTTACTGCCCAATTATCAGGAGCTTTTATGGAACCCAAACTGCCGTTCTAACAACATGCTGTGATACCGATATCAAATCCATAGGCGAAATCTGAAATGCTGTGGTTGAGCCACAAACCTGGAGTAGCAGGCAGGATGATGTCAAGGACTGGAGAATGCTCGAGATCTAATTGACCACTTCGGTTCTCTCTATGACACAGAACTTGCAACCGTGTGACACCCCATCTGACGCTTGCCAAAGCAAGGAGGTTCCGAAGCGGCCAACCAGGATTCGCCGGAAGATTCGATGGATCATAAAACGCTAAAATGACCTGTAGCACGAGTAGTTTATTCAGGCATTACTTTGACCAGATCGTATTTGCAATTTCGAATGTGGAAGGTTATCATCTTTCAGACACACCTCAACACCATCTGACAATAAACTCAAACAGACGCTACATACAAACCAGAATACTGTTTAAAACAGTTACTAATAACAGATAAATAATTGGCAAAAACGTTTGCTAGCAATGTTGGACAAGCATAATTTGCGAACAGACTTCAGCGTCCTCACCTTTCCGCCATCTTGTTGAGCAGCGTCCCATTCCTTTAAGGGTTGTGCCTTTACTTTAGCATCAGGTGTGATATTCAGCAAGAAGGAGGTAAGGCCTGCAGAATTGGACAGAAAGTTACACAACAAGTCCCAATCATTAATCAATAGAGCTGATATTAAAAAAACTACATAAGCCACAAAAGAAACGCCATCTCTAATTACTTGACCAATCCCTGAAACAAAATTTTGCACAAAATCAATAATGCAAAGTCCCTAATCATAGATCTAAAGGGGGATTCTTAGCATTCTCAAAATGCTAAAGCATCTCCAGAACTAACAGGATCATGCACCAGAATTAAACACAGAGAATAACGAAAAAGAGGATCAAAAGATGGGACATACTTGCACCAGATGGCAAGGCTCGCCACTCGGTGCATGCCGCCAACACTCCTGCAGCCTGACAAGCAAGTGAGTGAATGACTAACGTTCAAGTGCAACACTAATCTGACCAAATAGTGCACTGGAGTGGACCATTAAGAGGAATGTCGGTAGAATTCTATGATAGCAGCCGACATTTCAGCATGAAAATGACAATACACGACAAAGTCTCCCAAAGAAAATTAATATTGAAAACGAATCAGAAAAGAGGAACCAGATATGGTTTGCAAATATCATGTTTGAAGATTAGTCCAGGCAGATGAGTCACCTCATCTTTAGTAAAGAAGTCACAGGCAGCTCGACAAGACGCAGCAGTGGCCTGCGGCGACATTCTCAATCCTGGAAAAGCAAACCTGTAAGTGAAAGTCCACTTCTTCAGATCAGCGTATGAAACAACGAGGAACCTGCTCAGCAGGCTGGTGTCTTCCTCTGCCCTTCCAGATTTAATATCCTCCCATATCTGTAACATCATGAAAGACAGTATCAAAGACATTATCTCAAACCCCAACCCCATATCGTAGACAGAAAGATACCAAATAAGAAAAGAGCATATTAAGCGTAATTTCATATCAAGCGGTTTTTGCACAAAAATAATCATTGCGAAAGCAGGTGGACAACCGTCTACCCCATCTAGCTTCAAATACCACGATAGAAGCACAGTGGATGCAATATTGCAGGGTTTACAGGTGAAAAGTGCATACGGATTAGTGCACTTTTAGCTAATACAGCACGACTTTGTATCATTTTTGTGATCACAAATTCACATGACAGTACCTTGTCGGCTGTGTCTCTCAATAGCGAGGGCTTGTCCAGGGCATTGTAAGTCTCCACAGTGTTGGTGTTGTGCAAAGTTCCGGGTACTGGGAGGCGGTTTCGGTTGTACGGAACTTGGGAGGGTCCATTGCCGACACCCGGATCAGGTGGTAATGATTCCATCATCAGCTGCAAGTACGACGGGGCATGCGGCTGGTTGCATGGTGCGAAAAACCCTGGCAATCAATCAATTCACTCAATTCATGAGTTTAAAAGCTAAAAACGAAAAATCCACTCACACTTCCATCGTTAAGATGGTACATCCCGCAGACACAGACGCAAAAGGAATACGGTTGACAACCCAATTCCACTCAGCTCCTTTAGAGATACATCTATCATTTCACTCAATGTCATTCAAGTAGCAATCATCAACCTTGGTTTCCGAGAACGGCAAGTAATTCCAGATTCGAGTTTTTTGGGCTAACTACTTTTTGCGTTTTTACCCTACTCCTGTTAACATCCTGTGTTCATGAGCGATCACCTCTCAGGTCTAATTGAGAAACGTTGAAAAAAATTTAAGTTGTTTGGTAGGTCAGAATAAGCGAAGTCTGAAGCATAGTTTTGGGAAGTCACCTTAGTGACTTTAAAAATTCTATACAACTCCAAAAAGTTCAAAACGACTAGTACTGACTTCAATTTCCTCTTGGCAAAAACACAAAAGATTCAAAATTCCTTTGTCAGCCTGTGCACATAAGTCAAATCCGTATTCGCAAGGCTCTTAAATCACACAGCAGCAACATGTCTTTCGGGAAAGATAAATCTCAATTTCATGATTCTGAGAGCTCAGAACAGAAAATCCACTCACAATTCTATCATCAATCTTGCACAGTCAAAGCCATAAATCAGGTCACCAAAGGAATAAATCACACAAAAGAGCAGAGAAAGAAATTTTCTACCAGAGATGGCGACAGGTTCCTCAGTGAGTTTCTGCGTATCAAGCTTGAAATCCGCCAGGCGGTGCCAGAAGCTCACATCGGCAGATCCCCCCCACGCCACGAACTTGAACGGCATGGGCTCCTCCGTTGCTCCTTCATGAGTACTCGATGCATCCCCCTCTGTCGGTGGCGCAGCAGTAATCCCCATCACTTAATCCAAATCGACCTCAACCAATAAATAAATAAATCCAAACCGATCTCTATCGATCAATCAATCCTCAAAAATTCACTCACACCCCAAAACCCTAAAATCTGGAATCCCAAGATCGGTTCCCCTCAAAAACGCTCTCAAAACCGCCAATTCGATCCGCGAATGCTTCCAGAAAAGAGAAGAGATAGCTCTCCGTTACGCAAGCGGTGAAGTGGAAGCGACGGCAAGTGCAGCATTCAAGTCACCGCTCTATAAAAAGTTACGACATCGGAGATCGCTCATGAGATCATGTGAGAAGATGATTCTCTTGCAATGCAAGATTCGAAGGAATCAATTGGCCGCGATCAATGGAAACTGGAAATTCTGACGGGGGAGCAACGGAATAGATATTGCGGAGAAAGTATCGAAGCGTGTCCCGCCATAGCTGAAGCTTCGGAAATCTGTCCTACAATACTGTATCTATGTCCGATGAAGCCGAACAACCGGTAGTTACCGGTGATTGTAAAAGATGACCGACGCCTGTCAGTTTTTCATTCACGTACAAACTTTGCATAATAATATAATATTGTAGTGTTAGCAAATTCGACCATCCAAATTATTTTATTGGATTTTTGACAAACTTTTACCTCATTTGGGCATCAGTTACATTAATGTTACGAAAAACTGGATAAAAAAATGGATGACATTGTCAAATCCTACTCAATAAATATTAGATTTACTAATGTAGTATTTGGATGAAAGTGATTAATAGTAGAATTTTAGAGGATGAACTTAGAAATGTAGGTGATTCTATCCATTTCATCTTTACTTGTATACATTGTCAACTTGAAGTCATCCTACAAATTAAAATTAAAATTAAATTAATTCATTTGTGTTTTGATTGATGATTGCAACTACTATTTGGAATTGTTTAATCGGTCCCAAATAGCAATTGGAATCCAAATGTCATTAATTTGTAACATCACAAAATACAATAGGAAGATCGTTTTTTGACAAAAAATTAAGGCCAACATGAAGATCATTTTGGGACAGAGGAAATAATAATTTTCCTAAAATTTGGACATATAATTTAAAATTATTTTATACCACTTTGCCTTGCAATTCACTATATTCATTTTCAATGAAAAATGGAGGTTGGCTTTAAAAACATCCTTTGTTGCTATGAAGTTAAAATATTTTACAAACTCTTCTATTTCACTATTGGAGGTAAAAATGAAATAGGGGATGTGAAATGAGTATGCACTTAAGTGTATGCCCTCACTCTTTGTAGCCACACTTAATAGTTGGAGGTTAAAAAAGGAGATGGGACTTTAGAGCTACATTTTTGCCTTAAGATGGCAAGAACATGTATACTTTAGCCATTTAAAACTTAAAGTCCCATTGTCCACTTAGAGAACAAAATGGATTTTTAGTAAGCTTCTTTAGGCCTAATATTCATTAAAAAAATTTGAAACTTTTTATGAAGATAGGAAAACTTAGTAAAGCCCTTGGGACTTTAGGAGATTAAGGTTGATGAACTATTTCACAATATGCTACCTCAAAACTATAAAGGACTGACATTATGACACCATAGGACACATGATCACAAGTTTCTTCATTATTCCATGCCCCTTTGAAAGAACACTTTTGAATTACCTTTGTAACCCTATACTAAAGAGTCCCAAAGAATCCAAAAGGACGAGAATAGTCTTCCCAAGGGACAACAATGAGATACTGAAACTATATGTTTTTGCTTTGACCACCTGTAATGTTTTCTTCTTTTCTTACTGAAAAAATGAGCTTGACTACAATACGTTTGAAAATTTCTCTCAATTCAAAAAAAAATTGAACCCAATCTCTCTGGTCTGAATATGTGTAGTGACCAAAGGGAACACAAAGGACATTAGGACCTTAACCCTTTAATGAATGGGAAGCCCAAATTGGGCGTCACATTTTTTAAGCAATTTTGAAAAATTTATATGATTTTTTAAATTTTAGTTTAATAATTATTTACTTAAACCAAAACATGCAATGTTCTTCATTCAAGATAATGATATAATGAAATTTTGCTGAGAAGCTTAGATCTCGATTGATAATCGGTGTAAAAAAATTGGATATAACTTGTAGAAATTGAATATGAATGAAGTTCAATTGATTATGAGCAAATCAGAATCAAGTAATTGGAAAAATTACATTCCACTGTCTATAAGGTTCTACTTCCATGGTTACTTTGGCTTTTGCAACTAAATCACATACAAACTTTGATAAAAATCATTTGTTTTATATTAGATGAAGAAAGAATCTAACTCCTAATAGTCTTGAGCATCAACCATAGAGGGATATTGAAAAATAAAAGTCTTAATCTTTTCTCATACTTCCTCCACCCCGAAATAAACCTAAGGTTTTGTAGAAATTGCTAGATTAATGTGTGAGTAGTTCCTATTTTCAAAGGATTAGGTAGTTACTGTAGCTTCTACTAAACCCTACTAGGCATGAAAAAATGGAAGTGACACATGTTAAAAATACACAACAAAATCAACAATTTTTGCCATTTTTGGAACTACTTTAGTGGTATTCTTTTTAATCATTCTCTAAGCAATGTTGGTGCAGTGATGTCTATAGACGTCCTCTACATTCAATTCCAACAATGTCCTATGATTCAAGTCCAATAAATTCTCAATAAGATAAAAATTAGTATCAATTTTTGTATAGTTGTAGGTTGAATTCTTCACCTTTGGTTGGTTAGAGGTTGCATTTCAATTTTCTTTGTAGAGATCAAATCATTGTATAGTGTTTGGAGTATGGTATCTACAGATTCTTTTGCTTCAAGGTGTTCAAACTAGCTTTAGTTGTTGTCCATCAATTTCAAATTTAATATGGGACGAGTATATTTGGAAACCCTGGATTTATTTTGGAATAAAAGAAGTATTATAGAACAAATAATTTTCATCTAGTTTTATATGTGTTATTCATTATTGCTATATCCACATCATCAAGTTTAGTACAAGTCAAAATGATTGTTTTTCATTTTACACAAGGTTGTTTATAATGAAAAAGGTATATATATGCACTGCATTTCAATACTTTAAATTTTCCTCATTAAAATTTGATTTTAGCATTCACATTTGTTTCTTTTGTTTTTGAGCAAAACAAACTAAATGAAGCCTCTAAAATCTAAATTCTACTCTACTTGAAAATTTTGAAAACATTGTCAAAATGAGCATTTTATCAAAGTTCTAAATCAAGGATCTATAATCAAATTTCTAAATGTAGAATGACATATATATTATGATATACTTGTATTATTATGCAATTTATAGTCTTTTTAAGCATATTATGTATTGGATATAAATTTTCATCAATTTTCTTCAAAAATTCAAAGTAGTATGAAATGTCACAAAAAAATCTAAATTTTTTAAAAGAATATATTAGAAATGTGATTTAATCTCTAAATTATAAATCAAACGATCTCACTCATAAATAGTGGTAGGATGGAAAATATGAAGAAGAGAATTTTGAAGTTTGATTACACATTAAGAAAAATTCAGGCCTGAAAGATGCTACAAGGTTTGCACCCCCACAGTGGAATTACAGATTTTTTGAAATCAAATTTGATGTGCTCATGTGCCACTAGTAGTGCCACATCAGCACCACATGAGATTACTTTTTAAAATATTTTTAAATTTTTTCTATACTTGCACCGCCAAGGTGCCAAAAATTAGAAAGTGGTGGCTTTTTTAAGCTTGAAAATTTTCCTAATGACAATCATCAACTCCATCATCTAAAGGTTATCAAAATGAATTTATTTAGTGTGCTAAAATTGGGTGTGAAAAAGTGCTACTTGCATTCCACAACAAGAGGAAATTTCCCCCTTCCACCATGTATATTTGGCAATAAAAATATAAACACAAGTTTGAAGTAGTTGATTTTATAGTTTATGACCTCTTCAAATAGGGGGCTTGATTCTAAAGATGAATTCAAATTTCTCAACTTTTTTTATTCACAACAAATAATAAGTTCTTAAGTTTTCCCTCAGTAAAAAATTTGAACAAAGCTCCAAACTTTTCCTTCTCTTATGAACATTTGTAACACTTCTAAAAGATATTTAAAATTGCCTTCAAAGCATCTATTAACACAAGGATATATATTGGAGGTTTCAATGTATGAAAACTAAACCTTATTGAGAAATAGGGTAGGAGTATTTTTAGAGCTCTCTCCAATCTAAGTTCACGAATTCATAACTAATTTAAGAAGAGTTTGAAATATATGAAGTAAAGTAGATTAGATTCATTTTGTATATCTTATAATGCTTAACTCTTAAACAACATTTGATGGCCTTGTGGACAATTAAGGGGCAATGAAAAATCTTCTTAAAGAGGGGCACAATTTTTGCCTTTGCCCAAGGTTTGTGTGGTCACGGCATACAAAATTGATCAATGAACAATACTTTGACTTTGGGGCCTAAAAGTAGTGCTTCACAAGCATTATTTACTATTGAAGTGGATGCAAGTAAGGTTGAAACATTTTACAAAAAATCCTAAAGGCCACTTCTTGTCAAAGATTTACTTAACCAAGCTTGAAGAGTTGAGTCTATTAATTTAGAGTTAAAAGACAGAGCAAGCTTGAGGGATATTTTGAAAAATCAAACCTGAATTTCACATAGTTCTTCATTTTAAATGTCTTTAAGCTTGACTAAAAAATGTAGCTCCAACAATCTATTTTTTATTCCATATTAATTTTTTCAAAATTGTCAAATTTTTTATTTTTGTAACACTTTGAAGGTAGCATCTTAAAAGCCTAAAATATGCCATTTTTGAACTTTTCTTATCAAATTTCTCTTAGTGTGAGCTTAATGAGTACACCAATTACACAATTATAATTTTTATCATTAGTGCTTCCATTTTTGCTAAAAACTTTCATATTCACTAAAGCATTTTGGTAATTACTATGATTTTTATGAAGAAGCTATTTTTTAGAAACATATGAACTTCATTTCAATATTTGAATAATGACAAAATGAAGTTAGATTTTGGAGATATATTACTACATGAGAAAAATATCAAATTTTTGAAAATTAATATATAAAACTAATAATATTTGACCAAGCATAGAACATAAGATATCCTTTCTTGGTTAAGGAAATTATATTAAAATGATTTCCAATGTGTGTAACTACTTTGAAAATCAAAATGAGCCCATAGAACTCATAATGAACCCCATTCTCTTGTAAAGATACCACTTGTTTTTTGTCATGTTGACTTGTCTTCTTGAGGGCAAAACTTATTGCCCATAAGTCTAGATTAACCCTTGAAGGATGTCACACCATGACCAACTAAAGGCAATCACCAAAATGTTCAAATTATTGAACCAATAGGTACATTATTGTTTTTACAATTATTAGTGAAGTCATCCATTGGAATCTTTTGGTTTTCAATGTCCATTAAGGATCAAGAAACAAGGAAAAAAATCGGAGAAATGATCCTTTGACTATTTGGGGTATCGTACTACTTATGGAATATTTAAAATGTTTGCATAAAAATCATTGGTTTTTGACTCTTTGAGTGATTTGAAAACAGTAATTCTTAAAGGTAATAACAACAAATGTAGTTTGAAGTTTGAATAAGGATTTAAATATTGTTCTTATTATTGAACTCTAAAAGCTTTTGTTTGATATTGTTGCTTGTCAATAGGAGACTATTGATTTTTTTACAATGCATTTTGTAGACTTTGTATAAATAAATTATGAATTTTCAATGTGTTGAAAAGAGGTATATCAAAAATAGGGGCTCATGTATGGAGTTGGTACATTTTAGGCAAGAATCTAGATGGGACGGTTTTGCAAACATGTTACAATTAGGTGTTGTCACCTTAGCTGTTTATTAATGACTATGAAGTCATCTTAATTGCAAAATGAGAATTATAAGCAAAATAATAGCAAAATGTTTAGAAGATGATTAACCCCTAAAACACCAAATAGCATTTTTTGGCAACATAGAATTTTTGGTCATCCATATATAAATGGAATTTCCAATTTTTTTCCTTTGAAATTTTCATATAACATGTAGTCAAGGAGTAGCTTTAAGGTGCAACAACTTTCGTAATTTTTGACTACATAGTTAAGAAGTTATTGTTTGATATTTATTTGTTTTTGGAATACAAGTAGGTAAAAAAATTATTTCTTAAGAAATAAAAAATTGGATGATTTGGTTTTTAATTATGAGGAATTTCAATGTGCAAGTGGTTATGGAATCTCTACTCTATAAGAAATTTTGAGGTCCTTTATTTAACTCATTTTTTCTAGAATTTAAAAAAAAATGAGATCATATAATGTAGATTGTTTATTACAACATTATAACCATTAGAATTGGTATTATTCAATGCCATACCTAAATTTTTAACAATTTAATATTGTAAATCATTCTCTACTTCTTTTTATTGACTATTTTTTCAAGCATGAATATGAATTTTTTTGTTGAAATTTTTTATATGTATTCCCAACTTATTTCTTCAACATATTATAGAGAATTGCAAGTTGTGGGATCTACATATTTTTGGTAAGAAGTTTGAAAGATGGAATCAAACTATTTATGAAGAATTTAAAATACATTTTTTTGAAATTCAACCAATCATTATGATCTTTCAATTGATAAGGTTTCTTGTTTTAAAATTTTAGGAGGGCGTACTATAACAAGTTAAGTAAAGGATCCTACAATTGAATTTGTTAAAAAATAAATAGAGATAAAGATTTTAGCCTTGCTTTAGAGACCAATATTTTGCAGCAATTTTGGGTCTCTAAACGTGAAAGAACTTTAGGAGTTAACAAAGCAAATTACTAGGAAAGCAAAGCAAAGAGCCCTAATTGTCTAATTTTTTGAGTGATGTCCACTACACTTTGAAGGAGAGCTCGAAAGGGATTGGATTGCGTGAAACTTATAGTAAGGTAGGAGGTTCTAAAAATGCACATGTTCTAAAATTGCTCACCTTCTCAAATGTAAACTATTTGTAAACTATTTGTACGTTTTTTTCATAACCTTCAACAATGTAGAAACAAAATGTACATTTGAGGAGCTGGGCGATTTTAGAGCCCTATACCATTTCAACTTCAAAATTCCATAATTAATTCCACAAAGCTCCAAAAAATATGAAACAACTTGGGTTAGATGCAAATCCCACTTATTTCTCAAGGAAAATTTGCTGAAAAATATTTCATTTCAAGAAGTTTCACCTCCCCAAAATTAAGTTTCAGCTCTTAAATGGGCGAATTATTTTATGAACCTCCTTCCTTCCTCTGATCACTGAACTTCCGGATTCCAGTCTCTCCAGACTAGGCCAGGCCGACATGACTTTTCCTTGCAAATCGGGTTCCAGTGCAGAAAAAGTAAAATCTGAAAAAAAGTTGAAAATGTCTGTCTATCCACAGAATTAGAAAAAGAAAAATCTGAAAAAAGTGAAAGAGTCTGTCTGTTAGAAAAAGTAAAATCTGAAAAAAAAAATGAAAAAGTATTGTGGTGGAGCTGCCAGAATTGGAACCAGGACCTTGTCCCCGAAGGAACGAATTTCAAGGGAGAAAGTTTAGGTTGCTGGAAGAGAGATAATCCTTGGATGCTTGAGATGTTAGATGATTTCTAGGGGTCCGGGAGGGCCGTTTCATGCCCGTTCTTGATGCTAGTCCCCTCGATTGGCAAATGGTTGTTTCCAAAAAGAAATTTTAAAAAAAATTATTTTTTTTCAGACGTGGCAATCTCTCGACCACATCAACGAGCTGCCACAACCCTCTGCAGGGTAGTTCTTGCAGTTTGGGAACTGTTGGGAACTTACAGTCCTCCAAAGGGGTGAAAACTCATCTAATGTTATAATCCCAATTGGCATGGTGGAGGTAACTAGAGTTTGTGTTGGTTGTCATCAATTAGACAAATCATGTCCTCTTCTTGTTCACAGTACCTTGTTAGATGTATTGCAATATTATTTTCACTATACTTTGGAAGTTCCTTCGTTGGGGGACTTCCCCCAACACAAATCAACAATGTTATAAGGGTTTTATATAGATTTATATAAATGACAATCAACAATCCACTCCATTAATTAAAAAATGCATTACTATGGTATGCATTAGGTAATCGGTTTTGGAGGATCAATTATTGATTGAGAACTGTGTGTCTATGGATCTTCTAAGTAGGTGAGTCCAGTAGGGCGAGCCAACTCAATAGATTGAGTTCCTATTCAATGACTGGTCTACCAAAAGGATTACCAAACATAAGGTAGAACTATCTAATACCACCATCCATCCAATTCTACCACCTATTGGTTCCTCTTAATTTGGTCAGTGGCTCATTTATTATCACTATCTTTACAACCCAGTATCATGATGGCAATGCATTTGGGGGGCAGATACATCAACCCATGCTTTAACAAGGGTCTACTCACAATTTAATAGTTTTGCTTTGAAAAATCACAAAAAATTCACTTCTTGTTAGAATGTCTTCATTCTTTTTGCAATTGACTGCTCTCAAACTTTTTAATCTCTATAAAATATAGGAGTTAACAAATAGATTCTCCAAAGTATCTAGTAGATGGCAAATATATGTGGTAATGGACAATTCTACCTTAACTAATTTTTCTCTTAACGAGGCATTTAGCCACCTATTGTCCTAATAACTAATGAGTTTGTTTTCTATTTCTCCAATTCTAATGTGGTCACGATTGGTTGAACTTTATTCATATTTGACTATTGGCTATGTGAATTTATAGAGTTTCTTGGAATTGGAGTAAAGTTTATTTTTGTTGGTGGTAGAGAACCATGTCGGATTGCTGTAGTAATATAGCTTATCAAGTTATTTTCCCATATGTATTGTGTTGATCCACTACAAGTTACGCGCTAAATAAAGTGCTTAGAATTTCAAGAGGGAGGTTAGATTGGAAAGTATTGGTGGAAGTAGTGAGAGGGATCTTGTGGTTTGAAGGTTTGAAGTTCTTATGCTTCTGTTAGTTTTGGATTGTAGTTTTGATTTTGATAGGGGAAAAATTTGGCAAGTGAATTATAAAGTACATTGTTCCTTTTAAGATGGCATTTGTCATGCATGTTCCTTGACATCACTACTAGAAAACAAGGCCCAATTCAACAATGTATAGTTGATTTCGACATCTTAATATGGACATTTTTAGCATAGCTGTTTTGATTCAGACATTTTTATGTTGATTGAAACATCTTGATTCATGTCCTATTTTCTACTAGTGCATTAAGTTCTTTGTTTCCATATTGTCAAAATTGTTGTCAATCAATTGATTCTTGGAGAAGGCCTACTTCTGTGAATTTTCATCTTTTCATCTTTTAGACAAAGTGAAGAGTGAATTTGATTCTTTTGTTTTGAATTGGAGTGAAGGCTTGGATAATTTTGTCAAGTTCTTGGAATTCAAAAGTTAGAGTAATTGCAAAAGTAGAACCTTATAGAACCCAATGGAATGTAATTTTTCTAATTACCCAATTCCAATTTGGTCATAATTGGTTGAACTTGATTCATATTTGATTTCCAAATGTATCAATGAAGAATCAAGCTTCTCAAGACAAATGAGAAGCTGCCATGTTGGCAAGGCAAAAGGCAAAACTGGTTATGTATATCAATTGTGGTCTCTTTGGTCACTACTCACATGGTTGTGCTCTTTGTATTGTTCAAGGGCCTCTATAAAAGGGGTGCACGGACTTTGGATATACGTATGAAAATTATAGATTTTTTGAGTTATTTTTAAATCTTAAAATTATCCTACATTATAGAAAATTGGGCCAACAACGCAAACACAAGGCATACTAAGCTTAAGGTATGTTCTCAATTGGTTTTAACCCCTAAAGCACTAAATTGTATTTTTTTGGCAACATAGCGATTTTGGATAGCTTACTACAAACAAAAATTTTAATTTTTTTGGGCTCAAATTTTTACACAAAATTTTCTAGAGGAGTAGCTTCAAGGCCCAACAATTTTCATAACTTTTGACTACATGGTTAAAAAGTTATTGCATGATATGTCATTTTCATTGCTTGGCAGGTAGCCCAAACAACTCAAAAAAACCTTTCTAAAAAATCACTTTTCAAATAAATAAAATATTTGAAATTGGTTCTCTATATTTATATATACGTGGGAAGCTTTGAATCATTCTATTTTTTATTAATGAGATGAAAGTTAGGAGGAGTTTTAGTTCATGATAGTAGTTATAGTTTACATACCTACCCATAAACTAAAACTCCTAACTTTCATCTCGTTAATCAAAATGGAATGATTCAAAGCTTCCCACTTATATATAAATATAGAGAACCACTTTCAAGTTTTTATTTTTTTGAAAAGTGATTTTTAAAGAAGATTTTTTGACTTGTCCAAGTTGCCTACCCAGCAATGAAAATGACATATTGCAAAATAACTTCTTAACCATGTAGTCAAAAGTTATGAAAATTGTCAGGCCTTGAAGCTACTCCCTAGGTATATGTTGTTTGAAAATCTCAGCATGAAAGAATAAAAATTTTGTTCGTAGTGAACTGCCCAGCCCAGAATAGCTATGTTGCCCAAAAAAACACAATTTTTACCTTTAGGGGTTAAAAAGCGTTAAAAAGCGTTGTTACTAAGGATTTCAGGAATGAATTTAGACCTACTTCTGGACAAGATTCACATTGCAAACATCACACCCCTACCACCAAGTGTGAACATACCCTCGTACCCTTAGTTAGTGAATGTTGGAATCCGGGGTGCAGTGATCCTAGAATGGGTTCAGGGTAATTAGTTGAATGTTCATTTTTGGAAGATTTTTTTTTTAATTTACCCTGAAGGCATGAAGAAATTAAGTAGAAACCGAGCGAAATTTAGCTGAAATTTAGCCAGTTTTGGGATCACTGCCGGGGTCCTACCTGTTCCAAGTCCACAGATTGAATTGAAAAAGTAAAACCTGAACCAAAAAGAAAAAAAGTGAAAGAAAAAGTGAAAAATGTTTACTGTGGTGGAGCTGCCAGGAGTGGAACCTCGTTCCCAAAGGATCTGATTTCATTCTTGAAAGTTTAGCTCTGGGAGCGCTCTGGAAGTCGAAGGTCTAACCCTTAACCCCTAAATGCCCAAGCCTTTTCAAGTGTGTTTTGACTATGAAAAAAGAGCATGGGCTTATAGTTAACCCCAATGAAGCAAATTGTTTTTTTTTCAAAATCTAACTATATAGATGTTTAAAGAGCTTGCTTATTAGTATGTTCACCAATTTTGAGTGAAAAATTGCATAGGAGTTGTGAGATTACAACAAGAGAAATGTTTATTTTTTAATTTTAGTATGCTATCCCTCCCCACAATGTTTCAAAAATTTGCACATAGATTTATTTTGGAATTGGAGGTGACATGAACAACTACAAATTGTGTTAGCACACTAAAATGCACTTTCAAAAAACTTAATTTCACATGAAAACCTATCAAATTCCCTGCACAATCCACCTTGCAATTGTTGAAATGTAATTTTTTTTATAAGTATGAATTGCAAATAACTCCAAATCAACACTTGCATGTTTAAATTTTCAATAGTGGAAATCATGAAAACACTAAGCTCTTTCCATTGGGACCATTTTCAAATCAAATGGATAAATACAATTTTTTAGATCTCAAGTCAAGTGAAATTGGCAAAGTTGGGATAATGAAGTAAAATTAGCAAGCTTTACTCTACCACTAATGGACAAACATGGCTTTAAGGACCTCTCAAAAATCAAATGTTCAACTTTTTCAGTGAAAAATGAAAGTTTTCAATAGATAACCCTAAAAACTGCCCCCCCCCCCCCAATTTTTATAACGGTCATATGAATTTAACTGCCCATCCCAAAATGAGCCTGAAATTTCTGATCGACCATATATGGTCGATTAGGCAGTTAGGGGTTAAAGGATTTTGAGTATGTTTTCATCGAAAATGCTCAAAAATTGCCATCTCTAGTACAAGTACCAAATTTTTGAAAAAAAAGCATTTTAGGACACATATAATCGTAGTATCTTGTATTACTTTGGTTTGAGAAGATGTGGAAGAAATTTCAGAAATTTTCACTGTGTGAATTGCAAGATATTAGTGTTTGAAGTAACAAAAATCTTTTTTTTGTCCCTGCAAAAAATCGGGCAGCTGCACTTCACAATGTTCAGATCATTATGAACAAAGGTCCAAAATGGTGGTTACTCTTCGGATTCATTCTTCAAGGAAAGTTGGCTACATGCTTGAAAATTTTCGGAATTGTAAAATATATAGGGAAAAAATAGAAAGTAGAAAATGATTCAAAATACTAAATTGTTAACAATTTATTTATGAAATTGAAAAATGTCAATTCCAATGGTTGTAATGTTGTGATAAACCATTTATACCTTATTTATTTATTTCCAAAAATACTAAAAATTGAGTCAAATAAAGGACTTCGAAGTTTAATTTAGAGTAGATATTCCATAACTACCTTCAAACTACTTACAACTAAAACTCCTCATAACTTTCATCTCATTAATCAAAATGGAATGATTCAAAGATTTCCATCTATATATAAATCTAGAGAACTAA
Source organism: Climacium dendroides (assembly GCA_950106755.1). Taxonomy (NCBI): domain Eukaryota; kingdom Viridiplantae; phylum Streptophyta; class Bryopsida; order Hypnales; family Climaciaceae; genus Climacium; species Climacium dendroides. Next base: position 18,595,289 of record OX467090.1, on the reverse strand, counting down.
TTTCAAATTTTTATTTTTCTTAAAAGTGATTTTCAAAGTAGTTTTTTTGTTGCCCAAACTACCCACCAAATGTTGAAAATTACATATTATACAATAACTTTTTAACAATGTTGTCAAAAGTTATGAAATTTTTTTGACCTTAAAGCTACTCCTTGAGTACATGCTGTGTAAAAATTTTCAATTCAAAAAAATAAAAATTCTATTTGTAGTGAGTTGCACAAAATGACTATGTTGCCAAGAAACACCATTTGGTCCTTTAGGGATTAAGGTAAGTTTGTCCAATTCCTTTTCCTCAATTTTGGCCTCCATTCCACTCATAGCAACATACAAATCCATTCATTTTTATGACAATTTTAGTGCATTAATGTCAAAAGGGTAATGTGTCAATCCTTCATTGGTGAAAACTCAAGTGTTGATAGATACATGTAAAGGCAATATTAGATTGTTTAGAGGACATTTTTGACCCCACTCTATAAGTTTGGTTTGATCCATGATACAAATGCACATTTCTAAAAAAATATGTGTCCCTCTTGGAATTGGCCCTAAGATACTCAGATTCCAAATCGAGGTGGTAATAGGCTTGTCTACCTTATATAAAGTTAATTTACATAAACAAAGATTGGCAATCCCCTCCCACAAAGTGCGTAGTTGCAATTGCCAAGGTATGCTTAAGGTCCTAATGCCCTTTGTGGTCCTTTGGGTCACTACTCATATATAGGCTAGATTGATTGGGTTCACAAATTTTATTTTTTTTGCAATTGAAAAAAAATTTCATTCGTCTTGTTGTCAATTCATTTTTCAATTTTTCAATAAAAATAAAATACTATAGGTGGTCAAAGCAAAAACATATAGCTTAAATTGTTATCCTTTGGGGGAACTATTCTTGCCTTTTTGCATTCTACTATGGCTCTTTGGACTCCCTAGTACAGGGTTGTAATGGTAATTTAAAAGTGTCTTTTAAAGGGTTGTGGAGTAATGAAGGAACTTGTGCCCATGTGTCTAAACCGTATGGATTGTTCTTGGCCTTGAAGTTATAAAATAGTGACTATTCAATCCAAATCCACCTCCTTTCAACCCCAATTTGACATTGGGGGTGTCATAATGTCAATCCTTTATAGTCTTGAGGTAGCACATTGTGAAATAGTTCTTTGACCTTAATCCCAAGTCCCAAGGCTTTATTTCCATCCAAAACCACTCAACAATGTCATTTCTATTGCAAAGTGCAAACATTTTTATTTTTATTTTTTATTTTTTTTGTGTATCTTATCGTGGGATCTTGCACTAGACTAGTATATTTCAAAAACTTTGTTGGTATAGATTGAAAGATATTCATATTTAAAATGAAGAAAAAAAATCTTTTTTGCACCTTGTTCAACTAAATTTCTTGGCTTTGAATTATCTTAACTTACAATGTTTGCACTACTAATTTTGAATTTCTAATTTTTTTATGGTGAAGAATTGAATCAAAAGTCTAGGAAAACAATTCCAAAAAATGCACTCTTAATTGATTTTTCACTCATTTAAAAAATTGTTAAGTAGAAGTAGGTTCAAGATTGAAGAAAAATCTACATTGTTACTATTTTTAAGATGGAATCAGAACACGCTAAGGTCAATGGTGAGATTATTCTAGCAAAATATCTTACCTTTTAAAACTTTTTTTTTGGAATAATTGTAAAAAATGAGTTCAGAAATGAATCCAATAAGTTATTTTTTCATGAAGATGCTTTGATTGCTAAAAAAATAAGATTATCCATAACTTTCACATAACAAATTCAAATGGAATGAATAAAAGCTTCCAATATTGACAAAATTACAATTTATAAGAAACAAATGTCGTAAATATTAAATTTTTTTGTGTGTGTTTGGTTTTATAGGTTATATAAAAAAATTGAATTTTTGTACCATAACTTTTGCTTTTGAGCACCAATTGAAATGAATTTATATTCCTAGAAAGCTAGTGTGTTTTTCTATTTCCACAAAAAGTTTTGAAAAGTTATGATGAATATTAAGACTATAGAAGCTTGCTCAAAATCCATTTTGTTTTCTAAGGGGACAATGAAACTTTAGGTTTTAAATGATTAGAATGTACATGTTTTTGTCATTTCAAGGCATAAATGTAGCTTTAAAGTACATGCTACTATTTAATAATCTCTCACAAAATATTGGAAGGCATAGTGTTTCAATTACGTTGTAATTAACTTACAACTTTCATTGAAAGCATGGGAGGGCCATTTTAGGGTTGTTTCCCTTGCTATGAACTAGCTACTACTAGTAAAATATTTGAATAGAAAAAATAATTAAAAATATAAAATATATAATTTAAAAAAAAATCATAATAAAAATTCTTAATTTAAAAAAAAATTAAAAATTGAATTGAATAATATTATTTGATATAGCAATGCCTTGGCCATGTTAGATTACTGATGTGGCATAGTTTCAATGTTCCCAATTGCTTGGAAACAATTGAGGTCTTATTGAGTCTTCGAATTTCATCTAATGTTTTTTATCAACTATATGATCAATGTAGTAAACTTGTCTTTATTACAATTTATCTTTTCCAATTTTTTTGTATTTATTTATCCTAATTGTTTATAAGTATCATATATCCACCAATATTCTTGCAAATAAACTTTAGAGCATTCTTCACCACTAAGTAGTATAAATAGGAAAAAAAACCTCCCAATAAGGGAGAAGAGACCTCAATGTGATTGGTTGCATACGAGGTTGCATACAACTATGTTTTGCTTATTATTCTAAAAGAAAGATAGGTTCAATTCAAATTCAAATGTAATCTAAATTAAGGATTCAAGGGGGGCCAAACGAAAGGTGACATGTTGTGACTTAAAGTCCAAGTAAACTCAAATATCCTTATATTTTCTTTTTTGAAGTTTGTAAAATCCCCAGGGGGTGCACTACAAAGGAAGTTCATGGGTGAGGAGCGACCAAACCCTAACTACCCATTTCTACTTTTCCTAATTACTTTCTAATAAACTATAATTTCAACTTACAATTTTGAACTTTGTTTAACAATGTCTATAGGTTTCTATTGCCAAAAATTTCAATCCTAAATAACATGTGATATATTGTCTGGAAAGGATTGAAAAATGAACTAAAATGGCATGTTTTCAACTAAAATATTTATAGAGATCACATGAAGATGACTGTTGTATCAATATTCAGCCAAAATAAACTTTCAGTAGAAAGCTATTTTATAGAATTTTTTTTTCATTTTTCAAAATTTGTTTTCTTATATAATATAGGGATATGAAAGTTATTTTTAGCTTTATAGTGTATCTTTTTTCTTCTAAAATTTGTAACTAATTATTATTAACATAAAAAATACCAATAATTTAGAATATAAACTTTCAAAATAGGAAAATCTATTCATATTTTTTTTAGAAAAAAAAATTTAGGATATAATATAGGGGTCCAAAATTTGGTCGCTCCTCACCCATAAACTTCCTTTGTAATACACCTCCCGAGGTAAAATATTCTTCATCAAAGCAACAAGGGGGGCCTAGGGAGCCACTAAATCTAATAGTTAATTTTGTTGACTTGATGAGTCACTAAATCACCATACTTTTTTTGGAGCCAACAAGTGTGAACAACACATTATTGTTGTAGTTATGCTTGGTGGTATTGACACTCATATCTTGCTATAGCTTTTTGGAGATTGTTTTTTAGCTTCAACAAAATATTGTTAGAGGTCCAAAATTTTCAACTCCACTACTCAAGTCCAAAGTTTCCAATTTTATCACTAACCTTAAGGTAGGACAATCCATTGTTCTCCTTTTGATTGTTGCACATACTTAAGTCTATTGGATTTTCAATTTGTTTTATATTATAAAACAACAAATCAAGGACTATTCTACACGTGTTTTGGCCAATACATTTTTGAATAAAAATTTACATTATAGGTGGTCAAAGTGAAACATATAGCTTCCTATTAATGTCCCAGTAGGAAGACTACTCTTGTCTTTTGGGATCCTAATGTAGTTGTCTTAATCCAAGAAGCACTTTGACATCCAATTTCTAAATGATGAACAAATTGCAAATCATTTTTTTTTCTCATTATTGCTTGGATGAAAGCCATTCTAATTTGTGGAGATACTTTATCAAATTGTTGTCTTATCTAATGGTTGGATTTGGTGTTACTATGATACATATTTTTCTAAAATTACAAATGTAGAAGTGTATCAAGTGGTTGACTAAGCCAAAATTGCATTGACTCTAATTCAAAATTAGATTTGCAAAAATGAGGTCACAGTTTTAAAGAACAAAAAAAATTCAAAAAATCACCATATTAAGAGAACCTCATTTCAAATCCATTCCAACCAATCTTTACTAAAAAAATGACATTACTTTGCTTGTAATTGAATTTTGAAGGAATTTTGAAATATCCTTTTCAAAATTTATAGAAAATATTGGTCATAGTATTGGTGAATTTAACCATATAGATGGAATCCAAAACTCAAAGTCTATATCTTATGTTTGTTTATCAATTCCAAAGTATGCTTCCAAAGAGTACTTTAAGATGATTTTTCTTGAATCGTCAATTTTGAAGAAGATTTTGGACATTTAGGGGTTAATTCCCTATATGGCTGCAATGGTAATTCAAAAGCATACCTCAAAATTATAGAGTAATGAAGAAACCTTGTCAACTTATAGAAACATAATCATGTTTATGGAATTCTTTAAATTATCACTTTGAACCCAATCCCACATTAAGCTAGCTGAATACAAACCTAAATACAATCTTACTACATTGGAATGCAAAAAAGTAAAATTGGATGTAGTAATAGGGAGCACATTGAAGTTGAGGTCCATTTTGGGTTTGTGTATCTTGTTTGATACCAACTTGCTAAGACCAATGGAATATCCTCAATATATACTCGTATTTGTTGGTCTTTTTACATATCCTTCAATTTGATAAATATGAAACCTATAAACTCTAAACCCTATTTAGAAGTGTCACTATTCATGCACTCCTTGTTGCTTCAAGGTTTCAAATGTGATATTTTCTTTTGAATCTATGATTCATTGTAGGAGCATATAATGCATTGCCTTTGAAAATTTATAACAGATTCATCAAGCAATAAAAGATTCAAATTCTACTTGCAAAATCTTTTTCTTCTTTTTTCTTTTCTTGAAACACATGGACAATTTCCTTGCAACATCTTTCACTACAATTTGCTAATTTGGTTTGCTAATCTAGTTGAATAGAACTTTCACAACAAAACCACACAAAAGACTCTGAGACACTTATACTGAAAATTTAAGGTGCCATTACCTCGGGGTACTCGTCAATGATAAAAACACTTTGCATTCATGGTCCAAGGTATCTTTCACTGAAAAAGGCTTTAGTCAAAATGAGAAAACTTATAAAGAGACTACTAAACTCTCTCCTCCAGTATGGTCCGACTCTATTCTGAAACACTAGTTGCAAAAGTATGCATCAAACAAGCTAATGGAAAGCACTCCTTGTGAATGCCACTACTGAGAATCCATAAAAATACGGAAAGACGGCGTGCGACGTTGGTTGTTGACGAAAATGTTCTTTTTTATTGAAGACTTGAGTTTCCGCAGCAATGGCACATGTGATACAGCTGTGGAAACCAACTCCTGCATTAAAAAACCGAGCAAGTAGTTCTTGCAAATGAAGACATCTAGGGATCACCGTAAAAGCATTCAGACTATTATGTCTGAACCCACAGTTTCCACGTACATAGACAAGTGCATCTCTGAATGTGGACGTGTACATAGACAACCCCATAACAAAACTATCACTGTACTAAGCTTATTCCAAACTCATATATGCTTCGTGAAAAAACCTCACAAATTGGCACATGCAAGAGTCCATAGCCCCCATTCACGAAGCAAGCTTCAACAAAAAAAGAGCACTATACGGATACTATCCCTATTCACACAAAGCAATGCTGACTTGTTGCACTCCAACCTGATCAACACCATTTACTGAGGTGATCATGTCGCTCAGAGAAACATGTTGGCAGCTTGCACTTTGTAAAGCATACTCATTTTCGACGGTGCTCAATCGCTAATTGCCTGCAATTGATAGACCCAACATCTGCTTCCATGAAGCTTGCTGTACCATCATGATACCGCATGTGTTCAGGGGGGCTTGATAGAACACAATATATGCACACTTCCGCGAACTCTGGTGGCTCCAATCAGAGGAGTGTTCTGTCGCCCAGAACATTCACGCAGAGATATCCCAAGAAGATATTCAGCAGAGTTGATGACGCGAGGAATATAACCCGTTCTAGATTGAAGCTCGAAGCCTGAAAAGAGAGTGCCTGTCAATCCATCACGATTAAACCCCAAATTGCTTACTTCTTGAGCACCTTGCTGGAATGTACTGAATTATAAAACCTCCTCGTGGCAACAGCACTCGACAGGGTCCTCTGGCTTACCCTGATCCACCAATATAGGTATAGCTCTCACGTTTCAAGGTACTGTCCCGTTTCAGCGTCAGAAACTTCCAGTCCGTCAGACGGTGGTCTCTTGTTCATGACCTCTATACGGTCTCTGTGATCTTTCCTGTACGCCTGAATGGAAATCGATGATTGATGATCAAGGGATACATCCAAGATAGAGACAACCAAGGCAAAACCCAAAGGAGTGTGCCATCATAGCCTCTCTATATCCATAATTTTGAGGGTGCTGTAGACCATAGGAACCATGCAATCCCCTTCTTTTTTGTGCTAGCCATTAAAGCGACGCTGACCAGCCTGCTGCTGTTGCGAATTGTGAGGCTGATTGTATTGAGTGAAAGGCTGCGGGTAGACATGCCCCAGAGAATTCTGCAAATAAACAGACCACATTCAGCAACCTCGTACTGTAATAAATTAGAATTCATGATCTGTGTGGAACACCCTCAACCCTCAACCCGTAAACACTCTCTTGATCATCAATTATAGAGATAGAAAAAATTAAGATTGTTACAATTATGCCCATCGAAAATACATAAGGCAAACATAAAGTAGCACATTTCAAGAAGTGTAGAGACAAAATCAAATACCTGAGATTGGAGGCCCCCAAGACCATAATGATTTTGGGTAGATGTCAGGTCCTGGGAGCGATCATTGAAAGCTCCTTGAGTGAAGAGGCCATCGGTAGCGTGGCTCAAGAAATCCTGCTGAACACAGCTCAAACGCAGTAGTAAGCCAACACAGGCTTGAAAATTATACGAGGGTTAACAGATACGAAACATTCAACCTTTGACAGGCGAATTTGAGCCACTCCATTATGACGAACTCATACCTGTGTGGCAAAATCGCTCCCGCCCGATTGATGTGAGTAGCCCGGTTGTGAGTTTTGAGTTATGAAATCTCCTCCGTAGCCACCTTGGTTGGCTTGAGTACTATATTCCATCCCAAAAGCGCCCTGGGTAGCAAAATCCTGCCCATTGTAGCCAACATGCGACCCTTGTGACTTGAAATCCTCTCCAAAGAAATCCTGCGACATGCCTCCCAGTGAGAACCCCTCCCGGATGTTCTGACTCAGGGTTTGCGTTTGTAACTGGGTTAACAGTCCCTGCTGTGTCATGGGACCCCCGAGAGAGGCCTGAGTAGCAGGACTGTCAAGTCCACCAAATCCAAAAGGTGAGGCCTGCTGTGAGGCCTGATGATGGGACAGGTGACCACCAATAGGACCGCTTGTGCTACCTCTACCAGTCCCAAAGCCACGACTGCCAGCTTGCGGGCCCTGAGGCACTGCACCTATTGGACCATGCATGCCTCCCCTGGACGGAATTGCATACGGCTGAGTAAGAGGTGTGCTTGGAAATCCTGTAAGGGGAACCCCTCGAGATGGTGTAAGACCGCCATGAGGAACCCCTACTTTCTGGCCAGAACCGTTGCTCAAAGGACCAAATGGCATGTATCCACTACCTGCATAATCGAATAAAAAAGTAAGAGATTTGTGCAGCACTTTAACTCACAGGAAACACTTGCAGAAAGACAATCAGTGATAAATGTAGACGAAAATTAGCTTAGAAAACTACTGCAAAAACGCATCGATATGTTGACATCACGCAGAACATGAAATGTGAACAATTCCTTGCCATAAACTTGACGAGACTATACCACGGTGCGTATTATTACAAAGACCAACGGCGTAACCGTTTAAAACTAAACAGTTCTGTATCACTACCTCCGTCCCGAAATGATTGTCCACTTTGAATGTCATGTTTCTTTAAGGTTGTTTTAAGTAGGTCATATGGAGACTTCCTTGAGGCTAATTTTATTTAGGTTGCAATGACCACATGATGTTCTTCATTGATTCTAGTGATATAAAATTTGGAACCTTTCTTAATTACGTTTTTCACAATATGATCAATGAAATTGGCATTAAAAAATCTCAACAAAATTGTGGACAAACCATTTCGGGACGGAGGGAATATTAAATATTGTCCGGCATTCCTTTTGAAAAGATACACAAATGGCTGACAATCAGCGACAAGAACATCCAGAATTTTTAATACTTAAGATTACTAAACCATGATGTTTGAAAAAATGTTGCAAACCCGGATTTTGAAGTAGCAGCTTGGGGAAGTTCCAGATAGGTATATTACCGTTTCGCCCATCGACCGATCGAGCTCGTCCATTTCGGCGGTCATTGGCAGTGGCCCCAGTCGCTGCACTCGCAGCAGCTGCTGGCACAAAACCTTCCCCAGGACCCAAAGCTGGTCCACCGCCTCCAGGATAGACACGGCGATCGTTGTAAACCTTCTTGGGTTTTTGAAACTGAACCATACTCTGTTTCAAATTGTTCAATGAACCTTCCACTAACACCTCATGTTCCTATATCCATAAAGCAAGGAGAGCAAGAAAATGTTAGGAGTAACGAAATCTGTTAAAAATTTGTGAAGGCAAGATCTCCTATATTACATGATAAACCGTGCAGGATTAAATAGCACCAACAGCATTCACGAATACAAATATAGTGAACAAAAGAGAGCAGTTTAATTTCAGCATCCTGCAAACCATACTGAAATATCAAAAAAGTAAAATTGATTGTTTTTAATTCTAAGAAAATTCTGGGGTACATGATGAGACCCATCCCTTACCTTGTAATGAGTCAGCAGAGTGTTCCACAACGGCTGCTTGCTAAGAACCTTTGGGTTGCCCAAAATTACAATACCATAGCGAGCTCGTGTGAGAGCGACATTAAGCCTCCGTGGATCATTGAGAAAGCCAATTCCCTGTCATAGTATTGCACCACGATCATAGTTGATGGTCACAGAACTTCTTGTAGGGAATAGTCTACCTGTTGTATCCAACTTCGAGAGAAAACAGAATACATGACGTACTGAGTGCGACTTGGACATGAACAAAAACTCTTACAGAGTACTCCATGATGAAACGTACCTGATGCTCATTACTCCTGACGCAGGAAAGAATTATGAAATCCTTCTCCCGACCCTGGAAGGAGTCTACACTTGCGACCTGAAAAATCCAGGCATGTTACCAATAGTTAAAAAAATGAAGCTATTTGAAGAAGCCTTCGGAAAAAAGTTAATCGGGAGACTTGACCATATGCAAGCAGTGTACCTCTATCTCCTTATATAATTGTTGCCGCAAAGAGCCATTTCTAGCCATATTATTAACAATATACGCACGCTGCCCTTCGTATGGGGTGATCACACCAATCTGTCCAAACATGGAAAGAGAACAACATGAGTAAATATTCCATCAATCAAAAAACTTTCGTGCCAAGAATTTCATGATTCAAAAAGTCACAATCTGCACATTAGGCATCGGAACTCTTCAGGAAATCTGTACAAAGACGTAAGAAAATCGTGACGTTGAAAGCTTATGAGCAATATCGTGAGAACCAGGCTCGTAACGGATGACTAGTGTCATATAATAAGACATACCTGTGCTGGGACCACTCCACTCTTTAAGAAAGTCGTGACAATCTTCTCAACATTCCCTGCTTCTCCTCTGTTTAAGTATGAAGTACCACTTGCACTAATCTCCTCTTGCCCCATCTGGGTGGACAGAGGAACACAGAAATACCATTAGGCAGTGATCCTTGGAATCATCGCAGGGCACCTTCATTAGAGAATAAAACCGATGCAAACACAGCTTGACGCACCAAACAGAGCCAACTAACCACTCAAGCAATTAATAGCACTTTCAAGAGGTAAAAGAGTATCCCGTATGTTTACCTGAACATAGAAAAACATGGGTCTGTTGGGTACAGGCCAGGGGAAGTCAATTTGAGTCAGCAACCTATCACTTGTAGTAACTCCATTCTGAAGAGTTCCTTCGTAGAAACTGTTGGATGGGAACTCAGACAAGCTCGGATGCATGCGATATTGAACCTAGAAAGAAGAATAAACAATCAAATTCAAGAATGGCAGCGTGCAAAAGAACAAAGGCGTATCATGTTCCTATCTTGAACTCGAATATCATAGACCGCTACAACCTCCGGACATACGTGTAAGGTACCAGTTCCCACTCTAAAAATGTGTCTACTTGACTGAGACTAAAAGAAGCTGCAAGTTCACAAACTATGAAATAACATAGATTCAGAACCATGTTATTAAGACCAAAATAATGACATTGTTATTAGGTGTAGTTGGCACTCACGACATAAGTCGTCGTAAGACAAGGGAGAAAGTCTGGCATCCATAGCATGAACGGATAACAATATTACCTGAAGACGAATAGGCTTCACTCCAAGCAGAACAAGGCGCTCAAATAGAGATTGAGCAAGCCCAGCACGAGCAGCTTTCTTGCACATGATAACAGGGCCTAGCTGACAATGATCTCCAACCAAAACCAACTGCAAACACATACATGACCACCTTAATACCTCCAACAATCCAAAAACAGATTTATTGCATTATGCTCATCCTACTCAGTCACAAAAGTAAGCTCTGAATACAAAAACACCAAAATAAACCACCTTCAAAGACCAAACATCATAACAAAAAAACTAATGACACAAACCATAAACCACAATAATGTGAACTAGAAGAGGGCTGCAGGAAACACTCACTTGCTTAGCTCCAAGCACCAGAGGAATCAAACACTCTGGCTCAGTTGCCTGCGTAGATTCATCTACTAGAACCTGAATTGGAGACGGATAGTAAGTTCAAGTTCAGTGTCCAGTGTTGCATAGAAACTGAGACGAGCATGCATTCATCCATGAAAACATGAAAAGTGGTATTAATGTGACAATTGTTGGACTGCCTAATTGTTCGTAAGAAAATTTGACGTTTGCACACCTGACGAAAGCGGAAATTCGCAAGCCGAGGATCACCAGCTCCCACACAGGTGCAACAAATCACATCAGCGCTTTGCGAGATCTCTCGTTCAGTTGCCCTCTTGAGAGACTTGTACTTCTTTTCATCAGCACTTGACAATTCACCTGCACAGAACAATGTACCCAGCAAAATCATAAACATCTGCCAAGCTCAACACCGTCACGAAAGCTCAAATCTCACACGCAAACTACAAAATTCCCATAACCGTACTGGTAAAGACACAACATTCGCACGGAGAAGATGTAATTACCTAGTTCATCCTTCAGGAGCTGCAGTTTGTGCAGCTCACTTTTGTCCGTAGTGTCCAAATGACGAACCTATGAAATCAACACAAATGTTCCAAATTCAAATACCTGGAATGAGTAATCGAAACTTCCTTCTCAGACCTAAGGTTAAAAGATAACCACAAATCCCAAGTATGCAAGGTATTGCTGATACTATTTACATTTACATTTACACTTGCAAGAACAAGTCAGACAGACATGCCACACGTAACATATCAGCCAAGCACTCAAAGGAGGATTTGATTAGTTAAAACACAGAAAGCAACAAGACTTACTTGGTAATGAAGTGTTAAGTGCTCCACAGGAGAGCTAACTGCCTCTCTTGACTTCGCACACAATCTTACAACCTGGACAAAAATAACCAAAAAGGTATTTACAGACTTACAACAGGGGTGGTCTACTACATTATTTCCAATTACCTTAATATCCTCAAAGACAGCCCATGTACAATACCATGTTGAATTTGCAGCTATACTTCAGATAATCTTTATCCTTATATTGTATTTGCATTATATCAAAAGTAAATCAATTAATTCAGTGCCTATTACAGTTGAATAAGTCTCAAATTTCTCTATACTAAGTCCTAACAACAAATTAGCTTCAAGATATAGCATCAATTACCTTAAGACCTGTTGCACTGATCTTCTCCGCAAGTTGATCTACAGCAACATTACTGGGAGCACAAACGAGTACCTACAAAAAATAAAGCAATCAATCGGTATCCCTGGCCACCTCAAGAATACACAAATAAGTGTAGCCATACTAATCACTGGAATCAGATCTATCCTTATCCATCAAAGAGCGCATACCGCACTTCCATCCCCCCCAGCATAAGCCCACAAGTAGGACATTCGTTGAAGACTTAGTAGCCAAACACAAACGATAAGAAAATCACCTGCCCCTGGCCCTGTTTCGCTAAGTGATAAACAATAGCTGCTGACGTCACTGTTTTTCCAGTGCCCGGTGGGCCCTGAATCAAGCTTACAGGCTTCTGTAGCACACTCTTCACAGCATAGACCTGTCCACAATACCGTGGCCCTAGGTCAATTTCAAGACTTGCGTGTCGAAATGCTTTAATTCTGGAATTCAGACTGTACAAAACCTCATTTTTTAATTTTACACATCACAGCAGAAATAGAATCCAGTATATTATGATTCGTAACCTGTTTGGACTGTCCTACAAAAGTAAGGTGATTCAACCATACCTGTGAGGCATTGAGTTCTGGAAGTCCAGGAGCTCCAAATCGACGTGGCAGTGTATTCCGAACTGTTTGCATTTCTACTTCATGACCAAGAAGACGATGATAAATATATCTGCAAGAACAGAGCGTATATCTTAGAGAAAGTACTTCATGAACTGTGCAACAATAAAACTCTTGGGAGAGAAAAGTGTATTTGTTCTGGAAAAATTTATAGAATGAATACATTTTCACATAAGAAACCAAAACACCTCAATAAAAGTATTGAGGGAATTACCCACTGACACTCGTTTCATCGACAGCAAATGTCTTCATCGCAACTTGCATCCGATCAAAACTTGTGCTTTTCCAAACGAAGTCCACACTGAAATTGTGATTCACATCGATAGGTACACCCTGCAAAGCCCGAGTGTCAAAGAAGTGATAATCTGCTTTATTCTCGCTCAGACCTAAACTACCCATAAGAAAAAACATAAAAAACATCCAAATATAAAAACCAACGGAAGTTGGATTAGATCTCTGCTTTTAGACAAGGAATGCAGTGCACATATACACACATGGTAAAAACAATTCAAAAACAAGGTAACTCAATGACACCCACCTGACTGGCGCGTAATTCAAGAGCCACCTCCTCTTGAGCCGTGAGTTTAATCTGCTCAAAACGGATAACCATAAGCAAGACTAACGAATAACATCAATAATCGTAAGAGAATTTCAGCAATCTTCAGCTACAATCTGCCCCAAAACGTCCCAACTTCGCAATTTGGTTTCCAATGATTCCGAAGCATGACATACCACATGGCCCACAGACTGCCATCCCGAATGTGCTCCATCTCCCTGATAACGCAGACGCAGCTCATCACCCGGAACTAATCGAAGTTCATTATCCTCCTGAACAACTCAAAACCGTCAATGCCATTGACAATAAGAGCATATGAGGAACAACTAACATCATGAAAGTAAGAAAATATTAAGCAGGTCGAAGTCTTGTGTGAAACAGACACGAACCTTTGGGAAGACAAAGTAAGCCACCCTCTTCTTGTTGAGACCCACATCCCACCGAACAGTTATACTATCCTTACTTTGAGATTCTTTCATCATCTGCAAACTCACACGGATAGAATTTCATGAGAAAACAAATACATGAACAAGCTTGTACACTCAATAACCCTGTACCAAGAATTGACTATAGGATACAATTAGTCACTTCTAAGGACAATAAAATTCAAAAAAGTAGATATGTAGCTGCTAAAGTCAAGAAACACAGAATCCAACTCACTCTGCCTATGCAGCTGATTCTCCAGTTAAGAAACCCTCGGTAGTCATTACATCCCAGGAAAAAGAGAACAAATATTTAATAATACATAACTCATTGCCATTACCTTATCATAATCGGCCTCCAGCTTGACCAAAGGGCCAAAAACGTTTTGATACTGCCAAAATAGATTGGTGTTAAAACAGGACCCTTAAATTGCCATAGACTCTCAAAAACAAATAAACTGAACTTTGACTACAGGAGAAGGACATTGCCAGATACTATGTAGTCACCCAGGAACAGAAGCAAATCACTGAGAAATCGTTATAATGAAATTTCAATACGTACATCAATAATTGAATGGAAACGTCACCAACACTATCAAACAAGTCACAGAGAGCACCAACACTAACCTGATAAGCATCTTCATACTTGAGTGCTACTGGCTGTGGTTCATCGTCCACACCAGGCTTCTCGAGATCCTCTAAAGTGGCTTCCGGGTTTGTCTTCCAAAGCTCCTCCACCTTGTTTATTTGCTGAGCACTTATTTGACGAGCTCTCAGCTGTTCTTGTTCAGATGGAACCTGAGACTCGTAAATATAAAGTGAGTAAGTAAGCAGCGAACGTTTCAGCTGAAGAAAAGCATTTCCACCAAGAGTCAAACACCAAACGTAGCCCATTGGATCGACAAAATAAAGAATTGCAAGGCCAGAATGAGAACCAAACATTCTCCTTCAGATAACAGTGTTCAGTTATCAGAGCACTGAAAACTAGATTCAAGAGGGAGCGAACACCCAGAAAGACTCTTCAGACACAGAATTGCAAAAATCGTACCTTAACCAACCAATCTAGGAAACAACGGTCATCAATCAGAGGTAACCATTGGCTGAGATCCCAATTCATATCCTTCAAACCATTTACGCTCAGACAAGGCTCCCGGCAAAGAAGCACGACAACGCTTTCCGACTTGGCAGGAATGAACCCCAACAAGAAAACATTCCGGCACCCACAATTGTAACATTCCAAGATCGTTTCTCCCAACGGGCTGTCTTTGTGTAGACAGACCTCTTTGTGTTTGGCCCGAACCTGAAAAATTTGAAAACCTGAAATTAGGCTCACATTTAAAAATATTTGATGCTGTAACCTGTCATGAATTGAGAATCGTTCCGTATTGTACTCTTCAACCCCCGTGAAGCACTCTAATTTTCTCCTGAAGACATAATGCAGAGACAAACACTAATTCGATTCTTATTCTATTTAGTTGAATCATTGCTTCTGTATACCTCAAAAAGATAACCACCTTCTAACCCCCCAAAAGAATAGAAGCCTCATGTGGGAATCATCAGTGATCAACTAATCCAAAGCCAAATCTGTATACAGTACACATTTTTGCCCTCATTGACAACGAAACGAAAACCTCCTGAACCTCTCATCACCAAAAATGCAGAATGGTGCCCCCATGGCCATAAGTTGCAAAATCAAAATTCCAAATCATTTTTACAAATTCCTGTCCCAAAAAACCCTAGAAGACCTCATTCTGAACTGTGCCATCCCCCAAAGACCCACGAATCAAAAGCAATAAGAAAAACCCTAATTCAAGGTATGATCAAAATCCACGACAATTGATGAGAAAATCACCAGATGATTGACAATATGCGACCCGGAGGTATTGCCCCGGGAGTTACAGAACCATTTCCGGCACGTCGGCACGTTACACCGCATGATACAGGCGGGATTATGAATGCCACAATACTTGCACGCGTGCTCCGGCAGATGCCGCTTCGAATACTCCAGACTGTCCTCATCCCCTGCATCTTCAAAATTCAGGTCGCCAATCCCGGCCGTCACAGCACCAATCTTTCCGTCCACACCCGCCTCAATCAAACCACTCAAACCCCCGACACTTCCACTAGCCAACTCTCGCCCATCGCCCACACTAATTGGACTCCCCAAATCCCCCGTGCCTCCCGCAGGCTCCGTCCACACGGCTGCTGCGCGCGGCGGACCACCCTGACTACTCAACAACTCAGGCGTGAAACCCGGGTACTCATAATCGTCCCCCTGCGTGTTCAATTCCAGAAACGTGTACGCATCTTGCTGTTGTTGCTGTTGCTGCTGCAAGTGCAGAAGCTGCTGCTGTTGCTGGTGATGCTGCTGCAAGGCCGCCTCGAAGAGCGAGGAAGCCTGCTGCGGGGCGGCCATGGGGAGAGAAACGCGAACTAGGGTTTGGCGCTCATGAGAAAGAACTCCTCTGCTGGAACAGGGGATTGCAAATGAATACGCCGGTTGCTGCCCCTGCCCTTCCTCGTCTCCGTTGTAGACGACGCGGACGGCGACCGTGGGGTGGCGACGATCCGTGGACGGCGATCGAAAGGCGGTGAGGAGATGATGGATGAAATCTGAGAACTCCGTCCGTTGTTTTACCGCGGCGGAATGGACAACTGAAATTATCAAAATGGATGAATATGTGCATTCTCTATTTCTACTATAAGTTCAACTATTGCATGAGTAGGTGCATTTTTTGTTTATATAGTAGCTTGAAGATCATTCATCAAGCCTTTTTTGTTCTCAAAGTTTGTATTAAATATATATTTTTTAAATTGGACCTTAGTGAAGTGTACCTTACCCCTCTAAAGGACTAAGGCTTACTTTTTGTCAAAAATTGCTCAAAATTGTCATTTTAGCACAAAGAGAAAAAACAAATTTAATGGTATTTTTGGCATATCTAGTTATGGGATCTTGCAATAGACTAGTATGAAAGTGTGTGGTAAAATTTTCAAGACACTTTGACCACATAGATTACAAGATGAGTTTGAAGTGAAGAAATCTTGTTGGCATCATGGTAAAATAGTTCATGAGACTTTGAATCTTCTTAGCTTTAAAAATTTTACACTATATATTTTTGAATTAAAATTTTTTATCATAAAGAATCAAAGTGAGCTGAGAATATTGGAAAAATAAAAGTTAAAAAATAAGATAATTTTCATTTGTTAAATAAATGTCAAGTAGAGGAAGGTATGTAATAGAAGAAAAAATAAATCATTAATAGCTCTAAGTTATTAATGATGGAATTAAAACAAACTAAATAATTCCAATGGTAAGATTTTTCTAACAATCAAAGTTAAGCATGTGGAACATTTTGTTTTGAAAAATTGTATGATTGAGCTCAAAAGCAAACCATATTCATTTTTTTTAAATGCTTTGATTGCCCACAATATAAGATGCTCTATAATTTTCACATCATAAATTCAAATGAAATGAGTCAAAGCTTACTATGTAGACAAAAATACAATCTATAAAGAAAAATCTAAGATTTTAATTTCAAATTTTTGTTAATTTCTTTTTCTATCCACCAAGTTTAGTTTTGGGCTTATTATAGTATAATTTCATTCTTAGGCACCAATTGAAATATAAATTTTATTCCTAGAAAGCTAATCAATTTTCCTATCTTATGAAAAAGTTTCCAAAAAATTGACCAAAAATTGAGCTTATAAGAACTTGCCCAAAATCCATTTGGTCCCTCAGGGGAACGTTGGTCTTATAGAGGTTAAAAGTCATATATTCACATCAAACTTGTTTTAGAGCCTATTTCCATATTAATTTCTTCTTCACATTTTAGAAGGGATATGGCCATTTACATATAGGAGTTGCTTGTCCCAACCTAGACAATGCATGATGAGTCTTCCATGAAAAGTTTAGGTTTCCGATTTGCTCACACATACTTAGAAAACTTTAGAGGTAATTTTTATTGCTTAAATTAGCTATTGAAATTTTATTGCCTAGACTAGCTATTAAAATTAGCTATGGTCTTGTCAAATTTATTCAACAATAAAAACATGAACACTATTCATGCATTCAAATTAGAAGACAAGCTTAGAATATATAAATGACCCATCAAATTCTATAACTAGTCAAGATGGGAAATTACAAGGGATATACTAGGGATTTACATGGAGCATCAAGAAATTGTGACATGTCAAGAACTCAAGATAAGAAACTATAAGGGGTATGATAAGGACACATTTACATAGGGCATCAATCTTTGTGGCAGATCAAGATAAGAAACTATAGAGAATATGATAGGCACAAGCTTACATGGCCATCAAACTTTATGGCGCATCAAGATGAGAAACTATAGGGATATGATACGGATAGGCTTACATGGGGCATCAAACTCTGTGACAAGTCAAAGTTAAGAAACTAGAGGGAATATGGTAGGACAAGCTTACATGGGGCATCAAATCCTCTATCAAATCAAGATTAGGATCTATAGGGAATATGGCAAGCTAGGCTTAAATGGGATTGTGCCATTGTATGTATTTTAAAAGTCATTCATTAAAATATTTAGTTCTATAAACAATGAATTCATTTAGACAAAGGTCTTTGGACAAACAAATGGACAAAATGGATGCCAAATGGTGAGAATGCGATTGAAATAAAGGAAAAATACAAAGAGAAACCTCATATAAAAATTAGTCTTATAGACTTTAAAGATAATTTCATGATGACAAAATCCAACATATAATTGCAATATTCCCTTACTAAATCTTCTCCATGATTTGATTGAAACATAAGTGGTTTTGTTAGTATCTTATTAGCTATTGTTGATTTAATAAAATGCTTTGAAGTTTGAGGGGAGAATTTATCAACTCAAAGCAATTGATACCCTATGGTTTATACATCCCAAGAAATCCTTTGTATTCTCCATACATATCATTAAATCAACATTTGTACAATCACTTTTCTCAAGATTTTAGAATTTGGGGCAAAATCAAGGTATTAATCAATTGACTTGGTTAGATATTGTAATTCAATTCAAGTTTCAAAAAAGATTCTAAATTTCAAAGGTGATCTCAATACAAGGCTCACAACCTAAAGGGATTGAATGTCAGTTCCCTCCAATTCAAAATCATCTATTGCAACAAAATTGCTCTACTCAACTTTTTACCCCTAAAGGATTAGAAAGAGGTGAATGTAACTCTTGTTTTCTTAATTAGCTCTTGTAACAATTCATTTGTGTGGAATAATATTTATGATTACCATTGCTAAAATGAAAGAAGATTTATGTAGCTTTCCTATGAAATAAAGATTGATGAAATTGAACAATTTTTGAGAAAATACCACCATTGACATGACTGATGAAAAATATTTGGTTGGGCGGTACTTTGTTCACATGATGAAATCCGACACTCAAAAGTGCTTTGAAAACTTTGATTTTATTCCAACAAGATCATATCATCATGATTTTGATATGTAATTTTTTATTTTATAATTCACCAAAAATCACATGGTTCATCTAGTACTTTGATTTTTTCCCAATATTGATTTTTTCCCACGTCATCATGATTATGTAATTTTTTTATAATTCACCAAAAATCACATGGTTAATCTAATGATGGGAAAGAATGTCTAAGGTCTCTTTGTTGTTCAAAGACTGTTATGGAGGTTCACATTTCAATTTTTTTGCAAGTTGCAAAACCCACCTGGTGGCCTTGTCGTGCTGTAGGGGTTAAAGGTGACAAATTTAGGCACACACAACATGAGCAAAAAAGGTCAACAAAATGAGTAACAGACAGGAACACGTACAATCAAAAAATCATACTGGAGCACCCAGAACCAATGCAGCATTCAACAAGGAATGCCAATTCACAGCATTCCTGTAGAACGAAAAGCCCTCTCAAAGCACATGCTTTGGTCACAAGAGGACTACAAGTAAGACTGAACTACACATTATGCTGTTGACGAGGCAATTTTCTAAGTATGGGTTCCTGATTTCCACACAAAATGTACAGTACAGACTTCCAAGACTTCCACCGAAACTCTGGCCAAGATTCGCAACAAAATTCGCAACAACACACAGGATAGAATGAAGAATCCAAAGACATGGAGATGGTACATTTGTAAGAATTACTCTGGCCAAAATCATAGCAAAATTCGCAACAAAATGCAGGATAGAATGAAGAATCCAAAGACATGGAGATGGTACATTTGTAAGAATTACTCAGTAACTTCAAGAATACATACGGAAGAGCTCTGGCCTAGAAAGATGCCTGCCTAATGAGTTTTTCCTTCCTTGCAGCCAAAAAAATTGGTCTAATCTCGGTTCCTCCAAAGGACCACAGCGCTGCCATCATCCCCTGTTTTTGTTCCCCTTTTTTTCCCTGAAGCACACAACAGGTCGAGTATTTTCGCAAAAGCATACCCCGTTTTCGCAGAAGCGTCCAGTCGTTGCAGGAGGTCACCAGGTCAGTTGTTCCGTCTCTCCCATCCTTGTGAAGCTCTTGCTTTTTCCAGCCCCAAGGAATCGATCCACAGAGCGAGCTCATCACGCAGAGAGCGAGCTCAATGTGGTACCCTCACACAAGTAATTACACAATCGTCATCGTCAACTTTACAAATAGAGAGAGAGAGAGAGCGAGAGAAAGCAATCACAGCAAGCCCCCGGGGGGGGGAGAGGCTACTGCTCTTCCGGGTACAGCGAGACGTATTCAACCCTAATTCCTCCTTTGAGCTTGGTGTTGATGACGAAGTTTCGGTCGTTGCGTTTGAGCAGCTGCACCAGCCCCGACCACGCGCGTCCATTGCCCTTCCCGTCGATTTCGTTTCCGTCTTCGTCCACGCCCATGATGTGCATGAACTGGGGCGACATGTTGCGGCTCTGGAAGTGGTCCAGGATGTCCGCGTGCAATTTCGACACGGCCATCCACTCGCCCGGGTGGTACTGGCTTTGCAGCTTCTCTAAGATGATCCGCACAACCTCCCGCTCCTCGTATTCCTCTTGATGCACGTCTCCTTCTTCCTCGTCGTATCTGTAGCCCTCGCGTTGAACTCGAGTTGTGCTTCCCTGGGGAGGTGAAGGCTCAATCTCTTGTTGCGCCATCCACGGCTGTTTGCGGGACGGAGTCGGGCCGTTCTTCGCTTGCCCTCGCCCTTTCTTGGCCGGAGGCTGTTGCGGCTGTTGCGGCTGTTGTTGCTGTTGCTGTTGTTGCGAGGTTCCCGTCCCCGAGCCGAGTACTAAGGAAGTGCGAGCGGCGGCCACGGCCCGCTTTCTAGGGTTGGACGGGCTGGACACAGGCGCGACGGAGCGCGCAATCTGCTTGGCCGGGAGGAGGAAGTAGAACCGCTTTTCCCCGATCTGCAAAAGGTCCTGCGAGTCGAGCTTCACGGGCGCCACTCCAGGGCCGGGCATGTGGAGCACGCCTTCCACGTAACAACCGTTCTTCCCCAAAACCTCGAGCACGAAGCGCCGGCGCTCGAAGTCGTACAAGATCCGCGCGTGCTGCCGGGAGATGTTCATCCCCCCGCCCAAACCCCCCAAGTCCACATCCACCGTCGACTTCTTACTGTTGCGCCCCAGCACGATCGAATACGTTTGCATGTAATACTCGAAATCCTCCCCTTGCAACTTCGCAAACCCGGCCTCCATCTCCCCCATCCTTCCTTCCTGCCTTCCCTCCTGCCTTCCGAGCTTCCTCGCGCACTCTCCTCTCGCCCCTCAAACCCTAACTTAACTCCTCCTCACCATCCCCCTCCAAATTCCAACCATCCACACAACACCCAAAACAGAACAAACCTCCCCAACTCCAACAAACGCGCAACCAAACTCTCCCAAACCCCACCCCCTTTTCCAAGGCGGCCACTTCTAGTCACCTACCTCATGGTTGAGGCGTTGTGTTCTGTTCTTCTCCCGGCGAGGACGGAGCCAACACGCCTATCCCCGCGTCACTTAGTCCTCCCCCCCCCCCCTTCCTTCCCGGCTTCCCTTCCTCCTTCCGTCACCCCCAATCACAAAATATAATAAAAACGAACGCTAAAATACAATCCCACCATGCTCTTCACGCACTCAGTAAACCCGCGGTAAAGACAACCACGACGGACGACTTAAATGCGCTCTACAAATACTACTGCTACTACTACTAGTCTGTCTATCTGTCTGTCTGTCTATCTCTCACCACTCATCAAACGAATCCCACCCCCCCCACCCCCGCCCTGCCTGCGTCCGTCCGTCTGTCTCTCTGTCTGTCTCTCTGTCTGTACACATGCGAGTGAGCAGCAGCGAATCCCCATCATCTATCACTAAGTTATCTACACTACCTATCTATCTATCTATCTGTTGAATGCTGGGTGGCTGGCTGACCCACCCAATACCCAACACCAAAAAACATACTAACTTACACACACACACTCCCTCCCCCCCCCCCCCGACCCACCCCCCCTCCGCCTCGTAAGGGGCTCCTCGTCTACTGGCCTATTCAGCGGCGACTTGTTGGGCTCCTCCTCAGGCCTTCTATTTAAAAAATCCGATTTTATTTGCATTTTTGATGAGGAAAGGAAACGAAAGGAAGGGAAGGGAAGGGAAGGGAAGGAAAGCAGATGGACAGGGTTTGCTGTTGCCTAGTTGTGAACGTCGTCGTCGTCTTCTGCCTGTAAATTGAATGAATTCAACGCCAGCCCCGCCTTCCGGGATACGAGAAGGTTAAACTAGCACTAGCGCTACCTTCGCTTTGATTTGACAGGGCGGGTTGCCGTGGCGTGGCCTGGCGTGGCGTGGCGCCCGTCCCTCCCCTTGTGGGCTTGGAAATGTGCCTGTGTCAATACTGACTGACTGTGTGTGTGGCTGTGTGCGTGTGTGCGGAAGTATAATTGGGTGTCTGGAATAAAAAGGTGGGGAAGGGGGGGGGGATGATGACTGTTTCGGAGAGACAGCCCAGCGCCAGCCCAGCCCGCCCCGCCCGCCCCCGCCGCGCCTCGGGTGGGGGTGCCCGGGCTGCCCCTGCTACGACTTGAATAGATCCCTGTCCATCTCTCTCTCTCTCTGTGTATAAGCTTTAAGTGAAGTAGCCTTTCTTCCTAAGTAGGTCAGTGGGTGTTTGTGTCTGTCTGTTTTTTGTCTGTCCGTCGGTTGTGTGAATGTACGTTAGGATGTGATGAGATGCAGTGTCAACGGCCGGGCTCAAAACTGGGACCTTGGGATGGGAGAAGCCGGGGAACGAAATTTTTTCTTTTTTAAGGGATTTTTTTTCCCCCCTTCCCTTGGTTTTCATCCATCTTGTCGACTGTCGTGTGGGATCTTCATTCAGTTCACGTCAGTTGTCATATGAGTGATCATTGTGTCCATGATGACGATTGCAGATGGAAGTGTACAGTACGTGCCACTATAAATTTTATTTTACATTTTATTTTATTTGTGTTGTGTAGTCAACTGGTTCTGTAACTTCTGCTGGTCGAATGTGATGTGATTGTTTATTGGGTTGACGTGTTTTAAATTATTTTTGGGGGAAAGAAAAATGGGTCCTGACGTTGATCCGTCAAAGGCGTCAAGAATGTGGGTTTTAACTAACCGCGGAGTATTTAAGTGGAAAATAGAAAGAATGTTGTTGTTTTGTTTCGTTTTTCTCGGTAAATCATGCTGCTTTTTCTTGAACCTTTTTAAGATGTTGAAATTCTTTTAGTCTGTATATTTTTTATTTCAAAAAATTCTTCATATTCATCTTCAGGGTTTCTATTTACAAATGGCCAATCACTGGAATGCAATTGGGTGGAAAAGTAAGTGGAAAATAAAAATAAAAGTACTGATTATTAGCAATATCTAAGCTTCATGATACAGTAATCACGTGTGCCTGGTCTTGCAGATTACGGCCGGGAGTCCGGGACAGAGCCGTCTAGGATTCGCCGGGAACAAGTTGTCATTTATGAATGGACGAATGGCTTCTGAGTTGGACAGAATTATCGGATGAAAACGGAACGAAAAGTTGAAGTGTATATCCGCGACTTGCTCGTTATACCCGTCGTGCCGGATATTACCCGGATGTGAAATGTAGACCCAGGTATTGACCCCCTTGTTGTTTTTTCAGTCAGAGTTGGACCACAAAACGTTGATGGGCTTCTTTTCCCACGCTCTTTTCTCACGCCTCTGGGCGCGCTCTGTCCCCGAAATTTCTTCGGAGGCGTGCGTTTTACAGCCGCCACCACAGGAGTTTGTCCAAAGCGCAAGCTTTGGATCGAGGTCTTTCCCTGCGGAATTTGGTCGCTTGTGGCCGCTGATCGTTTTCTCTTTTGTGCCCTGGGTTGGGAACCCCGCAATCGCCGAGATCCTGACGGTGAATCGGCTTTCCGCCGAAGTTGCTTGCACGAGGTTTTCCTGGAGAAAGAGGGAGATGCGCTTTTGCGGGTGTTTTTGACTGCCGTTGCGGCGAATGTATGTTGCCATTCCAATCCCCTGTTCTTCAGTCTTGTCGCTGGCGTCATCTTTACTTGTCGACTTCATACCAGGGCTCGTTATTGTTGCTGTTGTTGAGGGTAATTTGATTTGTCCATTTTTGCGTTTCCGTCTAGTAAGAGGAGTGATAAGTCAACGTGGACGGCGAAGTCGCCGACGCTGCTTTAGGGTTTCTTCTTTCTTGCAACGGGGATTTGTCGCGCTCCTCATCCTCCATAGGGTTAGTGCTACGTCGTGTAATGCAATCACGAGCTTCTTCTGCAGAATCGTTCTGAGCTCTGATAGGAAGGTTGGATCCATTTGTAATTTGATCGTGTGAATTTGTTGAGTTTTTTGGATGTGCATTGTTCGTTGCCACGTTTTTTATTCGGTGTCGGTTTTCCGCTGATGGGATAGTTGGCAGAGCATTTCATAATGTTACGAAGTTTATGCCGTTGTTTGAAGTTTGTATTTGACGACCATGTTTGTGACCGTATTTCTGCATCTAAGGCTTTCTTTGCGTCGTGTTCTCTTCAGATTTTTGGTTGTCTTTGCAACCTACATTATAATTTCGACATGGATTTCGACATTATAGATGATGTGAAGCCGAGATTTCAATTGCAGTCTGGGCCCCTAGCATCCGACGTGGACGAGAAAGAACTGAACAGAGTACTGATTGGGGTTTGTTCAAGCGTTGGAGTCCTTTTCCTGGCTCTTTCGTGGTTTCAGACTGGGCTATTTCAATTTCTATGCTTCTGGCTGGCTCTCTCTTTAGTTGTTGGTCCCTTTGCGCCAGTGGCTTTAACAGGGGGAAGCTGTAGAGTAGGTACTGGAGAATTGCTCCCAGATCTAGAGCCAGTGGAGGAGGTGTCAGCCGAGCCGGAGAAAAGAATCAAAGGTTACAATAGGAGGTCTGATGCAAATGTTGGAAAAGCCTCTTCGCTGGAGAGTTTGGTTCCCTCCCCCGCACTGCCCTCGAAAACTGACGCGAATGAAACAGCCGCGAACAGTCTTGTCGCTCAACAGCCGAAAAGTGGAGCCGAGAAAGAGTGGACCGGGGAGGAGATTGAGCTGCTTCGCAAGCAGTTAGTCAAATACCCACGAGGAACCTTACAGCGTTGGGACGTTGTATCCGAAGTTTTTGCAGGCTCCCATTCTACAGAAGATGTCATTAAGATGTCTAAACTTCTTGGGGAGAAGAAGTTCACAGATGGGGACTCATACGCAAAGTTTTTGGCGCAGAGGAAAGGGGGTGAGAAAAGTATTGATTCTCCTTTATCTCAGAGATGGGAAGGAGATGTGGCGGATGCCGGCAATGTAGTGAAATCTGACTGGACTGAGACTGAAGACATGGCGCTCGTGGCAGCATTGAAGACGTTTCCAAAGGACACTCTAAAGAGGTGGGATAAGGTTGCTGATGTCGTTCCCGGTCGATCAAAGGCTCAATGTTTCAAGCGTTTCTCGGAGTTACGGGAGAGTTTTAGGAATTCGAAGGCAGATCAAGGGCTAGAATAAAAGTTTGGCAATGAAGGCGGTCTCAGAGGGCTGTTTATCCCTTCATTATGGCGTTTGTTTGGGCAGGGGTTCCATGCTTGAGCAGTTTAGAGGAGCTTATCAGATCTGTCATTGATTGGACCTGTATTCCAAAGGAACAGGTTAGAGAGTTCTCTTTTCCTGTGATAAGAATAAGCAAAGTACATGGCTTATGTATCACACTTGCGGAACAAGACGATTTTTGTGCGTGGTCCGAGTAGGATGAGCTCAAAGTCCAGTTTTTCAGCTGAATCTTTCCTTCTCAGTTGGTAACTTGAAGGTGTATGGAAATCACCAGCTAGATGATCAATCGTGGAGTATGTTGTGAAGTACGCTTATGGGGATCGATGCTCTATTATTCTAGACCTTATTGCCCTTTCTGCACAATCACAGAAAATTGTTTATGGGCTTTGATTTGGGATTCTCAGTGGACAGACTGTTGCACCCATGGAGTGTCTATCCCTGTGCTCACGCAACTGCTTTTGGATGGATGTCACACTTGGAGTGATCTAACTAATCCCCAAAAATCATGAGCGGCACCTTTCAGTAGGCACTCCGGAACACATCCTAAAGTGATATTCTGTCTCAATTTAGCTCTTCAAGGTTTCTTGGCAAATATTAGCTACAATCTTGGCATTGGCTACTTCAACACTGAGAAAAATATTTGAAGAAATGGATGAAATTGCCAAAATCCTCTAATCCTCTAAAAAAAATTATTAGATTCACCAATTTTTGGATGAAAGCTATTAATATTAGATTATTTTGTGGATGAATGTACATATGTAGATGATTCTATCTATGTTTTCCTTACTTGTTTATATTCCAAGGTGCAAATTGCTCTTTCACTAAAAAAAAATTGGTTGATTTCAAGAGTCTTAAGTGATGTATGAATGATCAAGCAAACTATTTTTGTAAGAAATTTCATTCTTTTTGTGAGTATAGTTGTATAAAAATCATTGAATTAATATCAAGTGATACTAAGGCGAAGGCACTCATTACTAATTGGTGTCCCATCACCAATCAATAGGGTGTCTTTAATTTGAAGAACTTGGAACTAATTTTTTTTTTTTTTGAGTAGTTATAAAAAATCCTGTTTCATTAATGCTAGTAATGAAACAAGATACTTGGTGTCACGGAATTTTGAGCACACCATATTAGAAATGGTGGCATGTAAACTTGTAAACATAATGAACACCACATGGTTTATGAACTTAACATATGGCATTTAGTGTTAATGGTTTATCAATTTAGACAAGTAGATACAAATGAGAATGCAGGATTACAAGAGTAGTTCTTCAAATTCCTTGTGGCTCATTCATTGAGCATCAGTTTTCATTCTTTGGAAAGAGCAAAACTTGTATTCTATATTGTCTATGAATTTGTACTTAATTGATAGAACTTAGTTGCTTGAATGAGGTGTGACTACTGTTGTTGGGTGTGTCTAACTAACTAATTACACAAATTGTGGCGTATAATTTTTTTAGAGACTACTGTTGGAGTGAATGTGCATAGAGAACTGATACCATATCCTAGACTCCTAGCTGCTACTTGTACATGCATACTTAAGAATTGATATCGTATCTTGAACTCTAGGTTGCTACTTGTATATGCATACTTGGAGTGGGAAGGTACTCATCAATTCCAATAGCATTTGCATTGACGAGTACAAAAAATTATTTATTAGGGATACTTCTTGTTGTCACAATCATGGATTCACCAAATTCCAGAGACATGACCTTTGGATTACAATGCAACACTAACAAGGAAAATGAAGATTTCACTAGCAATGACTTTTACATGAGCTCCGAAGCTTCATACAATAGTACCAACAATAAGGTGGAGAATGATGTTGATGACTAAGTCTTGCAAAAGGATCTACAAAGGACAAAGAAAGTGTCAAGAACCACCCTTCAAGGACTATAAGCCAATAGTAGTTGCACCGTAGCATTGTCTAAATGCTAGGTTAGTCACTCTTCAAAAGTTCAAGGACTCTTCATTTGGTTGCCACCAAAACCCAACCCACATTGAGAGAGCTATGGCATCCTCTTGTTTGTTCCAAATAACAAATTAAAAAAAAAACTGAAAAAGCCAAATAACAATAAAGATGTTGAGATGATCATACCAATACCAATGTATCAAAGTTAATGCTTCAAATCTTACAATCATACATCTTGTGCTTACTTGTTGTGGCTATATTATGATGAAAGGCAAATTATGGTCTAAACAATTCCACTGCAAGAATGCAATTTGTGTCAATGAGACGAGGCAGGTCTAACAAAAGTTTAAAACATATTTGAATAATCAATTGTCAATATTACACCAGTCCGTAATCTTCACCATACACTACAAAAGTAATGTTCCTAATATATCCACAGATGTTATACATAAATCTCTACTACAATGGCCTAAATAGGAAAAAGATTACAAACACACCTAATGTACCTATTGGTTTGTTTCAATATTTAATATAGTATGTACACTGGAGTACAACATTATAAAGGTCATCTCAACTCAAGTCTATTCAAACTTGCAATGCAACTCTAATATGTGTTATCCAAACTATCTAACTTGGACCTATCATTGATGACCTGGACTAATTATGGAAGTATGTGAGGTGATTCTAACAAACAACAAGTTGTAGCTTATATAGCAAGTCATCTCATAGTTGATGAAATTATGCAAAGATTACATTTATACCAGTTTCCAAATTCTAAGTGAAACAAACTACTCATAACAGTTTTAGTAGTTGTGAGGATCTCAAAATTTCTTGACTAATAGAAGATATGTGAATTCATCTATGACAAATAGAATAAAATAAATTATATTTATAATTAGTGGCAAAATAAAGAAGAAAATGAAGCAAAAGGTAATGATGTTCATAAAATGGTAAGAGGCCTTTGCCCTTTGAGGATTAAGGAAGGCATAGCAATTATAGCCCCTCTCCTAAATTACATCTCTATCTACTTATGTATTTTGTTTCTTTGATACAAACAATAGAAAATCTAGATAATAACTAAGGTGAAGGGACCTATAACCAATCAAATAAACAATTTTTTGACATGATCAACAATAGAGCAAAGCAAAGCATAACAAATATTTTTAGGTGTGTAGCAACAAAAATGACGGGGATTGCAAAAACTTTGGTAATTGTATTGCTTAAATTCAAATTACTGAGAATTTTCAAATGTTGAAGTGCATTTGGATCCACGTCCAATATCTAGAGTCATACAAAAGTGTTCATTGACAAACTAATATCTGTAGACAAAGGCTTACAAAACCATGGACAACTACCTAGGCACTTAGGTAGGTAGATGACTATAAGTACGTTAAATTATAAATGTAAAAGTACGAATAGCTAGCCAATAAAGTAATAGTATTTTTCTAAAAAACCCTAGTCGTGAGGACTAGTTGTCAAGTATGCAATAGCCGTTCACTAGTCATCAATGGCTCCTAAAATTGTAGTGAATGTGCCTTCACTACAAGAGAAACTCGTCCTAATTGACAAAAATCAGCCCCTCCTAATCTACAGAAAATTGACAGTTTTTTGTCAATTAGGACAAAAAACTGTCCGAAATGACAGAAAATTGTCCTAATTGACAAAAATCTGTCAATTTTCTGTAGATTAGGAGGGTCTGATTTTTGTCAATTAGCATGAGTTTCTATCATTTTGGACAGGTTTTCTTGTAGTGCTTGCTTCTATGCAAGTTCCCTTCCATCCCTAGCAATGCTAACACTTTGCTACCACTCATCGTGATACCCATTACTAGTGCCTCCGATGTCGAAGGAATTTTGAACACTGTGGACAACTTTTGTCGTGCCATTGAAGGTGCAATGTACAATGCAGGAATCAAGTGCCCAAGAGGTTGCTGCCGTATTGGTAGTGAGAAATACATCGTGGGAATGATGTACAAGAATAGTGTTTTTGTTGTTGATGGTAAAGTCAATTAGAAAAGGGTGAGAAATTGGAGAGTTTACATTTGCTATGAAGAAGAGTTGGAGGGCATCGAAGACATGGTTGTAGCAAACGAAAACCCTAGAGTGCTCTTTAGGTAGTAATCATCGTTGCTTAGTCGCAATGCTTACTGGCTTGCTACCAAAGTTTTTAATTGTTATTGACTAGCTTTCTTCATCACTTTCTCTACTTCTTCCTTAGCACAGATTGCTTGTCGTTGGAGAGCCTTGGCTACGCGTGCCTTTGTCTACTTTTTCATTTTTTGCTCTCTTTCTTGAACTTTCAACAGTTTGTATTGCTCCCTCTTAACGTAAATGTTCTCGTTCATTAATGGCGTTAAGTTTTTGCTTTTCTCCTATATTCAACAACATTCATGTACAAATCAGATGTTAGCATTAGTGACATACTAAAATCCAATTTGGGATCTTATTACTTGCTCCTCATTTGTGTTGTAACGATTGGCAAGGTTAAGAAGTGTTGGATTGAATCCACGGCATCTATGCTTGGATCAAAGGCAGTCACGTCAGCTTGCAAATTGTAGTCTAAGGGATCCACATCTATGAAAAAGTGTTGAATTGAGGCTCTTTGTTCTTCTGCTAGTTTGTTGCTATTTCTTGGGATCCAAGTAAGACTTCTTCATTGTCCATTTTTATTTTTGTCCCTTCATTTTTACCACCATCAAAGTCTATTGCTTGCTCTTCTAATGAGTCCATTGGTTACCCATTGGTGTCTGTCTATCGATACATTTCCGATGGATGATATTGCTCTTGGATTGTTTGACGGTTTAGTAACCATATTCAATTTGTCCTGAAACCATTCTTTATGTTTTTGATAGACAAGGCCTTTCTCAGAGCAAGGGAAACCCACTATACTAATGCTTCCTTTGATGTTGTCTCTTCTACATTTCTACTGCTCCAATAGTCTCAATAGGCTTGAAAATGTTGTTTGAAAAGCTTGAATATACTACAATAGAGTGGTTGCAGAGCGTGAGAAGTATGTGAGGGAAGTGTCATCATATCTAGCTCGACTACTTTGGCTTCAACTGCCACCTCCAACATCACATGATTGGTGTACCCATCCAAAATCAGTAAGTGTTGTTTATCACTTGAGATACCTTTTAATTTGTTGATGTTTATTACAAAGTGCAAGATTCACGTTAAGAACAAGTATGACATCATCTATGCTTTTTGTTGCATGGCTTGTGTAGCTCTTGGCTCATAGAATGGTATATAGTTTTTTCTATATTGCTTGTCATGAAATATGTAGTACGATGGAATTGATGTCCTTGTAGTATTGATGCACACAAGCACTGACATCCACTCTCTCTTATTAGATACTATCGAATGGATGTTGTGTGTACTTTTACAAGTCAAGACCCATGCTCCACCATGTCTCTCTACTTGGACTCTAGTCTCATTACAGTTCTAAATTTTTGTCAAGCCCTCTATTGTGTACATGCACTACTAAAAAACAATGTCCAAGTCAACAAAAATTTAACAATTTTTTGTTGACTAGAATACTATATTGACCATTTTAATAATTTTTTCTTGATTTGAACAAGCTAACACGATGATCACTAAATTTTTATTGATTCAAATAGTATAACATCCAAATCAACAAAAAAGTTAACACTTTTTTGTTAAGAAGACATGCCTTTTACATGCTGATGATATAAAAGAAGAGACTTTAGTGATATAAGAGAGGAAAAGATAAGCTCTTAATACAAATGGGGTGATAAAAGGTTAAAACAAACCATATGGGATATATGAACCATTCATAATCTTAATTCACATATTCCATATGGTTTGTTCTACCTTCTATCACCCCATTTCTATAAAGAGCTTGTCTCCTCTCTTCTATCACCAAAGTCATCTCTCTTTTATCACCAAATACTAAGTTCTAAGAAACTTGTCTATTAAATTAATTGTAAAGTCTAACTTTCTTTCAATTAAATTATAAAGTCTAGTTTTTGGTCTTGTATATATGTTGTTTTTGGCCTGCATGGTAGTTTGTATTGGGTTGGTTCTTGGCTTGCCATGTCGTAGCTATTCATTGAGCAAATTTAAAAATGAATTAATATTATTATTTTTCTGATTTGACTGCCATAACAAAATAGACAACAATTTTTTGTTAGTTATTGTTCAAGACAACACAACCACAGATACAAACGCACTCAATACTTTTTTGTTGATATGGTCATTGCTTTTCTACTAGTGGTGTAGTCCAAATTGTCATATAGAGCTTTTACTATAGCATTGCTTAGGCCCTTTGCCCATTTTGCATCCAACATTTGTGCTACTTGTAGTACAAGCTTCAGGTGGCGTTTGTACCACTACTTCATCTAATTTTTTTGGGGAATTCAGTTTTGATATGGAATCCAACTTGTCACTAGTGATGTCATACACCTTCATTTTTAGTGCAGTGGAAATCAAGCCATACTCTAATTCATACATGCCCAAAACATACTCAACTAACTGTTGCTCTTCTTATACAAATAGAATGTTAATGGGGCCACATTTGCACGAAGTGCAAAACCCGTAGCACCAGTGGAATTCCTTTGATATTGCCCTTATGGTACTTCTAGTGTCCATTGCATCCAATGTAGCACACAATTGGTCATCTAACTAGGTACTAGTTTTTCAATGGCCCCTTTGCTTGCTTATCGTAGTTGGTTGATGTCCTTGACTTGTTCCATTGCTATAAGCAATTACATTTCCATTTGGTGCAGTTGGATTGGTATGACCCCTCGGAGGGTGCACTCCCCCTTTTTTTGATGTTAGCGTGCGAACAAAACTTTGGATCTCCTATATATTTTTTGAATTTTAAATAAAATTAAATATAAAAAAATATGAATAGATTTTTCTACTTTGAAAGTTTATATTTTGAATTATTGATATTTTTATTTGTTAATAATTATATAAGAAAAAATTATCTACAAAATAAATTAAAAAATCTAAAAATAACTCTTCATTGAAAGCTCATTTTGAGTTGAATATTGATGCAATGGTCATCTAAATGTGTTCTCTAAAAATATTTGAGTTAAAAAAATATACCATTTTAGTGCATTTTTAACCTCTTCTAGAAATCATTCCATATTTTATTTGAGTTTGAAATTTTGGGAGTAGACTCTTATAGTCATTAGTAAACAATGCTATAAATTTGAAGTTAAAATTATAGTTTATTAGAAACCACTTGTTTGCACGTGGTTTGTTGTAGTAGAACTAAGTGCACCCTTGGGGTATGACTCTTTCGGTAATTCCTCAATGCTTGGAGGTAGCGGGTTCCTATGCTTGATGGATTGATCACAATTAGTACTAGGCTTTTCAAGCCTACCTGACATGCCAATGCACTTTTTGTTGGCAAACATATGGCCCAAGTTAGCTTTTATTTGTAATCCACCGTATACAATAGCAAGTAAACTATATAATTCAACAATCATAGAGAAAATTATGTTTTTTGCATTAAAGTGTATTTTTACTAATATATTGGAGATTGGTTAAATATAATTTAGCTCTTGGTATCGCATCAAAATATATTTAATATATTGGAGTATGTTCAAATACAATTTAGCCCTTAGTATCATAAAGAGACATTGTCAAGGTTGCAAAAAAGCCACTAACAAACCTTTTAAATTCTAAATTTAGACTAAATTAACTTGAATTCATATTTTTAGATCAATATCTTTGATGACCTAAATGTTTACCACAACAAGAGCTAATATGGAAGTAGTGATTGTATTTTTGTGTTTACAAGAAAAACTTATATTATTTTTAGTCAAAAAGTTTCTCTGAGTTATGCTTGTTGGACATAATGTTTGTATGATTATATCCAAAAAATCAATATTGATTCATGAACATAATTTACAAGACTACTCTACACCTTTATGAGTTGTTTCTTATTTGAAAAAATATTTTTCTATTTTTAAGAAGTTCTCAATTGGATATCTGTTTTTCAATTCATTGTGGGAGGTAGTGTAATTTTTTACCATAAAAGTTTTTTGATCAAAGAATTGAAATTATCTAGATTCATCTTTTAGGAGTGCACAAATTAGCAAAAAGAACTTTTGAAAAGAATGTTTAACCCTAAATTCCTAAGAATCCTTTTAAAAAGATTTAAGGTAAACTTGCCTATTAAGAAGCAACTCACCTATGACTTGCACCTAGGGAACTATCCATTGGACTCTTACATCAACCCATGGCAATTTTTTTTAATAAATGGAATTAGGATTATATTAGGTTGATTTGTGATCTTAGTTGATTTATACCTTTTCTAGTGTAAACTCATCATAAAAAGTTATTTTTTTTATTCCTTCATGCTATGGCCTTGTTAGGAAATCTTGTAGCCATGTTAGAAAATGTTGTGACTACTTTAGGTGGTAAGATGACCATCATGGAAATACTTTTTGTTAATTTGGGGTAGTTTACAAATTCTTTTGGACCAAATGAACAACACACTTCAAAAATTCATAAAAATTCATACTTTGTCCAAGAAATAAAATCTCAATTGCTTCCTTCATTTCTCACATTTGTCTTTATATGAGAAAAAATCTGAATTTTTTGCTTATGGCAACAAAATGAACTACTCAATTGCTTGTCATAGGTAAGTTTACCTTAGGTTGGTTCCCATGATCTTGATTTTTGGCATGGTTTATTGAATTTTTTTAAGATAGTTAAACTTATTAGCTTTGGGATAATATGATTTTTTACTTCAATTAGTGCCTAAGATAAGATATTATACCATCATACTACTAAAATCATAACTCCCTCTATAATACCACAAATGCTACCATTAATACTAGGGGCTTGTGCTTGCTATGCTATGCATTCATTGTATCACATATTAGTAAAATTTTGATATATTTGAATAGAATGCATGATAATGATTTCAATAAGTCTTTAAAATAATTATTTTAAATATTTTGTAAAAATATTTTCAATCATGCATACATAGAAATCGTATTTTCACACAATGTGATATTACAAAAATAGAGTAGCAGTTTGCAATCACTTTTGTAATATCACTTTTTACAAAGGGTGATATTATAGAAATAATATAGTTGTTGCAAGTAAGGTGATATTAAAGAGGATCCATAGGATGATATTATAGAGGTAGCAAATCCATTGCTTCTCTTGGCTTTACATTTCTTTGCACTTCTATGATTTTGTGCTTTTGTGAGTTTTACCCCCTGAGCGCCCAACCCGTGGATAGTGAAGAGAGGAGCTTGGTAACCTCTTCCCACATAAATTGGCGGTGGTGACTCAATTTTCAAATCCATGGATATTCACCGTAAAAAATAAGACTTCACTACCTCCTCTACTGATGGAAAGGGTCTGCAGAATTTTTCGCCGTCTGTTTTTGAAATTTATAATGGTCAAAATGAGGTTGACATTTCATAAAGCAAATTCTGAGCGACAGGATCCCGTCGCAGGGGCGCTCAGGGGTTAAGCTTTCATAATTTCAATTTTCTATTGCTACTACCAAATGATTTTGAGAAATTTATTCAATTGAAGCAATTTTGGATTCCACAACAATACAAAGTTTTTGAGATTTATAAGTTTTTCTTCAATTTGGGTTGCCATTTTTTGTAACAATGGAGTCAAATTTCTAATGCATTCTAATGTATGTGCATCTTTTATAGTATTTACCATTGCATATGTTTCATTCATCATTCAATAAATTTCTATTGTACATTTCAATATATGCTTCCTTATTAAAAAAATTATACAAAGATTTTAGTCATTTTTATTTGAAGATTATTGAAATTTTTGTTTTGCATTCTATCTAATACATAAAAATGCTTATAAAATTCTAATGATGAATGCGTGCGCCAAACGCTAGTCCAAACTAAAATAAAAGCGGGGATGGGCAACAAAAATATTTTTATTTTAAATTTATCTCATATAGATTTTATTTCTCTCTATGTAGAAAGATTTGATTCATTCCATGTAGTTAAAGTTATGGAGCATCTTGTTTTGTAGTCAATTTT
This sequence comes from Climacium dendroides, assembly GCA_950106755.1. Classification (NCBI taxonomy): domain Eukaryota; kingdom Viridiplantae; phylum Streptophyta; class Bryopsida; order Hypnales; family Climaciaceae; genus Climacium; species Climacium dendroides. The sequence continues at coordinate 18,559,586 of OX467090.1, read as the reverse complement.
AGCAAATTTAAAAAAAAAATAGTGTATTGAATTTATTTTGAACTCATCTTCCACAATTTAGAAAAAATGTTCCACATAATTAAGTTTACTTGCTAAAACTAGCTTATTGTTTAGATTAGTGTGTTTCAATTTTATCTTATTTCCTAAATTCCCATTGTCTCCTCGAGAGACAAAATAGATTTTGGGTAGGCTCCTATAGTCTCAATATTTATTGTGATGATCTAAATTTTTTTGCAAAGATAAAAAAATACATTAGCTTTCTGAAAATATAGTTTTTATTTCTAATGAAGCTATTGAACAAAAGTTATGGTCCAAAAAACCCCATTTATAATTCAGTGGGTAGAAATAAACCTTTAAAAAAACTGAAAGTAAAAGATTTTAAAATTTTATTTTGTATAGATTATATTCTTATTTATATAGGAAGCTTTGATTTATTTAGCTTGAAAATTTTGGACAATCTTGTTTTGAGGAAATCGAAGCATCTTTTGCAATAATAACTTGTAGGGTTTATTTCTAACCTCAATTTTCACAATTTCAAAAGATAAATTCATAAAGTTAAGATCTCTTGCTAGAAAAGTCTTACAATTGAGATTAGTGTATTTCAATTCCATTTTAAAGCTATTAACAATTTAGAACTCCTTCAATTTTAAACCTATTTCTACTTAACAATTTTTTAATGAGTAAAAACTATATGTGTGTCTTTTTGATTTTTTTTTCTAGACTCTCAATTCAATTCTTTATTATATTAAATTAGAAATTCAAAATTAGTAGAGCAAAAATTATAAGTTATGAAGGTTCAAAGCCAAAAAATGTAGTTGAACAAGGTACAAACAAATTTATTTCCTTTACTTTAAATGCAAATATCTTGCAATCTGCATGGTGAAAGTTTGTGAAATTTTTTCCAGACATTCTTATTCTAGTGTAGTACAAGATCTTACATTAAACCTTTTTTTTTTTTTGCTCTTTGCTATAGAAATGGTAGTTTAAAGTGTTTTGTTTATTTTTTATTTTTTTCCTTGAAATTCATGGACAATTTCTATTGAATTTTGAATGCTTTTTGATGGAAAAGAGGCCTTGCGACTTTAGGGTTTAAAGATGTAACCCCAAAATGCCCAATGCTCGATGGCGACAAAAGTGAGAGACCCAATCCCAATGACCGGGTGTTGCCGGTACCAGGGTCTCCCGTCAACAAAAACATTCCTCTGCAGATACCCCTACAGATACCCCTACAGATATCCGTACAAATCGTCTGCATATAGACATATACCGCACCAGATATCCGGATCACTTCAAGTGACGAAACCTCCCCGAACCTGCATGTGACATGAGTCCCATGACTGTTATTGATACCCTGAGAGAATACAGGCAGAACGGAAAGGAATGAAAACCAGCGGCGAGCTTCACATGGCGGCGTATAAGCTGATCACCGCTCATGCAACATTAGATGAATGTAGATGAATACCAGTAAAGATCATTCATCTCCCATCAACGTTATCATCGTCGTCACTCCCACTTCGTTGATACTGGAGGTAACAAACCAGCACGTGGCAAACGTGGCACCGTGGTCACCGAGATAAGTAGGACATCTGATCAACACTCGTCACGTTATCATCCCCTGTTGGATGAATAATGATAAACAGAGGACGAAAATCATTCATTCTTCTCGTCCTTGGAGTCTTCACCACCTCTGTTGTCGTCACCGTTCCTCTCCAAATTGCTGAAACTGGCTGCTGCTTGCCTTTGTTTGGAATCTTGCGCCAAATATCCTTTTCGCCATCGCCAGTTCCTCTCTCGTCCGTTCTTTCATTCCCCCGCCGTAAGTCCGCTGCCTACTTGGCACCTTCCCAGCATATTTTCTGCAGCATATTCGACTACCAGGCTTGTCTCTCTTATTCCGCTCGTGTTCATCGTTGCTGGACGGATTGCTGCTGGCTCGACTGTGGTGCCAGCAGCTCTCTCGTGCGTGGGAATGACGAGGTGGAGTGTGTGCATGTGAATGGAATTGGAAGTGGTAGTGCATGTTTTGGTTGAGATTCGGGGGACTTCGCGTTTTTCCTCGTTGAATTCGTCGACATTGTTTGGATTCTGGCAATTTGAGCTCCATTCTGGCAATTTCATTTGGAGGAGTTTATAGCTCTCCTGAAGCCTCTCTCTTTGGATTGTAGAGTAGCTTTAGTTTATCTCGACATGCGCCTCCAGTATCGGTCAGTTCCCCTGTTCTTAGCTTCTCTGTCCGCTCTCTCTATTATTATATCAGCCGAGAAAACAGAGAAGCGGTGCGTCCCGAAGGCTTCGTCTAAATTTAGAAACCTGTGTATGCTCGTGTCAATAGAGCTTCAATCCGTCTTGTCCAGGTTAGTGTGATCTTTCCCACCGCATAGATTTGTTGTCGTGGTTTCAAGCGCAATGGCACCCTGTGCATCAAGAGCGCGAGATGGCGTTGTGATGCGCCTCTGGATGCACTGTGAGCCTGCTGCTTTGCAATTAGACGGCCTTTATCCATGGAGCTATGGCAATCTTGTGGAGAATTTGAAGCTGCAGATGAGCTCCACCTTTCTTCGATCAGCAGAAGCAGAGCATTCGCCTCGTCGAAACGTGCAAATCTCCTTCGCTTCCATACATTGTGCTTCTGGAAAAGATACCATCGAGATCGAGCGAGTTTTGGCGCAGAGAACGGTAGCTGCTGCAGCTACCCAGGGGAACCAGCGACCGAAATGGACTTTTCGGTTTCCTTTCGTCGACAACATTAATCCTTCCGAGGCTGAGACTGCGTTGAATCACGTCTATGCAGGCGCCATGGCCAAAACCTTATCTCAGGTATGTATAAATTGTCTTTACTAAGAACTTGTTTGATGTAGTGAATGGAGGATACATTTGTCTAATTATTCCAAAGAAAGGTTATGTCATAACCTCAAAGATTGGATAGATTTTATGAAACGATGATTTCAAAGAAGAACAACATTATGAAACATAGCCATCCAATGCATGCTTGACAGAGATGGACTTCAATTGAGGATTAAAGATATGTATGTTAGGTCACAAAAGAAAGAGAGCCTAAACACGGTCAATGAGCAGGTTGGTGGACATCCAGTAGACACAGTGAAGACTAGGATGCAAGTTCGAGACCCTCCCAAAAAGCTCCGGAAGTGGAGAAAGAATATTGCTTCACACCACATCGGCATTGGGCCCGTGGGTGTTGATAACTGGTTTTTTAAAGGACCTGCAGATTTGTACCGTGGAGTCGCCGGCGCCATTCTTGGAACCGTGCCGAACGCGCTTCTGTATTTTGCGGCCTACGAAAGTAAGTGCCTCTGTCTTTTTCTTGCAATTGAACGTGCTCAATTTGTGTCAACACAAAAATGAAAAAATGAAAAACAAAACAAAACAAAACAGGTAGTTGCTGCATCCCGGAATTGATCATTCACCTCTTGAATTGGTTGCTCGTAAGGTATATGGCACCTATTATCAACTCTGCCTGAATATTAATTATCTAAAATATGAGCATGAATGATGAATGGTGAAGGAAGGTATGGCAACATGTCAATAACTTGTCAGTAAAGATTCATTGGGAGGAGTCATTGAACAGGTGTCATTATGTGTGTCCATTGCCATTCAGGTGCACCTAATTCTTCTCAACATGTGCTTGATTTATAGGTGACCCTACGGTCGATTATTGGTGTTTCAATTAGATGAATTTCTGATGTGAACATCTCTCCATTTGGGAACTGAAGTTCTTGTCTTCTACGTTTAGCAGTCCTCTTCTAATTGATTTAAAACATTGGTTATTCTTTCATCGAAATTCTAACCAGTTTCTGCTGAATTGCAATAAGCTGCTATTATGGGTGTGCAGACCTTACACTGCTTGCAAATTAGTCTTTGAATCTCAAGTTGGTCTGTAAGTGCTTGTTTTGTTTTGTGGTTCGCAGCATCGAAGCAGAATCTGGAGAAGTATTTACCGCCTGGAGTAGTGCATGTTGCATCTGCCTCTATTGGTACTCTCGTGTCATCTGTCGTGCGGGTACTGAGAATGCAATTGAAGTCCGTGACTTTCATGTCAATTACATTAGTTAATACGTGTTACAAGACTTGCATGTGCAGGGATTCGATTGCTTACAGTAACGGTAATAAATTTGATGTTGACTGACCCATATATTGCTTATTGCTCGTTCTAGGTACCAGCTGACACTCTCAAGCATCGTGTGCAAGCATACATGCATCCAAATGGTACATCTTAATCCCTGCACCCATATGTCGCTGCCGACTGCCACTGAGTTTATACTTTGTAGATTACAAGCTTTCGTGCAACAACTGTGGGCTGTACTTGAATTTACATCATGTTTAGTATCTTGGTGTAATTTTTTACTTGTATAATTTTAATATGTGAAGGACAAAATCATGCATGACTTTACACTAACCCATTTTATTCGAAATGAGTTAGAATGGATACTTTTAATTCAAACGTATAACTTCAAGAAAAAAATAATTATTAGATTTACTTTGGACCATAGTAATTGTTCTTTGGGAGACATTTATTTCTCCTCTGGAACCTGAGTCCTGTTTAATGTGAATTCAAGCATGTCTGACATGGAGTATGTAATTTGCCAATGTGCTGTAATACAGTATTTGAAGCTTTTCGGTCAGTTGTGACTGCTGAGGGTCTTGGTGGATTGTACAAGGGCTTCTGGCCCACTCTTATGAGAGACGTGCCAGAAATTGTCATTCAGGTACACTGTTACATGATCATGTTTTGTTAAAATGACATGTGTCAAAGTGCCAAAACTCTGACAATAAAGTTCACGGAGTGGTAGAAACTAGGAGTGATATAAATCTGAGGTTCTGGAAAAGTGCCAATTTCTTGAAATTTTGCTATTTTAATGAATATGGCACTTTATGATATAGGCTTAAGGCGTTCTTGGTAGGTATGGCGAGTTTCTGATGGGACGATAGAAAGTACTAACGTGTGTTTTGATTAATTTCCCGCAGTTTGGAGTGTATGAAAAGCTGAGAGCCGTGGTGCAGAAAAAGCGCAACGTCGCAAAGCTCTCGTAAGTCTTCTTGTTTTTGTTTTTTTCTCTTATTTGGATATTCCTTGTCAGCAATAATTTGTGAGTATTCACTACTATAGAAGCCTTTATTTGTAAAAAAAATACTATATTTGTAAAAAAACTAGGAATCAATCACAAATTGATGAATCCTGATTGAGCCTGGACGTACAGTTGTCAAGCCTTTCTTTCTTTGTTGTTTTTGCCCCTTTTGAATAGGATTGAAAACTCTAGGGCAACTCCAATGTCATATTACTCTGAACTTTGATTCTGTTTGTGCAGGACTCCCGAGCATCTACTTTTGGGAGCTTGTGCAGGGGCAATTGCAGCAACTTTCACCATGCCCGTATGTAACTGACATATGACTGACTATCAATCCTTGAATTCCGATCAACATAGCTGAGGCTTTGTTGTTTTTCAGCAATTTTTTCCATCTCTTAGTTTTATTGTTCTATCTGTTAACATAAACCCCATTTTGTAAGTCCAGGTTTTAATGACAAACGCATTTTAAAGCAATAAAAAGTTTTGATTTACTTGTTGGTACAGCTTGATCTTGTGAAGACACGGCAGCAATGTGGCGCAAAGCAAGCCATACCTATGATTGTTGCCAGTGTTATCAGAGAGAAAGGAGCTGCTGGGCTTTTCAGTGGGCTGGTGAGGGTTATCTCTTTCGAAAAATCAATTGCAAAAGAGTATAGTCTTGCATTTCATGACAAAGATTTCGCAGTTTTGGTCCTTAAGTTCCATTCATTTCGTACGTAGTTGATCATCCACGTGTCGAAAGTCTATCTTGTGTTAAAAAGCTTGTACCAACAAGGTAATGCTTGTCACAGAGTAAATTTGTCATCATGGAAAATTGATGTTCTCCAAAGGTTTTGCATTGTGAATATAGTCAACTTAAGATTCTTGGAAGGCAAATGACAGTGAAATTCCTTCTATACTTTCTCTTGGCATTGGAAGTGATTATATAGCTAGTTGGTGATTATGAAAATGAAATATTGAGTACATTGCGTTTGCAGGGTGCAAGGACCATTCATGTGTCGCTGATGTCAGCCCTTTTCTTTGGCCTCTTTGAATATTGCAAGCTGGTAAGTTCCTTTCCAGATTTTCCTTTTTAATTTATTGGGCGCGAGCACAATTAAAATAAACTAGTGTGCCTTGTACCGTTGCACAGTCAAAACAAATATAAAATTAATTTTTTAATTTTTTAAGAACGAAAAACAACCAAAAACAATTAAAAAATGCATAACTTTCTCACCGTGAGTCAGAATGCCACGAAACAAAGCTTGTGCACCCCTTCTAGTCGAGAGCTTTCCGATGGTACCAAGATTTTGACCAAAATATAAGTAAAAGTAATTTTTTAATTTTTAGATCCAAAAAATACTTCAAAATTCAATAACTTTCACACCGTACATCCGAACGCCACTAAACCAAGCCAGTGCACCCCTCCTCGCCAAGGGCTTTCCGATGGTATCAAGTACGCGATTGGGGGACACACGGGTCGGGAGATCTCAACGTGACAAACCAAACCAAACAAACATCATGTCTTTATAGAAGAGATAGTTGCATGGTTTGTCTTTTGTGACCTAAAGAATTTAACAGAATTGGATCAAACTGAGCAAAGATATCCTGAGCAAAATAAAAAAAGTCTTTTATAGATGTTCAAGTGCAAATAGAGCTTCTCTATTAACCCCTGAGCGCCCCAGTGCCTCAAATATGGCCTCTCAAAACTCAAAGATCTCCTTGTTTGGCCATTATAATCTTTTTAATGGTATGGTAAAAGGACATGTCCTTTTCCCTATAGCTCTGGCCCTATCTCTACTATCAATCGGTATAGTTAATTTATGTGGATCTCATTTTACATGATAGTTTGATTGGAATGAATTGAGAAGGGTCTGAATTTTGGCAAATACAGTCTGGGCACTCAGGGGTTAAGAGAGATTGGACTTTTGGGTTCACTTTTATGAGGGTGCTTTTATCTATCAAGAAATCCTAAATTAGTGTGAACTGCTATTGATCTCATGTTGGCTTTTGGTGTGAAACAGATAATAAAACCCAATAGAACTGCTCATGATAAGCTGTTTTTGCCGAAGATCTGGAACAAAAGACGTGACAAAATTTGGAAGCGGCAATTTATGCAACAATGATCCCCTCAATCATCTTGTATGTCTCATCACTGACACCAGTTTCAACTTATATATCTTTCTGCTTAATTGTTGCATGTTGATTGTCCTTTTTTTTTCTCTCAATTAGATATTTGAACGAGACTCACTATGGCTGTTGCTATAATGTTGTCAATGTTGTCAATGTTACAATGTGAGTTCCCTTGCAAACATATCATTAGCTATGACATTTTATTCACTTGAGCATCTGGCTTGCAGAATTATATCTGGTCTATATGCTGATTATTGTGCACTCTAATGGTTATGTATTTAGTTTATTTATGTCTTATTCCGCGGTAAATCCTCTAATCAAGGAACGGGTGGCCGACTAAAACTTCTAATTGACTGATCAAATCTCTAAATATCTACTTAGCATATATTTGAAATCTCTAAGCATTTGACTGTTATGTTTTGAGGTGATAATTGACATTGCAACAAATCGAACCATCTGGGCTTAGATTTTCGATACCTCTTCGAAAACACTTGTTACTCTGAAATGCGCTAATTTAGCAGACATGCGGTTGGTTGTGCAGGAGAGAAGAGGAAGCCAGTGGTGTATATAACATTAATTCATTTATCAGTGATTATCTCGTATCATCTTCTAAACAACCTATTGAGACATCAGTGTTTGCGCACTCAATGTTGCCAAACCATGCATTGACAGGTGGGAATGCTTATACGCCTTCCATTTTTTCTCGTGTACTTCAACTGCTGGATTTGCAATTTAGACATGGTCATATTTAGTGTAATTTGCGAGTCTTGTGCCAAAACTGTGACAATGAAGTGCACAAAGTCTCAAGACCAGGACTAGTGTAGATCTGAGGTTCCCGATAGGCGACTAGGAAAATGCCAATCTATTGTAATTTTGCCAAGAGGAACTTATTTTTTAACATGACGATATCATTAGCATTATGCTAATACGCCTAATACTTCATGCTAATACGTTTTATAATTTCGATTGTAAGTTTTTCAGTGCTTTGAATCTACACCACATGAGGCGGCTTCTTATGTGGCTTCTATGTACGCGCACTGTTGTCCACCGTTTATTACCTACAGGATTATCATTAGGAAGCTAGAGAAGACTTCGCAACGAAGCTCTGCAATTCTACATCAAGAAAATGGGTCGTAACTCTTGTAAAATGGCGTTGAAGTTCGGGAGGTAGAAAGTGAGAGGCGTGAAGTTGGAGAGGGATTTGTCGGCAAGGCAATTCGGGGGAGATTGCGTCCCTGCAGCCTCGCCGAAGGCGTTGATGCAAGCGGCGCCGGCAGTTTCCCCGCTGAGTTGGGTGATATTGATGTCGTGCAAGCGAATGTTTGTGCAGGGATGGACTTCACTGCATGACAGCTCCACTGCCGTCAACGTCGCCGATGTGCCGGTGATGTTTGCGAATTTTATGAGGTCTATTGCCACTGCGTCCGACTGCGCGCACAGACACAGCATTCTTGAGAAACCCCTAGCCCTAGCTCTAATCGTAGCCCTAAAACCCTTTAGTTCTTTGCATTCTTGGCACTGTGCGTGCCAATGAAACTAGATTTATTCCATTTGGACACAATCTGGAGTCTATGATGATCTTTCATGAAGCCTCATCCTCAATTATTCAGAATCTGTCCTAGTTCCATGTACCTGGTCTGTTCATGATATTTAAAATCGTAACCCTAAACCCTTTGAGCCTTTGGTATTGCTCATGCAAATGACTCTAGTTACTTTCTTTTGTACCCAACCTTGAGATTATGACAATCGTTTTGAAGCCTCATTTTCAAGCACTTAAAAGTTCCTTGTACCAATTTTTTATACAACAGTCTTGAGCAATTCCTTGGTACTATATGACTTTATGCCAATGAGTCTAGATTCTTGCCTATTCCATACAATCTTGTGTTTATGATAGTCTTTCCAAAATCACATGTTAGAAGGTTTTTTTATGTCATTGTTAAGTTTTGCAAAAAGAGTGTCTTTGGAGTTTAAGAAAGTGAGATAGAATGTCCTACTATCCTCAAGTGAGGAGAATCATCATTTGAATTGCATGCAATTTTTAGAGATTGAATGCAATTTGTTTAACCTATATTTGTGCATGCAATTCACCTAGATCACCGACAACTTCATGTGAATGGACAAGTAGAAGATTCAACTTTTATCCTTGTAATTAAGGCAACTTTATGTATAAGCTATAATATTATATTGATGCCATTTTTATTTTCCTTTTTCAAAATTATGAGGCAGATAATCTTTGAGAACTTGATGAGGATTTGAGACATGATGTAAAATTGATGTCTTCAATTTTGAACATCCTATTCTATGGATTTGGATTGATGAAAGGGAAGAAGTTGAATGTAGCATTTTATAGGTTACATTTTATGCTCAATTGGTCAATGAGAAAGTGTCACAATTGCTTTGAATTTAGACTAAAAGACATCTCTTCATATAGAAATAAACACTCTAAACTGAATACCTTTGAGAGAGTTGGAGGCTTGAAAAGAGTATCAAATTTATGATAAGTTATTTTATAAAATCAAGAACGTGAATGTATTTATTTTTCAAAATGAAGAAAAGGATTGTGAATATGATGTTGAATGAATTTACTTACTTGGTCTGAACATGGTGCAGATTGAGAGGGTGGACAGTAGTATTGGTCGACGATAATGGGGTTGCTCACATTTGTCATCTTTATGTTCCTAAACTCAAAGTTTCTAGCAAGCCCCGTGCCCCCCTTTACCACCAAATAAAATTGTTAGTGTTAGTTTTTTAAACAATACAATTTTAGTGCTTTGATTCATTTTATTTCAACAAAAAAAATGAGATCATCTATTTCCAAGAAAATTTTCCTAACAATCATGATTGTGTGCTTATAAGGTTTAGTATTTCAACATTTAGGGTTTATAGTTTGGGATTTCATAAATAAGTTTCAACAAAAAGTAGTCTAAGTCCAAGAATGATGTTGGAATATTATATACAAAGGTAATAAGAGGTCAAATTTCAACTAATAGTTTTTGTCAAATTCACATTCTAATTTCAATATCCATCAATGAAATATTGTGAAATAAACATCCATTTAGAATTATCTAGAGCAAATAGGGTTGGGGAATCAAGCTTGACAATGAATGATTCATCTTTATAATTGTCAACTCTTAAATAAATAAAATGATAATTGTGAACAACAATTTAATTAAATTTCAAGCCAATGTATCTTTCATTTGAAAGAATTGTTAGTATGACTATGAGAAAATTGCAAGTAACTCACTTGCCATGTCTTAATTCGTAGTCCATTTGTAGTACTTTCAAGTTGGCAATTTTTCACAAGAACTTGTGATACATTTGCATAGTCCCCGTTTGCTCCTAAACTTCCCACACTATCCAAATTTCAAGAGTTATTATCCATTCCATATCATATTTTATTAAAGTGGAACTCAATACTATAATTACATGCAAACATGTACACTAGTGTATTATTATTAACAAGATATTGAAGAATTCTGGATTTGATGTTTTTTAGATATGTTGTGCTAACATTTGTATATACCTACCAAAGACTACCATTACAATATCATAATAAAAATTATCTAATATATATAGATAGGTCTTTATATAGAAGTGATATTGAATTCCACACAATCATAACTATTCAAGATGGTAGGTTGTCTATATGTGGTATATTAATATGTTTGGAGTAGTTTTAGCAAAATAAATCAAGTCTATAAGTGTACCAAAATGCATTCCTAACATTGTCAACCACAAAATTCTAAACACCAAGTGCAAATATAGCTCTAGTTCTCTTCATTTTGGTGATAAATTGTAAATAAACATGATTATTAATAAAAGGCTATTATAGAGTGTACCTGATGCCATGGCAGCCTAATCCACAATAAGTATTTTGCACCACAATGTTGTGTGATCCACTTACTATTGACACACAATCATCACCTAAATACATCATTCCCAACAAATAGTTATCAATTTATATATACTGAAGTTAGTCACCAACATTTATATGAATAAAAATATTGCTACTATTCTAGCATGGGCCATGTACCTCCTACAAACATAGAGATCTTTTTCTAAGGTGGTAATTGCTACTTTATATAATACCCCTCCTAAAAGTATTAGGAAAAAGGTATGCCATCCTTCATTGAGGGGTCACAAAAGACCAATGAGAACAAAAATCTTCAAGTTATAAAATGTTATGGACTATTTAGGTCATGTGAAAGCAAAGCCTTGTCATAAGAATTGCGACACCTAAAATAGTAGCACCCATAACTGTCAATTTAAGGGTTTTGGATATGATGTTTATTAATAGGGATCCAATAAATTATTGGACCTACCAGCAAAAGAAAAAGAATTCTTGTGCACTTTCAAATGTATTTTCTTGTATATTGTGAGTATAAGTTTGTGAATTTTTAAAGAGCCAACTATAAATGCCAACACCAAGGTTTGATATATAGAAATGTAGTGCATCCTTGTCATCACATCTATTCACTTCTCCAAGATTTTCAAAGATTTTAGAGGGAGATGGTTATGGATACAATGAGGGTTATGAGTGTTGCTACCTTGGAGTAGCAACACCCATAAACTTCACTGTATCTATAACCACCACCTGTAAACTCTTGGAAAATCATGGAAAGTGGATAGATGTGATGACAAGGATCCTCTCCCTCTCCCTCTCCCTCTCCCTCTCCCTCTCCCTCTCCCTCTCCCTCTCCCTCTCCCTCTCCCTCTCCCTCTCCCTCTCCCTCTCATGTTGGCATCTATAGTAGTCTCTTTTAAAAGTCACAACTTATACTCACAATATACAAAAAAATACATTTGAAAGTACTCAAGAATTCTTTTTCTTTTGCTAGTAGGGTACAATAATTGGTTGAATGCTTATAAATAGACATCAGACCCTTAAAGTGATGGTTATGGATGCTGCTACCTTATGTGTAGAAAATACTCAGTCCCTGCTCTGTCTCAAAAAGAAATCCGTAGTTTCTAATGGGAAACTGTGGGAGTACCTTACCTCAGATTTATTTGAAGGCAGAGGGAGTAAGCTTAAAAGGTTGAGAAGATGACTAAGTTACCTGTGGCCACCTCGCAGCGCTGAACAGCAAAGTTGGTGGTGTACCCAATGTGGATGCCATCAGTGTTGGGACTTGACCACGGAGCTTGGATTTTGATGGATTTGGCAACACCGAGATTGACATGTTGGAAGTTGATGTGGATTTCAGGACTGTCAATGAGGGTTATGGACCTCACAAACACATGGCTGCTCTGATATATGGTCACTGACTGCACACCACCACCAAAAAAATATATATATATTTTCATTCATTTTCAATTGCACTTTCATTCTTTTAACCCATAAACGTTATGTTGGGCGTTTTTTTGTTCGATGAATGACAAGGAATTCTCTTGTGTAAGATAGAAATGCAACTATTCATCTTCAAAATTAGGGGTGGAAAAGGGAGATTTTCTACACTAGTTTGACTCCCAATGTATATAGAGAGAGAAATGATGTCACACAATTCCAAAAGGGTTGATTTCCACAGCCACCAACCCGATGTTTAAGGGTTAAAAACTATTAGTGTGTCTTGTGCCGGGGTTGCCATAGTATTTGCGAAGGTAAAAGTGATTTTCTACTTTTTTTAATTCTTAAAAACTTTGAAATTTAATGTCTTTTTTTGTCATAGATACAAATGCTACCCAAACAAAGCCTGTGCACCCCTCTTCGTTGAGAATTTTCTGACAGGACCAAGCATGGTAACTAGGAGACTTACAATCTACAAGATCTCACCATAACAAACAAACAACCTAACTTAATGGATGGATTATTGTATGTTATTATATTAAAGTCACCCATGTAATAAAATAATAATAATAGTATTGATGCTAACTAACCAAAGACTGGATTAAAGATTCACTATTTGTAATTGATATTTATATATCCTAATAGTGCAAGCTAAAATATCCATCCATTAAGATAGGTTGTTTTGTTTTGTTTTGTTTGTTTGTTACGTTGAGATCTCTTGGACCGTGCATCCCCAATCGCATTCTTGGTACCGTCATAAGGCTCTTGGTGAGGAGGGTACACGGGCTTTGTTTCATGGTGTTCCGATTCACGTGTGAAAATTGTTGATTTTTGAAGTTTTTAAAAAAGTTAAAAGATAAAAAATTGCTTTTACTTTTATTTGGACTATAGCAATGGCACATGGCACACTAGTTATTGTACAATTCTAGTAATTTCATCAACAAAATTTAAACAAAAATTTGGGGGGTGATACTAATTTTTCACCCTCGCTAATAGTGTCATTTTGTGGTGAGAAAGAAAGAAAAAAAAAGATTCAGAATCTCACAGTTGGAGCCTCTGGACATGTCCCATTTTCTTTGCAGGCCCACCAGTTTTGGCCGCGGCCGTTGAAGGTGCCCTTCCCCTCGAGCGTGAAGCCCTCCAAGTTCTGAAACTGGAACCAAATGCGAACATTTTTGCCATCCCATGCACTTATCTCAGTGGGAGCGAGAATCTCCCCTTCCACCTTCACATGGTTGACATAGATCACGCACTACTAGATGGATTACAATGATACAAGGTAGAAAATTTTACAAATTAACATGAATAGGAGTGTGATTTTTGGAAGAGATTTGTATATAGATTTGTGGAGAGATTGTTGGGTGTAAGATGACTTTTTAATGGAAGCATGGTCTGCATGCAGCAGAGACTAAGAGTCATTATAAGAGCCTGGCTAGTGTTTTATGTGACGTTTTATAATTTTTGCAAATGGATTTTAGGTGACGTTGAATAAAACAACTTGTGTTTTTATGTCAATAATAATGTTCAATGTAACATTCAAATGTTACATTGAACGTTATTATCATCGACATAAAAACACAAGTTGTTTTTATTTGATGTCACCTAAAATCTGTCTGCAAAAATTATGAAACGTCACATAAAACACGGGTTCCTTATAGTGAGTAGACCCACAATTGGTTTAATTTGTCATGAAGACTTTGTCATAGGAAATTTTGTGGTTTATGCAAAATGTATTTCCACTAGTGACCAAACTTGGTTTCTCTGAAATGTCATCATTGTGTATGATTGAATGGATGAGGGTTGTCTACTATGACTTATTAATAGTGGTCTACAATGTCCCCCTTGAAATTGCGTAAGAAATCCAAATATTTAGCTAAGTCTTGCTTCCATAAGACTAAGAGTAATTGAAGATTAACCAAATGTCAATTAAAATTTAGAAGAGATCAATTGTTGGTCTCAAGAGTTGGTCATAGAAAAATGGAATCAAGACTTCTACGTTATCGTTATCTTAGCATGAGCTCATAATATGAATAAAAATGGTTGTATTGGAGATTTTGTAGAAGAAAATAATTTATTCATGAATATAGAGAAGATAATTGGTGATAAAGACCATTGTAATTGGGGGAAAATGCTCCTTCTATTAGTGTAGATATTGGTATGACATACGCTTTGTTTAAATAACACTAATAAATCTTTCTTAGATTATTTGTTGTTGAATTTTAAGAGCAACCTTTCATCTTATCGAAAAATGATACATTCACTCACAAAAAAGGTTCATACCTGAAATCGTAAGTTTGATTTACAAGAACCAGAGTACATAGAAGGATATACAAGGTATTTGTATCCAGATGGTATAAATATTGTAGCATTCTCAACTTTGCAAGCACTAGCCCAAGCCGCCAAAAATGCCTACATCAATAGACAAGTCCAATTAGAGAATGCTAAAAAAATATGTTGAATCGGAAACAGGGCCAAAAATGCCTACATCAATAGACAAGTCCAATTAGAGAATGCTAAAAAAATATGTTGAATCGGAAACTTCTATCGAGTAATTACAGGTCACCATACACACAACACAACACATCATGTAGCCACAACTATTAGTCAAAACATCAATTAAAATCAACACAAGAGAGTGTCCTAATCACCCCCCTTAGTCAACTTCTTCATTTCCTTTATGCCTGCGACGTGCAGCTACCTTTTGCATGACAAGTTTTGTTTCAAGAGACACGTTGATGCGGAGTTCTCGTTTTACAGTCATTCATTCTACAGTAAAATTGACAATGCACATGCAACAGTTTGACAGAACTTTCAAGAGAACTGACATTGATGACAAGAAGTGAACAGTGACTCCTCTCTCTCTCTGAAAAACCAGCGTGAATGAAGCGTCTGTTGGAAATGGCCACATCCGATACCAAAACTACACACGAGGTTTCACATGTTACCTCGGTATCGTTGGTTGTTCCGTCACCCACAGCTCCTTCATTTAGCACGTTGTACTGAATTCTCTCAGACCCAAGCTGAGCCTCCTCTTCATCGTCCTCCTCCTCCGATGCCATCAAGGAAATTAGTTGCGCGTCGAGGAAGTCATCCTCAGTCTCCAACACTCTTGAATTCATAAGCAGACCACCATCTCCAGCATTAGCAGCAGTGCTAATTGCATGGCCCCAGTGTGAGTTACAGGAGCACGTCAGGACTATGAGTCCTATCAAATATTGCATCATAACTTCAGACTTGTTTTTCCAGCAATTTTTAGTGGAATATCCGCGCCACACACACAGGAAAAAAAAGAAAAAAATTGCACAAAAGTCAGTGGGCCTGTAGAGTTGGTGTATGTGACAACTGAGGAGAATTAAAGAGCTTTGCTAGAAAAGATCAAATCAATCTGACAATGAGTTGGCTGCTGAAGCTGAAACTGGGTCTTTTTTATCTTGGGCGGTGATGTGGATTACAAGAAAATGAGCATGATGTGACTTTGTGAAGAATTTTGAGGAAATCAAATGTTAGGGGTCATGACAAAAGCATTTTGAAGGGAGACATGAGATGAATTTGGTGAGTCCAATGTGAAGTTAACTTAAATGGTAAGCAAGTGAGTCCGATGTCATGTCAAGTTAGCTTGATGTGAAGTTAACTTAAATGGTAAGCAAGTGAGTCCGATGTAAAGTGAATCCGATGTAAAGTGAATCCGATGTGAAATTTACTTGATATGAAGTTAATTTAAATGGTAAGCAAGTGAGTCCGATGTGAAGTTAACTTCATGTGAAGTTAACTTAAATGGTAAGCAAGTGAGTCGGATGTGAAGTTAACTTAAATGGTAAGCGTCACTTTCTTTCATTACAATCTTTCTTTCATTACAATGATGATGATGTGAATGTTGTCATCAACAAGTCAATCTCTTCATGCACAAGCAAGCAAATATTTTGATTCTCTCCTCAAAAAGTTCTTGAGTCTGGCAATTTTGGGCAAGGTCAACACATGAGAAAGAACTTGGGTTTTTTGCATGATGCAACTCAAATTGAGACACTTTGTCCGGAATTACCCCCACACCATAGATGCATAACATAAAAGGAAGCATATACAAGAATTATATTTTCTTTTTTGGAGGGTGGATTCACACAACACAACAGATCCAGTAAGGAAAAAAAAAAAAAGTTCCTATTATTAAAATGAAGAGGCTGAAATTTAATTATGGAGATACAAAACTTTCAAACTGAATTTATTTTGTGGAACACATGCTACAGTCATAGATTTGTCAAACACTACCTCGGCAACTGTAGAGAGGTTACAGATTTGCCAAGCGCTAATTTTACTTTGCGTATATTAGTATAGTACAAACAGGCTCTTCAGTAAATTTCTGTGCCATCACAGGCACTAAAAGGACAAATCAACATAGCAGACTATTTGTGTAAAACTTTGTAAATGTGAAATACCTAAATCTGATATATTTACACAAAAAATGCTTCTCGAGTTCTTTAAAATATTAGAGTCATGCCAATACTTGGAATGACGAATAGCTTAACAGTTCATGACTAGAGGATCATGAGTAAGACGCACATACACAATGTTGAAACAGTGTTTTTTGTCTATTCAATTACCGATTTCAGATCCTCGTGCAGACCATCTTGCAGTCCGTCTGCAAAGCCTGGTGACCCGGGCATGAGAGTTCCATAACCTGGTCACTCAACAAGGATGATGCCAACTACTGCTGATTCTCCAAGGGTGAACTAATCGGTCCTCACATTTCCTTAACTTTGGGTCTTCACATCAAGCTACACAGCCTAAAGCAACAACGTAGAAATGACCTAGCTTTTGACAAACAGTTTCCAATAACTGATAATATCATTTTTTTGGCTTGTGTGCTAGAATCCAAATTCAAGCCTCATTGTGCGGTTTAACTTAAAAATGAACAACCGCAAATATACGGAAAACAGCTATGTTAAGGCTTGAAGATGATGTAATTCAACCCCCCAAAACTATTTGATAATCAAGAGCCCTGAGTTGGGATTCAAGTGTTTCAGTCCCCACCTCTCCTCTTCCATCGCTGCTGCTGTTTTTCTACTTTTGCAACGGCATTTGAAGGCTTGTGGACGAGTTCTTCAAGGCTGATAGGCTCGTCCACGCGGGGTACAATTCGCACAGGGTGAGCTTCAGTGTTGAACACCCATTCATCCAGCGGGATGACAGTGGAGGGCGAAAATAAGAGGTAGAGGTACTTCAGCGTCTCTGCCAAGAAAAAACTCTGCATCATGTCATCCTTCTCGCCACTGTTCACCTGCCAATGCACACAACACAAAACCAAAGCTTCAGAATCAAGGGATTCAGGAAAAAACAAAACAGTTCCAATTACTTCAGGTATTACCAAGAGCCAACATGTACACTTTGGGGAGGTCAAACTCCAAATTTACAATCTAAAATTGTCCAATAGCGTTGAAAATACCGAAGGCATTCAAATCGTAAGCTTCCTTGTAAATTGTACATCGTTAGAGGCGATCATTAAAAGTATATGCTCGCAGAGATTGTACCAACAAAGTCAGGATAGGATTACAGCCACAGGATAGGCTTGGTGTGTTGTTGAGTTGCCAGATCCCAAGCGAGAAAAAATAAAGAAGCCAAAGTTCGAATTTTTCATTTTTCATTTGCTTTTAGTAGTTTTGAGCAGGTCATATGGGAATTTCTGATTTGTCCAATTTCATTTATTTATTGACCAACCCAAGCAATATTCTGCACTGTCTCTGGTGATATAAAATTTGGCCCCATCTGAATTATATTTATAACAATGTAATCAATCAAATTGGTTACATTAAAACAATGATCGTTAGTCTTTCAGGGGTTTAATCAATAGCCTTGACCACTGCGCATAACAGGTGAACATGGAGAGATAGCAAAAGGTGTCAGAAGCTTCTTACATCTCTTAAGCCAGTAAAACCTGAAGGGACCCTTGTTTGGGACTCGAAGGCTTGGAAGATGTCCCAACCCCAGTCCCGATACTTCTGATTACCCGTCTTGCGCCACAAGTACATGAGCGACTCTATAGTTTCTGGTCTCATTATGTTCCACGAGACCCCAACTTCCATTCTCTGTTCCCTCCCGGAGTTCATCCAAATGTCAGTAATCATATGTCCACCACTCACACCACAGACCAAGTTCAGAAAAGCAAGTATATTCCATTATTTATGCGTTCATACCAAACAAAAAAATAAGTTTGGGTCTCATGACATCTTTGAAAAAATAAATCACGGCTCACCCCATTGTGGAAATTGTAGTTTTCCCCAGCCAGTTTTGACCGTGTCGACGCATACATGTTGTAGCATGTCTTAGCCAGCTGCAGAACCAAGCTCCAGTTATCAGCGATAAGAAATATCACTACAATAACCATGGGATTCTGACGATACATTTTTCCAACCTAAAGTGATCATATGATGGCCTAAAGTAGCCGCCTCCGTACCATAGGACTTGAAATAAATCATTTAGGAATCTTCAAAGAAGGGAAAAAAAAATTGCACCAATAGAACCAATAGAAGAAATCATACCCTACATTTTTTTTACGTAGAAATATTCTTTGAAATTTAGTATGAATAAGTATTAGCTTCCAAAGTGAACCTCCTATCTTGAGATTCGACATTTAGGGGTTACGGAATGGCTGGAGTGAGCCAGACATTAAATTTCAACTACAAATTACTTACCTCTTCAGCGAGATTCAGGTACTCTTTGGCTTTTTCAGGCGATGCTCCCTCCATGCCAAGAACCAGCATCCCAGGTGTGAAACACGCCAGCTCGTCCATCTACAGTACTTATACTTATCAGGAAAGCTCAAATCTACTTAACTTCTCTACAAATTGGATTAGTGTACAAATGTTGAGGAAGTAGGGTAAACTCCAAGTCACAAAGAGATACAAGAACATTACAAAAAAAGTAATGTTTGGATGCCTACAATAAGAAAGGAACCAAAACAAAAGGAAATTGTAGACCCAATAAATTACCTTGTGTATCAACTGATTGCCAGATCGTTCTGCAATATATGTGTAAATAGGAGGACTTGTTGTCTTCATAATCAGATTCTTTATCATACCTTCCATGGATTGCTCCCACATCTCTCTGCAGATGAGGAAAAAACAATTAAGTACCACATTTTATTTTACAAAAGAGCCTCATACTCTATCCATTCTCCTAAGAAAGTCAACAATCATTTCCCGGAGACTATCACAGTACCTGTAGTGCTTCACAACCTCCGTCTTATTCCCCAGAACCCAAACCTTCAAGAGATATTCGTAGAAACTGTCACATGCAAACACAAGCTGAGAAATGTCGAAAATTTGGGATAATCTTTGGACCTGACTGCTTTGAAACCAATAGAAATTATACTACGTGGTTATACTAAATAGGTTGATCTTCGTAAGGGATACTCATATGTCAACCCCAAGTGCCGAAATGACCAAAAAGGATTAAAAATAGATACTAGGAAGCTTCAAGGATGATAACAAACTCAGTATCCAGTATAACTAGTATCTTTGGATCA
The DNA here is from genome assembly GCA_950106755.1 of Climacium dendroides. Lineage (NCBI taxonomy): Eukaryota > Viridiplantae > Streptophyta > Bryopsida > Hypnales > Climaciaceae > Climacium > Climacium dendroides. The sequence continues at coordinate 18,539,590 of OX467090.1, read as the reverse complement.
AGAAGATAACAAAATGTATCAATAGATAGAATTGATACCACACTTCTTTAAACAATAGAAGTATGTTTTGAAAGTAACTATAATCGACTACTTGCTTCCAATAGTGGGCTTTCAATATTTAGCGTGGGCACTTGGGGGTTGATCAAAATACTGATCCAGACCCCAAACCAAATTGCAAAAGTGTTGAAGATCCCAATACCTGTCCCCCATGGCTCCGAAAGTAATTTTACCATACGTAGGCTGGCCAGAATCAGGGCTGATATAATAAGATAAAAGACCGTCACTCGGATACACCTTCCTCAGCTGATGGATGACTCTCTCAGCCTAAAACACAGAATGTATGCATTAAAATTTTAACTTACTATGACAAGCTACCAAGTCAAACACAAAAGAGACAGTAAGGTCCAGACAGGGCAAGGAGGATTAGGGATGAATCCCGAAAAAGTAGCTATTTTTCTCGTCTCTGGATGCTTAACTTAATCGTTTGAGAAGTCACAAAATGTTGTCTCCAGTTCTCAAACGCGAACAAGACAGTCTATAATAGGAGATTAAAAAAGAAAACTGTCACGACAACAAAGCGGAAGAACAAACCTTTTCCTTGTATTTTGGTATGCCCGTCCGTTGTGACAATGCAATGAACTCTACCTGCTCAGTCCCAGAATCAGCCAATATGCTTGAACCCTGAATAGAGAGTTACAACTATATGAGTCTCTTGAGCAGAGGAAAAGAAGAGCCAGATGATAATGAGGGTCGCTTTACAGTAGAGACCAAGTCAAGAAAATAAAAAATTCTGAAAACTCTCATTGGTTAAGCGGGACCAATTCTAAGCTCTTTGCCAATGGAGTGCTCAGAAATTTTATTTTTTTGGCTTGGTTCCCAGAAATGTAAAGCGATCCGGAAATGATATTGATTGACTGAGTTACATAAGATATAGTTAGATTGTATACCCCGGTCCAACCCGGGTTGCTAGCATGTCCGGATGCTAAGTTGATAGTGTTGTAAGGAATGCCTGAAGGGGTCTCCCATGCAGGCAACAACCGATCTGCTATTTGCTGCGCCTTGTTCAGAAACATTCGTTCACCAGAGAGGTCGTACGTACTCAGCAGCCCTCCCAGAACTCTGAGGATATCGTATGCAACGATTAGTAAACAAGCGGCTAATCGCAAATAATAATGCTCGTAACGTGTTTTTCCAAATAATCCCAGGTACAATCCTCAATGTAATCCTCACAGCTTGAAAATTTGAAGAAAACCATACTTAACAATCTTAGAATGCAGTTATACCTATAACTAAGTCAGTTGTACCAGGCATAAGAAATTCATCCTTTGGCATGATGGTCCCAACATGTTAGCATTATCATATCATTGATAATCTTATTTCTTTTTAATACAGCTCTCATTCTCATTGGACACCATATCTTTCCACATTTTCAAGTCATTGCTCGGCCTCTACCATTAGGATAGAGACAACAAAGGACAATTTTCCTAGGATGTCAGATATATTGATGACCAGGTTCTCGTTAAGTGACAGGTTCCATATGTAAACATCTATGGAAAAGTAATTTTGCTACCCAACCAAATATACTCCAGGTTAATCTTATCAGCATTTGCAGTGTAAGTTCACCCACAAACTTAGAAAGCGAACTACTATCAAGGTTCTAGTGAGTACCTGATGGTGGTCTCAAAAACACTAGTTTCCACGTTTTTGTTGAAATCAAGATTTTCCGCAACCCAACTGCAAATAAGAATTCCATTCCAAATACCCAAGTCAGCGGTGGAGCACTGTAAATAAGAGTACAGTTCCATTGTCTAGAAAATGTAGTCCTGAGGTAAAATTGATCCCAACAACTTACTCTCTAGCTTTCTCGAATTGTTTCTGGAAGCCCATAATGTATAAGGTATCCAAGGAATCAATAATAGACGCTCCCAGTCCTGCAAACTGGTTCACTCCAACCTTGGATTGTGGCTACACATGTTCAAAAGTTGAACAACGTCAGTACAGAACCCACATAATTGCTAACACAAAAGTTGCCCCCAAACCATAAACTCATAAAATGGTGCGAATACCACATTACAAGACTTGAGGTAATGTTTGCCAAAAGGTACAGCACTGGCTGAGAGGTAGGTTAGCCGAAGGAAAAAACAACAACATTAGATTTAGATACTTGAGACATGTAACGTGTACGTTTATATACCTTGAGTTCATCCATGCCCCAGGCATATTTCTCATAAGAAGTCCAAGCATGAAGCATGGCATCCTTGACTTTGTCACGCCTTTCAGCCGCGACTGGATCGTCATCAACATCAGTCAATGCCGGCTTCTTCGTCTTATCAGGAAAGCCCTGCCCACTGCCCTTGCTGCCACTATTCTCCTGCTCCTGAAATTCTAGCTCATTTGGTAGGCTCTCACCCCGCTCCGTCAGCAGATCTGTGAGCTTTTCGAGCTGCAATACACTCAAAAGCTCAGTCACGATTATGACACAAATATTCAATTCTAGTCTTGATCGGATTCATAAGAATAAAGAGAAACGAGGCTCAACATTCAATGACATTCCATTGGCACTGAAAACCTAGTACCACCAATCTTAACCCTTAAAAGGACCAAGAATTCATGGTTTAAAAAAATGACCGATTTGACAGATCGTATCCAGAATAATCATTCGGGTGAGGCCAAATTTAATATCATCAGAATCAGTGAATAGCATTGCATGTGTTGGTTAAAAAATAAATAAAATAGAACCAAAAGAATCTCCATTTGACCTACTCCAAACTACTAAACTAAACATGACGTCCAATTCGGGTCTGTAGGTCTTGTAAGGGTTAATATCGAGAAGAATTCTCAACAACCTTTCGAGATTGAAAGTTACAAGTTGATAGTGCAATCCTTCAAATGCTCTAAACTGTAAGGTATAGTGCAACCAGAAAGTTCGGATCCTTACTTTCTGCTGAAGCTTATCATTTTGTAGAGTTAAACTTTTCACAGTCTCCTACAATATCACACACAAATAACGGAGTCAGGTCAACGCACTATACCTGCAAGGTCAGATTCAAGTAAGGTAGGGAATAGTCAAACCGCTACGGACCTAATCCCGTCTCTTATACTGACCTGTTACCAACAGCAACTTATCAATTCATGCACTAGGTTGAACTTATAAGCAAGGGTGCAAGCAAAACTTGGCTGAATGTCTATGGCTACTGATTTTTTACTGGAAATAGGTTTGGTATAATGTCACTAATAGTAATCTACAACCACCCACTTCAAATGATTGCATAAGAAATCCATATATAGTGATTCTCAAGAGAGATTCGCCCTTGTACCCAAAGCTCTCAAAACAGCTCTGTACTGCTCCCAAAATCACACTCCTACATACGTTGAATTGCTAAAAGTGACACAAATACTATCCTCTACTTAAATCCATATCCTCTATACTCTATGCACAGTTCATAAGTTAACAGCAACGAGTATAAGCAACCAAAAAACTGATGGTTGCAATACATTGAAAGGGAGGGCAGAGTTACCTCCTGATGAACAACAAGGTTGTGACGATCCCAGAGAAAGTAAGTGCTACAAACGAAGAAGGCAAACAGAATGAGCAGGCGCCGAGGTCGCCGAAGGTAATACATCGGGCTCAAAAACCGGGGCACCGAGGCGGATTGCGCCCTCGGTCTCGCCATCTTCTTCAACAGAAAACAAGTGATCACGCAAGTGATCTAATTGCAACAACTCCCCAAACAATCAATCCATACAGCCGCTGGAAAAAAGAGCTCTCATCCACCAAAACCGAGCTCTCATTCCAGAGCTTCAAACCCTAAAAGCGACACCAGCGTAAAACAAAAACGACTCCTCTCCCAAATTGTCACACCACGATCTGATCACCAGAATTTGATCGCCTCAAATCCTTCCTGATACAACACCATCAGCGAAAAACCACAATTAAAAATAAATTCTCATCCAATCATCTCCAAAACCACAGCAAATCCTAGTCGCGATTCGATCACAAAGGTCGAAGCACCGTAGCTTCCTAAACCAAAAAGAGACCTGAGGCAATTAAACGCAACAAACGATACGCCCTTATACACACAAAACGAAAATCATTCAAAACCCCGAACCAAGACACAAATGCATCCCGAATGCATCCCAAATGTATCCCGAATGCCTCCCGGATGCGTCCCGAATAGAAAGGTGGAGTTACCCTGCAGTTGCAACCCTGCAACTTTTGTCGTTGATGCACTACGAGAGAAGAAAGGTCGCACCATTGACAGAAGCTGCCAAATGGTCAACACGGCTTCAGATGGAAAAAAATTAAAAAAACAATTGGATTCTAGAGTTCAAAATTGCTGTGAGGAGAGCAAATGGTGAGGATTTCCGAGTGGTAAGAGGAGGAAGCTTGCGGGAGCGATGGCGCGGGAGTGGCAGCGGATTGCGCAGCTGTTGCGACGGATTTCTGCGCGGGCGCAGCCGATGCAGAGGAAGCGCGAGGAGAGAGGAGCGGGGAGACAGAACGTGGTAAATTGGGATTAGTTACTTGGGGCTGGATTAGTGTGTCAAGGTAGAAGTACCTATTACCATCCACTTCAGCAATGTGGTATACTGTGCAACCTTTGGGGGCACCATGCTAGATTGTGCCAATTGAAAATAAATCTCTACTTTTTATCATAGAAAAGTAGTCTTTTTTTTTTGTCATAAATCATTTCTATTTGAAATGTGGATGAAGTTGAAAAATATGGATGAAAAGTGCATGGATGTAAAGGAAAAGTGCTTTTGGATCTAATGATGGACATATGTAGAAAAATTATGCTTCACCCAAATTTTGAGTGGTTGTCATCCTAAAACTTTTCCAAAAAATAAAAGACTCTGTAGCAACCTTGTTCCAATATAAAACAAAAACATTTGACTATTTTTAATACATAGACAATTGAAATTCATGTAAATTTTTGAATGTGTAAGTATATACTATAAATTTTTGGAACTCAATTTCAAGATGTATCCTATTTGCACTGACATGCATTTAAATATTTTCATTGAATACTAAATTATGATTCAAGTTGGTTTTAGGCACTTCTACCTCAATCTTTAGAGGTTTGGAGAGTCCAAATTTCAATATACCATAGAGTTTTGGATGTATTTGATATAGAATGTTCATATATTGAGTTATATACTATGGTATGCATACTCATAGTCAATACTACCTAAAATGTGACACCTACATTTAAATCCAAAAGCATCACAAAAGATTAAATAGTGCTTTCACAAGATGTATATGACCAAAATATAAAAATGTACAAGAGCCTAGTGTTTTTTTGATATACCTAAAAATTGTTATTCTAAAAATTCATAACTTACTCATATGGTATCCAAATAATGCATGTTGAAGTGCATCGAATCATCTTTTAGTTGCTATCAAAATTAAATAAAAATAGTTTATATTTACTATTAGTAATTATATATAATTATAATTAGTGATCATTATAGATGTGCAAATTTTAGTAACAAAAGTTTGTCCTTATATTAAACCGAATTCAAATAGCACAACATCACAAAAGTCCCAACATACTAAATATCAATTGTTTCAATATTTTTGTAGGTTCATATTAAAAAAATTCATTGTACAATTCCAAAATAGTACCAAAATAAATATTGTAGTGACATTGTTTTTGTACACATTATATTCATATAATTTTGGCACTAAATCAATGTGAAAATGAACACTAAAACAACATTGATTTAGTGCAAAACAATTGTACAAATACAATATATACTAACACAATGTCACTACAATACTAATTGGGTTGTTTTTTTTAGACAAAAGCTTAATGAGGTTTTTATTAGAATCTACAAAATATTGAAAAAGTATTGAAACTATCAATAAATATTTAATGTATAACAATTTTTGTCATTGGTTTATGCACACACTAGAAATTTTTTTGAAAACTTTAATAAACAATCCAAAGGATTGATTTTCTTGAGTGAAGGGAACTACATCTAAAATCATCCAAATAGGCACTAAACTAGATCCTACTCAAATTCACTCAATTAGTGAGCTTTATGGTAACTACATTGATGTACACTAATTCAAAAATTAGATGTGAATTTGTAAGGTTTGATGATTGACATAGTAGTTCACTACCTTTAAATAAATTCAATATGATGTGATCTATCAATGATGTTTTGGAGACACTATATGACTACATAAATAAACTATAAATTTGCAAGGTATTGATTATAGATGCACTCAAAATTAAATATATGTTAGTCTTTCAAGTTCAAAGGGTTTAGGGTTTTGAAGCTTGTCAACTTTTGCCCATATAAATATGAATTTCATTTCTATTTTAAGTATAATAATGATCAATTCTTGCATTCAAGGGTTTTATTGTTGATCTTGGACTACGAAGGAGGCCAACAAATAATTGAGGAATGATTTCAAGATAATATATAGGCTACAAAAAACAATATTTTAATCCCATATTTTTTGGAGGTTATTGAGCATGCTTACAATTGGTGATGTTTGGAATTCCTTCATTGATGTATTTTTGTCTTTCCTATTGAAGAAGATGTTTGATCCATAAATCTAAAATGTTGCCTTTTTAGTATGTATTGTTTGCTCTAGCTCTTTGTTCTTTTTCTACATTTTAGCCATAAAAATCATATTTGTTGAAATTTAGGCCTTATTAATAAAATGAAGTTTTATCAAGTCTAATTTCTAATCCAATTTGAAAATTTTCTGAAATTGAGTAATTTATTGCAATTTAAACTTTAAGCCTACAACTATAATTTACTTACCTAGAACTACAAGCTCATGATTTTCTACTAATAGAATGACAAGGACTTTGTGTTACACTATAATGTTCTTCACTATTACATACACTACTGGTGAAAATTTCAAAATTGATAGATTTGAGAAACTTCATTTTCATTAATATGATGATTTCTCCTTCTTCTTCAATTTGAAAGGCTCGCAAAGCTCACAAGGGAGCACAAAGACGAGCTGTTGGTCTCCGTGCCATTCAGGGTTTAGGAATTAGGGTTGCAGCTATTCTGCAATTTCCATGTCTTGTGCAGCTTGGAGCGTTGCAACGCTGTTGCCCGGACATGGACAATTTCAAATCGTTCTCCGTTGTCGCAATCTCGTGACCTTCGGAAACTTTCCATCGCGTTTAAAATTCGCACACAATAGGACGCACAGGCTTGGTGCTAAGAGCAGGGTGCATTGCGCTAGCATGGAGTCCAGGGTTGTTGCTCCGACCTTAGGTCAGTCACTTACCCTAATTTGCCAAAGGTATTGTTGTTTTCAATGCGAGAGTTTGTAAAGAATTCACACTTGATGGCCGTGTTGATGCAATTGCAAGTCTTGTGGATGGTGCTGCAGTGACTTTCTTTTTTAATTCGTTTTTCGTTTTTCGCTAGGATGTTCGGTTGATTCTTCCAATTCTGGCGAATTTTGCATGATTTTCTTGTCATTTTGCTAGACAAAATTCAGTTTCTGGTTTATAACAAACTTCCGGATAAGTAATGAAACTATACCAAATATTTGATTGAAATTTGATAATATTTAGCCAAGAAAGAAGTACTGCTGTATGCGATGGAGGTTCTCTTTTCAAATTCAGATATCGAAGGATTGGAATTTGCGCAGGAATGGCGGTTGCACAGGAGCTGCATGACGAAGCTGACTTTGCGAGTATTGCTAATGGCGATGGAGAGATCTCCATCTGCGGATTTGGATCGCTGCTTTCAGGTTTGCATTTTAAAGTTGAGTTTTGTTGTGGCTCATGTAGTTAAGGTGTAGGTTGTGTGTGTATTTGTGCCTGTCGACCTCACGTAGTTGATTTGTTGTGTTGAGATGGAAGAAAAGAGTGCTCTGTACACGTTTCCGAACCTGCGCAACTTCAGAGTGGCTGTGCTTCGTGATTTTCGTCGTGTGTTCGCTCACGTCGCTCCTGTGTTTCTGGATCGAGGGATCGCCAACATTGAGACCAAGGTAGGTCACCGGATCCTATTTTGTAATGGAGCCTTTGCTGAGAATTTTTTCGAAATGAATTCACTTGTACAGTCTCATGCCATAAGTCTTTGTATCTTTCGAGAAAGCTGGGAAATCTTCTCGTGGAACAATTTCATTTACGTGGTAAGCTGCAAAGTTGAGTGGATGTGAAGGTATGCAACCTTTGCCGTTTTTTTCAAAATAATTGCAGAGACAATTTCTGTTATCATTTAAAGGTGCTCTGAGTTAGTGAAAATGTTTGCTTCACCAATTACCTAGTAATGCCAACAGTTTCTACTATTGAGATAAAATCACTAATATAACATCTTGGAGATGACACTTTCTAAGCATCCTTCACGCACTAAATAAAAAATGCATATTTGTATAAATATATGCAAGGTTGATTTTAGATCGTCAATAGCATTCTAAAACCCAAAATTTTAATGGCAGTATCACAATCATTAAAACTTTATATTCTAATACCAAAAATGAGCTTTAAATTGGTGATGAGGAATTACTACTTTGGTAGTGTTTGTTGGGGTATTAAGACTTTTTGGCACTTAAGACTGTACAGTACAAGGTCGTTCTTGCTATGCAGAGGTAGGGTGACGCTTTGTGCTTACGCAGAACAATCTTGTGTGAAATTTTGCTGAAGCTTGAAGCAGTTTCCATTCTGTGTAGAACTCAAATCAAATGTTGGCGTCTGGTGCATACTGTCTGCAGGAATTATCGAGTCTAAGTGTTGAGCCGTGCGTGGGAGAGTCTATCATAGTAACTGTCTTTGAAATATCAGTGGCTGAGGTATGGACACTACATACCAATTTCAGAATGTTTTTGATGACTTCAGGTGAACTTTGATAGCAGACAGTGAGCAAGGACCAGGTTGTTTACGTCTGGCACGTTTGTTTGCAGGTTCCAGCATTCATTGAGAGGGAGCATGAATTTCGGTTTCTTGCGGTAGGTGATGCACTTTATGCAACAATCCTGTGCATTGGCTTCTGTGGTCTTCTTAACCACTCAACTTCCAACGATATTTCTCATTTCAGCACTCAGTTTGTATATCTTTATTGATTTGGCACCATGGTATATATGCAAAAAATGAACTCAAAAGCTTATATTTCTTCACAATTGCCCAAACAATCTTAATACGCAAGCAATGCAAAGTAGGTTGTCATAAACTGCTTCTTAAACTAGTTTTTTCATTTTTCAACTTAAGCGAGTCTAAAATTATTCAAAGTCATTCCTTTCATACTGCTGGCAAATTCAACCATTTCTCCAGCTTGAATCTTGTTTAATCCATAAACACGTGCAATTCCATCTCCAACTGATACCACTCTCTCTGCAACATCCTTCGTTTTTTCAAAGACGCAGCCTATCCTCCGGGAAACGTTCTTACAGAACTGATTATAATTCAGCTTTCATTGTTTAATCAAATGATACAAGGGACTTTGTAAAATAACCATGATACTTTTTTCTGTTTTTTCGAGCATTGTCGTTTAAATCACACTTCCATTTTTAATAAACGAGAAGGGTTTTACTATGGTCAGTGCAGTGAACTTTGTGCAACTAATCATGCGTGATAAGTACTATTTTCTAAATATAATTATCAATATGGCACATCCTAAAGATACAAATTTTATCATTCGAGGCTCATTATTTGCGATTCACATCTTGCACTTGCTTGGCACCACAGGTAACCGTTGAAGACAAAGATGGGCAGCCCTTCTCTCAGCAAGCCGTGAGTGCTCAAATCTCAAATCTTTACCTACTTCACACATTTCACGCCATGGACACTAGGTTTCTCACTATCTTTGAGATGACGGTTTCTGATTCTTGACTGGACTGTGGCAGGTCATATGTTCTAGATATAGTGATGAGGAATATCGTAGCATACGATGTCAAGGTATGAATCCATTCCCTCACATTCAATTTTTTGTTACAGTATGTACGCTTTTGATACTGAATCTGACTTAGTGATTGAATGATTTGTAGGAAGCAGGGAGGAGTACCACAAACGTTACGGGAAGTATAAAATTGAGCAGATATGGCGAGATGACATATTTCCATGTCGAGTCTACCTTCGCCACTGGTATAATCTCCCCATACAGACAGTGCATTGAGTTCTAGTTGAATTTTGAAGAGAACTAAGGTAGAGGATGCTATTTGTGTCACTTGAAGCGTCTGATGTTTGGGAGATATATAGAGCAGTGGAGAGATTACTTTGCGTACTAAAGCCGAGCCTATTCTGATCAAAGTGGGAGGTTGTAGACCAGTATTGGTGGCAGTAGACAACCCCAATTCCATTCAAAGATGAGTGGTCATTCAACCCAAGCCTTGCTGGCACCTTAAATGTTCAATTAGGTGTATGAATAGTCAGTATAAATAGTCAGCATAGGAGACAGGTATGGTGACTATGGTCCTTAACGGTTTTAGTGTCCTAACCTTATGTCTTAAGAGGTGAATTTTTGGTGTTAACTAGTGGTGCATACTTGTGGACGCAGTGTTCTGGCCGCCAAGAATCTAGGGATGGATGCACTCGACAGTTTCTTGGACCACACATATTTGGGAGACAGGACAACTACCATCAGAAAGTACTTTGAAGCAGGTTTAGGCGTTGGTGTGATGGACGAGAGACCACCTGAAGCCTTGCGTGATAGATATGGTGGCTAGTGCACACATTCAGTGCTTCCCACACCCAGAAGTGTGTTACACAATCCCGTTCTTGTCAATCATGAAAAGTTCAGTGCATGGTGCAAGACAATCAAGAATTGCATTGTGGCTACGACGGAGAAGGCTACTTCCGAAGGTATGTGCGCCTAAGAGCACCCACATAAGCATATGAGCATGATACCTATTGTTATCGTTGGAAATTTAACCATAATTTGTTGGCACTTGAAAATGATTGCAATGTACTGCATTTTAGCATGTATGTCCTTGACACTATGAACAATCTGAATTTTCTATGTGCTGATGCTAAGTTGAACCTAAAATGTACATTCTCTGATTGTTTCATGTTCAGGAAGTGTACATTTTAGGGAACATTTTACAATTAAGTGCAGCATCTTGTTCTTTCGTGTCTACAGAGGCATTGCACTTCTTTTATGACAGATACCACTGTTTCAGAAGCAAAATGCATATCGTACAGAGTTGTAAAGGCAGTCCACCATGAGAGCGCTGCACTGCTTCACTAGATGTAAAAAGACTAAACGTGAAAACTGCCATCTCAAGTGAACTGCTAGTCGATATCTCTACTCCGTCTGCAGGCTGTGGTCCTCTACATCTACAAAAAAATTGTTTGTTATTTATACAGGCCCTCAAATAGTGTCTGAAACTGGGCTCTTAAAGTCACCACTAGTCAAAACTGGTGGAATTGTGTTCAGTCAATCTTCTCCTTTATGCACAAGACCGGTTCATGCACATAAAAGAACATGTAGGCCTCTCTCTCGTTTGCAAGAACCGAGTGTTCCGTAACCTGTCAATGAACAAAAAAACCGAGGTCAGTAAGGTAGCTGGGGTTCCTCATAATCGCGGTTGTAAAATTAATAAATGAAAGGGGTTCAGAGACTTTACATCCGTGACGAATGAGTCGTCACATCTGAACCATCTGTCAGATTCAGGATCAAGGACGTCGGTTAGGAAATGGCCGGTGGAGGCGGTGAATCCCAAATGGTTCACAACCCCATGTAACCTGTAGCACGTGCTCACATTCCGGGAATCTACTTTCGTAGAGGTATGCAACTCTAGTGGTTCACGGTCAAAACTGGAAGGCAGTAGTCCACTATCCAAGCTGCCTTCACTACTACTGAAGTCCCAGTCCAAGCTTCCACCGCCACTTGGTATGGTCCCGCCACTTGATGCTGTGGAGTCGTGGCTTGTAGAGGGTAGAATGTCACTCAGTGTCGGGGTCCAAAACTTTTGCTTGTCTTGGGCACACCATGGGCCTGAAGGAGAGGAAGAAAGGAACTCATATAAGTCTACACCAAATAGGTACAGAGAGACGATTCTAAATCCTTTGGAAACTTGATTTCTTGTATACTAACCAAAAATTAATCCATTAGTAAAATTTGATTGGACTTATTTACAGCACAAATTTGCTAAATATGGAATTGATTAATTCCTTTTGAAATTGATTAATACAAACTGCACCCTGTACATTATATGTTAGCAGACAGGTAAACAAACATGAAACTCGTTCATCGGAGTTGAATGCAGAATCGCTCTTCGAGTACAGATTTCGAGCAGGGGCTAGTTGGAAATGGTACCGATATCAAGGCGTGAGGTGAACTTCACAGGTGCAGAGACTTTGGTGCAAGGGACGTCACGGTCCATATGCAGTCGCTTCAATTGAAGCACTAGCACATGGGGCAGTTTCTGAATTTGAGCTTGTGCCTTGGTATCTTCGACTCCACATTTTTCACACTTGCGAGACATGGTGGTCTCCTGCAATCGTCATATTCCGCTAGACATGAGACCATCTCTACAGAGTTGAATGCACGAGGATGAAACACAGTTATGAACAGCAACTGCTAATAATAACGACATTCGCTTGGGAAATGGCACCAAGATCAACATACCTGAAAGTAAAGATTCAACAACGATTCCAGGCTGCAGTTCTGGGATTCATCAGTCCTATAAACATCACCAAATACACAGATTCAGATGCATTCTAGACTCGATAACACAGGTTCATGTTGCCATCACCTCACATCTTTGTCTTCGATTTCTCTTCTGAAGCTAAAAATAGAAGGTCCACATCCGAACTTTTTTCACCATCGTCCAGAAATGTAAGGCTTGATTTCTTCATTCTATTGGTACATTTTGTACCTTCCTGAACGACTCCTAAATTCTAAAGTTCCCTAGATATGGAAGCAACCAATTTGGACAAACTGGTTGATATCCACAAATTCTAGCTTGTTTCAGTAACAATGCTCATTAAAACCTTGCAGACACAGTTTTAGCTGAAAATACACTAGCAACTTTGCAAGACCGAACGGAAAGCTGGATGGATGGAGTGTAATTTACCTCTCGTCTTCTGGCAATGCTAGACAGAAGTCACGGTAAGTCTCCTCTACCGATGATACATTGCCGCATCCGGCACATGTCAAGTTATTCCTGACTAAACAGCTGCATGATCACGAGATTACGAAGTTAGAAGCAGAGAGTCATGGCCCCCAGTGTGCACACCAGACCATCACACCACTGAACCCTCAGTAAATTTCTGTCCAACTGACCAACCTGAAATTCTGTGTTGTTGGACACACAGTCTCTAGTTTGGGACGATCAGCTTCTGTGCTGTACTGCTTCTTGAGCTCAGATGATACTTCTTCTTGCACTTGATCGATCAAGCTGCAGAAAAACTCATGCGCGTCCTAAACATGCACAGCGTCACACAAGTTGGACAACGTATTCATAAATATATTGCTGTTGAGCATTTGCTCGGTATGCACCAAGGAAAGCTGGTCTGCAAAAAACTTGGATAGTTAGCAGCGGAGACACATGGAAAAGAAGCGGAAGTAATGGAATATAAATACCTGCTGGATGCAACCCCAAAAGTTCGATTGATGCTTAGCGAACGCATCCTTGAGAACATTGGGATTTACGGTGTCATATCTTTCAGCTCGCTTCAAGTCATGGAACACTTTGAGCAGAGCGAGGTGTAAACTTTCAACATCTGAGGTGAAAAGCGATCCCATGCCCTGCAAACAATGCTAGGAGAACGTTAGAAAGAGCCCAAACTTAATAAGTTGGAGGGTTTGAGCTGTTAACAGCTTCATATAGAAAAGATTGCATTCCCTATATTGAGAAAAAGAAAGGATGTTAATCAAAAGAAAAAAAATCTGGTATAAAGTTCACACCTCAACCGCATTCTCTTGCAAGAGTGAACCAAAAAAACGCTCCATGCCATTTACGAAACTGGGTAAGTGAAAGAGACACTGAATGATGACGTTCATGTAGCATGTGTTTCCGAGGTTCATTAACCTGCAATAGGAATAGGAACAGCAACCTTCAGTAAGTACAAGCGTGGGATTCCGATAAATACCGCAGATCTAAGGAGGAAGGAATCGGTGGTGGGAACAAAATTCTGATGAGGTAAACTTGCAAGTCAACGTTAAAGAACTGAGCAGTGCGGAACTAACCCATGTGACTTTCTTGGGCTCTCTGGAAGGAGAGAGAACGACTGATCTTCAACTACATGAACTGGGGTCTCTGGTTCGCTCCAAAGCGTAAGAGCATTCGATTCCTCCAAATCACTTCTCACGCAGTTAAATCCGTAAGGGTCACTGAAACATACAATGGACACGGTGAATAAAGCTTATAGGAAAGACATGGAAAAGTTTACAACATAGACGATTAACTTACAAATAATTGAGAATCTGAAGGAAATACAATAAAAATTTACATGATCCATAAAGGACCAAGAGACACGGGTGGTTAAGCAGTTTTGAGTGGGGCATATGAGGATTCTCTTTTTCTCAGTTTTAATTATTCCTTGACCAACACATGCAATGCTCTTCACTGATTCTGGTGAAATAAAATTCAGTCCCATCTCTATTAAATTCCCATAATAAGATCAGTTAAGGATCAGTTAAATTGGTCATTTTAAAATCATCAATCCTTGGTCGATTAACCAAATTAACTAAATCTTCTGGAAAAGAGCACAATGATGATGGCACAAGAGGAGGGAAAAGAAAAAAGAAAAAAGGTGCGGATTCTAAAGAAACGTTATAGTCGGACTCTGGAGATTTTCGCATACGGTTCCTGACTTACCTATCATCCTCAGTTAGTGAAGGTTCCTTCAGTTCCCTATTCTCAGGGTGTTCAGTGTCAGCATTCGCAACTTGCTCTGGCACGGGGAGGGAAGCCTCCGTTGTCGTCACAATCCTCCTCAGACCGGGGCTGTAATTTTCAAACCCTGGTGGCGGTGACACTTCTTTCGCCTCTCGCCGTCGAAACATAAAAGTCACCGTCCGTGGTGTGATTGCCGTCTTTTGCCTCTTCCTATACACGAAAGTTCCCTCTGTTTTCACTGGACTACCAACAGTCCAGTCACTCTCTGGCTCATCATCAGTATTCAATGCAGACAACGGTGGTCTCGTCTCTTCCAAATCCAAACGCCTCTTGCGAATGTCGGAGATGGAAAGCTTGTTCCCAGAGAGCTCCGCCGGAGCCACTTCGAATTCACTCTTCTTTGCACTTCCTCCAAGTAATTTATTTCCGGATAGAGGACTCTTCATTCCAACTGGGAACCAATCATTTATAAGGAGAGACCGTTATGAGCTGCAAAGGAGCGATCTAAAACAAACCCTAAACCCTAAACCTTCTGGTTTAATAAAACTGTAAAATTAGACACGGTGCCATCGTTTTAAATTAGGCAACGAAGAAACAGTCTAAATGAAAAAGCTAATGAACTCAAAAACAAAGTCAGAAACATGATTTAGCCCTGAATGACCAAAAGATAAAAGACCAAAAGGCGTTTTGTGTGTTATTTTAGCAGTTTTGAGTGGGCCAAATGAGGATTTCCTTCTGTTCAATATTTATTAATTCTCTAATAAATACACGCAATTTTCTTCACCGGTTCTGATGATATAAAATCGGTCCCATCTCATATAAATTATTCACAATATGATCAATCAAATAGGTCTTCTTTTGACCAGGACTCCTCGGTCCATTGCGTGCTAGGGTTTGGAAACTACAACATATTCTTCGCTACCCATTGTCTCTGTTGTATGCACACAAATGCAAATGAAGGCCGTGATGGCGAGGTCAAGGTTTAACACAATTGCCTATCCAAGAACAACGGCAGGCTCTAGAAATGGACAGCGTGGAGATTGCATACCAGGAGGCGAGTTTTCAGCCGCTTGCTTGTGCAGTTCAGCCAAGACCATTTGCCGACCTCGCCCTGTGTTTTCCAAGCACAAAAACAAAACCCTAAACCTTAAATACAGCAATGCTCCACCCCTTCCGAGGCAAGGAAAAAGAACTAGCTGCTACGAAGCGAGAACTCCATCTTCCTCCTCGAGACTCACGAAAATCCTAAACGATAAAAACAAGAAAAAGGCAACAAGAATGAACGCTATTCCTCACATGTGGTGTTCTTCCGGTGACTAAGAACTTCGCGAATGGAATTCTCGACATCAGCTGAGATTTTCTTAGGCGTCAGCTCGTTCTCAGAAGCTAATCCACAAGAAGAAAAAAATCAATGAATGTAAGCACACACTACGACAATGAATTCACATCTTATACATTCCTAATCCATCCAAAGACATTCCTCCCAAGAACTTTCTAGAACCTTCGGCCAAACATGCCACTTGTCAACCGCCAAAATACTCAAAAAACTGTGATAAGGCAGAGAAACGAACCAGTTTTATTGGGATCCTGGTTCTGTCTCCCGGCGGCTATGGTGCGCCGTTGTTGCATATTCACCACAACGTTCATCCTCGTCGCACAAGCTCCCAATCGAAATAACCCTAAAATTAACCAAAATTCCGCAAAATTTTCCAGGAAGAGAGACTCCCGCACGCTCGGAATCCTCGCACCATTCCCGAGACTGCTCGCAAAATGAGCTCAAAACCCCAAATCTCGAAACCCAAAAGCCCAAAATTCTCCGTCTCTTCGACTTCCTCTTCTCGATTCCAAATGCTCAGCCGTCTTCGAAGAATTGCGACGCCGTTTCTGCGGCAATGCGAAGAAACATTTTCCGTGATTGGAAACCCTGAGTAACGATCTGCACCGAAATGGCGATGGCGCTGCGGATCACGGTGGAGGCTCCGGCTCGGTCCCGCCATGAGTGGTCGCTTCCCGCGTTATGTTCCCGCGGGTTTTGACAGTATACCCGGCGGGGAGGAGAGTGGTATCGATCCGGGTAGTGGGGAACGGGTTTCGGGTTACCTGTGATAGCCGGTCGGGGATGACGGGTATCGTAAGGGTAAAGTATGGGTACGGTCTGGGTATGAAGTGGGCGCCGGTGACCGGTTTGAAAGGCTCCCGCCCCTGCCTGGCGGCTGGAAGGGCTCAGAAGGTTCGGGTTGGGGTCGCATTCACACTGCACGAATGATGACGTGGCGAAATAATTTCGGCGGCGGGAGAGGGTGGACCTGCTATTGGAGGCTTTGTCATTAAGTTAATCCTTTGTCATTAACCCCTCAGTGCCCCCTAATGCAGAGACAGGGTTTTAATTATGTACGGGTCGAAGGGCACCAATAAAAGATTGACATGTTATCCATTTGGACATTAATGCACTGATTTTAGGAAAATTTGTATTGGATTTGGATATTTTTCTAAACAAATTTTGGATGTTTTTATAGACAGAATTGGGGCCAAAAATAGTGGATGGAATTCAATGGTGAACACAATTGGGTTGGTCTACCATGATTTCCTTTGGAGATTGGGATAATCCCTTCTAAGAGCCATAGAAGGGAATTTAATTTAATCAGTAGAAAGTCACTACTAAACCAAAGAAAGATATGAATTGGATGAAGGCGGAGATTGGAGAGAGACAATGGACTAGGAAGTTGCAAGATTGGGAGCCCCTGCTTTCTTGGCGATCCAAAGGAGCCCCCATTGAATGTTGGATAATAATGTTATGAAATGGAATTTTTCACATTAGAGCTACTTGCTTCACTTACTTGGAATAAAAAAAACAATCTTCAATGTCTTGGCGAAGCTCATTATATAAATGAAAATAAGAAAAACTTGGATAAATTGTTGTATTCATCGAAAAAATATCAATACCACTCTTGTAATTTCATCCATTGAGAATAGGGGAATATAGCAACAAATATTTTCTTAAAAAAAATTGTATAGATTTGAGTCAGTTTTCACTCAAATAGAAGAAATTGTAGCTAGAGTACAACTTCATCTTCAAAGTAATGTTTGAATATTTTAAGAAATACTATTCATTTACAAAAAATTTAATGAAGATGAGATAAATTGTGAAGTTGTGGAAGGATGTGCAAAAAGATGGGATCATTCATAAACAATCAATATATTTGAAAAATCCTCCTTTTAAACTTAGATAGTAAATAGATGCCCTTTGCACAAAGATCAACTTAAAATGAAACACTAATATTACATCACAAATTTTGAAAATCTATCAATTGAGTATTTATCTATTATTAATTATTGCATAATATACACATATGTCAATTTTTTGGCTTCATCTACATTCAACCTAAATTTGACTATTTGAAAATTAAAAACTAGATATCATTGAGACACAATTATAATTAACAACATAATTTTAGATAAAAAATATGTCTTTTGTGCATTACAATAGATTATGAGTATAAAACAAATATATATATAGAGAGAGATATATATATATATACATAATTCCTAAGTTTTGAATGGTATTAATTATTTAAATTTTAAACTCTTAATTAAATTATAATATTAAAAATTGATGCAATTGACATATCTTTTAGAAGAATAAATAATCAAAAGATTATTAATTTTTCACTTATTGGAAAATTTCTCAAATAAATCAAAAAAATATATGGCTTGGTGATTCTTAAACAAGTGTCCTTCACAACCGTCTAAAAACAATTGCATGTCCTAGATGATTCACCTATGCCTCTAGTGGAATTTATTAGTACAATGTTTGATCTATAAAATTAATGCAAGAGTTATATATATGGTGGTTGTAGAAACAACTAGTGGATGATAAACGAGAAACAAGGACTTTTGAAACATATTAATCAATCTTCATTTGCACTTGCTCAAGATAGATAATTAATATTTTGTCTCTCTCTTTCAATTCTTAAAGTTCCAAGAATTCCTTTGAAACACTCTTGAAGGTTCAAATAGGTATCTATGATTTTAATTTTTGAATTTCTTGAATTCTTTTTAAATATAGAAAAAATGATTAGCTTTTTGGAAGTATAATTATTTTTCAATTAGTACTCAGGCACAAAAGTTATGCTACAATAAATCTAAAACAAGCAAGGGAGTGTAGTAAAAAAATCTATAAAAAATCAAAATAATTTTAAATAATCTTAATTTTTTATAGACTATTTTTTTTGGGAAAGACTTGATTAATTCCATTTAGATAAGTGATGTGAAAGTTACAAAGTTTCCTGTTTTGCAGGCAATCTTAGCAAATTCTTGTGGAAATAATGTAAGGAACTATTTTTTAATTCAATTTTAACAATTTAAAAATTAGTTGCACATTGCTTAGTTTATTTTGTAGAATAGTCTCACCATTGAGATTAGAGTGTTTCAATTCCATCTTAGAATTGTCAACAATGTAGTTTTTCCTTCTATCTTATTCTTACTTTGACTTTAAAAAAAATTTAAAGATCATGGGAGTTGAGATGAATTTTTTTCCCCTAATTATCAACTCAATTCTTCAACAAAAAAAATTAATTCACGATCCTTGAATGGATTCAAAGCCTTGTAATCTAATCAAGTTGTAGTCCTCTGCCTTACTACTTGGCCATATTGCCTTTTTTTTTCAAATAAAAATTTTGATAAAAATTGTATAAGTTTTTTTATTACTTTAATTTAAAATAATAATAATAATTTTATTACTAATAATCTATATTATTATAAAATTAATTTTTAATCAAGTATCTTTTTTAATAATTTAAATAAAAAGCATTTAACATGATGAAAAATTATAATAAAATAGAAATGCTTAACAAAATATATTTTTTATATAATTAGATATAAAATAATAACAAGCTAGGGCTAAGCAAAAAAAATTGATTTCTTGACTTTAAATGCTTATATCTTGTGATTTATGTGCTCAAAAATTTGAAATTTCTCCCATACATTTTCATAATACTAGTCTATTGCAAGTTTCCATACTTGAATATGCAAAAGATACAATTGTTTTAAAATTTTGTTGTTTGCGTTGAAAACAATAGTTTTGAGTGTTTCTTGACAAAAAAATGGCCAAAAAAATGGTTTAAATTAGAAAATTTTGTAGGCATTGAAAATAGGTTGATTTGCCACCACTTGCAACTTAGTTACAAAATAATCATAAAAATAGTCACACATAAGTTGTAATGTAAACAAAGATAAGTAGTAGTATAGTCATAAAACAATTATGAACAATATTATGTTAAGATTTGCAACATAGCTACACTCCTTTCATTTGAACCTACAAAAAATGGTTGGTGAAGATTTTTATTATTTTGAGTTTGAGAATTCTTAAGATGCCTTCCAAATGTAACACCTTTCACTTGTCTTTATTTTGATCTAAGTTGTTTCTTTTATGACCACTCCTTATACACTAGTAAAAAATGATATATTGTGGGCAGGTACCAACAATTTCAATTTTGTCATGATTTTTTGAAACTTTTTGGGAGATAGAAATAGATTATCTTTGTGGGAATATAAGTTTTTTCAATTGGTACTTGGGAAAAAAAGTTATGCCTAGATTAGGTAAAAATAGTGGAGATTGGGCAACAAAAAGAAATTTCAAATATTTGAATATTTTTATTTTTTTATTATATTTTTGTAGATTATATTTTTGTTTACATGGAAAGCCTTGATACATTTCATTTAGATAAGTAATGTGAGAGTTATGGACAATCTTGTTTTTTGAGCAATTTAAGCATCTTATGATTTAGTTTGCTTACTAGAACAATCTCACTAGTGGGATTAGTACATTTTAATTCCATCTTAGAGATATTAATAATTTAGATACACTAAAAAGTGTGTAATATTCAAATTTGACATTGTGGATAATACAACATATCTATAGTATACAATTGACTAATCAAAATCACCCAATGAGGTTTTCCTTTGTATAAAATAGATACAACAAGGAAATATAGAATGTAGGAAATGAAACTAGAAGTTTATTGCTCAAATCAGTAATATACATGGCAATCCAAATATTGTGTTGTTTCAATTGAAATTTTCTAAGTCATATTGGCTATTGCTCGCCTATATTTGATAGTGCATTATAGACATGCACAAGGGGCTTTCTTGCAATTCCATGTCTCACTTTCCCCCTTGTTAGTGACAACCTTGTGACTTTCCCTTGTGTTAAGCTAGTGGATGGTTTCTTCATCAAAAATCAAATTCTCAATCTTCAACATATCTATGCCCTCAATCAAGTCTTTGAATAGGTCCATATCCATTTGCTCTACCCACTCAATGCGTGCTCCTCCACTTTGATGAGGAGAGAGAGACATCATGCAACATGTTTGCAACACAAGAGTGTTTACCAAACCGATATCTATATGCAACAAAATAATGGCAATTTGTTGATGCATATTATAGGCATCATATAGGCTGGCAAGCTCCACAAATAACGTTTGGGTGCCTATGTCATACCGCCAAGAGCTCCATTCTCCATGGTGAAATCTTTGTCCAACTTGAATCTTAATCTTGAGTTGAAGTTCCATTGGCAAAGACTCTATAAATGAAGCTAGAATTTGGCTCTCCTCTCCCATCAAACGTCCCTCTCTTGTTGCCAAGTCATTTTTGAAGTTGAATATTTGTTGAATTTCACCAAGTGTACTCTTGGCAATCATCATTGCCGTAGTATGATATATTAGATGAAGCAAGGTTTCAATATGCATGTAGTTGGCTGCCTGGTCAATCATCACATACATTTTCTTTGTTGTTATAATTTTCATCATCATTACTTCAAGCCAACAAGATTTATAAAATAATATGAAATGTAGAATTGGAAACTCAAGATGAGCCTTTGCAAAGCACATAAAAACCAATTACAAAACAGTTACAATGCATTTAAAAGAAGAACCTAATCTAGAAGCTAGTAAATGCTATCAAATAGAAACAAGATTGATAGTGCATCAATAAGATTCATGCACAAGTCAAAACAATCTCATCAAAAGTATGTCAATACAAAAAAAAATATCAAAGAAAGGTGAGAATATGTGAACATGAAAATTTTGAAGACTAGCTAGCTCCTCC
Source organism: Climacium dendroides (assembly GCA_950106755.1). NCBI lineage: Eukaryota > Viridiplantae > Streptophyta > Bryopsida > Hypnales > Climaciaceae > Climacium > Climacium dendroides. Next base: position 18,517,722 of record OX467090.1, on the reverse strand, counting down.
AAACCAAAGGCTTGCACTACAACAATACAGGCTAGTAACCAGCGTGCTACAAAACTCAATCCATACCATGATCAAGTCGTAGAGATTATCCACATCAACTTTCCCAAATGTAGCATCGACAGGACATTCATTAAAGAAGTCCTCGAGAGCCTCCAACAAAGAGTCCTCATCGGTCGATGTTTCATCGCCGTTGTTCTCTACAACATAATGGTTGCAGTAATCAAGGACCACTCCCAAAACGTCACTCGACACATTTGGCAATGGAATGGGGCTATCGATGCCCACATCCTCAATCACGTTCCTCACAGATCGGGACTGCCATGCCACAGCCTCATCAACCTCAAAGATCTCACCAGTGGAGCTACTCAACTTCACAATGCGCTGCTCAGCCATGCTCGATTCCACGTAGTCTCTCCGAAGTAGATTCCAAGCAGACTCTCAGAGAATTAGATTCAAACAGTCTCTCAAAATCAGATTCAAAGCAGACTCTCAGAATTAGATGCAAAGCAGTCTCTCAGAATTAGATTCAAAGCAGTCTCTCGAAATTAGATTGAAAGCAGTCTCTGGCAATTAGATGCAAAGCTCTCTCAAACTTACGGAGTACTCTCTAGCTAGCTATCTGGCCAACTAGCAGCTCTGTCATGGCAGGAGAGAAAGTGCGAGCTCAGAAAACTGTGACTAGTCGGAGGGCTTGGGTGGTTATATAGTCTTGATTCAATCCAGCCTCGGCAGTAGGTTTTGGGGACTCAGAATTAAAGTAATCTCGAAGGTTAGTTAGTTTTGTTAAATATTCGGTTACTAGTGGTACTAATTTTGTTCAATTGGTGGAATTCCATGGTTTTGGCACTTTAATTTCGGGGTGTGCCTCGTGAATTGTAAATTTGTATCAATCTAATTTAATCCCTAAAGTTCCAATATCCTCTAGTTAGATATGCAAAAAAATGATTTCTAAAGTTTTTACACTTTGCATTAGAAATGGTACTTTTGAATGAAATTTGGTGAAAAATGGCCTGAAGACTGTAAGGCTTAATAAGTTTATACTATTAAGATTTGGATAGGTGACACCTCTACTAGACAAGCAAATTGGACAAACTTGTATGCAATCTTGCAAAGGTTTTTTTTAGCAATGATCATTTTTAGTTTTGGAATTGGATTAGCTTTAGTCAATGTTCAAGCTTTGACGGTAAGGCAACTGGCCTCATAGCTAGAAGGGAATTAAAGTTTTACTATAATTTTTTCAAACTTAAATAACTTTAATTAAACAAAAGTTTAGTGGACTATTATGAAAATGAATAGAAATAAACTTGAGACTATCTGACCAAAAAGATTAAAGGGTTATGTAGTATGTTTCAAGTTGAGGAAAAAATTTATTTTTGTTCCTAAAAAATGGGGTCAACAAACTTTTAGCCCTCTTAAATTTTACACCATCAAGTACTATTGGTAGATCTTATTAGATACACTTACGCAAAATTTCAAAAATAATATTGAAGAGGTTGTTTATCTTACTCTAAACCACCTTGCAATTAAATCAAGTGAATGGGCAATACACTAGTCATTTTTTGATGATTTCTTGTGCATTTAGGAGATTTTGCAATTGAATTCCAACTGTCCAATTGGTCCTTTAGGGATTCATAACTTTAATTCTTCAAATTGCCAATAAGCCATAGATCTTTTCTTTTAGAAAATGCCATTTGAAATGCAAATCTATTCTAGTCCTAGTTTTTTGAGTTGAATAAACTTAATTTTTGTGACCAAAATTGCTTCAATTTTAGAAAATTAACATTAATAACATTGATTTTTTTAGAGCAACACAATTCCAATGCCAAAAATTATAACATATATATACATAAAGGTCTAAAATCTAAGACATGTATAGATTTGTGTTTCAAAACATGCATTCAAAAAGGTGGCAAAGTATTGGTATCTCACCTATTTAAAAAATTTGATATTGAATGACTTGATGACCATCAAAAAAATTGCAAGATCACAACTTGATGAGGAGTAAGAATTAAATCATTCAAATATATAAGTCTTGCTAGAAATAAAAGTTCCTTTGTTCAAATTCTTCCGTTGAACTATTTATCAAGCAATCACGTATGTATGTAGTACCATATTAACATTGTGTTTAATCCAACCATATTATTTATACCATACTAATGATATATGGACCAAACAACTAGCACAAGACTAAATAAGAGCAAACCTCACAATCTAGGCTAGCAAAATCCCTAAACAAACAAAAAGGCAAATCCTTGATGTTAATGTAATAAAACTTCTAATTAGAACTTTGGCTTGAACTTCTATAGGTGAAAGCAATTGCAACTAACTTGTTTGGCAAAAATCATATTCTTTAATTTCATATTTCTACTTGCCTCCCAAAGTCAATTAGCCAATCTATTCTAGTTTTAGTCTTCCAAAGAAAAGAATCAAATCCATATACTAAACTTTTTGTACTTTGCAAGTAGTGTTGTTTGTGTCTTTTGAGCATATTTGTGATTACCTTGTACCTTACTAATACACCATATATACTACCCATATGTATTCCATACATCATATTATAACATTAGAAGATTATTTGGGTCAAAAGAAGATCGTGAGTTCCTATGAGTTCTTGGACTACAGGGAACAATGGAAACTTTGCCAAATCAGCAACTTAATGTAGCCACGACCATGTCACATCAGATAATATTATTTATTAAATTTCAGAATATTAAATCTATTATTTTAATTATTTAAATATTTTGAAATATTCATAGCCTAGAAAATAGGCCTAAATAGGCCCTCCCATGCCCTCAAATTCTCTTTAATGAATCCTAATTTCAATGGCCAAAATTGTCTCTTAAGACAATGTAATCAATGATGACAACTTTTTTTTCTTCTAATAACGCAAATCACTTGTATTGGAGGGGGGGCATTTTTGTTATATGGAGATCAACGGTTGCAATTTTTTATATTAGAAGGAATGCTTTTGGTCTTGGACAAAGTTATTTGCATCTTTTGGGGCACACTATGACATTGTATCATTTGTTTTTATTAATGCACTTTACCTATGGATTAGTTTAAGAGTCAAATAATCTTGAAAAGATGGAGTCTATTACTAAAGTCATCAAATTAAAATACATAGGTAAATTATTCATTTTTACAAATGCCTCAAAAGCCATTTATTGGATATTGTGAGTTTTCAATGGTATTATAGGATTGATTTGATTTGCCATGAGCAATTCACAATATTTCCAAAATTTTGGGCAATGAAGCAATTGGGTGAGGAACAATACACAAGTAAGTATAAGTTATTCTTCGCAAGTGTCAATGATAGAAATATGCTAAATAATGTTCATGTCTTGTAGCCAAGAAATTTGTTCTCTATATGTAATTCTATGTGCTTTTAGATTGAATAGTGTAAAAGTTGTCTCAATCTTAAGCTTAAGTAGGTTCCCCTTTTTCCAAGGCCAAACACAATTTTAGCAACTTACGGGTGTGTAGAAAATATATAGAGAGAAAAAGACTACTTTTCCAATAGGTCAACATGGCTTCTTCTCAACTAAACCCTAAATTCTAAGAAAACTATGCCTATGCATGACCATGCAATATAAAAGCATTCTCACACTAGGATGCCAAGGGGAGTTGACATGGGGAGTGTATAAACCTCATGGAGAGGGCAAAAAATTGGCTAACCACATCCATATTCATTGTGTGCCCATTCAAGTACAAAGTCTCCTACATGACTCTCTATGCAGTTTGACCTTCCTTTTACCCCAATTTTGAGGTGCTAACCCTTGCTAGCCCTCAAATTTATTGATAAGCTTTTCTATCGAAATTAAAAAAATTTACAAATTCCTATTACAAAAAAAAAAATTCTTTACTTGTGTAAAGAAATTGAAGGAAAAACATTTTTTACTAATCCTGAGTTCCTAGTGAAAAGTGAAGCTCCTTATATGCAGATGGGATGGTAGGAGGTAAGACAACCCCATGTAGGATAATGTAAATTAGAATTAGTAGGAGCTCAATTGCTCATAATTAAGTTAAAAGTAGGAATTGTATTTCAAGTAGGATTTTTGATTTCATTTAGGCATAAAAGAAAAACTTTTTAAAAAAAACTTTGAACTAAAAAATATTATTAAATAAAGATATAATTTCATCTCCAAAAATTTGTTTGAGATTTGGAACCTCTAATCAAAATTTATGGACAAATTTGAAAGAGGGTTTGGAAGGAGGTTTGTTTTGAAATTTTCAAACTTCCTCTCTGAATTCTGTCCATAACTTTTGATTGGACATTTTAAATCTCAAATAAGTTTATTGTAGATGAAATTCATTTTTATCTAACAACTTTTCTTAATTTAAAGTTTTTCTTAAAATTTTTTTTCTGCTATGCCTAAATGAAATCAAATTTTTTTGCTTGAAACACAATTCCTACTTTTAACTTAACAATAAGTGGTTGAGCTCCTACTATTTCTAATTTACATTATCCCACACGGGTTGTTCTACCTCCTACCACCCTATATGCATATAAAGAGTTTCTCTACTCGATCATAAAATAAAGATAGTTGGAGATCATTATGAGGAAAAAAAAGACGTTGTATAAGGTAGTTACTACCTCATTTGAGCTCATTGTCATTGTCACAAATTGTCACATTGACCTCAACAAAAAAAATTTAATCTAATTTACCTCATTATCCTTCCCCCCCCCAAAAAAACCCAATAAGCCTCAAGAAATAATTTAAATTAAATTAAATTGTAAACACACACTCAATAAACCCCAAGAAAGAAATCCCACCTCTCTATTCTATTTGTACCCCAAGAAAGAAATCCCACCTCTCTATCCTATTTGTAATTTTCAGGTGGGAAGGGGTTTGGCATTTGATATGAGATATATCCTGAAGTCCATATCCATATCGTACACAATTTGTATCCCATATCCGTAATTCCATATATATATCCAATACATCCATTTGTATCTATATTCATATCCATATCCATACAATATTCCTTCTTCGTATCGATATTCGTATCCCAAGTTCTTTTCAAGATCAACGGCATTGAAAAGGGGGCGGATTTTTTGTTAACCAAACTCAACGGCTCTCCATTTTGGGAAGGTCGGTACATTGCGTGTGAGATCGGTGATGGATTCTGTTCTCTCATTTAACAGAGATTAATTTCTGTGGTTTGATTCTCTAAACTTTTGGATCCTCCAGACACTGCATGCCCCCCACCTGGCTCCCCCTTCTTGGTGTGCCCGCTGTGGGGCACATGTGAGAACCAGTGTGGCTCTGGTCTCCAATTCCACGAGCTTTGGGGATGCTCTACCAAGTTCGCCTCATCTCCGTCGACGACTCCGCTCGTCGTCTCTTACTTCTCAGTTACCTTCGATTGTGCGTTCCAACAGTGGGTGAGTGCCATTGCAAATGTTGGAAGTTCAGATCCGTGCTGCGAATTCAGCGGCGTTTTCCTTCTATGATAGTGCCTGAGCAGAAAGCATCTCCCAATTTCACGCGGACTTTGAAAACGCAGGGCTGGCACTTCGGGATGGATAGGATCCACGTCGCAAGCGCAGATGCAGATCATGTCGGTTGTGTGTGTCCGTTCTTTCTTACGATCCACATAGCATCAGGACTGTCCTGCTGCACTCAACCTAGCTAGAGCTGGAGCTGGGAGTTTGAGATGTGAAGGGTTCTAACGCTACTGCAGCAGTTTTTGTTGACAGAGGGGACAGATATCTAGATTCTAGGAGCAATTGCAAAGATGACTAGCACGGGAGCAATTGTTACGGTAGGAAAGCGCGAGATTGGGGAACAAGGAAACGCAAACTCGCATAATCGCAGTGGAACGGCCGTAGGAGCGAGGAGATCCGGATTTGCGGCAGCGTTGAAAGCGCTTCTTCGCTGCTCATGGAGTGAAAGTGCGAGCCCTAGTTCAAGGATAGTCTCCATGACGCCTGCAATTGCACCCTCCTCGTCCTCGAAGTCTTCCACGCGCATCGACAGAATGATGCGACGGAGGAGTGCATTTGCAACAGAGGCTGAGTTTGAGATTGACGCTTCCCGAGATCATTGGAGCGAGCTGCAATCAACGGAGGCTGACAGTGTGTCGAGTGGCCATGAGGGTGAAGTCCCTCATCAGACGAACTGGGAGATTGTGCGAAGTCTTCAGAGGCAGTGGCCAGGCACGGGGACTTTCTTCACGGACTTCGGCGGTGCTTTGGTGGTGGGCGCTAAGATTGCCGAAGGAGGCCAGGCCGAAATCTTTGACGTCGAAGATTCAATGGACCCTATGTTTCGTGACGCGTGCGTGTTGAAGGTGTTCAAGGAGGGCTCTTCCATGCGCGACCTCCAACGGCAATGGCCCAAGGGAATGCTGCAACAAACAGTTGGTGCGTATAGATCTCCATCTATACACTCTTTGTCAATACTACATGGAACGGTGGTGATGAATGGACGGTTCGCATTTCAGATGGAAAAGGCTTGGGGTGATTTGCGCAAGCTTATAGATTACAGATTGCAACACAACCGCAATTCATCTGCATTGTTTACCTTAGAGAAACTTGAAGCAAACATGTTGGATATTGCAAATGGGATGATGGGCTTGCACAAACACAACATTATCCACCGCGACCTAAAAGCATCAAATGTGCTTCTCATGACCCATGAAGGATTCCATCCGGGCTCAGATGATTATTCCAACACTACGGGTTTTTATTATTATAGTTGTTATGTAGCAGATTATGAGTGTTCGGTTGGGGTGGTGGGCACAGGATTTTGGAGAGCTCCTGAAATATTGGAAGCCCTGAAAAATCACAATGTTACATTAGATATATTTACTCAAGCATCAGATGTGTATAGCTATGCAATGACTTGCTATGAAATGATCACTGGTCTCCTTCCCTTCGAAGATGTTTTGTTGAATAATTACGATGTTGTCCTTCGAGGAGAGAGACCTCGATTACCTGAAGACATTGAACCTTGGATAAAGAGGTTAGTGAGTAGATGTTGGCATCCTGATCCTCTACAAAGACCTAGTTTTGAGGAAATAGTCAAGTACATTAGCTCAAGAGGGTCTAAATATTGGTATTTGTAGGATTTACAGGGTCAGATTTTGCGGCCCATTTGAGATAAGAGTCCATTTGTCCAAGACTTCATACACAAGTCCGCAGGACAGTTGGAGGAATTATAAAGTAGGGAGAATGGGAGAATTGGGCAGACTTCTCTTTTATGAAGTGTAGTGATCGAACTTAGGTTTGAACTTGTACATCCTCGTACTCGCACCGGTGTGTTTCTTTGAGTGAGATGTTGTTCACGCCAGGAACCTCTCCTGAAGCTTCAAACCCTAGTTTCTTGTTCAGGCACCGTGGTAGCTTGTCTCTAGCTACTTGCAACTGCAAAATTGGCGTCAGAAAAGAGGCTTGAGCTTTCTGGAATTACAGATTCGAGAAACGCTTCAACGAATACATCCATTGTCTCCCGGGAAGCTTGTCGATGGTCAGCACGTCGCGCTCTTGCTCTGCATCAGCCTCGGTGTTGTGGCGACGTCATGTTCTAGGAATGATTTCTCATCTCCCTCTTTACCGTCATCTTGTGCTACATGACCTAAGTGGAGCAGCACAAGCCCAAGAGACCATCTGCTTTCGCCAATCCTGATCCTGTCGAAAACGGTAACACCTCAATCCAATTTTTCTCAACGTTCTCTAGTTCCATTAGCTCGGGTGACAAATGGGTTTTTATACGTGTTCACAAATTTTTAAAGCAGGGAATGCATAATTACAGAATGTGCAGTTATGCACAGAGGGCTCGAGAGTTTGGCAGGGTGTCAAATTTGACTCTGGACTATTTTGGATTAAGGTTTCGGGTTTAAAGTTTTCCAGGCCGTTTTTGTTCTTGTTTTTTCATCTCTGATACTTGGATTGTGTGAAGTGTAGGTGCAAATGGAAGTGTACCTGCGTCGTTCCTCTCTCCTCCTAAACGGAGCTTTGCTACGTAGTGTGCACCTAAGAAGACCCTCTGGCTCGCTCGAGTTTGACTGCTTTCTTCGTTGTGCAAATATTTGAGAGGCGGAGAAGGTAAACTGAGTTCGAGTAGTTAACCATCACCAGCTGTAGAATGCAAATCAGCATTCAATTGGACTTTGCTTCGTAACTATTTAGCAGAGTTTCATGATTTTTCATTGTACGTTTCGGGACTGAAGCATCCAGCTTGCAATTGCAGAGATACTGCAGCTTCCACCTCGTGGTTTCGCCTACTGACCTTGACCTTCCTCCCAGTTGCCATTGGAATTCGTTCTAACGGCATGGATTGCATTCCACCATCTCAATCAGTAACAACATCTGAATCTGAGGTGCTCTTCAATCCCACCACGTCGTGTGGCTTTCCGTGACAACTTTACGTTCGCTTTGAGTACGATAGGTGCGAATGTTGGTACAAGGCTGCAATGCTAGTTATCGCTACCTGAGTTCCAGAATTTGGCAACGAGTTTGGGTTTGTCTTTAGGCAATAGATGTCTTCTCTGCATCATTTTGAGTCTGATTGTTTGTTAATTGGCTCTGTCATTCCATTTCTGGGTCTCTGCTCCTCTCCTTCAAGTTATACAGAACAGAACTGGGACAACGATTTGTATTGAGTTTCCAACAGTCAGGAACTGAGCTCGCTCTTGGAATGTCAACTCTCAGTGGTAGAAGTACCTGTTTCGGGCAGCCCTCAGTGATGGATTTTTAGGCTGACCTATTGTGGACAAGAGTTGGTGGACAAGAGTTGGTGTAGTATTTCTTTGGAGAAAGATTCTCAATTTGTACCTTCTCGTCCACTTATCTCTCTTCTTTGGGCTAAAGCTAACCAGAGTAGTGAGTCTATGAAACTGGAATGGAGTCTAAATGAAAAATCCACATTTATATTGAATAAAATATTCATTCTTGAAGGAAAAAAATCTGTTTTTTTGGCATTCTTCCTCATCTTTATGTTTTCACACATTGAGCTTAGTTTCTCAACAAATTTCTCATGTTAGCTTGTTATCAAGAATAGGTACTTCTACCATACTTTACTTATCAAATAATGAATCTCGTATCAAATAATGAATTTCGTGTGACAAGATAAATTCCAGGCTTAATTCCACATAACTTTTTCATTCATCCAAAGTGATGTTTGTATCTTTAGAAAACAACCTTCTTCTATGGCCTATTAGTTGAGATTGAGGTAAACAACCTAGTCTACAATTACAAAAACATAAGCAAAAATTTGTCAAAATTTGAAAAGGGTTTTGGGAGTTCTAAAATTAGCTTTGCAAGGACTAAACTTATGACCAAGGTGGTTAGCCAAAATTATCAAGTTATTGCATGAATAGGTACATTCTTTGTTTCTATAGAACATGGGACGTGGGATTGGGCAAAATTCTTCTAGTAATGCTTATTTTAGATTTCATGTCAATATTCATTTACACTTGGTATCAATAGTGGTGTAGCAAAAGATCCAATATTAGGAATAGATTTGACTTAGACCTACTACACCTCCTAATACAAAATGCATGTGGATGAATGCAAGAGAATTGCCACTGATTGCACGTATACTTTAAAGTATTGCATTTTGAAGTTTGAAATCTTTTGTATTGTATTTTAAAGGAATTATAAGTGTTATATAACCTTACTCTAGGTACAAAATACTTGTATCCAAAAGAAAGCTAAAATTTTCATCTATATTTATTATTTTACAAATTCAGTTGCAAGATCCTCTTCTAATTATAGAGTGAGTTCCTCACCAATTGCAAGTACAATGCGCCTAAACTTCGAAGTGTAGGTTTTTTAGCCCTTCCAAAAGATAAACTTTTGTCTTTCAACATTTTTAAGAAAAACCACCTATGTCCCATAACTTGTGCAATTTAGTCAGAATGTTGGAAAATAGATTGAATGTATATATATAATTAAAAAATAAAAACCTCATCTTTATGTTTAAAAAATTTTATGAAGCAAAAGGTGGTGTATTGAATGAAAGAAAAAAAACTAAATTGCTAATATCTTTTACAAGAAATTGAGGATCATTAATCCCAATGGTGAGAATGTTCTAGTAATCAATAAATATTCTTTTATGTTTTCATTTGAAATTTTACAAAATTGAGTTCAATATATAACTTTATTACTTTATATATTTTTTCCTTCTTCATTTTGTACAAAATAAAACTCCAAATGTTAACCCTCACCTTATTATTTGGAACTGAGACATTCAAATGTTTTTTAAGTGTGTATCAATCTATATAATCAAATAAGAATAATAATTATTTTTTAAATATGTTTGAAAAGGTTGAATTTGGCATGAAATTTTTAAAAAAACTTTTTATTTTTTCAACATTTATCAAATAGATGTAAAACAAAGCTTCACATGTAAATTACCATGATCTAAAGTTGTGGTGCTAATTATATGTAATAGTTGTGAATATATCAAACAATAGTTTTAATTTGAAATCCAAAATACCTTCAGTTGTGACATTTATTTAATTTAACCTTTAATAATGAATTACCTTGAATTTTATATTTACAATTCATAGTTTTTAACCCCTAAAGGACCAACCAAGGTTTTTTGTAACATAGAAATTTTGGGCACCTCACTGAGGTCGAAATTTTCATTTGTTTTCTTAAAAAATTTCGTGCAACATGTGGTCGAGAATTAGTATTAAGGTGCAATAGTTTTCATAACTTTGGAGTACATAGTTAATAGGTTATTATATGTAGTTTTTTTTCAACCTAGGTAGCTAAAAAAACCACTTTCTCTAAAAGTAAAAATATCAAATTAGTTTCCTAGATTTATAAATATGTGGAAAAGCTTTGGATCATTTCATTTTGATTAATGAGATAAAAGCTTTTAGGAGTTTTTGTTTGTGGAGAGTTATGGAATTTCTACTCTAAAGTAAACTTTGAAATCCTTCATTTAACTCAATTTTAAATATTTTTTGAAAAATAGAAAATGAGAGGATATAGACTATTTATTACAACATTACAACCATTGGTATTAGAAATTTTTAATTTCATAATTATATTTTTAACAATATAGTAATTTGAATCATTTTCTCCTTCTTTCTACTTACTATATTTTTTGAAGCATGAATATGAAAAAAAATTTGGAAACTTTTTACTTGTATTTCCAAATCATTTCTTCAATATATTATGGAAAGTTACAAGTTGTAGGATCTACACATTTTGGGATAAAATGTTTGAAAGACAAAATCTAATCATATGGGAAGAGTTGAAAGTACTTCATTTTGAAATCCAAACATCATGATCTTGCAATTGGTAAGGTTTCTTATTTTGAAATTGCTTTAACAAATTAACTAAAAGATTCTATAGATGGATATGTTAAAAAATAAATATGGATGAAGATTTTAGCCTTGTTTTAGAAACTAGTATTTTGAAGCAGTTTGGAGCCTCTAAACATAAATTAAAAAAATTTAGGGGTTAATATGATTGTCATATTTTAGAATGGTCTAAAGGAGATGTTATGTTTATAAATTTTTAAAACATTGTACAAGAAACTAGTAGCATTAATATGGATTGCAAATATATTAGAATGATCTAAAACTAAAGTTCATCCAATTTTTGAATGTATGGACTTCTGGGATTTACTCCCTTTGTCTTAAAAAGAACCCCGTGTTTCAGATTTTGTGGGATTAAGAAATCATAGCAATAAATTGCAATTGAAAGGTGTCAAAGATTAGTCTTAAACTATTCCAAATCCAAGGTACATAGTTTTTATGTTTAAAACTACTTTGAAAGGAAAGTAAAGCAACGTCAAAAGTGTGACTTCTTGAATGTTTTTTCATTAGTGCCAATTCATAGAAAGTGTTTAATATGAAGTGTTTTTAGTGCAAATGTAGATGAAGGACAAGCAAACCTAGCTGCACAAGTTCTTCCATTTATTGAAAAAACAAATCCTAGTGCTCACAATATTGTTGATTTTAGCACAATTAGTAAACAAAAACCAAATCTAACTCACAAAGAGTATAGAACAAGGTACAATAAAAGGGCAAATACATGTTTCTTTTTTAGATTCTATTAATGTTTAAGCATTAGGGTGTGAGAGAGGCAAATGAGTTTTTTTTTAAATTCTATCAATGGTTAAACAATAGGGGGAGAGAGAGGCAAACACATATTTCTTTTTGAGACAAATGTGAAGTCAATACACAGTTTTCTTTTTGAGATAGAGAGAGTAGCATTTACCTTTATTAGAGTGGTTTGATTTTAAAATATTCTTCTTAGAATATATAACAAGTATACAATATAACATATATTTACTTCTATTTCAACTAATCTAATGACATTGACAAACAAAAATGTTAATTATTGGAAGATGCCATTATAACCCGTTTTCCATACATATATAATAGAATCTAAAATTTGAAATGATCTATTTTATTATTTATCCCCTTAAAAACCAAAAATAGTCTAGATTTCTAAATTTGTGAAGATGTATTATGAAATGCAATGTAGAAGATAATTTAATGACAACTCTCAAACAATGATAAATTATAAAATTTGGTTCAAGCATAAATTGTGGAAACTGCCACTTTTTAGGACAATAAGAAAAAAATGAAAAAAAAAGTTTTTTTTTCATAGATAGTAACCATACAGTTAAATCAACTACTACACAAATTAATATGTCAATTAAATTTGAAGTCAAAAATTGAAAATTCCTTTTAAGACCAATTGTAGATTGAATATTTGTGATTTTCACAAGAATTTTTTTTTTCAAAGTGATTGCAAGAAACATTCAAGTCATTGCAAGAATTGGTTGTTGATTATGCAATGTTTTGCCAAATTTGCAATTTTGACTCTTAGTACTATGATTTCTCAAAGGAAAACCTCATTGGGTGATTTTGGTAAGTCAATTGTACTATAAATATGTTATACTATCCATGATTCCATGGGTATCGAATTTGAATACTATGCACCTTTAATTGTATTAAGAACTATGGTGTCCCAATTTTTCTCAAAAAAGGGGTATATCCACTTTTAATTTATAATAATCAACCATAGTTGAATCCTAAAGGACCAAAGTCTTTGAATTATAAATATCTCTAAGATGGAATTAAAACACACTAATTCCAATGATGAGATTCTCCTAGCAAACAAACTAAACCACATGGAACTTATTTTTTGAAAATTGTAAAAATTGCATTGAAAAATGAATCTTATAAGTTATTTTTTTTAAAAGATGCTTAAATTGACTAAAAAATAAGATTGTCCATAATTTTCACATCACATATCCAAATGAAATGAATCAAAGTTTTTTATATAGACAAAAATTTAATCTATGAGAAAAAAATTTAAAATTTAAAAATTTAATTTTAATTTAATTTTTGCTTCCCAATCTCCCCTATTTTTAGCTTATCTAGGTAAAACTTTTGTTCCCAAGCACCAATTGAAAAAAATTATATTTCCATGAATATAATTATTTTTTCTATTTCCAAAAAAGTTTCAAAACATCATGACAAAAATTGAGACCGTATATACCTACCAAAAATTCAATTTGTCCCCGGAAGGGACAATAGTCCTTTAGGGGTTAGAAAACAAATTAAAAATTGTCCACTTGAAAAGGATTTGATGGTGATGAGATTTCACCAAAAAAATGATTTAGAAACCATATATCTCAATGTTCAAAAGTGAATGCACAAAGGAGTCCTCTTTGCACCTTGCTTTGCACAAATGTAGAGGACATAAAATAATATATTTTTGGATGCACTTTTGTAGGAATACACACACCTAGTGTGGGAATAGACTATAGAAATTTCAACTCCAAATGGTTAATTTTGAATAATCACCTAATACTTACCCCCCCTAAATTGTCAATTGTGACAAATTAGTAAATTTAAAATCTAAACATAACAAAATTAATTCTAAAAAAAAGTGACTCAATAACTATCAATACATCCATCTTCAAAAAAATTCAACTTCATTAGCTTCACACTCTAAAAGGTATAGCAAAAAATAAGTTTGTCATGCTATTTGTGAGGGGAGTGCCAATACATAAACATAAAATCTATGAATCCATAAGCCTATGAGTCTGTAGACACCTTCTATGATTATAGTTGTTTATTATACTCCATAGACACTTTCTATGGTCATAGGTGTTTATGTTATAGGTACAATTTGTATTATACACTCTTTCCATGTTATAGGTACTTGTGTATACATTCTTTACAAATTATAGTGTACCTATATTATAAGTGCATATGTTATAAACACCTATAAATGGTTGTAGGTACATACCTACAATTAGGCAATAAACAAATTTTTTGAATATTCTCTAAGATTTTTTTAACTATATATATATAATATTTCTAAAATATTGGCATATATCTCTAGAATTATTTTATGCTGAATCTCCTACCAAACTATAGTATATTGCACAAATGTTGAAAACTAACACAAAAATCTACAAATATTGAAATTGGATGAAATTTCTTATCCAAGTATCTGAAACTAAGTGATTTTTTTTTAAGACTCTTGAATTGTGTAATTTGGATGTTATGTAAATTTAGTTATAATAAAAGTATAAAATTTTCAAAAAACAATTGTATTTAAATGTTGATATTTGAAATCTACTTTTGTAGAACTTTTAAGTTTCCAAATAAAATAAGAACTCTAGGTAAAAATTGGATATTATTTAGTGATATTGAAAGAATTGTATAATTGAATTGGTACTTTTTGCTCAATTATCTTCCATGTGTGTGTTAGTTAGGATTTAAGCCTTCACGTTTGAATTTGATTATAAGTTGTAACATTTGATAGTTGATTGTCTGTTTGATGATTTTGAAGATGATTGTGTTAGTTATCTATTTCAATAATGTAGAATTTATTATTATTACATTTGCTTATAACCACACTTGATATTGACCATAGAACAAGGCACACACCAAAGTTTATACAATTAGGAACTCTAGCTTTTTTTATTTCACCTACTGTAATACATCATTCTATCAAGTCTCTATCTAAAATTGCATTACTATTGCATTTGCTCATAATTGCACTTAATATTGACAATAGAATAAGACACATTGAAGTTTGTACAAATAGGAATTCTATTTTTTTTATTTTTTGAAAAATAATAACAGATATTTTGTTAAAATGGTGATATTTTCTACTATTTTTCCATTCATTTTTTAGGACTAGTATAGGCTTCAAACCACATGGTCTAAAGTCTAGGACCGCTTTACATTTCAAACCACATGGTCTAAACCTAAAAGTGCCAAGGTTGTAAAATATCACCATTTTAATAGAATATCTATTTAATACACCATATTATCAAGTCTCTTTCCAAAATCGAGCTTTATAGATTGTGCTAACTTTGATCTTCCTTCTTTGTTCCTAGTTGGCAACAATGGCCACTATTAAGATTATTTTTTAAATGTATTTTCTAATTTCTAAAAATAAAAATATAAAAGTCTCATTTTATAGCATAAATTTGAGCATGTGTTGAAAATAGTATTTTAAGGTCAATAGTTTTAGTATTTATAATGAAAGAATCAATACTACTACTAGGGGCCTATTGTGTCTCTAATCTGTCAATATAAACTATTTGTTTAATAAAAAATTAAGTATTTTTATCTAGACCCCTATTATGCAAGGGTACAAGGGTTAGGTCTTGTCGCCGAAATCTCTTCGGGACTTTCGTTCATCCGTCCGACCATCCATTCGTCTAGACTAGTATAAGAAAAGGATTGTAGCCGGTAGAAGGCACAGTGGTTTTCTTGCTTCCTTGCATCTTTATTTTCCTGCCTCCCCAGCTCTTAGAACTTCCGGTAGATTGAGGGACTATATGAGTTGCGATCGTGTAGGTGTTCCGAAGTGACCTTTTGTGAGCAAAGAGAGTTAGGGAGAGATTGTGAGAGGCTCTTCGCGTATGCGTGATGTCTTCCAGGGCAAGCCGACGCAGACTGAGGGAGGAGCTGGAGGAATCAGATGAGCCGACTCCAACGCCGCCACCATGGACGAAGACGATTCCGATGTAGTGGGTGGTGCCGTGAATTCCAACCGATGAGGTTTGGCTGGAGCGTCTTCGAAGGAACACCAACATGGGATGCGCGGGATTAATGGATGTCCCTTGGGGCATCTGGAAGGAGAGTCTGGTGGCGGATCTGCTGTGCCCAGAGAGTAGTATCTTGGATACCACCCTCCGGGCCAAACCTAAGCAGTGAATGGTGAATGAGTGGAGAGCCGTCTACGGATTCTAGATGGCGCTGGATAAGGTGATGGAAAAGAACCAAGAATGCATGGAGGGTGAATTCCGAACGGCGGCGAATCCAAAAGAAGGTTACTAGGTCTCAGACCTGGTAAACCCAGAATACCGGGATGTGGTAGCGTTTCTTAACTCTATCTTCCACCTGACCAAGCCGAGGCGAGTGGTGGCCTAAGTAGCTTCCACCATCCTGGGAAGCTTCTAGGGAAGATGATGATGGACTGGGCGTTCATCATCTTTGAGCTGGTAGGGGATCTCGTGCGTTTTCTCTGGCAGGGGAAGAAAGGTGGGAGCCCTCTTCCGGCTTATGTCTCCCACTTATATTCCCATCATTCCTTACTCAAAGAAAATGAGGAGGAAACATATCTGGAGTTGATTCAGCTCTAGAAGTATAGAGGAAAAGAACCCTCTCACCGGGAAGGTTCGGATGACGAGGAGACGGAAGACGAGGAGCAGTCCACTCCTCTGAAGAAACGGACCCGGCGGCAGACGACTCTACCGGTGATGCTAACGGGGGATCCTTCCGCTCCAGAACGAACGAAGGAAGACGCTCCGGACCAAACAAAAGACGTTCCGGACTAGCTAGAAGCCGGTCTCTCTCGGACAGAAGTCGGTCCCTCTAAGACTAATCGTTCGGAAGTAGAGGAGGAAGAAAGGACCGAGATCCGACTAAGGGGGTCACCCTACAAGGATATTTCGAAGCTGGCCCAGCACATCATGTGGCGGGCAAACGATATCATGAAAATTCTCCACAACTATGAGGAGACCTTCAAACAGGTGTGCCGGAAGATGGCACTGACCAACCGAAATGCCATCTTCCGGAGGACGGATGCTCTAGTGACGGCCGAGAAGTAGAACGATCTTTTGATCCAAGACAAGAAGAAGATGGTGACGGAGCTGGGCGCTCTATGAGTAGAGAACATAAATTTGCTAGAACGGGCCCAAGGGTTGGAGCCCAATTGCGCCCGGTTGGAGAACGAGTTGCGAATGGCCCCAAAGAAGGCCAAAGTCGTGGAGGAAGAGCACCGCCGGCAGATGGAGGTACTAAGCTGGAGTGTTACCCAACTCCGGAAATCCTTGGAGATCCTAGCGGACTACATCAACAAGGCCCGGTTGTTTGAAACCAACTTCGACGTAGCCGCAAGCTCAAGCCAGGTGCCCATAGTCAAGTGTCTGTTGGAGCAGGCGAGGAGGATGGACGCATCACGAGCAGAGATGCGGGAATTGGTGGTGCGCTTGGCACTCGCAGAGCCAAATCCGGTAGACCTTCCTCCTTTCTCTCCTACTCATACATTGCCAGTTCCGAAAAAAATTGTTCCTCCGGAAACAGCTGTTGCAGAGGTGTTGCCAGTGGTACTTCCTATCCCAGAACTATTACCTCTATTCGAGAAAACAAGAGTGGATTGGGATACCATTGTATCTAAGGGAAGTGAGGACCTCCTTCAAGAAAATCCGGTCATAGACCTTACGGATATTCCTCCGGAGACAAGGGGGACTCGGTTTGCTCACTCTTCTCTCCGCTTGAAGGTTACCCCGAGAGATTCCCGGGGAAGTTCGGAAGTTCCAGTAGCCGGAACCCTGAGTGCAAACAGAGGAACCGATATCTCTGCAGATCCAAGTTGGAGAGCAAGAGGCCCTAGTGTATTTCCTCCGGAGAGTAGCCGGAAGAAGATATACCTAAACTTATTAAAAGACATTATTCCTCCTAAGGAATAGGATACAGAAGAATAGGAAGTAGTTTTGTGCATACTTGTAATGGTACCGGAGTCCGGTCGCCAATCCGGATTTATAGGATCTGAGGATTACCAGAAATCTAGCGGCCCAGTAGGAGTGTTTTGTGTGATTTTGAGATGATAATAGGTTTAGTATAAGTTAGATTTTGATGGACCTTTGTGGTCATTCACTCACCACATGATTTTCAGTTTATACCTTTGAGCTTAATTCAAAGCGTTTGGAGGCATTCCATTCTCTTCTTTCTTATACTTGGTGCATACTTTTGTGGGTGTGGGTCCATTCGTGCCTTTTTCGGATGTTGAGAACTTACCTTGATTAATAAGTGTCGATGTTGTGAATGGTTCTGGATGTCATTAGATTGATGGGAAGATCGGTTGGATTGTTTCGGAAGAAGTGTTAGTGTACTACCTGCCTAGATGTCGGTATAGCCTGAGGGGAGGATACTGCCTCGTGTATGAAGGTGTCTGAGAGTCTGCAAGCATCTTCTATGTACGGGAGTTTGTGAGACGTAATCCGAATTCCGAATACCGGAATTCCCCCATAGACGAAGTCAAAGCCCCAGTATAACACCTAAGAAAGTCCAAGGTTGTCCATCCGGTCGATGGAAGACTCAGTGTTGGATTAATGCTAGAATGTCGTTGTAGTCCTTGACCGTCCTTGCGTGACCTAGTTCGGTAAGTCTTCCGGATTTGTGAGGTAATGGAACAATAGGATATTTCTGGTTCCTAAAGTTAAGTTAGCATTAGTATTAGAGGTCAAGAGAAAGAGAGAGATAGTCAGTGTTTCCGGATATGGTAAATATCCGGACGATAGATCTGGCCACTTGTCATCTAAACCCAGGGATCTCGGAAAGGGGCAACTGAACGGATTCCGGAATTTTTTGGAACCTATCCGACACTAGTAGCCGGACCAGACCTCCTGTCCGGATTGGAAAGAAGGGGCGGAATGAAAAGCTTAGACCTAGTTAGCCTAGATCCGTGAGCCTTGAGTCCTCGTGGGAACGATTCCGGAGCGGTTTACTCTAAGTTGGTCTTTAGTCGGAATTAAGGGCTAACTGGAGGAATATTGATTGGACTAATCACTACATAAGGAAGATTTCTGGCGCCGCTGCCAGAAATCAAGTACTCTCCTGGCTCACACTAGTGCATCAACACTCAACAGGGATTTGGACACACTCTTCTTTACTTCTTGTCCTTGTGCTCCGGGAGGTGTCAAAAATATATTGATATGCACTCCCGATCCCTATGCAATAATTGTTAGAGGTGGAAATAATGTCTCCACTGTAGCACTCAATTCCACATGCCATCTTCTCACAATCTTCTTGGCCTCTCGTGCTATTACAAAGGTAGCTTGCATTTTTCTCTTTGAGTTCAGTGAAGGTGAGACAAACTAAAATAGTGACTTCTTCTTTCGACCAGGACTTCTTCTGGAACAAGGATGGGCCCCTCCACCATTCTCTAACACTCGTTTGCGTTTCGTGCCGTGTATTTGTTGCTCTAGCTCCACCTCTACCATTCCACCTTTGCCCTGCTTAGTTTGATTCTTCTTCCCCATGTCGTGCAACCTGCCAAAGCGATTCAACAGAAAATGCTATAAACATAGTAAGATTAAACTTCCCCTCTTAAAGAATTATGGGTTTAGGAAGACAAGAACTGGCCCTACCATCGAACAACATAGTTTTTGTAATTTGGTAAAGCATTTGACTAGGAAACTGAAATGACAAATGAAGGATTCTGGTGGCTGCCTTTTGATTACAATTTTACAAGAGGTGGAATTGATTTGGCAAACAAATTCACTTCAAGGTGTGTGTTCTACTTTTCATTTGAACATACTTACTACAAAACTCTGAATATACTTACTACAAAACTTTGAACATGAATTTTTTTGACATACACTATTGATCAATCAAAATTGAACTGATTTGGCAAACAAATTCACTTCAAGGTGTGTGTTCTTCTTTTCATTTGAACATACTTACTACAAAACTCTGAATATACTTACTACAAAACTTTGAACATGAATTTTTTTGACATACACTGTTGATCAATCAAAATTGAAGCTAACACCTGATTTCTCTCACAAGCACCATGTAACCTATATGCACAAACTCAAAATAGACAAAATGCAAGGTATTTCTGTAATCCTATTCATTCTACTTCTGTATATTTTTTGTGGATAGAACAATGACAAAGTTCAACTTCTTCTTGATTGAGAAACTGGATTCCTAATAGCCCTAAAGTTTCATGTCCAATAACAAACACCAACAACATCGAGTACATTGAAAACAAAGTCAAAATTTTTCCCGGCAAACTATTCAAATTCAACAACTGAGAACAATGTAGGGAAAGCCAAGCAAGCAAAAACACAACTAACTTTGATGATGAAAACACAAAGATCACATAATGAAGAGGACTTTGAAAGATTGTGCCTTCACGGGGGAACAAGCTTTCTTCCGAACCCTAAACCTCCGACTTCATTCCGAACCCTACTATTTGGATTTCAGGGATACAAAAATTTGGTTACAAACCTTAGAGCCACAGTCCACCACTCACCGAAGACATTACTACATGAATATTTGATGCAATCTGAAAGTGAGGTTGTACATCATTGTAATTGACAACTTTTGTTCCATCTCTATGGGCATTTACCTACAATTTTGTTTCCGCTTCTTCCTCATTGAATTCGTATCAATCCAAGGAATAGACGAGTTGTTGTTGGTAACAACGGTTAGGATATACGATTTGAGAGGATCAGATCATTCAAACTTGGTGTAGAGGGCGTTGTTTGATTGCTAACCACTTCTCTTGCTTCACGAAGAATGAAAAGTCCTACTTCACGCTATGCCTCTACTCCAACTTCAAAACATCTCTGTCCTAGTTCCTGAAAGTGCCACTTGTGAACGTAATCTCAAAAAGTCTTCCATGAGAAGCTTCACACTGTATCTCTGCCCTAACTTCAGAACATCTCCATCCCAATTTTTGAAAGCGCAACATGTGGATGTAACCTTTGAAAGTCTCCCATGAGAAGGCCCTTGGGTAAGAACTAACAAAAATCATGAATGCTACTCGACGATTGACAAGTAGAACGGCAAGTAAGACCACGCACAACATCGAATTCAAATAACAAGTTCCTCCATTATTAAGAAATAGGGATTCATATTCTAGTAAATAATTACACTAGCATGGACCTTGGCAATCACTTCCAACTAATTTGCAAATTTCAGTGACTACAAAATCTGCCTATAAGATATTTGTAATCAAGCATGATTGCTAACCTTGGAAGATTTGCATGCCTTGAAGATTGACCTGCAGATTTCTGTGGAGCATTGTCCTTCCCCGCCCACCCCGCCACACGTAGGTAAGCTCATTTGAATTTGGTGCTATTCTCTGTAACAAGTTTTTCCAAAAGTGCGCATTTTCAGTCTTAGTTCTTTTGTTAATGGAATGAATTATGTGCTAAGTAGATGAATTCTATTCAATGTGCATGATTTCCTAAGTTTCTAAAGGACTTCGGGGCTAAGTTCAACATAATGGATGAAAATTACATTTCTTTTAGTTTATTTTATCCACCTTTGATTTCATGTATGGGGACCTAAACACATTTTTGGTTTAAAAAAAATTGCATAGCAAATAAAAGTATTCTAATAAAAATCCTTCCTCACAATATTAGGGGATTCAATGAGATTTTATTTTGTTTTTGGTTAAAAACATTGTACACATGCAGTTGTCAACAACCTAGGAATTGAGTACCTATATGTATTACATTTTTTGAAGTTGAGGTGGACATTTAAGTACATGTATTTGTAGTAAATACTCATATTTACTACAAATACATCATTTTTACTCTAATTATTTTTTTAGGGAGTCATTATTGTACTATGTCATTCATGATATTGGTTGAAGTTTGGGGTTATTTTATTAAATTAATTAATATTCACATTAATGGCCTAACATATGTATCCCATAAAAGATTTACATTCACTATATATCATTATGACTACATCAAATTTGGCTAAATAATGTGACCTTAATGTACCAATTTGTTACTTACAGAAGTCACTTCAGTTAATTACCTAATATATGAAAACACATATAAGTGAATTTTTCAAATACTTTGAGTGCATATTAAGTACGTACTAGTATTTCAAGTTCATAGGTACATTCGAGTTCTTGTACATATACATATAAATATGTCATGTAGTAATAAATGACTAGAGTTGATTTGAAAGTTTATAGGTATGATTGAAATTTTTTTTCACGTGGAAAATTGAATTCAAATTATGTATTACATTAATTTTGATATAACCTACTTAATATTTGATACTTAAATCCCACATGTTCACTTACAATTATCCAATACATGGGATATCAACATAATGAGGTGGATTTGATTTTGAGTACATGAGGTAGAGTAAAACTCATTTATTGGTACATGAAAAAAAATTATAAATTAGTATTTCATTTTCTGTACATTGGGTTTGAATTTAAAGACAAATATGATTTCCATATATCACAGGTATAGGGTAAAATTTACTTATTAGTAACCTTACAATGTAAACTTTGAATTTGACATTTATCTTTCTATGTGTGGGATTTTTAACATCATTACCCAAATTTCATTTTGAAATATTACTACTTACATTAAAGCTATGTCAATGTACATTAAAACTCATGAATGAATAATCTTCTAGTCCAATTTAGAATGCAAGACATATGAATTTAAATGAATGGATTTGATTTATAAGTTTCGTGGTTTATTAAAATACATATACTTGTATATGGAAAATCGCATTGAATTAAAAAAAAGGTCCATTAGGAATGAATAAATTATGTCATTATGATAGAATTATCACAATTTTCATTACTTTAGGAATGGGAAAATTTATAAAAATAAGTTTACAAACTAAGTTCGTTTATGGAAACTAAGAATATCATATGTCCCATACTAATTTGCTGACATTATACAATGAATAAGGACCTTAAAATAATGTTTTACTTCTACATTAATGACTACTTCAACTACTTTTTATAAAGTACATGTTTAGGCATAGAGATTCTTGTAGAAATATGTATACATATTTTATTTGGTATGTAAATGCTCAGTGGGATCACGTGCAGTTTTCATTAGAAACTATGTGTGTAAAAATTCTAGACCCCCTATACTATATCCAAAAATAAAAATGAAGAAAAAACATGAAATTATAAATAGGATTTTCTACTGAATGTTAGTTCATGTTTACAATTATTAGTTTTTTTTGTTTTTCATGAACATTTAGTTATAAGTCACTCATTTAAAAAAATCATTGTACAACTAAAAATAAAATTTTCACAACTATAACATATAAGAAAATAATTTCTAAGAAATCGGCAAGAAATTGCTAAAAATAATACTTTACTATAAGTTCATATTCCTTGAATAATAAAGCAATAGCCATTTACATATATACTCTATAAACATTTGAGGTCATAAATTTGCCATTGCAATTCACTTTTTGCTCTATTTCAGAGATCATATATTACTTGAGTTGAGAGTGTAAGACACCCTCTATCCATAGTCATTATTGAATAAAGCTCAAAATTCTAGAGTGAAATTATAGTTTATTGAACACTAAATAGAGGGTTAATTGAATTTAATATAATTATAATTTGTTAATTGCTTAGTGTGTAGGATGCCTCGAAAACCACCAAACTACTTTGCATTGCAAAGTTCTAATATTGTATAAGAAGTAGAAAATGAAGACACTTTCAGACCAAGATAACAAAGAAGAAAAAGAAAGAAGCATTCAACAGAACATGATAAAGAAGAATATATGTATGCCCTTGCTTGAAATGTGGAGAAAGATACAAGGCTACCGTGTGAACATCAACAATCATTACTTGTCATATTGAGAAATATGGACTTGGTGGTCACTATGAAGTGCACAAAAATGTACAGTTCAATTCAAAATTATTTGTTTAGGATTTATTAATCTTTAGATTGTGAATTCTGTGGTTGGCATAATATATGTTTCTTTTGGTAATTTTTTTAAAAACAGTTTCAATTGGAAGTCATGTTTTTAGTAAAAAAATAGTATATAATAGGGGCAACTTTATACATAGGGACAAAACTTGATACATAGGGGCACTTAGTAAAAAAATAGTATATAATACTATTTTTTATTTGAAAAACCTGATACATAGGGGCAATATTGTGCTGGTCTCTTTGAAGATCCACAAAAGATACCATCTCCAAGTCCCAAAACATCACAACAGGTTCCAAGAAAAAGCATTGTTGAAGAAGACCAAATGGATGAAGACCTACTAGAACATCCCAATGATGTTGTCACCTATTTTTTGTTAGACAAATTTGGTATGGAAGTTCAACCATTGTACGAAGATGTTCCTAATGTACCTAATGATGGCCTTAACTCTCGGGGGGTGCACTTAGTTTTACTACAACAAACCACATGTGAACAAGTGGTTTTTAATAAACTATAATTTTAACTTCAAATTTTTAGCATTGTTTACTAATGACTATAGGATTTTATTCCCAAAATTTCAAACTCAAATAAAATATGGAATGATTTCTAGAAGAGGTTAAAAATGCACTAAAATAACATATTTTTTTAACTCAAATATTCTTAAAGAATACATTTAGATGACCATTACATTAATATTCAACTCAAAATGAGCTTCCAATAGAGAGTCATTTTTTAGACAATTTTTTCTTATATAATATAGGGGTGTGAAGGTTATTTTTCAATTCTACAATATATCTTTCTACTTCAAAAATTTATAACTAATTATTATTAACAAATAAAAATATCAATAATTCAAAACATAAACTTTCAAAGTAGAAAAATCTATTCATATTTTTCCATTTAATTTTATTTAAAATTCAAAAAATATATAGGGGGTCCAAAATTTTGTTCACACGCTAACATCAAAAAAGGAGGAGTGCACCCCCTGAGCCTTAACTATCTGGCAAAAGAAGCATCTACACCACTATATACCGGTAGTTGATCTAACTGCTTATCAATTATCCTTCAATTTCCAGAAATACAAGCTCGCCATAAAGTAAACAACATATGTATAGATGAAAGTTTTGAGCTCATTATAGACCATGTCATAGATCCCAACCTAGAATCAACAATGCTCAAAACAAGAGCAGAAGCATGAAAAGTTGTAACTGAATTGGGATTGGACTATAAGACTATTCACGCATGTCCATGTGATGGCATTATTTACTATAAAGAAAATGAAACCCTTTAGAGGTGTCCAAAATGTAACCTCTCAAGGTTCAAGGTCGATACACTCAACAAAACTGTACCAAGAAAGGTAATATACGTGAATCCACACTCCTATTTCATTAATTGATTTTTTTTTCTATTTTTTTCATTTTCCATGAATACAAATTAATAGTTCCTTACATATGGATCCAAATAGAAGATGCATTATTTCCCTATTACTCCTTATCTTCAAGCTATGTTTCCACTACCCAAGTATTTCAAAGCTCATGACATGGCACTACGACCATAAAAGCGAGGATGATATTATGAGAGGACTAGCAGACTCACCAACATGAAAATTTGCTCTTTGGAGATGGACATTCTTGTAAAATCCATGTTATATATTTTTAGGAATGGCCATGAATGAATCCTTTTGGAAACAATTCTACTACATATTCCATATGGCCCATTGTACTTACATGCTACAGCTTACCACCTTAGCTATCTATAAAAGCTTCCTTCTTGGTGTTGGTTGCAATTATTCCAAATGAGATTTTGGGTTTGTAATCTATTTTCTTCTCTTGACCTAAATAGAAGAATGCATACCAATGTCTTACAAGTTTCATAGTATAATATTTTAATATTTCCATGTTCAAGATACATTTAGGATAATACCATTTTATTTCTTAGGCTTATAGAATGTGAGATTTCAAACACTTCAAAAAAATGGGT
This sequence comes from Climacium dendroides, assembly GCA_950106755.1. Taxonomy (NCBI): domain Eukaryota; kingdom Viridiplantae; phylum Streptophyta; class Bryopsida; order Hypnales; family Climaciaceae; genus Climacium; species Climacium dendroides. The sequence goes on along the minus strand of OX467090.1, from coordinate 18,491,847 downwards.
GTCCACAATGACTGCAAAATCACTGCAAAATCACTATAGAAGTCATTTTGCAGTCATTGTGGACACCCATTTTTTTGTAGTGAAAATAATCAATTTCAATGAACTCACTATTCTAAGTGAAAGTGCATCAAAATATTATTTGTAATTATAATCGCATTTGTGTAGGGAAGAAGAAAGTTAAAGATATAAACATCTACATAGCACCCATTGTTGATGAATTGAAACAGTTATATAGTACTGGAGCCCAATGTTTTGAAGCAAGTAGTAAGGAATCTTTTACTACAAAAGCCATTCTATTGTGGATTATGTATAATTATCTAGATTATGGTGTTGCATTGTCTCTACAGATGCAAGGTCTTTTGGGATGCCTGCCTTGTGGACCTGACCATGTATGTTAATTCTTACTTTGCAAAAGAGTTAGACAAAATCATCTATCACGGGTATTGTAGATATTTACTGGAGGGACATCCATGGAGGTCAAGTGAATTAGCTAGCCAATTCAACAGGGAAGTGGAGCCCCCTACAAAGCCTCCTTTGAGGATGAATGGATGGGATTGATTAGTGCAGTGGAAAAACGTGGAATTTGTAACTTTAGAAGAGTGGTATGACATGGTTGTAAAAGTTATACGACCTTGAATATTGGACGGTAAGAATTTTGACCCTGAACCCAAAACCATTCTTCCAATGTTAGAATACACTCATGTTTTTTGGTGTGTTCCAATACACCCTAAATCCTCATTTGTTGTATCAAATTACTTATTGTCATTTTTAAAATTTTGTAGTGTTGTTGATTAATTTTGGTTTTGTACATTTATGTGTAGGAACTGTTAATACGACATCTTCTGGACCCAATGCATATTGAGAAGAATGTGTGTTCATCTCTATTCAAAACATTGACAAATGCAAAGGGTAGAAAAACAGACTCTGAAGATCAAAGGTTCAAAATGAAGAAAATGGGGATCATGAAGGATATGTGGATTCAACTTGGTAGTGCACCTGCACTTGCACCTTGGATTTTTAGTAAAACCGAATTTGCACAAGTGATTGATGTACTGACAACCACAAGGACTCCAAAAAATTATAGGTCGTCATTTAAATTCAAGTTTGTGGACAACAAAATCATAGGTATAAAGACACATGATTATCATAATCTTCTTCATGATTTGCTCCCTATTGCAATGAGGGATTCATTAAATGAGAAACTGCAGAGCATCATATATTGTACAAGTGAGCTATTCTGGTGGATTTGTAGCAAAGAGATAAAGATTGTTGATATTCCTGGCATGAAGACAAAAACAACTGAGTTGATGTACGATATGGAAAAGAATTTACCTCCAAGCTTCTTTAACATTCAAGTACATTTGATTAAGCATTTGGTTGAAGAAGTAGAAATATGTGGTCCTATGTCATCTCGTTGGATGTACTTTTTGGAGTATTATATGAAAGATCTAAAAAGTTGAGTAAGACAAAAAGTTTGACTGGAGGGTTCAATGGTAGAGGATTATATTTTCACTACTAGAAATTACAAGTTTTATGACTGTGAAAATATGACTGAGGATGATTGGTGATTAATCACAGTCATGTTTTGACCTTGTACTTCATGGGAATATAGTATACGCCCGTTGGGAATGCCAAATACTTCATAAGGAACCATAGGGAATGTATTTGGAAATATAGAGTCATATTTTACAGTCATATTTTTTTGAGTCATATTTTGTAGTCACATCTCCATAGTGATTACATTTTTTGTTTTGGGCAGCACAAAGTAAATTTAGGCAAGGAAATTGTTGAAAAAGTGCCTAGTCATATTTTGGGTTCAGTTGTATTTTCAATCATATTTTTTAGGGTAGTTCTCAAAAAATATAGGCAATCCAAAAAAAATATGAGCAATCCAAAAAAAATATGGGCAATCCAAAAAAATATGGGCAATCCAAAAAAATATGGGCAATCCAAAAAAAATATGGGCAATCCAAAAAAATATGGGCAATCCAAAAAAATATGGGCAATCCAAAAAAAATATGGGCAATCCAAAAAATATGGGCAATCCAAAAAAATATGGTCAAAACATTGTTTTAGGATATTGAAACCCTAGCCGCTAATTTTCTAAGACTTTGAAACTCTAACCGCCACTTTTTTAGGGATTTGAAAATCCTAGCCGCCATTTCTTTAGGGTTTTAAAAACCCTAGCCACCACTTTTTTAAGGTTTTGAAAACCCTAGCCGCCAATTCTTTAAAATTTTGAAACCCTATCCACTACTTCTTTGAACTTTTCTTCCTTGCCTTGTATTGTTTCTTACCTTTTAATTCTTATTACTTCTTCATTTTGCTTCTTAGTTATTGCTTTTTGTTTCTCTTTAGTTCATAGTTTAATTTTTATTTCTTCTTGCTCTTTAGTTCATAGTTTAATTTTTATTTCTTCTTGCTCTTTAGTTCATGCTTCTTATTTCTTGTTGCATCAAAAAAAAAAATTCTTACATTTTAACTCTTATTTCTTCTTGTTCTTTAGTTCATACTTCTTGTTTTTTTTATTATTGCATCAAAATTCTTTTTTCTTGTTGTATCAAAACTTTTTTTCTTGGCTTTTAGTTTTTGCTTTTAGTTTTTTTGTTGTTGTATTTTAACTCTCATTTCTTGTTATTTCTTATTATCTCTTAGTTGTAGTTCTTTATTGCATCTTAACTCTTACTTTTTATTTCTTAACACTTACTATTTTTTTCATTTTTTTCACTTCATTATCATTGTTATTCTTCCTACTTTAAACTTGTACTACATATTTTGTATTGTTGTAAGTTTTTGAAGATTGAGCTTTATTGTTCATTCACTAAAAATTAACCTCTCATTTCTTTAATTGTATGTATGCAAACATGAAAAGTTGGAACAAAATTGTTGGAAGCTACTTACAACTCAATAGAACCATCTTTCACTACGATGAGTTATATTCCACATCAACCAAACATATGACTCACCGTAGTCATATTCCGTGTCATCAAAAAATATGACTTACCGTAATTATATTCTAAATCACTACAAAATATGACTCAGAAGAATCATATTTCATATCTATGACTCACAGTAGTTATATTCCACATTACTGCAAAATATGACTCGCTGCAATCATATTCCATGTCACTGTAAAATATGATTCGCCGTAATCATATTCCACATGACCACATCACTGTAAAATATGATTCACCGTAGTCATATTCCACATCACTGCAAAATATGATTCACTGCAGTCATATTCCATGTTATCAAAAAATATGACTCACCACAATCATATTCAACGTAGGATTTTTTTTGTTTGCCTGAGCAACTCAAGAAAGTATACGCCACATTGATATATTATGGCTAAATATGGATATTTATATCCTCAACTCATATGATTGCCAATATAACTAATGTCTGAAGCAATTGCTTCTAAACTATTGGAGTTAGTCATATTCCGAATCATCTATAGTGATTTTTGCGTTAGTCATATTTTTTTATTTCACAACTCACTGTAGTCATATTTTGCAGTCATAAAACACTATTTTTGTTGTAGTGTTTGTCTAAGGCTATGCACTACACCATTGAGTATACAACTTGGTTGGCACCCAATGCACCTCAAATGTGGAGGCTAAAAGAAGATCCAAGTTTATCAAAGATGGTATTGCCAAAAGCACATAAAGTGCAACGTCTTGATAGACATGCAATAGGAAGGATTTTCTTAGAACAAGTGCAGAACTCTATTTTAAAGAACGACCTATCAATGGCAAAGTGGAGAAGACGATTTGCGGTAAAAGTCATTGATAAAGAAGAGAACTTTGGTGAATGAACACTCACATAAATGAGAAATTAAATTAGTTCTAATGAAGAAGTATCTGAATGGGAATATAGTATTGCAAAGGGGCCACAGCCAAAGGTGAAATTCTTTGCACACATGTGGGCTGTGGAGAAGAACAATGTGAGGGTGGTAGAAAGAGATGTTGGGAAAAAGACTTAAGATTCAGGTGAAAATTGCAACTTTCTATTATATTAGTGTGTTGAAGTAATTGTAATCTTCTATAAACACTTCAACATTCATATACATTAAATGAATATCAAGGAAAGTGAAAGTGTAGCTATGCATTTTGAATTTCATATTATTTTATTCAAGTACAAGCACCTCTTCCAACCTCAAAGTTCTTTTATATCTTATGTGCAACATTTTTGTACATGAATATCTTGTTCATTCCATGACATCGATGAGAGTAGAGAGCCTTGCACTATGGAATATTATGACAAAATTTGGAATATCATTGAAGTTAAATACACATCTTTCACAACCATACTATTGAAAGGAGATTGGTATGATAGTAAAGCAACACCTCGTGGAAATCCTAAAGTATTGGTGGATGAATGCAAATTCACACATGTATGTACTTGTAACTTTATGCCATCAAACTCTGTTGCACATGAACCTTTTGTGTATCCTTTAGATGTAGACCAAGTGTTCTATATCAAAGATCAATTTAATAGAGGTTGGCATCTAGTTGTTAAATATGAAGCTTGTTTGAAAAAGGTCTTGTACAAAAGGGATATGTATGTGGTTGGTGAAGATGATAAAGAAAATGTATTAGTAGAAGATGATGAGAACAATGCAAGTGTTCAGACATTCCGATTGAGGCATACATGAAGTAGAAGTGATCTTGTATCCGTAGAGTTCAGTGATGAGGAACAAGATGAGTTCATTGATGACAGTGCGGAAGAAGACAAGAGTGGACATGAAGGGAACCCAATACAATCTTCAGAACACAAAATACCTATTATTCCTTCAGCATTGACTTGGATGTTCATGCAGAAGCTAGAATTCATGTATTTGGATTGAATCCAAGAGAAGGGCCTGATAAGTTTATTGGAAAGCATTTGGTCGGAGGAGAAAGTTTATCATCTTTAGAATTAGAAGATACAAACATTTTTGCAGATTTCATTGGATATTCAAGTAGTGCTAGTGAATGAGTACTATATTGCATATATACTTCTCCTCTGTCCAATAGGACCCTATATTTTTTTCTTCATTATTGTACTAGAGAAAATGATTGCAATACCATTGACTTACATTACCATTGATGTCCACATACAGAATTAAAATCCATGAAATTATATTTGATGGCAAGAAATAGTAATGAATCAAGTTTAATACTTTATGACATGAAATCTTTTTCAATCAAATTCCAATTAAATCAATTGAATTCAATCAAATTCTCATCAATGAAAGTAAATATAATCAATGTTACATTTAATGTAGGTTTAATGAAATTTGGATTTGATGAAGCTAAGAGTTTATGAAATTTAAATTCCATCAAATTTAAATTTCATGAAAAGTAGATTTCATCATAGTTAAATTTCATCAAATTTGGATTCCATGAGATTTAGATTCCAAGAAATTTAAATTCCATCAAATTTAGATTGCATCATATTCGGATGGCATGAAATATAAATTCCATTAAATTTAAAATCCATCATATTTAGATTTCATCAAATATAGATGGCATGAATTTAGATTCCATCAAACTCAAATTGCATCAAATTCAATTCTCATACAAAATACTTAACATTGAAAATTCTTTTTTATTAGCACTTACATTTTCTTTTTCTTCAAAAGTCAAAGGTTTTGAATGTGAGAAGTTTTTTTGGAGGTGATTGTAAGTATTATTTGATGAAGAATGAGAGCTTCATTTAATTTATATAGATGAATATTATATGATGACCCTAAATTATACAGTAAAACCCTAAACCGTATATCCTAAAATTCTAAAGCAAAACCTTGAAATATAAATTGATATAAATTAAAAATTAAAACATATAATATCATTACAAATTCATTCTATTTTTTATAAATCAAAGTTATTGTAAATATTATAAAAATATATGTGTAATGATAATATACTATATTATGAATAATTATTAATGTATGTATGTATATATATACATCTTCTAGAAATATTTTGCAACTAAAATGATTGAAACAGTAAAAAATATAATTTTGTTATATATTTCTAAATTATTTATAAATCAATTTTATTGAAAATACTATAAAATACTATATATCAATAATAACCAAGTGTTTATAGCATAAATATTAATCTACATGAATCTTATAATATAAAAAATGTAGAATTATAATATTATTTCATATTCTTAAACCATTTTTTATTAATCAAGTTGATTGCATATATTATAAGGTGATGTAGGTGATGTATATTGTGATAATAGATATAAATATAAACAAGCATACACCATATAAAAATTATTAAAACAAAAATCTATAACATATAATGAATACATAAAAAAATAGTGTGAAAGCTATTTAATTTCAATTTTTTTATTAATTAAAAAATTAGAAAATGATTTTTACTTTTATTTGAATATACTATGGCAAGAACTCATAGTACACTAGCGTAAAGGAATGAATGATGTGCAAATGAATATAAAATAAAAATACAATGTGATCAAGAATCAATATGAATATTAATTTACAAACCTAGGATCTGTTGGGATTCACTTGAATTTTATGGAATTTGACATTTTTAAAAGTACATGCACCTATACATACATACGTAAATCTACTAAAACCTTTTCATTCATTACAAAACTTAAATTTTACATTATATACGAGATGTAAAAAAAAATTCATAAATTAAGGCTTCAAATATAGTAGATCTTGGATTTTTCATTACATTAGAAATTTGGAATAAAAAAATTTAGAGTAGATTTTGAGATGCCATAAATTGATTTGAGTTATGCATATTATGTCTTTTAACTTCATAATTTTTTGGTGATGAATTTTTTAGATTTAATATGTGAAAAGAGGATTGAAAGACCACAAATTACTTTTACAATTTTAGCACCATCATGATGAAATATTACAATCTTTCTATCCACAAATGATATTGTTTTGTTCTCTTATAATCTTTCTATCCATAAATGATATTGTTATAATCTCTTCTCCTATGTCATCTCTAACATGTCTAGTTTAACCTCTAAATGCCCAAACTGCGTTTTTTGGCATTTTAACAATTTTGGGTAGCTCATTACGAATGGAGTTTTCATTTTTTTTCTTTGAAATGTTCACACAACATTTTTCCGGGGAGATTTAAGGTCCAATAATTTTCATAACTTTTGATTGAATGATTAAAAAGTTATTGCATGATATGTCATCTTCAACACTTTGGCGGGCAACTTGGGTAGTCCAAAAAACTTCCTTAAAAATCATTTTTTTTCAAAAATTTCTTTTTGAAATTGGTTCTACATATTTGTATACAAGTGGGAATCCATTAGGAAAAAATTGAACCCCAAAAGGGGCCACTTCGTAATGCAAAAGCTTGGATGGGAAGAGCCTTCTCAACTTACTAATTGGACCAAGAATTGCATGATGAATTTAAAAATTCATCATCATTATCCAATCTATCTTCACAATCTCATAAATTTAGGTGAGAAGAGCTTTCTCAACTCACTAATTGGGCTATAAATTGCACAATGAATTCAAAAATTTGTAATCATTATCCAATCCATCTCCATGATCTTATAAATCTCATGATGGTTCCATCATGAAGAATAGAGCACACACCAAGTGGTGGTCCTAATGAGGATGTGGCCACCTTCATATTCATTCAATTAGTATAAAAATTAGTAAGAAAACTCAAGGCCTCTTTGTGGGTTCAATTTTTTCCTAATGTTTGAATCATTCCATTTTTGATAGATGACAAGAAAGTTATGAAGATTTTTAGTTTGTGAGTACATCTCAAACTAAAGGACAAACGGATTACTAACTACACAACAATCGTATAGTTAAAGTACATAAATTGTACGCTATTGATATTCATTGTTTTCGCACTAATTTAGTGCGTAAAAATGCACATAATCGATGCGATTATAGTACGTAGTGATGAAGGCACTGAATCAGTACAATATTGGTTAGTAATCCGTCTGTCCTTAAGTTTGAGATGTTGGTATGATTTTCAAGGACTCCATGCAGTCAAAAGTTTAGGGTCCTATACCCTAAACCATAAATCTGCAAACTAAAACCCATGTAGTCAAAAGTTAGGTATAACCATGTAGTCAAAAGTTACATAAATTGTTGGGCCTTAAAGCTACTTTTGGGGCACATGTTGTGTGAAAAGTTCAAAGAAAAAAAATAAAAACTCCATTTGTAGTTAGGTGCCCAAAATCACAATGTTGCCAAAAAAAACTCAGTTTTGCATTTAGGGGTTAAATTTGTATGTTACAATTTATTTTTTCTAAATTGATGAAAATGATGAAAATGTTAGATATTTGTTCAAGTTTGAGCAAATTCCAAGAAGCTCAATGAAGGTCTTTGGAAATAGGGGCTAAGGGGATTCATTACCAATGAACTTGTGAATTTAGTTTTCTAACTAAAAAAATTTGGTTCCCCTTATTTCATGCTGTTGGAACACATCAAAGAGGAATTCATACCTCAAATAACTTAACTTTACTAACCAGGATTCTCATAACTCACAATGCAATGCACAGTGAATAGGGAAAGCTGAAGAAATTCCTCACCAACTTGCTCTCCAAATTTGGCTTCTTCATTGACCTCACAAGTATTCCGGGGCACAAAGTGAGAGGTCGCTGTTCATCATTAAACTCATCCTATTATAAGAAAAACGAAGCTAGTAAACGCAAAGGGAACATAGTCCTTTAACGCTCTCTTATAAATGTTATTCAAACATTGCTAAAAAATTTGCCTCTCCTCCTTCATTCTAGTAGTGATTTAGGATAGGTGTACATTTCAGATTGCATAGTCTAAGGGCCGGTTTAGACTACGGTCAAGAAGTGCACCGGTCGGTCAAGAAGTCTTGGCCAAGACATGACTATTTGAAGCAACCGGTGGAATGTTGGACAAGAAGAAAAAATGATAAAATAATATGTGAAGAAGTCTTGACCGGTTGTAGTCTAAACACCATCCGGAGAAGTCTTTCGGCCAACTTCATTAAGTGAAGTCCATTGGTGAACTTCACCTCCAAGAAAATTGAAGGTGGTCAAGAAATTCCAATATTTGAATTCTTCTTGTAACAATTTGTGCTCTTGGGAGAGGTATTTATTTTGCTTTGCGCTATTTTTTCCAAGTGGTTTTAATGAATCTCAAAATTTGTATGCATTAATAGTCAATTTATTTTTTGAAAATAAATGAGCATTGTTGAATTATGATAAACTTTGATGTTTCGCATGTCCTTACAAGGTCTAATTTCAACAAAATTTATTGGAAAAGTTGCATATTCATATCTAGTTTTCTTGTTTTAAAATTCATAAACATTGAGTGAAATTTGAATGATTGATTGGTATTTGAGTACAAGGAGGTTCAGTGAAAAAAGAGTTGAAGGTAACCTTAAGGTCTTGCAACTTGGGTGTCTTGTATCTTTGTCATATAAGGTCCAAATACAATGAAACTTGTTTTGAAAGTTGCGTATTTTTGTTTATTTTTTGTGGTCTAAGTTTCATAAAAAATGAGTGACATTTGAGTGACTGATTGGTGTTTGAATACAAGGAGGTTCAGGAAAAGAAGAGTTAAAGGTAACCTCAGGGTCTTTGAACTTCGGCGTCTTGTATTTTTGTCATGCAAGGCCCAAATGATATGAGACTTGTTTTTAAAGTTTTGAAATTTTGTTTAATTTTTGTGGTTCAAATTTCATAGACATTGAGCGAGAATCGAGTGACTGATTGATGTTTGAATACAAGGAGGTTCAGTGGAAGGTGACCTCAAGGTCTTTCAACTTTGGCATCTTGTATCTTTGTTATGCAAGGTCCAAATGCAATGAAACTTGTTTTGAAAGTTGAGGAATTTTGTCTAGATTTTGTGCTTCAAGTTTCATGAACATTGAACGAGATTGAAGTGACTGATTGGTGTTTGAGTAAAAGTAGGTTCAGTGGAAGAAGAGTTCATGTTTTGAAAACATAGTCATAGTCTTCCAAAGAGGACAAAGAGATATCCCATATTCATTGTATGGAAAACTAGTGCATATCACTATATAGGTCATATGTTCTTCTCAATCTTACTTTCAAATTTTCCTCTCATTTCTATTGATCTAGTATCATGGAAGGTAGAAGAGATAAAATCTTAGTTGCTCTTGCTATTCTTATGGTTTTGAAGTATGTGATTGTTTCAATTATGGAAATTCAAAAGGTTATTATGCATCAATACAATGGAGCAATTATTATTATGGTTTTCATATTATTTGGGAGCAAAGAGAGAATGGTATGGAAATTTGATCGACTGGGTGGATTTACTTCATAATTTCTTGTTGCATCATATAGTGCAAAAATGTTCAAGGATTGTGTTCGGGTGAGTAAACCTACATTTTTGTATTTGTGCAATTTTCTTGCATCAATTTTGAGCATAAAGGATACAAGATTGAGACCTTGCATTCCAATTGAAGATAGAATTTCTTTGACTTTGTATCGATTGGGTTCTAGTGATTCTTTGCAAACACTTGCTGATTTGTATGGAATGTTTAAACCTAGTACTTCTATCATTGTTCGAGAAACTTGTGAGAGAATGAAAAGGCTTTTGAAACCTTTGGTTTTCCAAAAACCTACATTACATTGGATGAAGCAAATTTTCTATTAATAGATTTTGAAAGTCTGCATAGAATTCCATATATTCTTAGGGCAATAGATGGTAGTCAAATTCCAATTATTGCTCCAAAAGCAGATCCTACTTCATATTATTGTAGAAAATGATTTTATTCAGTATTATTGCAAGGTGTGGTGGATGCTCAATGCAAATTTTGGGACTATGATTTTGGTTGGGTTGGAAGTATACATGATTGGACCTTATTTCAAAAATTAAAGATTGGAAAGAAAACTATGTTAGGAGTCTTTTTATCATACAAATTCATTGGAGATGCTGCATATCCAATATGTCCATGGTCCTATTCACCTTTCAAGGGAGCAAAGGAAGGCTTATTAAGAGAGAAGGCTCATTGGAACTTTATTCAATCTAGTAATCGAATGGCTGTTGAACGTTTGACATTTTGAAAGGCCGATGGAGGATATTATTGAAAAAAATCGATATGCCACTTCAAAACATTCCGGATATTGTAATTAAAGAAATACAGATACATTCTATGCACTTGAAGCAAACATATTGAAAATAAGAAATATGCAAAAACAAATCGTACAAGTTGAATTTAATGATCCTATGGAAAATGATACAACAATTTCTGAAGACATAGAGATAGGATGTGAAAGTAGAGTAGATCGTGAAGAGAGGATGAAATCCATGTTACAAGAAGCTATTCGAACTCACATGATGTTGGCAAAGAGTTACTATAAAGACCATTTTGCCAAAATAGCAAAAGTAACATTTCCTTTAGACTCTAGTTTTGACATAGAAGAGAACTAGAGTTTGTCAATCAAATGCTCAATTTGTTGATCTATCTTCCCTAGCAACTCATTGGTTTTGCCAAAATGTTCTAGCATTACTGCTCCATTGTCTACCATTTTTCTAAAGTAAATTAAAGTTTGATCATGGAATTTCTTTCTTTTGGAGGTGGTGAAGGTTTAGATTGACAAGTACCTTCATGAGATAAATTTTCAAATGCATCACAGCCTACTTCTTCATCATCATTTTTTGCATCAACATTTGCATTGTCCATTGTAGTTGCACTGACATGTTTTATAACAGATCCTGCTTGATGCCACCATTGATCCAAAAAGTTATAAAACTTACATTCATGTGTCTTGTTCCCAGAGATTGAATTGGCAAGCTTGTCATTTTTGTAAGACTTGAAAATGTTCTCAAACTTCTTCCGGCATGCTTCAACTGTGCGAGAAAATTCAGGAATTGCAACAAGCATTCGTGCTTGAAGTTGAATCCATGTATCCACACCTGTAAAAAAATTTAATACACTCTTCAAAGATATGAAGTATATGAAAACGCTCAAAGATAATGAAACAAATGAAAATGTTTGAAGATATGAAGCAAAAAAAAATGCTCAAAGATAATTTTAAAACTAATAAAATAATTTTGAGAAATTGCAAACAAGAAATTGTTAAAGTAAATAAAAAAATTAGGGTAGTTAAAATTTTAAATCAAATGCATACAAAACTTAAAATGTATTTTTGTAGCTTAATTACGATGAAGCAACTACATGCCAAAAAAAATCTAGAAAGTTATTGAAATTGTAGTTATAAAATTGAAAATTGATAGATTGATACAAAACTACATATTCCAAAATGATTTTTAAATATTCAAATAATGCTTGTATACTAAATAAAAGGCATACCTTGCGTTTTAGCATTCTTCTGAAACTCTCCATGCATTTCACCTCGAATTGCAATGAATTGCTCAACATCATTGTCTGGCCAATTCTTCTTTTTCTCCTCCATGTCTTCTTCCTCAACTTCTTTTCTTTTGCTTTTTTTCTTGGTTGGAGTCTTCTTCTTCATAGGTCCAGATCTTCTCTTCTTTGTAGGCTCAACAATTTGGCAATCTTCTTCATCTTGGGCTTCCTTCTTTGTAACATCCAAATTATTGTCACATGGTTGAATTTCTCCAACCAAAGACCTACTAGTTGAAGAAGGCTCTTGAAAACACTCTCACTTTGAGTAGTAGGGTTGAAAAATAATTTCACTACCCACATAGTCTTCATCTTGGCTGTAAATGAAAGGGAGCTGCGAGAAACTTGCCATCTCAAAAAGAGATGAAATAGTAACTCTGAAATACACCGAACACCATCACATTATTAACAATTTGAAAATTAAACACAAATGCAGAACTTCCCAACAAATTCAGTTGAAATTAGACTTTCCAACACAAAAAGATCCAAGACACCAAAAATGCAAAACCCTGAAATTACCTTCACTTCTTCTTGAAGTGAACCTCCTTGTACAAAAACACTGATCAGTCACTTGATTCTTTTTCAATATCTATAAAATTTGGACCACATAAACTAGACAAAATTATGCAACTTTCAAAACAAGCCTCATAGCATTTGAACCTTGCATGACAAAGATACAAGACGCCAAAGTTCAAAGACCCTGAGGTTACCTTGACCTCCCCTTCCACTGAACCTCCTTGTACTCCAACACCAATCAATCACTCGATTCTTGCTCAATGTCTATGAAATTTAGACCACAAAGATTAAACAAAATTGCGCAACTTTCAAAACAAGTCTCATAGCATTTGGACCTTGCATGACAAAGATACAAGACGCCAAAGTTCACAGTAGTTCAAAACACCTAATTTCTTCTAAACACTAAACTAATTAGGAATGCACACAGATTTTTGAACTCACCAAGATCACTTTGGAGAATTGAGGATTTACGAAGAGCTATGCTGATCGAGAGGGAGGAATTGTTTGGAATACTTGAATTTCTAACAAGCGGAGAGTTGCAACGGCATTGTGATTTGCACGGAAAAAACAATATTTTATTGAAAGTAGTTTTTGACTAGAAGCCCAGTTTCTTGTCTGGGGGGTTGAGGCTGGACAAAAAGTTTGGCCTCTAGTCAAGAACTCTTACAAAAAATGTTTCCACCTAGGATGCCATGTCATTTTTTCATCCATACTTGAAGTTCTACACCGAACAAGGCTTGGCCGTAGTATAAACCCACTTCGGTCAAGAACAAGATTTGCTCCAATCATATTGCTCCATTTTCCTAGAATTCTTGACCGGTGCACTTCTTGACTGTAGTCTAAACCTGCCCTAAATTGTAAAAGTGACATTTAAGACAAGTATACATTTCAAACCATGTGGTGTCATTAAATTGAATGAATATAAATATGCAACTATGAAGATTACACATGGCAAGGGATTGGCTTTACTCAATTTTTCACAAATTTGAGTGTTGCTTTTGGAAATCTTTTTTGGACTATTTGGATGGCACAATTTTTAAATTCAATTTTTAAAAATTAAAAAATTAAAAAAAATCATATAATTTGGTAAAAAAAATGACTAATTGGCTATTAATTTTTTTATAATTGTTAATATATAGAGAATTTTAAAATTTTGACTAATGAATAGAATCAAGGCTATCTATTCTCCTATGTAGGGAATTTCATTAAAATGGTGCCATCTACAACTTTGGTAGTTTTTACAGTTTTGACTATGTGGTTTGAAATGTACACTAAACATGGTTGTCATACTGGACAAGTTACTATTCATTTTTCGTCCTGTAGGACGAGTTACTATTCATTAAATGTACTTGAGAGGTACATTTGATGAATAGTAACTCGTCCTACAGGACAAGAAATGAATAGTAACTTGTCCAATATGACAACCATGACACTAAAGACCATATTGAGACTTTTTGCAGTCTCACTTTTATCTTCGACTTAAAGATAAATTACTTTATTTTTTTATTAGTATTTTTTTATAAATAGATAACAACACCAACTTTTAGAATTTCATTTTAGAATCATTATTTGAGCATTATCTATTTTTGGTTTCAATTATTATTTTTGTAAATGAATTTATAATATCTAGCATTTTGTCTCAAAATCTATGAAAAGTCTCAATATAACAAATATGGCATTAATGGCCTTACTAGTCCTAGATGTATGAAATTTACATTTGTCCTATATGGCTACATGACACTTTTATGATTTAGATTGTGCAATTTGAAATCTATACCAATCCTAGATGTATGAAATCTCTATTTGTCCTATATGGCTACATGGCACTTTTATGATTTAGATTGTGCAATTTGAAATCTATACCAATCCTAGATTTTTGAAATCTATTAAAATCTAAGATTTTTGAAATCTTTACTTATAACTTGTCCTAGAGGGCACTTTTACGATTGAGACCAAGCGGTCTAAGAATGACACACAGAATACCACCATTTCAACATAATTTTCTATGTATAAAAATATACCAATAGATTCATTTATATTACAATCATTTGAAGGAGATGCTAATATGTCCATCACTAATATTATAGTAAAGCTTCAATGCTTTTATGGGCAATTTTGTTAAAATGGCGAAATTCTGCAACTTTGGCAGTTTTTGTAGTTCAGAGCGGGCAGTCTAAAGTATACAAACACCCTAGATGTTTGAAATCTGTACCATTTTTAGATTTATAAAATCTACACCAATGATAGATGTAACTTTTACAATTCAAGTTGTGCGATCTGAAATCTATAGTTGTTGTAGAATTCATAAATCTATGAAAGTTCAAGATTCTTGAAAACTATACCTATCCTAGATGTCACTCTTACAATTCAGAGTAGTCGGTTTTAAAATGGCACATGGAATTGCCACCATTTTAACAAAATTCTCCATTTTTTCTACTTCTTTGTTCCTAAATGAAACTTGGTAGAGAAGGCAATGTAAGTTTGAATTTTTTTGGGCAAAATAAATTATTTCTTAAGCAAAGAATCTAGATCTAAACTAAGATCTTCATTTTTGCAGGTTTGCATTTTTATTTCCATTCCTAACTTCCTATACAAATTGTTTTACAACCTCGAACAAAAATCATAATTCATGAAGCACCAAGTCACATAGCCAAAGAAGATAATTATTAGAAAAAATCGTTTTTCCAACAAACTTAAAAGTTACATTCAAGCTCTTGAAAACATTCATAATTCACCCAATTGATACCAAGTTGTCAACTCTCCATAGTGTCAACTGAAAAAGTGGAAACTCATTCATCTTTAAACAAATAATTGCTTTATATCTTACATATATATACTTTTACATCCAATGTTGATAATTTCATCTATCATTTTCTTACATTAAAACCAAATAAATTTGATGAAATAAAATTACTTTAACCAATCTATAAGGTTATTAGTCCTAAATAATCCAATTTCCGATTGGTTGGATAGATTCATTCATTGTTTTTCTTGTAATTTTGAATGTCATGCATTCGAACCAAAATCAAAACGTAGGCGACCTCCTTCCAAGGTTTAGGTACAAAAAATTACACAATTATAGACAAATATAAGGGACCTTCCTTGGCAAGAGTAAGAAACCTTCACCAAATTCATTTAATTGAAGGAATGGGAGAGTGCCCATTTGCAGCGTTCCACTTCTTTAGTTTCAATGAATTTGGAGACAAGCCACATCGAGGGCTTCACAATTGTGACTTCCCCTAATGTTGTGATGTAGAGAATTGCTGTTTGAAATAGTGCAATTTGGTCTCATGGTGCAACTTCCAGAAGGTAAACATTGTGCCTTCCCCTTCCCCTCCTCTTCTTGCTTCGTCTTCTTCTTCCGCGGATCCCAAAGCCCTTCAACCCTTCTCTAGCTTCGAGAGCGCGCGGCTTTGCAACTGCCGCCCGAGCTCCTACGGCCGCAGTACAGGAATGGCGCCCATAGCTCGATGCGCTTGCCCGGCCGGTTGCCCCGAAGGTCGAGATGGCGGCCACGTATAAAACAAACTTCGGAACCCCTGCTGGATTTTTCTAGCAGGGGCTTCTCCATCTACCAAGTTTTGGACATCTGTCGACATGGGGTTGGCATGCAGTAGTGCGACCCAAACCTCCGAGGACACCCGGTGAGTGCACCTCCTTCCACTTCCTCTGGCAGGGCATGCTAGGCCACAAAACACTTGGTAATGTCGAATTGGAATTCGACCAGATGCAGGCCCAAGGGATGGTGAACCCGGATTTGACACGCTAACTGGGCGGCATCTTTAGAAGGACCACCTTCTCTAATCAAATTGACATTCTAGCTAGAGTATGTATCCTGGGCGGCACTAGCTACCACTGAGTTGATTGACAGGAAGCTGCACTTGTCGATATTGAAAATCTATGTTCAAGTAGGGAAACCCTGGTGGGGAGATGAAAGAGGGTTGCGCGTACGCAGTTGGTTGGGATTGTAGCTCGTGGTAAGAATTCGCTAACTGGAAAGCCCGCCGTGGACAGGTCATCGCAGCCGTGAAGCTAGAAATATTCGATCACATGCTTTCGTGAAAGTTGCAGTAATGAATCAATACTGACGGACATCAAGGACGTGGGCGGCGCCGTTTTGTGAGGTTGGCGAAAGCAATTGAGGGGAGGAAGAAAGCGCAGGCAATACCAGAACGTTTTCAGAGTCACGTCACCAGGGGTTTGGAGAAGAGGGCGTAGCGACCTGCAACAAAAGTCCCCTATTACCGTGGAATCTCCGGTGACGCGATTGCAGTAAGTGCTCCCCGGCCCCCTGCTTCACAGGAGATGGTGTGATGACACAGTATTGTTGTAACATATTGTAGAGTGCAAGACTTTGTATTGATGCACAAATGTACTGATAATTCTACACGTAATAAACGTCTGAAACCTGTTGACACCAATATTCGTTGTTGTTTAATCAAGTTCTGGAATCTAAAGCCTGCGGTAGTTTTAGTTTGAACGTACGTCCCGTAAATGGCGAATCGACCTGGAACTGTGGTGTCAACGGGGGTGTTTATGATTTCACTGTTCGACTAGCAAGCTCGAACATTGATGCCATTTTCTTCTAGGTTGTTAATGCAAATGTCCCTCATAATGGCGTTCGCCCATGGGTAGACTGTTGAATGATACTTTGACAGCAGTCAAGAGTAAGAGTTTCATGCTAGTTTACCCAGTCACTCACTCAGGCTTTCTCAGACTTCGCCACTCTGTTACTATGCAAGGCTACGTCCATCACACTCCCACAATAAATGGTTTATGGTGCAATATTCTGAAATTGTCTCTGCACTCTTTTAAAGTATATGAAACCTTTCACTCCCAATTCTAGCTCTTGTAAAGTAATAAAGTTCTCTGTCATTGTGACGACGATTCAAAGATGCACTTAACATGCAACACTTTAGTATTTTCGAAGTCTTGCTTTGAAAACTCGCCAAATTTACAAAAATCCCCCAAACAAATTAAATACTGTATATTATTTTGAACTTTAATTATCTCCATTCGTTTAATGATAAGAGAACAGATACTTCTAATATTAATTTTGCCTCCATCTACGCACATGAGTTTAAATCACCAAATTTAGATCTAGTTCCACGGTTCCACCTTAACCTCGAGTACATCAAAGACCAACAAGCTATACATGTTCGAGCTATAAATTAACAAGTCCCCATCTGCATAGTCGATAATGTTATTTTCTCTGCTTTGAATGGTGATCCAAAGATGTATCGTGGCTGCTAAATTGCTTCTGCAATTTCGTGTATTATTAGTTTTCTTAAATTGATTCACTGATGACACCAAAAATTGTGCCATACACCTAGACAAAAATATCAGACAGCTCTAAGAACTTGGATAATTATAAGTATAGATTTACCTTGGCGCTGCGCGTCCTGAAAAGTGATGAAGTAGCTAGTGGAATGATACCAATTTATCATACTTGAAGATTTGTCCAGTGTTTCATGCTATGAGTCGAAGCTGACAAGTTGCTTCAGATTGCAGGTTTGATGCGTACTGTGCTATCAGTCAATTCTCCACATTGTAATGTACGTTGTTTTTGTGAACCCCTAGCTTGGCACAGTTCCAGTGGCCCAAATGAAATCTCAGCTCTGTACCGACCAGTCCTCGTACTCAGAGTTGTACATATTTGGAAGTCCCAAGTCTTAGAGCTCTCGGGACAAATTCTGGTGCTCAGAGACACATCGAGGACCATTTTGGCAGTTGAAAAGCCGTCCGTAGAAGTCATTGAGAGAAATCTTGCTTTTCAAGCACCTGCACTTTCGAGTTGAGATCTGGGACTCTGGGAGGTGGTACTCAATGGAATTGCTTTTTATAAGCCTGGCTCATCTAAAATATTAGCTATCGATTCCTCTTTCTCTCTCTCACGCCTAGAATGCGCAGAAATTATGAATTTGGATGGAATGTCAAGAGTTTTGAGTTTGGATGTGCTAACTAGGTTACTCGGATCGGATGTGAGGTGTCACACAGGCTAGTATGCCTGTGGGTTTACAATGCCATCGGGAACTAGAATATTACAAGTTCTAGATTTTCGAACTCTACGATTCTCAGATTTCAGACACTCAGGAAGATTATCGCAATGCTTCCGGATTGTCATTCGCTATTAACCAACAGGGAAATTTTGTGCCACTGATTTTGCTATTTGCTGCCAACGTCGATTTCGTTACTTTGGCGCTCGGTATGCCACTACTGTGGCACCTGTCATGACTCGTGACGTGTGTCTTGAAACGTATAGCTATACTTGTCCTAGTTTTTTGAGTTTGAGTAGCCGTATGTCAAAAAATTGGCGCTGGAATCTAGCCATTCGAACGAAATGCTTTTTCCTTAATTCTTATCCTTCCATTTCTAGTGGCTAGGGCAAAATCTTCTAGGAATCGTCTGATATTGCCGTAAGGGAAGCAACGAGAATCATTCTCCCTATACATCTTAGTCGCCCAACTTTAAACCTACTTGAATCGCCCGTTTCTTTAATTCGTCACGATTCTAACGACAGAAATTGCGAAAGTCGCAGAAAACTAGGACTGCCATGGTATAGATAATGTACGTTTCAGGCTCTGAGCCCTGAAATGTGCCAAAATGGGGAAATTTGTGAATTTCTTGAAATTGACGTTTCGAGCACTCGAAAGTCTCAACTTTCAGCCCTGGAACGTCACATCCAGGCTAACTGGAATTTTATTAAATAACCATTTAATTTGGACATCCATTTGTGAAACTCGCAAAGTGTAGGACAAGGTGAATACTGAAGCACAGACAGAGGGGAGAGAATTTATTCAGGAGCTTCAATACTAGTGTTCTCGAGTCCTGACCACCTTGCATGCTTTGGATGTTTTTAGCCTGGAACTGCACATTTGTCACGGGATAGCGGGGACTGGTGCTCGGATTAGCAATACCCGGCCATTCTTCATGATGATGGGCCAACTTTTGACTGGAATCGCTGAAAATTCTGAAGACTGATTGAGTTGTTGTTCCTGGTCCCTTCTAGTACTGGCGTTGTTCAAGTCCTCAAATGCGCCAGTCAATCTCAGTTCCGGATAGCAGATGAAATCTAGTAAATCTGAGATATTCAGTCATACACATTACAATGACCTGTTTTGGAGCTCTAGAATTGGGTGAGAGCTCTAAAAACTAGGGTAGTTACAGATCTGAGAGTTCAGTCAGTTAATTGAAACTGCAGTAATGCACCAAATATTAATGAAATCCGATGTCTTAACAATGTGAGGTTCATATGTACAGTATGTGGAGATGCGATATTTTCCACATTCAGTGGACATCGATCTGATGCCAGTATTTTCTTGTCCAGTAATGGACTGTGTTGTGTGTGCAGGTGCAGCGAGCACACAGCCATGAAATCCCAGGTGACTTGAACATGCATCAGTCCACCTAAATCGCCAGGTATTTCGGCATTACATTGTACCTCTGCGGTATGTACACAACTGGGCACGTAGATTAATTGTCTCATTTGTTTCATTTCAGTCCTCAGTAATTGTGTGACAACATTTTTGTTTACCTTGTCGACTGGTATGGACCGGCTTGATGCTTAAAAAGTCCACTTGCGTGCACTCGTTTTCGTTTTCTGGGAATCACGTGGGCAATGGGCTGCAATAAAATTCTGAAGTTCGGATGGTCTGATTTTGGCGTTTATCCAGATGCGTCGGTACGTACACTGTTGCTGTGGTCGAAGAATCAAAGACCGAGCTTCTTTATCGATGAGGTAAAGTAATTGCATGTGTTTCCGTAGTGTTTACCAAAGATTTCTGACCAATGTGGACCACTTTTATTTCGAGCGATGCTTTAACTGCCATTCCACCTGTTTAGAATCGAACGGGTGCATGCAACATTCTTCGCGGGACAGAACTTCAATGTTTCTCCGACAGTGAGGGGTCCAACATATTTCCAAACCCACACTAATTCGACACACGTGTATTGAGCGTACTGTACGGCAAAACTCCAAGCAGTTACAGAGCAACCTCTTGGAATCAGGGATGGCACTTTTGAGAATTTACTACAAAATTATGAAGTACATGTAGCATTGAGGAATTAAGGAACAGCATTTGATTCTCTGCAGGAGTAGTGCACGTGCTAACAGTCTACACTCTCAGTTCAAAAAGTGCTAACAGTCTAAACCCTCAGTTGAAAAAATTCTCTGCAATTCAAAAAATATTCTGCAGGAGTTGTGCACGTGCTAAGGGTCTAGACTCTCAATCAAAAAATAATTTATATGAATTGTGCACGTGTTAAAAGTGTAGACCTTCAATTCAAAAAATTCTTTATAGAAGTTGTGCACGTGTTAAGGGTCTAGACTCTCAGTTTAAAAAAGACTGTGAAAAAATAAAATTTTCAGGAGGAAGTTTCTTTGAACTGAGAAACTAAACCTTTAACACGTGCATCTTTCATATAAAAAATCATATATTATTCTTAATTCTTCAATGTACGCACTTTAGAATGTTTGCAGTAACTTCGTCATCAATGCATTCAAGAAGAATAAAAAGTTCTATTGTTCTACAAGAATAGATGGTTCTGCATTTAAAGCAGGTACTTTACAAGTGACCCTTCTTTATTCTTATTTGCCCTTTTGCTTCCAATTAAGTCGGTGATTAGGAACCACTCGATCTGGCTGTCAATCCGTGAGTGGTGCGTCAAAAGTTTCCCATTGGGAACCGGTGGGGAGCGGTTCTCTTCTGCTGGTCACTGCAAGGATTCTTCTGTCATTTTTGGTGGAAGGAAAAGACGAATTCAAGGGAGAAAGAAGTTGACTGCTGATAAGTCCCATTAGTAAGACGAAACGTGACGTCAGAAGCTAAGTGTACTACAGGAGAGTACTACTGTGACTTGTTGCACAGAGGAAACTCTTCAGTCTTCACAAGAGACTCATGAGTTCACGAGCCTGACTGATTTAAGTAACTGGACCGGTGAATTGCTGCCATGGTTCGATCATAGTCAGCTAGCAGTTTGTACTGTACTGTACAGTACCATCAGCCAGCTGCTGGAGGTACCGATATTGAGCAGTTGATTAGCACAGTCAACTGTAAGTGTTGGTTTCTTGTCATATTTGTTAGAATTATGGCTATTTTCTTAAGAAATTGGCCTCAACCCTCTGATCTCTCAGTCCTAGTTTGTTGTTTCCTTTTCTATAAATTAAGTGACAATCATTGTAGACAAATGACCCAAGTATGCACAGAATGTATGTCACCAATTTTGACGCTCCTGAAGCAAATTAGAGAATTTGACTAAGCGTCTTATGAGTTTACGGATTTCTCAAACATGGACGTACAGAGCTAGACACCAGGTTGCTTGCCAGGCTAGGATTTTAGAGAATTTTACAATAATGAAAGGGGACTGTGCTTCCAATAAGGGAACTGTTACAATTCATGAGAATTGTAACAATGAGTTCCATTATTACAGCATTGTTACAGTTCCCTTATTGAAAGCTTGTAGCATTCTTGCAATAATGGGAAGAATACAAGGGAACTGTAACAATACTCCCTTATGCAACTGTAACAATGCTGAAGCTTCATTGTAGCACTCTTACAATAATGGAGGAATCAACAATGAAGTTTCAGCGTTGCCTGATTATGAAGCAGGCACTCGATTAGGTTTTTAAAGTTGCAGGAATGCAGCAGGCAATCATTTCTTAGTGGTCATAGTGGTTGGGATTTAAAAACTCAGTTACAAGCCAAGCATACTGTACTTACAAAGTCCGGCATTTGAGAACAATCATTCTTGATTTCTTTTTAAAGCGCAACTTGAATGTTGTCCCAATGTTTTGTCAATTTCATTGAAGACTTGATGAGGTTGCAGCTCAAGAACACAGGAAGGTGGAAACGTAGAGGACAATCACAGAGGCGGAGGGAATTCTGGAAAACAGGCTGCCCAGGAGAGCCAAGTCCGACGAGGAATGCTTGTCTTTTTTAAGAATTCGTGACAACGCAAACATTGCCCAACGAAAAGACCTCCAAAAATGGATGAAATATGTAATCAATGAATGAAAAATCTGTAATTACCTATAAGGTGGATTTCACACATCCAGAGGAGATTACAAGAAATAATATGCTTTGAACAAGAAAGTTTTTGGTGAGGTACAAATATAGCAAAATGAAAAATTTAGATAACAAAAAAGCAGTTTAAAAACTCCAAATTTGGAATATTTAACTATTCCTAGTAACAATGCATTAAATTTGTTCTTGCATGTCACTGCAAGGTAGACAAGCCTATTACTATATAAACTAACAATCTAAATATCTTGGGATCCACTCTTAGAAGGGCACATATCTTTTTAAAGGCGTAAACTTGTTTGACAAATGAAATTTGCGTGGAATAATAAATTTCTAATTAAATTTGTCCTATTTGTGAATTTTTAAAGTGGTTTACTTTGAAATTACAAAACCATTTATAGAGTGGAATCATGAACATTCTATAAGGTAAATAGCCCATTGCAATCACAATAAATAGTTTGTCCTCAAACCATTGCTTTAATTTTTAATTTTTCTCTCACATACAAATACAAACAATGAGCACAATTGAAATTATATTTTTGGAACAAAGTATAAATTTATTATGAATTTTTGAAGTGTTTTGGCCAAAAGAGTCTCTAAATTACTCCACAATCAACCAAAGTTGTATACACAATGCTCATCTTAATCACTTGAAACTGTCACAATATTTTCTAATGCCAAAGACCTAAAAAAATTAAAAAAAAGTCTTTCCTACAATGAATTGTGACAAAATAGCTAGAAGTTCCTAATAAGGTCATTAATCACTTTGACATTGTCATCTAAGACATTAATTGTGGCCACCTAAAACTTATTCATTGGAAAAAAATTGTAATGGGATCATTCCCTAGGTATTTGCTATTGGTTTTCTAACCTCAATGGTTGCTTTACTTTACTTTAAACAACCTACCGCTCCTCCATGTATACAATGGTACTTAAATGTTCACTATTAAATAATTGACACATTACTCCTTATTGGCATTAATACAATGATTTTGTATGAAAATAAATGGATTTACGATTTTTTTCAATGGAATTGGGGCCAAAAGTAGGATGATAAAATTAATCTATGAATGGAAATGGATTGGACTTTTCTAAGTCGAAAGTAACTTTCCAAACTTGAAGTGCTTTCAAGATAGGTTTAGCTATCACAATTGTAGCATTTCCATGGAAAAAGTGAGGACTGCAAAGGATGTTGAAATTGGTAAAAATTGATCTCAACATTCAAGCAAATTTCATATTTTTGTTAATCCCTAATGGACATGGGAATTCATTGTACAAACTGAGCATTTTTGGTGCTTATAGAGGCACTCTCTCAAAATGGATAACATCTAAAAATCCACCATGATTCTCATACTTAATCAATTTCAAACCAAATATAAAAAATCAACTCAATTAGACTGATACAACACTTGAGGTTGTAAAATTCTATAGGCAATACATGATTGTATTGTACTAGCAATGTGTGCTTATTCATTTGTAATTGGAAAATCTTAAACTTTCTAGTGGCAAAAATCCAAGGACCAAATACATTTAGCAACTCTTGAGGTGCAATAAGTCCTATAATTGTGTTTGGACTATTGTTTGGGCTCAAAATTGCAAGCCAAGTGAAATCGACATCACACTACTATATAAAGAAATATACACCAAGATTGTATCAGTACCTACAAATTTTGAAATTCAATAATTTTTACCTAGTAGGTCCAAACACCACAAACAAAGTCATGCACCCCTCCTCGCAAAGAGCTTTCCAACAGTACCAAGAACGCACATTTTTTTAGATCTCAGTGTATCAAAAAAAAAACTTGAGGTATAGATCATCTTGACTTTTCGAATCGCTTCCTCTACTATCAAGGGTAGGAGGTTCTAAAAGCACATAATCTCTAAAATTGCTATGGAAAAATCACTATCTTGAAGTCAAAATTTCATAACTAATTTCCACAAAGCTTAAAATAAAATAAAATATAAATAAATATAAATAAATAAAACTTGGATTAAATGCCAATTCCATTTAGCTTTCATGGAAAATTTATTGAAAAATATTTCAAGAAGCTTCACCTTTTCAAAATCCATTGTCAGTTCTTGAATGGACAATTTATAGACCTCCTACCTAAAGGTAATTTCTCTAAAAGCAATTGTATCCTAAAGGAAACCAATAGTGTAGATTGATTTCATGATGTGGTGGCATTTTGTCACCACTTCACTTTGACTTCAAAAACTCATAATTAATTCCACAAAGATCCTAAAAACATGAAATGACTTGGGTTCAATGCCAATTCCATTTTTCTTCCTGCAAAAATTTAAGGAAAATTGTTTCAAAGAGTATTAGAGACTATCTCCATTAGGCTCCTGGAGGTCCAATTTAAGACAGGTGGGAGGTTCCATTGAATGAAAATGTCTAGGCCAAAAACCCCAACCGGCCCTCAAAGCTATGGTCCGCACACTACGGAATTGTAAAGCTGGAGAGCCGGACCCTCACCTGGACCCCTCCAAATGCAGGAAAAGACAAAGTCGATTGAATTTGACCGGCAAGTCATCCGCGCAGAAGTTACCACTGCAGATTACAAGTTGGACCAAGCGAGCACGCAGACCAGCTGGCACCACCCTCCTGGCCGCGGACGCAGCGCCTGGACGTCCAGGAGCCTAATGGAGACAGGCTCTTAGCTCCCCGCTACCACCAGCAAATGCAATCAGGTGTTAACAGGTCGGTCGCTTTAAGAGCACACCACCGTAAACCACGTCACCGTGACTGCTTTCATCCTCCGCTAAGTTCTTGTTATTGGTGCCAGAGGGAATCGGTTTATCTCAGCTGACAAATCAACATGAATGTCCCGTCCTTCCTGGTCAGTATCAATTGATTAATTATGTGGTTCACGTGTTTCAGAGGCCCAGTGTTGGGACCCTCCGTCCGTCGCCTCATCACCATCAGTCCACTTTCTGCAATGGCAGCCACACACTGACTTTCAGTGCGGCGAAGTATCAGCCTTGGCTCACTGAGTGGGGGAAAAAAAATCCGGCTCTAAACCACCGGCTATTGTACCACATAAAGTTAACTTAATTGCTGTTCTACGAGACTGAGTCTAGACTTCTCTCTATCTACAGGAGACTTCTATGTCCGCAACAGTTCTCTCAGTCCATGCATCTGCAGCGAACCAGGTGGTGAAATATCTGCCGGACTGCCTCCCTCCCAATACGGAATGTGGAGCATCTCCAAGACAGCGCACCTGCAACTGAATTGGACGGATGCTCACTGGAACCCACTGACCGCAGCGTGACGGAGTGTGTTTTTCCACAGTAGTTTTTCCAGGCGCTAGCTACACGAGTAGTTCCAGTGAAATTGGAACTCCATCAGTGCCGGCCAGGCGATGACAAGAGAGCACCCGCACCCATGCTCAGCAAAAAGTGGCCCTCCATTTAAGACATAACTAGAGGACCCGTGCTGGCTGGATTTGTTTTTGAGGCCTCTATAGGGACCAACTCCAGACAACTAGGTGGTGCCTTCCTAGAAGCTCACAATGCTCTGAAGAAGGAAACCAACCGTAGGAAAATGTAACTCCAATCAGTGGTTTTAGGGTTGTGAGTAGTGCTTTTGGACTACTACTATGTGTCATGTATGAATGCATCACTTAATTGTGAATACATAATTCAAAATAATAGTAAGGAAAAAGTCATAAATAATAATTTCAAGGTACATATTTCTCATGCTCGATTTAAGACACTACCTTCATGCTTTATGAACATACCAAGCACCCTATTAATCTTTTTTGGTATTAATTTTCTCTTTTCAAATGCACATATTAATTTATTATTGCTAAAGTCTATGACCATCAATAGCAACCTACAAACCCTTCACTTTGGAAAATCATATCTAATTAATTCTAAGTCAGAAAATTACAATTCAAATTGCAATTCATTTCTTTTTCATTTATTTGTACCAAAAAAAAGTGAAAATCATTGGCTAGCTAGTTTCTTCCACACATCCATGTTTTTCTCCTTAGATGCGCTATTCTTGAGTTTTCTACCTTAATAGTAACTAGTGTATCCTATGTTGTTGCCAGCGTCAAAACAAAAGTAAAAGTAACTTTCTAATTTTTTAGTTCATAAAAACTTCAAAATTCAATAACTTTCACATTGTACGTTTGAATGCTACAAAACCAATTTGATGCACTCCTCTTCGCCGAGGGCTTTCCAATGGTACCAAGCATGCGACCAGGGGACGCTTGATCCAAAAGATTTCAACGTCACAAATAAAACAAAACAAAACAAACAACCAAAACAAAAGTAAAACTAATGTGCCCTATGCTGTATCATTGTCATAGTCAAAACAAAACAAAAATTAATTTTCTAATTTTTTTAAAGCCAAAAATAATTCAAAAATCCATAACTTTCTCACCGTATGTCCGAACACCATGAAACCAAGCTGGTGTACCCCTCCTTGCCAAGGGCTTTCCGACAGTACCAAGCACATAATTGGAGGCTACACGGTCCAAGAGATCTCAATGTGACAAACAAAACAAAACAAATAGCCTAATTTAATGTACCTTGTGCCGTTTCTACAGTCAAAACGAAAGTAAAAGTAATTTTCTAATTATTTAGTTTATAAAAACTTCAAAATTCAATAACTTTTACACCATGTGTCCAAATTTTCTAATTTTTTAGAACAAAAAACAACTCAAAAATGCATAACTTTCTCACCGTGAGTCGGAATGCTATGAAACAAAGCCCATGCACCCCTCTTCACCAAGAGCTTTCCGATCGTACCAAGATTGTGACCAAAATATAAGAAAGAGTAATTTTTTAATTTTTTAGAACAAAAATACTCAAAAATGCATAACTTTCACACCGTATGTCTGAACGCCATGAAACCAAGCTGGTACACCCTTCCTCATTGAGGGCTTTCCGACGGTACCAAGCACGCAACTAGGGGTATGCATGGTTGACTTCGAGAAATCTCAACGTCACAAACAAAACAAACAAAACAAACAACATGTCTTAAGGTATAGACTAATGTGCTGTGTATCGTTGCCATAGTCAAAACAAAAATAAAACTAATTTTCTAATTTTTTTAGTTCATAAAAACTTCAAAATTCAATAACTTTCACACCGCGCATCTGAACACTAGGAATCCAAGCCAGTGCACCCCTCCTTGCCGAGGCCTTTCCGACGATACCAAGATTGTGACTAAAATATAAGTAAAAGTAATTTTTTAATTTTTTAGAACTAAAGATAACTCAAAAATGCATAACTTTCACACCATATGTCTAAACGCCTAGAAACCCAGCCGGTGCACCGAGAACTTTCCGATGGTACTAAGGACGCGACCAAAGGACGCACGGTCTAGAAGATCTAAACATAACAAACAAACAAAAACAGCCTTAGAGGGTTCCCGCTATTTACTGCAGTACTGTACAGTGGACGATCAGTAATGGTTCCGTTCCCACTGCAGCCAGCCTGCCCAGTCAGATGCATTTTCTGTAACTCAGTTACTCGTCAGTCCCAACTCAATTTGTTTGAGATGAAATTGAATTTCCACATCAGATTCTCAGGGTCCACGCCACTTCACACTATTCACAAGATGACATGTGGCATTTTTAAAAATACAAAAATGACTTAATGTATGTCAAAATTTAAGGAAGAGGAAAGAAGGCCTCCATATATCCATGATTTCTTTGTCAATGAATATAGAAGGAGAATTGGAGATTGAGGTTCATTACATCTACAATGAGTAATGAATTGTCCCTCATAAATACAAGTTCACATTTTTAGTGCAATGGAAATAAAGCCTCTTGTAATATAGCTACATGTTTTCTTATGTAAATTTTTTATTTTAAAAAAATAATTTTCTAGTAAGTTCAATATAGTTTTTAGAAAAAGACAGGAAAAATTGATGAATTGCTCTCCAACTACAATATTAATTGGATGGAGTACGCTTTTCAAGACATTCATCCACCCTATTGAGGATATAACTTAATGTAAGGGTTACTAACTAATCCTACAAGATACTTACTTATTCTAAAAGTGATCGCTAATACACAAGGACATTTGCTTTTTTCAATGTACCAACAGTGCACATTTCAAGAAGTGGTCACTTTTTGTGACCCCTATGTTTCCAACTTCAAAATCTTTTAACTAACTCCACAAAGATCTAAAAAACATGAAACAACTTTATTCAATGCCAATTCTATTTTTCTTCCTTGAAAATTTACTGGAAATTGTTTCAAGGAGTTCAACTTCCCTCCAAACAACAATTAGCTTTTACTAGGTCACTTTAGCCCCTAAAGGCCCATTGTCCCCGCAGAAGACAAAATGGATTTTGGGCAAGTTCATATAAACTCTATTTTTAATGAAATTTTTTCATAGTATAGGAAATCTTATTAGCTTTGTGGAAATATAACTTTTATTTCAATTGGTGCCCGGGAGAAAATCTTATACCACAAAAAGCCCAAATTTTCATTCAACAAGCAAGAAAATAAATTCACAAAAACTTGAAATTTAAATTAAAATTTTTCTTCTTCTTGTATATCATATTTTTCTTTGCATGTGAAGCTTTGATTCATTCCATTTGGATTAGTGATGTGAAAGTTATGAACAATCTTGTTTTTTAGGTAATTTGAGTATCTTCTTGAAAAAATAACTTATAGGATTCATTTTTGAATGCAATTTCACAATTTTTCAAAAGAAACTATTTGACAAGGTTAAGTTTTCTTGCTAGAAAAATCTCACTATTATTGTATTTCTATCCCATCTTAAAGCTATTAACAATTTAGTTTTTCCTTCAATCATGGACCTACTTCTACTTTACAATTTTTTAAAGAATGAAATTTAAGTGTTTTCTTTTAAAAATAATTCCTAGACTTTCAACTCAATTCTTGAACATAAAGTTCTTAAAATTCAAAGTCCATAGTGTATTTTTTTTTCACAATAACTCTCAATTTATATAGTCAAACTTCATGAAATTTTTACCACATGATCTCAGACAAGTAAAGTACAAGTACCTATGGTTAGATTCCTAAAACAATTATTTCCTTGAGCAAATGTAGTACAAATGGAAATTTTGAGTGGTTTTTGACCAAAAAATGGCCTTAGGCCTTTTGGGATTAAGAACAAACTATTGGTTTAACAACAATCATCCATACAATAATAAGTTGTTGCAACCATCTACATGCAAGCCAAGGTGAATGCCCCATCATTACAGCATAGTTTACACCTAGGAAAAACATTAGCATTTTTTATTTGCAACATATGAAAAATTTTGAAAAATTTTAATTCATATTTGCAATCAAAGGCTCCAATTCAGGTAGAAGAGGTGAAGAAATCCAAAAACAAAACACGGCACAAAATAAGGTGTATTTTTTTACAATTACTATTAGTTGGGGCAACGAAGGCGTAAACTTTTTTGGCCTCTAGATGCACAGCAGTTGGTTGTGCTAGGACAAGAGGAATGACCCCCTTGTTGTCCCATGCTTTACCCTTGAAGAAAATACTAACATTTTTAATTTTCCACCCATGATAAAATTTGCAAATTCTGAATTCATATTTGCAATTGGAGTCTGCCCTGATGAGTTAGGAGAGGTGAAAAAACACAAAATAGGAGGCATTTTTTACATTTATCCTTGGTTAGGGCAATAATGGGGTCAAATCCCCCCTAGTTGGGGATGCTTTAGTAGCCAATGCATATTCTACTTTGAACTAACCATGCTATGGAACCCTTGTTGGTTTTCCAAGCAATAAATTGTTCAATCCCCAGAATGGTACGTCCTTTAGTTTCATTCTTAGTACCATTGAAAAGTGTTTTGCAAGGAAGGGTGCATGGGCTTTGTTTTGTAGTGCTTGAACCTACAGTGTAAAAGTTATTGAATTTCAAAGTTTTTACAAGTCTTTAATAATACCTTAAATAAGTTTGTTTGTTTGTCACTATGAGATCTTTAGAACCTTGCATCTCCTAGGCATGTTCTTGGGATTGTTGGAAAGCAGAGCCACAAGGAAGGATGTATAGGCTTTGTTTTGTAATGTTTAGAACTATTGTATGGAAGTTATTAAATTTTGAATTTTTTGAATTTAAAAAAAATAAAAATAAATTTTTTATTTTATTTAGGTTCTGGCAACAGGACAGGGCACACTATAATTGTACACTAAAATTGGTAAATAGTGTTGGGTGATAATTAGTGAAAATCTGTCCCTTCCCTGCAAAACTATAATTTTAGCCTCCCGTCGTGAAAATTGTCCTTTCTCTGCAAAATTGTAATTTTTGCCTTCCGCCGTGAAAATTTGTCCCTTTCCTAGAAAACTGTAATTTACTATAGAGCTAAAATAGTGTTAGAATGGGGTAATTTTCATCTAACACTAACCTTGCAAATCACAATTAGTGTTAGTGTTGACAATTAGTGTTGCCAACACTATTTACCAATTTTAGTGTAGCTGTTGCAGTTGAAGATTGAATTGTAGAAGAGCCCATTTGGGACACAAGTTTGGGCAACACCCAATTTTTGTTAATCCCTCCGATATAATTATTTATAAAGTTTTATATTTATGAAAAATAATACATTTGAAAATTTTCATATTTATAAAAATTTCTATAATATAATGATATATAATTATTTATATAAAATATTTAATAAAAAAACTATATAATTTGAAATTTTGGGTCATAAATTCATTGGAGATTGTGTGTTTCTTATTCTCAAGTTTTTTATTAGAAAAAAAACTCAAAACGGTGAATTCTATTTATGCGGTTTTATAGAATATATTTATTTTATTTTGTTATTCCTAAAACCCCTAGGCAACCTCTTTCTAAAATCAGCTCAAAATTGCAATTTTTAAGAATCTATGCATAATTGTTTCTTAAAATTCATCTTCCAAATCTGACTACATTATACTATCAAGTTAGTCACCTTTAAAAAAAAATTGAACATATGGATTTTGAAAAACATGTCAAAATCCATATGTTCAATTTTTTTTAACAACACTTTTTTCATGGGAAAATTACTTCCAAAGGCCATATTACAAAAAAGAGTTGTAAACATGAATGCCAATTTTTTTTTTAATGATTGAAGCAATTGAGGATTACTTTCAAAGTGTTATGATCAATTGAGATAGACTAGAAAAACCAACCAACCATGCCAATCAACTATTTTCTCTAGCCAATTAGTCCTCACTACTAGCACTATATATGATATATATTTTTGGAATGCCTCTTGTTCTACTAAATCTTCCTTTCAAAATAAACTATAGTAAATATTCCAAAGAATGTTTGAGTTTCAACAATCACCTACAACATAATATTTGTCTAATGAAGAATTTAATTTTTAATTTTTTCTTGTCCAGACAACCTTTCAAAATGAAGCAACAACTAAAACATGGACATTTAAATGTTAATAGACCAATTTTTAATCTCAGAAAGTTAATTTTGAGATGAAGCATATTTGTACACTTTAAATTATAGAATATTTGAAAAGACTAGTTTTAAAAAGCTATACCATAAAATTAAGTTCAATTTTGCAAGGGTGGAATTGACCAATATTCTATTCTAGGGAAGAATTTGATTTGAATGTATATAAATGTTATTAAATTATTAAAAAAAAAGACATGAATGTTATGGGGTTGTTGCAAGAAATATTTATTGTTTTGGGTTCAAAATGGCCTATTTCAATAGGGCATGTGATTTTTGAAATAATTAAAAAAAAATGAAATATGAATAATTTGAAAAGCATTGAAATAGTATGATTGGCTCTAAAAATTCAGATTTAGAAAAATTAATCATTAAATTTTTAGTTATGTACAAAAAAAGACAATGAAAAATACTTAGAAAACAGAAGTTTTGATGTTTGATATTTAGAAAATAGAAAAAAATTCAAAAGAAATAATGTAAAACAACACGTTTTTCTAACTTGAAGATGCTCCTTCTCAACGATTTTCAAAAGATTATGTTCTTTGCACTTGCATAAAGGTAGTACACTTTGAATACATGTAGAAGGTGAATAGGAAATTTCATTAAAATGGCAATATTCCAAGGGATGATTTCAAATTGTGTGGTCTAATCTACAAAAGTGACATCTAAAGTTGATATAGATTTCAGACATCTAGGATGGATATAGATTTTAGACCGCACAATCTAATATGCAAAAGTGTAATCTAAAAATGGTATAGATTTATAAAATCTATGACTACTATAGAATTCATATTCTGGGGTCTAACTTCTAAAAGTACCAAAGTTATGGAATGACTACCATTTTAATGAAATTTTCCTTGTGGATAGTATGTTATTTTATATTAGAAGAGGTTTAAAGCCTTGGGAGGGTCGTTTCAGACCTATTCCCTAGGTTGTGAATGCATCAAAATATTTGAATAATGAAAGAATTAAAATCTTAAAAAATTATTCAAATTAAAAAAAAATTAAATATAATATTTTAAACTTTAATAAATTAATTAATATTATTTGACTTGGCATAATCATGGTCACATCAAATTGCTAATTTTGTAGAGTTCTAATAGTTCTGTGTAGTTTAAAAATTTATGGAAACTTATGCTCTTCTTTTGACCCAAAACATTTTCTAATGAGAAAATCTCCTTGTGGGCTTGTACTACTTTAATAGAAGTCCTTGTATTCCACCATTTCAAAAAAAGATTGACATGTGTTCAATGTGAGCCAAAGAGTCCTTTATAAACCAACTCACTCATGACTTTCCATGACTTTTAAAAAATCTCTTGTAACATGTGCCAAAATTTTTTTAAGAAAAAGAATGGATTGTGTACTTCCCATTCTTGAGCTAAAGTTGCAACTAAAGGAAGTAGGAGGTCCTAAGAATTGATGAGGCTCTAAAAGCAACCTATATCAAAGAAGTACGTTTTGATTTCTTCAATGCACCATCAATGTACGAATAATGTGCATTTCAGGAAGCCGACGCTTTCAAATGACTACTTGACTTTCACCTTCAGAAATTCATAACTAATTCCTCAAAGGTCCAAAAAATATGAAACGACTTGGGTTAGATGCCAATTCCATTTGTCTCTCTATGAAAATTGACTGAAAAATATTTCAAGGAGTTTTAGCTCCCCCCCCAGCTTTTAAACGCACGCGTTCTGCACATTGCAATTGTGTCTAGCTAGGCAGCCCCCGGGTTCCAAACACTAGACTTCCTGCACCGCCAGCTAGTCCAACCAGGGCAGAGGAACATTATCAGCACTTCGCGGCTGGCGCTTTGCCAAGCAAATCTATCTGCGCCAGCCCAGCCATTACCCGTCACGTTGTTCAAAAGCAAGTTGCCTGGCTGGTCCGTCCTCACCCATTTCATCATGTCCATTGTCCTTTCAAAATTTCTAACCCGGAATTGGAGATAAAAATCAGTCGCAAAAAGCCCCAACGTGGGCGCATCACCGGCACAGCAATTCCAGTCTTTTTTTCTCTTTGAAAGTCTCACTTTTGCCCCTGGAACCCGAGTTTCCAGGTCTTGACAAAGTCCAGCCGGCTTCAAATCTCCGGCGGACGAAGCTCTCATCTCCATCGCCTTCACGGGTAGGGTATGGCGAGTCCGTCTTGTGCCCAGACGCCAGAGGCCTCACTGGCACAAAAAGATTCGTAGGTGGTTGCAGTAACGTAACTTAAGCAACAGAAGGAAAGATTCACCTCAGTGGAAGCCATGCCAGAGGACCGGACCCTGGTCCCTGTGATCATGGTCTGACAGCCTCCGTCCCTCGGGTTGCAGGCCTCGGTTTGCAGCTAGGCTTCCTCTTGTTGCGGCTGGTTTGCTAACCACTGTAGAAGCAGGCTACTTAAAGCCAGGTTTCTCAGATCGGTAACCACGAGCTTCAGGGGTCTTGGGTTATCGCAGTTGTGGCCGTGATGATGCTTTTCGAGCCAGCCATCCAGCCAATTTCGAAGCAACGCGGAGATGTGGTCTCCATTCCAGCTAGTCAGGACGTCGAAGCTCTCACGTACTGGTAGGGTGCATTCCAAGTGCCGCCCCTTGGAAGCCACAGTCTGGCACGAAGCTCTTCCTCAGTCCGTCACCACTGGTCTTGGTTGCAGTTGCTGCAAATGTTGCAAGTGTTGAGATGCTCAATTTTGGTTTTTCTTTGTGGTGGTACGTGTGGTTTCTTCGTGCTCTGCAACTTTGCAACGCTCCGGCTATGTCGCTGTCTTCGCAGTCCCGTTTCATTTTATCAATCTAAGTGTTTGGTGGTGTAAGCTTGGGGTTAATGTATTTGATAGCGCGAAGCCATCGATTTGATGTTAAGGAATTTCGTTTGTTAGAACGCCTGCTCGAGTTTCAAATTACTGCAGTCAGGATTTTCGTCTTGTCGGCGTCAGTTATTTTCTTGTTCCACCGACTGCGGTGACTGCAGGAAGTCGGCCATAGTTGATCTACCTGCTTCTTCTTCTTGCTGCTAGTTGGTGGTAAGATTTTTGGTGAACATTTTTGGGTTCTTCTCTGTTCCTCCTGTTAGTGATCCCCCTGTTAGTGATCCCGGAAAGAGGTTAGAATTTCGTGCCAAGCTGTGTGCAACCAAGGGACTTGTTACTGGTCTGAAGGAGTGCCCCTACCAGTACTCCATGTCCGCGTCTCGGAGGATTCACAAGGAAGAGAACTTGGTATTGCAACGCTTAACCCTTACCCTCAGCTTACCCCTCTGTGATCATTTTACAATATACCAGTTTGCTACCTACAAAATGGGTGTCAAAAGCAGTCTAGGCGAATGCGCGCATTCTCCATGCCCTGACGCCAACCCTCTAGATTGTTTGCAATTCGGAATAAGGTAGCTACAGATTTGGTTGTAATTAAGCATATGGGTTATTCTATTACAAGCTGACACGTTTTTCTGATGAGGGTGCCTGTGTATGTGAGAGGCAGTAATTGCAGGACTTAGCTTTCTTTCTGAGGAAATTGATGAAGTTCGAAGAGCAGGATTCGAATCCATTCTTCAAGTAACATGCTTGGGGCTGAAGTGCGGCTAGACTACATCAGTCTTTGCCTACTGGCGTCTGACTGCAGAAATTCTACGCTCGTATTTGTCTATGATACTCTCCAATGCTTGGGATGCTTAGAATATATGTCGATCGTTACGAATGTGTTATTTTGCAAGGCCTGATACATGGCTCCTTTACATCAATTCCAAGCGCAAAATTTTGTGGATTAATTAAAGATGTATATACTTTACATTCTAAAGTTTTCTCAGTCAGGATTTGAACACTTGTTAAGGTATCCTGTCTGACGACAAAGATAAGTTCGAATGTGATCACAGAATCTGTCCATACTGAAATGAGACTGTTTGCAAACGTCAAACAATTTTCACAGGCTTGACTGTGTACGTTACTCGCGGAAGCGGCTAACTCTTTGTTGTGTCCCATTAGGGGAAGATAATGAGAAAAGTTCAACAAACTTGAGATACATTTGTTTTTAGGGGAGAGTTTTTTTTTGACACAAGTGTGTTGAACAACACTGCAAGGGTTTCCTGTTAGGTAGAGAAGTTGATTTCACACACCATCTGTTGCCATCAAATATCAAACCTGCAACCATGCCATTTGGTTTGGGTACCTTACCACATCATCCGGTAGTTTAGGGTCATCCTCTTTAATTTGGAGGGAAGTTTTGAGTTCTAATGAGACTGGATAATCTAGAACATTATTCAATAGTCTCATTAGAACTTAGTCACAGATTATCCAATCTTAGTCAAGTGAAATAGGCAAATATTATATTATTGTCACATGGTAAAACCTTAACAAACAATATAGGAAAGGTTTGCATTGCCATGCTCACAAGTGTACACAACTAATGAGAAATAAAAGGGAGATCAAAGATGGATTGAAAAATGAGTAAAATGGTAGGGATTTATTTTATTAGATAAGGAAAGGATGATTGATAGTATTTTCATTGCCTAACCCCGAAAGTCTCATTATGGCCTTTGGGGGACAAAATGTTTTTTAGATACATTTCTATGGTCTCAATTTTCATTGTGATTTTCATTGAAACTTTTTTTGAAGTTAGAAAAGCACATGAGTAATCTAGAGTTATATAATTATTTTATTTCAAATGCTTAAAAGCAAAAGTTTTGCCACCTTCAATCCAAAATGGGATTCATTGTGTAGTACCGAAAAAATCATTAAAGGTCTAAATAATATTTTCAAAATTTTGTTGCTCATAGAAAATATTCTTGTCTACATAGAAAGATTTGATTCATTCTATTTGGCCAAGTGGTGAGAAAATTATGGGTAGGCTTGTTTTTTGAATAACCTACAAATCTTTTTTGAAAAAATAATTTATAGCATTTATTGACTATGTTTTCACCAAAAACGTTCCAAAACTGCCATTTCTAGTACAAGTATCAAATTTAAGAAAAAAAAAAATTTTGGACACATGTAACTATAGGATCTTGTAGTATTTTGGTTTTAGAAGATGTGGAAATTTTTTTAGAAATTTTCTACCATGTAGATTGTAAGATATTAGCATTTGAAGTGACAAAAATCCTTTTTTGGCCTTGCAAAGAACCATATAGCTGCACTTCACAAGGTCACATTTGATGAAAAAATGTCTAAAATGGTAGTGCTTCTTAGGATTTATTTTTCAAGGCAAATTAGCTATATGCATGGAAAATTTCAGATCATTTGAAATTGTACAACATACAGGAAAAAAATAGTAAATAGAAAGAAGTAGAGAATCATTTAAAATTCTAAATTGTTACCAATTAATTTATGGATTTGAAAAATGTCAATCCCAATGTTTGCAATGTTGTAATAAACAATCTACATCCTTTGATTTTATTTTTTTCCAAAAATATTGAAAGTTGAGTTAAATAAAGGACTTTATCTTAAAATAGAGATTCCATAACTACCTAAAATAATGTTTTTGACAAGATGTAGTTTTCTTGATAGAACAATTTCACCGTTAGAATTATTGTGTTCCAATTCCATCTTAATTAGAGTTGTTAATAATTTAGTTTTTCTTTTAACTTCAAATCTACTTCTACTTAATAATTTTTTAAGAACAAAAATCAAGTGTGTATTTTTTGAATTTTTTCCTAGACTTTCAACTCAATTTTTCAAAATAATTTTTTTAACCCATCATATATAGTGTAAAATAAATTTTAAGCTAAAAAGATTCAAGGCCTAACAACCTAGGTAGGCAAGGTCCAAAAAAACTCGTTTTCTTCACTTCAAATACAAATGTCTTACAATCTATGCAATCAAAGTTTTTGAAGTTTCTTCCACACATTCTTCCACTAGTCTAGTACAAGTTCCTCCGGTTAAATATGTAGAAAAAAATTTCTAAAGTTTTTTGCACTTTGCTATAGAAATTTGATGAAAAAAGACCTTGAGACTTTAGGGTTTAAACTATCATTATTTTGCATGGATAGAATATCAAAAGGGTGATTGTAAGAAATATCTATTGATTTTGTTGCATTTTCATAATACTCATGATTAAATTTCTAGTACTTTAAAATTAAAAAATAAATTTTAATTAAAAAAAATGGACAATGTATATATCTTTAAGATGAAGATAACCATCAAAGAAAAATCATAGAAAATTTCTCTAGGTAGGAGAATTAGAAAAGTGCCAAATCTCAAGAAAATGGATATTTTGATGTTTTGATTAGGAAAAATTCAGAAAAAATAAAATAAAATAAAAATTAGTCATCATTTATAACAAACAAAAGTTGTTCTAGCAGACAATTTGATAACTCGACAAATATGGCGAACACGACACGACATCAAAACCTATGTCCGTTTAATAGGGTCAATGGATAGGTTGACTTTTAAACCCTGCTCGGGCTGCCACGTGGATGCTAGGTGGATGCCAGGTGGCATCTATGTGGCAACATGTGGGCAACTATGGGTATAGGCGACCTAAGGAGGGGGCGACCACGGGAAGGGGGCAACCGCTTATATAGGGCGACTGAGTTGGGCGATCGCGTGTAGGGCGATTGGTTAGGTAATAGGGTTACAGTGCGTTTAGGGATTTAGATTTAGGTGACTTTTGATACACCCGCAGTTGACCCTTTCGTACCCAAACTTGTCCCCAGGCACCCGAAGTCGTCCCCTCTGGTACCCAAAGTTGCCCCCTAGGTACTGAATTTGCCCCTTCTAGTATCCGCAGTTGCCTCCTAGTATCTGCAATTGCCTTGGTAGACTCGTAGTCGCCTTCCTAGACCTAAAGTCACCCTGGAGTGGGAGGTTGCCATCTACAATCGCCACACTTGCATGCGCCTATTCTACCCACAGTTGCCCTACCTATATATGTAGTTGCCCATGACATTTTCAATCCATTTGTAAGAGACTTTTCGTCTTGTATCTTTTTGGGCTACATGCGTAAACCTTGAAAATATACTATACACTACATTCATCTACCTTTGTCATTTTACTATGTGATGATTGGACATTCATCTACCTTTGTCATTTTACTATGTGATGATTGGAGGTCACAAATCCCATTTCGGAGCCGTGCATCCGTGAGTTCATCATGGCTTCTGTAGAAAATAGCAGTGGTGTTCTATCCTTGTCAACTGCCACATGAACCCTTTGAGCTATAAGAAAAATAGCCAAAGACAAAAATTGAAAGCGTAAAGGCAATATTCATAGGAAGTGATGGCACATGTTGAAGAGTGAAAACCACATTGCTTTCAGAGGGTGGAACGATGAGCCAAAGCCTTGGACAATGCAAACCTGCGAAGATTACATTGAGTGGTTCCACATCGCCAAATTTTTTCCTCCATGGTGCCATCATTATCATTGACATACAAATATAGCTAATTTGAAATATTGTGAAAATCAAGATTTTCTTAAAAGATGCTTGAAATTATGGCAAGTCATCTACCAAGCCCTGTTTGTGGAAAGGAATGAGGTTAATCTTTTCCTTGCCAGAGGAGCATATGCCAAGGTTGCACTACACAAAGAAGTCAACTACAATACAATCATGGCCACTTTGTATGCAACTCCTCCAGAAGATGGGAAAATCCCAATGGATGTATTATTTTTCCAGAAGGTGGACTCGGATCCATTCAAAGTAGAATTAAAACTGAAGACAACCCTCGATATGGAGGAATCTGAAGAAGACAA
Source organism: Climacium dendroides (assembly GCA_950106755.1). Taxonomy (NCBI): domain Eukaryota; kingdom Viridiplantae; phylum Streptophyta; class Bryopsida; order Hypnales; family Climaciaceae; genus Climacium; species Climacium dendroides. Next base: position 18,451,948 of record OX467090.1, on the reverse strand, counting down.
AGATTCAGATGGTATAGAGGTGCTAAAGTTATTACAATGCATACAGAAAAATGTTCAGCCCACATAAGTCCACAATGAAAGTGTAGATGGAGCTACAACATCTATAGGACAGAGAGCAAAACGACCAACTTAAGTATAATGTTCAGTGATACAAATTGGACCTGCATTTGTTTCAACAGTGGTTGTTAGTCCATCTGTCCCGACGACAATTTCTAGATCATCTATGTCTACGGCAGTTCGAGGTTCATCCTTACATATGTTGCATGTAGTGGGTGTTTTGAATATAGGTCAGATGAAGATAGTCTCTTCTCCCAACTCTTCGATGCGAGCGGCTCCAAGTGTTGACAATATGACATTGGACAAGGCTTTTGCTCTTGTGAAGGCTAAAGAGGCCATCATATCTTCACTACAAATTGAAATGAGCCAATTGTGATTGGAGTGTATGAGTGCTTATTTATCCACTTTTGGTAAATCAGCGTGCACAATTAAATTCTAGTAATCATGGTTAATTCCTATAGGTGCTTAACATTGGTTCATTGTGCCTTCCAAGCAATGGATCTTTTCTTAATGTTATACTAACTCTTTTAATTTGAAAATTAATCAACAAAATCCAAGCAAGTTGAAAATGTTTTATCTTTTACTAACTTATTTTCTAAGCCACGGTGATTTTTAGTGAAGGATGAGACAATAAAAAATTAAACACCTAAGTTGGAAGAACAGCTCATGCTATTTTTAAAATTGTAAAATTCACCTTCCTTTGACCTTCCTATCAATTGTTATAGGTGGATGAAGTTTAGCCTTTAAGATTCTCTGAAAACTTCATCTAAGGTTTGGGACCTCTTTTCTATTTTGATTTATTTTGAAATTAAAACCTTGTCTTTATGTTATTAACTTTTCACCAAATTCCAAGTTTCAACCCTAATAGATGATTTTTACTCTACTTCATCCGATTTCCATCCCAAACTTCATCCTCTCCTAACTTCCTTGTTATAGGTCTATTCTTAAAGTGTGATATGTTTTCGGAAACCTCTAAGTCTATTCTACAAATTTTTCTATCTAAAAGTTGGAAAAGTCCTATTCTCAATACTCTGACTTGCATTTGAAGTTTAGCTAGACATAGAAATAGCGAATATTGAAGATGAATAGAAATTGGAGGAATTAGTAACTTACCTCAAAATTTGCCTTGTCTAGGAGGTGGTTGAATATTCCTTCCAATTCTCTATTGTTGTCCATGGTTGAATCCTTTGTAAAATTTTGCTCACCGCTTGAAATGAGAGTTTTAATACAAAGTTGCCAATTCTTGGACTTCTTTCTTTTCTTTATACCCTTCTTCTTTCCCTTCCATACTATTTCCTTTCAATTATTTTGCTTATTTCAATGGTTGAATTAGGAGGGAATAATGTCTATAATTTCAATAATTAACTCTTGAAATTTCTATCTTTTATCTCTTGATAAGTCAATTATTGTTTTATTAAAACCCTAATGGCCTAAAATATTTTTTAAAGATTTCTTCCTAATTTTGATTGAATTCTAAACTCTTCAACCACCAAATGAATCTTCTTTCCCTACTCACTTGCAATTTGAATTTGATACTTCTATCTCTTGAGTTTAAAGAGTTGAGAACTATGAGAAGGTGTTAAATCTCTATTCTATTCTTCTTTTAATTGTAGTTGTAAGCTAATGAGAGAAAGAATAGTGAGTTTAGGATTCTAATTTCTCCTTTTAGTTGCTAATTTTTATTACTTGAGTTGCTAATTGCAATTTCTCTTCTCTACTTCTACTTCTATGTATTCTAGCTCTTAGTCTAACTTTTGATAGATTATTATTTTTAGAATTTTTATATTTTTCCTTCTAAAGGCTAAAATCAGCTTTCTATATTGATAAGACACTTGCAAATTGAACCTTCTTAGTAGAAGTTATGCATGGATGAAGTTTAACTGCTAATCGGCATTTAAAAACTTCATTCACTCACTATTCTTAGATGGTAATCTCAAACTCACTTTTGATTATAGATCTAAACTCTAATTTTTTAGTACCTCCTAATTCTACTCTTTTGCTCTATTTGGATGAGTTTAACACGTCTTCATCCAACTTAAGTACTAAACTTCATCTGCTCATAACTTACTCGTTTTAACTTGAATTCTTTCATATCTTATGTTTTTGAAAACCTCTCAGTCTCTACTTTATGATTATGAACTCACTTTTATACCGTCAATTTTTTCTTCACTCTTAGTCTCAGCTTTAAATAAATACTATTACATAGAAATGAACAATTTGGCCAAATCTCCAAATGGCTTGACAAACTTTAAAGAGTGAAATCAAAGCTATGCCGTGTTTTGAGAATACTCTAAAATTTTAAGACAAATTCACACCTCTCAAAGTCAAATCTTTGCCATTCCTTGCCATTTCTTTAAATTTCTACTAATTTTATACTACTCACAGTCCGGGGAGATTTTTAGCTTAACCGGCTAAAATCCTACATTTTCTAAGACCAAACGGTTGCTTGAAGCATTCTCTCGGCTAGACCTTTATAAAATAGAGAATATTCTTTGATTTTCCTCTTAAATGATCGGTTTTTTTCCAAAGATTTTGAAATCCATTCGGAAATTCTCAAAATCAACTGGCTAGCTCGTAACTAAATGCCGGTACTCCCCATACATTGATACTACTCAAAGTTAAAGCTTCATCGTAGTTTTGAAATATATGAAATTTCCTACAAAAAGTTCTAAGGATAAAAGCCAAAGCTTTGCAGCCATTTTGAACAACAATTAATTTCTATAAACTTTTCAAAATAAGCAAAGCCATAAAACTTCCCATGCATAACTTCTACTAGGGAGTAAAAATCTTAAAACCTCAAAGGGGTAAAAATTCAACTTTTGGGGGTTGACTTTTTTGAAGAAAGTAATTAACCTAAGGTCTTAAGTAGGTATGAGGGAGTAAGAGAAGACCTAACTTGGGCCTCATTCCAACTTCATACGCTCCCGATACGCCGGTCAACTCCACGGTCAACTTTGAATTTGTCAGTCTTGGGAGTATCTTGTTAGTTTTGAATCTTTTGGCTACTAAAATGTCTTGAAATTTATTAGAGTATGTTATTAGCATAAAACAAAGTAGTCTAATTTTTAGTGGAATTTTATCGCACTCTGGGTAATTTCTATGAAATTCCTATTGTATAATTTGGGGGTTGACCATTCGGAAGAATATCTTTTGACTATCAAAATATTCCTGAATTTTTCATAGAAACTTCCATGAATTTCTACAAAAGATGTGTAAGCTCATATTGTTACTTTGTACATTTTAAGAAGGAGATCCAACTCCCGCCATCTCCTTTAATTTTCGATGAATGGGAAATCTTTCACACAAAGAGGAATCTTAGTGTGAGTGAATTTCACCTTAAGGTAAAACTCATTCACAAAATTGGGCCGGAAGAGGAGTGTATGGGACTCTCTAACCTAAATGCCTCCAAGCAATGGACTCTATTAATGTTTTGGTAGATTTTTAGTTCATTGATCTTAAGCAAAAGAGGGTCAGCCCTCTTAAATCCCTAAAAAAAGCAAGCTCTAATCTACTTCAATTACTAAATCACTCCTCCACACATTTCAGGGAAACTTCTTAAGTCAAATTGTACTCAAGTATGCCTTTAGAGGCTCCAAAATGACCCAAATTGTGCTTGAATGGACAATTTCAGCACACTATGCTATCCCCAACACTCCATTTCCATTAAGCCTTAACATGAGACTTGCATGCACTTTCAATCATTCTTTACACATCCAACTCGTTCATCCTTGCTTTACCAACTTTTTTCCATAACCATGTATCGCAGCACAGAGTAAGCAATTTTCCTATTATACTCACAAAAATCACTCTAGAGCATAACAAAATGACCCTAAAGATCGAACCCACGAGATCTTGTGAAGTAGCTAACCCTAACAAGGAGCTAAGCCCAATTAATCTTTAAATTCTAATTTCCGGTTCTACCTCTGAAAACTGGAACATCCAAAAACCCATCGGAAGACTATGACCAGATTTTATCCTAATTCCGGTTTCACTAGTTTTCCGGTTTATTGACTAACTTCCCAATTCAGGATCCTGCAACTTCCGGTCCTAAGTATCCTCCTGGGCAGATCCGTTCCGGTCCACCCTTTCGTACCCGGTTTAGTTTTGCCTCTGTTTTACCATCAAAGGGTTCGCCGCTTGCTTTTGAAAGTGGTAGGCCCACCACTCCTTCCGTGACTTATAGTGGTTGAAGACCCACTCTCCTATCTGCTAATCCCCTAACTAACCCGAATCCGGTTTGGTCCTTCACAGCAATCCGGATCACAGGTCACATAAAGACCTCCTGTATGATTCTCTCATACTACAACGACCTTGATGCTGAATCCGTTCCGTACGAAGTTAGGTGGCTACAAGTGCACCCTTCCGTTCCAACCTCTACCAAGCTCTTCCGTTTACCAACAACGGTGGTAAGACCTCACAGGAGTCAGGATACTCAACCGGATTTTCCATCCAGGAGTTCTAGCGCAGCTAAGGAATCCCTCCCTATTCGCCTAGCCTAATCAACGGCTTTCTTACCCAGAATGCAAAGCTTCTGCAGATGTTGAGGATCTGGAATCCACTCCTAACTCTTCATGACCCACTTACATGTACTTAGAACCGGAAAGACACATCAAAGGGAGAATTCTACCAACACACCCGTACATACCCTCTTATTCCAACTCCGTGTACTCCTGCCAATACTCGAGAAAAACACACAAAGCTAGATCAATGGAAAGTACGCAAAGAAATGCCAAAAGAACTCTCTTAGTCTCTAGCTCAGAGACCGTTTTATATACAAAAAGCAAAAAGCAAAAAGTGAATACACGATTTCCGCCTCTGAAGGCGTTGACAATCTGGTTCCACCTTATCCTAACCGGATTCTATTCCGATTCATACTCTATCAATCCGGTTCCTGCTTTCTAACTCCTACTTCTACAACACTTCCTATTCTGCCTCGTATACTCGAGATCCGATGGTAGGACTCTCGTCAGGTCTCTCCAACTGTTCAAACACCTCAGTTAGATTCCGGTTCCGTTTCCCATCCGGAGTTGGAGCCGGGCGATCTTCATTAGTTTTCGGGGAGTCTAAGTCGATTGGCTGCGGTCCAGTCGAGGGCATCTTCTTATGTGCCCTGCTTGACTGGGGTGTCTTGTCCTTCCCCGGTTCCTGAGCTGCCTCTTCCGGAAACAAGTCCGGAAGTGAAAGTTCAGAGAGCCGGACCGGAATCTCTGTCAGCTTCTGGTTGCTCTCCATGATCCGGTCCGTTGACTCCCGTGCCTTGGACAGGAGCTTCTCCATCTGCTCCTCAAAATCGGTGAGGATGTACACCACCCTTGTTCCGGATATCTTCTTTTCCTTGTGCACCTCCTTTTCGAACAGGCGCGCCTTGGTGATCGCGGCTCCGAGTCCTCCGAGCACATCCTTCACCTCCGCGGCCAGCCTCTTCATTTCCTCCGCCATCTCCCTTGTCGCGGTGGCGTTCTCGAGCAAGGCGAAAAGCTCGGCTTTGAGGGTGTCAACCTCATCATGCTGTCGCTTGCTTTCTGCCTTTATCTTCCGGAGCTCATCCGGATTGATGACACTCTCAGCTACCCGGAGTGGCAGCTGATTGTCCAGTTCCGCTCCAATCAATTGTGCGATCTCCCCGATCGTCCGCTTCTTGATTTCCCAATCCGTTCGGATTCCACAGAGGATCCCAACCAACTCGTCGAACGGATCTCCGGTTCCCGATCCGGATGGCATATCCGGTCCGGCTGGAGCCTCCTTTTTGTGCGGCCGGGGTTGAACCGGAGGCATTCTTCGATTTCGGGTCGGCGTGGTCTTCTGCCTCTTGGAGGTGAACTGCGGTTCCTCCTCTTCCTCTTCCTCTTCTTCCTCCTCCTCCTCGGTTTCGTTCCCGGAATCCACTTCCTGGTCGGACTCGGATTCACCATACTTCATGGTCCGCTCCTAGGCCTTCCAAACCTTCATCTCCACTTCTGTTAGTAGTTCCTGTTGCTGGTAGAGGTGGTACACATAAGGACACAGTGGGGTAGCTCTACTTTTCCCCACTCTTGTAGTAAGTTGGGATACCAGATCGAAGAAGATTCGGCCCCAGTCTACTCTCCGGTTTCCGCACAGCGCTCCGAAGATTGTGTTATCTAAGGTGATGGTCACCCTGGTCGGCTTTTCCGGATGCAAGACCGGAACAAGGAACTGCAGCAAGCGACGCTCCCGGTCATCAATACAGTCCTCTACCGCGTAGCCATCCTTCGGATTCACGACACTTCCAAACTTGCCCTGGATGTAATCATCCTTCCGGCTGGCAAGCCCGAGTCCTCTCGTCCGGAATCCGTAGACGGCTCGCCACAAATCCTCGGTCCACTGAACCGGATTCCCTCTCAGGGTGTTATCGAACTCGTTCGATACGCCACCCAGAAGCTCCCTAATCATCCTCTCATCCTTGAAACCCCAAGGTTTCAAGACTAATCCCTGACAACCCATGGATGCTAAGTCATCCCTGAGTTCTCCCTATTCCGGTTCCTTGGTTGGCAGGACCGGAACCACTTTCCTCAACTTCACTTCACTCGGGGGTGGGGTGTTAGAGCTTGGTCTCTTCCGGTTCAGTTGCGGTATGAGGGCGGCTCTACCCGGATTCACTCTCTTTTGACCTAACAAAGGAGCGCTCACACTCTGGTCTTCCGCTCCACCTGCAAACCAACCTCCTTGCGCGCTCACACTCTCAGCCTCTCACTGTTCCGTATCCGCTCGCGCTCAAGTCTCACCCACTCGCGCCCGGAGGCGATCTCTCCGTTTCACACTTCTCACTCACTACCAGACCCTCTCGTACTCTCCGCTCCTCGCCGCCGTAAACGGAAAAGCTTAGGTGCTAAGACATGAAACGACAACACGTGAAAACCAAAGACCTGAAAATGGGCAGGGTCAGGCCTTATATAGTCCTGACGCCCTAGACTGGTCATTATGACAGGTCGGACATCCGGTCCGGTCCTTGTCATCCGGTTCTCTCCGATCCGATCAAGGAGAATCCGGTTGGAATTCCCTTCCGGTTGGAAATCCAATCCGGTCCGCTTCTACCTAGAACCGGATTAGTTCTGTAAGGTTCTCTTGTGACTATTTTTGATTTATCTCCCTCCCTTTAGTTGGATCCGAATACCTGTTTCTAATTTCCGTTCCACTCAAAAAGGTAAACGAAAAAAAATCAAAAATATGAGTTGTCACACCATGTGCAATGAAAATTGCAGTTTTACAATGACAAGGGAAAGAAGGTTCACTAAAACCTCAAATTCGACCTCGCAGCAGGGCCAACAGACATCTCTTTAGTAAAACAGCCATCAGTGCCTCAATTTTGCTCCAAATCAAGTGAGACTAGTCTCGTTTGGAAGTTAACTTTGATCTTCATCTTCCCTCCAAATTTCGTTGGAATCCACAATTCCCTCTATACGCTGTAGCTCTTGAAACTTGGCAGTCTTCCATAGCTGCGGTAGCACACTATCTCCCACAAAATTGGTTGCCTCCATCTCGTCCGTGCTTCGATGAAAGCGAGTGATAGCTCCTTGGAAATCTGACCTCAAGGCGCTCCATCCCTTTAAAATTTAGCTTCATTGGAGTCTCCATGCTTCCACAATCGCTCCTCAAAGTGGGCAGGTTCAAGGAGGATTCCAAAAACCTAATATTTCACTTCATATTCTCTCCCACTCTCCCATCTGACCTCACCAAACCTCACTTTTCACCCCATTGTCACTTCAATTGAGTGAAAACCTACTTGACAAATTAACTATGATCCTCAATCAATCTCTTGCGCTCATTGTTTTCTTCCAAAAAAACATATACACTCTACACACATAGAGAGCAAAAAGAAGAAAAAACCCAGAGAGAAGAGAGAGGAGAAAAGACTCCTAACCCTAATTCGACCTTTTCCCTCAACTAACTAACTAACTAACACTCCTAATCACTTTCATTCAAGCTAATTTACTGAAATTTCATTAAATCATTACTAATTGCCTAAATTATAGTTTCTACCACTATGTTAGTTTTCTCATAGTAGTTTTAAGTTTGATAACTTCTTTTGTGCTTTTCATATTTCTTCTTTTTTGTTGGTTTTTGATTTATATTTAGATCCATTTTCAACTTCTAATCCTTGTTTTCAATTCCTTTTTGTATTTTTTATCTTTTTAAATATTTTTGGGTTGAAATTTTGATCTAGTTTCTTGTCCTATGTACTAAAAGTCTTTTAACTAATGATTATAGTTTGATCTAATGTACTAACACCTTTGAACTTCGAATCTTACACATAATTTTTATATTTTCAATGATTTTAAAGGTGAACCAATATTATGGTTCACACTTAACGAATTGATTTCGCCGTTGGACCTTTAGCATGATTTCCAATTAGAACCACCATACTTATGTTGTAGTTGCCATTTTTTGGTTCGTCTTGAGTTTTCTTCACTTGTAGGTTAATAATTGTGGTTTCTACTATTTTGTTGGTACAATGGGAAAGCTGAAACTTCTTTCCAGATTTAGTTTAAGATTCTCATATAAGTTCCCTCAAACCAAGTTAGCCATATTTTATCACATGCAAGGCTAGTTTGGCTATTTCGGGCCATTCTACTTAAATACTATAATATGTACAAGTTTTGGGTTTCTACCTTATTTACATGCAGGGTTTATATTATGTTTTTATAAAATATGCTAATTAGGATCAAATACTATAATGGCATATGACATACCTATTTTGATTTTACACTCTTTTTATGGCTTTTTGTATATTAATTCACATTCAAAAGACTAACAAACGAAAAAAAGGAAAGAGTGAGTCCCGGGTGATGAATCGGGGTGTGAAGAGAAAAGAGTTCTTATCTCTGAACAAGTGGCAGAATTACAATGCCATGATACACTTACCATCAATGAGATGGATGTTATCTACAACATGCAGCAGTTGGAGAAGGTTGTTGGTGACCTCACTTGTAATGTCAAGGACCAATCTCTTCTTGCTAAGCACAAATGTTCCTCCATTATTCCAAGTGCAAGTCCTATGACGTTGAACAGAGTTTTTGCCAATGACCCAATTAACTTCCATGCAATGCAAGATTCACTTTCATTTCATGGAGAGAATTTCATTGTTCAATTGCAAAAGCAACATGATCTTGAAGCTAAAAACAAAACTCTTCGAAAACAACTGTCATAGCTTGTAGCGGTATACTATCACTAAAAGATAGCTTGTATTCTCACTTTCAATAAATCTCATGTAGTGATTAGTCGAATTAGTATTCCTCCAGTTAGCCCTTAATTCCTACTAAAGATCAACTTAGAGTAAACCACTCTGGAATCGTTCCCACGACGACCCGAGGCTCACGGATCTAGGCTAACTCGACCTAAGCTTTTCCTTTCTCTCCTACTTACTAATCTGGACCAAAGGTACGGTCTAGCCACTAGTGCCGGATGGGTTCCGGACAATTCCGGAAACCGTTCAGTTGCTCCTTCCGGGATCCCTGGGTTTAGGTGACGAGTGGCCAGATCCACCGTCCGGATGTTTACCGTGTCCAGAAACACACACACTCTCTCTCTCCTTCTCAACCTCTAATACTAATGCTAAATTAACTCTTCAGGGACCGGAAGTATCCTACTGTTCTGCCACTTCACAGATCCGGAATGCTTACTGGACCAGTTCACGCAGGGACGGTTAAGGACTACAATGACATTCTAGCATTAACCTGACACTGAGCCTCCCGTTGACCGGGTGAAAATCCTTGCACTCTCTTGGGCGTTGCGCCGGGGCTTTAACTCCGTCTATGGGGAATTCTGGCATCCGAAATTCGAGCACGTCTTGCAAACTCCCGTACACGGAAGTTGCTAGCAGCCTCTCAGATACCCTTATACCTCAGGCCATATCCTACCTTCAGGCTATACCGGCATCCAGACGGTAGTACACTAACACTATTGTCGGAACAGTTCGACCGATCTCCCTATCAATCCAGTGACGTCCGGAAACCACTCACGAAGTCGACTCTTGCTACTCAAGGTAAGTTCTCAGCATCCGGAAAAGGTACGAATGGACCCCCCCCCCCCACAAGCATGCACCGAATACAAAAAATAAGAGAATGGAAAACCTCCAAACACTTGAATTAAGCTCAAAAAAGGTACAAGCTGAAAATAATGGGACGGATGTGAATGACCACAAAGGTCCATCAAAATCTAACTTATACTAAAACTAACATCATCCTAAAAATCCCACAAAACATTCCTACTGGTCCGCTAGATTTCCGCTAATCTCCTAGATCCTATTTTTCCGGCCACTATAAGAAAACTGTCTCCGCCGAGACATCGCAATTTTGACATCCGGACATCGCGCTTGACGTGTCTACGTCAGGGTGGACGTCCAATTAGACCACGCTGCCGTGGACATGCATTTTGCATGCTACGTCCACGTAGATTTTTAGGCTGGACATCGTGATGTCCAAAAATACTTCAGTCAACGGGGGGCTTAGGAAGTTGACATGTGGCTGCCACATAGGCACGGGAAAGCCAGAGTGTCATTTTTTTCATCCATTGCCCATCTATGACGTGGCAGCGACGTGGCAATGACGTGGCAGTGACGTGGCAGTGACGTGGCAGTGACGTGACGTGGCATGTCACGTCAGTGATGACAAAATTGGCTGACGTGGCATCCACGAATGTTGACGTGGCATTTATCAGAGATTCCTAAACTGTCTTTTAAAAATTTAATGATGTTATTTGAGACATCAATGTGGACATCTGAGTATCTTGAATAACATCAGGTGAAACAACTGTATGCTTCTCATGATGTCTCGTCTGACATCAACAATGACATGAGGTATATTTTATTATATCATGTGATATGTTATAAAAGACTATAGCAATATGTTGTATACAATATAAAATATGCAATATATGGTATATTATATGCAATATAACAACACAGCATACAAAATATGTCATTTAAAATATAATATATACAATATGCCATACAAAATACAATATGCCATACAAATTACAATATATACAATATATCATACAAAATATAGTATATACAATATGCCATACACATGTACACAATACATTATATTTATTAAGTATATTACATGGCTTAAAAATCCACTTGTTAATCGATGAGAAGACAAGCCTTTTATACTAGTAGGGTGTAGACAGCATGACAAATCATATGGGATATACAGAACTAGAATATGAGTAGGAATATGAATACAATAATGTCTGAAATGATGTTTTAAAAAACATCTGCATGTCTTAATTATGTTTTTTTGGACGTCATTGTAAACATTCAAAAGAACATCTATATGTCTTAGTTATATTTTCTTTGACGTCATTGTAAACATTCAAATGAACATTTGGAGTCATTTTTGACATCAAAGTGGACGCCTATAGTTGCTTTCACAACGCCCACACGTCCAGTCAAACGTAATGAAACGCACCATGGATAGCATGTGGTTTGAAGTTATAGTCGCAGGAAGTACAAAATGTTAACGCTAGAAGTGATGTCAATGTGGACGTCAGCACGTCAGGTGTGATGTCCACGGAGACATCCCAGGTCAGAACATGGACTGGTCGCAGCTACTGACGTGGCATGCCACGTCATCACCCCTATCCACGTCACACAATAGCCACGTCATCTCGCCACCTCATCGGTCCACGTCACACAATAACCACCTCATCTCGCCACATCAAATGCCACATAAGCTTTTAGGAGTCACCACCTTCCCGTTGTCCTCTTTTTAGCCTTGGGCAGTCACTTTACCTCTGACCGCACCAAAATTCTATCTAAACTTGTGAGGTATGTTTGACCAAAGATGATGACGTGGCTAAACATGTTATTGTGGACATCCTGGGAAACATCTGATGTCCACTTGGATGCCTTACATTGCATGCACGTTTTTTGTAGCATCAGTATGTTGTGATTGCAATCTAGCAATGCTAACACAGACATCATCGCAAAATCTCCACTTTCTCAACCTGACACCCTGACGTCTCGTGCAACGTATCGTGTCTACGCGGATATACGTCGTTTTTGGCTGGATGTCCAGGCGGACACCGTTTTCTTATAGTGGGCTTTGACGGCCGGTACCGTCACTAGTATATACACTACTGCCCACTATTCCTCTGGATCCTTATCCGTGGGAGGAGTAAGGTCCTTCAATGAGTCAAGGTTTATTTGCTTCCGGCTACTCCCTGGAGAAAACAAATCCAGGCCCCTTGCTCTCCATCTCGGGACTCCCACGATATTGGTGTCCCTATCTACACTCTGGGTTCTGACTATTGGAACTTCCGGACTTCCCCGAGAATCCTTCTGGGTCTTTTTGTGACGGGGAGAAGACTGTACCGATCGGATCCCTCGAGTCTCTGGAGAAGTACCCGTACGATCAATGGTCAAGGTCACCGGGAGGAGGTCCTCACTGTCTTTGGATACCACGGTACCCCAGTCCACTCCTTTTGATCTCCCCGGCAGTGGAGAAAGTTCCGGAACAGACGGCACCACCGGTTATACTTCTGTAACAATAGGTTCCGGAACATTAACTTCCGGAATTGTCAAGGTTTGCGTGGAAGATGAAGGAGAAGTTACCGGATCTGACTCTGCGGGGGCCAGATACTCCATCATATCCCGCATCTCGGCCCGAGAGGCGTCCATCTGTCTCGCCTGCTCCAGTAAACACTTGACAATGAGCACCCGGCTCAAGCTGATGGTTGCGTTAAAGTTAGCCTCGAATAACTGGGCTTTGTTGATGCAGTTCGCCGGCACTTCCAAGGAACTCCAGAGCCGGATCACACCCTGGCATAGTGCCTCTATCTGCCGGCGGTGATCCTCTCCTATGACTCTGGCTGTCTCTTGGGCTGTGCGCAGATCACTCTCCAATCTGACGCACTTGGATTCCGACTCTTGGACTCGATCCAGCAAGGTTCATTTCTCCACTCGTAAAGCACCCAACTCCGTCACCAACCGCTTTTGCTCCTCTATCAAGAGGGCATTTTGTTTCTCCGCCGCCACCAACACGTCCGTCCTTCGGAAGATGGCGTTTTGGTCGATCAGTGCCATCTTCCGGCACACCCGCTTGAGGGTCTCCTCATAGTTGTAGAGAACCTTCATGAGATCGTCCACAGTTCTGGCTTTGCCCGGAGGGTGGTATCCAAAATATTGCTTTCTAGACAAAGCAAGTCCGACACTAAACTCTCCTTTCGGATGCCCCAGGGAACATCCATCAAACCCTCACACCCCATGTTGGTGAGGTTCTGTCGCAAGTGCTCCAACCGGACCTCATCAATTGGAATTTCCGGCACCACCTTCATTACTGGAATTGTCTTTGGCCAGGGCGGTGGCGGTGGCATCTCTTCGTCTGAGTCTTCCAGTAGCTCTTTCAACTTGTGCCGGCTCGCCCTGGAAGACATCACGCTCACAAGAAAACCCTGCACAATCTCTCCCTATCCCTCTTGTTCACAAGATTCACTCCAGAATCCCCTGCACGATCACAACTCACACAGTCCCTCAGTCTACCGGAAATCTTTAGAAGTTGGAAAGGCGGAAAATGCAGATGTAAGAGAATAAGAAAGCAATCGTGTCTTCCGTCGGCTAAAATTCTCTTCTTATACTGGCTAGACGGACGGACGGTCGGTTGGATGAAAGTACGGGATAGGTTTTGGCGGCAAAAACCTAACCCTAGTACGGATCTGGTTTCCGACTTTTAGAGCCGGCGTTGTCATCCGATTTCCGGAACTTTCTAGGGCTCCAGAATTAGGTTATTTACACCTAATGGAATTTTTCCGGATCCGGAGATTCGGTATTCTTGAATTTTTCTAATTTTCTATGAGAACTCAAAAACTATCATTTTTAAGGGAACAATTTTCGAAATTTCCCGTCAAATGCTAGTGTTCTGGGTCTAGCATGTAAGATCACATTCCCACACTTAACTTTAGGGACCGAAAATATTCTACTGTTCCGTCACCTCACAAATCCGGAATATTTATTGGACCAGGTCACACAGGGACAGTCAAGGACTACAACGACATTCTAGTATTAACCCAACACTGAGCCTCCCATTGACCGGGTGGACATCCTTGCACTTTCTTGGGCGTTACACCGAGGCTTTGACTTTGTCTATGGGGAAATTCCGGTATTCGGAATTCGATTACGTTTTACAAACTTCTGTACCCGGAAGTTGCTCTCAGATTCTCAGACACTCTCTTACACGAGGTCGTATCCTCCCTTCAAGCTATACCGGCATCCAGGTAGGTAGTACACTAACACTTCCTCCAGAACAATCCGGCCGATCTCTCCATCAATCCAGTGACATCCGAAACCATTCACAACATCGACATTTGTTGATTAAGGTAAGTTCTCAGCATCCGAAAAAGGCATGAATGGACCCACATCCACAAAAGTATGCACCAAGTATAAGAAAGAAGAGAATGGAATGCCTCCAAACGCTTTGAATTAAGCTCAAAAGGTACACACTGAAAATCATGTGGTGAGTGAGTGACCACAAAGGTTCATCAAAAACTAACTTATACTAAACCAATCCTCATCTCAAAATCACACAAAACACTCCTACTGGCCCGCTAGATTTTCGGTAATCCGCTAGATCCTACTTTTCCGGCTCAGCGACCGGACTCCGGTACAATTATAATTATGTAAAACTACTTTCTATATTTCTGTATCCTTTTCCTTAGGGAGAATAATGTCTTTTAATAAGTCCAAGTATATTTGCTTTTAGCTGCTCCCCGGAGGAAACTCACTAGGGACTCTTGCTCCCCAACTTAGACCTGCAGCGATATCGGTTCCTCTGTCTACATTCCGGGTTCCAGCTACTGGAACTTCCGGACTTCCTCGGGAATCTCTCCGGGTAAATTTCATGCGGGGAGAAGAATGAACAGATCAAGTCCCCCTGGTCTTCGGAGGAGTATCCGTAAGGTCTATGACCGGATTTTCGTGAAGGAGATCCTCACTTCCCTTAGGTACAATGGTACCCCAATCCTCTCCTATTTGCTCGGGTGGAGGTGATAGTTCTGGGATGGAAGGTACCACCGGAGACACCTCTCCAACAATTGTTTCCGGAAGAACAATTTCCTTTGGAACCGGCAATGTATGGGTGGGAGAGGAAAGAGGAGGGTCTACCGGATTTGGCTTTGCGGGTGCCAAGCGCGTTACCAATTCCCACATTTCTACTCGCGATGCGTCCATCCTCCATGACTTTGGCCTTCTTTTGGGCCGTCCGCAACTCGTTCTCCAACCGGGCGCAATTGGACCCCGACCCTTGGGCCCGTTCCAGCACAGTTCGGTTCTCCACTCGTAGAGTGCCCACCTCCGTCACCATCTTCTTCTAGTTTTGGATCAAAAGATCGTTTTGCTTCTCGACCATCACCAAAACGTCCGTCCTCCGGAAGATTGCGTTCCGGTCGGTCAATGCCATCTTCCGGCACACCCGTTTGAATGTCTTCTCATAGTTGTGGAGAATCTTCATGATGTCGTCAACCTGCCATACGATGTGCTGGGCCAGCTTTGTAATATCCTCGTAGGGCGACCTCCCTAGTCGGATCTCGGTCTTTTCCTCTTCTTTTTCCGGAGGATTGGTCCGAGAGGGACTGGCTTTTGTCCAGTCCGGGGCGTCTTTTGTCCAATCCGGAGCGTCTTCCTCACCTTGCTCTAGAGTGGAAGGATTTTCTGTTGGCATCACCGGTGGAGACGCATTCCGCCGGGTCCATTTTTTAATAGGAGTGGGCTGCTCTTCTTCTTTCGTTTCCTCGTCATCCGGACCGTCTCGGTGAGAGGGTTCTTCTCCTCCGTACTTCTGGAGCTGAATCAACTCCAGATAGGCTTCCTCCTCATTTTCCTTGAGTAAGGAATGGTGGGAGTATAGGTGGAAGACATAAGCCGGAAGAGGGCTCCCACCTTTCTTCCCCTGCTGGAGAGAACGCACAAGATCCTCTACTAGCTCAAAGATGATGAACACCCAGTCCACCATCATCTTCCTCTAGAGGCTTCCTAGGATGGTGGAGGCTACCTTGGCCACCATTTGCCTCGGCTTGGTCGGGTGGAGGATAGGGTTAAGAAATGCTACCACATCCCGGTATTCTGGGTTTATCAAGTCTGAGACCTGGTATCCCTCCTTTGGATTCGTCGCCATCCGAACTTCACCTTCCATTCATTCTGGGTTCTAATCCATTACTTTGTCCGGTGCCACCTGGGACCCGTAGACGGCTCTCCACTTGTCCACCGTCCACTGCTCAAGTTTTGACCGGAGGGTGGTATCCAAGATACTACTCTCTGGGCGCAGCAGATCCGCCACCAGACTCTCCTTCCGAATGCCCTAAGGAACATCCATTAATCCCGCACATCCCATGTTGGTGAGGTTCCTTTGGAGACGCTCCAGCCGGACCTCATCGGTTGGAATTTCCGGCACCACCCGCAACACTAGATTCGTCTTCATCCGTGGTGGCGGCGCCAGAGTCGGCTCGTCTGATTCCTCCAGCTCCTCCTTTAGTCTGCGTCGGTTCGCCCTGGAAGACAACACGCACACGCGAAGGGCCTCTCACAATCTCTCCCTAACTCTCTTTGCTCACCAAAAGTCACTCCGGAACACTTGCTGTTGCAATCTAACTTTTTGATTTTTTCTCTCTATCGTATTTTGAAACACGGAATCCGGAAAAAGTATAGCCGGATTAGTACAGAAAGAAAGGAAAAGCTAAAAGTTAGGAAGACTATGGAAACAAGCATTGAACAAACCGGAAAATGGAGCAGAACAAATATCGAAAACGAATCCAGTCTAGTCCCATGACTGGAGGAACGGATCTGGAATCTACGTCCAAAAAATCAGAAAAAGTAATGATTAGGTTTCTAGGGTACAAAGAGACTGCTTAAAGGTTTGGACTGTCATTTACACCTGAGAGCTCTTGCGTATTTGCCACGCTCTCAATTGTTTTTGTCTGTGAAAGTGCAAGGGTGTGTGAGCTTCCGTAAGTCTATTTTCTTCTGCGAGGATGATTGAGTTTTTTTTGCGCTGATTGAGGAGAGGAATTAATTGAGTATCTTTGAGTGCGGCCGATTGAGGACGAGTGAGCGCCGTGAGAGTCTATGTGAGGATTGGCATAGGAGATAACTCGGTTGAGACCGAGGAGTGAATTGTGAGGAAACGGGACGTGCGGCCAGGAGAGAAGTGAGGTAGTCATTCGGTGAGGAGACAGATGCCGCAGTTAAAGTGTACTAGCAATCAAGCACAGGCGAGTGCAAACAAGGTAGAAATCAGAGTGAGAAAGGTGGCGCCTTTAGAGCCCAGTAACGAGCGAGAGAAAGCGGAATTAATGGAAGACCTCTCCGCCATGGGATGTGCGGGTTTCTTTGGGAAACCCTAGGGCTTCCAAAGTGAAGCCATAGTTAGGGAGCTCATAGAAAGAGACCCTAACCAATTTGATAACTCCCTTCAACCGGCTCCGCCCGTGTGGACACGGGAAATTTGGAGGAGAGTTTATGAATTCAAGGAAGGCGGTATAGCGTAGGCCAGTCGGAAGGGAGACTTCGTGTGCGGGAAGTTCAAGAGAGCGGCTAACCCCAAGGATGGGTTCGCCATTGAAGATTGTATCAATATACAACACCGGCGGTTGCTCGAATTCCTGGTGCCCATCCTATATCCAAAAAAACCCACTCGGGTGACCTCTACGATCGGGAACGCCATTTTCGGAGCCCTCAACGGGAAAAAGAAGATGGATTGGGCGGGCTACATTTACACGCTGGTGAACGCCCTAGTTGCTAATGTGGGAAAGAGTAGGGCTACTCCGGTATGCCCCTATCTTTTCCACCTGTATAAGAACCAGAGTCTCCTGACTTCAGAGGAGAACAAGGAGTGGAGAGTCCAAATGGCTCTTCGGATGTGCGGTGGATCAGATGAAGAATCTGAGATTGAACCGGATAGCCTAGAGCCGGAAGATAAGGGTGAAAACCCTAAAAAGAGGGCTTGGGTAGAGGAAGAGGAAGCTCCTCTCAACCGAAGGAGGATCAAGCGGACACCCAGTCTAAGGGGCTCTCCTTCAGTGCCTCGCAAGGACAAAGGACCGGAACTAATGGAAAAAGTGGAACCGATCGTCCCGAAGAAGCAGGAGCTAGTGGAGGTGGTCAAGCAGAGATCCACTCCAATGTCTCAGATGACGGACTTGACGGGTCCGTATAACGACCTAATCTGGATTCTCAGTACAGTGAGAGCGGATTGGGAGATAAAGACCACTACGCTTCGTGAAGTGGCGGACTTGGTGGGAAGTACTTCGACTAGTGCGCTACCAGAAGTAGTGGCGAATTGCATCAGCAACCCTGACAAGGTTCGGGAATTAGAGGAAAGGATGTTGAATGTAGACACATTTTTATTTTTGTTTTTGTTATCTTTCAAAGTAAAAGACTAATGGTCCAGCGAGTTAGCTTTAAAAGCTGTTTTGAGTAAGAACTAAGTCAAATAGACATGGTAATGTGGAAAGGACCATTATACAGCCGGAAGCGTAGAAGGAAACAGTTAAGACTAATAGACAAGCCGTAACCGCAGATTGGTTAAGGGCCAAGAACTATAAGACTAATTGTCAGGAGCATTTTACTCTCTCTCTCGGGTGTTTGCAGTGATTGCCGCCTTGTCTATTGTACTTGTGCATTCCTTCAATAATATAGTCTATTCGTCTTATTTTCTTTGTTGTCTAATTGTCGATTAGCCAGGGATTGGTTTCGGCATTTTGTTGTTTCATTTGGAGCAGTTGCCAGTGATTGGCTTTGTCTCCTTGTTCTTTTGTTTCTTTTGTGTCTGACCAATTGTCGTGAGCGGTTATCTTGTCAAATTGTCGTTAAGTTTGTAAGTGCAGTGAATAGTTGGTGAAGAAGACAAGTAGCCAACGAGGAGCAGTGAATGTTGTCCAATTGTCTTGCAGTTATTTGTGAGAAGCTGTGCAGTCGAACAAAAGTCTAATTGTCAAGTTAGTGAGTGATAGTTTGCCTTGCTTATGAGTCCTGTATGTGTGGTTGAAGTCAAAATTGTCTTGGTTAATTGATGCAGGGGGTATCTACTTGTGAGTAAGTCAATTAGTTGTTTGAGCCAATGTTTGGCAGTTTAGTGGAGAGAGCAGGACAATTAGCCAGGGAGTGGCGTTGTCCCTTATTTAAGTGACCATTATTTAAATAGTCTATTAGCCTTGTTGTGAGAGCATTGTTAAAGTCTAATTGTTAAAGCTGTGAGAGTTTATTTGATGAAGGATGCTTATACTTGAGTCAATTAGCTAGTATATGCTGATTGTATATGAAACCAGTGATTGGTTATATATGTTCTAATTGTTGTCTACTTGTCTATAAAGGAGAGTAGTCGAGAGAGCCAGTGATTGGCGATATTAAAAATTAAAAATTAAATCAAATAGTCATGTCAAATGGTAAGCCTGGGTAAGGTCGAGTGTGTTAATTGTGAAGTCAATTAGACAGTTTAAAAGAGAGCAGTAGAAGACGAATAGCCTTTGAAAGTTTATAATTAAAATTAACCAACCAGTGAGTGGTTGGTGAGATGTCAAATTGACAGTTTATGTAGGCAGATGGAGCCTAAGTTATCAACTGTGTATGAGCTGATTTTGTGAGGACAAATAGACAGTGAATCATGAGAGGAATTACAGGGAGTGGCATGTGATTCTTTAAAATTGTTAAGTTTAATAGTCCGGTGGATGTAAGTGGGATTAAGTTTGAGAGGAACTGATTGTCTAATTGTCTGGTTCGCTGGTTCGTGATTACAGTGAACGATTTTCCGTCGTAGGTTCAAGCAGTTAGCGAAATAAAAGTCCAATTGTCTTCATTGCTAAAAAGAGAATTAAGTTGGAGATTAGTGAGATAGTCATTGACAAATTGATATATGTTTTAACCTGTGGTGATGTTGTTATCAAAAATGGACAAATTGACCTACAAAGAAGGAGTATTATGTTGGTGAAATACAAGACAATTAATCTGTCCTTGTTGTTTTCTTGGTTGTTGGTTGTTGAGATGTCAAGTAGTCAAATTGAGATATTAGCAAAGTTATAGAACATTTGTATAAGCTGTGAGTAGTTATGTGTCATTAGAGCAGAAAGACCAATTGACTGATAGGTTGATAGGAGCCTTTGTGCTTGACCATTTGACCTTACTGATGACAAGCAGTAGAAATGTATAGAAACATGGAAGATACAGAATTATTAGCAAGTTCTATTTAGTTGTGACACAAAGATATAAGTTGTTGAGCATAACAAATTGACTTGCTAAAGCAGATGGAGTTGGAACGGGAGAAAGCTACAAGATAAGTCTAATTGTTTGGAGCGCATTACAGACAAGATTTCTTACCTTTGCATACTCCGCATACTGGGACCAATTGACAATTACAGACTTGTGATTTTGCATTTTGCATAAGTAGTAATTAGCGGTAGCTAAGTAGCTTACTAGACCAATTGACCAACTGCCCAATAATTTAATTGAGGAATAATTAAAGAAGATGGCATATCTATATATTATATGTGGCTATTTGATTAGGTCGATAGAATGCATTACAGGGCATGAGACTATTTGACCCACCCCGACTATTTGACACACCTAGTCTATTTGACATTAGCACACTAGAATAAGACTGTACAGCATATCATGAAGTCTGCATTCATTGGGTTTTGGGACGGAATACTAGTATTGGCTAATGTACCCCCTTGCACATTCACATTCACATTTAATTTAATTTAATCTTTAGAATACTAAATTGAGTGAATTCCTACAAGGAAAGTGACCTTAGAAACAATACGATAGACTATTTGACCATTCCCAAACAAAAGAACTACCCTTAGGGAATTCCTTGGGTTTTTGATCCAAGCCAATTCCTACGCTACATTGAAGCAGAACATTAACCAAGGGGAGACGGATGAGTTGGTGATCCGGTTGCGAGGGGAGATCCAAGTCTTCCGGAAAGACTTGGAGACCAGTCGCGAGCAGGTGAAGATTGCGATGTCTCTACAAGAAGAGACCAGGGTGACAATCGACCGGATGACCGCAGTAGTAGGGGCATTCGGTGACGTAATGGCGAAGGCCAAGCTTTTCAATGAGGGAATGCACAAGAATTAGAAACCTTCTAGTACCCGGATTGCCCGCATCTTAGCTGACTTTGCCAGAGAGGTAGAGGAAACTATGAAGGAATTCCGGAAAGACTCAAAAGGGCTAGAGGAAAACATCCAGAAGTTCTAAAGTGGATTGGTTTCTCTATCCGGGATTTTGATCCCAGATGAGTTCGATGATGTGGAGATCCTGGATGGGAAGTTTGAGACTCCAGTCTCAAAGGAGAAGGAGGGAGGAAGAACTTCCACTTCAGTGGCTCCGCGGGCGATGACAGGGACGAATTCCCCTGCAGAACCAGAACGAGTTCCAGAAGGGGGAGATAAGAGTAAGAACTTGAGTGAACTCTCACCTATAGCTACTCCAAATAGTGGTGGACCCCTTTAGGATGAGTAGGTAGTTAGGAATGTAGAGATAGGGAATTTTGTTAGACTGGACCTTATTCTGGAAAGATAGAAAAAGTTCAGATTCGAATTCTCGACCGGATTAGTGTCGGATTTCCGGGAACATTTTTTGTAAATTCTATATATAATTTGAGTGTCAAGACTGAGACGAGGAGTTCTTTTTCTTGCACATGCTGTCTCCTTTGTATTTTCTACTATTTTTCCTTGTCTTCCTAAGGACTGGCCGGATGAGGGAGGGAGAGATTGAATATAGATGAACAGATTGTAAGAGGAGCTTCTCCCCTTGGTATCTTCTTGTAATTGCATGTGCATGTGAACAGGTTGTAAGTGTTGGGAGTGAATCAAGACACCTCAGTAGATTTAGAGTTCATTATTCCGGGTGAGATAGCTAGTGTTAGGCTAGGTAGTAAGAGAGAGGATTCTCAAATTGCGCTAGAGCTACCAGATGGGATATCTGGGTTAGCCTCCGATCACTTGAGAGGTCTTGCCATCTGAAATAAGTAAACGGAAGAACTCTACATTGTGCTAGTACAGGTGGACACACTTGTAGCCACCTTATTTTTGCACGGATCTGAGAAAACATTAAGGTCGTTGTAGTTGGTAAGGATTGTATAGGGGATTTTTGTGTGACCTGCAGTCTAGGATCATTCCTAGTTTGCTGTGAAAGATCAAACCAGATCCTGTTAAAATAGAAAGTTAGATTAGTTGAGTGAATCTTCCGTCACTATAAAGACCGGAAGGAGAGGAGGGCCTACCTCTCTGAGAACAAGTGGCAGACTTCTCTGAAGTGCCAACAGAGGTTAAGCGAAACCGGAACTGAAATCGAGAAGAATGAAGTCCTCGGACGTAGTAAAAAAGATCCGGTTGGGAGTGTGAGTTCCGGTTGGGTTTTAGTTGGTTATAAAAAACGGATTCTAATTCGGATCGGGTAGTAGCATAGTCCGGATTAGCAGACGGTAATAAAAAAGAATTGTCCGATTTTGGGGGAAAAGGGTAAACAGGGAGAAAGAAGAGTACTTGAATTGAGAATTTCCCCCAAACCACCTAGTAACACGAAACACTTCATAGAGTCTCTTGGGTTTGATTTTTAGAGTCACTTTACTATGCTTTAAAGTGGTTTTTGTGAGCATAATAGGAAATTTCACTTACCTTGTGCTGCGACACCTGCACGATCGCAACTCACACAGTCCCTCAATCTACCAGAAGTTCTAAGAGCTGGGGAGGTAGGAAAACAAAGATGTAAGGCAGCAAGAAAACAACTGTGCCTTCTACCGGCTACAGTCCTTTTCTTATACTGGTCTAGATAAATGGAAAGTCGGACGAATGAACGAAAGTCTGGGAGAGATTTCGGCAGCAAAATCTAACCCTTGTACGGATCCGGTTTTCAGCTTTTAGAGCCGGCACCGTCATCCAGTTTCCGGCTTTTAGAGCTGGCACCATCATCCGATTTTCGGAACTTTTTAGGGTTCCAGAATTAGGTTTCTTACACCTAATAGGAATTCTCCGGAACTGAAGTTCTGGTATTTTTCAAATTTTACTAATCTTCTATCGGAACTCAAAACTTTCCTTTTTAAAGGAATAAATTTTAAAATTTCCCGTCTAATACTAGTTTTCTATGTCTAGCATGTGGGATCACACTTCCACAAAGACTCGGAAGCCGAGGCATTAGAGTCTTAGGGTGAATAGTTTCGGATTCGGAACGGGTTTCTAAGCGTGGGCCCAAGTTCCGGAATTTTAGGCAAGTAGCTTAGGAATCTCCGGTTTCCTCTGGACAGTTGGGGTTGATCTTTCCGAATATCTCGGAAGGGTTCAACAATTGGTTGCTTGGATTTTCGGGTTTCTTTTCAGGCTTTTAAGCTTTGACTTTGGATTTTTCAGTTGGAATTTAAAGGCAGGCAAGTTAGTTGTCCTGCATTCCATCCTAGCGCTTTCACGTATGTTAACTCACTTCTTTTCTTAATTTAAGTCAGCTGGGGTACTACTAGCTGCACTTTGTTTATAGAATTCTAGCTGGTGTGTGTGTGTGTGTTTGTAGTGTACCTGAGTACTGGAACAAGAGAGGGACGGGTGAGGAGGAATCTAGGTCTTGAATGACAAATCCTTTGGGTGTTGGGATAGCCGGGAAGGGATGCAATCTAAGTGAAGGAGTGTGAGTGTTATGTGCCTTTAAATCGCTGGAACGGCGATCCGGATAGAGAAGTTGAGGTCCCTACGAGTCCGGAATCAAGAAGGTTCCGTGTAGAGATAAGCAACCGCCAGAGGAAGATCTCCTGCTATTCCGAAAGGTCTACCAACCTCCGCATTAGTACACTATCATTCCCTTGGCATTCTACTCCCTTGAGTCTGGAAGTTCGGATCTGTCGTTGTAGTAAGAGGAGAGTGAGAGTTCTTTTGTGCGGCCTGTCTCTGGATCGGCCAATCCGGAAGTTGTGAAAGAATACTTATCTCCCCTCATAATACAACTATGTTGTTTGGGTACGTTTTTAATTAGATTTAGAGTGCAGAGAGGTTAGTTAAACAAGTGGTGAGTCCCCACCCCTTTTTAGATCAAGGGCGGACCCTCTAAGAGTAAAATAAAGGCAACAAAAACCATTAAGGAAAAGAGACGGAACCAAGTTCCAGGTGTGTCCCGGGTCCGGATCGGAATCCGGAAGGTACTAAGTTTCCGGAACGAGGTGAGGAAGTGGCACGAGTAAATTGAGGGTTTTAAAGAGAAGTAGTTACAATCCGGAAACCTCTAAATCAAACAATATCATACTAGAGTTCCCTGGAACGATAATACGTGTCATCTTACAACAATTTGTCATTGTGAGGATACTTACGGCTAACTGCGCGTACGACAATGTCATTTCCAATGTACTGAAGAGGAAAGACATAGATACACTAGATGAGATGTTGCAACTAGTGGAGAAAGGGACATCATACACAGAAGCTTTTGTGAGAGCTCAACAACTTGAGCATGTTTGCAATTGGAAGGCCTTCATTACACCTCATTTACTACATGGGGGGGGGACTCATTGACTGGTATAACATTTTCACACCACATGAGGTTCTATGTGGAAAATGGTTCGGTCTGTGTGCAACACAAACATTTTTGCTCAGATGAATGGGGCTTGGAGAGAGGTCATTTGTATTTGAATTCTCTACCGAATGTAGCAGAAAAACCGGACCTTGCAGAGGTATTTCCATCAAACAATAGGGAATTGGAGGTACTTGTCGAATTCATAACTTACAAGGAGAAGTTGGCATTAAGAGGCATAAATCGTATGAGGAATGTAGAAGTCACATAGAAGATAACGGAATTCAAAGATTATTTGGAGGATTTCCCGCATTGGAATAGAAGAATATATCGTGAATTACCATTTTGGCCAAGTGAGGTCCTAAACCAGAATGGAGATGGGGATAGTTCACCAAATCTTAGAGAAGCAGGTACAAATTCAAGTGGACCAGTTGATGCAAGAAGAAGTACGACGAAAAGTGCAGCCGTTGACTTGATTATGGCAACAATGCCTAATCCAAAGAGAAGGGGTACTTTAGACCCCATAGGGAGAGGCCTCCACAAGAAAGATCACAAAGAATGACTGGTGGGAAGAATAGAGGTGGAAGGAATGAAACAGAACCTACAATAGTTCAAGGTGCAAGTGAAGATCTTTTTCTAGCATTCAATCCAGAGAATGACGTTGTCATAGGTCAATTTGTGGCTCTTATTGTGGAGTTACAAGAAGTTAGAGGAAGAGTTCCTTTTTATATTGGAAAGGTTCTAGAATTTGGTTAAGGAAGGCAATCCTTGAAGATGAAGATCTTGTGGTACTGGCCAACTATGAAACCAAGAGTACAAGAAGAGGCAGCCAGTAATAGAGTGAGGTACACTAATTGCATGGAAACTACTTGGAAACCGTCTGGAGAGAGGTTTTCTTGGATTGACAAGGAAGCCACTATATATTCATGGCAACATGTCCCTCGTAGAGGAAGAAGTGGTCATATAGTAGGTTCAAATGTAACAATATATGATGTGCAAACTGAGGAAAAGATAATAATTCCTCAAGAAGCAAAACTTCATCTTCTAGAGTATATAGTGATGCAAATAGAAAACTTTGATGACGAACATTTGTAAAATGATTTAGATATGTATTAGAGTGATATTTTAGTATTCAATGCATTTCAAACATTGTAATTTTAAGCATTCAGAAGTACTGAATGTGAAGTGCAAAGTGAAGTGCTCAAAAAATAGTGTATTTTGAGAAATATACAAGGTTTTCATGAAATATATATAAAGTATGGAGTTATTTGACAATTTTTCACTAGGAAATTTTTATTTCAAAGAGTAAATGATGTTTTCAAACCCCCCCCCCCCCAATATTTTGAAATTGACTATTTTGGATGGTAAACAAGCCAAGTGCAATGTTGCACCCCCCAAGTGCAAAAATGTCTAATTTGATGTTTAGTCCTATGTGTAGTGCATTAGTGGTCCACTACTTTTAGTTTCTTTCAATTATGAGTTCTACTACTTGAAATTAGTTAGATATTGTCAACGTATTCATGTGTATTGTAGATAGTTTGCATTTCAGATTTTGTTGTTTTGTATATAATAAATTGGCTTGGGTGGCTTCAAAATGATGGCGCAATGTAGGAGAAATAAATTGAGCAATGTCTCCACAACCAAGCTTAGTAATTCAGTTGTCTCATTTCAAGAATAATGGCTACTCAAAAAAACATTGTCACCAAATGTGTTTTTTGCAAATCCATAACCTTGTACAAGCCCTATTGTCTTAGTGGTATACATGTCCAAAAATTGAATGACTTGCAATTATAGGTATACTTTACCTCAATGCAATATATTGTTTTCATTTACATGCAATTTTTGTTCTAATCATGTGTCAAATTATAGTCACTTATTGTATATGCATTTTTAGGGGTTCAAGTTGAAGTGAACTCTCTATACAAACATTGAAAGATGTCAAGAGAGCTAGGGTAGCAATATACCAAATCTCCCATAATGGTGCTTTGATCTTTTCTACATTAGTCTTTATATCTTTTGTCTCAAGAATCTATCACATCAATCTCGAGACTTTGATAGTCATACCAAAATATATTTTGAATTCAATGTTTATTAATATTGCCAATACAACAAAAGTATTCCCATAATCCTTCTACTTTCAATTCTTTTGTTAGTGTTGTCTAAATATTTTTAATATTTTGCTCTTTGAGATCCACCTTAGGAACCACCTCTAGCTAGACTATTGCACCCTTATTGTATCATCAAAGTTTTGCAACATATTAAAAGGATTTTGGTATTAAATGATTTTTGAGGCCATAACAAGACCGCGAGTTCTTGGGAGTTCCCAAACAATAGGAATAATGGAAAATCTACAAAATCAAAAATCTAATGTGACCATGATGGTGCCACATCACATAAAATTATTTATTTGTTTAATCAATAACTTTAAAATTTTAAATAAATATATAAACTAATTCACAACTTAGAGAACAAGCTTGAAATGGCCCTCTCTTGCCTTCAAATCTCATCTAATGTTTACAAACCGTAATTGGATAGATGTCATTTAGTGAGTAGATGAAAATCTTTTATGTTAGTTATCAAAGTAACACATTCTCTATTTGCTCTACACTACTACATAAAGGGATACTGGGAAAGCTAAATCTTGAAGCCCATCTTGAAATTCTCTTAGTATAAACAAGATCCAAATGGAGTCGGAAATTAGAGAATATTAAAATGTATCATACAATCATATCTTTAGACACAATTATAATTCTATTACTATAGTGTTTCCTAAACACTTCAATAAATGGTCAATGCATAATTTTGAAATTGGAATTGCAAGGCTTTCTCTGTATGCTATTTGCATCCTATTGTTATGTTTGTATAAATGGAGAACAACAACTAGAGCAATTCTAGTATAGTTAACTTGTTTGTAAAAAGAAATGACTTTTTTAAAATTGTGTATCACTCATCCAAAAGCTCTATATTTAATTGGTTCACTTACCTGTGGGATCAAAACCTAAAGGAATTGTTGCATAATGTGTATGAAAAAAATTTGGATCGCAAATTTGAGGACTCTGTATTCCTCAATCTATGAGGAATGTGCACTTTTTAAGCATCTATTGCTACTGGGTAGAAAAAAAAATGCTAAGGATGGGCAATGGAGTTGGGAGAGTGGGCAAGGGAGGGTGACTCTCTATAGAGGCCTCAAAAACAAATCCAGCCAGTTATGTCTTAAATGGAGGGCCACTTTTTGCTGAGCATGGGTGCGGGTGCTCTCTTGTCATCGCCTGGCCGGCACTGATCGAGTTCCAATTTCACTGGAACTACTCGTGTAGCTAGCGCCTGGAAAAACTACTGTGGAAAAACACACTCCGTCACGCTGCGGTCAGTGGGTTCCAGTGAGCATCCGTCCAATTCAGTTGCAGGTGCGCTGTCTTGGAGATGCTCGACATTCCGTATTGGGAGGGAGGCAGTCCGGCAGATATTTCACCACCTGGTTCGCTGCAGATGCATGGACTGAGAGAACTGTTGCGGACATAGAAGTCTCCTGTAGATAGAGAGAAGTCTAGACTCAGTCTCGTAGAACAGCAATTAAGTTAACTTTATGTGGTACAATTGCCGGTGGTTTAGAGCCGGATTTTTTTTCCCCCCACTCAGTGAGCCAAGGCTGATACTTCGCCGAACTGAAAGTCAGTGTGTGGCTGCCATTGCAGAAAGTGGACTGATGGTGATGAGGCGACGGACGGAGGGTCCCAACACTGGGCCTCTGAAACACGTGAACCACATAATTAATCAATTGATACTGACCAGGAAGGACGGGACATTCATGTTGATTTGTCAGCTGAGATAAACCGATTCCCTCCGGCACCAATAACAAGAACTTAGGGCCTCCTCACATGTATCGGTGGGTGGGAGAAGTCCACAGGGTCGATATATAGAAAGCACTTTTATGCTGCTTCTACAGTGTGGAATACACCGGGATCGGTAGAACTCTCTCTCCTACTTCCACGCTTACCGATCATCAGTGGCACTGTTCTTGTCTTTTAGTTGCTTTCTTTGCCCACCGGGTGAGCATGTGAGCGGCCCCTTAGTGGAGGGTGAAAGCACTACTTCCACGCTTACCGATCATCAGTGGCACTGTTCTTGTCTTTTAGTTGCTTTCTTTGCCCACCGGGTGAGCATGTGAGCGGCCCCTTAGCGGAGGGTGAAAGCAGTCACGGACTCGCGGTGGGTGTGCTCCTAAAGCGACCGACCTGTTAACACCTGATTGCATTTGGTGGTGGTGGCGGGGAGCTAACACTTCTTGAAACAATTTTCCTTGAATTTTTGCTGGAAGAAAAAATGGAATTGGCATCGAACCTAAGTTGTTTCATGTTATTAGGACCTTTGTGGAATTCCTTGATAGACCCTTTACAATCCTAACACGTATCACTTCAAACATGCCAATGTGTGGATGCTCTCAAAGAAACTTCTTTTTGAAACCCTTGGATTTGGCTCACATTAAACACATACAATTTTCCTTTTTCTAAATTGCATTGAATTTTTACTGAATTTTTTTTTGTTGTGAGTAAAAATTTCATTTCATTGCAAATAAAACGAACTAATAAGCTCTCATGTCCAATAAACAAATTTAGGCTTTTTACTGAATTTTTACTGAATTTAGGCTTTTTGAAGAATGACAATAATTTGTAAGTGCATAAAATCTTAGTGTATGTTTCTCTATAAGCTAATTTATGGGATACGGATTTCACCCAGCTTGTGACTTTGAACCCAAACAAGGGTCCAAATACAAAAGGACTTATTATACCTAAAGGGATGCTAAATGTGTTTGGTCTTTGGATTTTTGTCTTTGGTTGCTTTTGTCTAAAGTCAAATACTAAGACAATGACTTTAATTGCATCAGATACATATGATGCAACTAGTTTTAACATCTATTTTTTGGAATGTTATTTTTTTCTTAACTTGCAACACTTGTAAACCATTTTGAATTTCTTTGTGAAAATGTAAACCCATAATAGATGATTTTAAACTAATTGTGGGACCATGTACCCACTATATACATTTTTCACATTGGAAATTCATTATAAATTGTATATGTAGTTGATATTATCCTTTTTCCAATAGTACCAAATTCAAGCAATTTGGAGTTCTATTGCATTATGAAATGATGAAAGGTAATTGCAAAAAAGACCAAATAGTCCTATTTTGCGTCACATTCAAAGTGATAGTTGTTTTCTCCTAAAACTTTTGATGATAGAACTTGATGAACTTGAAATTTTTATTGGAGATGATTAACTTGACTGTAATCATATCAATTTTTTTTTCAATTTAAAAAAAAATCATTTTATATTTAAAAGTCAATTTTTGCTAATTTGTCGCACTTTGAGGTTTGGGATTTTTTGATACTGGAGAGTATCCAAAATTAATGATCTAGAACTAAATGTTGGAAGTCTATTTCCAAAATTGGGGGACATGTATCTACCAAAGGAAATCTAAAAATACATTAATTTATGGCATCTATATTCATACAAATAAGGCTCCCTTGTACGTGCACTTTTGAACATTGAAGATGGTTTTGACTTCTATTTTTTGGTGAAATGCAATCACTATCAATTCTTTACAAATAGCCAATTTTATTATTATTTTTCATGATTTTCTAATTATTATTAATTTATACCTAGTTGTATCTATTTTTTATGACAAATTGTTTTTTTTCTCAAATATTATTTTTCCAATACTTACAAGTAGTCAACGACATTAATAGCCATTGATTTTTCAGATCAATGGCTGAGATTGTTCTATTTTATAATACTCATAGTGTTGAGCATAGAAATTGCAGTTTTTGCATAGTGCTACCAAAATGATTGGTCTTTTTTGCAACTGTCGTGAAATTGTTATAAAATTATTTTGAAAATGTAAAAGTTGTCAATTTTTTATATTTTTCAACCAATGGAAGATGCCTTTATCTTTGACGAATCATTATCAAGGAATTTATGAAGATGGATTTAATCCTAAAGGACCAATTGTTCGTTCAATAGGATCAAATCACACTCAAATGGACCAAAAAAGGGGTTAGACGCACTAAAATCTGTAATGTCCCTTCTTTCTATCTACTTTCAATTGCAATTTAAGTATCAACCTATCAGGTTTTCAATGGGCAAAAAGGAGTCTAATTTCTAATGAATAATAATGTGATTAAATCCAAGAAACTTTTTGTGTGTATATAATCATATGATAAAATAGAAATGAATTTTTTTTTATACAATTTGGATTTAAAAAAATTTCCTATGCTAATATTCAAAACAAACACGTAAACGTTCTTTTCAATATATAAAACAATCCAAATGATGATTGTGTTAAAACAAAAAATGTATATGTTATTCACATCAAAGGCACTACATAAGCTATTTTTAGAAATTAATGTTGTAAATTTGATTTTAAAACAAATTAGTAGTTTTTCAATAATTTAATAATTTATTAAAAAATTATACTATTTTATGTTTAAGATTTAATGACATAAAATCCTTTTTAATAGTTGTATTTTGAAGATGTATAAAAAATTCATATTTTGAAAATGTATTTTGAAGATTTATTTTGAAGAAAGATAAAAATATTTATTTAAAGTGCTATATTGTTAAAAAGACACTAAATTTAGTCTTAAAATTGATGATTTACATTTTTTAAAGGATTTTTTCCTCAAAATTTTTTCTCCTACTTATTAAAGGGATTCATTGCAATAGACACTTAAAAATTTGGATAGGGTTCTACATTCCTGCAAAGTCAATTTTGGTTGAATATATACAAAATCTTAATATAAGGTGTGAACATGTCCGTGTAGTTTTCCAATTAGATGCTCAAATAAAAAATTGTACTACCTAAAATAATTTTGGGTGGTTTAGGCAATTTCGACATCATTTGTCAAAACTTTCATTGCCTTTGAAATTTGGCATGTAAATTATTAATAAAATATGGAATAAAACTTTCCAAAAAAAAAAAAATTAATTCTCAAACCGCATTATAAGAGGAGTCAAACTTTGTTAGCAATTTCAAGAAAAAATGTTTTCTTCTAACTTCAAATGAATTAAAAGTTCTAATTATTTGTCTCTAATACCAATCCACTTAACCTTTTTGCATTGTAAAGTGATTTAGAGTAAATTAGACTCCATATTTGTTCCTAAAATTTACATGAGTGTATCTAATAAGATTTAGAATTCAATGAAAGAGAGACTTAGAGTCATCAATAGTAAATTTTTATTCTATGATGACTTTGTTTTGTAAGAATGAAAAACAATTTTTTTTCCTACTTCAAATGTTATAATGATTATAATATAATCTTTCAATCCACATGTCAAATGGGTTGAAATTTTTTCATTCATTGTCATAGTAGTCTAATAGAGTTTTGTATAATTGAAGTAAAAAAAAAACTAATTTTCAATTTTGAATAATGGACTAATAAATGGCAATTTTTGATGATTTTCTCTTAAAAAATATCCATGCTCCTATAGAATTAATCTTGAAATTCTAACTCCCAAATTGACAAATTATATTTTCTCCAAGCCTTTTTTGGTTTACAAAAACTTGTTTTCAATATAAATGCTTTAGATCTTGACTTAATTTTTTTTCATTGTATCCTGCACTTATTACTATACTTTCTAGACTCTAGTGGCACTTTTATCTTGACATCTTCAATGTAAGATTCTAGACTTACAAATGAATAAGCATACATGATACATTATTAATGCAATACAATCATGTGTTACCCACAAAATTTCACAGCCTCAAGTATTGCATCAATTTGATTAAGCTGATTTTATTACATCTATATAACTTTTTATAATATCTTAAATGAGGGTTTAAAAATAAATAAATGATTTGTTACTGTGATTTATCTGAAATTGTTTGTCCTTTGATTGTTTTCATGATATTCTTAGAAAACTCTTTGCAAGGAAGGATGCACGGACTTTGTTTCATAGCATTTCAACTCATGCCAAAAATATATTGAATTTTAAATTTTTTATGAATTAAAAAACTAACAATTTACTTTTACTTTACTATACTGTGGCAAGTGGCAATGGCACAGGGCAAAGAGGTTTGGTTTGAAAGTTGACTATTAAGTATAAGAACCGTAGTCAGATTCCTCAAAATCATGGTGAATTTTTAGATGCTGTCCATTTTCAGAGAATCGGCCTCCATAAGCACTTCAATTTTGAAAAATTCGCTCTCGACTTACACTGACATGCACGAACAAATTTGTTGCATTCAGTGTCACCAGGAATCACTACAAGAGAGTGTACAGTTTGCAATAGTTTCTACAATGGTTTTGCAATGCCCGCTTTTTTTTTTAGAATGACTTTGCAATGGTTTTGCAGTGTATTTGCATTGGCACTACAATGGTACATCTACACTAGCGTTTGCAATGTCCCATATTGATAGTCAAGGGTACTATGAGGTTGAACATATAAGAGTTGTAAGTTGTCAAAATCTAGACCAGTAAATTCCATCCATTTCAAGATTTGGTGTAGTTTAGAATCTATAAAATTTTATAGTATGTGAATTTATGAAATTATTAAATAAATGAAATGTACATATTACTAACATTTGAACTCTTAAAATCTAGAAATTGTCTATATTAAAATTCTTAAATGTACAAATTATTGAGATTGAAACTTGAAATCTACATTTCAGTTAGATTTGAGACTTCCAAATCTAAGAATCGTATTGATTATATGTAATTACATATTTCTTTGCAATGATTATTGCAACACTTTTGCAATAGTTTCTTACATGATTTTGCATTTTCAATTTACAACACTTTCAGAATACTATAGCATGGATTCTTTGTCCAAGACTTTTACAATTCATTGATTACAAATTTGCAATGCTTTTGCAATGGATTATTTCTTTTCTAAGATCCAAACTAAGTTCCATTTCAAATCAATCCATTGCAAAACCATTCCTAATGTGCTGCGACAGTGTTGCAATGATGCTTTCTGTAGTAGTGAATGGTCAAGTATTCCAGATTTGGAGTTTTCGAACTGCTTTTTTCAGTATTTTCGATCTAGATTTTTCATTTTTCTCTATTCGTTTTCAACTGAATGTCTGGTGTTCTTGAGCTGCAACCTCATCAAGTCTTCAATGGAATTGATAATCAATGGGACAGCATTCAAATTGCAGTTGAAAAAGAACGCAAGAATGTTCTCAAATGCCGGTCTTAGTAACTACCACGGTATGTTTGGCTTGCAACCGAGTTTTTAAATCCCAACCACTATGAACACTAAGAAATGATTGCATACTGCATTTCCTGCAACTTTAAAGACCTGATCGAGTGCCTGCTTCATAATCAGGCAACTGTAACACTGCTGAAGATTCAATGTACTCCGTAGCATTCTTCCAATAACTATATAACTTTCCTAATCGTAAAAATTCTCTCCAATCCTGGCAAGCAACCTAGCTGGTGTCTAGCTCTGTACGTCCATGTTTGAGAAATCCGTAAACTCATAAGACGCTTAGTCAAATTCTCTAAGCTGGGATGCTTCTGTAGCGCCAAAATTGTGACATACAAGTCTGCATTAAGCTTGAACTTGGGTCATTTGTCTACAATGATTGTCACTTGATTTATAGAAAAGGAAACAACAAACTACGACTGAAAGAGATCGGAGGGTTGAGGCCAATTTCTTAAGAAAATAGCCATAATTCTAACAAATATGACAAGAAACCAACACTTACAGTTGACTGTGCTAATCAACTGCTCAATATCGGTACCTCCAGCAGCTGGCTGATGGTACTGTACAGTACAGTACAAACTGCTAGCTGACTATGATCGAACCATGGCAGCAATTCACCGGTCCAGTTACTTAAATCAGTCAGGCTCGTGAACTCATGAGTCTCTTGTGAAGACTGAAGAGTTTCCTCTGTGCAACAAGTCACAGTAGTACTCTCCTGTAGTACACTTAGCTTACGTCACGTTTCGTCTTACTAATTGGGACTTATGAGCAGCCAACTTTTTCTTTCGCCCTTGAATTCGTGTTTTCCTTCCAGCAAAAATGACAGAAGATTCCTTGCAGTGACCAGCAGAAGAGAACCGCTCCCAGCCCGTTCCCAATGGGAAACTTTTGACGCACCACTCATTGACTGACAGCCAGATCGAGTGGTTCCTAATCACTGAGTTAATTGGAAGCAAAAGGACAAATAAGAAAAAAGAAGGGCCACTTGTAAAGTACCTGGTGTAAATGCAGAACCTTCTATTCTTGTTGAATGCACTGATGATGAAGTTACTGCAAATA
Organism: Climacium dendroides; assembly: GCA_950106755.1. NCBI lineage: Eukaryota > Viridiplantae > Streptophyta > Bryopsida > Hypnales > Climaciaceae > Climacium > Climacium dendroides. The sequence goes on along the minus strand of OX467090.1, from coordinate 18,417,133 downwards.
TTTTAAAGTACATGCATCGAGGAATTAAGAATAATATCTGATTCTTTACATGAATGATGCACGTGCTAAGGGTCTAGTCCCTCAGTTTAACTTCTTATAAAAAATTTTATCTTTTCAAATTTTTTTTGAACTGAAGGTCAAGACCCTTAGCACGTGCACAGCTCATGTAAAGAATCAAATGCTGTTCCTTAATTCCTCAATGCGACATGTACTTCGTAATTTTCTCTTGAATTCTCAAAAGTGCCATCCCTGATTCCAAAAGGTTGCTCTGTAACTGCCGTGTACGTTGAACACACCTGTGTCGAATTAGTGTGGGTTTGGAAATATGTTGGACCCCTCACTGTCGGAGAAACATCGAAGTTCTGTCCCGTGAAGAATGTTGCATGCACCCGTTCGATTCTAAGCAGGTGGAATGGCAGTTAAAGCATCGCTCGGAATAAAAGTGGTCCACACTGGTCAGAATTCTTTGGTACCACTTTACGGAAACACATGCAATTACTTTACCCCATTGATAAAGGAGCTCGGTCTTTGATTCTTCGACCACAGCAGTGTACGTACCGACGCATCTGGATAAACGCCAAAATCAGACAATCCGAACTCCAAGTATTCTATTGCAGCTCATTGCCCACGTGTTTCCCATAAAACGGAAACTGTTTAAGCATCAAGCCGGTCCATACCAGTCGACAAGGTAAACAAAAATGTTGTCGCACAATTACTGAGGACTGAAATGAAACAAATGAGACAATTAATCTACGTGTCCAGTTGTGTACATACCGCAGAGGTACAATGTAATGCCGAAATACCTGGCGATTTAGGTGGACTGATGCATGTTCAAGTCACCTGGGATTTCATGGCTCTGTGCTCGCTGCACCTGCACACACAACACAGTCCATTACTGGACAAGAAAAGATCGATGTCCACTGAATGTGGAAAATATCGCATCTCTACATACTGTACATATGAACCTCACATTGTTAAGACATCGGATTTCAGTAATATTTGGTGCATTACTGCAGTTTCAATTACCTGACTGAACTCTCAGATGTGTAACTACCCTAGTTTAGAGCTCTCACCCAATTCTAGAGCTCCAAAACAGGTCATTGTAATGTGTATGACTGAATATCTCAGATTTACTAGATTTCATCTGCTATCCGGAACTGAGATTGACTGGCGCATTTGAGGACTTGAACAACGCCAGTACTAGAAGGGACCAGGAACAACAACTCAATCAGTCTTCAGAATTTCCAGCGATTCCAGTCAAAAGTTGGCCCATCATCATGAAGAATGGCCGGGTATTGCTAATCCGAGCACCAGTCCCCGCTATCCCGTGACAAATGTGCAGTTCCAGGCTAAAAACATCCAAAGCATGCAAGGTGGTCAGGACTCGAGAACACTAGTATTGAAGCTCCTGAATAAATTCTCTCCCCTCTGTCTGTGCTTCAGTATTCACCTTGTCCCACACTTTGCGAGTTTCACGAGTGGATGTCCAAATTAAATGGTTATTTAATAAAATTCCAGTTAGCCTGAATGTGACGTTCCAGGGCTGAAAGTTGGAGACTTTCGAGTACTCGAAACGTCAATTTCAAGAAATTCGCAAATTTCCCCATTTTGGCACATTTCAGGGCTCAGAGCCTGAAACGTACATTATCTATACCATGGCAGTCCTAGTTTTCTGCGACTTTCGCAATTTCTGTCGTTAGAATCGTGACGAATTAAAGAAACGGACGATTCAAGTAGGTTTAAAGTTGGGCGACTACGATGTATAGGGAGGATGATTCTCGTTGCTTCCCTTACGGCAGTATCAGACGATTCCTAGAAGATTTTGCCCTAGCCACTAGAAATGGAAGGATAAGAATTAAGGAAAAAGCATTTCGTTCGAATGGCTAGATTCCAGCGCCAATTTTTTGACATACGGCTACTCAAACTCAAAAAACTAGGACAAGTATAGCTATACGTTTCAAGACACACGTCACGAGTCATGACAGGTGCCACAGTAGCGGCATACCGAGCGCCAAAGTAACGAAATCGACGTTGGCAGCAAATAGCAAAATCAGTGGCACAAAATTTCCCTGTTGGTTAATAGCGAATGACAATCCGGAAGCATTGCGATAATCTTCCTGAGTGTCTGAAATCTGAGATTCGTACTCCTAGAACTTGTAATATTCTAGTTCCCGATGGCATCCTAAACCCACAAGCATACTAGCCTGTGTGACACCTCACATCCGATCCGAGTAACCTAGTTAGCACATCCAAACTCAAAACTCTTGACATTCCATCCAAATTCATAATTTCTGCGCATTCTAGGCGTGAGAGAGAGAAAGAGGAATCGATAGCTAATATTTTAGATGAGCCAGGCTTATAATAAGCAATTCCATTGAGTACCACCTCCCAGAGGCCCAGATCTCAACTCGAAAGTGCAGGTGCTTGAAAAGCAAGATTTCTCTCAATGACTTCTACGGACGGCTTTTCAACTGCCAAAATGGTCCTCGATGTGTCTCTGAGCACCAGAATTTGTCCCGAGAGCTCTAAGACTTGGGACTTCCAAATATGTACAACTCTGAGTACGAGGACTGGTCGGTACAGAGCTGAGATTTCATTTGGGCCACTGGAACTGTGCCAAGCTAGGGGTTCACAAAAACAACGTACATTACAATGTGGAGAATTGACTGATAGCACAGTACGCATCAAACCTGCAATCTGAAGCAACTTGTCAGCTTCGACTCATAGCATGAAACACTGGACAAATCTTCAAGTATGATAAATTGGTATCATTCCACTAGCTACTTCATCACTTTTCAGGACGCGCAGCGCCAAGGTAAATCTATACTTATAATTATCCAAGTTCTTAGAGCTGTCTGATATTTTTGTCTAGGTGTATGGCACAATTTTTGGTGTCATCAGTGAATCAATTTAAGAAAACTAATAATACACGAAATTGCAGAAGCAATTTAGCAGCCACGATACATCTTTGGATCACCATTCAAAGCAGAGAAAATAACATTATTGACTATGCAGATGGGGACTTGTTCATTTTTAGCTCGAACATCTATAGCTTGTTGGTCTTTGATGTACTCGAGGTTAAGGTGGAACCGTGGAACTAGATCTAAATTTGGTGATTTAAACTCATGTGCGTAGATGGAGGCAAAATTAATATTAGAAGTATCTGTTCTCTTATCATTAAACGAATGGAGATAATTAAAGTTCAAAATAATATACAGTATTTAATTTGTTTGGGGGATTTCTGTAAATTTGGCGAGTTTTCAAAGCAAGACTTCAAAAATCCTAAAGTGTAAGTGTCGCATATTAAGTGCATCTTTGAATCTCAAAGACTCAGAACCATTCACCAGTCCCTATTACTTCACAAGAGCTAGATTGGGAGTGGAAGGTTTCATACACTTTAAAAGAGTGCAGAGACAATTTCAGAATATTGCACCTTGAGCCATTTATTGTGGGAATGTGAGGGACGTAGCCGTGCATAATAATAATAATATTAGAGTGACGAAGTCTGAGAAAGCCTGAGTGAGTGACTGGGTAAAGTAGTATGAAACTCTTACTCTCGACTGCTATTATTCAACAGCCTGCCTGTGGGCGAACACCATTTGGAGAGACATATGTATTAACAACCTTGAAGAAAATAGCCTCAATGTTCCAGCTTGCTAGTCGAACGGTGAAATCATAAACGCCCCCGTTGACACAGCAGTTCCAGATCAATTCGTCACATACGGACGTGCGTTCAGACTTAAACTACTGCAGGCTTTAGATTCCAAAACTTGGTTAAACAACAACGAATATTGGTGTCAACAGGTTTCAGACGTTTACAACGTGAGAGCTCAGTGCCGATAGAACAGACCGATTGGTCCGAAAGTTCGGTTAATTAGTAGATAAGGTTGTAGCTCTACTCGAAAATTTAATGCTTTTCGTAGAATTATCAGTACATTTGTGCATCAATACAAAGCCTTGCACTCTACAATATGTTACAACAACAATACTGTGTCATCACACCATCTCCTGTAAAGCAGGGGGCCGGGGAGTACTTACTGCAATCACGTCACCGGAGATTCCACGGTAATAGGGGACTTTTGTTGCAGGTCGCTACGGCCTACGCCCTCTTCTCCAAACCCCTGGTGACGTGACTCTGAAAACGTTCTGGTATTGCCTGCGCTTTCTTCCTCCCCTCAATTGCTTTCGCCGACCTCACAAAACGGCGCCGCCCACGTCCTTGATGTCCGTCAGTATTGATTCATTACTGCAACTTTCACGAAAGCATGTGATCGAATATTTCTAGCTTCACGGCTGCGATGACCTGTCCACAGCGGGCTTTCCAGTTAGCGAATTCTTACCACGAGCTACAATCCCAACCAACTGCGTACGCGCAACCCTCTTTCATCTCCCCACCAGGGTTTCCCTACTTGAACATAGATTTTCAATATCGACAAGTGCAGCTTCCTGTCAATCAACTCAGTGGTAGCTAGTGCCGCCCAGGATACATATTCTAGCTAGAATGTCAATTTGATTAGAGAAGGTGGTCCTTCTAAAGATGCCGCCTAGTTAGCGTGTCAAATCCGGGTTCACCATCCCTTGGGCCTGCATCTGGTCGAATTCCAATTCGACATTACCAAGTGTTTTGTGGCCTTGCATGCCCTGCCAGAGGAAGTGGAAGGAGGTACACTCACCGGGTGTCCTCGGAAGTTTGGGTCGCACTACTGCATGCCAACCCCATGTCGACAGATGTCCAAACTTGGCAGATGGAGAAGCCCCAGCAGGGGTTCCGATTGTAGCAGTTTGATTTGTACGTGGCCGCCATCTCGACCTTAGGGGCAACCGGCCGGGCAAGCGCATCGAGCTATGGGCGCCATTCCTGTACTGCGGCCGTAGGAGCTCGGGCGGCAGTTGCAAAGCCGCGCGCTCTCGAAGGAGAGAAGGGTTGAGATCAGGACAGGGGTCCGCGGAAGAAGAAGACGAAGCAAGAAGAGGGGAAGGGGAAGGCACAATGGTTACCTTTAGTAAGTTGGCACCATGGACCAAATTGTGCTATTCAAAAAGCAATTCTCTACATCAAAACATCAGGCGGAGTCACAAGCGTGAAGCCCTCCATGTGCTAGTCTCCAAATTCATTGAAACTAAAGTGGTGGAATGCTGCAAATGGGCACTTTCTCATTCCTTCAATTAATGAATTTGGTGAAGACTTCTTACTCTTGCAAAAGGGTATGTCAAAATACTATTATTCACATCCGACAATTAATTGTGACTTTTTTTTATAAAACTCCATATTTGTATTCTCCATGTTGCTATAGCTAAAGGTAGTACTCTCCAATGTATACTTTGGAACTTGATTATTTGAATAGTTGAGTCATCTTCAATGTATAATTTGGAACTTGATTATTTGAATAGTTGAGTCATCTTCAATGTATAATTTGGAACTTGATTATTTGAATAGTTGAGTCATCTTCAATGTATAATTTGGAACTTGATTATTTGAATAGTTGGGTCATTTGATATGTTGAGAGTTTTGCTCCTAAAGGCCCATTGTCCCCTTGGAGGACAATTTGGAGCTTAGGTAGGTTCCTAAGAGGTGAATTTTATTTTATTTTTTGAAACTTTTTGAAGATGTATAGTTTTGCAAGAGCTTTGTGATTATATAATTTTTGTTTCAATTTGATGTTGGGTGAAGAAGTTATAGAAGATTTTAGGTAAATTTTCATTTGAGGGGCATATAAGGCAACTAATATTTTGTTGACTATGGCTAAGGGTAGATGCATAAGTTGCTATGATTAGAAGGATGAAAATTGGAATGGGCAATGGATGAAAATTGGGACCATTGGCCACCCCTGCAACATGTAAAAGCCCTTGAAATTTCATGCCATGATTTCGTGGCAAAAATCCTAGGATCCGGGAATTAAATCCACAAATAAACTAGAATTATTGATGTCATTTGACAAATTTGCCATCAAGAAAAAACTTGTTGAACTAAATTTAGGATTTGCTTCATTAGCATATGGTAAGAGGCTATGGTAGAGAGGTTGTTTTTATAATGAAATCCATTGTCCATCACAAATCGTTAAAAGATATGGGATAATTTGAAGATGAAAGCTTGATCAATCAAATTCAAAATTTAGAAATTGTGTTTAAAATAGAATTTTAGACTTTATTTAGTCATAGTAGAATAACTTTTTTCAAAAACTTTGAACTAAGAGAAGTTGGTAAATCAAAATTTAATTTCATCTTCAAAAATTTGTTTAAGATTTAAATCCTCCAATAAAACCTATAGACAAAATTTAGGAAGGATTTTTGAAAATGTCAAAAAAAAATTCTATCAACCTTATTTCAAACTTTGTTCATAACTTTTGATTAAAAGCTTAGAAAGTTAGAATCTTAAAAGGATTTGTGGAGGGATGTTATAATATGAGCTTAAGAGTATGAGTACATGAAGCTAAAAGACTATACATCTATGTTATGGATCATTGCAAGAAACATCGAGTGTTTCTAGCCCTTCTTGGGCCTTCCCTGCGACTCTAGGTTTTGCTAAATTTGAGTATTATGAGTACTATAAGTACTATTAGCGATGAATTCTAGCCATCAATTATGAAGAAGATCTTCTACACTAGTGACATCTGTCTAGCAAGATTGCAGGCCCAACAATTATGTGGCTGCTTGTGAACTTATCGTTGCATCTCTGGAAAACGACATATGGCTACATGATGGATGGAATTCATCAAGGACTATTTCTTTCCATCTTCCACTTTTGGATGGATGAAGTTTTTCTACTATTGTAGATGAAATCCCCCAAACAGCGGACTAGTGCTTCATCTCTCTCGATTTATTTTTGTTGGGTGAACACAATGACAAGGTTTTTAGGGTTAGAAACGTTGAACCAACTAAATGTATTGGAATTGTAGCGATTTCATGAGTTTGACGCTTTGTTTTTGTTAGGAGAAAGCGGTTTACGGTTAGAAAGGCACATTGGAGTCTACAAGCGAATTCAATGGGAAGGTTAAGAGCACTCTATATTTAGATTTGGGCTTGGTCTACAAGTAGAAGTGTCTGTTGTAATAGTGTAATGTTTTGTAATAGTGTAGTGTGTTCACCCTGAGAGCTCTATTGCTAGAGAGTAATGTGTTTGCTTGAAAGCAAGAAATGGTACCTCTATACCATTTTCAAGTTTCAAAGACAACTTTTGAACTTTAGGATTCAGTGCTATCAGTGCGAAGACATGGCAATGTGCGGGAATGGGACGATGGGCTGCACTTGTGTAGAAAACAACTCTAGAGCGGCATTTGGTAGCATCGACGAAGCCAGACTGTTCCGCATACCTTGGAATTCCGAAGTGCTTGGAGCCTTGGAGACATCACTGCCACAGGTTGGTAAACCAATGCTATCTTGGTCTTCTCTTTTTCGGTTTAAGGCTAGTGAGTTAGAGTGTCGAATTTCAAATTTGCTAAGCCAATTTGATGTGTGTGTGGTAAATGGCATATTTTTTATGCTTGGAGTTGTTATTCAAGCTATGGGGTTGAAATTGTGATTGCTTATTCAGTTATTCTTGCTTCAGGGACAACGGTTGTAAGTAGTGAAGTTGACAATGACAAAACATTGAAAAGTGATGCCAAAGTGGCGAAAGGGTAAGTATGGTTTGTATAGATGCACAGTTTTGCATGTATTTAAGGAGAAGTAATATGTATATGAAATGGAATAGAGTGCTACTCAATCTATATTCTATAGGGAGGATGTGCTAGAGGTTTACATTTTAGGACTTGATAACCTTTGAGTAGTATGTGTGCCCTGAATTACACCATGATTGGTTTGAATTTCATATTTGGTGTTGTCATGCAACCAGAGAGCTATGATTTGGTGGACCTTATTGTGTATGAGGTGAATAACAAAGTGTACAAGTATGTGTTTCAAAATGGCACAATTGATGTAGTAGAAGCTAACTTCTTTGTGAAGGCGGAGACTACCTTTTTGTAGAATCTAGGGTTGGGTCTGCTAGGACTTCTTAGCATGTGGGCAAAAGTTAATGAATTCTTGAAGGTACAGTACTGGATTAGACTTTTATTCATACAAGTTTGCTAATATCTACTCGGATTATGTTGGTTTGATCACTTGTACTTTGTCATCCTAGTTCGTATTGCACTGGCTTTTGAATTTCGTAGGTTCTGTGGAATGGACAATCTACTACTGGTATTAGTGAGTAAATAACTGAATGAGATTTCTTTCTCTAACATGTGATGTTGTGATCCTGTTGAAGTAGAAGAGGAGCAACAAGAAAGTAGAGGCAGGTAGCTGGACAAGCATTGATACTTATACCAACAAGTTGAATTGAAAAAGTTTTGCTAGGGTTTGCTAGGATTTTGCATCGATTTTTTCAGATTTGTTTGGAAATATGACACCTCTGTTCACGTTTGAATTCTACAAAGTTTGATAACACTGCTTTAAGGTTTCACAATTTGATGTCACAATATATTGAATGGAGAAGAATTGTTTAGTCTTCATTTGTAAGAAGAAGTCTAATGTATTTTGTGTTATTTCATTGGTACATGCATCATTGTCGCGTTTTCCGTTCTTACTTGCACTATTGTTTGTTGCATTTCACTTCCAAAACTACAGGTTTCTAGACTCAAGGACAATTTCTATGGAAGAAAATGTCCTCCTTCTCTATTGAATTCACTTCTTCATGTATTGACGATGACTTCACATGGTTGTTTCTTATTTTCAGTTATGGTTGTTTGTTGTTGTTCATGTATAAAACCTTCTTAAGGAGTCATAGGGTTTAGAATAACACTCTCTTGGTTTACATATGAAACTCAAGAATAGAAATCAAGGCCATAATTTACTCATCTAACTGTTGCTGTTGTAGGTGGTTTTTAGTATACTCTACCAACTCTACTTGTTTTAAAAAATGTAGCTTTACACTTTGTACTTCCATTATTCACAATCTCTGTTGATATTTCTTGAAGATTAGACTTCAATACGTTTCTTTAGAACGTACTTCTACTTAAATGGCTAACAATTTTAATTAACTTCTTTTTTTTTGTTCAAAACAAGTAGTGACCTACATACTTGGGTGTCAGGGCATGCTGAAGTCAACATCTTAGTTTTTATTATAGTGTGAGGTCTATGCATTCACAGAATGGTGAAAGTAAAGAGAAGTAGGCAGTCTAAAAGAATTTCAAATGTGTCCAACGATAGTGTTGGCAATGCTATCCATGCGCATCTTATTGTGACGGAGGATACAAAAGAAATACTAGTAACAAAGACAAGCACTAAGATTGGGGCTTCAACTTTAGTGCTTACTCAATCTGAGTCCACTGCCATAAATAAGAAGAAGCAGAAGGCCAATAGGACCACTAGTTTTGCTTTATTAACTCTTACAAAGTCCACTTGAAAAAGGATTTTCCTGCCACTCAAGAAGAAGGAAGTACAGGTCACTATTAGTAGTAGCTCTTCATCTAGAGCTTCATTGCCTCATGAAAGAGATGCTTTGGATGGTAATCAAGAAAGTGAAGAAAAACAAGGCATTAGTGGTACAACTTCACAACAGAGGTAGAAGAAAAGAAAGGTAGATAAGGATGATGGAGAGTACACTAAATCAAAATGCCAGACTCAGGGAGGTCACTTAAAGTGTCCATTAAAAACCACATGCAAACAAATCTTTGGACCCCCTATATATTTTTTGAATTTTAAATAAATTGAAATGAAAAAATATGAATAGATTTTTCTACTTTGAAAGTTTATGTTTTGAATTATTGATATTTCTATTTTTTAAGAATAATTAGTTAAAAAAATTTGAAGTAAAAAGATACACTATAGAATTGAAAAATAACTTTCACACCCCTATATTATATAAGAAAAAATTGTCTAAAAAATGAACAAAAAATTTCTAAAAATAACTCTTTATTGAAAGCTCATTTTGAGTTGAATATTGCTGATATGGTCATCTAAATGTATTCTCTAAAAATATTTTAGTTAAAAAAATATGCCATTTTAGTGTATTTTTAACCTGTTCTAAAAATCATTCTATATTTTATTTGAGTTTGAAATTTTGGAAGTAGAGTCCTATAGTCATTAGTAAATAATGCTCAAAATTGGAAGTTGAAATTATGGTTTATTAGAAACCACTTGTTCATAGGTGGTTTGTTGTAGTAGAACTAAGTGCACCCCCCGAGATGCCAGAAGTAGTTGGCAATTTTGAAAAATGATGACAAGTGGCCCCCTCTAGCCATGACGGCTGCCACTTTTGGCATGAAATTTGGTCTTTCACAAGTAAGAGTCAACAGCCACAAAATGAAGATTGGGAAAGGCATTACTTTAGAAGAATTGGAGGAAGTATTTGGAAAAGAAAGATCTTGAAATGGTTTTCTATTGGTTGGCAAGGAAATGAAGATACAAGTGGAGAACTATCCTGCTTGTGCTATCAGAAGAAGCATGCTCCAACTCATGTGTCAAAGGAGTTTGCAATAGGGTTTGTTTTGGATAAAGTTTAGTATAAAGATGTCAACTGGGCGGAGTTTGAAAGTGAAACAAATGCTGCCCAACGGAAGTCCTATTGCCGCCGACTGAAGTTTTAGATTGAAGCATTGGCTATACAACAAAATATGTCTATGGCAAACGTCTATGAGGCTAAGGACTTTGGTGAATACATGGACTTTTTCAATGACAAAGGTGGAAGTGTTGGTTTACATTCTAAGCATTCTGGTGATAATTTGTCAATAGAGGATTTAAATAAACATCCTTTTTGGCTATCCATGCCTCCCGATGATGCAAAAGCGCTCCATATGAGGTACTATGCTACCTTCTATTACCCAATGTCCTAGCATTCTCACTTCACTTGTGCTCCTGAAGTTGCCTTGTATATGTTGACTTTGTTTTTAGGAGTCCCTTCCAATTTTCTTTTGTTTTCTCTTCTGTGTACTTTGAGTGAGTACCTCACATGTCTTTCCTTTTGACCAACCTAGATTTTGTCATAGTGCTTATTTCATTTATTTGTCGTTATTGAATTTTCTTCATAGTATTGCTAGTAGTCAAATGTAGCATTCTCTTCTGTGCAATTATCATAGACATGTCATATACATACGTCAAAGACTATTGAGTACCTAAAAATTGCATAGTACACTTCATTGTATATCTTCAATTATATAATGTGTTTTTCAACAAGTTGCCTACACTATGTGCTATACCTCCTACTAGTACTACTTCATAATGTATATGCTTTATAAATGTGTGATGAAATGTGTTCAGTACAACTTCTAGTCTACATTGTATACTATAGTGTACTTTCAGTACTCTAAATATTCTCTACTTGCATACATAGTATTATTGTTTTGTTTTTAGATGCTGATAGACAATATTCAAATAATTGTACTATGAGTCAATATTTGAAAATGCTAACCTTCTATGGTTACTACTTCAGTTTACACCCGCAAACTCCACGTGCATTAGTAGTAAGTATAGCTATATTGTGCATAGCCATATGGATCATTTGCACATGTATGCTAACATGTGTTTATTTGATTGTTACAATAGAAAAAGTGAAGTGACGAACCTTATGACAACCATATGGAAACAACTAGAGAGTATTGACAAAAAAATTGATAATTTGAAGGCTAAAGCAACACAAACTACACTGCAATGGAAGGCTTGCTCTCAACTAGTGGACCAAATTCAATTGTCCTTAAATGAGGTTGGATAAGAATATAGTATCTCCATTGCTGAAAAAGACATCAATGCTGTTACTAGTCAAGTGGGACTTGGACCTATATTGAAGATGTTCTTCTCAAATGTAAAGAAGCTAAAGTCATTTGAAAATGTGAAATCCACTACTAAGGTTGTTCTTTGTTGAAGTGAAGCTATAAAGGCAGCAAACACTAGACGTCTTGATACACTTCAAACTTATCTCGTGGAGGCATGGAGCTTTCAGTAGGGCAAGACAGGGTTCTCATGCATCCATTGTTTGCTTACAATTTTGGAAAAAAAAATGTCAAAAGCCAAAAACAAGTCGTCCTCTCCTCAAATCTTGTATACTACATTTGTTCTAATACTTTCCCATTGTAGAACATTATTGTGGGCATATGCTAGCATTTGTACCATCCCTTTTGTGTAGTTCAATGGTTCAAAAGCAATATATTTTGTGTTGCACCTATATGTGGAGAGGTTCCTTCATCTTGGTATTGTAGTTGGAACTTTGGGCAGTATGACAAACTCGTGAGGGCAACCTAAATTAATTTCACTCATGAAGTGTTGAAGGACAACAATCCAACTTCTATTGTAAAAGAATCATGGAAGACATTTGCAGGTCCTACATACTTGTCCCCACCCTTGGTTCTAAGAATATCATGATGTCCTTTTTAAAATTGTATGGCTTTTGTATGACTTTATTGAATTTCTTTTCAAGATTAGCTGGCTCATACTTGCAATTGTTCATTTTTTCCACTGATAGTTCAAATCTATAGTGTTTACTTCCGAATCTGTTCCAAGGGTGAATAACCTAACCTAAAAGCAAATACTTAAATGCATACTCTCATTTTCTTACAACTCTCTTAATGGCATATGCAGGGTCTTCAAAAGCAGCTGTTGGTGCACCTAGTGTATTAGCCTCCAACAACACTTTGTCGAAGGCTTTTGTTGGCCGAGAAGAAACCTTCAAGGTTTCGAATCACAACACCAACTTCTACCCACTAGCTCCAAACATAGACATAGAGGACTTCAAAAACCCTTTTGGCTCTTAGATTTCATTGTTCTTTAATAAGTTGAACCAAAACAACACTGTCACATCCCTAGTGGTAACGTGTGCCACCACAATCATGTCTCCTAGTACCATTTAAGAAAGATACATTTTAGAGGTAAAAATCACCTCAACTCTACTATGACTAATACTTTAGTGGATGACATATCCCAAAATCTAAGCCTAAATTGGTGCAACAAGCCTATGAATCTAAGTTCAGGCATGGATCCTAATGATCTATTTTTACAAATCCTAATTGTTGTCTGTTTTTCACGACAATACAATGACCTCGATGATAACATGGACGTAGTCACTCCATTTGAGGTATGTGCCATTCTACAATTTTTTGTAATTGCAGTGCGTGGACTACAAAAGTAACAACCTTTCTATCTACATGTGCATCTTCTGAGTTTTCTTTCTCTAATGGTATGCCTATGTTATTAAAATGTTTGTAATGTTTACTATTTTCATTGTGGAATTGTTTTTCACTTCATTATTGAGTGTATAGCTATTACACTATAAGAAAACTACGTTTTCCCTCATGTTTTTACAAAAACACATGACGTCCAGGAAGATGTCACGTGGTTTTCGAAAACATGCGACGTTTCCGAAAGAATGTTGGTTTTTTGACAAGATTTCAGTTGATGTCACCAAAAATAGAGTAACAAAATTCAAAGAACATTTTAATGTCACTTGCAACGTCACATGTCCTCCGTGACGTTTGATACAATATAAGACGCTTTTTTGGTGACGTCACCAAGAACGCAGTTTGTTCACCTATTCATAAAGTGTGTCTACCTTCTACCAATGAGGGCAAGAACAAGATGTATGCAAAAACATACAGCAACATAGGATGCCTCTATGTTAAGAGTTGATCATGACATTATTGCTTGAACATGAACATTCACTTTAAATATGTACAAACACATCATGAAAGAATGTGCACAGTAATCACTTAACCAAAATTAAAATGGCAATGAATGCAAAAATTTGCAATGGAAGTATCATGATATGTAAAGGTAGATGTTATATGCTATAGAAGAGGAAATACAAAGACGAACGTGCTCCAAGAAGCGTAAAAAAAGGACTAAGTCTTTCAAAAGACTTTCCTTGAAAAAAATGAGACTATAGCCAAGACAATGAAGTTTTTGGAGAGGCTTGCTGAAGAGGACAAAGGTAACACCTACTCCCCCTCCAATCCCTATGGCCAATGTCTCAGTCCCTCGCTTCCAAGCCTGACATACAAACACGCTTCCGAGAACATTACAGCAAACATGGTCTATACTTGTGGATATCGCAAGCAATGACATGACGTGTTCACAAAAATGAAAGGCAAAATCAGTAAAGAAAAAAATCACTTCTTTCGAGATGGTGATCTCTTCCCGTTGGACACCTACATCATTCAACGCTTGAGTTAGAGTATTATAGGACACATTGTGAGCAACAAAAAGGTCATAGCCTGGTTTTGTTTACCAAACCATGCACGAATACCATATGAAGTGACAAAGGGCTCAATCCCAAGCACTAGTATTAACCTTGGAAGAACTTGTAATAGGCTTTGAAACATTCGGGGCCTTCAGTGCTCTTTTTGCCACGCTTATTTTTGTCAGGGCCTTCACAACCTTCTCAGACGCTATGGAGCTTGTCTTCATTGACTGACGAGGTCTGCCTAATGAATCTGGAAGGGCTTCACCATCCTTCAAAAAAACAAATAAACTATTGTCGTCATGGACTGCATGTTACAGAAGACGCCTAATCTTGTTAATATCGACATGAGCAACAACATGACACATGATGTTTAAACTCACCTCAAATGTCCTCAGCAATGTCTTTCACAACAAGTAAACAACGTCATGAATATTGGAAGATCAGCGACGGGTGGATGAATACAATGATAAACAAAACCAAAGTTGTGGAGGTGTATTACCTCTTCCGGGCTTACGCTTTGGCCTTCAGATGCAAGAACTGTAACCACGGGCTAAACTGTGCTGAAAGGAGGTAGTTCCCATGCATCGTCTCCCTCTTATTCGACTTCGGTTTCCTCACGCATGCCCACGACATCTGCAGACTTGGAAGCACCTACTAAGACTAAATCCAATGGGATGTCAGCAGCAAGATTAGTCTCCAAGATATCTTCCTCTACACCTGCAACATCTCCTACAACGTCTCCCTCTGCACCTGCAACGTCTCCCTCTACAGGGATAGCGTCAGCAACAACGTCACCAATGATAGGTGCTTCACTGTCGTAGCTGGGGCTGACTTCAACGTTGGCATGAGGAAGTCGTTCTACACCTTTCTCCATGCTACGCGTCCTTGTGTTAGATCCTCTGGTCCTCCCACAGCCTTTGTGGACAAAGAAAGCTCCCCTTGATTCTGTAATGATTGAGGATCCTTACCTTTTTCCCAAGAAAGAGCTCCTTCAATATGTCCTCGATACGCAAATGAGATGATTCGAGACGACTTATGGAGCCTTCAATTTCCGTCATGCGTGTGCGCAACTCCTCAAGCTCCAATCCATAGTCACTGCGGGTTTTCGACTTCTCTTCACTAATTCTCTTCAACTCCTTAACCACTTTAACGTCTATCTCCGCATCAAACGGAGACCGACCCAAATTCATGGTCTACATTACAACATTATAGTCATTAATATACAACCAACAATAAGAATGGCAAGCTGGAACTACTATGAAGCTACTTCGATTCAACACACTCAAGACATGATCAAACATTTGCAAATTCAAAGAGAGCAAGAAATGAAAGAAGCCATTAGTCTTTGTGGACACATGCGTTGAGCTCACCTGTCTTTGAAGACGTCAGAAGAAACATGCGACGTCTTCAAGCATGTCTTCTGAAGCATAACTCGTTATGAATGACATCTTTGATGACATTACAATCACATGAGAGAAGAAAAAATTGGAATTCTACACATTGCATAAGAAAGTAGTGACAACAACGGGCAAGTTCTAGAGAGCACTCACCAAGCAAGAAACGGCCTGTCTTTCGACGGCCTTCAACTGTGTCGAGCCTGTTCCTTTACTCTTGAAAATTGCACGCATGTGTGTCGACTATGCCTAAGCCTTTTTGCTAACCCAAATCTCGACAAGCCCATTCCATCAAATTTCATTGAAATCCTCAAGCATTGGGTCATCGTTGTCAATCCTCTGGTTCAACTTGAAGCACAGCGTGATGAGTGACTTCGTGATGATGGAATCCAAATACCTCTCACTTACACGAGAGCAATGGCCGTAAGTCTCCCAATCTGCAAAAATGGTTTGAATCATTAATTTATGTACAAGGTTCACCTACACACTTCTATACGCATTCCGTTCAATCAGACAAACATTGCCAGAGTATACTCACCTGTTTTTGGCAAGACAGCATGTATAAAAAAAACATGTACACGTCAGTATTGCACGGAAGCGTTCAGTATGCAACGAAGACGTCACAATGAGCGTCACTAAAGACATCCACTATGACATCCACCACGACAACGTCACAATCATTTCAGGCGACATCGTCATCAACGGTGACAGAGCTTCCAACTAATAAACAACGTCCAATTTAGAATGATGGTTTAAATGAGCAGACATTTGTACAATCTCTCGAACAATGCCTTCTTCAAATCCTTGGCTTGGCCCTCCCAACCCTTCCTAGGGTCTAGGGACTTTGCATATTTCACCACATCTTTTGTCAATCCTTCCCTCATTGCTCCAAAAGGCTCCCATTCCGGTCCAATTCACTCCAAAATGACCATTAGCACCTCCAAAATGTAATAATTCATAGCCTGATTAGGTTCACCTTCTAGGCCAATATTATGTTAAAATTGGCAAATGAGGCTCCCACAAGGCCCAGATTGGGCCCTAACAAAGGATCACAGCCCTCAAACCTTTCCATTTTATAATTCATAAACCCACATTCACCCTATCCAACTAGAGCACATTCCATGCCAATTTTGCCCTCAAAATCTCCATTGGGGCACCAAAAAGGACTCTAAATGAGACTTGGGTTAAAATTCCAGCACACATGCCTTTCATGCACTTGAACCGTCACTCTCATGTGGTCATACAACCATGCAACCCTAATTTCAATACATACTCCCATTCAATCCAACCCTTCAAGAACAACATGTTTTGTAATCATCATTACAATTTCAATTGGTAGATATGGCAAAGACACCACAAGAGATGGAGTTCACTTGACCTCCATTAGGGTAGCAAACCTCATGGTACTGGATTGGCCACTCCAAATTCATACAAGCTCCAAATGCATTGAGCTTAGACTTTTTAGAAAGCCAACTCTAGGACACACACTTCCACCAATTTGTAGCTCCACTTGCTCATTTGTCGCTTGGCAATTGCCCCTCAAAGTCACCCTCCAAAAAACTTGTGACCGCCAACCTCCCTTCACCAAAATGATCACCACCGCTTTTTCCGTACTCTGATTGGGTCAAGGCTAGGCTTTTCAGAAAGTCAACTTCACAACGCATCTTCATGCCAATTTTCAGCTCCATTTTCTTTGTTGTCGCTTGGCAATCGCCCTCCAAAGTTGCAAATTTCAAAAACTAACAGCAGCAAGCTTCCCTTCATAGAAACGCTCACCGTTGCCTCATCCGTGCTCCAATGGGTTTATGACTTGGCTCTTTCAAAAGCTGATAGAACTCAATCCTCTCCAAAATTCAAAACCTTTGGCCTTACCATTCACTCATTATAGGCTATCGAAGTTGGCTGCCCCTTCCAATCTCTCCCAAAACCAACTTCTCCCCATTTCTTCACTCATGTACCTTCAAGAGTGAGAAACCTATTCGACTAATCACTTACTCTAACCTAGCTCCTCATTCTCCTTGCTCTCATTGTCCTCTCACCCTCCATTCCTCATTTCCCTTCCAAAACACCTCACACTCCAAAAACACAAGAGAGAGAGAAGAGAGGAGACTCTCCCCAAATCCCTAACCCTAATTCGATTATAATCCTACCTTTCTAACTACTAACACTCCTAATCACTTTCATCCATCACTAATTCACTGAAAAATCCCTCTAATTACCATTATTTGCCTAATTTAAAGCTTCTATCACTACGTTAGTGTTTTCCTAGTAGTTTTAAGTTTACTAACATTTTTTTGTACTTTTTCATGGTTCTTCTTTTTTGGTCGTTTCCAATTCATATTTAGACTCATTTACAACTTCACATATTTGTTTCTACTTCACTTTTATCTTTTTTATCTTTTATATTTCCTTAGTTTGCAATTTGATCTAGTTTCTTTTCCTATGCACTAAAAGCCTTCTAACTACTGGTTGTAGTTTATTGCATGCATGTTTTTTATGTTAGATGGATATGATCTAATAATGGAAGAAAAATTGAAGTGCATGAATGTTTTTTGCGTTAGATGGATATGATTTAACAACTTTAAGGAATTCTGAATCTATGAGTTTTTTTTTGTTAGATGGATATGATCTAACAAAAAAAAATTTGAAAATCATGAATGTTATTTGTGCTAGATGGATATGATATTACAATTCAAATCAATTTGAAATTCATGTCTATTCTTAGTATTAGATGGAAATGATCTAACAATAAAAAAATATGAAATTCATGAATGTTTGTGGTGTTAGATGGATATGATCTAACAATTAATAAAAATTAGGAGTTCATAAATATTTTTTAATTGTTAGATGGATATGATCTAACTTTTTTTTTAAATTTGGAGTTCATGAATGTTTTATGTTGTGGGAATGTGATCCCACATGCTAGACCCAGAACACTAGCATTTGACGGGAAATTTCGAAAATTGTTCCCTTAAAAAGGAAAGTTTTTTGAATTCTTATAGGAAATTAGAAAAATTCAGGAATACCGAATCTCTGGATCCGGAAAAATTCCATTAGGTGTAAAAAACCTAATTCCGGAGCCCTAGAAAGTTCCGGAAATCGGATGATGGCGCCGGCCCTAAAAGCCGGAAACCGGATCCGTACTAGGGTTAGGTTTTTGCCACCAAAACCTATCCCATACTCTCGTCCAACCGTCCATCCGTCTGGCCAGTATAAGAAGAAAACTGTAGCCGGCGGAAGGCACAATTGCCTTCTTATTTTCTTGCATCTGCATTTTCCACCTTTCCAGCTCTTAGAGATTTCCGGTAGACTGAGGGACTGTGTGAGTTGCGATCGTGCATGGGGATCCAAAGTGATTCTTTGTGAGCAAAAGGGGTAGGGAGAGATTGTGCAAGGTTTTCTTGTGAGTGTGATGTCTTCTAGGGCGAGCTAGCGTAAGCTGAGGGAGGAGCCAGAGGACTCAGACAATGCAATGCCACCGCCACCGCCCCGGCCGAAGACAATTCCGATAATGCGGGTGGTGCCAGAAATTCCAACCGATGAGGTCCGGCTGGAGCGCTTGCGATAGAACCTCACCAACATGGGGTGTGAGGGTTTGATGGATGTTCCCTGGGATATCCGAGAGGAGAATTTAGTGTCAAACTTGCTTCGTCCGCAAAGCCAAAACTGTGGACGATCAACGAGTGGAGGGCCGTCTACAAGTTCCAGATGGCGCCGGACAAGGTCATGGAGAAGAACCAGGAGTGCATGGAGGGCGAGTTTCGAGCGCCGACCAATCCAAAAGATGGTCATCAGGTTTCCGACCTAGTGAATCCGGAATATCGGGATGTAGTAGCGTTTCTCAACCCTATCCTGCACCCAACCAAGCCAAGGCGAGTGGTGGCCAAAGTGGCTTCCGCCATCCTAGGGAGTCTTCAAGGAAAATTGATGATGGATTGGGCCTTTGTCATCCACGAATTGATAGGAGACCTTGTACGTTCCTTCCGGCAGGGGAAGAAGGGTGGGAGCCCTCTTCCGGTTTATGTCTCTCACTTGTATTCCCACCACTCCCTACTCAAGGCGAACGAGGAGATTGTTTATCAAAAGTTGGTTCAGCTCCAGAAGTACAAAGGAGAAGAACCTTCTCCCTAGGAAGGATTGGATGATGAGGAGCCGCCCACTCCTCTAGCGAAAAAGCGCCGGTGGTAGAGGACTCCACCAACAAGGCCAATAGAGGATTTTTCCGCGCCGGAGCCACTGGAGGAAGAAGTTCTGGACCGGAAAGAAGAAGCCGGACCTCCTCCGCAAGAAGCCGGACCTTCTCCACAAGAGGTCGGACCTGTGCAGCCGGAAGTTGGTCCGCTCAGATCGAGGCCGGACCCTCCCGAACCAGACTTACGAAGGTAGAAGAGGAAGAGAGAACCGAACTCCAATTAGGAGGATCGCCTATGGAGGATATTTCGGAAATGGCCCAGCACATCGTATGACGGACTGACGATCTCATGAAGGTTCTCCACAACTACGAGGAGACCCTCAAGCGGGTGTGCCAGAAAAATGGCACTAACCGACCGGAACGCCATCTTCTGGAAGACGGACGCGTTGGTGGCAACGGAAAAACAAAACGCCTTTTTGATAGAGGAGCAAAAGTAGTTGGTGACGGAGTTGGGCGCTTTACAAGTAGAAAAACGGACTTTGCTAGAACAAGTCCAGAAGTCGGAGTCCAAGTGCGTCAGATTAGAGAGTGATTTACGAACAGCCTAAGAGACAGCTAGAGTCATAGGAGAAGATCACTGCCGACAGATAGCGGCACTGTGCCAGGGTGTGATCCGGAGTTCCTTAGAAGTGCCGGCAGACTACCTCAACAAAGCCCGGCTGTTCGAAGCCAACTTCGACGTAGCCACAAGCTCGAGTCAGGTGCCCATTGTCAAGTGTTTATTGGAGCAGGCGAGACGGATGGACGCCTCTCGGACCGAGATGCGGGATATGATGGAGTATTTGGCTATCGCAGAGTCAGATCCGATAATTCCTCCTTCCTCTTCCACACAGACCTTGACGGTTCCGGAAGTTAATGTTCTGGAACCTGTTGTTACAGAAGTATTACTGGTGGTACCGTCTGTTCCGGAACCTGTTGTTACAGAAGTATTACCGGTGGTACCGTTTGTTCCGGAACCTGTTATTACGGAAGCATTATCGGTGGTATCGTCTGTTCCGGAACTTTCACCACCGCTGGGGAGACTAGGAGGAGTGGATTGGGGTGCCGTGGTACCCAAAGGCAATGAGGACCTTCTCTCGGTAACTCCGACCATTGACCTTACGGGTACTTCTCCGTAGACTCGAGGGATCCGTTCGGTACAATCTTCTCCCCGTCACAAAAAGACCCAGAAGGATTCTCGAGGAAGTCCGGAAGTTCCAATAGTCGGAACCCGGAGTATAGACAGGGACACCAATATCGTGGGAGTCCCAAGATGGGGAGCAAGGGACCCGGATTTGTTTTCTCTAAGGAGTAGTCGGAAGTAGATAAACCTTGACTCGTTGAAGAACCTTACTCCTTCCATAGATAAGGATGCAGAGGAATAGTGGGCAGTATTGTATATACTTGTGACAATATCGGAGTCCAGCCGTCAAAACTGGAAAAATAGGATCTAGGAGATTACCGGAAATCTAGCGGACCAGTAGGAATGTTTTGTGGGATTTTTAGGATGATGTTAGTTTTAGTATAAATTAGGTTTTAATGGACCTTGGTGGTCATTCACATTCGTCCCATTATTTCCAGCTTGTACCTTTTGAGCTTAATTCAAGTGTTTGGAGGCTTTTCATTCTTTTACTTTTTGTATTCGATACATGCTTGTGGGGGGTGGGGGTCCATTCGTGCCTTTTCCGGATGCTGAGAACTTACCTTGAGTAGCAAGAGTCGACTTCGTGAATGGTTTCTAGACGTCACTAGATTGATGGGGAGATCGGCCGGATTGTTCCGACAGTAGTGTTAGTGTACTACCGCCTGGATGCCGGTATAGCCTGAGGGTAGGATACGGCCTTAGGTGTGAGGGTATCTAAGAGGCTGCTAGCAACTTCCGTGGATGGGAGTTTGCAAGACATGCCCGAATTCCGGATGCCGGAATTCCCCATAGACGGAGTCAAAGCCCCGGCACAACGCCCAAGAAAGTGCGAGGATATCCACCCAACCGATGGGAGGCTCAGTGTCGGGTTAATGCTAGGATGTCGTTGTAGTCCTTGACCGTCCCTGCGTGACCTGGTCCGGTAAGCATTTCGGATCTGTGAGAAGATGGAATAGTAGGATACTTTCGGTCCCTAAAGAGTTAATTTAGTGTTAGTATTAGGGGTAGAGAGAGAGTGTGTGTGTGTGTTTCCGGACACAATAAATATACGGACGGCGGATCTGACCACTCGTCATCTAAACCCAGGGATCCCGGAAGGGGCAATTGAATAGTTTCCGGACTTTTCCGGAACCCATCCGGCACTAGTGGCCGGATCGGACCTCTGGTCCGGATTAGTAAGTAGGAGAGAAAGTGAAAGCTTAGGTCGAGTTAGCCTATGAATCTGTAAGCCTCAAGTCCTCGTGGAAACGATTCTGGAGCGATTTACTCTAAGTGGGCCTTTGGTGAGAATTAAGGGCTAACTGGAGGAATACTGGTCCGACTAATCACTACATATGTGTTAGATGGCTATGATCTAACAATTCCAAAAATTTGGAATTCATGCCTTCTTTTTGGGGATCCATGGATATGATCTAACAATTTAAAAAAAATTCAACGTCATGAATGTTTTTTTGTGTTAGATGGAAATGATCTAACAATTTTAAGGAAATTTGAAATTCATGAATGTTTTTTGTGTTAAATGCATATGATCTTACAATAAAAATAAAAATAAAAATCATGAATGTTATTTGTGCTAGATGGATGTGATCTAACAATATAAAAGAATTTGAAATTCATGAATGTTTTTTGTGTTAGATGGAAATGATCTAACAATTAAATAAAATTTGGAATTCATGAATGTTTTCTATGTTAGGTGGATATGATCCAAAACCCTAAAAAAAAATTGAAAATCATAAATGTTATTTGTGCTAGATGGATATGATATTACAATTCAAATCAAACTGAAATTCATGTCTATTTTTAGTGTTAGATGGAAATGATCTAACAATTAAAAAAAATTGAAATTCATGAATGTTTTTTGTGTTAGATGGATATGATTTAACAATTTAAAAAAATTTGGAGTTCATGAATGTTTTTTGTGTTACATGGATATGATCTAACAATTCCAAAAATTTGGAATTCATGTCTTTTTCTTGAGTTACATGGATATGATCTAACAATTTAAAAAAAAATTAAATTGATGTCTGTTTTTTTTGTTAGATGGATATGATCTAACAATTAAAAAAAATTTAGAATTCATGAATGTTTGTGGTGTTAGCAATATATGATCTAATAATTAAATGAAATTTGGAGTTCATTAATTTTCCTGTGCTAGATGGATATGATGTAACAATTACTGAAAATTTTGAAATTGCAATTTTTTGCAGTTCCCTAGTTCCGAGAAAATTGCAGTACGTGCTCCCAATTGTATGACCTATTTATTTAGGCCCACAAAAAAGGCTTTTAAATGAAAAAGGCCCACTTTCATGGAATAAGGCCCCCTAGCAGTAGCCCCTACTTCATTTTGCATGAAAATGTTGTGGCAAAGCCCTCTGCAGTACTTCACCATTTGTCATGTCTGCAATTTAGTCCTTTTGTTGTGGAAGCCCAAAGTATTAGTCCTTTTCTCTATTTTAAAATAATAGCGTGGGCAATAGGTGCTCCCAATTCAATGGCCTAATTTTTTGGACCTAGAAGAATGGATTAAAAATATAAAGGGCCCACTTTGATAAAATTTTGAAGCTAAATATCACCTTTTCCTTGTCCTTCTTATTTACTATATTCATCACTTCATGAGCGTCAAGATAATAAATGTATATTAATTTCGTATGTAGAATATTTACCTTGACAATTTTAGAATGCAGCAGCCTATAGGAGCAATTTTTAGTTCACCACTAGAATGTGCCGTTAGAATGTGCCCACATTTTTTTAAAGCCTTGTGGAAGCACCTGCCCCTTCTTCAACATTTTTTCCTGCTGGGCAGCACCCCCCAACACTACTCAGTCGCTGCCCGAAGTGGCCCCGAACGAAGCTGCTAACGCGGACAAATTGCGTTCTCGATGACGTCACCAAAAAAACGTCTTATGTTGTGTCAAACGTCGCGGAGGATATGTAACGTTGCAAGTGACATTAAGATGTTCTTTGAATTTTGTTGCCCTGTTTTCAGTGACATCAACTGAAATCTCGTCAAAAAATCAACGTTTTTTCAGAAACGTCGCATGTTTTCAAAAAACACGTGACATCTTTTTGGACGTCACGTGTTTTTGTAAAAACATAAGGAAAAAAGTAGTTTTCTTATAGTGTGCTAACAATATTCATCCAAAAAAATTTCATTTCAAAGTTGTCATTCTTCAAAAACAGTTGTACTTGTTACTCCTCTTCACTCGCATGTACAACACATTTAAAATAAAAAAATTTCCATGCCCTTCACTAGGCATAAATCCACATACAATGTGAATACAACAACCGAATTTGAAGTCTATCTGAATCAATGGCACTTAGAACGTAGTGAAAACCTCAAAAACAAGAAGTGTGACATATCAACATAATTCTCTTTTATATAGAAAAATATTTTTTAATACTATAAAAAAATTACATTCAACATTATCATACATTGAACCACCTCCAATAAAAATTTCATATTCTTTGGACTTTGGAGTCAAAAATTATAAGACAAATAGACAATACAATTTCAAAACTCAATATGTGACAATAAATAGTACCGGTGTTTCTTGCAATGATCTTTATGGGTATCTATATTATAGAAATCTTCTATGATTATGGTGTAACTATGATATAGGTATCTATATTATAGGTGTTTACATTATAAGCACCTTCAATACTTGTAGTGTATTTATTTATATATATATATGCTCAAAGTTCATATGCTTGCATGTTCATACTTACATACTAGCATCATTGCGGATTTGTGGAGATGAAAGTAATCTTGATTTATCAACTTTTTTTACTCAATTTTTTATAAAAAGATTTTTACAATAGCTAAATGAAGTCTAAAATTCTACTTCAAATACAATTTCTACTTTTAACTATAAGCGGTTGAGCTCCTTCTAATTCTAATTTACATATCCTATTTAAAATGCTTTTGAAGTCATGCAAGATAGTTTTTAATGGAATTAAATTTAAAAAAAATTTACAGTGAATTAATATTCAAGCAACCAAACGTTTCATGACATACCTCACTTAGGACCATTTCTTTGTGTGGCTAACATGTGAATGCCTTGAAGGAAGGTGGATGAAGGAGGTCAAGCTCAAAGTTCCCAATGGAAGGAACAAGCCGGGAACAAACCAAGAACACAAGTGAACTTATTTTCCAAAGGTTGCCCAAAGCCTTTGCCTATATATATTCACATAATCCTTCTATAGGAAGTAGAGGATTTGTTTTAAAATTCTATAGGAAGTAGAAGATTTGTTTTAAAAATAAATTTAAAATTTGGAACTTGTAAAGAATTACTATATCTTTCAATCCACCATTTTGATTTTCAAGTTGTAAAATTATGTGGTATCAAATGTTTTCAAAAAATTATGTTGTGCATTGTGAATTCTTAAACATTGCAAGATTTTTTGGTATGTGCTCCATGTCTTTTTTTTACTTGAATTTTTTGGAGAGATGACTAATATCATATTGAATACAATAGATTTTAAGATTCAAAAGTTGTAGTACATATATTTTTCACAATCAATGGTCAAAGGCATGTGAAATTGTTGGATATAGTGAAAAAAACATTTTCTTTTCAAAACCTAATATCTTTCAATTTGTATGGTCAAATGTCATGAAAGTTTTGCCACTTCTTTTTCTACAATTCTACTACAAGATCCTGTGGTTATGTTTTCAAAAAGATGTAAATTTTGTTGAAAATTTTGATGAATATAGCAATAGGGACAATTTTGAGTGTTTTTTCATAAAAAAACTGACTTTGGGCCTTTTAGAGTTTTGGAGTTAAATCAAAAACCAATATTGGATCATTTAGGAATCATTTTGCAAGGTACTTCCCTCATTCAAGGGAGATAAAGTAAGGCCTCTAATATTGGTCAATAACGTTATATACTTTTTAATATGCTTAACCCTTGAAAGACAATGCAAGCCCTGTAGGCATTTTGAGAGTCAAAACTTGGTAGTGCAAAGGTAGCTATATTTGGTAAAGTAGAAAGGGCATTTTATTCCAAATATTGCATTTGTTTATAGGTGAAGTTATTAGAAGGTGGAATTGAGTTAATGTAAGGTTTTTGAATTTGGAATTCTGTTGATGATTGAAGTATGTGAGTGTAATTTGAATTTTGTCTACTTAGCAAAACCTAGGAAAAATAATATAGGAGGGTAAATTCCTAAGGAAAGGTCAATAAGTCTAACATTTATGAGACTAAAGTCACTTGATTCGTATTTTGGATACTTATCTATGTCTTCTTGTGGTTTATTCCAAGAAATAAATCCAAGGAAATATTCCCAATATCAAATTGTAACAGTCCAAAATCCAATGCTATAATATAGACTCAATATATGACATCCCAGTTCTATGTAGTGTGTGGCTTATGTCAAATTTCAAATCAATTTGAAGATTGTCAATTTATGCATGCTCTAGCCACTTAATGATATTATATATATTTATCTTTATGTAAAATAATCTTAAAATATATAATTCACTTAATTAAATCCTCTCTTTAATCTCTCCCATCTAGTAGTTTCATCAATGTTAATTTATTGGCACTTTGATTATATAAAAGTAATCTGTATTTCTATCTCACTTCAACCATATGTATTAATGAAGAAGGATTGCTTATTTCTTGGTGCTTGAACAATCATCTCATTAGCCAATTTGCTCCATCTTTTACAAGTCAATTAGTCTTAGTCTTTACCACAAGTAGTAGGGTCAATTTGCCAAGGCTAGTATCCAAGACTACTTAAAGACAGATTGGGTCCTATGACCATGCTAGCTACACTCCTAGTGTAGTTTCAGATGCACTACCTTGATCAGTAGGCTTTACAACCAAATTGACTTCAATTAAAATCTATCAATTTGATTGGATATCGATTATAATGAACAAAACCATTTTGACTTTGGAATATTTGTCATGGTAAATTATTAGTTTAATTTATAAACAAGGATATATGCATATCTAGTTGTGATTTAAGGTTGGTCTTGGAATTTAGAATATGTGCTATACTTACACAACTTAATAAATGCAAGTATATAGAATTATCTCATATTAGCATCAAATTGCCTAACATATTATCTTTGTTTAATTGACTATACACTACTAGATTTTCTAGTAGTGATACATCAAGGTTAAATATAGCCACACCAAATACTTGACTGGCAAGTCTCAAATGCTCCAAACAACATACACACTTGACTGTCTAATTGTCCAAATCTCACACAGTGGTAATAGACACCACAACGAGATTTGTACACTATTTGTCTACTCACTTTCCATATGATGCACATACTCATATATACATGACCATAATTCAAACAAGTTACTGCCTCTTTGGGGTGCATTGTCAATTCATAATTTTGAGATTCACAACTTTCTAGAATAGTTTCACACAACCATGTATACTCACACACAAATTGACCACTTATCTTTGTATTTGCAAATCTTTTGTGAAACAAGCTCCAACAACCTTGTGGATCCACCATGCACTTTTGCATTCAAAATGCATTCATTCTCTAACAATCTTCACTTTCATTCATTCACGTTGCAAAATCAATAAAACTAGGTAACATACAATTGACAAGCAAAATGACTCATAGCCAAGTTGACCAACTCTTCATAAGATAATCTACAACATAGACAATTGTGGTCCATTAATGCCACTTCCCAATCCACTTTTACACAAACCTCAAATATTTATAAATAATCAAGTTAATAAACTTCCATATGCAACAGGCCCATGCTGTAACTTCTTACTCACACATAATCAAAGACATAGCCAAATTGACTTATACTTAATACTCACAACTATATTCATATTTAGTCAATTGGACCTCTCAATTCTTTACCATATAGCATAATCAAATTAACTATACAACAATACTTAATGAGTGAAGTTCGGGTGTGTCTAAGATTTCTATCAGATTTTGACCGGATCAACGAGACCAAAACAACAGAAAAACAAAATTTTCTAGTAGTGACAACAACTTGACTAACAAAACTCATGCTTATAACATTCCATACAATTTGGACATACTAATCAATTTACACCCGTTCAAGTTGACATAGCTTTGCACCAAAATTCATACGATTAATTAGACAGTATTCCACTACACAATCTCTAGTGCAACACTCAGACAACTAGACTATAATCAAAAGCCACAAACTCAAATTATAATACACCGTCAATTAGAATTAACTGCTCACACACTCCACCACACAAACAAAAAGCACTACAACAATGGTATTGTTTTATGACTGCAAAATTTTGACTAAGGATGATTGGTGACTGCTTATAGTCATATTTTTAAAGGTAAAAAAAATATGACTGCAAATATGTCTACAAGTTATATTTTAGCCTTATACATCATGGCCATATAATATATGGTCATTGGGAACACCAAAGTACTTCATAGAGAACGGTAGAAAACATATTTAGGGAATGCTCAATCATATTTTCTAGTCATATTTTTTCTTTAATCATATTTTGCAATCACATCTCCGTGATAGTAAGATTTTTTCTTTTAAGGTAGCTCAAAAACAATTTGTGTAGAGAATATGTTTAGAAAATACCTAGTCATATTTTTTCTCAGTCATTTATGTAGTCATATTTTTAGTAGTTACCACTAATTTAGGATTTTGAAACTTTAGCCACCACTTTTTGTAGCCACTCCTCTTTTTACCCCTTTTTCTTTCTTTTTTATTCCTTCCTTTTTGTTTTTGTTGTTTCTTAAGTTTTGTTTCTTGTTGCCTCTTAGGTTTTTCTTCTTCTTGCTTCTTCTTGCTTCTTAGGTTTTGCTTCTTCTTACTTAGATTTTGTTTCTTCTTGCTTCTTAGGTTTTGCTTCTTCTTACTTAGCTTTTGCTTCTTCTTGTTTCTTAGATTTTGCTTGTTCTTGCCTTTTAACTTTTATTTCTTTTTCCTTCTTAAGTTTTGTTTCTTCTTACTTCTTAAGTTTTGTTTTTTAGGTTTTGCTCCTTCTTAAATTTTACTTTTTCTTCCTTCTTAAATTTTGCTTCTTCTTCCTTCTTAAGTTTTGCTCCTTCTTCCTTCTTAGATTTTGCTTCTTATTGCTTCCTAACTTTTGCTTCTTCTTCCATCTTAGGTTTTGCTTCTTCTTCCATCTTAGATTTTGCTTCTTTTACCTTTTAACTTTTGTTTCTTCTTCCTTCTTAGGTTTTGCTTCTTCTTGCCTCTTAATCATATTTTGCAATCATATTTTACAATCATAATGTCACTTAGTTTTTGCTTCTTCTTTTTTGCTACTTTTTGCTTTTTAGTCCCTCTATCATTATTGTTATTTTTTTTGGTTATTTATAATTTTTGAATATATAATGATTATAACTTTTTTTATTTTAAACATATCTACATATTTTGTAGTGCTTTAAATCTTTGAAGTTTGAATTATATTGTTCATATATTGAAAACTAACCTTCTTGTTTATACGTGTAAGTATTGGAGGTTGGAATGAAGTCATTGAAGGCTACTTGCAATACAAAAGACGTAACATTTTTACATTTTTGTTGAAATATAGGTTCTACAAGTATGTGGAAATATACATACATAAAGAGCCATTGTGATATATTTTGTGTTAGTAACTAATAAATGTTATTGAAAAAAATCACATTTTATCTTGTATTTGACTTTCTAATGTGATTAATTTTTGTCCATTTAAGAAATCATATGTATTCATTTTTAATTAAATGAATTTTCTTACTTAACTACTAAATTATGTTGATGTATGACTACACATTGTCGTTTTATAAATCATCAAAAAATATGACTAAAAAGAAATATTTTACACAATCATATTCAAAAATATGATTGGGAAAAATCATATTTCATGTTACTAAAAAAAATGACTTACCGTAGTCATATTCCTCATCAACCAAACATATGATTCATTGTAGTCATATTCCATATCATTCAAAAATATAACTCACCACAGTCCCATTCTACATGAACAAAAAATATGACTCACCGCAGTTATATTCTATATCATTACAAAATATGACTCACATTCAAAAATATAATTCACCACAGTCCCATTCTACATGAACAAAAAATATGACTCATCGTAGTTATATTCTATATCATTACAAAATATGACTCAGAAGAGTCATATTTCATGTCACTGCAAAATATAATTCACCGTAGTCATATTTCACATTACTGCAAAATATGACTCACTACAATCATATTCCATATCATTAAAAAATATGACTCCTCGCAGTCATATTCCATGTCACTACAAAATATGATTCACCGTAGTCATATTCCACATCACTGCAAAATATGACTCACTACAATCATATTCCATGTCATCATAAAATATGACTCTTCGCAATCATATTCCATGTCACTGCAAAATATGATTCACCACAATCATATTACACATCACTGCAAAATATGACTCACTACAATTATATTTCATGTCATCAAAAAATATGTCTCCCTACAATCATATTCCATGTTATTAAAAAATATAACTCACTATAGTCATATTTCATGTAGGATTTTTTTGTTTGCTCGGACAACTCAAGAAAAAGTCAAGACCCCCTTATGATAATCAAAGTGTACGCCATGTTGGTATACTATGGCTAAATATAGGTATTTATATTCTTCAATCTATATGACTGCCAATATGACTAATGTTTGAAGCAACTACTTTTAAACTACTAAAGTCAGTCATATTTCGAGTCATCTACAGTGATTTCTGTATGAGTCATATTTTTTGATTTTACAACTTACTGCAGTCACATTTTGCAGTCATAAAACATTACTTTTGTTGCAGTGAAAGCTATAGCTCAAGATCAACTTGGCAAAGCTTTCTAATACAATTACTAGCTATAATACTTAGTCAATTAGCCAATAAATTCATACACAAAGTTGTATTTCATAGCTATATAAATCAAATATTTCCACAATAGTATGGCTGGAATCATAGTCAAGTAGACAACAAGCTCAACAACAGGAGCAATTAGGCAATTTATAGATTAAATGGTTGAAAATTATATTTACAAAAGTATACAAGAGTATTCAATGAATCATACCACTTATATAAACTAAAGAAAAAGAAAATAGACCTTTGGACATATAGTCCCAAAATCGTAAAGACAATTCTTCACAAGGAAAGCTACAAAGTCAATTTGACCCTCTTCAAATCCTATTAATTTGCCTTTTTCACACTTAAAAACCACCATTTCAATTCATAAGTAATATCTACAATTCAAATTGACACGGCAATAGAAACATGACAACTTGACAATCTTATTTACACTTCTACTATCAAATTGACAAAAAAATTCAAAAATTGAGATATGATAGTGAGCAAGAAGTGTTTTGTTTCCTATTAAGTTTGTGTAGTGGTGCATACAAAATTTATAAAGGGTGAGGGATTTTTTCAATTTATTTTTTCTAAAGTTGGACGGTCTATTTGGTTCATTATAGGCTACAATGTCAACTTTGAATTGGTGGTATTGGTTGAGCGTGGATTTTAAAAATCTTGTATCTTTGTGTTAGGGGTAGTTGAATTGATTATGTATTATATTGTAGAAATATTGAGCTTGTTTATTTTTGCAATAATGATATAAGAGATATAAATTGTGGTTATTTATGGGTAGCATTTGTCACTTGAGGAAAGAGGGAATTTGTGGACATCTAGTGTTGGTATAATTCATTGTTAGGGATAGAAGGTGCACTATAGGTGAGTAATTGCTCACTATGGTATACAAATTCCTAGCATGTGCTACCATGTGCATCAAGTGCTTGATTTGCAATAGTTTTGCATCTAACGACACATCTTTGTATCCAATTTTTTACTAAAAAATCTACTCCATTTTGCCACAAACTACTTCATGATCTTTATTAAAAATTTGAAGAATTCCCCATTTCATAAATTGCATAAAATACTATATAAAAAAAGTGGAAATTATGCATTTTAAAATCCTTAAAGGGACAATCTAAGACTTTGAACATCAAAGTTAAATATAAAAATATGAAAAAATAGTATTAACATGGAAAACAAAATCCTTGTGAAGGTGATTAACTGATTATCCATATTAAAAAATTCATTTTTTCAACTATTATCAATGAAGTTTCAAATTTTAGTATGCACTATGCACTATGATGAAGCACTCTTTTTGTGTAAATTTCTTCATTAGCCCATGTAGAGATTTTTTTTTCTAATTCCATTGATTTTATTATATACCTTGAAGTCTTGAATATATTTGGTTTGTAAATTTTTTGCTTCCACTTCTTATTCAATGTTGATTTAATGGTCAAAATCTTCCATAAGACCCAAATCACCACAAGGGACTCAAATTCCATAGAATATAATTCAAATTTTTCAAATTAGGTTATTATCTCTAGTTAATAATAGGAGACAATAGTGTACTCCTCTTGAAAAATGATCCAACTCCATTGTTGAATATTTCAATTGAATATTTGAATATTATTGCATACCTTTTTGTACAAGTATATTTACCTAAATTTCAATAATTCAGTCATAACACTACTACAAATTCATCCTATAATAATCACTTCAAACCATGATTTTGTGTTCAATCTACATTAACTTAAATGTAGTTGTATTAATTTCAGCCTAAATTTAATAGAAAACCTTGGTCTAAAATATTTTTTGTAAGAAAGATTTTTATTAGTGTAAAAGGGTCTTGTTTAATTAATGATTTTGCCATAGATATGAATGATGGAAAAATTGTTTGAACAAACCATCACTTTGAAAAACTCTATTCATCATCCAAAACATGAACTTTGGAGTGCTAAAGGGCACTTCTTTGACCTATACATTGGACATGAAACTAATCAAGAAAAGTGTTTTTGAAAGTTAGTAACCCCTAAAGATCTAACATGCATGTCTTATTGGTTTGAGTGAATTTTAGGGAATACAATTGCAATGCCAATTTTTTGATCCTATTTTTTAGTGAAATTTTGTACATAGATGCGCACAAGAAAGATTTTAGATGCATTACAAATTTTGTAGGATTTGAATAAGTAGTTCCAAAGTAAGTTATATCCAATTACTCTTTTTGTTTTCAATGTAGGCAAGGAGGGTATGTTAAAAACCTTTTTTGTATTTGGGCCTTTTTTTAATATCTAGTAAAATTCAAATATAGTCATCAAATTGCATAAGTTGTGAGAATTATACATTTTAATAGAAAAAAATTAAAAGGTGAACTATACTTGTGCAAAGTTATGTAATATCAATTGGTTTTTTCAAAGTTCTAAAATAAATATCTTACAATGAGTGAGGTATATTGCATTAAAATTTTAATATAAAATGCTCCAAAGACTTAGGCATATGATGTTATAGTCATATTATATCTATTATAGTTTATGCACAACGTCATAAAAATATGTTACAATTTCATTTGTCACATGGATGGTCACCTTTTCATCTACAATTCTACATTTTGAAGTCTAAATTAAGAAGGAGCTCATTGCTACAAACTTGAATGTTGCAAACTATGAACCCAATTAAATAATGAAATGAAATGATACATTGTGATAAACTTAATTTTATTTGGAATTAAGTCCAACTAAGAAATGAGTTTTATCACATCTAATTTTTTATTTGCTTTTCAATTCTAAAATTTAAATATTCAAGCAACTTATTGCATTTGCAAGTTTGATGTGCAATAAACTATGCAACTTAACTTATTACTTCTTGAATTTTAAAATCAGAATTCAACTTTCTAATGGAATACATGTCATAATTGTAAAACATAATTATTTTCATTATCAATTATCTCATTTAAAAATATCTCTCTACTCTCCATTTTTTTTAAAGTTTTGATAATTGATACTTAATAGGATTTTCCAAGATTTTTAAATAAAAATTTATAATATTTTAATTCTTCCAAATTAATTCAAAAATCCAAAGATTTTGGAATTCCTACCAATTGACCTTGTCTACTTGTAATTTTTGTATATAATAACCAATTACCATTCTTGAACATCACTTAAATATAACTACAATTTGTTTACATGTGACAAAAAAATGAATCCTTGCTTATAGACAAATATAATAGACAAATATAGCTATCTATTAAAAAAATTCTTAATTTTGAACGATTTAACCTTGGTACTACACAATATATTTATTGTATTGGTTACAATACATATTGGTAACATCCTAAGTCATGTTTAGGTTGCAATTGACAATCATGTTGGATTGGTTGAAGATGGAGAAGGAATCAACTAAGCAAATCTTAGGTTTTTACAAGATTCTTTGATTTTGGCCTCTTCTTTTTCATAAATCTCTTTACTATACCACTTCTTCTTTTTATCTTTTGCTTCTAGTGACTAGGACACCAAAACTTCAACCTCATTTTTCATCTAAGAGTAACACAAGTCTAAACCAACAATTGAAAACCTAAATCACTTTTAGTATCTATGAAGTTATGCTGATTCCCATAGTTAATATTACATGAAATGTGAAATCTACAATAGGACCAAAAAGTGTCATTTTTTCCTAGATATTGATTATACGAGATGTACACAATTGAAACATAAAAATATATAGGCAAGTATATAGGAGCCTAAACTAAGTACACCTAGAGATAGTCCCTTGTAAATTCACAACTTATATTCACACAGTGTCCAAATGATACTTGCTAAAGTGTATTTGAATCCCCTTTCACTTGCCAATAAGTTCTAATAAAAATATTTCATGTTTAACCCATAAACGTCACGGTGGATGTTTTTTGTCCAATGAATGACAAGGAATTCTCTAATGTAGGACAGAAATGCAACTATTCATCCTTGGAATTAGGGGTGGAAAAGGGAAATCTTCTATAGTAGTTTAACCCCTAAACATTTGGACTCTTCTTCAAAATTGACGATTTGGAGAAAATCATTATAAAGTGCTATTTGGAAGAATATTTTAGAAGTGATATACAAAGGAAAGTTGTAGATTTTGAATTTTAGATTCCATCTATATGGTTAGATTCACCAATGCTATCACCAATATTTTTCTATAAATTTGGAAAGGGAAATTTTAAAATTCCTTCTAAATTCAATTACAAAGAAGATATTATCATTTTTTGAGCAAAACTTATTGGAATGAATTCAAAATGAGGTTCTCTTCACATGGTGATTTTTTGAAATTTTTGTGTTCTTTACATCTATGACCTCATTTTTGCAAATCTAGTTTTGAATTAGAGTCAATACAATTTGACCACTTGACACACTTCTACATTTGTAATTTTAGAAAAATTTATATTCTAACAACACCAAATTCAACCATTAGATAAGACAAGAACTTGATAAAGTATCACCAAAAGTTAGGATGACTTTCATCCAAGCAGGGATTAGATAGAAACAAGAACTTCAATCTGTTCATCATCCAGAAAATGGACGTGGAAGCGCTCCAAGGTTAACTCCCAATGAATATTTTTTTTTAAAACTAGATGATGTCACATGGTTCCAAAAGGGCTGATTTCCACAATCACCAGCCCAACGTTTAAGGGTTAATAATAGTAAACTATGCTCATTTGTAATTAGTGTTGATTATGGGTGCACATACCTTATTGAATCCAAAAGCCACTGACGCTAAACCTAAAAGAAAAGTTTAATCTAATCAGATCATAGCACGATTACATATTACGGTAACCCCCATTCCAGGAAAACAGTCTTGAAGACTCCTAGAGTCCTATTGTTCTCGCTTGTTTCCTCATCCCCATTCTTCAAACCTCGCACAATTAGGGTTTTATGAAATTGCTTAACAACCTCATCAAATGGCAGAGGCCAATCGAAGCTACCCACAAAGCTCTGGGGATGCAATGGAAGCTAGACACGAGGAGGATTGTGAAAGTCTCCAGCAAAAAGGAGCCACCCAGAACACCCACAAAAAGCGAACTCCAACTTTAAACTTCTCACAGCCATGTGGCCCTCACTACTGTAGAATCCCATTTCTCACCCACCTCTCACTAATCTCGTGTGAATCCCTTGTTTCTCTAACCTAGATTGGCAGCTGCAGAATTCGTTCTGAGTTTTAGGTTTTGGGTTTTGGGTTTCAATTCTTCTTGTCCAAGTCTCCTTCAATCGCTAGCATTACCCTTCCCTTTTGTGAATCCCGAAGTTTTGCAGCTGCGAAGTTCGTTCTGGGCTTTAGATTTTGGGTTTTGGGTTTCAATTCCCCTTGTCCCCGACTCCTGGAATCCCTAGAGTTACACTGCCCTTCCGTGGAATCCTTGAATCCCTAGCATTACACTTCCCTTCTGTACATCCCGCATTGATGGCTCTCTTGTCACGAGAGCTTCAGTGGACAGGCCGTTGCTATGTCGAAGCCATAAACCATCGGTTAGAATCTCCCATTGCTAGAAGACGGCGAGTGACAGCAGTGAGAGTGACGGCAGTGAGAGTGTTGGCAAGCAATTTCAGGCTCGGTGCTGGGACATCTCTGTCTGGCGGGAATTTTGAATCTGCAAGGCGCGGTGGTGGTTGCGGTAGAAGAAGACGGAGAAAAGCCCTTGGGGTTTGTTGCGCCACTCAGAAGTCGCTGTATGAGATCTTGGGCGTGCCCCCTACCGCCACCGACAAGGAGATTAAGCGAGCTTACAGAGGCTTGGCGCTCAAGTATCACCCCGACGTCAACAAACAGGTGCGATTCCGCGCATTCCACTGTAGCTGTGATTCTCAACGATGGTGGAAACGTCAATTTTTACACAAACTGTAGTATAGTGATTACCAGCTCCTCAGATGGCTTTAATTTATTGCAATTGAGTGTCACAATATCAGAATTGCGGTGTTTGGGGTGTTGGAATTGTCTTGCAAGTGAGTGAGTTACGAATCTAGGACTGGTATTATTAGGTTTAGGATTTCGGGCTCAATTCCACTGTAGCTTCGCTTCCCAGGGACGGCACCCGTAGGATATGCTGATGCCCAGCTCCTCGGAATTTGGTCATGCTGTTCATTCCCTTATAAGAGTTCCTTCCAACATGCGAAGTATGTGAGATTTGCGTTGGTTCCGTAATCAGCCAGGAGCGCAGGAGAAATTTTTGGAAATTAAGAGCGCGTATCAGACTTTGGTGGACAGCAAGAACCGTTCGAAGTACGATTCTGCAAGCAGTCGAAGTGCACGTTCGAATGATTGGGATCCATTTCAGTGGGGCAGCAGCTTTTCATCAGGGCGCAAGCAAGAGAAGGAAGAGTTTTACGGATTGGGTACCATTTTGAACATCTCCCTTCTTATGCCTGAAGGCAATTTCTCAAAGTTCTTCAACCCTTGTTAACTAGAGGAAAACGAAAATAGAAACTAGCATTTCTAAAAATAGTGCTGTTTCGTGAATCTGCAGTGTAAAGTATGTCGACGTGAGAAGCTGATTAGTGTACCGAATCTATACGTGTATGATTAGTTCATCAAGTAGTAAGGTAACCAGCACTAAATTCGGTTCTTATCATTATACTGAGGTTATCGATACTCGTTAGCAATTGCAAAGGGTTTCCAATGCACCAAAGTATGCCTTATTTGGATATTGTATGCAAAAGTTAGATGGTTTCAAAGTTTTATTCGTAGCTGACGTAAAATCGACACGAGTTCTTGTACGTTCTCAAAATAAATCTGTACTCATTGTGAAAGATTTTAGGGTGTCGCGTTTTTAATTAGGTACCTCAACCTTAGGGAGAACTTATTCGGAACGGGACTGTGGGTGCAGGCGAGTTTTGGCAGGACTTGCAGGGTTCAGTTGGTAGAGCAACAAACTTTGATCTCTGGGTTTTACTGGTGTTGAGCTTTGTGGCACAATGGCATCATCGGCGTGCTGATATTTACCTTGTTTTTCTCTCGTATTGCAGATGAATTTTTCAAGGACTTACAATCGGATTTAAAGAAGCGAAGCTCTTCAAGGAGTGCGAAGCCGAAGAGCCTATGGGAAGAGTTAGCGGTGAGAGCTGCGTTCACCCCCTCCAGTATATGTCAGCATTTGCATACTGATTGCAATTCCTTTATGTTGCTCTCAATATAGAAATACTTATTTCTGAAGACTGGTACATGAGATTCTAGGGATCCCTCTAAATTAGCTTGAAAAGGAATCCTTGACGCCTCGTTTTCTAGCTCATTTTGCAAAGTTGAGCTAAATTTGAACAAGTAAAAGCTCCTTTAGCCTACGAGACATGACTTTGCTTTTTCTATAAATAACTCTTAGTTGGGACTGGTTTATTGAAGGCGCTATGCCTCTACTACTCAAGAATGTCATCTCATTCAGATGTGGGCTGATAATGTTTTTGTAAACAATTGTTGGACTGATGGATGATCGTCCGCTAAAGGTTTGAGTTTTCTGACGACTCTTTTTGATTTGTTGATTTATGATCCAGGACATTGGTGAAGAGTTTGTGGAATTCTTAGAGAAGGAGCTCAACATAAGTGATGATGATAGTGAAAAGGAGAATAAGTCTTACACAACAAATTCCCAGAGCCGAAATCAAGACACCAGAGAACGAAGCTCGAAATCCAAATCCAGCAGCAGTGGTGGTACCAAGGCTCCACGAAGGGAAGAGCCGACTACCAAAGTTGAAAATGACTTGGATGAAATTGAGGATATGCTTGCGAAGCTGAAAAAAGAAATGGGACGGTAGGCTCGCAAATTGACTCTCTTTTCGTTGCATTTTACATTCTAACACGGATACTTACCAACAGCAGGCCGCCTTCATTCACATGGTCTTGTATTATACAGATGTCAACTGAATGACAGGTTCCTTTGATTTGTATAACCTTGACGGCACACTTGCTCTCCGACTGCCGGAGTTGTATTTGTAACTTTGAGTTGATAGCTTCCTGGAATAACCATCAACTGTAATTTTAGTAATTTTAACCTAATCAAGGGATGATTCAGATGTTACATTTTGCTTCAGGATTTGAGAGCTGTGGAGCTTGTACCAGGACTAGGGCCAGTATGTTTGACATGAGTTTAGTCCTTGTGCTTATACTTTGAAGTGTGCTTTCTAATTGCTACTCTTTTTCTGTCGCCAAAGATATGAACCTAATGTCTCCACCAGGCCTCTTTTTTTTTCGGCTTTCTGGTGCCAGATTGCACCAGGAAAAATAATTTGGCTAAAAAATGCCCCCCAAAATGCCAAAAACTTGGATGAAATCACCAAGTTTTTAAAATTATTGGATGAAATTGCTAGATTATGAATGAAAACCAAAATTAAAGGTGTGTTGTGTGGTATGTGCTAATGTGATATTTTCTATCCAATATGTGGATGAATGTTGAAATTTGGAGCACTACTATAAAATTCTGTATTGCCACTTTGGCACTTCTTAAAAAATGAAAAAAAAGAGCCATGGTCTCCATAGGACTTTAACTCCTTAAAGGATGTAAGTATTGCTCATACAATGTAACTATTGCAACTTCTAAGTACTAAGGTCATTTGCATGTAGAAAAAATGTTTTTTGCAATGAATTTTTTGTGTGAGATATCTTAGGAGTGAACCTTTGCTTCGTGATTTTCATAAAAAAATTTGCAATGGGATTGTGCAAAGAATAAAGTCTTGTACACTAGGACTATTGAAAGAGTACAAGTTATAGTAGGTGATTCTTGGTTTGAATTTCCTAAGGGGTCAAATTAGGCATTATCAAAAAAGGGGTATTGTGAACTCACATTGTTTTCAACACTTTCTTTTTCACGCATTTAACAATAAAGTGTTGAAAAATGGGATATCATGAATTTGTAACATTTTGACATTTTAGTAATGAAGAAATTGTTGGAAATTTATTGAAAAGAATGTCACAAAAAAAAGAGTTGGAAAGATTGTTAAAAGACTTGTTAAGAAGAATGTTGAAAAGTGTTCATAATTTGGTTCCAAAAATTCATAAATTGTCAAATTCTACAAAGATTCAAAAATTATGAAACAAATTGGATTTGATTTGGTTCTATGCTTAATTCCTTAAGGACCAAATTGGCATTCAAAATTTTAATGAATGGATGCAAACATGTCCCTAGCAAATCAAAATATAGTTTTTTCATCCATCTAAATGTCTTTACATTCTTGTGTTAATTCTTTTTCATTTATAAGTTAAAGATTTTTTTTTTTTAAATTGCAAATATTCTATAATTGATTGGATACAAGTATATTAGACCTCAAATAATAAACTTTTCAATTCAAAAAAGGATCCATCCAAAATGATTAAAATAAATATAAAAATCACCATATTTAAAACTTAACAATTTGAGCCTTAAGGAAATAAAACTTGAGAAAATTACAAATATTCATTGTAAAATTGATTTAAGAAGGAATTTTCAAATTTAGGCTCAAAACTCTATTAAAAAAATATTTGTTTGTCCAGCAATTGATTTGAACTGCATTGATGGATCACATTTTACAACTTTTGTTTAAGAGATGCCTTTAAATTTGTCTCCCAAAGTGCATTTCATAGTACATCTCTACAATTTTTAAAATTTAGATTCCTATATAAATTATAGACTAGAGGATAGTCTAAATCATCAGAATTGTGAAGATGTATTATAAAATAAAGATTTAGATATTTAATTAAGTAATTTATTTTAAACTAAAAAATTAGATTTTGAAATCAAATAGATTAATTCCTCAAGGCCAAACAACTTCTTAACAATGGAGGTTTTCAATGAGTAGTCCTACTTTGATATTTTTTGCTTAAGGATGTGCTTGACTACCAAGAATTTGCCATTGAAAATTTGAATTTGCCATTAAAAATTTGAATTTGCCATTGTGTCTTCTTAGTCCTTAAGAGGTTAATAACCCTTAAATTTCAAGTTAGATAAAACCTAAAACATTTATGTGTTGTTACTATTTTATAGCTTTATAAGTGTCTTGCTTTACAAAGTCTAATTGCCTTCAATGATAAAAGGACCTAAAGGTATTCAAAAATTGTCAATGGGATCAAATATACATGAAGGCAACAAGGCAAAGATTAAATTCATCCTAGAAGGCATCACTAAAATATTAAGTTAAATGAAATATAATTGTATATATGAATATGTTTCATGCCATTGCTATAGTATAAAAAAATAAAAATAAAAATATTTTAGTAATATTTTTATTTTAGTGATATTTTAGTGATATATATAAAAACTAAAAATTTTAATCAAAAATTTTAAACTTAAAAACTTAAAATTTTAAACTTGAAAACTTAAAATTTTTATATATTTTGAAATGTCATGAAACAAAGCCCATACATTTTCTTTACTAAGGGCTTTCCTACAATACCATGAAAATAACTAGACAATGTATGATTTTAAAGATCTCACTATAACAAATAAAACAAAATAAAACAAACAACTTAATTTTAAAGTGTGGATGGATATACTATTGATTTATTGATATTTTACTAATATAATTTTATTAGTAACATAATCAAGTTTTTAGGAGTTAGGTCGAATCTACTAGTTTAATAAATAAAAATGAACTTCTTGAATGCTTTCTACCCAAACTTTTCATCATAAAATCTTTTCAATGCTTTTTTCATTTTTGAATAAGCAAGTGCATTTGGACATCTATAACAATTGATTTACACAAAATATTTAGAAGAAACTATTTTGTTTTGAAACCATTTTTTTCAGTTCATTCCAAATACAATCAATTATTAGCTTTCAACAAGTACTAGTGTACCATTGTGACAATATAATGATAAAATTAAAATTAAACCAATTTTTTGATTTTTTGATTCATAAAAAAATTGAAATTCAATATCTTTCACATTGTAGGTTAAAATACCACAAAACAAAGCTTGTGCATCTTTTCTTATAGATAGCATTTCAATGGAATTAAAAAAGTAATCCAAGGATTCTCAATTATGGAGATTTCACTGTAAGAAAGAAAGAAACAAACAAAATCATTTAATATATTAATAAAGCCTATAATATTTATTTTATTTTTAGAAACTATATTTCAATTGAATAGTTTAAATATTTTTTTTAATTTTATTTTTAGAAATTATATTTCACTTTCTAAATTACTTATCCTAAACTTTAAAAAAATTATTTGATCTTGAGTACAAAATAGTCTCAATAATTTTTTGAAACATCTCTTTCATTTTATTCCATTTATATATAAATAATATATTCTTTACACAATTTGATTTTCATAAAAATTATACAAAAAATTTTACAAAAAATTTAAATCATTTGAATTTCACAAGAATTGGGGGACAAATGATTTTACATACTTCAATTGCACATCAATTTGTCCAAAAAAAAAATGCGACATATACACACTCCAATCGAAACCCTAAATTTCTTCAAGCCAAAGTAAAAAGTAAATCAGGGCTGACGTTTAGGGCTGACGTTGCAGAATCGGACCGTTTGAGTCGACTTCCTTTCGCAACACGTCTCTCTTCCTACATAAACCTCTCTCCGCTTAAGGCTTCTTCAAGAGACTCTCCTCTTCGAATTCTACTGTGATAGTTCTTCCTTCCGTTTGATCTTGTGGAATTGCGAGTATTGTCAAGTTTTCCGCTTGCATTTCTTCCATTAATGCATCTCCGATCTCCAACAAGTTCCTTCGAATTTATTTTTGGTCCCAGGGTTCAGGGTCGGGGTTTTTAGGTTTTGGGTTTCTAAGCGGCCGAGGATGGTTACCTCTACGGGCGCAGTTGCGGGGTGACGCTGGGACCTTGTTTGACAAGGAGAACCTCCTCAGTATGTTGCCTGCATTTCGATGACGCTAAACTGTAAACTGAGGCCTACGTTTGATTTTTGTTGAATACTTTGTGTGGAACTCTGTGGTTTGATAGGATTTTTTACTGGGTTAGGGTTTCGGCGTAAGTGTTTGGAGGAAGGTGAAATACATCCTGTATTTGCGAGTGTATTGTAAATGATGACGGGAGTACTATCCTTGGCGGGATATTGCTTTAGCAGTATGGAGCGACCTTGCATTTCGTGCAGTCTTCTGGTCGTAGAGTCCCTTGCTAACGTCGGAGAGCGGTGGCTTCACGATATTTGCTTTTCTGTCACTCGTGATAATAGGCGGTTGTCGTGAAGACGAGGTTACATATTCCATTGCCCTGGGGAGCAGCGTCGCTGCCTTTACCCTTTGGGACAGACCATGTGACCTACATAGAAGTATTTTCTTCTGTTCTATGGTGTCTTGATTACATGCCTACATGCCATTGTTAAGCTTATGCGTTTTTATATTTTAAGATGACGCGGGTAGCGCTCTTGGCGGGGCGTTGCCCTAACAATGTGGAGCGCCTATTTGCATCTATGTGTTGCACTTGTGGGCGTAGAATCCCCTGTTAACGTCATAGAGAGACGCGTTTCATATATAATCTGTTCTGATCGGTCTCGGCCGTGATGCATAGCACTATTTGTGAAAAG
This sequence comes from Climacium dendroides, assembly GCA_950106755.1. NCBI lineage: Eukaryota > Viridiplantae > Streptophyta > Bryopsida > Hypnales > Climaciaceae > Climacium > Climacium dendroides. The sequence goes on along the minus strand of OX467090.1, from coordinate 18,373,977 downwards.
CGGGGTCGCATATTCCATTGCCCTGGAGAGCAGCGTCGTTGCCATTACTCTTTGGGACAGACCATGCTACTTTCACACTTTCTATTGAATGCGGAGGAAATGTTTCCATCTCTATTTTTATGATAATAATTCTATCTTTCAGATAAATGTCGAGATATCCATTCCTCTTGAAGGTCTACTCTTTGATGAGGAACTACCATTTGGCGATCCAAATAAAGTAGTTTTCCATCAAACAGGAGCACTGGTCCTGTTGTGGCGTCCCTGAGATAGTTGTGGAGACATCCCCGAGGTTGTTTCTGATCCTTCGCATATCTTCGTCTCTGTTCTGTAGGTGGGGAATGATGATCAGAAATGCCAAAACAGTTATCCCTGACCGAATAACCGTGTGGATACAACATCACGATTTCTGACCCTGTAGTTTGTTACCTCTGGCTGGTGATCTTATGCTTAGGTTGGTGTTTGTTTCTGGGTTGTCCCGAAGACGTTTGCAGCCACTTCGTTCTTAGAATGAAAACGAAGTGGAAATGTCATGATGAAATAATAAATAACAATTATTTGTTCTTCAGAAACGATACTTAACCCCTAAAAAGTCGGGATTTCATTAACCCCTGAACAAGTCCAATGCAAAGTATTAGGACTTTTGCATCCGTTGGACGAATACATTAAAAACTGTTCGGAAATTCGTGCCCTACATTGAAGTATGTGATAAAATTTTCAGAGCAACCCAAGATGTACTGATTTTTTGTGAGCCAGTATATGTTTCGAGGTTCAATTTCAGGTCACAGAACTTTTGGCATTTTAAAGCCATTTTGCAGACACAATTAAATGATATTTTTTTTCACCAATGTCTTTATATGTTGGTTTTGAATGACTTTATATGTTAGTTTTGAATCACTTCATAGTTTATAGTTTTGTCGTTCGATTCCACCTCGACAAAAGCTGCTATGCAAATTTCAGCATTGAGTGATTGATTGATTTTGTTATTCTTTGATTTATCCACATTACTCTTAATGTTCTACTGTAGACATGTAAGTATATATCTTCATATTTGGATGCAAATGGGAACCGCAGTCTTCTGTGAGACATCTTGCAAAGAATGTTTTTGTGTTTTCTGATGTGTAGAGATGTGGGAGAGAGGTGGAACGGGATGGGCCTTACGGACCTTCAGACTTCGAGGATACGTTAGATGAACGAGGCAGATGCTGTCATGGTGATCATAAAAGACACATCAAAGGCGGAGAACCCCACACGGTATCCTTTTTCGGTGAGTACCCCAATTTACTTGTGCGATTACTTTAGACTAAAATGTGGCAAAATGTTTTGAAAGTTACTGTGGAATTTCTATGATTGGATTGGGCACTTCGGGATAAAGGTTTCACATTCATTGAAATGTTACTTGGGGGTTAGTGATTCAGTTTTTCCATGCGAAGTTTCCATGTTTATGGAAGGGAATTCTTACACTTTCAAACCAACATGCCCTTTCCTGTATCTCATGTATTTTTGGTTGGAGCGCAGTTATGTAATCCTCAGTTTGTAGATTATGACTGGCATTTGACACCTCCAAGAAAATTGGTAAAACCATATCCTAAAAGGCCAGGGTGAACTGACCCCCTCATTGCCCTGTTTTACCCCCGGGGAAAACGCTGTGGAATTTTTTATTTGCAATCAGATGAATTTTTTTGCAAATTCTGACTTCAGATTTGCAATCAGTGACCCAGAATTAGTTAGGGGCAGTGTTGAAATATAAAAAATCATAGCAAACAAAATGGGGGGCTTTTTTCACAATTAACTCTGGCCAGGGCAATGAGGGGGTCAGTTCTCCCTGGCCTAATCCTAAAAGGGTTACAGAAGACGATGTGTGAAATAATCCTCCCTTGGTACGCACAAATATCCATGTCTAACAGTTCAATTTTAAATTTAATTCTCAAGCTATATTCACCTAAATGACGTGCATGGTGCATCACAGGGATGGCAAGGAACCAAGGGATTTTTCTCTCCAGAACCACACGGTCATTCATCGGAGCCACGGTCATTCATCGGAGCCTGGCCTGGTTAGTATCTACGTCCTCTCATCTCAATATTCGCAACTCGGAAGATTTGACGGCTTTGGAAACGTTATTGAGGGCTGATTTATTGAAGATGTCTATTCACCTATATGCCATCCAAAATCCAATATTTTGTTTTATAATGCACTACTAGTAAGCCCTCCTTGATTTCGTTACATAAAAGAAAAAATGACTTTTTAATTTTTTAATTCATAAAAACTTTAAAGTTCAATAACCTTCACTTCATACTTCGTCCATGAAACCAAGTCCATGCATCCCTCGTTGCAGAGGGTTTTCTAAAATACCAAGCACATGTTCATCGGATTTTTTAAAAGAACGAACTGAGATCTTCAGATACAGTGAAAACCACCATTGGTCTTCAGACAACGGAGTTGAAATGCCAACAAACGTTGTTGACCATTCACAGAGAAATTGACTACACGGAAAGATGGAATCCACTTACAGTATCCCACGAAATAGCGACTCAATATGCTATGGAATACTCAAGAAAAGGAATGCCAAGTCAATTTTACAACTAGCCTACAACTACACGTCAAAAATCTGCATCATCTGAGGGTTCTACGTTCTCATCCCAGTCCAGCGACATGGTCTGGGTACCTGAGAGGATTAGGGCGATTCAAAACCTCCAGTACAAAGTCTGAACCTCGCTCCCTGAATTCTTTTACAACCTGCCAACATCACGCAGCATGTGAGCATCCCTGTAACATCGTTTGGAAACGACGGTTCTATACTATCTGATTCCCCCGTCCACCTAGGGAGGTTGCTTACAAAAAACTGAACATATGGTTAAAAATAGGTCTCAAACTATGATCAAAGCATCGGTGCTCGTGGTGCCGATTAACGTAAAGAATCTAGCAAAGAAGGTAATAGTTGGCTCATGCCATGCAGTGAGCAAAAGAGAGCAAAAGAGAGCGAAATTGCATACATCGATAAACGAACTCAGTAAACGAGTTGACCACGAGATACTGAATGCATCGTGCTAAGAAAGCATGCTAGGAAACGAACACCAGTATAGAGGGAATTTAAACTTACATCCAGCGGAGCAACGATATCATTACAAAAGTACCAGCCTAGCCTGGATTGACCTTCGTCGGAACTGCTCAGAGAGTCGAGCAAAGGGCTTGCACCGTGGCGCATGACCAGGTATGTATCAAAGCCTAAAGCAGCGTTAATCGCCACCTGCAGCATAGCATTCATTCAATCAAAGAATTGTCCCAGGAAAGTATAAAGTAAAGTTCATCTTCTCATGCAAGGATTCTGAAATAATAACGGAGGGTTATTCTATTTCTGTCATGTTTATGTACCTTATTTGCATCTGCACACAGTAGAGTCGGCAGCCATCGGCTTTCACGAGTGTCTGACAGTAGGAATATCACATCATGTTCATCCACTAGTTCTTTTAGACGGCAATCCTCCAGCACCCCCGCAACTTCACTGCCGCTGACGGGGTGACCTGGCATGGGTATTGACATCTGCACTCCAGCAGCGTTCTGAAGGCAGCAACAATTTGAATTCAACAGAAATTTCCGTACAAGCTCTTAGATAAATATGGGCACACCAATCCAACATTAAAAATTCATCAATACCAATTTTAAAGAAGTATCGAAAGCCATAAATGCCTTGGTGCTGATATTCCGATATCTAAGCTCTCATGACTGGGTACGTTTAAAGCCCTCCAGAAACCCTGAATAGGATAATCCTAGACTATAGCAGCCCATTCACATGCTGAATAATGTATTCAGGCAGAAAGGAGCTTCTTAAAACAGCTGACATCATGAATTTCGAAAACTTGAAAACATTAAAGATTGGTAGGAGTAGTAAACCATCATACTTCTTTTATCCACTAACTGAAAACCTTCCCCCCCGAGGTATCCTAGAAACTCTAGTCGCATTAAACCCTGGCATTTGTAGCACCACTTAAGGTAGGTTTTAACATAAACCCTGCCAATTGCAACGCAGTTAGGTTCTCTGATATAACTCTGGAGGTGAGTTCTCTACTAGTGATCTATAGAAAATACATACACAAAATACAAATCTTTTAATATGCTCACAATGCTGTAAGTAACTACAGATCCATGAAAACCCAAGTACAAGGAGAGGGTCTGGTCAACTACCACCAGGGAAGATTCGCTTCAAATTCTCAGCAGCAGCTTCAGCCTTTGGCTTTCCGTTGTTCAGACTATCCTCATGGGTGAAGAGTGACTGCCTGAGAGGATTCGACAGAGCGACTCTCCCATAATCCAGCAACGTAATGTGCCGCACCCCCCACGCCTTCATCAACATTCACGAAAGTCGTGAGACCAAATCATGTGCTTACCGGTCAAGAAATCACAACAGCCCTAGCAAAGACAGAAAAAGTCATCTGCTCAGTCAAACATTCTCGTGACAGGTCACTTCAATGAGCATGCAATACTAACCATCAGTGTACGTGCCACTTGACAGCCAAGAGTGCCAGCCCCTAATAGCAGGCACTTCGTAGACGCCATGAGAGACAAATCAAGAGATGGCATTAGTCGCCATCTCATTAACTTTAGGTTCAAATCCGCTGCAGACTCGGCCAACCTGCGAACAAATTGAGCGATCAAGTACAAGTTTGAGTATTAGCCCTGGCTATATCAATACATTTCTCAAATGACAACATAATCACACAAGTTCCATCTCAGTCACGAAGAGAAAAGGTAAGGTAGAAAGACGTAAAACTACACGAGGGAGAGGACACATACTTGATCGGATCCATGGATTGACCAAGATCAACAAACTTGGAGCCTTTGCCGCCCCTAGCATTGAGCTCCCACCCAACTGGATCCTTCCACTCTGTAAGGAATTTTAACTCTAACGATGAACGAGTATACTTTGCATTGTTTAGCACATGAATTATCATCTTATTCATTCTACCTCGGTACAGTTATGACTGCACGATTCACAATAAGAAGACGGGGCACCTTGGGGAATGACATGGGTAATATGGACATATGGAAGGCAATGAAGTCTTGATTAAAGTGTAATAGAAGATTCAAGTGCATATATAAGACCTGAAGGTCTATGAGATCAACCCCTACGGTACCACTCCGGAAAATATTTTATTATACCCTAGCGTAGTGTAGCAGCCATAACTGCCAGCCTTATCACAAACCCTACTTGCTCCGCTCACTGGGGTTTATGACTTACGAAGATCTGGAAAGGGCGCCCTGAAGTCATGATTGGGATCTTCGTCTGCAAGGGTCTACAAAGCAACTGCGCCTGGAGGAAGAAACTGGTGGAGCACAGGATGCTTGATTTCCTCCTCCAGGTCCACCATGCTACAATGTAGCCGATGTAGCCAAAGTAGCCTTTGATAGAGCTGCCAATTGGATACTTAGACTTCATCATCTGCTAAACCTTCTTTCCTATTTCCTCCGAATCAAGTCTTAGTTCTTGTGTTTGCAGTTGTCGCCTGCCAGAACACTGAGGAGCAACCCTCCCAAATCCGAACACGGGTGACAGCAGTGAGCCGGATCCGTCAAGCACTCTGACAACAATGGATACACAAGTCGCCATGTACAATCCAGACCTGCATCCCAAGAACATTCGGAGCGTGCGACCAAGGCTGACGAGGATGCAGCTGATGTGGAGTAGGCACCACCTCGTTTAGTGGAAGTATCCGATGGATGGATGGATGGATCACGGCTTTCCCCCGTTGTTGATGAGCTTCTCGATGGACTGCAGAGCTTGGATGGCGGCCTGGATGTAGAAGGTGATGGGTCCGGCGATGGGCGCCAGCGGGTTGTCGGCGACCTCCTCCTTGACATCCTCGTCCACCGACGGCAGCGGTGCCGTCGGGTCCTCGTCGAACCTCTTGGCCTGCTCCAGGTACTTGTCCATGCGTGGCGTCGCGAAGAGCCGCATGCTCTCGATGTCGCCCCTCGCCGCGAACCGCTGCCGGTCGTGAGACGTCTCCGACGAGAGCGCGTAGGGCCGACCCTCCTTCTTGTACAAGTCCTGCGACTTCATCAGCTTGAGCAGCTGCTGCAGCTCCGTCCTGAGCATGTCCACCAGCGGGCTCTGCTGCTCCACCACGTCCTCCAGCGCGTTCTGGGCCTCGACCAGCTTGTCCCGGGCGTTCCCCAGGTTATTGCCGTCCGCCATGGTCCTCGCCGCCTTGATCATCGTCACCGTCTTCAGGCGGGCCTCCTCCGTCTGCACTTCCGGCGCCGGCTGGTCATCTTCCGGAGCGGCCGTGCCGGTGCGCCGCACGGTCAGCGTCGCGGGAGGCGCATCAAACAGCTTCCCACTGGTGTTGTATGAGTACGTGACCTCGAGGATGTCGGCGCCGCGGTCGTTCTCGATGGCGGGGAGGAGGAGGTCGACGATGACCTTGCGCACCTCCTTGCTGTACAGGTCGCCGAAGCTGATGGTGACCTCGCCGGCGTCGGCGTCCCGCGTCTGCGGGTAGCTCCCGGCGGCTACCTTCTGTATCGTCGACTCGTCCTCGACACGCGCCACCGTCAGCTTGAGGTCCTGCACCACGACGGTGAGCAGGCCGGCGAGGCACTGGGAGAAGGCCATGCTGAGGGTGTTGATGTCTATGACGACGGAGAACGTCCCTCCCGTGCTCTTGTTGGCGACCGCGTTGAGCACCGCGGGATCGTAGTCCGCGCCGAAACCGAAGGTGTAGACGGGCACATTGCCGATGACGACCTGGGCAGCGTCGCCGCCTTGGTTCTGGTTGCCGTCGGACATGAGCATGACGCCGACGACGCGGCCGCTGCTGAGCTTGCGGTCGGCGAGGACCTTAAGCCCGGTGCGGAGGCCGTCGCTGATGTTGGTGTTGCCGCCGGCTTTGAGGCCGTCGATGAGCCCCAGCAGCTCCGTCTGCGAGGTCTCGGTGATCTGGCGCAGCGGGCAGAGTCTGGCGGCGGCGCTGGAGAAGGTGACGATGGAGAGGCGGTCAATGGGGCTGAGCTTCTTGATGATAAACTGCATGGCGGTCTTCATCTTGTCGATCTTGTCGCCATGCATGCTGCCACTGACGTCGAGCACGGCCACCAGGTCCAGGCCGGAGCGGTCGCCGGTGGAGTCGCCGCCGGTGAGCTCCAGCATCACCTTCTGGTTGTTCTTCTCGAGTGGCGCCTTGTTGTTGTTCTTGATCACCAGCTGCACTCTCCCGGGCACGATCGGCGTCGGCCGAGGCCCTGCATCCCACCGCCATTGCAACAAGTCAACGCATGATCCATTTCAGCCTGCAAAAAAATTTGAAAGATGAATCATCTGCAAAATTGGGTTGAGCTAAAGAACCTGAATTCGGAGGAGCAACGATTGGCTCGTCATCGCTGAACGACATGGCGAGAAAATGAAAAGATGAAGGAGATGCTGCAATTGCTCTACAAATGTTCTTCTACGTAGCTACAACCTTGTTCCTTCGATCTGACGATGACTAGCTCATCCTCAGGCGAGACCTTAAATCCCCCCACTCGAGCAAAAGGGGTAGCCCAAAATATCCTTGACTGTGGGCTTGTCAGGTGCAGTGGGGCCCGGGCTCCCTGCGTTCCCTTCTTGTTCCCTTCTTGTTCCCTTCTTGGTCCCTCGCTCTCTCCCCCTTCCCTGGCTCAAGTTTCAGCAGCGTTTTTGTTAACTTTTTCAAAATAAAGTGTGGGTGGCTACACACAGACTTTGCTTAGTGAAAGACTGGCTATATTCTATAAGAGCTCAGCAAAGAGTATTGGCTGCACTCATTTTTTGGGAGCGGAAATGTGGTTCCAAAAAAAAAAATTGCTCTACATTAGGCGATACCTCAACTTTAACTGAGTCAGAAGTTTACAAGTGTTGGCAATGTACACAGGAAGACCGGGAGGGCGTTACCGGGGGGTTGAGGGTTGAGGGTATGTAACTATACCCCTCCAAATTTTCTTATTTAAGAAAATTTGGTGGGGTATAGTTACATACCCAACCCCAACCCTTGGTAACGCCCTCCCGTTCTCCCTGTGGTAATTCATAACGAGAGAGAAATGTGGCAACAAAATAAAGTGCAAAGTCACAAAGTGGGGTTTAGTATTACAAACACTTACAATAATACAACTCAAAACTTCGTAATTGCAAGAATTCAAACTGAAGTTTAAAGCTCTAATCACTAGAACCTAATGCACTAATCTAATGTAGTAATCTAAAAGTTTAGGGTCTTTGCTATTGTCTTCCTACTGTTTACGTCTTGGAATAAGTCTCAACCCCAATTCACCAATCACCATGTTCCCTGCACTCTCTTCCATGACTGACAAATGAAAGCAAAAAAGAGTAGACACAGAAGTTACAAAGATTAAGCAATATGTTTTGCAGAAACTGGAGGTCTATAGCATACAGAAATCATGAAGATTAAACCATATATGTAGACAACAAAGTGGAGCATGACGAAAATGAGATTAAAAAATGGGCTGTTGAAAGAACTAGCACAATGAAAACGAGCAAACAATGAACCAGCACAAGGAAACAGCGCATGAGCTAGCACAAATGAGCAAACAATGAGTCAGTACAAATGTTATCAACAATGCATACATATATTGAATATTTGTTATTTTTACATGGATTTTTACATGTTATCAACAATGCATACATATATTAAATATTTGTTATTTTTACATGGATTTTTGCATATTATCAACAATGCACACATGAACAATTAAACAGCACAAACGACCAAACAATGAACTCAAGATAAACGACCAAACAATGAACTCAAAATAAACGACCAAACAATGAATCAGCACAAACGAGCAAACAATAAACTAAAGATAATGAATACATGAAGACTCCCGAGTAGCTTCCGGTGAGTTCGCAAGGTGGTGATCGGTGAACTGGGTTCGTGTGGTGGCAGTCCAACAGCCATCGGACTGGCCCAGAACTTCATCATCATCGACAAGTTTACAAGAACTTGCACAGCGCACATCCCACAACGTCAGAACTTGGGGGGCACATATTCCCAACTGTGGCCTTGCACTCCTCGGACCCAAAATCATTAGTCTTCTTTTCGAGACTTTGACCTCCACTCCTCATAAGCAACGTCATATGGGAAATTAGACAAGCTGAAGAAGTCCTGGGCGTGCATCCCCACAACAACTGGGAGATGAGTCGACAATTGATTTCGCAACTTATTCTTCATAAAGTTGAGAGTGCTGAACATCCTCTCGTCCTCAATGCTCCCAAGAACAGTCACCACTGCGAGCTCCGCGATCTTCAAGTACTCCGATAGCTTCTGCCGAAGCAAACTATTTGCTTCAATGCGACACCACAAACGAGTCAATGGATTCAACAGTAAATCTCCCAGCATGGCAGCATGGCAGTTGCCTTTCATGGCAACTTTAAACATCGCAGCCTGCTCATCAAGCTTAGAAATTGACAAGACTGGATAGAATTGCTTGCCATGGGAGTTCTCCTTACTAACTATAGTAGGAATTTTTGATGCTGGCAGAGCTACATCCTCTGAGCTAGGGCCAGCACTCCCAACAATAGTTGCCAAATGCTTCCCTTTTTTCGTTGTGTTGAACTCCTTCGTCTGTCCATAGTGCTCTTTCAAGACATCTAGGTGTCGTTGGAAATCTTCATCGACAGTAGCTTCCATCCAATACTGGGGATATACCAAGCCAAACGCATCCATAAGAGATGCGGAAGGAAACCTCACTTCTAATTCCCATATCAGTTTCTCAACTTCACCTGCTACAAATAGTGAATGATTCAAATTGATGCATTCTCCAACAAGACATTGAAACAAGATGCAAGAAGTATAGGGGTAATTACAGACTTTTGCACAACTCTTTTACGTTATCAACAATGCACGCATGGACCTCTCGAGTGACTAGTACCCCTTGTTCTTCAGTGTCCTCCGTCTGTGAGAAGCGAAGATGTTGTATCCAACGGGGGTGAAGTAAAGCACCTTAGTAGCGTTTGAATTTAGGTCGAATGTCCTCTACACCCAAGTCATGGGTATTGCGTCGTGCTTGACTTGCACCAGTGCCTTGAAATCCCAGAAGACGTCTTGGGAAACGCGGTATTGTCGTCCATGTAGAAGGCCGTGACCTTGGCGATGCATATGTGAATGACCGCCACGTAATCGCAGAGACGCAAACGAAGTCACGAAGACATCGCGGCCTTGAACAAACTGCATCAACGAATGCACACATCGCAACAAAGGCAACAAGGCAGACAAACCGAGTAGTACTTGAATATCAGTGAGGTGGTTTAGATTTTTACGAGCCACTGCCATGCACTTCTTGTCGACCTTCACTTTTTTTCCCATGTCGTCTTGTACTGGTCGCTCAGAATCAAGCGACATCTTCACTAAGAGCACCCAGTACTCGTTCATGACTCGAATTGCAAGTGAAAGCATGCTGATCCACCGTATTTTTACATTCTTCAAGATTTTTAGACCCTTGGCCTACATGAGTTCGGCCAGCTTCACGAACTCCAGAGCTTGCTTGGGGCTGTGTGCGAAGAAGGCATATAAATTCTTGAGCATGTCCTCAATTCTTCCTACCATTGGAAGATCACTAAGGGTCTAGACGGTTAGGTTTGTCCTGTGAGCCTGCAGCAACACAAGAAAGATCACAAATGTCAGAACTTACAAGTGCTCTTGCATTTTGTAATGACAAAAATTTAGAAGAACATTTTGAATTCATAGAAAGAGTGGCTCACCATGCAATGGATGCCGATAATTCAGGGTGCGTATTTTTCTTTCAATTGCTTGAACACCCCGTTCTTTTTCCCCTGAATGGTACTAACACCATCTGCCAACAAATGGCCACATGCAAGCAGTGAAGCACCGTAAGAACCTGCTAGAAAAGTATGGAGCAAACTTCATGCAAGCATTGAAGCAAACTAAAGTAAAGCAAAGGCTTTAGTTCATCTAAAGAGCGCATAAGAGACAAGCAGTGAAGCACCAAACAGAAATCAAAAGCACCCAACCAAAAAAAATTCGTAAACTGACTAACTTGCACCGAAGGAAGCCAGACGTGCGGCGAGTTCACCTTCCTTGACGCCCCCGAAAGCCTTCATAGCTTAAACTATGATTGTCGTCAAGTTGTTGCTCCCGCTGCCTCCTGTAACACGCTCCAGCGATAGTAACATAGATTTTCTGCTCCAATTCTTGTAGACGTACTCATGGATGGAAATCCAACTCTGCGTATCCAAGGTTGTAACTTCATCACAAGTCACCAAAAAAAATCGAGCCTTGGATATGACTTCTGCTGTCTTGTACTAAACTTGGTGGAAGAGACACTCTATGAGCTTCCATCCCGCAGTATCGGACCAATGCCGCTTCGGTAGCTTCGGGACACCCAGAAACTCTAAAAGTGGTTGGATTGCCGCGTACTCTAGCATAGGGCGTCCTTCTTGAAGCAGGTGGAAGATTGTTGCGAATTGTAGGCGCTTCCGTGCTCGTTCTCCTTTCACCACGGCCAATTGTTGCACCACAGTCACGATGTCCCTGGCAGCGTACAATCTCTCATACCAAAGGTGCTTGCAGTTCTTGGCAATGTACTGTTGCCCCTTCTTGATTCCATTGGCCATATTTCGAGTAGCTTTCTTCTTTCCTCCATGCTTGGTCAAAGTATCCCATTTCAGACGAAGTATCTTAGGCTTCCCTGTAATCTGAGAGAAAATAATGCATTTCACATACTCAAACAACCCATCAGAACCATGAAAGAGCTCTGCCCACGGCAATCGAGCCGCCCAAGAGTCCTGGAATTTCCTTGTAGCGTTGTAACTCTTCTTTGTAACTTTCTCTGCAGCACCTGCAACAAAATCTTCATCAGACTAGTCATTCACCTCGTCAATTATCGGCAACTTTTGCTTACCTTTGCGTGCTCTGGCTAATTCTGGAATCTCCAGACCCTGTACAAACGTAGATCCATCTGAAGACAAAGCAATAATCTCTACAACAAAATCAGAAGACAAAATGGAAGACACAGTGCGTACTGAGGCCTCAACATTGAGCAGAGGCACGGCAGGATTGGACCTGCGTCAATTCTTCTGAAACGAAGTCCCCTTCCTCTTGCGTAAATTGTCACACACGGACATCTCGGCGCTCTGACTACAACTAGTATTTCCAACGCTTCCGCTACACGTTGCAATAGATTCAGAGGTCGACGGAGCAGAGCCTAACTGCAAGCCTGCTAGAGTGAGTCCGGACGATGAAGACGATGAACTAGTGCTTGGAATCCTGCTATAATAACGGAACAAGGCCAATCTAGCAAGTACCATTGTGACTTCCACTACCTGAACCCAAACCCAAACTAAATTACCAGTCACCATTGATGTGCAATAGACTTTCGATTGAGAAATCAATAAATGGGGAAGAACCACTTCAGTTTAGACTTGTAGACTTGTAGAGCATCTCCATCAGGTAGCATGGAAGCAATCACAAGCCCCACAACATGGAAGCAATCACAAAGTACGCACATGGAAGCAATTACGAAGTGCGCCCTTCCAAAACATACAATCATGACCGAAAACAACATCACCAATTCAACCCTGCAAGTCCGCAATATGGAAGCAATCACAATTCACAAAGTGCACCGAGAAGATGAAACAAGAAGGCACAAAGCAGCATACTAAGCGTAGGATAAGAAAACGCAAACCTCCAACCTGCACATGACGCATATATCTCCAAGGTTTAGTCTTTCCCAAACAGCGGCTGCAACGAAGCTCGCGCCATAATCCTGCCATCATTACCATCACCAAGTATGAGTTCTCCACCAAAATTGGGCTTCCACTCTCGGTAATCACCGTGAAATCTTAAGAAATTCACATACAAGAATCCTAAACTGCAACCGCCAGTTCGTTACCACTTACCATGACGTGAAGAACTCGATAAAACAAAGTGGGGTTTAACTGGTGAAGTGGCAAGGTCCCCAAAATGATGGGCAATACGGTGGCGATGACACTCTAGCATCAACAGACTGGTTCAAGTTTCGACAAAGTCGGCTGGCCTCGGACTCTCAACTCAACCGTCAAGATTTCGCCACGTGGCTCCATCCTGCTCCTTTAGAGGACAAGGGCGCCAAAAGGAGAAGGCGACATGCTCGCCTCTTGTCACAGCATTCAGGCTATCAAGCCTTCGATCATGCTCAATTTCTAGCTACTTTGGTTTCCAAAAATACCTTACTTGCTTAAGCATTCTGAAACCTGATGGAAAAAAAATCGCTATTTGGCCTTTTTTCACCACTTCAAGAATCACTGTGCTTCAGTTGACTCTGGACCTATGCGAGTTTCATCTTGGCCTTCCGTCCCTCACCTTTCTATACTTTGGCCTCTCATTAGTCTAGATCATTTTGCTCATGGTCTTTGAATGTTTCCTTTTGCATAACAAATTGGACTGAAAATTCCATTTCAAGTATTTTTTAAGTACCACTTATCCCAAAAGCAAAGTCAAAATCTTCATCAATATTTATTTCTTAACACATCCAACAGGAGGATCCTTAAGTTAATTTATTCAAGTACATAGTTCCAAAATTTTAGAAAAAGAATTCCACAAGTTCAATGTGCCAAAATTTAAAGACTTAGGCTTTTCTAGTCCTTCTGAAAGGTGAAGTTTTGTCTTTCAACATTTTTAGAAAAAAAACATGTGTGTCCTATAACTTGTGCAATCCATATAGTCAACATATTTAGAAAAGGGGTTGAAAACATACATAAGAAACTTCAACCCAAAAAAATTAACTTAGTAATGTAGGCTTTTTAGATTCATCTTTTAAAGAAATTTGCTTATAACTCTTACAAGAAATTAATACTCTTAATTTCAATGGTGAGAATGTTATATTAAACAATTAGTATCTTTAATATGAATTTCAAATTTTTGATGCAATATGTTTTAGTATGAATTCATATGTTTTTTTGCCTTCATTATTGATAAAATATAATTCTTCATAATCTTTACCTCATTATTAAGAATTCAATGGTACATATATATTTTGAGTAGTTATCAATCTATATAATTGACAAAAAAATTAATATTTTAAAAATATGCTTTTTGCTAGATAGTTTTTCATTGAAAGAAAAAAATTCTAAATTTTGCAACATCTATAGGAATAATTTTCAAAAGATGAATCTAAAAAGTCTACATTATTAGGTTAATTTTTGGGGGTTGAAGTTTCTTATGTACATTTTCAACCCCTTTTCTAAATATGTTGACTATATGGATTGCACAAGTTATAGGACTCACATGTTTTTTTTCTAAAAATGTTGAAAGATAAAACTTCACCTTTCAGAAGGACTAGAAAAGCCTCAATCTTTAAGTTTTGGCACATTGAACTTGTGGAAATTCTTTCTAAAATTTTGGAACTATGTACTTGAACAAATTAACTTAAGGATCCTCTGGTTGGATGTGTTAAGAAATAAATATTGATGAAGATTTTGGCTTTGCTTTTAGAATAAGTGGTACTTAAAATGTACTCCAAAATTGAGCACTTGAGCTAGGGAAGGGAGCCAACAAAGGAGAGGGAGCAAGGGAGGGACCAAGAAGGGAATGCAAGGAGCTGGGGCCCCACTGTGCCTGATAAGCCCCCCCTTTTCCTTGAGGGGGGGTATTCAACCTCTCGCCATCCTATGTTATAAAGATAGATCGTATAAACAAGATTATTTTTTGCAAATTTTCATCTAGACCTCTTTATAAATTTGAGAACTATCAACAACTGCATAACCAAACTTGTATCATCAATGCATAAGGTCGACAGTTGACAATTGGTGGAATACTTTAATTTCTTTCTTAACAAGAGAAGTTGCCTATTGCTACATGAAAAAACACCCACTTGTATCATCATCAACATAATTCTTAGGTTCTGACTAATTGCCAAACTTAAATGAGTTCATAGGGGATCTTTTTACTATCTCCTCCATGTTCCATTTCTCATAAAATAAAGACATCATTGAAGGGCACTAAACAAATGACCATGGGGATTAGATGGCATTTTCCCTATTATGGCTTCATTAGGGACACCTATGTGGCCTAGTGATAAAGCACAAGTTTGTGATTGTTGAGGTCATGGATTTAAGTCCCTATTTTCCTTTAAAAAAAAATAGGTAGTTCCTCCTACCTATTCTTGTTTTATTTTATTATGGCTTCATCACGGAAACACAGATTCTATAAAGAGCATGCGTCTCCGGTCTCCCAAAAGAAAATCATGGAAGAGTTAATATTGATTATTACATAATTCTTGAAAAATTCCTACATTCTAAACATGTCCTTACGGTTTGGTGAAGTGGGGAGGAAATATCTAAAAAACTAAATGTAAACATATTCTTCAATACATAAGCAACCTATTTTATTTTGATCCTTAGAGTTTTTCCAGTAGAATATTTTCATTATTGGATAGATGGCAACAACACCATGTCTGAGCATCAAGGATTTTGCATGGTGAGAAGGAGAAATAAGACATACCAATACAAAGGTGGGAGATTAGAGACTCTATTAAACAAGTATTGCCCTTTAGCTGTCTATTTGCATTTGAAGAACAAAGGGCTAGGGACATTCCAAAATGATGTTACAGTAGCTTATAGGTTTTTTTTCACAGTTTTAGACCTCATTTGGAACACATGAATTCAAAGAGGCAGTAATAGGAAAATCGCATGAATTGAATTGGGGTGTCCTACGGGATCTAAAAACACAAGAAAACTTCAAAAATGCCGTTTGGATGTCACATACGAAAAATATAGGAATTCAAGACATAGAGATAAGAAAACATGACATAAGACCTAATGCTATTTTCCCAAAAAAATTCCTATCGAATAACCCATTCCATGGAAATTTCCACTACATCAATGGCAGTATTTTATGACTATAGAATTATAACTGAGGATGATTGGCGACTGCTTGTAGTCATATTTTTGAAGGTAAAAAAAATATGACTACGAGTTATATTTTAGCCTTATACATCATGGTCGTATAATATATGGCCATTGGGAATACCAAAATACTTCATAGAGAACGGTAGGGAACATATTTAGGGAATGCTCAGTCATATTTTCAAGTCACATTTTGCAATCACATCTCTATAATAGTAAGTTTTTTTTTTAGGGCAACCCAAAAACAATTTGAGTAGGGAATATATTTAAAAAGTACCTAGTCATATTTTTCCATGTAGGATTTTTTGTAGTCATATTTTTTTTAAATCACTTTTTTGTAGTTGCCACTAATTTAGGATTTTGAAACCCTAGCCGCTACAAAATAGGGTTTTGAACCCCTAGCTGCCACAAAATTAGGGGTTTGAAACCCTAGCCACCACTTTTTGTAGCCACTCCTCTTTTTGCCCCTTCTTCTTTCTTTTTTGTTCCTTCTTTTTTGTTTTTGTTGCTTCTTAAGTTTTGTTTCTTCTTACTTCTTCTTACTTTTTAGGTTTTGCTTCTTCTTCCTATTTAGGTTTTGCTTCTTCTTCTTTCTTTTTTGTTTCTTCTTCTTTGTTTTTGTTGCTTCTTAAGTTTTGTTTTTTGTTGTTTTTTAGATTTTTCTTCTTCTTGCTCCTTCTTATTTTTTCTTACTTCTTAGGTTTTGCTTCTTCTTCCTATTTAGGTTTTGCTTCTTTTTATTTATTTTTTGTTCCTTCTTCTTTGTTTTTGTTGTTTTTTAAGTTTTGTTTTTTGTTGCCTCTTAGGTTTTTCTTCTTCTTGCTTCTTCTTATTTGATCTTGCTCCTTCTTACTTCTTGCTTCTTAGGTTTGCTTCTTCTACCTACTTAGCTTTTGTTTCTTCTTCTTTCTTAGGTTTTGCTTCTTCTTGCCTTTCAACTTTTATTTCTTTTTCCTTCTTAAGTTTTTCTTCTTCTTGCTTCTTAAATTTTGCTTTTTAGGTTTTGCTTCTTCCTCTTAGATTTCTCTTTTTCTTCCTTCTTAAATTTCACTTCTTTTTCCTTCTTAAGTTTTGCTCCTTTTTCCTTCTTTGATTTTGCTTTTTCTTGCCTCCTAACTTTTGCTTCTTCTTCCATCTTATATTTTGCTTCTTCTTGCTTTTTAACTTTTGTTTCTTCTTCCATTTTAGGTTTTTTTTTTCTTACCTCCTAGTCATATTTTGCAGTCATAATGTCACTTAGTTTTTGCTTCTTTTTTTTTGCTACTTTTTGCTTCTTAGTCTCTCTATCTTTTTTGTTATTGTTTTTTGTTATTTATAATTTTTTAATATATAATGATTATAACTTTTTTTTTATCTTAAACATATTTACATATTTTGTAGTGCTTTAAATCTTTAAAGTTTGAATTATATTGTTCATTTATTGAAAACTAACCTTCTTCTTTATACATGTAGGCATTGGAAATTGAAATGAAGTTATTGAAGGCTACTTGCCATACAAAAGAAGTAACATCTTTACATTTTTGTTGGAATATAAGTTCTACAAGTATGTGAAAATATACATATATAAAGAGCCATTGTGATATATTTTGTGTTAGTAACTAATAAATGTTATTGAAAAAAATCACATTTTATCTTGTATTTGATTTTCTAATGTGATTAATTTTTGCCCATTTAAGAAATCATATGTATTCATTTTTAATTAAATGGCTTCTCTTACTTAACTACTAAATTATGTTGATGTATGGCTACACATAGTCGTTTTGCAAATCATCAAAAAATATGACTGAAAAGAATTGTTTTACACATCATTCAAAAATATGATTGGGAAAGTCATATTTCGTGTTACTGCAAAGTATGACTTACCATAGTCATATTTCACATCACTGCAAAATATGACTCACTACAGTCATATTCCACATCACTGCAAAATATAACTCATCATAGTCATATTCCACATCACTGCAAAATATGACTCACTACAGTCATTCCACATCACTACAAAATATGACTCACTATAGTCATATTCTACATACTACAAAATATGACTCACTACAGATATATTCCACATCATTGCAAAATATGACTCACTACAGTCATATTCCACATCATTGCAAAATATGACTCACCGCAGTCATATTCCATGTCATCAAAAAATATGACTCACCGTAGTCATATTCCACGTAGGAATTTTTTGTTTACTCGGACAACTCAACAAAAAGTCAAGACCCCCCCTAGGAGAGTCAAAATATACGCCATGTTGACATACTATGGCTAAATATGGGTATTTATATCCTTCAACTTATATGATTGCTAATATGACTGATGTCTAAAGCGACTACTTCCAAACGATTGGAGTCAGTCATATCCTGAGTCATCTATAGTGATTTTTGCGTGAGTCATATTTTTTGATTTTACAACTCACTACAGTCATATTTTGCAGTCATAAAACACTACTTTCGTTGTAGTGTTCAGAGAAATTCTTAGGGACTATTCCTTTCACCTCAACATATGATTTTTAGACGTTTCAAAACACTATGCTATTGTTGTTTGTGCAAATCTGTGTATGTTACTTTGCACATCCCTTTATTTGCACCAAGGAGACCCTAGACATGTTTCATCACCCTATCTCCCCCTCCATCAATCTATCATTTGTCCACAAGGCCACTACGCCTCCCTGACATGGCACCCAAATTAAATCATCGTTGTCTAGGGTTCGAAGCTGCTCAGAGCTGTCACCTACACTGGCTCCACTACTAGGGGAGGGGGAGGCAGGAGGGTGGATCTATGTGAGATGCAAATGAAATTTGAGTTGAAATGTGGCAAGTCAGGTTGAATTTCATGAATTTAAAAAATGAGGTGAAAGTATTTTGAATCAAAAGTCTTTGGGTTTAATTTGAAAATTCTTTAGTTAATACAAGACACAATTAGGAAGTTCCCCAAATTTAAAGTTTTGGTTTTCCAATTGAAATTTCCAGTTGAAATTTCCAGGTTGTATTGATTGGCTGTGTGGGAAAGGAAAGACGCATCAATAATTTTTGTTTCTAAAGGATGATTGTATGATAGAGCCCTATGATTTTGATATTTGAATTTAGAAACATTAGTCTAACTCCAATTTATAGGTGAAAAACGAGGGATTTGTAACTTGGTATGAGGTGAAAACACACTAGTGTTGTTGTTCACTACTAATGGATCCCAATCATGGTTTATAGGATCTGACCTTGTGATGTTGAGCATATAGGATATTTATGCTAACCAAAAGTGCCCTTGTAAAAAAAAAGAAAAAATCTATTATTTATTGCCAAAGATTGTCTTTACTACCATTTGTCTCATTGACACGTGGGATATGACCCACATATCAATGACACATGGCCCATATATCAGTGACACATAGAGTGGTAAATCCTTAGTATGTTGATTTTTTGGGCAGTAAATATTGGAATCCTCATAAAACATGTAGTGGTTTTATCCTTGCTACGCGGTCCATGGAATGCGGTGGATTGAGTGCGTGCACTAGATCGATGTATTGTCAACCTCATCCGCCTCAAAAAAAACCTCATCCGATAATGTACATTGCGTTCTAATTGTCCATGTGAAGCACGTACGAGGATTGATGGACCTGTCTACTCTGAAAAGGGGTATTAAGGGGACCAAAAAAGTAAAGGAACTTATTCTAGAAAATTGCAGATGTTTGAAACATGATGTACAACTCGTGCTTCGCCCAGCCCTGGTGCCTCGTCTGTCTGTCTGCGTTGCTGTGTCGTTTGCCAGGCCCTCGTGGCTGGTGTTTCGTACTCTTCTCTTGGCAATGAAGCTCCGTTTCATTTGTTTCCAAAAAAAATAGTTGAAATTCTGTTTCATTTGTTTCCAAAAGAAATGGTAGATGTACAAACGTGCGTTTTAATTGCCCATGTGAAGCACGTGGGTGGGTTGAAGGACCTTGGCCCACAAATAGTACATCTAATAGTACTGCACACACATGCAACGGATCAAGCACGCAGCCGCACGATGCACCGCAACTCAGTACGTACTAGCTTCATTATGCCGCAAATTACTGCATGCACGTTCATCTTGTCAGCTACCTCTCGATGCTCATGGCACCTGATCCTATCCTCTGGATCGATTAGTCTCGTCTTGATGGTACAGACAGTATATTTATTTGTTTATTTATTTGAAACAGGACAATATATTTATGGATCGAGCCATCATCTCACTGCTAGTAATTGAATGCCACGTTTAATCTGGCCTGACATACGACTTTGTGCATCACAGCATTAATATTAAAGGTTAGCTGCAGGAAAGACATAACTATCATGACTGGCTGCTTTTTGACTGACATGCAGAAGAGAGTATCATGACAGGCTTAATTCACCCCTGTGAAGACTGCAACAAGCTAGCTAGGATAACTTAACATCTCATCCATCCGTTGACTCAGCTACTGACTAAGGTAGAACTATCCATTACCACCATTTTCCAATTCCCCCACGTGAAGATTGCAACTGACAAGCTAGCTAGGATAATTGAACATCTCATCCATCCATTGACTCAGGTATCGACTAAGGTAGAACTACCCATTACCACCATTTTCTAATTCCCCCACGTGAAGACTACAACTGACAAGCTAGCTAGGATAATTGAACATCTCATCCATCCATTGACTCAGCTATCAACTAAGGTAGAACTACCCATTACCACCATTTTTCAATTCCCCCACATGAAGACTGCAACTGACAAGCTAGCTAGGATAACTTAACATCTCATCCATCCGTTGACTCAGCTACCAACTAAGGTAGAACTACCCATTACCACCATTTTTCAATTCCCTCACATGAAGACTGCAACTGACAAGCTAGCTAGGATAACTTAACATCTCATCCATCCGTTGACCCAGCTACCAATTAAGGTAGAACTACCCATTACCACCATTTTTCAATTCCCCCACTTACAAGTTCCTCCCATTTCTGTCACTGACCCATCTTATTACCACAATCTTACTCATCCATGATCATAATGGCAATGCATTCGGGAGCGGACACATCAGCCCACGCTTCAACAATGGTCTGGTCATGCTTTACCAAGGGTCTACTCACAGTTTTACATTTAAGCTCTGAAAAATCACCAAAAAAATCAATTTTTGTTAGAATGTCTTTATTTTTTTGCAATTGACTTCTCTCAAACAATTCAATCTCTAAAAAATATGAGAGTTCATAAATAGCTTCTCCAAAGTACCTAGATAGCAAATCTGTATAGTAATGGGTAGTTCTACCTTATATATCATACTATTTTTGCATGAGCCACCTTGAACAAGTTGCTTGTATTTTGGGGGATTGACCAGCGAAAAATACCCTTTCCTTTAACCCTTAAAACGTCGAGGCGAATGTTTGGCATCCGATGAATGACAAGAGAATCTCCTGTGTAGGATAGAATTGCAACTATTCATCCATAGAATTTGGGGTGGAAAAGGAAGACCTTCTATAGTAGTTTGACTCCCAATGAGTATTTTTGGATATTTAAAAGTGGATGATGTCACATGGTTCCAAAATCAGTGATTTCCACGGTTACTAGTCTGGCGTTCAAGAGTTAACCCTTGAACGCCAGGGCGTTAACCCTTGAACGTCGGGTTGGTTACTATGGAAATCACGGATTTTGGAACCATGTGACATCATCCACTTTAAAAATACCAAAAATACTTATTGGGAATCAAAGTACTGTAGAAGATCTCTCTTTTCCACCCTTAATTATGTGGATGAATAGTTGCAGTTCTGTCCTACATAGGAGATTCTTTTGTCATTTGACGTCCTTCGTGGCGTTTATGGGTTAACTCTTGAACGCCGAGCTGGTCATTGTGGAAATCGTTGACTCTAGAACCATGTGACATCATCTATTTTTTTAAAATCCAAAAATATTCATTGGGAGACAAACTACTATAGAAGATCTTATTTTTTCACCCTTAATTCTGTGGATGAATAGTTGCATTTCTGTCCTACATAAGAGATTCTCTAGTCATTCATTGGACGTCAAATGTTCGCTGCAACGTTTATGGAATTAAGATAGGATGTTTTTTTTCTTTTGTATTATTTTGTTTCTTTGTTACATTGAGATCTCCTAGATAGTGCGTCCCCTGGTTGTGTGCTTAGTACCGTCGGAAAGCCTTCGGCGGGGAGGTATGCATGGGCTTGGTTTTGTGAAGTTTGGACCTACAATGGAAAAGTTATTGATTTTTAGAGTAATTTTTGAGTTGAAAAATTAAAAAATTACTTTTAATTATATTTTAAGAGATTAAAGAGGGCACAACCATCACTTTTGACATCCCAATGGTTGTGGCAACAACACAAGGCACACTAGTCCTTCCTTTAAGATAGTTGTTTGTTTTGTTTTATTTTGTTTATTTTGTTAGTTTGTTACGTTGAGATTTCGTGGACTGTAGGTCCCCTAATTGTGTGCTTAGAACTATCAAAAAGCCCTTGGCGAGGAGGGGTGCACGGGCTTGGTTCCATGGAGTTTGGACCTTCAGTGGAAAGGTTGATGATTTTCAAAGTTTTTTTTTAGTTGAAAATTAGAAAACTACTTTTATTTTGAGATCTCCGAGCCCATGCATCCCTTGATGACATGCTTGGTACCACTGGAAAGCCCTTGGCAAGGAGGGGTGCACAAGCTTTGTTTCATGAAGTTTGGACCTAAGGTGGGAAAGTTATTGATTTTTGAAGTATTTTTTGAGTTAAAAAATGAGAAAATTACTTTTACTTTGGTTAAAGGAGAATTAGGAGGACTTAGACATGACGTTTGACATCCCAATGGTTGTTGCAACGACACAGGGCGCACTAGTTCTGTTTAAAAAAAGAAGTTATTTGTCGGACACCGGGCTTCCCACTACGGGTTGTGGTCCGTGCATCAGGTGTACGTTAAACCCCCCCCTATGAACGGGTACGTTTCATCCTGAAATGTTACCTCTTCTCCTTGCCACCTCGTCTGTTAATTGTACTGATTGTACTCATTCGAATTCCGCTACCATTATCATAGACTTGAAATGCCTTAAAGGCACCGTAGCAAACTTGGTGGTCTCAGTCACGGTAATAAATTGCAGCAAGTAACGGTCAATGCGCATTGCAATGACCTGTCGTGAGACTACATGAAGCCGCAGCTGCACGAATAAGTAAAATCCTCCGTACTACTCGTTATGCGAATTCGAAGGTCTTGGACACGTCAAAACTCAAAAGAGGTCATTTGAGATGGTGTATTCTTAACTGGACTCTAGCAGGGAAAACGTGATGTGATCCTCGCTGCAGTAAATTAATGACTTTGCGTGGAGGGGTACGATCACACTTAACAAAGTCTATGACTACACTCGTTCTTACTTTGTTGTTGCTTGCCAAGAATATCGATGGAAAATTCCAGATCTTGGAACGACGTTCAACCACCGGGTTTATTTTCATTTCTTGTTTTCGTTCAGTGCCCTTCGGGCCTTTCATTGCAGCAAAAGTTGAAAGCCTCGGAATCAAATTAAGCGTGAGAGTAAAACCTTCGATTAAAACTTTGGAATGTACTGGTTCATTTGTTTAAAGAAAAAACCAAGAAAACCCAAGGAATCAACATAGCTAGCTCATTCACAAGTGTGTCTGATTCAAAAGCTTGCCACCAGCATCCACAAACAGTAATCGTGGGAACTGGGAATGAGGGTGAAGACTCCGGAGCATAAATCACAGCAAGACTCGCAACAAGAGAGTTGTGCGTGAAATGGGAGATCAAAGCCAGCCCCGGAGCGAGACAGATCTGGGCTCTCAGGAGTTCTTTTGCTCTTTCCGCCGGGCAGCCTCCAACCTGGGCAGATCGTGAATTTTGTTTTGAAATCAGGGATGACTGGCCTGCCACACAGACTCCCATCTGTACCCGTGATCAATAGCTCGAACAGGGGTGGTTAACGTCTCGCGTCAGTCGCGTGTTTGCACCAGCCTTCCTTCTCCGTCTTGTTGATAGTGGTACAAATGGACTTCAACAAAACTGGGGACACTGAAAGTTATTTCTAAGTTCCTGCGATTTCCCCCACGTAGATTGTTGCAGTCTTCACATGGGTGAATTAAGCCAGTCATGATGGTTTTGTCGTTCCTGCAGCTAACCTTAGAAATGTTAATGTTGTGACACTCCAGAAGCAGAGTAATATTGGTAAGGTTGTGAAGGACTGGCAAAAAGGATGCGGTCGGCTCAGGACTCCAAAGTCTGAAAATCTTCCTCGAAAGTGCCAAAGTCTGTAAGCGCACGCAGATCACGTGGGCCGGCCATCAGCGCGGATACAGTATTAGTGCAGTGCTTCGAATCTAATACATAGTGGGCGAATCTGGAGCAGTCAGTACGCGACTACGTGCCATGCATAGACTTTTAATATATTTCTGGGACACCTGTAGTAGCGGCGACCTTGCCGCCACTACCTGAGGAACTGTCAGGTGAGTCCCTTCCCGACCCCCCTCTCTGTCCAAATTTGGAACTTCAAATGAAGTTCATCTCGCGGTAGGGGACGCCCAGCGATTCGGAGGGCGCCATATCAAAGGTCGCCGATAAAATTTTATTCTTCTTCACGTGGAGCGGCTGCAAGCTCCTGGTCGGCCAGCGTTCGGGGAATTTTTGAAGGTCCTCCAGCTGATTTCCGCCTTCTTGGAAAATGAGCCGGTTTTTTTTCCTTGGGCACCGGTTGCATCCTTTGAATTACAAGAAGTGCCGGTTTATTTCCTCCAATTTCAATTTCTCACCGGCTAATTTCCTCCAAATTGAAATTGGCACCGGCTAAATTGCAAGTTTCCTCTAAAATATAGAAAATGAATTTGAAAATGAAAGTACTAATTAGTATTGTATCCTTAGCAAGAATTGAACCTGAAAAAGCCCTTCACCATTTGAAGGCCAAGGATCCTCCCAACCAAAGCAATATGGAGTTGAGGATGGTCATGAAAAGGTTGCAAAAATGAAAAGAGTTTAGGAGGTACCAATTTCACCTTCTTCAAAGGTATCTTCTCTTACCCCTGCAAGGTACCGCTCAAGATTTGTATACAAATGGCGAAACTTAGAGGAATTCTTCCACAAGACAATGGCTTCATCTATTATGTTGTCATAGTCTTTGTCAGGTCCTTCTAAGGCCAATTGTATGACACTATCCAAATTGGATGTTGTCATACGATTTCGAAGTTTTTGCTTGATGTTATTCTGCATAGAGATCGCCTTTTCACACGTCGCAGTGCTCACACATTGACACTTAGCTATCTCAGCAAGAGTTAGTAGGTTAGGGTACTTCAATTTCAAAGATGGACTTCAATTAATGAAAGCCCATATATCTGTAAAAGTTCTATCTGTCCACTTTGTACTACCTTGCAATTTGAAAGCAAAAAACTCTTGTTTACAAGCTGCTGCATCTACCAAGGGAAAAAAAGGTTTTCCTCCTTCGCTTTTATGTTGTCTATACTACTGCAAAAGCAAATATAACTTCACAACTCCCCATGATGCCAAACCAATTTGCTTATGAGGCATGTGAATGGGGTTAAGAATTTTAAAAGCATCAATAACATCATTGTTTTCAAACCTAACCTCTAGAGCCAAACAAACTGTTTCTGCATAGAACTTTTGAAATGATAGGGCAGCCTCTAAATCAAAGCCTGTAGGATCCCTAGTCATTTCAATATTGTGGAATATGGACCCTCTAATTTCACTAGGCAAGCGACGAAGATAACCGCATGGGGGTCCAAATTCCGGGAGGACATGAAAACCTGTATTAGGATTAAAAGTATCTTGGTTTAAATCACAAGAGTCAAGAAGGAAACACATGCGGATAGATGCCATCTCTGTCTTTACAATAGAGCCAATAATCAAAATATCAACAAGTTTAGATTGAAAATTTTTGGACAATTTCAAAAGCATGTGCAAATTATCAGCCAAAAAATATAAAATGTAAATGAATTTGAAGTCCCGCAACTTAGTAAACAAGTCAGGAATGTTAGCATCATTGTTATATGAACTATCACGCAAATAAGTGAAGACAGATTTCAGAAAATCACACAATGTGGTCACTGCTTGCCACCTAGAAAGCCAACGAATTTTATGGTACCTTTTAAGGGTTTTTTGAACATCATTTAGTTCACTCTAGAAGGTTTGCAAGACAGATTTCCTTTTGGATGATTTTTTTAAGTGACCAGCCAAAGCATTCAACATAGAATCCACTACAATGGACATTTCTTTACAAGCTTCATTTTTAGAGGCCTCTAGGGTTGCCAAATTGGTTCTATGGGCTACGCAATGAGTGGAAGTGAGAAATGGGTTCATTTTTTTTAATCAAGCTGCCACCCCGATGTTTTTCCCGACTATAGTTGAAGCTCCATCCAATCCAAATCCAATGGAATTGTTAAGATTTAGGCCCCATGTCTTAGTGGCAGCTATAAGAGTGTCAAATATCATTTTAGAATCTTTTTTTCCATCTTCGATCCACAATAAACCCAAGAATGAAGTGATAGGAAGACTTGCCTCTAAAAAAGTAGCAAAAACTACAAGGTGTCCTTTAACAGAAATATCTGTGGATTCATCAATCATTAAGCCATAAAATTTAGAATCCCGAACTCTCTCTAAAACCTTCTTTTGAACAACGGAAGAAAGACCAAACACCATTTCAGCACACGATTTATCATCATGGTAAATTTTTTCGGTGATGGGAGCTTTACAAGAAAGTAGAAGTTCACATAAGCTAAGAAATTTATGGAAAGGGAGAGTTTCCACTATAAGAAAACCTTGTTTTAGGTGACAGATTGACATCAAAAGGAACGGATTTTAGGTAACATCAAAGGTGACATCAAAAAAACAAACCCATGTTTTTATGTCAACAATGATGTCCATTGATGTTATATTGGACATCATTGTTGACATAAAAACATGGGTTTGTTTTTTTCAATGTCACCTAAAATCCGTTCCTTTTGACATCAATAAATTTTGGTTTCTTATAGTGTTCCTTCCCCATAAAATATGCAGCCCTAAAAAGGAATACCATTGCTTCATCACAACTGCGATTTGTAGTTGCAACAGCCTTTTGCAAAGCTTTTTGTCCCCCATGTTTAGCCCAATCCAATTTTCGGTATTCTACAATTTTACTATGGTCTTGCAAGCTTGAAATTTTAATGTTTGTGGAACCCTCAGTGGCATATGCAAATTTACCACCACCTTCTTTACAAGTCTTACAAAAAACCCTCCCTAAATCACGATTGAATTCCACCCAATCGTACAATTCATACCATGAATCTTTCTACTCTAAATTCGCTTTCTCAATGTCATTAGGTTCCTTGTTAGGTGTGATGGATGAAGAAGAATCCAATTCATGCACGTCTCTACTAGATCCAACCTTAAAGAACATATCTCTCATGCTCCTTTGCCGTTTAGCCATGAAAATAAATTTGAAAACACAGAAAGAGAAAAGGTAAGAAGCTCATTTCTAAAGCTTGTAGTAGTTCAGAAGAATTGTACTATGGTAGTAGCTCCACACAAATGGTAGTAGTAACATCAACTCAAATAATCGCTTTGTAGCACCTCCAAGCTCCAAGCAACAATATTTACACCTCAGTGGTACCTCCAAGCTCCAAGTAGCAATATTCACACCTCAATATCACCTCCAAGCTCCAAGTAGCAATATTCACACCTCAATATCACCTCCAAGCTCCAAAGCTCCAAACAACAATATCTATATCCCAGTACATAGTACGTTCACTACATTCAAAATCTAAGGCCCCAAGTAGAAATACAAGAGCACAGTAGTGACAATATCATCAGATTGTCAAAGAAGATTTTAGTGTCCAATGTAAGCTTACAATGATGGACTGATGGAGTCAAAGATTGAGAGAACAAAGTTGGGATAACTTAACAAATGATAATACGATTAAAAAATCAGAAATGATAAGCACTCTGGCTCTGGCTCAAGGGAGTAACTTGATGTCTTGATAGGAAGGGATTCAAAAAACATATGCTCAGCTAGCTGCCAACCTGATCGGAATTCGGAAGGTCTGGACAGGTGGACGGTTAAGGGCGGGCCATGTAAAAGGCACCCTTAACCGTTATTTTCTTTAATATTTTTGGAATGGAATTTCTGCTGCGGCAATGCGATTATGCGAGTGGATGACCTTTGACCACTACGGGGGCCACCGGCCACCCCAAACAAAGCCACAACAAATCAGAGGTCCAGGACGTGGGCATTGGGCAATCGGGCATTTCCAAAATTAAGGAAGGTTGATAACCGGCACCATTCACTTTTAATTATATTGGGGTATTAGCCACTAAATGTCAACCCAAGACAATTAAAATCCTTTAAGTGTCCAAAGACATCGGTAAAATATCCTTTAATTTTTGAAGGCCACCGGATGATTCCCAACTCTTCAAAATTCCTTCCAGTTTTGCATCCGATGATTTTGAAATGCAACCGTTTTTTTTCCCAAATCCACCGGCTGACTTTGAACTAGCCGCCGGTTTTTTCCCATCATTGTGGTCGGCCCTTCATCGTCTCCGACACATTGGTTTTGGATCCCGACTTTCATTCGTTGGTCTTGAAGCCGGTCAGTATAGTAGTGTTCCAAGCGTAGCTAATGGATTCTTAGTGCTGGATGATCGCAGAAAGGAGTAATTTGCACACCCATCGCTCGAACGATCGCTCTATAAATCTGCCATCTCAAAGTATAATCTGCAAGTAGCAATCTGCAGGTAGCTAGCTAGCGAAGTAGCGAGGATGGGAGAGAGTCGCGGCAGCATTGCCTTCTTCGCCACCTACAGACCGCCAGTGCCGCTCGACATCTACTCCTGCCCCGTCCCGCCCTCCTCCACTCGCGACGAGCTCCACCTCACCGATGGCGTCTCCTACAACTACAACTGCCGCCCCATCCCTCCCGCGGCGCTCAAGGTCCTCCTGAAGCGCCCCAAGCTGACAGCCGAGGGCGGCGCCACCGACGCTGATGTCGACGCCGGCCGCGTCTCCGGCTTCGTCTTTGTCTCCGAGAGAGACGACAGCCTCGAGACGCTCCGCATCGCCCTGCGGTTCAATGCCGATAACAAGGCGAAGGTGTTCAGCCTGGCCGACATCTACGGCGCCACCGAGTTCGGCGGCACCCGCCTGGAGGACAGCGGCTGCATCGGCGGCGGTTACAAGGTGGGCTCTCGCACCGTCGACCACTCGCTCGTCTACGTCTCCACCAAGGAGCCGGTGCAAGAACGCCGCAGCCCCTGGACCATCGTCTACAAGACCAACCTTAGAACCGGCAAGACCGACCGCCTCACTCCCAAAGGTAATTTCCTTCTTCGATCTCTCGTCGTTAATTGAGTAAACTCAGCTACTTAATTGCACTGTGAATGCGTGCTATATGCAGGGGCCTTTGATTTGAGCCCGGCCGTGTCGCCGTCGGGGAAGAAGGTGGCGGTGGCGTCGTTCCAAGGGAAGGGCTGGGAGGGCGAGATCGAGGACCTGCAGACCGACATCTACGTGATGAACGTGGAGAAGCCGCCGCTGGAGCGCAAGCGGCTGATCAAGAACGGCGGGTGGCCGGCGTGGGCCAGCGACAACGTCATCTTCTTCCACAGGAAGGTCAATGAGAAATCGTGGGGCGTCTTCCGGTTCACCATCAGCACCGGGGAGACCGTCCGGGTGACACCGGAGGCGTTCGACGCGGTGACTCCGGCGGCCATCAGCGAGACCAAAGTGGCGGTGGCCACCATCCGCCAGAAGTCCAAGTTTAGTGACGTCCGCGTGGAGGCGCAGTACCGCCACATCGAGATCTTCGACGCGGCCGCGCCGGGGCAGCCGCCGGTGCAGATCACCCAGAAGACGAGGCCCAAATGCGACCACTACAACCCCTTCATTCTGGACGGCGGCGGCCGCGTCGGGTACCACCGCTGCAGGAGCGACCTCCTGCAGCATGGCGACGACGTCCCTCGGAACTTCCACAAGCTGGAGTCCCCTGTGAAGGACGTCGGGCTGTTCCGGGTGTCCGGCGTGTTCCCGACCATCTCCAAGGACGGCTCGAAGCTGGCCTTCGTGGACAACGAGTTCAAGGCCTTGTGGGTCGCCGACAGCCAGGGGCTGCGCATCGTGTTCGAGACCAAGGGCCCCGACAGCATCTTCTGCCCGATGTGGAACCAGGACCCAGGCAAGGACATCGTCTACGTCTGCATGGGCCCCTCCTTCAACGCCGCCAAGCCGTGTGAGATCTGCGCCATCCCCAACGTCTCCAGCGGCGCGCGGCAGCGCCGGCAGCTCACCAAGGGTAAGTTCAACAACGCGTTCCCATCGAGCAGCCCGGACGGGAACAAGTTCGTGTTCCGGTCGACGAGAGGCGGCGGGGAGAAGAAGCACAAGAACCTGTACATCATGGAGAACGCGGAGGTTGGGGAGTACGGGGACGGCACGGTGACGCGGCTGACCAACGGGCCGTGGACCGACACCCACTGCCAGTGGTCTCCGAACGGGGATTGGATCGTCTTCTCGTCGACGCGCGACAAGCCCATGGATGCACCGGAGCTGGACAACGGCCTGGACCCGGGTTACTTCGCCGTGTACCTTGTGAAGGCGAGCGACCCGACGGTGGTGATTCGGGTGCTGAAGAGCGGGGACGACCTGAGCGGACACGTGAACCACCCGGTGTTCAGCCCGGACGGGAGGAGCATCGCGGTGACGGCGGACCTGGCGGCTGTGTCTGCGGAGCCGATCTCGCAGCCGCTGTTCCTGCACTCGGTGCGGCCGTACGGCGACATCTTCGTGGTGGACATCGACACGGAGGACATGGGGAAGAACAGGGACGCGAAGAAGTTTCATCGCATCACGCACAGTCGGTACGAGTATTCGACGCCGGCGTGGACGGTGTTCGCGACGGACGACCCGAACGCGCAGTGGAACATGCTGGTGAAGAAGGACTCGTACACGCCGGCGTGCCCGTACGCGTACCCCGACGGTGGCGAGAGCTGGCACATGACCGGGCACCTCTGCATCCCCAAGAGGTGTTGCTGATTGATTGCTGCCGTCCTTAAGTTGATCGATGAATAAATAAGCGCGCGTGTGGCTTCCTTTGGTTGTGTTGGTCGTTGTTGGTATGCTTCATAGTTTTTGAGCTTCATCTCTGCATGGTACATGTTTTCTTTACCCAGCATTTCATATTACGCAGGGCATGAAGATAATGCAACTTCAGAAGGCTGTCAAAAGTGAGTAACTCCGAGAACCACAAAATTCACATGAATTTGTCCTCGTCTTCCCCACTTCGTGTCCCAATTGCAGACTCCGGTTTGTTGTCGGTGATGTTCACAGCTTGCAGCTCGCTGTCGAGAGCAAGAAGCTTCTGGAAAATTTTGTCAGCAATATGGATGCAGTGTGATCATGTACTCAAACCACGATAATGTGACAACAATGGTGTTTCGTCCGGCCAATTCGAAATTCATGAGAATATCACGGAAGTTTTTGTCGGTGAACTGCTGCTCTCCGTTCAAGAGCATGAACCGAGTGAAGAGGTCGCTTTTCCCCTACGTGAGGGGTTGTATGTATGATGGATATTTTGGAACGGGTGCGCAGTGCAAAAGGTGCCCATGTTTTGGGGTTGTACGCCTTGGAAATTCCATGGCCAATTTCATAAACCTTGCACATCTAGGCGCACTTGTGCAGAACGCACCCGCAGAAGACCACCTCTTTTTAAAACATACATAAAGGTCGAACTGTCTAAAATCATTCACAGTAACACTTGCTTTGTCATGTAGGGACCTTTTGAAATGTAACCAATATGATCTTAACTCTAGAGCAAGGTTAACCTTTAAAGGACGGACCTATTACCGTAGGGAAAAGGTGGGATGTGGATTGTGGACTGCTGAGTGTTAGATGGTGGGAAGTTAGACTGTGCAACACCTAAAAATGACAGCAACATCTAAAAATTTGCTTCCGCACCTAAAAATTTGATGATGGGCATAAGTGGACCTGTCAACAATTTATAGCTCCTAAAAATAACAATACATTCAATGACCGTTTTCTGTGCTTCCCATGTCAAAGCACATCTCTACTTTCACGTTTACTCAAAAAACCGATGAAAAATACCATTTCCCCATCCATTACAATTGATTTCTGTCATCCAAAGGACTGAAAAACGTTCTGTCGTCCTTTAAACGTCGGGCTGGTCACCGTGGAAATCATTAATTCTGGAACCATATGACATCATCCACTTTTTAAAATCCAAAAATTCTCATTGGGAGTCAAACCACTATAGAAGGTCTTCCTTTTCCACCCCAAATTTTATGGATGAATAGTTGCAACTCTGTCCTATGCAGGAGATTCTCTGGTCATTCATAGGACGCCAAACGTCCGCCTCAACCTTTAAGGGTTAAGGGTTAAATTGTCATTGTGGAACATTATCAACTTTCACATGGAACAACATGTTTTAAGCAACCGAGGTTTTAGGGAATGGTTTTGAGTCTTCTCGAGGATGATTCCATGTTCATTGCCATTGTGTAGCTATGCCTTGCTTTTTGATTTTGCAATCTTGAAGAACAACCATATTTTGACATTTGCAATACACGAAATAGTTGATATTCAAGTTCATAAACCCAATTTCGTAGTGCAACAATGGGACTTCAGGACTTGGGGTATAAAATAGTGCCTGAAACTAGGACTGGTAAATAGTCACGTTTCAAGTCGCACCAGCAAAGTGCCGAAGTTGTGGAATTCTGTCAATTTTAACAGAATTGACACAGTTGTGTCTATTGTCTTTCTGGATTTCAGTAAGTATTGAAGATTGCAACCTTCTATCTTCACATCATTGCAAGTCTTTGGTTCTACAAAAACCTCAGTCACATCATATGTAATTATTTGGGGAGACATTGAAATAACAAACCTTGAAAGAAAGTTAATGTATGAAGATTCTCTTTCCCAAGGCCTTCTGTGCTCACAGTCGACTCCGCTATTCTGGCCTTGATGACACTGTAAATGAATTCGTCCATCACCTTCGCACTGGTCACCACAGCAGCCTCGTTGCTCACGTTGAGAACTCGCTTCAGCTTCCGAAAACCTATTGGAAGTGACCTCATTTGTGAAATCAAACGCCTTGGCGAGTGGCAATTAGGGTAGCTCCGGTTTCAGGGTACCAATCTCGTACCCGAACACAGTTTTGAAGGTAGAATCCAATGTAAACCTCATGAACAAGTCCTGTAATGAGCGTGCATTGCAATCAACACATGCTGATACAAGTCTTCAAACTTGATTAGAAAATTGTGTTGAGAGAAACAAATTCTGGGTGACAAATGTGATTATTTATTTATTTATTTATTATTTTTTTAACATTCATGATATAGTTTCAGAATATTCTTGAAGTGCAATCTCAAGAGTGTTTCTATATTGTTCTTGATGATTCTTAGCAAAGTCTCTGTATTTTACTTCGTTATGCCTTATCCATGTTTTCTCAGGGAAATTAAAGACTTTGAGTGCCATTTCACTATTGCAGATCGGGTGAAAAACATGGAACCAGAGAAATCCAAAATGTCGGTAACCCCAATTCCACAGTCCCAATTCCATATCAATTGCAACTACGGTGTGCAATTCAATTAACCCTTGAACGCCGGGCTGGTCACCGTGGAAATCATTGATTCTGAAACCATGTGACATCATCTACTTTAAAAAAAATCAAAAATACTCATTGGAAGTCAAAGTACTGTAGAAA
This sequence comes from Climacium dendroides, assembly GCA_950106755.1. Taxonomy (NCBI): domain Eukaryota; kingdom Viridiplantae; phylum Streptophyta; class Bryopsida; order Hypnales; family Climaciaceae; genus Climacium; species Climacium dendroides. The sequence goes on along the minus strand of OX467090.1, from coordinate 18,340,430 downwards.
ATATCCTTTCCGCCCCTAATTCTGTGGATGAATAGTTGCACTACTGTCCTACACAGGAGATTTTCTTGTCATCCATCGGATGCCAAACGTCCGCTGCGGCATTCATGGGTTCACAGATTGAGTACAAAACTTTGGGCTGTACTCAATTCTCTACTTGTAGAATTCCATGACACTATGGATTTCTGGATGGATTTCTCTGGTGCGGCTATCAAGCTCGAACAATCACACATGACAACGTTGGACAAAAGCAAAATGATCTTCCTCAACCTGCGAAATTTCCAGAAAAATAAAAAATAAAAAATTGCATCATGCTCACCGAATTTCCATATATTGCTATCAATGCCGCTAATGAGTTCGTCCTAAAATTTGCAAAAGGCCACTGAAAATGCATTCGACTTACCTTCGGGAAGTTCACAAAATTGGTCTTGACAACATATTCCACATTAGCAGGGTCAGCCGTGAAGATGAAGTTCACATTCGCCGTTTTGCATTCAAAAGTGAGCCCGTCTCGGAGGAAATAGAACGCCGACCAGTCGTTTAACTGGTGAAAATTTCACAGCACTTCCACCGTCGCCCCTAAGTACATCCCATCAGTTGGCAATTACGAACCCAATTAAGCTGATTAAAACAACTCCACATGGGACAGAAAACAGAAATTCAATTCCTTCAGAACCAAATTAAGAAGCATGTCTGACTTCCATGTCCCAACATGAGCCTGTTAATTAATTATGACTCAAAAGATGAAGGGAACAAGAATTGTTTATACTGTGAAGGATCCAACTGATGAAGCCAATGGTTGGTACTACCTAGAACGGGCCATTGCACGGGACCTTTGCGTTCTCTGTGCAGTACCCACCGATCTGCAATTGCCCACAGAAGGTAAGCCAAGACGGTGCTAAGAACTAGAGAAACCCCGTGAGGCTGCTCACCTTCTCCACAAGCCATGATCCCCATACTTCCACGGCCTTGAAAATTAGAGAGAGATAGAAGAGAAATTTATCGCCAGTTCTTTGAAATTAAGAGCCTGTATTGATACCATCTAGCTCAAATGGTTTTCTACAGTAGAACGTGCACATTGCAAGACGGTATTGATTTTGTGTGGACGAGCGAGCTTTGGGTGACACCAAGACTACGGACGCAGTGAACTTATACATAAAATGTGAGTTGAAGAAGGTGCTTTTGAGAGGGATTTGGAAAGAAAGATTTAGGGGATGGTGAAGAGGTTGGTTGTTTTCAAGTTGTTTTTTATGGAGATGTATGTATGTGGAGTATTTGATAGCAATGTTATTGATGTTTTGTAGTGTTTCCTTGATGTCAATTATTGGAATGTGGAATTTTTCTTTTAGTTGTGTTAGTGTGGAAGAAGGATTTATTTGCACTAGTTGGTTTTTAATGTAACTGAGTTATTTGAGAAGCAAGCATTGTAGTATGTGAAGTCAAGAGTATAGAATGGGTTGGAGGTGGTGTATGTTGGTGAAGTATGGTGCATACGCAAAGTATGTTTAGGCTTAATTTAGCTATATAAGTTCAAATGGTAGTGTTTATATATGAGCATGGAAGTAGCCATGGAGGTACAATTTGTTTTTGTTGGTTGTCATTGATGTTTTCAACATTTGTTATTGTGAATCACCATAGTAATACATCTAGCCATGTATATGTAATTGAAAAATACTTTTTGGTCTAAAAAATGGGTGAATGTAGAAATTCAATGTTTCACCAAATTATAAGTGATCCCCATTTTAGTATATTCACCAAAAACAACCATGACTGTTCATAAGTAATTATGAGGCACTCATTGCAAGAAAATCACAAAGCTTTGCTAAGTTATATATGGCTTTAGTAGGAAGTGACTTTGGAACTATAGTACATGCTTGCTCCTTGAGATTGTAGATATACACAAATTTGTCCTACTATTAGATGTGATATTTATTTATCAAAGTCACATTATTTGTAAAATAATGAAATTAGTATAGCCAAGTTGAATTATTATAATAATATTCTTTATCAATTCTACAAAAACATTTCTTTTGTAATGATACAAGTTTTCTAAGTGATGCTACTTCTCCTCCTTCACTAAACAATAGAATAAATCAATATAGCTATCATCTCTAACACTATTTTTTACAACATACAATTTTGGGTAGTTGACTACAAATAAATTTTTTTTTTTTTTCTTTGGAATGTTCACAAAACATATGTTTGAGGAATAGCTTTAAAGCGCAACAATTTTCATAACTTTTGTCTAAATATGTGTATGGTTAAAAAGTTATAGCATGATATATAATTTTCATTGCTTGGTAGGTAGACCAAGTAGCTCTAAAGATTTTCTTAAAAAATAATTTTTTTAAGAAATAAAATTTGAAATTGGTTTCTAGATTTATATGTATGTGGAAAGCTTTGAATCATTCCATTGATTAATGAGATGAAAGTTATGAGGAGCTTTAGTTTGCGGGTAGTTACGGAATCTTTACTATAAGATAAACTATGAAGTCCTTTATTTAACTCAATTTTCATTATTTTTGAAAAAATATATGGAATGTAGATTGTTTATTACAAAATTTCAACCATTAAAATTGACATTTTTCAATTTTATAATTTCATACTAAATTCTTAACAATTTAGTGTTTAAAATCATACTCTACTTCTTTCTATTTACAATTTTTTTCAATATAGATTTCTACTATGATGTTTCCAACATTTGTTATTGTGAAGCACCATAGTAGTACATGTAGCCATGTTTTAGAAAGGACATAATTTGGAAGAACATTGATTAAACCACAAGGGATTAAGCCCACATACAATCCATATCAAAATATTAGGAGGTGGAAGATTCGTTTGTCTATAATTTTTGTGATTACAACCAATTTCATTAAAGAGATGTAAATCTATACCATAAATTAGTTAGTTAGCTAGTTCAATACACTAAGATTTCCAAAATCATGAGTCCTTTAGCCATTTTCTTGGTATTGTTAAAAAATTCTCTACAAAGAGGGGTGCATAGACTTCATTTTGTAGATTTCAAACCTACTATGTAAAAGTTATGAAATTCTGAATTATGTTTAAATTATGAAATTGAAATGAATTATTATTTATTTTGAAAAACCTAAAACATTTACATTGCATGTGAAAGCACTATAAAACAAATCCTTGTTTTAAAGCATTCTATTTGTGTCAATTTTGTAGTGTTCAGGCCTATAATGAGAAAGTTATGGATTTTTTATATTAAAATTATCCTTTATTTTAAAAAATACGTAACTTTCACATTGCATGTTTCAATACTAGAAAACAAAGTCTTCAAACCCCTTTGTGCATAGAGCTTTCTATTTGTGCCAATTTTGTAGTATTTGTACCTACAGAGCAAGCTACAAAGTAAAAAAATTGGATTTTTTAGATTAATAAATGAATTAAATTATCTTTTATTTTAGAAAATTCATAATTTTCACATTGAGTATACAAAAATGCATTTTTAATATTATCAATGCATTAGATTTTTTTAAAGAATTATTAAATTCTTTAAAAAATCAAAATATACATCTACTATATTTATGTATTGTATTGGTGGAGGCACTAAATTAGGGTCACTTGCAAAATTAATGTTAGTGTCTTATTTTGCAATCTCCAAATTGTGTGTCTAGACTTGAGAGCTTTAGATGAAGCGTATGTTGAAATGGATTATTAAAAGACAATTTATAGGTTCAAATACAAATGTAAAATGAAGATAGAATAAAAAAAAATGCAACATAACAAATTGTTGTGGATTTAAGACACATTGCATATACACTCTAATTAACTATGTGTTTGTTGGACTAACAACATAAAACAACATCATTCCCCCCCTTTGTGCATATGTCTTTTTATTGTATTTGAGAAAATTAACTCAAAAGTGGCCTTTGTTTTTAGCATTTCAATTCACTGTAGAAAACATATTGAATTCTAAAAATTTTATGAATAAAAACATAAAAAATAACTTCTATTCTTCTTTTATTATACTATAGCATAGGACATACTAGTATTATATTTTCAGAAAGATATAAGAAGGAATGTGTAGAAGTTCAAAACAAGATTTAAGGTTAAAGGGCTAATTTAATGATAAGCTTCTACTTCTTTTTAGCTATTGAAAAAAACAAGGCATGTGGGCCCTATAGAATCTCCTTCAAAAACAATATTATACATCTACATCAAAGAATTTGTTCTTACAACATGTAGATGGGGATTATTTTTAGGAATTTAGTAATATTGTTTGTAAAGCCTAAGGGGATTACTAACATATATCTATTGAAACCACATGCATTAAGAAGGTATTTAAATGGGGGCTATCACATACTTGGAAAACTTGAGGTATATTTTAGAATATTCTAGACATATTCTAATTAGATTCTCAAATTATTTTTTTAGCAACTTGTACCTTTCTCTTTTAATTTAAATTTTAGTCATAAAAATGATCTTTTTAGAATGTGAGACCAACTAATGAAGTGAAATGAAGCTTCTAAAGTCTAGTTTCTATTTCAATTTTAAAATTTTAAAAATTCAATATTTTATTACAATTTGCACTTTGAGTCTAACTTATAACCACATGGGGGTGATGCTTGAAGATCCTCATATGTAATGTCATGCTATTCATGTTTTTGTTTGTGAAGAGTTCAATGAAAATTTTGGTTTAAAGTAAAGATGTTTGACGTTGCCACATATTTTCATCTATTAGTTATTAGATCCTTGCATTTGGTAGACCTTAACCTTAGAAGGACACGAGGGACACAAAGTGTCGAATGGATGACAAAGAATTCTTCAATGTAGGACAAAATGCAATTGTTTATCTTTGGAATTTTGTGTGGAAAGGGAAAATCTTGCCCAATAGTTTGACCTTCAAAGAATTTTTTTTGAATTTCTTAAAGCAAATGATTAACATGGTTTTTCAAAAGTTGATTTCCATGGCAACCACCTTGTCCCTTGGGGGTGAATGTAGAGAGGTGATAAACCCAAATTGGGCCTTTTGTTCAATTTAATTAGTAGTTTTGAGTAGTCTTATGGGACTTTCTTTTGTCCAAATTTATTCATTTATTCATTGATTTTGGTGATGTGAAATTTGGACCTTTTCAAATCTTATTTAGTCAACATTATCTCTCAAATTGATCATTTTTGAATTATAAAATTCTTTATTCCTTTAGGGGTGGACAATAAGTAAATTGGTTTTTGAGCCTTTGTTTGAACTATTCTATTCAAAATTGTAGAGCTATGCCTTAGTTTTGAGACCAAGATCTTGAAGGTCAAGAATTTCTAAGTCATGTGTCATCATTAGGAGGTCAATATATATAATTATGGACTAGATAATGAGGCTTGAGAACATTATAGGACATAGGGTAGGCAAACCCCAAACCAACTACTATTTAACCTAATACCACCCAAATGTAAGGCCTTCATTGATTTTAGAATGAGAATTTATGACAATAATACATGCCTTAACTTCACTACAAGACATATTTAAGGCATGTACTACAATCATAATTCTGATTTTTAAATGAAGAAGGATCTTACATTTGGGTGGTATTAAGTTAGCAATTGGTATTGGGTAATACTACCTTAATGCCAAGTCTAATAATTCATCTCAAATGTTCGTGTTTGTACTTTTTACAAATCCAAGGGTATAGAAAGAGGGTTTGCATAAGTTATAACACTTTTTTGACTATCCAATGTAATGATGACAAATCTACCTTGAAAACCAAACTTGGCATTATGTACACATTATTTAGAGCTTGATAGTCTAGAAAAGGTGCATTGTGAGTCTTGTATGAATGAAGATGGCAAAAAAGAGTGCAACATTTGCATGTATCTTTGTATAGATCAACTAAGGTAATCCTATATAGAAATCCAAGACTAGTGTAAAGTTCCTTGAGAGAGAGTTTAAACAAGATTGCTTTTATATATAGCCAATTTAATTATCACAACTACAAGTAAAGAGCATTCTTCCAATTAGAATCATGCTAATTCCTCACACATTAGAGTAATTACTAAACTTGCCACTCCACTCTTAAAAGCCACAAGGGTGTAGAATAATTTTTCTAATCTACATTTTTCCTCTTTTCTCTTTATTGTTTGTATTTTTGAATCTTTCTTGAAATTGGTACATTGCAAACAATTTGGCTTCATTATTGTACTTCAATTTCTAGTTTGGTTTCTTCAGCATCACTTTCAAGCTTTGGCATCTCTACTACATGCCATTAGATGTTTTTTGAGGCTTTCAGAAGACCAAAAGTTTTTTAAGAGTTCATGGACTATTAGAAACATAAAAACATTACCAAATCAACATTTTGATATGGTTGAGAGATTGCCATGCTAAATTTATTTATTTATTTATTTATTTATATTTATTTATTATTATTTAATTTTGATAGCACTACACTACCTTGGTTCCTAATAAGGAAAACAACCCTGAAATAGCCTTCCACAGGCCTCAAAAAACATGTAATGACTAAAAACTCAGGCACCAAATTGGCATCACAATTCAACCTTGCATGGTCAAACTAATCACAAAATCAACATCTTTTCTTCAATCACCAACTTGGAACCGGTCTCATTAGGAAAAATTTCAGCCCCCAAAGGGACTGCTTCAAGCTCGTTCCCCATTTGTGGGAACAAAAATTTTAAAAATTTAAAAAAATTTAAAAAGCAGCTAGCTACACTAAATAGTGAAATTAGGTTGCTTGAACAATTAGGTTGCCTTACTCAGGAGAGTTGCCTCGTGACTCACCACTTGTCCAGATGGAGGCACAAGCAATTCTCTAAACCTAAGCCATGAACCAGTGTACCAACCCATGCAACACACATGGTTCCTATATTATTGCATCCATCTACACTAACTGTACATATTTATGTAGTGTGGAATGTCAAGAATTTAGTGTGGGGCAACCTAATTTCACTATTTAGTGTAGCCTACTTGCTTGCACAAGAGGCAACCAGGCAGCCAAGCCTATCTGGTTTTTTTGTTTTGTTTTTTTAATTTTAAGAAATAATTTATTCTTCAAATGACATGACAGTTTCCCCACCACCTTAGCTGCCTATGTGTGGCTTTTTTTTGTAGTTCAATGAAGCTCCTAAGTTTGAGAACTTGTAAATAACTCGTAGCCCTTTAGAAGCCTCATTTCTCTTCTAATGTGCTCTTCTCCACTTTGCTCATCATTATTGATATTATATTTCCTTTTTTTATTTAATTTTAAATTTTCTCTAGAACTCATAATCCAACCTCTTCCATTCCAAACCTACTTGCACTTGGTGTTTGATGCACACTTCCAACCGGAATCTACTCTTCTAGAAATTCAATGAAAGACAACATTCGAACTAGCTCTACATTCCCAACTTGAGGTATGTTCCCACTTAGTGTTAAATGTGTTGTTAGTGAGGGTCTTAGGAATGAATTGAGAACTACTTCTGAACCGAATTCAAATTCCAAAGAACACCTCTAATACCAAGTGGGAACATACCATTGAACTCTTTATCTCGAATTACCTAACACACCAAAGCAACAGTCAAACAAGAATGGTGTGACCGTGAGGCTCTGTCTTAAGTAAACAACAATATTGATAGTAGAAAAATTAAACAAAAATAAATAGAGTCATAGGTTAGACTCACGTAGATTTGATTTATAGAAATTAGACTCCTATAGATTAGACTTATAGACTTACATAGATTAGACTCACATAAGTTAGACTCATAGACTTAGTTAAACTCCTGTAGAATAGGTTAGACTTACAAAGATTAGACATAGATTAGACTTACATAGATTAGATTCATGTTGTGCATGAGGGTGTTTTGCAATGTGAATATGGTTGTAGATAGAATTTGGAAACTTCAAAACCAAAATTGATGCCATGGTCTCTGTCCTTTGGACAGAGACCACAAAGACTTTCTCACTCTAACTTCAGATACTTCAATATATAAGTTGAACACTTCCTCTTCATACTGAATTAGCGCATCTGTACAAATAAAATCATGCAAACAGTGGACTTTTCTCTCTTAGACACCATCAATCAATTCCACCGCAACTATCACTACATACGACGATACACCACCCTCTACAATTCTGAAACTCAAAATTTCAGACCACCAATTTGATCAACATTAATTCCATGTAATACACCCTCAACTTGCGAATACACACACAAATAACATCCAACATTGAACCATAATTCCAACTTGAAAATTAGAATTCAAAAACTTCTACATCCTTATGGTATGTTCCCACTTAGTGTTAGAGGTGTTCTTAGCAATCTGAATTTGGTCCAGAAGTAGTTCTAAATTCATTCCTAAAACTCTCAGTAACAACACATTTAACAATAAGTGAGAACATACCTTAAAGGTATGTTCCCACTTAGTGTTAGAGGTGTTCTTAGCAATCTGAATTTGGTCCAGAAGTAGTTCTAAATTCATTCCTAAAACTCTTAGTAACAACACATTTAACACTAAGTGGGAACATACCTTTACTAACTCTTGAGCCTGGAAGCCCAACCTGGACTCTTACTCTTCCTTCACAGAATACCAACCAATGCGACATAAACTGTACTCACATCTTCCACAGTATCTCACATAATTAAGCCTTAAAGGCCGAGGCAGACAATCATCGGGAAAAAGCCCCCCCCCCCCGTTGCTTGAGTACTGCTGCAGTATTGTTTCAATGGGTTAACAGTATAGTACTTAAAGTATATTGTTGCAGTATTGCAAAAAGTATTGCAACAATATATTTTCAATAGGTGCACTGCAGATTTATTGAAACAATATTGTTTGCAGTATTGCAACAATATACTTTCAGTACTATACTGTTAACCTATTGAAACAATACTGCAACAATGGGGGGCTTTTTCCCGATGATAAACGTTTGATGAATGACAAGAGAATCTGTTGTATATGACAGAATTGCAACTATTCATCCACAAAATTAGGGGTGAAAAAGGAATATCTTCAAGAGTAGCTTAACTTCCAATGAATGCATTTCTATTTCTTTTAAGTCAATGATTCCCACAGTTCTCAAATGCATGATTTCTACGGTCACCAGTTCGTCCTTTAAGGGTTAACTATCTCAAAATTTGTTTGGTTTGACAATGTATAGCTTGGAATTAAGTTGTTGTGAAAGGTATGGTCTTTTACCAATCTTCACAGAAATTGGCGACTTATATACTAGGGTTTAAGCCTCACTACCCATCACTTAGTTTGCTGCCATTTTGCAATTAGATAGGAATGAAAATTGTTGTATTTGTTTTTCAAAGATGAAATTACATGTCTTCTATATTTCATAAATTTTTTTAGATTCATTTTGTGGAAAATTAATTTTTTTGAAAAAAAAGTGAAGAAAAATCACATTAGATAGAAACTTTTTTCAAAAAATTGGAAAATTTCACTATGCGTGTATATTATAGTGACAAACATCATGGTGTAAACTCAATTTTTATGTCATTCTAATGTTAGAATTCTATAGACATTGAAAATACATCCAAAGTTCAAATTGCAATAAAATATTCAATATGAGGAATGTTTCCAAAATTCAAACTGAAGTAGAAACTAGAATAGATGACCTTTACTTTTGTTTGTTGGTCTCAAATTCAAAAAATATTATTTCTGTGGTGAAATTTCAGACTTAGAGCAAGGAGTAACAACTTCCTTACATACACTAAAATAGCATATTTTGTAATCCATTTTTTTTGACTAACTTCTCATTTTAGTGAAGACAAACACTGGCACGACTACAAACACAATTGAATATTCTTCATAACCCATCATGAAAGGTCTACACGAAAAACATGGATGGAAAAATGCTTTCAATCTCTATCCATCACACATGATTGTCATCCAAAAGCTACAAAATGGCTTTGCCAACATTTTAGGGTCAAACTCCATAACAATTTTGATTATGATTGTATGGAGACTTTCTTTTGATCCATTTGATTTGGTTTTTGACCGATACATGCCATGCAATGCTCTTCATTGATGTTTTGGTGATATCAAACCTAGCCAATTTGAATTGTTTGTTTTTTCACAATATGATCAATCCATTTGAACATTTTGAAATCATTGATATATCTTTGGTCCTTGACCCTTGAAAGACGAATTGGTGCCAATGGACATCATCAATTTGGGAACTGTGGGAATCAATGGATTAAAAAAATGAAAAAACATCCATTGAAAATCAAATTACACCCCTAATTTTAAGGATGAATAGTTGCACTTTATAAGCCATTTATAAGCTCAAGATTTTGGGGGAGAGGCTTGTGGAGGAACCTCTTTTGTATGTGAAATTGCAGGTGGCGTCAGAGAAGTTGGCAGCATGGGGAGCTAAACGGCATTGCACATTTTGACGGACGTCGACCCCTTGCTTCATGCAAGTGCCTGTACATTGGGTTCCATCACAGTTTAATTTCAAGTCGTGACAAGTAACGTATTTGCTGAGTTCTACCAGAGCGCCTTGCTACACCTGGCTTATATATACCAGAGTGCGTTGCTACACCTGGCTTATATATACCAGAGTGCGTTGCTACACCTTAGCTACCTTTGAGTTCATTGCCACTAAATTTCCTCTCAGTTTCCATCTATGCGGCACCCAGGTAGTATAATCAAGTTGCTGGATTGATTACATTTGTCAGCTCTCAAAATGATTTTACACACACTCATTATTTGGAGCACATTATTGGTGTACTTGTCTGCAGACCTGCATGTGACGAGACCACACAAAATGCGGTTAAGGTAAAAACACCCATTAGCATCCATGCACCCATTCCCTTTACCATAGAGTCCCCATAAAGTGTCCATAGATTTTTCTTAATGTGTCTTACAAATGTTAAATTTTGATTTGCTAATGCATTTGAAGGACATGTCTCGAACCGTGATTTGCTGACAACTGATTTTGCATTGTTCAATTTTGGATGTATCTATTGGAACTGTGATTTGCTGACAACTGATTTTGCATTGTTCAATTTTGGATGTATCTATTGGAACTGTGATTTGCTGACAATTGATTTTGCATTGTTCAATTTTGGGTGCATCTATTGGACGGTTCCAGTGGTTTAGAGATCCGTTACTTTGAAAAATCATAGAAAATGTATACCACGTCCGAAAATTTTAATTTTCTTTTAATAACCATGATTTTCATTCACTAATACTACAAAAATATTATTCTTAAGAAAATGTGCCTCCAACTATGCTGAATTCCTTATTTGGACGCTTTTGGGTGTTTCTACCTTATGTATTTTTGCTTGATCAATGATGTGTGAAACATTCTATTGTTGTTGAGGTACACTGAGCTAGAATTGAAAGATAGCAGATTGGGGTTGCATTAGAGTATACCTATTTTTGAGCACTTTGAAAATTCATAGTTTATTCATATAGTGTCCAAAAATGCATTAAAAAAGAAATCTAAAATAGTATTTTGACTTTCAACAAGATCAAACATAAAAGTTAGGACCACTGTGAATTGAATGACAACTCTCGTACGTGGCCTTCAGAGACAGTGAGACAGTGACTGACGAACAACTCGACAGTGAATTGTTGAAAAGCAGTACCATAAGTGAACTGATACTTGAGAAGGCTTGCTTCCTTCTCCCTTGTGCTTGGTGCTATCACTACAACAAAAGCAATGTTTTATGACTGCAAAATATAACTGCAGTGAGTCGTAAAATCAAAAAATACGACTCACGCAGAAATCACTGTAGATGACTCGGAATATGATTGACTCTAGTCGTTTAGAAGCAGTCGCTTCAGACATCAGTCATATTGGCAGTCATATTTTCCAAGGGGTATAAATATCCATTTTTAGCCATAGTATGCCAACATGGCGTATACTTTGACTTTCCTAGGGGAGTCTTGATTTTTTCTTGAATTACTCGGGCAAACAAAAAAATCCTATGTGGAATATGACTATAGTCAGTCATATTTTTGGATGACGTGGAATATGACTGCAGTGAGTCATATTTTTTGATGACATGGAATATGACTACAGTCAGTCATATTTTTGAATGACATAGAATATGACTGCAGTGAGTCATATTTTTAAATGACGTGAAATATGACTGCAGTCAGTCATATTTTTTGATGATATGGAATATGACTACAGTGAGTCATATTTTTGGATGACGTGGAATATGACTGCAGTCAGTCATATTTTTGGATGGCATAGAATATGACTGCAGTCAGTCATATTTTTTGATGGCATGGAATATGACTGAAGTGAGTCATATTTTGCAGTAATGTAGAATATGACTCTCGTCAGTCATATTTTATGGAATATGACTTTTGTAAGTCATATTTTTTGCTTCATGAAGTTGCAAGTAGCTTTCAATGTCTTTATTTCAACTTTTGATGCCTGCATATACAATCAAAGAAATGAGAGGTTAGTTTTTAGGGATTGAACAACAAAGCCTAACCTTCAAAGATTTACAATCAACACAAAATATGTAGCTCAAGTTTAGGATAGGAAGAATAAGATTGATGATGGAGGAAACAAGAAAAAAAATATAAGTACTAAGAGATAACAAGAATCAAAAGTTAAAATGCAATAAGGAATAAGAAACAACAACTAAGCAACAACTAAGACACAATAGGAAACAAGAAGCAACACAAAACAAGAAACAACAACTAAGACACAATATGAGGCAACAATTAAGACATAAGAACAAATAAAAAGTAACAACTAAGATACAAGAAGAAACAAGAAGCAACAACTAAGACATGACAAGAAACAATAAGAAATGAAAGTATAGATGCAACAAAAAGAAATAAGAAGCAAGAACTACAAAACAAGAGGAAACAAAAAAACAAGAACTAAGAAGTAGAAAGAGTTCAAATGCAAAAAAAAAAAAGAATTTAGATGCAACAATAAGAAACAAGAAGCATGAACTAGAGAGCAACAAGAAACAAGAGTTAAGATGCAACAAAAAGCAACAACAAGTGAGAGCTAAGAGACAATAAAAAGTAAGGAAGAAGAGCCACAAGAAGTGACGGCTAGGGTTTCAAAACCCTAAAAAGTGGCGGCTAGGGTTTCAAAACCCTAAAAAAATGACGGCTAGGATATCAAAACCCTAAAAAAATAGTGATTAGGATTCAAAATCCAAAAAAGTAGGTGACTAGGATTTCAAAATTTTAAACAATGACTTCTCTATGTTTTTTTGGAATTGCCCAAATTTTTCTTGAATTGCCCAAAACAAAAAAAAATCATTATTATATGAAAATATTAGTGATAATATGACTCAATGTTTCCAAACATGTTCCCAACGTTCTCAAACATGTTTCCAACGTTCCCAAACATGTTCCCTACGTTTTCTATGAAGTACTTTGGTATTTCTAATGGCCGTATAATATACGCTTATGAAGTACAAGGCGTAAAAATAACTGGCAGTCATATTTCTCCCCAAAGTGTTGGCCTTCAAGAATATGACTGCAAGCAGTCGCAAGTCAGCCTCAGTCATAATTTTGCAGTCATAAAACACTGCCATTGTTGTAGTGTATAAAGGTCGGAGGACGTGTGAAGCAATTTTCACTCGTTGCAGATTGTTGCTACTCACTTGCTGTTTGCTCGCTCGCACAGAGGATCTGTGAGGGTTTCTTCTCTTGATTCTGCTGAGATTCATTCAAATTTTCTTGTGTTGGATCGGAACATTGTGTGGTGAGCTTGTGTTGACAGCAGGCAGGACGCAAACGGGCGGGACTCACCTGGCTTCGTTGTCCAGTGAGTTGAAGTTTGGGGTTTAGCTCTTCGTAATATTAGTCTTGAAGACTGACAAGGGTTCATGTAAATGCAGACGTCTTTCATGAAACTAGTACGTTAGCAACCATCCAAGAACAACTTGGATGAATGTCTCATTTATTTTAATTATGTTTTATAACTGTCCGAATTTAATAAATTAATTTTTGGGTTCAGTTGCCGAGCTGTTTTCTGTACTTAAATTATTACGCAGAAAGCTGCCTAAGCTGCTAGAAAGCTATGGTACTTGTTTGCAAAACTGCATGTAACGAGACCACACAAAATGCGGTTATTCTTGCTTGGATCAATGATGTGTGAAATGTTCTATTGTTGGGTTCCTTTTCAGAAAGGAGATGATTATGGCGTTTTCTGAGTCATGTGAAGGTTTCTGTGTGTATGTGAGTGCTGTGAGTGCTGTGATATGAGTATGGACAGGATGAGGAATGGAATGAGAGTGTTGCTATACTGTTTGGGGGTTTGAAGTGAAACAGTACTTAGAGCTTGGCTATGGCGAAAGTGGAGAGAGAGAGGGGCGTATTTCAAGGGGAACCGTGGCTTTGAACTCTCAATGGGAAAAGGTTGTTGGTTGGGGATGTAGTTTAGTGTGGTTTAACTTTTCTGCAACCCTGAAATTGCCTCGTTGAGTTGATGGATTGCTTATTAGGTGTGAAGGCTTAGGAAGCAGCACGGGAAGCAGGTTAGCGACATGGCGTTGGAGGTTGTATGGATGCTGACGGCGTTGATAATCCTGGCATCAGTCTGCATTCGAATGTCCAAGGGCATCCTCGGTGACAGTGTTCTATTCAATCGAGGACCTCGTGACTTCTTTCTTGACCGCTTGGCCAGGTTCTTCTCAATTCATCACTCACTGTTGTTTGGGACAATCAGGGTTTCGTTTTCCCGATGGTTGCTTTGCCTTCACAGTAGGAAACTCTATCCCCTGGCTTTCAGCTATTTTGAGTGATTTTCTTAGTAGAATGTTAATTTTTCAATTGTCAATCTTTTATTTCATTTTTCAAGAGGATTCCACTACACTAACTAATTAAAATACATGTTGTTTGATACCATATGGAATAGTTAAAATATGGATTGTTTGAATCCCATATGAGAAGTCATGAATTTTCACAATTTTGTTCTCTTAGTGAGTAAAACGTGTCCAGGCTTTGGTTTTTAGTTCTTAGGCATTGCCCTAGTCCCTAGATTCTGGATCGTAACATTTGCTCATGGCAAAGGATCGTGTATGAGAGAAGGTTTACTTGCTTAACTCTTTCCGTGCTTTAACTTTGGAGACTTGCGATGTACTATTCCCCACCATTTTCATTTCTCACTCTCTGATTGATTGTTTGGGTGTTTAGATATGGAGATCCTTTTACCATTTCATTGATGGGCAAAACGTACACGGTGATCAATTCGCCTGAAACCATCAAGTTTGTTCTTTCGACTGCCCATGCATCTTTTCCAGACTTCTATCTCGTGCAGTATAGTCGACTTCTCAGTCTGGAGAGGTTTGGGGGTGGAAGGCCAACCCAATTCAGAAAGATTATGCTTTCTGCTACCTCAGGAGATGGGCTTCAGAAGGTAGTCCCGTTCATCAGCTCCTTGGCCGAGAAAACTGTCAGATCTTGGGAGAATCAAGATGTGGTGAACTCGGTGGAGGAATTGCAAAAGGTCAGTGGTACAACGTTTCCTTGGAAGACATTCAACTTTTATGGACTATACTGCTCTCTTGATTATATGATTATGTGCTTAAATTTCACCCAGTTTGTTCAATGCGTGCGTTAAGCGCAAATTCTTATCGTGTGGTTTTTGCGCAAAAATGGTCATCAAAGATATTGGAAAGGAGCAAGATGGCCATCTACATCCTCTAGCTTTCAATTCCATGTTAGAATTACAATCACTATAATGTTCAAGGTTGTTTAGGTAAAATGTACGGTAGAATTTGTGCATATGGCTTTGTGCACTTTAAAGGACTGAGTGGCACGTATGAGCTATGTATCATTTTTCACTAAATTTTTTTCTGCGATGCCTACAGCTTTTAGTTTTTCTCTTCAACATAATAGTTCTAACAGTGAAAGCTCACTGTTCATTGTTACTGTTCATCATCATTAAATGTTCCATGATGTTATATGTAGACTGACTCCTTTGATGGTTATTTGAGAAATCGATGATGGTACTCGTACTGAAAATTTGAATTGTCTGCAGTTTGCATTTCATGTGGCGATGCACATTTTTTGGAGGGATGTCGAACCGGGTTCGGAGGAAATGGATCAAATGAGGAACGAAATCTTCCGTATTGAAGCAGGTTTGGGGGTTTTACCCATCAATTTTCCTGGATTCAGTTTCCACAAGGCCTTGAAGGTGTGTATTCCAGAGCATTTCCAGTCTTTTTAGTCATTAGTCTTCTAATGTTCCCGATACCGAAAGGGGTAGAATCGGAGGTTGCTGCAAAATTCGAAGACAATATTGAGGTTGCAAGTCATGAGTCGATCTTAGAATATTTATTGTTTCCATGGAGGAGTGATGGATTCAAGTTGCAACTTGCATATGAACTTGCTCATAATATTCTCCTGAGATATTAATATTCGAGGTTGTTTGTGAGCCCAATCATGCACTTCTTGGCTTCACAGAGTTTGAAAACATTGATAATTATGCTTAGATATCTTAAGTGGAGTTTCTTTGAGGGCTATATACAAATACGTCACCCCTTTGATCATGTCTCTGTGTTTATTTGACATGACTCTAGCTTAACCCTTGAACACCGGGCTGGTCACCGTGGAAATCACTGATTCTGGAACCGTGTGACATCATCCACTTTAAAAATACCAAAAATACTTATTGGGAGTCAAACTACTGTAGAAGATGTCTCTTTTCCACCCTTAATTATGTGGATGAATAGTTGCAGTTATGTCCTAGTTCTGTCCTACATAGGAGATTCTTTTGTCATTCATCGGACGTTTGACGTCCTCCGCAGCGTTTATGGGTTAAAATTTTTTCCAACATGACCAAATTGGAATGTTGATGAACCAACTGTGTTGTCCAACCCATGGAATTGTTGAAACAGACCAAAGAAGTTCTCCTATCCCGCATTCAAAGTGAAATCTCAAGGAGAAGGAAAGCTGGTATCCAACAGGATGACGTATTGAATGAACTTATGAGCATTGGGGAGGTTGAAGTTCCGGATTCCGATATATGTTGCATTATGGTGGGAATTATGTATGCTGCCACTGCTACAATGACGGCTTTCATTCCTTGGGTTCTAAAATACCTATTTGACTTTCCAGAAGTATGCCAACGTGTACAGGTGAAAAATCTTTTTTAATTTTTTTAGACTTATGATGAGATGACAAGCTTTCTAGATTTTTCTAATTCCATACTATGTAAATTCTGTGTTCGTGGACAGGTTTTTTCACTTGCTTTGAACAAGTATGGTTGTAAGTACATACAAAAAGCAAATGTCAGAAATTGCTACTAGTATCAATTCCCTACCTATGTTACGAAATGAAGGTATCAGTTATCCGTAACAATAAGTGTTTTGTATATAGAGTCTGCATACTATGTAAAATACTATACTATGTAAAATACTATGTAATAAGTGTTTTGTGTATTGAATCCATGTTATTTGGAAGTTTGTACTTCCCTTCAAATCTCATATCAGCGTACTTAGTAGCTCGCTTCATTCAGGAGGAACAAGATTGTCTTCGGCAAAAGATGACTGAAGACAAGTCATTGACTTGGTTCAAGGCTAAGAGCAGCATGCCTTACACTCTGCAAGTAATTTGTTTTGGCCTCTTGCTCCAGTTGTCAATAGAAAATTTATTCATGAAATACTTCAATCATAATGATGTTTTGTTCTTCAGTTATTGTTTGAATGTTATTGTTGGTACTGCGGAAGGGGTTTAAATTTCTCTTTGTTGTAACATTCTCTGTTTTTTTCATGGAATTTGAAATTTGGCAATTTTTTGCTACTAAATCTACAATCATTGGGGTACCATGGAGGTTATCTACGAGATCCTGAGGATTGAGTCAATTGCAATGCTAAGTCCAAGGCAAGCCAACAAAGATGTTGATTACAATGGTATAGGTTCCCTGCTATCACTTGTCCTCATTTGCTCTTATATGTTCAAATTTGTCACATTAGAGAAAGGACTCTAAACTAGGAACTAAAGCAGTTTAAGATGATTTTTTTGAATAGGGAGGGATTTGATGTTTGTCTTTATCTCAGATCTATATGTATCCTAGATTTCAATTTCAATTAAGCAACTAAGAAAGCAAGCCTTTAAGCACTTGTTAGTCGTAACTTTTGGCACATTGAAATTTGCCAAATTTACAAATATGAGAATATCGTTCTTCAATTTCTGCTAGTTCCTTAGTTTTAAGAATAAGTTATTTTTTCTTTTGAGCTAAAACCAATTTTAATATAATTGAGTAGTTAGAGTGTATAGTTCTCAAAGACCAAAGTTTTCATTTAACTTTATGAAGTATTAATCACAATTTGAAAAGCAATTGTGCTCAAAGCCAATAAAGGTGTGAAGGCAATTGTATTAGGCATTTAGTTTTGATGTTATTTAGATATCTTTTGATTTTTGAGTATGTTTTACTTTTTACACAGGTTCAGTCATCCGCAAAGGTTCTTGTGTGTGGGCATCAAATTTTTCTCTTCATTATGATCCAAAATACTATCCAAATCCCTGGGAGTTCAATCCATCCAGATTTGTGGTATGTATATCATATTTTTACTATCCAAGAGTGCAATTAATTTTTTGAATTTGAAGTCAACTAGATGTATTGTGATTTGAAATTGTTCTTTTATGAAATTTATACTTGTAGAAATCATGTAAATAATATTCCAACTAGGTAGTTCACACAACTTGGCTAGAATTGGTATCATTAGTGTTTAATGATCAAGTTGGTGTGTACTCTCTAGTTGGAAGAAGGCATGATGTCCACTAATGATTCTATGTGTTTATTATGTTTAAATTCACTTTTCTTGGTTGAATTAGTGTAGTGTAATAATGTAGTGTAGAAGTTGCTTGTATATAAATTCTACTTAGTTTCATGGAAATGGTGTTATAAGTTATCTTTATGTTGGAAACTAACAAACTATTTGCAATTAGAACCATATTCAATAATGCCATAGGAGTTTATTTTAAAATTTCCTTAGTTCTTCTCCTTGTTCCTAATTTTCGTGGATATTGTGCAAGAAATGTTTTGCTGAGTCTAATCTTGGATTGCAGGAGAAGCCTAATCCAAATACTTTCTTGCCTTTTGGCCAAGGTCCACATTTATGCCTTGGAAGTGAAGTTGCACTAACAGAGACAATGTTCATTGTCTACCATCTTGTCACAAATTACAGGTTAGAATACAAGCTCATCTCTTCCAATATATTGATTGTGTACACTAAAATGAAGAATAGTTTTAATGCTTGTTTGTTATATTAATCATCATTTAGAATATGAAGACTAGCCAACCTTGAGAACTGGGAGGTCTAGAAGATTATTATACATAATGTAAGTTTTAAAACTCATTTCCTTGAATTGTAAACATCCAAATCTCTACTTAAAGGGATTACATTGAATTGAAGGGCTATGAGTTTTATTCTATTCTTCTAGAGGAATAAAGATAGTAATAAAATGCTTCCTTGAATAGACTAAGCTTTAAGACCAATTTTAGGTCTGAAAGCTTCATTTTTTTGAGCAAGCATTCTACTAGTGAAAGTTACATGGTTGTTTTGAAACCTAGGCTTGACATTACCATGTTGGAATCAAAAAAAATTTAAACCTTCTTTGAAGAAGTTCAATTACAATGTACCACTATGCATTTTTCTTCTATATTTTCATAACCAAGGAAGTAGAATGATAAGCATTTGTCCTTAGATAATTTTTTATGTTGGAAGCCTTTGGGCCTTGGAATAGAAGAATTTGAAACATTGTAAATGTATGTTCATGTAAGTGAGAAAATTGAAATGATGTGTATGTTATGTTTTTTGCAGTTGGAAAAGGTGTGGACCTGAAACAGGAGTGATACAACTTCCATTGAGGAGACTTGTAGGTTTTCCAATTAGTTTGGTCAAAAGGTGTATGATATGAGAAGTTGAATTATTTGTCTTTATTGGAAAGAGGTATTGTATGAGATAAACCTTGGGATAAGCACCCATATTGACATAAATATCAACAACCTTCATATGAGTATAAGTAGTGGGAGTACATAAGGTAAACCATTAATTATGTGTTATTTTGTGAGCAGAGAAAGTTATTGATCTTGTGAATCTACCATTTTATTTGTTCATTGTATGATTTGGCTAATGACTTATATATGATACAACTTCAAAATCACAACTAAATGACTTGCAAATGATTGGCTGTATAGATGTTCACATTGAATAAAAGGAGGAAGCACTTTCTACATACTAGCATATCAACCATTTCTTTAAGCAATATTTTTTTTATCACTTAAATGATAATTGTCTCCCATCCATTTATTCACCTAAGACACTAATCATTGGTGATAATAAACTAGTATGTCATTTAAAAATGACTTATCTACAATAACTTTAGCCCCTAAGTCAATTTGCAGTCAAATGTATCCAAAAGGATTGTTGTGAAGTCATTCTTCAAGGCCATTTTTTTGTAGTGACATTAGACAACTTCAAAATGAAGTTGGGGTTGAAAGCGGTGGAATTGGATTGAATAGTCATTCTTTTATAACTTCAAGGAATGCCTCTATGTGATTTAGGTACATGGATAAAGGTTCCTTCATCATTCCACAATTTGAAGGGATGGTAAGTTTTGGATTACCATTGCAATTGTATCAGAAGTCCAAAGAACTACAATCCAAAATATCCAAATGGATTAGAATAGTCCCCATAGGAATAACTATAGGAAGTTATATGTTTCTATTTTGAATACCTATAATATATCTTTTTTTACTAAAAATTGAGTTGATTGAAATACTTGTGGATTTTTTTCTAATGTACCATTCTATTAGATTTTTTTTTTGAAATTGATTAGTCTAAATTTGTGCAATGACCAAAGGGACTACCATGGGTATATGTAGAGAAGATGACAAGCCTATTCATATGTAAGATCTCTCCAAAATCCCCAAGTTTAAGTCTTTTCTCCACAACCTCAAGTATACAAAATGGAACTAATGCTAGTATAAAAAAATTTAGCCAAATTTTAGATTGAATCAATTAAAAAAATAGGATGCAAAAGGCTTATAATATATCAACATATGTAAGAAATCCAAGACATAGACTAGCCTATTCGTAACACCAACAGTAGAAACCTATTGACATCAAATGTAAAAATTGTACAACCCTTGTCCCAAAACAATCCCTATAAATTCTTGCCTAAAAATTATTCATTCATACAATGTCCAAAACATCTTTTATTATATTAAGTACACAATGTCATAACCCTTGTCACAAAATCCATCACATTTTCATCCTAGGAAGAAATTATTTCATTTGACATTCACCATAAAAAACAAGAGCATAACAAGGGAGTGCTCTTCCTCGACACCAAGCATAACAATTCACTGTAATTTGAAGTACATGTGAATCCCTAGATGCTTGAGGCACCAAATTTTGGTTTTAATAAAACTTAAAAGTTAAATAAGATTGCTATTTTTAATAGCTTATGTTTTTGAAAAATTCTTTTCAAAGTCTAGTTTTAGTATCAAAAATCCAATTTTGAAAATGATTGATTATGATTTTTTTATTCAAGATTTTATACAAGGATGTCCATTGCAATCTTGACTTTCCATAGTATTGACGGCTCTTGGAAATGAGCCTCAAATACACTAGATCTTGGAGGAAAAATCACATTAGAAATTCATTTAAGAAAATTATAGAATAGATTTTGAGAACCCATAAATTGATTGGGATTATGCATGTTAGGCCCTATAACCTCATAATTTTTGGTGACCAACTTTTTAGATTCAACTTTATGAAAAGAGGATTGAAAGACTTTCAAATCACTTTCACAATATTAACACCCTTATAATCAAACATTATAATCTTTCCATAAGTGATATTGTTTTTTTGTTTTTGTTTTTTAACATCCAATGTGATCTCTAACATGTCTAGTTTGAATTTGTATGGTTACAATTCAAGAAAAATTGATGCAACTTATCAAAATGTTTTGTTTTTTTTATCAATTTAGAGCCAATTGCTAGAAGCTCAAAAAAGGCCTTCGGCATTTAGGGGTTAAGATGCATTGGAATTGGTTTTCAATTGCCAAGCAGACAACCGAACTGGCAGTTTAATTAATAACAGAGTCCATGATGAGAAGCTGGTGACACTTTCAGGTACACAGCTTATGCTGAGCATAGAAAGATCAAGATAGCTTATAAAACGATGTGAACGCCACATAGTTGTGTGAAAACAAAAATTACACGAGCTAAGGAAGAGGAAAATCACAAGCCCTTCTATATATGTACACTAAATAGTGAAATTAGGTTGCCCCACACTAATTTCTCGACATTCTACACTATATAAATATGTACAATTTCTGTAGAAGGATGCACTAATGTAGGAGCCATGTATGTTGCATGGGTTGGTGCACTGGTTCATGGCTTGGGTTTAAAGAATTGCTTGTGCCT
Organism: Climacium dendroides; assembly: GCA_950106755.1. Classification (NCBI taxonomy): domain Eukaryota; kingdom Viridiplantae; phylum Streptophyta; class Bryopsida; order Hypnales; family Climaciaceae; genus Climacium; species Climacium dendroides. Next base: position 18,318,112 of record OX467090.1, on the reverse strand, counting down.
CTGAACGAGTGGTGAGTCATGAGGTAACTTTCCTGAGTAAGGCAACCTAATTGTTAAGGCAACCTAATTTCACTATTTAGTGTACATCATCTACGGAATAATATATGGACATACTACATCCATAAGAAACATATTACATTAGGAACACAAGGATGCAGTTGCATTCAGATTTATGAGGAGGGATATATCATGCCCAAGCCAGTTGCCTTGCCTTCACGATGGGGTCCAAAAGCTTGGCCCACTGGTCCACGCTCCAGCTCTCATCAGCTCCAGCCACTGCAACTCCATGGACTAGATAGGTCACTCCTCTGGAGCATCCATACTAAAAAACAATCCACATGCAATCACAACACAAATAAGTCAGAAGGGAAATCAGTGAGAGCAGTAATTCTGAATTCTTGCATTCGCTAGATTGTTAAAAAAGGGGCTGAAATTTCATTGAGGAGTCTGCCTTCCCTCTGACAGAATGGTGCCCAATATTCCACACCATTCAGTAGCTACATGGCCAACTATCGAAAAATGTCAGACTATGAGAGATAAAAGCAGTGAAACAATTAATGAGGGCTTAGCTGAATCCTATTAAATTAGCTTTGGTAGTTGGCGCCACCACTTCCTGTGGATGAAATTCTTGGAAGAGAAGAAAGGCAGCCTCTGCTTTAGCTACTGAATGTTATGAACACTCTTGAGCAATGAGGAGTATGCACTCTTTCCAATCTGGAATGGAATCCAAAGCATCATGCTAAAAATAGAATTGGAATGGGCTACACGGGGAATGGACTACGGGAGGCTTTAGAGGGTTGTTAGAGCATCCCCACCAGCTCTTCCGTTTCTCTATCTGTTTACTGAGTTTAGGACATCAAATAGGGATGAGACCTCGTGAGTTCTCCATATGAGCCTCTGGATACAGAACTGGAGAAGAGTTTTACAGAAATCTGTATATTTTAGAGATACAAGTCTTGGATAAAGGTTGGTGCAGTGAAATTTCTGTATCTCTATCTGCATATGAGGTTCTCTCCCTAAAGCTTTAAGGATACGGAACTCAATGGTGGGGATGTTTTTAGACATAATACCAAATTGTTCCACTAAATCAAGATTACCCATATATTAAGTGCCTTCAGTAGGTGATCAAAGGCTCACAATGACGCGGAAGGGAGGAGAGGGATTATGAATTGTGACCCTCTTTAGATTACTTAATGAAAGAGTCATACAAGAGTTGTTACAAGGACAAGTGTAAGGTGGAGTTAGGGGCCATTTTGAAAAGTAGTGTGTAATCCTATTGTTAGTAATGTGGAGGTGGCAACTTAATAAATGGTTGATTTTGGATACACTTTTTGTTGTTTTAACTTCTTCTCTACAATAGGTTTCGGTACTACTAAGGTAATTTCCTCTAAAAGTGCTCTAAAAACAATCATGACACAAAGGTACATTTTGCTTACTTTAGTGTACCAAAAGTGTACATTCCAGGAAGTGAGCACTTATAGTGACCATTGTATTTCAACTTCAAAAATTTGTAATTGATTCCAAGAAGGTTCAAAAAATATGAAATGACTTGGGTTGGATGCTAATTCCATATTTCTTCGCACAAAAACTTACTAAAAATTATTTCAATAAATTTAGCTTCCTTGAAAAGGCAATCAACTCTTAAATGGTCACTTTAAGAGCAGACTACCTTAGTATCATTTTTTCATATGCATCATATGCATTTTGGCATCACCTACTTGACACTTTTAGCACCCTTCACCTTGCATCTTTGAAAATTTGTAACTAATTTATAATATGTCCAGAAATTATGGAACCATTTGCATTTTAATTCATAGTCTTTCACCAATTTGCAAAAATTGTTGTTCATATTCTACAACATATGGGTTATGCTACAAAGCTTATTTGTGCAATTTTAAGTGTAGTGATCTTAGCATGTGTCAAGTTTTTTTCAATAATTTCTATTAAAGTGGGAGCATTCATTTGAGCCATGCTTAAAGCTAGTGTGGAGACCGTGAGATGCCAAAAAAAAATTTGAATTTTACAATCAGCTTTCAAAAAGCTTGGTCAAAGTGCAAAGAAGAAAAACACCCATTACCTATGCTCAAGGGCCCCATTTCCAAATAGAGCTCATATACCTGGGGTTTTTTAGGGGTGAAATATTGCCCTTACTTATCCATTTTCCATATTCTATAATTTTATTATATAAATTAAAAGGGTAGAAATTGTATTTTTTCACCCAATTGTACTATCCACTAATTGTGTTGCAAAGCCAAACCATTTTCCAACTACTTAAGTAATTGAGCATATTTGGAATATAGGAATATTAAGTGGAGAATTTTCCTAGGTGCAAAAATAGATTTTAGGAGGATTGTATAGTTTTTTACAATTTTATTTTCCAAAATGAAATTACCATTAATTTTCTTAAGTGAAGATTTTATTCATCCCATACAAGTCATATAGGTCATCCTATTTTTGACCAAGGGTTGGTTGCTATTAGATGAGATTTTAGCTCTTTGGAAGATTGTGACTTCTCAAGGTGTTCCCAAACGTTCCTAGGCATGGAAACATTGCCAAATCAATGTTTTGACATGATCAAGAGATGGCCACATCATCAACATATTATTTAAATATATTTTTAAAATTATTCAAAAAAACTTTAATTTTTAATTATTTAAATATTTTTTAATTATTTAAATATTCTAGCCATTTGTATAGTGTTCACAACAAGGAAAATAAGCCTAAAATGGGCTCTTAGGGGCCTGAAAAAACATGTAATGAAAATCAAGAATCATGTAGCCCAATCATAATGCATTGTTTTTGATCACTTACTCATTTCATACTTGCACAAAATTACACCTCCCTACACTGCCCAAATGGAGGGTGATTAGGAATGGATTGGCTCCTATAGCTCACATTGCCACTAAGTTGAATAAGCACTAGGGTGTAATTGCATGTACTATTCTCATTGAGGCTATACAATCCAAACAAGGTTGCCTAAACTTAGCCATTAGATCACAACTTTTCACTTGCCTTAATTTGTACTTTAACCCCTAAAGTCCCAAGGCCATTTTCTTGTCAAAAACCACTCAAAACTACCATTTTTGTTGTGGTCATCCTAGAAATTAATGTTGTGGTCATCCTAAAAATTAATTTCTTTTTTATTACAATAGCTCCAATATTATTTTTTATTTAGTCCACAATCTTCATCATAATGTGCTTTAATTCCAATACTATTCCTTCATGTTTCTTCATATTCAACCATAAGGTAAAACAGCCCATACTGGTCAAAATTAGGAGTTTGACCTCATGTTGTTCCTCAAAATTTTCAAACTTTTCTCCAAAGATAAAGAAGTGTGAAAAATAGTAAGAGCAATTGAAATTATATTTTTCCAATAAAGTATGAATTTGCTATGAATTGTTGAAGTGTTCAATACATCATGGCCTAAAAGAGTTTGTAGACTACCTTCAAACCAACAAAATCTAAATCCATAATGCTCATAGTATCCACCTAAAGTAGTCAAAATATTTTCTAATACAGAAGGCATGACAAGTCACTTCCTACAATGAATTTACATTAAAGGATGGAAGTTCCTATTGAGGTCACTAATCATTCCATTACTATCATGTAAGACATTGATTGTAGCCCAAATCTAACATATTGAAAAAAACCACAATGGGGTCATTCCTTAGGTGTCCACAATGGACCGTTCTATCTTATATGCAACCTTTGTATTTGCAAGCCATTAGAGATTTTAACTCAACCCTTAAATGCCCAAGCCTTTTCAAGTGTATTTTTTCTATGAAGAAAGAAAAGAGACTTACAGTTATCCCTAATGAAGCAACTTTTTTTTTCCAAAATCTAATTATATAGATGTTTAATCCCTAAAAAACCAAATGAATGTCCCTTAGGGAGACAAATGGGATTTTGGGTACCTATGGTCTCAATTTTTGTCTTGATTTTTAAAACTTTTTTGGAAGATAGAAAAATTGATTAGCTTTGTGGGAGTAGGATTTTTTTTCAATTAGTGCCTTGGAACAAAAGTTATGCCCAAATAAGCTTGAAATAGGAGAGAGGGCAGCATCATGAATTTTTGAAATTTTGTTCTCTCTTATAGACTATATTTTTGTTTACATTTGAAGCTTTGATTCATTCCATTTGGATTTGCTATGAAAAAGTTATGGACAATCCTGTTTTGGGGGCAATTAGAGCATTTTTTTGAAAAAATAACTTGTAGGATTCATTTCTTGAGTGCAACTTTTTTTAAATATCAAAAATAATTTGACATGGTTTATTTTGCTTTGTAGAACAATCTCACCATTGAAATTAGTGCATTTTAATTCCATCTTAGAGATATTAATAATTTAGATTTTCATTCTATCTTGTATCTACTTCTATTTAACAATTTTTTAAAGAATAAAAATTAAGTTTTAAAAAATTCCATTTCTTTTCCTAAATCCTTGGCTCAATTCTCCACCATAAAGATTTAAAGCTCAAACTCTATAGAGCAAAGGTTTAAACTAAAAAGGTTTAAAGTCAAATAATCTAGTCCCGCTATGTGATGAAAAACTTGTTTTTTTTTTGCTTTAAACCCAAACATCTTGGAATTTGTGTGGTCAAAGTTTTTGAATTTTTCCTACACATTTTCATACTAGTTAAAGTAAAACAGCCCATTGTGGTCAGAATTAGGAGTTCAGCCTTGTGCTGTTGCTGAAATTTTTCAGTTTTTCCCCCACAAACAGACAAGTGTGAAAAACAGTGAGAGCAATTGAAATTTAGTTTTTTTTTGAAGAAGTATGAATTTGTTATGAATTTTTGAAGTGTTTAACCCAAAAGAGTTTGTAGACCACCCCATCACCAACCAAATCTGAATCCTTCATGCTCATCTTGTTCATCTAAAGCAGTCATAATATTTTTTAACATGGTAAGCCTAAAAGGTGATTTCTTACAATGAATTCTCACTGAAAAGTTGAAGGCTCCTAATGAGGTCATTAATCAATCCATGATTGTCATGTAAGACATGCATTGTGGCCTAAATTCTACATACTGGAAAAAAACCACAATGGGGCATTCCCTAGGTGACCGCAATGAATCATCCAACCACAATGGGCTGATTTACCTTAGGTATAAGATTCTATGATTAGATACTTAGATGTGCAAAAAAAAACAATTTTCAAATTTTTTACTCTTTGCTGTAGAAATGGTGAAAATCATGAAACATTTTACTCTTTCTATTGGGACCATTTCAAAGTAAATGGATGAGTATAATTTTTTAGATCTGAATTAAAGTGAAATTGGCAAGCTTTGTGTAAAGCCAAGAAATCAAGTAGAATTTATAAGATTACTCTTGCAAATTGGGACATATTTGCCTTTGACTCTTTGAGAACCTCTCCAAAATTAAATATTTACTATTTTCAATAAAAAATTAAAAAATCTCAATAGCTGACTTTTAGTACTACTTATAAATCTTCTTAAAATGGTCAAAGGAATTTAATTGTCCTCACCAAAATGAGCTTGAAATTTGTAGTGACCATATATAGTCACTCAACTAGTTAGAGGTTAAGGCTGGAAAAGTAAAGTACTGAGTATATAAGACTAATTGGTATGATTTCTCAGTAGACAATCTTTTGGTTATTCTTGTGTCTTTAGTGGCAATACTTTTTCCTAAACCCACATTTTTCAAATTAAATTTCCTCCAATGTTTGTAAAGTAGTAAATTCATTTTGGAGTTGTTGGAAGGTAACTACACCTAAAATTGTACAAATAAGAAATTTAGCATGGTTTCCATTATTATATTGATTTTTTTGTGGATTTTTGTTGGTAGAATTTAGCATGGTTTCCATTATTATATTGATTTTTTTGTGGATTTTTGTTGGTAGAATTTAGCATGGTTTCCATTATTATATTGATTTTTTTGTGGATTTTTGTTGGTAGTTGTGAGCGCTTATTTACCCGCCCTTAGTAAATTCGCAAATACAACCAAGTTCTTGAAATTGGTCATATCCTATGGGTGTTCTAACGTCGGTCCATTGTGCCTTCCAAGCAATGGATCTTTCTAACTCCTAAGTAGGTTCCAAAGATGCAAAAACCAAATCAAAACAAGTTCTAACCTATTAGTTACTTAGTAATTCCTAATTCTAATGAGCCGCTGAAGTTATTTTATAAAAGATGATTCAAACACAAACTAAGTATGCCATCTTGTAGAGGACTAATTCTTCTTTCCAAAACTATAAAATTCACTTGAATTGGACATTCCTATCAAAAGATATGAGTAGATGAAGTTTTGACCACAAATTGGTCGACTAATATCTTCTAATCTATAATTTGGAATTAAGTTTTTCTTTCTGTTTTGGGTGCTAAATAATATCCTTCTTCTAAATAACTCAATTTGTTCCAAAATTTTTGATTCTATCTAAATTCCATCCAACTTAGACTCTAAACTTCATCCGCTACTAACTTCCTTGTTTTAAGTCAGATTTCTAAGTGTGAGATGTTTTTGGGAACCTCTAAGCGACATCTACCATCCGATTTGGATATCTTTGAATTAAAACTTTGTTTAGATACTCTAATCCTATTTGTAATTCGGCCCTATGGTATTTTATCCTATTTTCAATAATTCCAAAGGAGGGGGAAAAATTAATGTTTTACCTCAAAATCGGGTTCGTTGTTGAGGTAATTGTAGGCATCTTGGAACGCTCCGTCGTCCGCCATCTTCCAAACTTGTTTGATATTTTTGCCCACGGCTTAAAAGGAGGTGTTAAATACAAGTCTAAGTTCTAATCCTCTCAACTTCCTCTTTCCCTTTTCTTTATCTTTCCTTCTTTCTTTTCCTATATTCTATTCTATCCTATTCAATTATTTCTTCTCCTTCTCCTTCCTTCACTTATTTTGCGTATTTCAATAAAAATACATAATTGGACTACATTCACTTGATCAATCTTTCCCACTTCTCCCTTATCTCAATTCTAAGTGGTTGTATTTAGATTTCCCCCTCTTCTCCAACTTCAACTATAATCATTCAATATTTTTTGCAATCACTCACAACTACCAATTCTTTTGAGTTTTGAACTTAAGTAGTTTAGACTATAGGAGTAACAGAGTGGTGAGATAGGGACACTAATTTCTTCTTCTAAATCACACTTTTCCTTGTCAACTACCTTGATTTCCTACTCTAATTGCTCTACTCCACCTTCCAAAATTTCCTTGGGTTTAGGAAAATAAACCTTCCCCTTGAATCTTTAGTTCTCTTCAATAGTTCCCTTGTATTTTTTTTTTAGTGTCCTAACCCCTACTTCCCTTTTCCACTCTCCCTAGCTTCACCGGACAGACCCCAGCAGCCCCCGGACAGGCCTGGACAATTCTCTACTTCCTTTCTTTTTTTATTTTTGGGAATGATTCTAATTATCTCTAATCCTAATTTACTTATAATTTCTAAACAAGGCCTTGGACGCTAGTAGATTTGTTTTGCAAGATCGAAGCTTCGCCAGTTCTCAAAAAAACTCTAATTTTTGAATAATTCTAATTTTTGAAAAGCCAAAGCTTCGTCGTGATTTTTGTCAAATAAAAAAAACTCTTATATATAACTCTAAACAAGCAAAGTCAAGGCTTCGCCGTCCCGAATGGGACAAGAACATTTAAAACAAACTTCTATTCCCACTATAAATTAGTACAAATTAACACACATGTGTTAGTACAACCTCTAAACACAAATGGGTTAGTACAAAACAATTTAAACCAAAACAAGATCTTTTGCAATATGAATTGTTAGTACAACCACATACACTCTAGAGACCTCCACAAAGCGGCATCATCAAAGTATGGAGTGGGGTTTCTCTCTAGGATAAGTACACAAAGCTAAATCCCAACAATAACAACCAAAACTCAAATTTCAATGACCAAAACAATAAAAAAATAAGCCAAGATTGGAAGGGACCCCTCAAGTCCTTCAAAGCTTGAAAAACAACAACAAAAGTGCCCGAAAAACACACAAATATACAATTTGGAACCAAAATTTGGCCCAATAGTCCAACAAAATGGACTAACGTGTATTTGGTGCCAAAATGGTCACCAATTAGTAACAAAGGGGTGGTTTGAGAGAGAAATGAGAGCCCTTATATACTTTTCTAAGGGCCTCACTCCCCCCAAGTTCCTATAAGATAATTCTATTTCCTAAGTCTTTTATCCTAATTCTACATTTTTGACTTTCTACGCTGGTCCAAACTTCTAAATTTTGAAGAAAGACTCTAAATTGCAAACGGATTGTGCCATTGGCTTCAGAAGGCCATTTTTAATTTAAGTAAAATCCCTTCCTCTTTTTCCTATGCCAAATTCATAAAGATTTCTAGCGCTAACTAGATAACCAAAAATGGATAAAAACCCAACTTTGGGAGATCAACTTTTCTAGGAAAAGTAAATAGCCTAAGCTCTTTAGTAGATATAAGGCAGTAAGAAAAGACCCTGCTTTGACTTCAATCCGATTCCGTATGCTCCCGATACGCCGGTCAACTCCACGTTTAATCTTCAAATTTGCCAATTTTGGAGGATCTTGCTAGTTTTGCATCTTCTGGCTATCGGAATGCCACAAAACTTGTTGGACCTTGTTATTAACATAAAAGAAGCTATACTAATTTTTAGTGAGATTTTACCGCTGCTTGGATAATTTCTAGGAATTTCCCATCATTACTTCTAGCAGTTGACTACTCAGAAAATGATCCTTTGGAGATCAGAAAAAATCGAGAATTTTCATGGAATCTTTCATAGAGTTCCACAAGGGATGTGCAAACTCATATTCCTATTTTTCACATCTAAAGAAGGGAATCTTGGCGAGCCGATTGCTCCGTTGGACTCTTGGCATGATTCCCAACTAAAATCACCGTACTTAGATTGTACATAGATGCTCTTCTATGGTCCGTCTTGAGTTTTCTTCACCTCTAGGCTAACAATTGGGGTTCTACTATTTTGTTGATGGAATGGGAAAACTGAAACCTCTCTTTGGGAATCTATCCTAGGATTCTTACATAGTTCCTTTGAACTAATTTGGTTAGGATTTGTCACTGAAAGGCAGGTTTAGACAAGATTGACAAGTTGGGCAATTTCTACTAACACATGGTTATTTTGTACAATTTCTGGATTTCTACCCTATCTACATGCAAGATTTGGTTACAAATAACAGAAAATGCCCCATTTAGGACCAATTGCCATATTGGTATGTGACATCTCTATTCTAATTATTCACTTTTTTTTGGGGGGGGGGGGGGTGTATATAAAACTACATTCAAAACTTATAAAATTCAAAAAAAACAATTCCTAAGTCATGAGTGACTAAATGGTCACTCACAGTAGTCCAAAGTGGATTATAGATTCTCTTAGAGTGCATTTTTTGAACACCATATGAATAAACTATAAATTTTCAAAGTGTTGAAAATAGGGTGTAGGACAACCAACCATAGATTCTCATGAATAGTGGAAGTACATTTTAAGCAAGAATACCTTATGTATTCCATTTGACTTGTAGGATTGATTCTTATGCAATTATGATTTTCTCAAGTATCTTCTTATCATGAACATATGCATTGATTTACTATAAATTGTCTCTTCAATCCTTAGATATTTTATTGATACAAAAAGATATAAATAGTTTCCACCTTAGTTATGACTTAGTGGTGCTATGTGCTTCAATGTGATGTCTCAATAAATGTATGTGCACACTTGGAGACTAATAACAACAATCATGAGATTGTAATACTTCTAACAAAGATGGAAAGGTGCAGGTTTTAAGGAAATATTTGCTTAAAGTTGGTTTGGTATTGGTTCATCATCAACACTGTTATTTTAAGCTATGTGGAAGTTACCTTAACATTCAATAGTCATTACAAAAGCTACCTATTCCTTCTCAAAGTCTTCATTCACAAAATGCATCCATCCATCATGGAGAATAAAGTGAGTTGTAATACCAATATCATTTGACCATTTGGCATTAAAAAAATTTTGATGCCAAAATGAAGAAAATGCTTCACTAACACTTTTCATGAATGAAGGGTGAAAAGTCTTTTTATAATGAAATCCATTTTCTATCTTGAATCCTCAAATGATATGGAATAATGTGAAGATGAGAGCTTGACCGCTTGTCAAGACATAGGAATCATGTTCAAATCAAATTTTTAGACCTCAAAAAAACCTTTGAACTTATAGAAAACTTAAGAACTTAAAAGAATGCTCCTTCCACCCCCTCTTTGAAATTTGTCCATAACTTTTGATTGGAGACTCAAAATATCAATCAAATTTTTGGAGATGAATTTTAAATTCATTTTCCAACTTTTCTTCTTTCAAAAATTTTCAAATTTTTTTCTACCATGCTTAAAAGGAGGTCTAAATTTCTACTTCTAGTACAATTCTTGCTCTCGGCTTAACTATGAGTGTGTTAACCCATTAAGGACTAGGTCGATGACAAGAAATGAAAAAGTGGCTGAATTTGAAATGTTTTCATCAGTAACCAAAGTGGCTACTAATGAAAATATGTCAATTTCAGCCACTTTTTCATTTCTTGTCATCGACCTAGTCCTCAATGGGTTAAACTTCTAAAACTCTAATTTACATATTCTACATTTTTTGTTCTTCCTCCTACCACCTCATATGTATATAAAGAGATTGTCTCGTCAATTTCAAACATAAATAATGAATGGCTTTCAAAGGAAGTGAGGTAGTTCATTGAATTATTTTTGGTAGTGTTATGTATTTTTCCATTTTTTTTTGCATTATGAAAGAGGAGTGCTAGTGCTCAAGAATCTATAGAATTGAAAGATTTTAACTCAAGTAACAATAGCCTGCAATGTTAGAGAGTTATGAATAATCCTTAAATTTTTTGGGGTAAACATTGTACATAACCCTTGCCAACTTTGCAACCATGTAGGTTTGGCAAACAATAGTTTAAACACCTACTAAAAAAATCACATGCCATCATTGCAAAGTATGCTTGCTAAGCCCAAGTGTGCACATACCATAAGGGTTTTACTTCTAAGAGCATTGAATTAATCATCTAAGCATGGTTATTATTATTTTATTGATTTAGGGTTTGTTTCCACTTGGTCTTTGGTGGTTGTTGTAGGAATATTATCGGCTAGCCATTAGAGAAAACCTACGCCTTGTGGAGGGCCATTTTAAATTCGGTAGAAGTGCAATTGTGGAGGGTTGTTTTAGATTTAGAGGAAAAATATAATAATTTTTTTTCAATTCTTAAAAATATATTTTTTTTATAAATCTAGAATTTGAGCCCAGCTAACCACTCACCTAACAATTTCCCTAACAATCAATTTTGGTTGAAATTTTCCGCATTTGTACATTTTCATATAGGAATTCAATCCTTCCAAGGTCTGAAATTTCTTGTAATGCCCTTAATGAATGAAATTCCTTCATAAACCTTCTGACCTCAACACCCACCAAGTGGATTACTCTTCTTATGATCCATCGTACAACTTTATAGATCCAAGAATTCATTGGCATTTTTGTGAATGCTTCTAACTCTATTCCGGCCTTCATAATGCCACAACCCCTTAGTTCCACCCTAGACTCACCTAAGAGCAATCAATGGTCGTGACACCACTAGATCATCCCACCTTCATTGTGGAAACACCTTCCATAATTCTATGCAAGTAGCCTCCTATGATTTTGCATTCTAGGGAAGTGTTAACTAGATGGTTCAAAAAGATCCGGGTTATCCAAATGGAATCAAGACCACTACAATTTGGTGGCATTGTGGTTGATTTAGCTTTTGACCCAAGCCGTTGGCTATGGAATACATCTTAGCCACTTCATACATATTTGGCCAAGCTAGACTACACATTACTCACAAATTGTTTGACCCTCATTCAACCTATTTTGAACAAATGGCATGATGCTATGGAGGTGAACTTTCAATCAAAGTGGCATAAAATATGGAACAAGATCCACCCTCAAAAGGATGCTAGTTTTTTGTGGTCAATATATTGTTGTGTTCATAATGAATTTTTGGTGCCAACTAATCACCTTCAACATCTTTGTCACTTGCAAGCTAGTTTAGATGAAACTGTCTTACACTACTTCTATTACTACACCAAGACATGTCATGTGTAGGATTTCACACTTTCTATTCTCTATTCCACTTTTAATTAGAGATTCCTACAATAGCAAGTAGATGGCGTTCACTTGACAGCAGTGCATGTTTAGTGCCAAACTTTTGAGAAGACTGAAGAAAGGTGGTACCATGTGGTTCCGCTTCCAAGGCTTGGTGATTTGGCTCTCGTGGCTTTATCAGAACGCTAATTCATTCAATGGTACCCCATCATATTTGAGATGGCACTCTTGGAGGCCTTCATTGACCCATGGGGGATGCACTTAGTTCTACTACAATAAACCATGTGCGAACAAGTGGTTTTTAATAAACTATAATTTCAACCTAAAATTTTGAGCATTGTTTAACCTCACCGCCCAAGGGGACCAAAAGTGTCCTCACACAGTCTAGCAGTCAACTTCAAAGTTCTGTAACTTTTGTATCCAATGTCCAAATCCAATAAAACTTGTTGGGAAAGTTTCGCATAATAGTCTATTTTTTGTGGTAAAATTTTCAGATCTATCTAAGATGTAATGAGTTTTTGAAAGCCATTCAAAGTTCGCAGGTTCAATTTGAGTTCACCACACTGCAATGAGATGGCTGCAACTTCGGGGGCTTGTATCTTTTTCATCAAATGTTAGTTTTTAATAAAATTTGTTGGGTTTTGTTCCCCATAAAGTCTACTTATTGTGATAAATTTTTCATGTCAATCCAAGTTGTTTTGAATGCTTGGGAGCAATTCGAAGTTCAAAATCCAGACATTTTTGCATTACAGTGAACTTCGGCGGCTTATAACTTCTTCAGACAGGGTTTGTTTTCAATAATTTTTGTTGGAAAAGTTGCGCATACTAGTCTAGTTCTTGTGGTAAAAATTTCATATCAATCCAAGAAGTTATGATTGACTGAGAAGCATTTTAGTAGAGGTAGGTTCAGCTATAGATGTGTTTTCTTGCTACTTTTTTCACTGTTTTTTGACATTTCAAATCCATTTTGCAAATGCAATGAGTCAATTGAATGATTTTTTTTCCCACCAAAGTGTTTGTCTTTTGAATTTAAATCACTTTGTAGTTTAAAGTTTTTTCATTTGAGTAGATTTAGAAATCGAATTTCACCTCCAAATGTGTTTTTAGGAAAATTTCAGCATCTTTTGTCAACACTAAAACATTATAATCTTTCAATCTACACGGTCAAATGACCCCAAATTTGATTTACACCATCTACAATATACACACTACAAGATTGTACGGTTGAGATTTTCATAACTTATTTACATTTAGACTTATAACACTTGAAAAGCAAGGTTTTTTTTTTAACATGGTTAGGCCTTGGGCGGTGAGGGGTTAATAATGACTATAGGTTTCTATTGCCAAAATTTCCAACTCAAATAAAATATGAAATGATTTCTAGAAGAAGTTGAAAATGAACTAAAATGGCAAATTTTTTAACTCAAATATTTATAGAGTACACATGTAGATGATCATTGCATCAATATTCAACTCAAAATGAGTTTTCAATAGAGAATTATTTTTAGGAATTATTTTTTCATTTTTTAGACAATTTTTTCTTATATAATATATGGATGTGAAAGTCATTTTTCAGTTCTACAATGTATCTTTTTACTTCATGTGTAACTAATTATTATTAACAAATAAAAATATCAAGTCTCTCCAAACATAAACTTTTAAAGTTGAAAAAATCTATTCACACTGTTTTAATTTATTTTAATTAAAATTAAAAAAGTATATAGGAGGTCCAAAGTTTTGTTCGCACATGATTTCTAATAAACACTCTAAGTGAACCCCCTAAGCATTGACCATGCTTGGGTCGCTTTTCTAAAGGCCATGAAGCTCTACAAGCTCTACCTTGACAAGCTTGACGTCTTCCTTTAGCATTTTAACAATATGTGGTTACAAATGGAGATTTTTGGCACCCACTCTTCACTTGGAGATGCAATGTAACCAGACACTCCTAAAATTGGGTGCCTTCATGTAACCAGGGCACTTTTCTCCTTGGTTGGTAGTTTGTAGCTGTTTGATTTTTAGGTTTGGTTCACATTATTCTCAGGTTACATAAAAAGCTCGCTAAGCTCTTTTCTCTAGTTCTATTTATTGTTTTTATTTTTATGGAAATTTTCCATTTGTTCCAAATATATCTGTATATCTATATAGATATATATAGATATATAAACAAAAAAAAGACATTGTGGCACTTTGCAACACCCAAGCTGAGTTGGAGTTCAAAGTAGTTTAGGAATGTTAGTGGACTTTGAGCATGATGAAGTTGTTGTCCATTGATGGATTTTTTGTATTCTTGCAAGCAATATTGCTTGAGCATTTGTTTGTAATGTGTTGTCAATTATTGACAGACATTTCTTGAGGTATATTTCTTTATTGATTATTACTGTTGTGCTTGTGTTTATTTCTTCCTCCCTCATAATCTCAAGCTATAGGTTTTTTTAGGACCTTGGTTTCTATAGTCTTCAGTCTAAAGGTATAGGTCCTTTGTATCGAAAAATCTTGGTTTGGTAGTCTTAGCTACAAGGCCATCAAGCTTATGTGTACTGATTCAAGCTTCTATGTTTTTATTCTTCAAATGAAATCCCTAGTTGAGGTCATTTCAACGCGACTCCATGAAATGGACTCTTTTTTCTTGCATATTGTTGCAATGTTCAAGTTAATAGGCATTGGAATAAAAGGACCTACAATCAACAAATTAAAGGTGATTTACATCAAGCTTCAAATACTAGGCAAGAGGAAGAAATAAACACAAGCACAACATTAACAACCGTCTAGATGCACATTGCAATATTGTTTACATGCAACACAAACAAATTTGTCTAGTCCTTGAAGATAGTCTAGAGGTGCATGATTTGGGAAGCGATTTTTGTGGCTTCTTGTGCAAGATTGATCGTCCCCATAGCTACTCGGAGGGTCAAGCTTTGGGACTTGTATGAAACAAATTACACACAAAGCAAATTCATATTTGATTACATGATCAAAACCTAAAAATCCAAACCCAAGATGGTACAACTAGAGTACAATTTGAGGGATGTCCATTTTCTGACTTTCTTAGATGACAGTTTGAAGATTGCAAAACTAGTGTCTAAACTCTTGCGACAATTGGCAAGTGCAATTTTACATAATGGAAACGCCATTTGAAATTCAAGTGCACCAATATTTACACCCTTACATGCTACAATTCCAAGTAGAGCTTTTGAATAGGTACACAAGAAAAATTGTGTACAATTGGTGTTTATATGGGTGTGTCCTATTAAATGCTAATGTGGACTAGATGAAACATTGCAGAGAGAAACATATGCAACATCACTCATGTGCAACTCGAAGTGAACATTTACAGACAATGATTTCATCAAGCTCAAACTCCACTTACAACTCTAAACCACTTTGAACTCCAACTCATCTTTGGTGTCACAAAGTGCTACAATGCCTTCTTCCTTTTTATATGTTTATATTTGGATGATAATCTAATGGATGACAAATTGAAGTGGGTAGGTCAAAATTTAAAAAAAGAATTGTGGTACCTTAGACCACAGGTACCCTATGGTCAACTATAGGTGACCCATCCTTCACCAAGGGTGACTCACATTTGTGTGCCAAATACAAGAAATGGCTCTTTTTATACACCCTAATGTACAACAGATAGGGCATGGGTGCGGCACTGCACCGCTTCTTTTTATTTTTGTAAATCTAAATTTTTTATTTTGAAATTATGTAGGGTTGATAACCAACACTCCTCACTTTTGTTTTGTTTGGATATTAGCCATTGAGTGTTAGCTTAAGGTAACTAAAACTTTTCAAGTGTCCATAGGAGCTAATAAAATATCTTGCAATTTTTTAGGGACAAAAATAGATTTTTGCCCCTTGAAAATTCCTTTCAATTTTGCATTTGTTGTTTTTGAAATACAACCAATTTTTTCCCCAAATCCATTGGCTAACTTTGAACTAGCCACCGGTTTCTCCTAATCATCAATAGTAGTTCACTTGTCTCCTTGGTGGATGCATATTTTCATAATGTCTCCATGGATTTGTCTTGATGAATGACCTTATTTTCCTACTTGATTCATCTTGTTCTACTTCCGACAATTATCGTGGTAGTCTATTCTTAAAGCAACCATTTAAGAGCTGATTGTCTTTAGGGGGAAGCTAAACTCTTTGGAACAATTTTCATTCAATATTTGTAGGAAGAAAAATAAAATTAACATCTAATCCAATTCGTTTCATATTTTTTGAACCTTTGTGGAATTAGTTACAAATTTTTGAAGTTGAAATGTAGGGGCCACTACAATTGACTACCTCTTGAAATGTAGATTTGTTAGTACATTGAAGAAAGAAAAATGTACCTTTGTGTCATGATTGATTTTAGAGCATGGGTGCTTTTAGAGAAAACTACCTTACAATCATTTCTACATGTTAGGCACCACATGATTGAAATTTGGAACCTTGTTGTGCAAAAGAGTTGCATTTTGTGGAAAAAAATCATTGTTAAGTTGCTCTAATGTAGTAGAGAAAGGGCACATGTATGTGCATTGTTTGTACATGTGATGGTGGGAGGAGCATACATCAATGTATACCATACTATTCCATTGGGTAGGATTGGTAGAAAATCATTAAAAATAAAAAATAAAAAATGCCAAATTTACCAAGAATTAAATGACTAAGTTGGTGCAAAAAAAGAACAAGTCAAATGTTAGTAAGAAAGTTTGATGTAAAGTCCAAAGAATAGGATACGAGGTCCATAAAGCACTCATCTAAAAGTTGAAACCTGAATTTGTAGAAGTAAAACTTCTTGAAATACTTTTTAGTAAATTTTTCTTGAAAGACAAATGGAATTGACATTGAATCTCAGTTGGTTCATATTTTTTGAAGTTGAAATGGGATAGGGATCCAAAATTGCCCACCTCCTCAATTGTACGTTACTTGTACATTGTTGGTACAACAAAAAATCAACATGTACAAATGGTGTACATTTAAAGAGGTGGGCAATTTTAGAACTTGAGTGTTTTTAGAACTCCTACCATATCTACCATTAAGAAATCTTTTTGATGACAAAGTGAAAGACTATGTGTTCATTAACCTTGAGTTGGAGGGAAGGGTGGAGGGGTTGATTTTATAGTAAAATTCATTGTCCGTCATAAACCTTCAAATTATATGAGATAATTTGAAGATGAGAGCTTCATTGCTCATTGTCAAATCGTAGAAATTCTTTTCAAAGTAGAATTTTAGACCCCATTTTGGTATAGTAGAATAATTTTTTTCAAAAACATTTGAATTAAAAAAATCTAAGAAAAAAAATCTAATTTTCATTTCCAAAAACTTGTTTGTGATTTTGAGCCTCTCCAAAAAATTTATAGAAAACATTTAAGGGGATGTTTGAAAGTGTTAAAAGAAAATGTCCCTTCCAACCCCTCTCTCAAATTTGTCTATAACTTTTTATTGGAGGCTTGAAATCTCAAACAGTTTTTTGAAGATGATTGTCATCATAATTTTCCACATTAACTTAGTTTATATATTTTTGAAAAAAATTATTCTACATTGCCTAAATAAGGTCTAAAATTATACTTTGAATACAATTCTTGCTTTTGACTTAAATATGAGTGGTTGAGTTCCTCTTAATCCTAACCATTTACATATCCCACAAGGAATGTTTTACCTCCTACAACTACATTTGTATAAAGAGCTTGTCATCTAATCTATGTGCACATCCCAATAAGTAGCTTCCAAATTTTTGTTGCTAAAGATTTTAAATTCTTTTGATTATAATGTCAAATTTTTTAAAAAAATTAAATTTTAAAGTGCTGAAACTACTATGGGAAATTTAACCAATTATTCACCATCAATGTGCCGACTATGTCCTACAAGTTTGGTGGAGCTACATGTGGATTAGGAAAAAATTTGGAAGCATACAATACATTTTAGTAACATTAGTACACAAGTGCATGTTGCATGATTTGTAAGTGCTTGATCCACAACACCTAGAGGGAAGATGAAATTGAAGATGCACTTCTTTTGAATTAGGCCTCTCTTTGCTTTATTTGTTGTTTATCTTTGGTTTACAAATTGGAATTGAAGTCAAAAAATTCACCCACATAGTTGAACTCTCACATCAAAATCAAACCACCCTCTAAACCTCAAATGTATAATCAAATCAATTTCCAATAATACTTTTGATTAGGATTATCTCAGTGCAACCTCAATAAAGAGGATGATCCAATGATGAAATAAGCAAAATTTTGGAATTTGGACCATCAAGATAGAAATTGAAAAGAAGGAAGTAGTTATGATTGTGCAACTTTTACAACATATTGTTTATAGACAAAATTTAGTAAAAGTTTAGTAATATCTTTACCTTAAAGTAGAATTGACTTGAAATTTATAAACATTATAACAAAATGTGATTTAAAAAAAAAAAAACTCAAAATCAAGTTCAATTTTTTTCACCATGTTTTTGTGCATGTGCACATAGTGGCCAAAAAACTTCTTTTGCAATTTTCCACTACAATTTTTGGAAATTTGGAGCGTGTAATATACCATTAGAAAGATCTTTTCAATAACTTTTCAATGGTATATTGCATACCCCCAAATTCCAAAAATTGAAGTAGAAAATTACAAAAAACATTGATTATGTACATAGTGGGCCTGCACTACACTACTAGAAAATTTCGTTTTTCTGTTGTTTCGGTCGCGTTGATCCGGTCAAAATCTGATAGAAATCTGTTGAACCAACAGATTTCTATCAGATTTTGACCGGATCAACGCGACCGAAACAACAGAAAAACGAAATTTTCTAGTAGTGCTAAAATGTGGCAAAAAGAACCACACTAGATTTTGAGTGCAATTTTATTACCATATTTTATTGTAGTAAAAACATTGTAGTTAATTCAAACCCCATTTCACTCTATGTCCTAGATTGCATTTGAATTCTCACTCAATTTGTCTTTTTCTAAAGGGAGCATGCCAAGGCATAATGATTAAAAGCAAAAAAGTAATTTGCTACTTCAAGTGGTTATAAGAGAAAGTCATCCTTGATTATTGCTCAAAGTTACAAAGGTGGCACCAATAATTCAATAGAGAGAGGACAATGTAATTATATTGCTTACTATCATTCCATGTCATGCAAAAAAATTGTAAGTTGAATGAGAAGTTTAGTGCAATCTAGAATAAAGCATGATAATAGGTCCAAATCAAGGGTGACATTTCAAAATTGATAGAATAATTCTAATCTCTCTATAAATTTAGACTTTAGAGAAATTAAAAGAGTACAAAAGTTGATCATTGCAACTCTTTAGTGCCAATACAACAAACACCTACTTTGTAAGAGAATTTGTCTTACAAATTGTGATACATTATATATAGTATGAGCTTCATTTTTTTGTAGCACCAAGAAATCAAAGTTCCTTATATTCAATGAATATGAAGGCTTTTTCATTGCAAAAACTCCTCTCCTAGATCCAAATCTGGTAATCAATTGAAAGTCAACTACATTTAAAATCAATGCATATGAATTTGAATACATATGTTACAAAATGATGGGCCTTTGATAATCAATAAACTCCTATAGAACTTTTTAAAAGTTGGGTAGTTGTATCAAGTGATTTTAAAGCAAATGAAATGAATTTTTTTTAATCAAGAATGTCAACAATTATAAGCTTTGTGAAAATATACTTTTTTACTTGATTGGGTGACAAGATCAAAAGGTATGGGGTCTAAAATTCTAAAGAAAACTTGGACAACATTGGCTATTAGGGGAAGAGAGTAGTAGTTGGGCAAGTGGCAAATTTTGTTTCTTTAACTTTGACTATTGATATTTCAATCTGTATAGGCAAATGGGATGAAAAGAATTCTACACTTTGTAATAGGAAACAATGTATGATTGAAGATGAAATTCAATTTACGATTTTCAATTTTCATTCATTCATTTGCAATATAAATGACAATTTGGAACAAATATTAAATCACTAGCTTGAATTCTAGTGCAATATATATGTAATTATATTTGGTGGTTATTATAACTTTTTTAAGGAGAAGAAAGCTTTGTCCCCATCATTGGGATTGTGACTCCTTTATAAATGACTTTTCCAAAATTGAAATCTTACTATTGCTAGTATAATTTTTGTTCCTTGGACATCCTCTTACAAGTAGACACATTCATTATTTTTCAAAAATTGATGTACAATTAACTAATATAACTACTTATATGATAGTAAGAAAGACCAAAGTTTAGTAGTGCCAAAATCTATTCAAAGTTGAATCAAACTTTGTTGACGTTGTAAGGTAGGGCTAAATTTTATTTTCATCTCCTCTTCTAATGTTATAATATTTCAATCTACATGTTCAAATGAGTTGAAACTTTTCGATACATTCCTATGGTAATCTAGTGAAATTTTGTGTAGTAAAAATTCAAAAAACGCTACTCTATATAATTTTTTAGTCTTCCTCAATGCACTAAAAAGTGACAATTTTGAACATTTTTTGTGAAGCAATGGCAAGGATCTTTACGGGTTAGAATAAAATGACTTTTTGTAAATTATTCTCAAATTAGACAAATCAGTGCGTTGCCTGCTATCCAATTAATTAATAGTAAGTTTACTCACGGCAAATCAAGCACTACAAGAGATAGGGGTGTTTTAAATATAGTCCTAGTAGTATGTCTTTTAAGTAATGACCTAGAAGGAGTCTTTTAAGTAAAATTTTATTGAAAATACAAGTATTTTCAATAAAATTTTACTTAAAAGACTCCTTCTAGGTCATTACTTAAAAGACATACTACTAGGACTATACATAAAACACCCCTATCTCTTGTAGTGAAGTCACCTTGCGAGTACCTCCATTTGCACTAAGCTTTAACCCTTTAACAACCATTGTTGATTTTGAGGGCGAGTAAGACATTTTCTAATTTTAAGCTAAATCTGGAAAAAATATCAAACCATCATGCATTCTAAAGATTTGACCATACCAATGGAATTGGTATAAATGCTTGGGCCTCCACAATAAATTTTGTGGCAATTACCCTAAAACCTAATTTCAAATTTTTGTATTTTAGCCAAAATTTTGTTATATTTTTCAACCCCTAAACCACATGCTAGCACATATTGTTGTAATTCTTGTCCCAGTGTATTCAAATTCCAATTCCCCACATCCATCCCTTTTTGTCCGTATCCAAATTCATTCTAAAACTTTGGTTCCCAGTGAAAAAGTGTCAAAATCGACCAAAAAGTGGTTGACTGGTTCTTAAAGGGTTAACTTAGTGGATCTTAGTTTGAATACCTTCATAAAGGTGAACTATATTAGTCACCCTACTCTAAAAGAACGCTTTTAAGAGTTGATTGCACTAGGGGGAAGCTAAACTCCTTGAAACAATTTTTAGTAAATAAAATTGACATCTAATTCAAGTTGTATGATATTTTTTGGACCTTTGTGGAATTAGTTACAAATTTTTGAAGTTGAAATGTTGTGGTTACTAAAAACAACAACCTCCTGAGTTGCTTACTATTGGTAAATTGAAGAAAGCAAAATGTACCTCTATATTAGTGCTTGCTTTTTAAAACACTTTGCTTTATTTTGAAGCTAGTGCTTTGGATATAGAATCTGAATGAGTACTTTTCACACTATTTTTGTTAAATTAAACCCTTAGTAGGGATTAATTAGGATTCCAACAATTCATAGAGAGTCATCAATAAATCTATTAAAATATATTCAAACAATGTAATAAGTTCCAAATAGTAAATTTATTGTCTAAGGCCTTTTTTGAGCTTCTAGGAATTTCCTCTAAATTGAACAAATAAATCAACATTTTAATAAGTTGTATCAATTTTTTATTTATTATAAGTTTATAACCTTACAAATGCAAACTAGACATAATAGTCAAAATTAATTTCTCTAAAATATTTTATTTTTTTTGACAAGTGAAGATTTGATTCATTTTATTTGGGCTAATGATAAGAAAGTTATGGATGATTCTATTTTGGAGGAAATTTAATCATCTTCCTTAAAATAACATCTTTATAGGATTCACTTTTTTAATATAGTGCTTATAATTTTCCAAAAGAAATTGTTTGACAATGCTTGCTAGAACAATCTTAGCATTGGAATTATTGTGTTTTCATTCCATCTTAGAGAGCTATCAACCATTTAGTTTTTTGTTCAATCTTAGGCCTACTACTTAAACAATTTCTTAAAGAATAAAAATCAAGTTTTTTTTTATAAAATACTTTTTCTAGACTATTAACTCAATTTTTCAGCATAAAAAATTTCAAATTCAAGGTTTGTAGTGCAAACATTTCTACAAATGGTAGTCAAAGTCATTTGAAATTACAAGACAATGTTCAAAATAACTTTTTTTTTCCTACTTTGAATGCTAATATCTTCTAATTTGTAGTTTTGTACAACCAAGCTCCATAGAATTCTTACTACACTATCCAAGACAAGTCAAGTACAAGATCCAATGATTAGATTCTAAAAAATATAATTTTTCAATTTTCTTGGACAAACGTAGCTAAAATGACAGTTTTGAGTGTTTTTTGACAGGATAAAAACTTTGAACTTTGGAGGTGAAGTAAAAGAATGGGCTTTGGTGATTTTATAAAAATTACTAAAGATACCAAACCTTTAGAAAACTACATTATATATAACATACCATATCTATATGTACATATAATTATGTAATCAAAATATCATATGTAAAACAAAAGTATTTTTATATTTTATAAAATAATATATATAAATGTATCTATTTCAAATCTATTTATTTAATATAAATTTATAAAAAAATTCTATTT
This sequence comes from Climacium dendroides, assembly GCA_950106755.1. Taxonomy (NCBI): domain Eukaryota; kingdom Viridiplantae; phylum Streptophyta; class Bryopsida; order Hypnales; family Climaciaceae; genus Climacium; species Climacium dendroides. Next base: position 18,295,252 of record OX467090.1, on the reverse strand, counting down.
TATTCTTCAATAGTACCAAATTCTCAAGTGTGTATTTTATCACAAACTTAGCATATTATTTCTAAGGTAAACCAACCTATGACAAGTAAAAGACCTGTCATAGATATTAAAGTCTTCCATCAACCTATGCTAAGCTTTTTTTAATAAATGAGATTTGGGCTACATTAGATTGTATTATTGGCTGCAATCAATCTCTTGATGATGGTGATAAAGTGATAAGTGATCGCGAGAGGATTTTCCCCCTTTTGAGTGTACACTCATCACAAGAAGTGACTTTCTTAGGCCTTCATATTGTGGCCATGTTAGGAAATATTGCCACTCTTTTAGAAGAAGTAAAATGACACTAATATGGATATAATCTTTTGTTGGTTTTGGGATAGTCTAAAGACTTGTTGTGACCACAATGGACAATGCACTTCAAAAATTCATAACAAATTCATACTTTGTCAAAAAAAAAATTCATTGCTCTCCCTATTTCTCACATTTGTCTTTATGTAAAAAAAGACTTTAAGAATTTCAACAATGCCTAGAGGGCAAATTGGTCATTTCACCTATCATAGATAAGTTGGCCTTGAGTTATACCTTTTTTGAAGTAAGGAAAGATTTGAATGTTGAAGTCCAAAAATCTATACCTTACATTAGGTTGCTTGTTTTATTTTGTTTGATATGTTGAGATCTAACAAATTATAAGATGTTTGTAGAATTCTTGATACTATTCAAAAGCTCTTTGCAAAGACTTTATTTTGTGTAAAGTAGATGGACTTTATTTTGTGTCATTTGGACCTATAATGTTAAAGTTATTGGATTTCAAAGTTTTTATGAATTCAAAATTTTCAATTAAATTATCTATTTAGAAAATTCATAACTTTTACATTATATGTTGAAATGCCACAAAACAAAGCCCTTTCACTCTTTTGTATATAGAGCTTTCTATTTGACTACCATTTATTTTAGAAAAAACATAACATTGACATCATGTGTCCAAATGTTGTGAAACAAAGCCCTTGCACTCTTTTAATTATAGAGATTTCTATGTCTACCAAGAATGCAACCTCTCACACTATGATGTGAAACATATTGAATTCCAAATTTTCATAAATTATAAAATTATAAAACTATTTTTACTTTATTTTGGTAGTAACCAAGGCTTTTTTTCATTTTTTATGGAGTGCCAAAGTGGTGAAAAAATGTTATAGAGGCACTCTAAATTTAGCAATCATTTACATATTGGATAGGAAATATTGCATTAGTACATATTACATGATTATAAATCTATTTTCATCCACAATTGGAGATTTTTTTTTATTCAAAGTTTATGGGCAAAAAACTTCACATTTTTTTTTGCCATTTTTTAGCCATTTTTTTTGTACCAAGAAAGCCCAAAAAATAACAAAAATACCCTAGTTGTAGCAATGACACAGGGCACACTAGTAATTTTGAAATCAGAAGGTCAAGATGGTTAAGCGTTCATCCAATTTTTGAGCAATTTTCAAGCAACTTTTATAGATTTTACAGCATCTACGTTTTCAAGTGCTTAGTCAATAGTACGATATCAGTAGACAAATGGCCTTCCAACCACAGAGGGCCACTTCAATATACGGATATAGTACAATAAAAAAAACCCTAATTACGGTGTTTCTCTCACTCACACCGTCTCCCTTTCCATCCTCACTTGCGCTCATACTTGTCCTCTCCGCCATAGCTACTACTTTGCCACATGCACTCATTCTGTGCACCATCGCTTGCCCGACTTTGTCCTAGAGATTGCCTGTTTCATTACGAGCATTTCGAGCTCTCATTCAGTCCATTTGACCGTAGATTGCACCTGCGGGCGTTCATTTTCTGAGTGTACTTCAAGAGCTGGTTGTGGTGGTAACTGTAGCGGCTGTGTATTTGCTACGAGGGCGTTAGGTAATAATTAGGTAGCTGCATTTGGTGTTAGAATTTCTATTAGAATTTCTCAGGAAGTAGCTTAGATGTAGTTTGGTTTGTTTCTCTGGGGTTGGTGGTGTTGGAAGGGGCGGTGCGCGGTGGCTTGTCTATGCGGATCGGGGTGAGTTTCTTGTTTTAGTTAGCGATGTCATTTTCTTGCACTAGTATGGTCTTTTCATTTACATGCGTGGATTGAATGTGGGCGAGATTGATTTTTTTATGGATGGCACTCCGTGGTGTTCAATGTGTTGGTCGTCTTGGTTTCGTCTGTCAGAGAACGATTGAGCTACTTGTAATGTCCCACATTTTAGCATGTGGTCAACAATTTGCGGGATGTGTAGCATGGAATATTTGTAAATTTGCCGGTGCAATGTAGCATTGCTGAATCTGTCTGGTGCATTGTCTTTGTTTGAGATTAATGTAGGTGCTTTTTGTGTGTGTATCTGCTTTCACTGATCCTATATTTACCTACATTTCTCTATTTGGTTCACGACTCTATTTAGTGTTCAAGTCTTAGATGTCACTACAAGAAAAGCAGTCCGAAATGACAAAAACTGGTCCGAAATGACAAAAATCAGCTAGTCCTAATCTACAGAAAATTGACAGTTTTTTGTCAATTTAGGCAATTTTCTGTAGATTCGGACAGTTTTTGTCATTTCGGACTGAAATTCGTCAAATTTATGTAGATTAGGACTAGTTGATTTCTGTCATTTCGGACGTGTTTCTCTTGTAGTGTGTTCACTGGGGTTTAGCGTGTTGTTTTCACCCTGTTAGCTCAGGTCTTACAACTGTCTATTACCATCATAGGTGTTAGGGTTTAGGTTAGTGGTGTTGACCTTCGACTCCTGAAGTAATCCTTTCGCTATTTTGGATTGTGTGCTATTGCTACTGATTTCTTGAACTTAAATTCTTCTGTTGAAATCGTACCTTGTAGCTCACTCTCATCTTTATCCTTAATGTTAAAATTCACTTTCATCGTCCTCCTTAAGATTGATTGAAATTCACTTTCATCTTCCTCTATATACTATGACTTTTTTTTATATTTTTTTTCTTTTGTTGTATACTTTTCTTTGAGATGAAAACAAGTTTGATAGGATTATGTTTCTCTGGAGTTTGGTACCCTTGCTTCATCTAGGTTTGGGGGATTCTTTTCTATCCTTTTGTTTCTTCTTGGTCCGCTCAGTGCACATATGTTTCATTCGCATACTTGTTTTCAAATTAAGCCATAGATGAAGTCAAGGAAACATAAGTGGTCATCTTATATATAAGTGAATTCTCCTCTCATCTATATGACGTGGTCTTCTCCATCAATTTTTATTTTATTTTGCAGTATTAATGTTTGTGAAGAGAATGAGGTTTTTATCTTAGGAATATATCTTACAGCTGGCAGACAATATATCTGTCTAATTTCTCTCATTGGGGAGAGATATTTACTTCAGAAGTAGGAGAACATCAAGTCCTTCAAATGATGATGTTTCTAATTTATTATTTTTGGCTTTTCATTTTCAGGTTCTCTGTATTAGTCACCCTATGTGACGAGTGGGGGTTTACACTTCGGAACAAATCTCATGTATACCTAAGAAAATTACAATGTGAAGGCCCAACTCTTGCGACATGCCTCTTGGACATTGCGTTGGTTACTTTTCCAGTTGTCTCCCCTTTTTAGTGCCTTGGTAATTGTGTTCTTAAGATGAGTTTGCGGTTCAACTTCTTACAATGATGACTTTGATTGTGGATTCACAATACAAGTTGCCCTCAACCCCATTTGAAGTTGGGGGAGGGGAAATGTCCTCATTCTTGCTTCTAGATGTGTAGAATTAATTGCAGGTGGTGTGGTGAATAGATGGCTTGGACGACCAACAATCACTCATATGAATTTCCACTACAAGAAAACCTGTCCAAATTGACAGAAATCAGCCCCTCCTAATTGACAGAAAATTGACAGATTTTTGTCAATTTGGACAATTTTTTGTCCTAATTGATAGAAACTTGTCAAATTTCTGTAGATTAGGAGGGGCTGATTTTTGTCAATTAGGACGACTTTCTCTTGTAGTGTTCGCAATACCGAACAACAAAAGTTCACATGCAGTGGGCTTTTAATGGGACCTGGATTAGCATGGAAAAGAGTTACGGAACGAGATGCACAAAAAGAAGTTTATGAGCATATTGATCCCATACAAGTACTCTTACATAAAGATCATGTGGTTTTACACAGGACTAGAAAGGATAATGATGATGAGGTGTTGAAGTTGAAGAGGAAAGTAGATTTGTGGGATAGTATGACGAAGTGGGTCCTAGAATTTACTCGAGAGCTAGGTTGTCACAGTGGACGGATGGTCTGTCCGTCCCGTCCGGTTTGTCCTTCCGTCCGGGACGTCTGATGACCCCAACACGTCCGATGTGACAACCTAGGAATGTCACAATGGACGGACGGTCCGTTTGTCCGGGATGTCCGATGACCCCAACATGCCCAATGTGACAACCTAGCTTAAGAGCATCTGATGATTGTAGAGTTATTCTATCAATCAAACCTAGTGCTGGTTAGAAAATTGAATCTCATACTTGAAAAAAATGGCCTTGGAAAAGTCACCCATGTTCTCTATGCAATTTATCGCATGAGTGACACATTTCGGTCTGAAAAGGAGAGGGAGTTAATTGAGATGTCTCTTAACCAATTGTTTAAGGGAATTGGTATAGATGAGATGATTGGCAAGATAATCATACATCAATGACCTACATGTTGGGAGTGGACCAAGACTAGAGTGAATTTTGCCCATCCGTTGTTGGGAGCAGATCTTGAAGACTTTGAAGATTTGAAGCGGCAAATTCAAGTCAAACATGAATATGATGAAGTGTGTGAAGTGACAAACTTTATGGTGGATCTTCTGATGAAGTCAATGACTTCAAAACCTTAAAGAGCCAAGCTTGGATTCCTACATGTTAGACACCAGATTGGGTGCCCTGGCCATATTGTTTTGGTCCCTTGCGATTTCACAACGCCCTCAATGCATTCACAATATTTGCAATATATGGGAGAAGAGGTTACTTTTGGGCATGAAAATAGAGTTCAGATTGTACTTATGCGGAATTTCTAAATGGTAGAGTGAAGTTGACCTAATTCTTGAGGTGGCAGAGTTGGGTTTTTGAAGCTGGAGTTTGGTTTGGAGATGGTCAGTCTAAACAAGAGGATTTTTTTATCTTGTATTTTAATGGATGTTGGGGTGAGTTTCAAATATTCACTTACTATTTTAGTATATGTTAAGAGCTTCCATTATTAAGGTTTTTAATGTGTTAGATTGATTTGATAACAAAAAATATGAACCAAATAAATCTTACATTTTCATTACAACACCGAATTAGACATTCTTGCACTTGGCCAAGTGCAATCACCATATGTAATACTATTCACTGAAGATGTTTTTTTAGAACTAGAGTACCCCCTATTTTTTCAAAACAGTGTTGTTACATCGGGCGAGTTGGGGTCATCGGACGTCCCGGACGGACGGACAAATCGGACGGGACGGACAGATAAACCGTCCGTCCACTGCGACAACTTAGTTTCAAAAGATTACTTTCTTGTTCTCTTGTATTGTACTTCATGCACAACTACAAATTTTCAGTTGGAATGCATTGTTAAATATTTTGTAGAAGAATAAGGTCCTAATATAATGTTTTCCATTTGCATTCTTCTTTTCTTTCTATTTTAATCTTTGCATGTCACCACATATTGCTATCACATAAATTTCATATTGTTTTTATGTTCATATCACATGTAAATCACAAATCACAACAATCACTAGAAGATTCATTAAGAAAACGAAAGTCAAATTGAAGGTATTAGCACTACCTTCTCATTTCTCAATTATTGTTCATACAAAACAAAAACCACAAACTCCAACGTCTACATAAATTACTCCAATGAGCATATATTCTCCACAACGAGCATATATTCTACACATTCATATATATCAAATGGTACTGTCACATATACCACTATTTCGCTTATTACTACAATGTTTCATCCAGTGTCTCCAAGACTTGTGTAGATGATTGTGACATGTCTTGGGCTTCTCCTGTACCAACTGTTTTTGTTTCCTCGTTTGAACTTGGTTCACCAACTGGACTTAGTGGGGGTAGAGACACGTACTACAATGCCCTATCCACCATGGCGCTTGCAACAGGTGCTGACACTCCCTTTGATACAATCGGTGATAGAATAGGACTTTCCAAGATGGAAATTACACGCTCATACTTGTACTGCCCTTCTCTACTGGTCCGAACATAGTGTATGTGCTCCTTGTCGTAAAAAAACCTGTCTTCATCTGGAACGAAACTCATAGACTGTAATTCACTGAAAGATGACAACGCTGACATAGGTTCTAGTGAAGCCAATGTTACTTGAATTTCTCCCTAAGTTGTCATAGTGGATGGATGGTCCGTCCGTCCCGTCCGGTTTGTCCGTCCGTCCGGGACGTCCGATGACCCCAACCCGCCCGATGTGACAACACTGATTTCTCCCACATTAGCTTTAATATCTTTTAGGCCTTCATGATCTACATCATTTGTGTCTTCTGCAACTATATAATCAGGGTCTGCATACATCTCCACCAAATTTGCTACATCCCTATGGACGTCATTTACCGCATTGATGTCAGTCGACCCCAAACTTCGGTTGCCACTTGGTAAATCGTTGGAATGGGTTCTCTCAGAATCACTATCACTTCCACTTGATGATGAATCTCCAGAATCAATTGCAGTCTCCTTCCCTTTCCGCGTGTGATGTTTGGTCCTTGACAATCTCTCTCTTTCATTTGGTGAATCACTCAATGACTGCAATACCCTTTGTTGTCTACCACGTGGTATGCCTCTCTTCTTTTGTAAAGAAACATGACCACTAAATTTGCCTTCTATGCTTAACACTTGCAAAGATCTACGCTCCGCAGTTGTATTCACACTGTTTACCATCACCATTTTGTCCCTGTACATCAACTGCAATGTGTTGTAAACAAATTTCGTACACATCGTTCTTCCTTCCATGATGATAACTTCATCACCTACAAAACTAGTCTCCAATATCCCTGGTACTACCATTGTGATGCCTAATGTAACTACGCCCTATTCTAGTGGCAAGTACATTTGCACAACCCTCTCCAACTTGTCCTCCGCTCTTGGCATCACTTCTACATTCCAAGAGTTTCAAAACACCGCATCCAACTTCTCTGTGCGGTTAGGAAGGTTTTCCATTGGATCTGATTCTTTTGGATACTGCATGATGATGGCAATGTCACCTACTGGTTGCACACGACATTTGCGTTGTCCTCCATGACGTACCTCATGCATGTATGAAGAAACTGTTTCTGGTTCAAAAATCCAAGAACCTCGCAAGTAGTGACAACTCTTTGACAATGCCATCTTTGATTGCATTTCTTCATCAAAATATACACTTGGTGGAAAAAGGAATACAACATTCCATCTTAAAATTGATGACATCCAGTTCTGCATTTGCTGGAAAACCTTGTTGTAGTCTTCGCTTGACCACTTTTTGTCCACCCCCTCTGAACCACAATGTCGACAATCAAAAATCCATAAACATGGTTTCCCAAATTCCACATACTCGTCCTCAAAAAAACCTCCTCTACACCTCACATGAAGTAATCTTTCTCTTCCTTGTTGAACAAGGGAAAGGGCGACTTGCCAATCCCATCAAGCATTCGATACGTCCTCTACATCTCGACCATAGCCTGCATATCCTTTGCGACTTGCTTTAATGTCCACAAAATGTTGTCTCACGAATGCTAGAATTAGATTCTCAAAACTGCTAAGTGTTTGAACAATTGTCACAAAAAGAAAACACCACAAGGTCTTCATATCAGTATTTAATGTCTTCCCCATCAACGTAAATTGCCTTCTCTATTCATCTCCATATTTGCTGGCATCTATAGCAAAGAAATCATCCATAGACAACGGATTCACATCCCCTTCTTGCACCATCAAAAATCGTATTTGGTTTCTCACCGCATCTTTTCTTTGCACACGATCTACTGCATATGCCACAGTACCTTTGGGAGGATTTGTAGAAGTAGCATTAATAAAATAGTACTATTGTGGACCTTGCTTTCCGTTAACTACATCCTTAGCTGCCATTCGCTTGACCACCCGTAGATATGTTTCCTTAGAGACTCTACTTAGAGGCCTCCACCACGTTTTCTCCATCCTTTTCCTTTTAGGATTCGCATGTATACTTCCATCCAGATTTCGATCCCTTGCCATCTTCCTCCACCTGTCCTCTGCTTTCTTGCTGAAAAATAACTTTCCTTCTTTATAATCTTTGCATACTTGCAAAATTGCTTCATACGATTCTTCATCTTCATTCCAAGCATGGTGTGTGTAGTCAATCATCTTCTTTGATAATTCCTTCAATGACATGTGCTTTGATAAGTCTTGTCTCAAGTGCAGCGCACTTGCTCCCATAGTCAACACCTTCACTCTATACGCATCATCAACTCTAGCTGTAGCATTGGGGCTTCCACACGCTTTCCAGATGTCGCGCAGCTTGATTAAGTTCTCATAATACGTACTAAAGAACGTCCGATCAAACTCCCTTGCATTTATTCTGACTGATGCTTTGATATAGAATTGTGGATTGTTATACACCACGAACTTAGCTTTTTGTCTCTCAAAACGCGTCAGGTACTCATCATTTGACATAATACCCTCTTGATTTTCTTTTTGGGCTTGTTTACAAGCACCAACTATATGTTGTCCATCAACCGGTTCCCACACAATATTATTTTGTAGCCAATTTGTCTACTTCCCGATACTTGAGAGGGATGGATCTGTAGGAACGTACCTCAATAATGTTGTTTCAAATTCCCGTACAGCACCTTCATGACTGAAAGAAACCTCAACCATTTGAACTTCCCCCTCATCATTTGTAATCTCATGTCAATATGCAATAGGACGAAGCGTTATTGCACTAACTACATCGGCTTCTGATCCCATCAAACGCTCATACATTTCATTCACTCTCCATTCCATTAGCACCCTATGGTTGGTCTCTGCATTTACTACATGGTGAATGCTATCAATTCTGGTATTGAAAAACATATCATGTCCCCAAATATATCCTGCCTTATACTCAATTTCCGTGGGAAAAATCACAGGTGGTTTCGTAATATATCTTACCAACACACTTCTACATCCTCCCTCTGGTTCTCTCTCCAATGAATCTTCTTCAAAAACATCTTCGCCATCATTGCCTTGTGGAGGAGGTCCTTGCATGGTTGTTCTTTACTGATGTCTTTGCACTACAGAATGAGTGCAGATACTTTGCTCCTCTTGTGACCTTGTGCGTGAAGTACGAAGTCTGTGCTGCTCCTCTTCGTTGCCCACTACTGTAAAAGGCTGTTGTTCTATCCTTCTTCCTCATCCACTATTAGCACCTAGTCCCCTTCCAATACCTTGTCTTAGACCAACGTTAGGTCTTCTTGCATTTATATTGGCAATAACAACACGAGACCTATATATTCGGCTTTTTGAACCCACCTTTGCAAGTCTTGATGCTGAACCAACTTCAATGACTGCGGTTATAGCTTCAACTTCAACTGGATTTTGAAGTTCCATAGCAACATGTTCCTTTGTTGCCACATTGGTTCAAAATGCAGTTTGATTAGCTTGCAATGACTCTTCTCCAACCTCCATTTCCACTGCTATTGGCATAACTGATGCACTTTTTTGTACTAACGCCTCTTCATGTTCATGAGTTTCAATCTCCATCGAAGGCACCACTCCAACATTCTATATAGTAGATTGAAGACGTTGGCGATGACCACTTTGTCTTGCAAAAACTCCCCCTTCATTCACATTTGTTCCAATTCCCGCTTCAACAGCAACTTGCTTTCGGTTTTGTTCAGATGGAGGTGTCCAATTCTCTTTCAAAGGGGCAACAAACACCCGGTATATATGATCCGTTGTCCTGATGGAAATTCTTCCATTATATAAATATTAAATTTAATCTTTATTAATTCTATTTACAATATTTAGTAAAAGTGGTTTGGTTGTGGTGAGAACCACGGTTGTTGGGGGACAGTTTGCACCTTGTAGGTACTTACTGCTCTTGTCACATGCACAGCTCAGGGGGGTAGGTAGCAGGTTGACTGATACAACTTTCCTGCCTCACTAGCATGCCAAGCCGTAGGCCGTCCAAGCCAATCAATGAGCCCATCGGGATTCGAATCCGAATCGATGGATTTCAGATTCAGACTAGCTGGCGACCTATGACCATCGCATCTCCAGCCAACCAAGTCCACAACTTGGCGATTGGAGATTGATTTAAAACCCTTTAGTATGACTTCGCAAGCACATAGAGGCCTTTGATAAGGATCTTTAATAATTCATTTATATTTTATTTTATTAGGTTTGAATTAGAGATGATTCGAGTATTAGCCTTCTAATTAAAATAAATGGCTAAGGAATGTAGATGTATGGTAGTGTGAATAGGGCAGGTAAAAAGAATCATTTGGATGGACTTTAAAGATAGGAATATGGGCTGATGTGTCCTACTCTTACCTTAGGAAGGGAGAAAAAGGAAGATAGAGAGATTCCTTAGTTTTGTTGAGTGTGTGTAGAAGGTGTGTATTAAAGTGAATTTTGGAACCGAATTGAGAAGAGAGATATCTTGATATGTATGAAAGTCCTTGAAATAAAAAATTTGTGAGTTTGTTCCTTGTGAAGTTAGCTTTCCAAAATGAGTTTGTAAGCTTGATTTGAAGAATTATTGAGGAAGTTGTGATAGTTTGAAGATAGGAAGTTTGTGGCTACCTAACTAAGAGGAGTCGAGACTTTTGAGGCCTGTAATGTATGGATAGTAATTTGGATTTATATAAAATTTTGTGATGTTGAAGATCATGTAGTTAGCTTTTCAAAAAGCTATTGCACTTTTTAATTGGAGTATTTTTGAGAAAGATATGGAAATTTGAAGTTGGAGAAGTCTGTTGCCTTTAGAGAAGGAAGGCTGAGATTTGTTTTGTCTATAGTGCCTGGATAGTAGCTTAGAATGAATTCAATTTTGGAGGACTATTAGTATATTTTGTTAACTTTCCAGAAAGCTAACATACTAAACATTTGGAGTTGTGAGGCGTTTGTAGTACTAGTTTGAAGTTTAGAGGAATTTTAGAGTTAGTCTTGGGTCTTCTTGTTGTGTTTTTAAACACTTCAAGAATACAAGACATGGAGAAATGAAGACTTGAAACTCTTGGAACCATTTGTAAGTTGTGGTTTGTGACCCGATTTCTTTATTTTGTTATTCCTAACTAGCCATGGAGGCTAGTTGTTTTTCCTTTCTGCATTGTAAAACTTGTTGCGGGCTCTGTGGGAATCTATAAGTAGCCCCGTTTTGTGTTTGTGGTGACGAAATGGGATTGATCACCCACATGGTCACATTTTATTGTTCCCACTAGTGAGGCACGATTGCTAATCACTATGGGTTTGAAGTTTAGGAACCAATCTTTCGGACAGCACAGCTCGTGGTCTGGCCGTCCTGTTTTACCCGTCTGAGGCCGTGGTTTCTTATCACCCTACCTTTACTTTGGCCCATATAGAGACACTACAGGATAGGCCAACGAAAAACCTAAGTTTGAAGGCCGAAGACTAAAGATTGAAGATTGAAGACAAGAAGACTTGAAGGTTATTTGAAGTTCCTGGCTAACTAGTTCCAATTGCATCCATATACCCTGCGTTGTCATGTTGTAAATCAATACATATAGTAAAAACATAATATAATATGTTTTGTTCAATAATTTCATAGTGAAACTATGGGTTGAGAAGCTTGAAGGTGACGTTGTCCTGTAAAGATATATAAGTGAATGGGTTTGTCTTAAACCTTCATTCAACCTTATTAGTGAGTTTGTTATCTACTTTGTAGTTCAAATATTGAATTGGAGGGTTTTTCTGAGTCTCAAGATAAAGAGCTTCAACCGAACGCTGAGTTTGAGCTTTCACTTTCACTACTGTCGGATCAACCTCTTTTGCCGCGATATTTTAGACGTCCTCGAGAAGAAGCCGGACCATCACGACCGCCAAAACAACCTCGTGTGGAGCGGCGATGGCACGATAATCTAGATACTGAAGCTCGAGCATTGGTGATCTTACTTCAAGTCGGATGTGTTGAACCAAGCACTCGTGAAGTGACGTTCGAGGCGAGTTATGAAGGCAAGAACATGAACCAATATTTTTGTATGGCTCGGCCTGTGGAAGGTAGTCGTGGTCACCAACGATGATTAGAGGGGCCTATCAATCCTTTGACAAAGGCTAAGCGTATAGAATATGTTGCCACTATCGTCAAACGCATTCTCAAGTTTCTTCAAATGAAGTGAAACTTTGATTGAAACTTTGTTTTTTTACCTCTAGTTGATATTTGTTAAGTTTTAGTTCTTAAAGTTATGTTTTGAGTGTTTATTGAAATCATAGTGAGTGATTGTATTTGCTAGAAGTGAAATTGGGATTAGAATTTTAGTTAAAAGAGGACTACAGTTTGGAGTGAGTGTAAATGGAGATGTGGTTTGAATGTTTGGTAGGGGCATGGGCTGAAGTGCCCCTACCTCTCACCTTAGATGGGGAGGAAAAAGTGGAGGATAGGAATCTTATCTCATAGGGAGTTGGAGTTTGAGAGGGTTGTTGTTGATTTTGAGAGGGAGATTTCAGGTTGATGTAGATCATTGAACATTGAACCTTTGGAATTGAAACTTTGGCATCTGATTCTTTGCAATGATACCTTTTCAAATTATGCTTGCAAGTTGTATTTGGACTTGTGAATCAAAAGTTATAGAGTTTTGAAGTTGAGAGGACCCAAGGCCTTCCATTGAGAAGAGCAGACTCAGCAGAGGCTTCTTTGAGCCATAACTTTTGGAGTATTTTGCATCTTGTCTTGAGATTTGGAGAAAGTGTATACCATTGTAATAGATTTTCAAAATTCATCACTCATCTGATTTGAAGTTTGGAAGAGAAAGTTATGAGGAGTTGAAGGTCTGAAGGAAAGTTGGAGTTTGGAAGGAGAAAGGCCGTGATTTGGAGCGACCACAACTTGGTGTGTGCTTTTCATAAGGTCTTGAGAATTCTTGTGGTGTTAGTTTGAAAAATTGTCTATCCATAATGAGTTTATTCACTTGATTTGGATTCTTATTGAAGAAGTTATGGAGTAAAGAAGATAGGAAGGAGGGCTATCTTCATAGTTTAGAAACCCGAGACTTTGTTCCTTAATAACTTTTGGACAGAGTCTTAGTTTCTTATGAAGCTTTTTGAAGTTGTGGATATTAGTGTTAGTATTCTAAATTTCTATTACACTTGCACTTTGGATTTGAAGTTCAAAAGTTATAGAAGAATTTAGAGGCAGTAGTTGGTTGCCAAGGGATTTAAGAGACCTCTACTTTGCACTCTAATAACTTTTGGACAGTAGTTTGAATAGAATTGAGATTTGGAGGGTGTTTTGCCTGTGAAGTTATCTTTTCAAAATGCTATTACACTAAGCATTTGGAGACTTAGGCCAACTATGACACTAGGAAAAATATCGCAGTTAGTGGAAGGAGAAGTTATTTAGTATTCTTTGGGGTTCTTTTGAAGACTTGAAGATTCAAGGGCCGTACATGCCGAGGACCTAGCCGGGTACTGTGGCTTGTGGCTTTGTTATTCTTGGCTAGCTTTGGAGGCCCGTTGTCTTTTATTGTTTTTCCAATCCGGATTTGGAGGATCGTTGCATTCAATTCTACATTGTAAACCTGTTGCAGACTAAGTAGGTATCCAACTTAGTCTCTTTTTGTGTTGTGGACGACAAAGTGGGGTTGATCACCTACATGATTGAATCTTATATCGTTCTCATTGGTGAGGCTGGATTAATGACCAGTTGACCGATGAATTTGAAGTTTAGGAGCCTATCATTGGGATGGCAGCTCGTATTCTGCTGTCTCGTTTTACCCGTCCGAAAACTTGTTTCTTATTACATACCCTTACCCAGGCCCTTTAGAGTCACCATATGATAGGATAGATGAAGATTGGGTGAAGATTCGAGTTTGAAGACTTTGAAGAGCAAAAGAAGATACGTGTTAGAAGAATCTCCATCAAAGCACAATAACTAGCAGCCAAACACTTTGCGTGTTCTCTAAGCGCACCCCTCTCACCTGCATATTCCCTAATTGCACTCCTCTCAATAAGACACCGTATCCTCTAGTTGCCTAGGGGGAGTTCGCTCTTGAAGAACAACGTCGCCACTGTTTTGAAGATCTTCATAACTTCTAATTTCCATGTGCCGAGCACGTACTTCAAATGCTTGCTCGGGGGTCAACTCCTTGAATTTTTCAACAGATGCCTCTCTCCGATATTTCAAATCATCAGGCATACTGTTCCAGAACTTCACCAACATCTTCACACTATATAAGGGTGACAGATTGAGGAGAACCTCTAGTAGAATAGGTGCCATCATAAGCTTCTTTTACAATTTGTACTTTTCTAGTACTGTTTCACTATTGGTGACAGACAAAATCAATCCTCCTTTTGCGGTGCCTACAAGATTTTCAATGACTCCAACAGAGGATCCTAAAACTGCCCAGTATTGTCCTTCCTCTATTGCAAACTCCGTTATCCATAACATCGGTTTTTCATTACCGTTTGCTACCAACCACCAACCATACTCCAACCACTTTGAATGTACTTTAGATGCCATAATGCCCTACAAAAAGCAAAATAAATATAATTTATTAATTTATAATTGTTAAAATTATGAGGTTAAAAATTCATATTTCAATATCAAAGACTGTAATAACAACATTATTTGAAAAACATGTCATCATACTCTTAAAGGTTGTACTTACTTCACAATTGCATGAAACATGTACCTACAATTCACTATGAATATACAGTGAACATCTGCAATGACCTATTGCAATTGATAATTTCTCCAAATAATGCAATCACAAGAGCCAATGCAAACTATTTTATCAAGAACTCATCTACACACATATGACAACAAACCACTACTACTTCTTATAATTTATTGAATCCATGATCGTCAATGTTGAACACTTTCACTAAAAAAAAAATACACCTCCTTCACATGAATTCACATTCCTTTTTTTAGAAAACAAATTTAATGAATCGTCCTAAGAAGAAGTTAGAGGAAGAACTACATGTGAATTCTACAATTCTTCTTGCATTTTTAAGTACTTGTTCAGCAAGAAAGATTGTGAAGCTACCTCTCCTAGTTTTGAGTTTCCATGCTTTTCACTCCCTCCAAAAGACCTGCCACATCCAATTGTATAGTTAACATCTGTAGTAGTACTTCCGTCTCTAATGATGTTCATGAAAACGACATTGAATCATTACCACTCCTTCTAATTGTGAGCAATAATTACCTTCAACACACTACAAATTTTAAAAAATATGTTCACATGGAATAAGTGAATACGACAAGTAATTCATGAAGTGCTCTTCATTAAATATAGCAAGTCAAATTCAATTGTACCTAAGCAATCATTCTATACAAAAACCAATTCAATTAGATGCCAACTGCATAAGGGCTATTCTAAAAGTGAACTAGAACTTTAAACTACCAATTAGACTTTGTACACAAGGAAACAAGTCCTAAAGTATTCTAAAGAAAAAAATGTCTCAACTTCTAAAATTCAAAGGTAATTCAAGAATTGGTCAAAATAAAACAAGAAAAATTTTAAAAAGTGCCAACTGCATGTGGGCTCCTCTACAACAGAACTAAAAATCGGAACTAGTAATTAGACTTTGTATAAAATGAAACTACATCGACTGTCTCCTACTATGCACCATGTCTCAATTTCTGAAACTGAAAAATAATTCCCACACTATTCAAAAAGAAAATAACAACATTTCAGTACATTCTATTTGCATGTGTGCTCTTCTAAATATGAACTACAATTTTAAACTAGCAATTATGCACCGTTCAAAAGGAAACTCCCTATAGAGACTTCTAGAGAGATACATGTCTCCTAACTTCTTAAATTTAAAACACATTTCAAGAGTATTCACAAGGAAAATAAAGAAAATGAATAAGATACCTTTTGCATGTGACCTCACCTAAAAATGACATACAAATTGGAACTTGCAATTTAACTTTCTACACATAGAAACGACTTCAAAAGTCTTGTACCAAGAAGTATGTCTTACCTTTAGAATTCCTAACTAATTCCATGAGTATTCAAAGGAAATAAACATATTGAATTCCATTGCCCTTCCTCTAAAAAGCAACTTAAAATTGAAACTAGAAATTGTACTTTGTATGGAAGGCAACAAACTCAAAAATTGTTTAGAGAGAACTAGGTCTGAACTTCTTCTATCCAAAACTAATTCCAATTGTGTTTAATGGAAAAAGAAAAGGTGAATTACATGGCAAGTCAAGGGAGGCTTCTTCAAAAATGAACTTGCAGTTGATACTAGCAATTAGGCTTTAATAAGAAGGCAACAACCTCAAAAATGCCCTACAGAAAACTATGTATGAACTCAAGAAATTCATAACACCACTACCAAGTATTAATAAGTAAAAAAACAATTTCAATTAGGTGGAAATTTCTTGTTCGCTTTTCTAAAAATTAAATAACAATTTTATAATTATTTATATTGAAGAATTAAGATGAAAATCTAAAGAATAAATTTCAACAAAAAAACACTAAATGTAAACTAGTAATTTGACTTCATACAACACATAGGAAGATTAAGAATGCTGTAGAGAGAATTGTGGCTCAACTTCAAAAACACCTAACCAATTCAAAAAGTATTAATAAGAAAATAAACAAAATGACTTACATTACTATTCAATAAGCCTTTGTATGAAAATTTCTTAAATTTTTAAAAAACTAATTGAGCATCTTCCAATAGGCCATGAACGAAATTTTTTAACAATATTTGAGTTAATTCAACCAAGCTATAAACTCTTAAATACTTTGTGTAGTAGTAAACCATGATAATTATAATGCCATCTTCTTCCCAAAAACATATTTGATAGTAACTTTCAAATAATTGTAATTTTACATTAAAAACTATAAATTTTTGCATGCCATTACAACTACTAGTAATGTTTTTTTCCATAAATATTCCGGGAAATATCTATACGGTTCTTTCTTTTTAATTAGTTGTAGGGCTTTGTAAACATAATTCATAAGTCCAAAAAAAATTAACACTAGAACCACATCTCATTTTGCATTGAGACTACAATATGTAAATGTCCATCAACATAATGTACAATTCATATTCCCAAAGTTGGTTTTAAAATATACATTGGTGGGATGTGAAGAGAAGACAAAAAATTATAAGTTCAAGAACTCATAATTTAGTAATTCATTTCGAAAATTTCATGTTGGAAAAATATATATATCATAGCTTATGAAATGAACTTACAACTTTTCTTGAAAAAGACTTCATCAAGAAATTGCCAATTGAAGAAGTTCATGAAATCACCTGCTGTAGATGCCGTAGTTACTTTTGCATCTATAAGTACCCTTAAGGCATGAGGGACTGTCAAGGGAATTGTCTTTGTTAGAGTCCTCTATGCTCCTAAATATGCTCTTCCAATCTGGCAATCTATCACAACCAGTAGTTTAGAAAAATCAAAACTAATTGGAGTACATGATAATTCAAAGTCACTTCCAGAATAATTGAACTACAAAATATTCCTACTACATTAATGTTGTACAAAATGCAATTAGCAAAACATTCTTGCAATGAGTTATTTGTTGGAATTTTTAAAATTCATAAGTACTTGCACATGTATCTAAATAATAAGAAACAAATGCAATTAGTTTCCAATGCCATGACAACTCTTAAAAAAAGAAATAAACATTGCTTCCAGTAATTACATTTTCTACAGAAGGCAATTACCTGAACTCTATGCTAGTAAGAACTATGTTTTAACTTCAACAATTCATAATTTCTTGTACAAGTGTTCAAATACTACAAAAGAAAAACCATCTTCTTCACATCTACATTTATGATAGAAGCTTAAAAGACAATTCTAGGTTCCAACAATATAGAAGTTGTTCATTGCTAAAAAGAAATGAAATAGCAATCAATGTAATGTCTACTATGAAAGATCAATGTATATAAAATTGTGACTACCTGAGACTACTACATTACTCATTCGTTTGCTTTTGTTGTACATGTCATTGGAGATAGGGTGATAAACAAAAGTGGGTTTCCATGGACATAATACTAATTCAAACTCTATGGGTTCAATTCTAAATGTTCAATTTTGAAGTTTCATCTTCCATTATCTGTGCACACCACACCTTTATGGTATTTTCTTCTCTTTCTCAATCTATTTTATAATTGCGTTGGCCATTTGGTAAAGAAAACCTTTGTCCTAATCTTTTTTTTAGGTTATAAGATATAATTATTAGTTTCATTACCACATTTCAAACGGGAGTAGTCTTAGAGTACACAATCATTCTCGTATTTCAACTTAAGCTAAAAACATCTAGAAAGTTGAACCTCATCATTAAATTAAGAAGCCCTGCAAAATTTAATTATTGGTTTCAAGCTCCTAGAAGGCTTTACAACTAGCACACAAAAAACCTCAAGTACTACACAGCTTCAAAGTCCTTGGAACTTCTAAACCGCTTATTAAAAATCTTTGATAGAATAAACTACACTACACATGTGTCAATCTTATTCACTTAAGCATTGCAAAGTAAATTTTGAGTTCCTATGATTCACAATGAACATAGTTCTATTTTATGTCATTTCAATAGCCTAGGACAGGATACACGTGAGAACTACTTCAGTTGAACAAACTTGCACAAAGAGTGTCAAGTACATGCATTTCGACAATTTTTAGGAACAAACACTGCAATCAAGAATTCATTCTCTACGGACTTTCACTCTAGAAAAACAATAGTCATGTGTCTACTATATTTTTTGACTCCTGAAAACAATGAACCTCAATGAATTATGTTTCAAGCGGGATTTCAAATCACAGATTTAGTTCATTTCTTAATAGTTTGTGCAAACAAACTTACTTCATGTCATGTACACTTAGATGTTAATAAATGCCCTTTAAGGTAGTTCACTTTATGTACTATTAATTGTTGGTTTCAAAATACCAACATTCTGTGTTTCATTTGTGTGAGATAAACAATTGGCGGTCAGCCATTTGTATTTATTGCAACTTCTTTTACAATCACTACCACTTGACTAGTGCATTAGGACTAATTTTTATAAAATACAAGTTAAACTTTGTTTGTTGAGTACCACTTAACTAGTGAGTCATGACAAAGTTTACTAAGGTATAAGTTAAACTTGTTTTTCTCTTGAGCAGCATGGATTTGTTTCAACAATGTTATTGTGATTGCAGCCTTTTTTTCTTTTCTCAAAGTAGAACCTTATAAAATCTTTAGCATGGATTTGTTTCAACAATGTTATTGTGATTGCGGTCTTTTTTTCTTTTCTCAAAGTAGAACCTTATAAAATCTTTTGCTAAGAGTTACTTCCCATAATTTATTATTGAAGCTCAAAATTCCTACACATTACCCTTTAAGACTTTTGAGTAACATAGATCCAAAGCAATGAATACAAGGAAAACATAACACTACTTAATGAAAACATTGATCTAAACCATCCATTGCAGTATTGCAAATTGTCGTCAGCTGTCACAGTTGATGCTTAAGCTATGCCCTGTTTGCCTTTAACTATAGAGACAGTTGCAGACTTGCAATGGAAACAGAGACCATGACCAAGAATGAAGGGTGATGGTTTCTTTAAATTCCCACCTAGGCAAGCACTTACTAGGCAAGTACTAAGACAGGTAGACTCCTGCAGAACTATTAGGTTTATGTTCTCTCCCTGCTCTCTCCCTGAAACGCAGTGTTAGCCTTTTCTTTGTTTTCTCAATTCAATTTTCCAGTTGTATCGCTGCCTTTGAAGTGACTGACAGCTATCTCACTCTAAAGACACTGAACCAGTTGACAGCGGTATTTGTATCTAGAGACAACGCAAGTGAAGAAGCACTTGGAGGCAAAGCAAAGCCAAGCAGCCAAGCGCCCATGAGAGTATTTTCAACATCACTAGGCATTGGACAGCAGAGGCACGAAGGCACAAGGAACTCAGGACTGTCAGATTTGAAAGAAACCAACAATCAAGCACATGACGTCTCGCTGTGTGCAAACAAAACAGCAAAGTCAAGCTAAGAAGGTAATACTTTCTCTAAGTTTGGAATTAGGCATGCATTCCATTATAACATGCGGTCCTCTTGAAATTCAAATGCAACTTCAAACAAATTGTTCATAGTTTACGATTCTCACAATACTAGATGATTGTCTTGATTTCATTACAAAATAATCCCTGGTACAATTAGGCATCTGCTCTATACAAATCAAGGCTTGGATTGGAATTCTATTGGTCAATTACAAAACATAACTCTCTCATTCTGCTTCAAAAGCTAAGGACCAAGTGCAGTTCAAGAAGAGTTGTACAATAAAGGTACATTGAATTTTTTTATTCCTTTGACAATCATCTACCTTGAAGCTGGTCTTGTAAAGTTAATGACATAGAAATAAAAATTGAACCAACAAAATGCAGTTTGAGCTAAGAGTCCTCTTAAGCAGATCTGTGCTGGAAAATGAACAAAGAACATGACTCACATGTCCTAGAGCACTTCGTGACTGTCCAAGTTGTCATTTGAAACTCAATATCTTCAAATCCTTCACTGCTCAATTACCTGAAATGCACATGAAATTATTGAGTTCACCTAGTCTACTAAGTTTGTGTTCCAACGGCTATCAATAATGTCCTGCCTGAAGTACTTGAATACTTAATCAATGAAACCCAATTGTTTTCAACTTCTTCTGCATTTTACGAAGAATTGAATTCAAAGACAAAGACAGAACATACATGTGCGCAAATGCTTAGATAAAAACAAAAAGTGGAAATACAGGTTAAGAGAGTACTTGTTGGGAGCCTGAACCTGCAGACGAAGCATTCTAAACCTCCGGACAGGCCCTAACATCGTGAACCTACAAATACCTCCAGACAAAGCCTTGCCAATGTGAACCTCCGGACGAAGCCAAACAGGGTGCGCGCCGCCAAACTCGATCACATCTACAGGTGACCCCCTTTCAACCCCTCCCACAACTCATCCTAACCTTTCTAGCTTCATCGTATGTTTGTAATCTTCCATCGTATTGAAAACAAGCAACAAAAAAAACAATATGCCAATGATGAATTCAAGCTTCTAGTGCGTAGGTGAGAGTGCAAAGAAAATAAGCAACTGAACAGAGAACGGAAGGTGCACAGGTGAGAGATCCATGTACTTCAACAACTAAAAAGAAGACGGAAGGGGAGAAGCAATTTGCAAGGAGGATCTCGGAACACTACACAGTTGTAGTTGCTAAAACAGAACAAGGCAGTTGTTTTACCTGAAAAAACTCGCTGCAGCAGTGCCAAATTGCCGCGTCCCTGTAAGAAGTTGCCCACTAGTCAATACACCCCTTCGCATGCATGGGAGAGATTCAAAAAAGTTGTCATGTTCATACATTCTGCTTTTGTGAGGAACTGGAAGCTATAGTGACCCTCCACATAAAATGAATGCTCCATATACGCTGAAGAACAGCTGGAGAAGCCACTCCAGCAGTATACTACGACCTGCGTCGTCCACAGGACCGTTGAAAGTGAAGCCCAACGCCAATTACGCGGAACTCACAGGAAGTTAGACTCAACGGGGGTTCCAGAGCATTTGCTTGTTTCAATAACCTCTCTATTGATATGTTTTGGAACAGGCCCTTCCAAAATCAAGGTGTACTGCTTAGTTACCTGAAACCGTAAGAGATGCCCAAGCACGTGGTCGACAGCATGAGGTTCACTGAGGTTCACTATAGAAATTTGCTTCGCTCCTATGGCTTCATTCTTTGGGAAACCATTTAAAAATAATTTAATTAAAATTGCAACTTGGAATGGGAAGAGAACAAACAATTCAGGGTAGGGGTTAGGGTTTACCTTTCTCCAGTAGCACTGCTCGGCGCGTATAAGAAGTCGTTTGTACTTCATGAACTTCGGAAGTTGATTCACGTTCTTCACTTAAACTGGAGAAACAATTTAATTCAGTATTTTGGACATACAGACATGAATTGACAATCCTGATGAACGTCTGCCGGAAGCCCGAAAAACAAGTAGAACTCACTGTCTACAAAACAGATCACATATGCACGCTGACAAACAACTAAAACAAATTGGAGAACAAGCATATAAAATGAATGCTCCATGTACGCCGAAGAATAGTTGGAGAAGCCACTCCAGCAATATCCTGCGACCTGCGTCGTCCACAGGACCGTTGAAAGTGAAGCCCAATGCCAATTACGCGGAACTCACAAGAAGTTAGACTCAACGGGGGTTCCAGAGCATTTGCTCGTTTCAATAACTTCTCTATTGATATGTTTTGGAACAGGCCCTTCCAAAATCAAGGTGTATTGCTCAGTTACCTGAAACTCTAAACGATGCCCAAGCACGCGGCCAATAGCATGCACAGGTAACCCATTGGTTGGAAATTTAAAATTCAACGGTCCAATGACGAAGTTGACGATGAGCTCCAGAGGGGAACGGTCGGTCTGGGCTTCAAGCCCTAGTACTACATTGTACAATCCCTCATCGTCACAGGCCATCGTGAACTCCGATGCAGACTTGTGAATGCTTTCTTCTACCAAGAAAACGAACTAATCAGCAACTATTCATCGTCCATTTTCTAGTGAATACTATTCTATCTACAATGTTGAAGACTGATTGGAAGCAGACTATGACTAGTACATTATGTTGCTTGCAATAGGGAGGGGGTAGAATTGATTGTTCAAAGTAGAAGTTGCGGCTTGAAGGAATACTTCAGAGGAAAGAGAAAATCCTAAAATTGCTTTTAAATATGGAGGATCAGTACGAAATTTGAAAACCCCTTCGCTGATTGCCGTTGGTTTTGGAAACAGAGGAACGAAACAATCTGACCAGAATTAAACTTCCGTTCAACTAGCAGTTCAGTCGATTTTCTTTTGAAATTTTTTTTGACAATTGGTAAGAAATTTAGTTACACCGGCTAAGGAGGCTGCAGTTATAAGTGGTATGAATTTGAAAACTAATGTCGACAAATTAGTATGGTATTGAAGACAAGTATACTACCAGAATAATGTTGGAAATGAAACTCCTTGCTCTAATCATTTCTACAGAGTCCCGTCCGGACCCACTCACAAATGGGTAATACAGCTATTGCATTTGAGGTTATGTCAAACCGGTAGCTTTATTATATTGTTAGATTCAGAATTGCCTTTATCAAACCAGTCTTTAAAAGGGGATATTTTTCATTGCAACAATATTGTTGCAATACTATTTCAATGCTTGGACACTAGAATACTAAAAACATAGTGTTTTTAGTACTGCAACAATACAATTTCAATGGAGGGTGTACTCTATTCATTGAAAATATACTATTGTAGTATTGCAACAATATGTTTTAGTACTCTATTGTTCAAGCATTGAAACAATATTGTTGCAATCAGGGATACTTTCCTAATGTAGCTTTCAGAGTGATGACATTAAGGAACAAGCGCTTAAGCATCATTTGAACCTCATTTCATGGTATTCATTAAGAAACTAAAAATTAGAGGCTTCTCTCATTGCCCTATACCTTAGTTTTGGGAGAATCAAGATATCAATCCTAATGTTGATTATAATAATGCTTGATCTTATTGGTACTAGGAACTTCACCGTGATATACAAATCACACTGTCAAAGCACATTAAGATTCCAAATCAAGTTTCAATAAATCAAACATGACATTTTTAATTTTCCAATTCAATATTAGCAATCCTCAACCATTGAGTTGTATTCAATCCATATGAGGTTTTGATGTTTATCAGTATACGATATTGTAGCCTTCAAATCCATATGAGAGATTATTCAATCTATAGGAGGTATTATTGTCTTTCAATCCTTGCAACAAATTCTTGTGATCTCCATTCCCATGTAATCCATCACATGTATAGGTCCTCTAATTATACAAAGAAAGCAATGCTCATTAATCCTAATAGGATGAGACCCAGTACAAAGGGAGATTGTCAAAAATGATCTAATTTTTGCATGAAGTACATTATACATTTTTACAGTATTCTATAGTCATCTACATTGTCTTTATAAGGTTAAAATCCTTTTCTTGAAAATTGACTATTGTACAATAATCTCCAAAAGGCCTTTGAGCATTAGAAAACACACTATTGTACAATAATCCCCCAAAAGATCTTTGAGCATTGGAAAATAGACTATTGTACAATAATCTCCAAAAAGACCTTTGAACATTAGAGATGTGGATCCCCTTGCCTGCATTCTAAACAGACATTGTAAGGAAAATTTCGTTATGAAAACAGAAGATCTTAATAGTTTGACTCCAATGAGTACTTTTGCAATTTTTTAAGGAAACTAGCGGTTGGCGCTTGCTATGCTACACATTCATCATTAGAATTTTATAATAATTTTTATATATTAAATAGAATGTAAAACAAAAATTTCAATAAATCTTCAAATAAAAATGACTAAAATCTTTGTATAATTTTTTTTTATAAGTAAGCATATATTAAAATGTACAATAGAAATTTATTGAATGATGAATGAAACATATGCAATGGTAAATACTATAAAAGATACACATACATTAGAATGCATTAGAAATTTGACTCCATTGTTATAAAAAATGACAACCCAAACTAAAGAATTGAAAAGAAAAACTTATAAATCTCAAAAACTTTGTGAATAATTTAATTGTTATGGAATCCAAAATCACTTCAATTGAATAAATTTCTCAAAATCATTTGATAGTAGCAATAGAAAATTGAAATCATTAAAGCTCAAAGCTCACAAAAGCACAAAATCATAGAAGTGCAAAGAAGTGTAAAGTCAAGAGAAGTCATGGAATTGCTACCTCTATAATATCATCATATGGATCCTTTTTAATATCACCTTAATTGCAACCACTATATTATTTCTATAATATCACCCTTTGTAAAAAGTAATATTACAAAAGTGATTGCAAACTGCTACCATGACTGCTACTCTATTTCTGTAATATCACATTGTGTGAAAATACGATTTCTATGTATGCATGATTGAAAATATTTTTACAAAATATTTAAAATAATTATTTTAAAGACTTATTGAAATCATTATCATGCATTCTATTCAAATATATCAAAATTTTACTAATATATGATACAATGAATGCGTAGCATAGCAAGGACAAGCACCTAATATTAATGGTAGCATTTGTGATATTACAGAGGGAGTTATGATTTTAGTAGAATGATAGATAGAATGTAGAGCAAGAATTTCAAAGAATCTTCAAATAAAAATTACTAAAATCTTCAAATAATTTTTTTAATAAATAAGCATATATTGAAATAAATAATAAAAATTTAATGAATGATGAATGAAATACATGAAATGATGAATACAGTAAAAGATACATATACATTAGAATGCATTAGAAATTTGACTCAATTGTTACAAACAATGGCAACCTAAATAGAAGAATTTAAAAGAAAAACTTGTAAATCTCAAAAGCTTTGTGAACAATTTAATTGTTGTGAAATCCAAAATCGGTTCAATCTAATAAATTTCTCAAATCGTTTGGTAGTAGCAATAGAATTTTGAAATCATGAAAGCTCAAAGCTCACAAAAGCATAAAATCATAGAAGTGTAAAGAAGTGTAAAGCCAAGAGAAGCAATGGAATTGCTACCTCTATAATATCACCCTATGGATCTTCTTTAATATCACCTCAATTGCAATGATTACATTATTTTATAATATCACCCTTTGTAAAAGTGATATTACAGAGGTGATTGCAAACTACTACTCTATTTCTGTAATATCACATTGTGTGAAAATACGATTTCTATGTATGCATGATTGAAAATATTTTTACAAAATATTTAAAATAATTATTTTAAAGACTTATTGAAATCATTATCATGCATTCTATTGAAATATATCAAAACTTTACTAATATGTGATATAATGAATGCATAGCATAGCAAGCATCAGCCTCTAGTATTAATGGTAGCTTTTTTATATTACAGAGGGAGTTATGATTTTAGTAGTATGATGATTCACACAGTAACCGAAGTCATGGTCATCAATCCGTCCTTTTAACCCAGAAGCGACAAGGGAGCCATTTCATCCCCTTCTTTCTTATTGATCTTCCATATTGGGTTATGAAGAGAATTTAGTTGAGTTTGGAGTCATGCTATTGTTTGTCTTCAAATAAATGAGAAGTTACTTAAAAAACAAATCACAAAATATGCTATTTTAGTGTATTTTAGAAAGTTGTTCCTTACTTTAAATCTGAAATTTCTCTACAAAAATGATATTTTTTGAATTTGAGCCCAACTAACAAAATAAAGTTCATTCACTCTAGTTTCTACTCCAATTTGAATTTTGAAAAATTCCTCATATTCAGTTTTTTATTGTAGTTTGAACCTGTATGTATTTTCAATGTCTACTAGTGTGCCCTATGCCATTGCCACAGTCAAAACCATACCTTTTTTTTATTATCTCTTTATACCCTATACCAAATTTGATGATAGAATAATAGAAAATTAGAAGATGATTAAAGCATAAGCCCAAAACCAAAAAAAAAGATATAACAATGAATTGATGAAAAAATCCAAAAATAATAAAATAATCTACAACTTCCACATTGTTTGGCAACGGCTTAAAGCACTTTTTCTTATATTTTGGATACAATCTTGGTACCCTCGGCCAAGAAGGGTGTATAGGCTTTGGGCAACTTACTTTTGCCAATTAATTTTCTAATTTTTTTAGAACAAAAAATAACACAAAAATCCATAACTTTTCTATTGTGAGTCAAAATCATTACAAAAAATTTCAGGCCTCCGGAGGGCTATTAAGGTTTTGATTTTCGGGCATGCCACAGTGCAAGTACAGGAAAAAATTTAAAATATTTTTTTTTATAAAAAAAATATTTAAAAAATATTTAAATCTGACGTGATGATGACATGGCACACATATTGTCACATCAGCTAATGTCATTAAAATAATAATAAACAATGAAAAACAGTTTTATTTCCTCTAATTGCACCTGGGGGGGTTGACACTAACGGCCCTCCCAAGGCCTGAAATTTTTTATAATGGCCACAGAACCAAGCCCATGCACCCCTCCTCACCGAGAGCTTTCCGACGGTACCAAGATTGTGACCAAAATATAAATAAAAGTAATTTAAAAAAAAAATTAAACCAAAAACAACTTGGATGTATTTTCAATGTCTACTACGTTCTAATTATAGAATGGCACAAAAATTGAGTTTACACCAAACTGTTCATCACTATAATATGCACACATCAATCTGAAAAAATAATTTTCTATTCGATATGATTTTTCTTCATTATTCAAAAGTTCACAAAAAAAAACAATTATGCACAAAAAAAACAATTATGCACAAAAAAAAAATCGAAAATTTTGGTAAAACAAAGAAGACATGTTTCATTTCATGTTGTTTCATTTCATTTCATTTCGTACATATCTTGTTGCAAAATGGCAAAAAATGGCAACAAACTAAATGATGACACTGAGGCTTGAAATCAACGGTCATAGGTCTGTCATTTGGGGATTAAGGATTAACCCTGGAAGGACGTTGGCATGGACAAAAAGTGCATGTGTCATTTCTGCAGGTGATCTAAAAAGTTTTCGGCCACTTTTCGGCCACCATGTCCTTGCAGGGTTAAGAGCATCGCCACCAACTGCTCCCAATGACCTCGGCAACGGCACTTTCTATTTGCAATGCATTTTTAGCGGAAAATGGCTCCACGCCAGCATCCCGTCACGTTACTAATTCTACCGTCTCTCCCATCACTCTCACATTTGTTCAGCAAAAGAGGGTCTTTGTAGAGGGCAATTTTATAGTCACGCTAATTTGGTCAACAAAGACTATGGCCTCTGTGGATGCTAACGTGGAGGTAATGGAAGGTAGTGGGGGATGTACAAAGAAGGGGAAGAACTTTTGTGAGGCTTAGGAGAAGCAACTGTGCTTTTCTTTTTTTCACATTTCATGGGATCCAAAGCAAAGGGACTGGACAGAAGAGTGGGAATTTTTGGAAAGACATCACGGAGACAATAAATCATATCTTAAGTGAACCTATGCCTAACCTTCAAAGTGTGTGGAGATGCTTTGGAAGCAATTCTTCAACAATGCATACTCCACATATGTTTGAAGGATGGACAAAATCCACAAATAAAAATGATAAAAGAATTTCTACTTAAGAATATAAGATTATATAAGAATTTACATCTAAATAAAATTAAAGAATCTATAAATATTAAGAAGTACATGTACATGTAATAGATATCTACAAAGTAAGTAATAAAGTTTCTACTTTTAATCCTTGAATTGTGTGTGTATGTAATAGATGTCTGTAAAGTAAAAAATAAAACTTCTACTTTTAATCCTTTAGTAGATGTTTACAAAGTACAAGATAAAACTTCTACTTTTAACCTTTTAATACCATGTTCATGTATTAGATATCTACAATGTAAAAGATAAAACTTCTACTTTTAACTCTTTAGTACCATGCTCATGTATTGTAGTGGGAAAAGAGGTAGGTCCTGTGAAGATATCTACAATGTAATAGATAAAGCTTCTACTTTTAACCTTTTAGTACCATGTTCATGTAATAGACATCTACAATTTAGGAGATAAAATTTTTACTTTTAGCCCTTTAATACTATGTTCATATGGAACAAAAGTCAAATCAAAATTTTGCTTCAAAACAAGTATAATAAGAGTACCACAGTGACATTCCCCATGACGTGGCATTTAAATAATGATGATCAATCCAATTTTAACGAGTTGTTGGTGGGGAGCATTGGATGGCCACAGCACCTCTACATCTCACGAGGCGGCACTGGTGGCGATGCTCTAAAAGGACATCTGAGCATTCAAAACACGGCTCCAGAAAATAACTTGGCAACAAAAGCAATTCCGGTCCAAAATGAACACATCCCTGATGAAATAATTCACATTTAACGACAGTGGCACTGCATATACCTATGTAAAATCCACCCGGGATTCTAATATCTAAATGGATGCCACAGTTACTCCAAGAGACCCTAAGCTTAATGGCCGAGATCCAGACCGGAACTACTGGCATGGAAGTGTTTGTCATCCTCACTGAAATACTACCTCAATACAAAGCTGATCTCAATGATGAGGCGCGCCCGGCAAAGAGATAAAGGTTGAAACCGGAACTGAGCAGCATCCTCACTTGTGGTACAAGAAGACAATACCAAACACGAAAAAAGCAATCATCTGCACGCATAACCACCAACACATAATCAGGCTTTTGTCGGAAATCAAGTCAAAAGAGACAAGTCAGGTCAGGATCCCATCGCTTTTCAGGACCTAACTTCGAAGCTTACAAGAAATTAACCGACTTGACGGATGTTTTAAACATCTATTCCTCTCAATTGAGGGCAATTCTCAATGCCAAAAAAAATTGAAAAGACGTTCACCAAAGTAACTCTACTATGCTAAGGTTAGATTCATATATAATATTTGTGATAGCAATGATAGATTTAACCTTACAAATAAAATTTAAAACTCAACCTACAACTTTTGTTCCTACATCAAATCCAAATTACTCTTCCAAGTTGCATTAAACAAGGGATCCTTGAAAATCTTCGAAACAGGAGAAGGGTACAAGCCTACAAACCAACTATACACGAAGGATAATTGTCCAGGAACGCATACCGTAGAGAATGAAGCTCCGTAATAAGGGAAAGCAGATAGAATGAATCGTTCATACTCATCATGCCGGAACGGCCTCACTGGAATCTGAGGAAACATGAGAAAGAAATGAGCAATCGTATTCAATAACCACCTGACTTCCATGTCCACATTATCTTCTATGGATATCAAACGGACAATCGCTATAAAAGCTGTAAAATTACCCAAACTCCTCAGCCAGTTCAACGTGAATGAGACCTTATGAAACTTGCTAAAACATACAGCAGTAATGAATAGACAATGCAATCTACAACACAAAACAATACTAACAAATACTAAACCATCATAATAGAACTCAAGTGACTGAACATTGTACAGGAAAAGGAATGTGCACCTGTTTCGCCAAGTTAAGTGATGTGTAACCCAATCGATTATGCTCAACCTTGAACTGGAAAACGCCATACACATCTGGAATTTGAAACTCTGTGAAATACAATCCCTGCACCATAAAACCCAAGGAATATGAATTCAAAATCTGGTATTGCATCTAAAAAAAACTAATACAGATAACAGCTGTAGCGGAACTGAGTGGATCGCCACATATAAAACTGAGACAAGCTTGGTGTGAGAACCTGGTAAGACAGTGATAATATATACCGTATAAGCCTTTCCCAAATGTAATATAGCTTTCTAGCTTTCCAGCTAGACTGGTAACCACAAAATTGGAAACCAGAGATTGATCTAAAACGCAAAAAACAATAAGAAAAACATCGACATGTGATTTGATTTGATTTGATACAAATGATAAGCTCGTCAAATAAACAAACATGGACGCCTCCTAACAAGGCAAAGAAACCAGTACCTTGCCATCGTGAGAAAGAGTCTTGAGAACATATGGACTCATCATGTAAAACTGAAGTTGAACGTCATCGGCCTGATATGGCTGCCACTTCTTGCCATTCCATTCGTGTATCTCTAAAGAATACCTCTGGAGACACAAATGAAGGAAAATATTAGGTCTGGTCATAAATATTGGTCAGTGAAAAGTGCACAACAAACACAACATGGACACCAATGGTAGGCGACTTTGCCTTGCAAACTAAAATAACTTGCAGTTGAAACTGCAGATCATTGTCACGTGAAAAGGTAAAAAGATCCCCCCGAACAACTTACAGCATTATCAGTAATCCGGTACATAGAAGGCTCATTGGTCTCTCCAATCTTGTGGTGATGCACATTTGCAGCCTGTCATAAAGTTCCAAATCCCCACATACAAAATTATGAACACCTATTTCTATGGTTACCAAGTGTTCAGTCCTCCAATGCAACTCAAAGAAATCTTGAAAATGTTACATTCCAGTGCTAAGAAAGTCAAAGCAGACCCGTCTGTGCATTGAGTAAATTGAAATACATAGAAAACATTAACAATACGGTAGTTTAAAGGAAAATAGAAAGCTTTCATTTTAATGAGATAAAAAACTAAAACATGGTAAACATTTGAAAGAATAAACAAATTTGCAAAGCGCATACCTTAAGATGACCTCTTTCATGAAAAGTCCACTTTGTAAGCTCTACAGCAAATTGCTGGTTACCAGATTTCTCATGCCTGGTCAAGGACAAAAACATAAGACACCTTCAATATAATACAATAATCTAAATCATAACTTATAGTGGAGCCCAAATTTGCTCTCTAGTAATGTAATGACAGAAAACAGTACATTGTTAACTACGACATCATGCACAAAGACGCTAACCCAGAGAGTGTGTCTAATTAAACCTCGCAATCTCATCATGGAATTCAATTTCAGGGCTGGAGAAATGAAACGTAGAGTCCAGAAAACCAAGTCATTGCATAAACAGCACTTACTTAATCTCACTGCCAGACTGTTGTAGGGAAGATTCAAAGAACCTGCACAAATAAACCAAACCATACATGAAAATGCCAATCTCATTCAAGTAATTGATGAAGCAAACTAGACAAGAGCACTGCAAACACGAGACACAGATAGAAGTAGTAAAAACGATCGCAATGAAATATCATTGTGTGAAGTTAACAACAAACTGTTCACTAATTCCTTCTAGAAACAGAAGTTAGCCCTTGGTCAAATTCTATGCAAGTGCTATTGAAGAAAGACTTGCCAGTATATGTATATTACCAACTATATGTATATTACCAGCATAGTAAGTCAAGAAAGAGCATACTCACTTGTTGCTAAACAGCTCCAAGGAGCCAGAGATCATAATTCGAGCATTGTTCCTGGCCTGCAAACAAGAAGTGGTTTATCATTAGATAAGGAGTGTTATAGATCCATCCCATTATAAGACATCCTGAGCATAGGTACTAAGACATCTTTGTACACAATCAAGAACCACCTGTTAAGTGACATACGAAACATAGAAACACATGTGAAAGTCGCGCTGGATTACAGGCACATGAAGATTCATGTGAACTACACAAAGAAATGGTCGGCATATAAGCAGGATTGAGGTCATGAGTGAGCACGTTAGCAGAATATTTACCTGAACTATGGAGACTAAAGAAATGGAGGTGCCAATTAAATTAGGTAGGTCTGTAATCTCAGCGCCAACCTTCCCAGAAAATGCAGACGGAGATGCAGAAAGAACCTTGATACCCTACAACATAAGGAATGAGACGCTTCAACATTAGAATATAGCTCTAAGATGTGTACCATCACCACTAGAGACAAAAAAAACACCATATAAATAACCCTGGTTGATGCAGACTACAAGAAAAATTGACTCAGTGCCACTTGACATGATTAGAAGTAATACGATGCAACTCATCTAGCCTTCATACAACCTATCAAAAAGCTGATCACGTCCTACGCGCAAGTTTAAACTCCAATTCGTTATTGCTTTGATTTTGAGTTGGCAAACGTTTTGTAAAATAATGACAAGGATTATTGAACAGGACATCAGGCTTTGCAACCACTATACATCCAGACTACAGTACTTGGTAGGCACATAAATAAGCACTCTACTAAAGCATATTAACAAGACATTGTTGAAATGTCGGAATGAATTGCAAGGGAAGGATTGTGCAAAAATAAATAGGCAAAAAGGTGTACCAGCTCACTTGTCGGGTTAAGAGTGTGTCCAAGACCACGGAACAGAATGGGTTCCTGCGAAACACATTTGTTAGAGAATTGTGATGATGGAGGTGAGCAATGAAGCAACAAATAAGCTACATAAACATCAACCAGAAAATAGCGGCAGTAGATAGCTCGAATAAAACTCTAAATAACAAGACTATCATAACATGTAAACTTTTCTTCAATTCAGATGCAGAACTGCCTTTCATAGAAACATCGAAGTGATCTGCAATGAACCCCAAACAAACTTGTCTGCGTGTAAGGACATGTCTACACTTGTCAAATGTTTTTTAAACCTACCTTGATGCCTTCTGATCCTAGAATCACAGGGGAGTCAATCAGATTGTCAGCTGCAATAAGGGAGTGATCAGAGCCAAGCTTGGTAATTGCGTACTTAATATGATCAATCACAACGGCCTTATGAAACTGCACATGGCAACACACAACGATTATCAGTAAAGAGATTGACAACATTATTCAGTATCAACGTAGAATGCAATAAATTTTCTCTAAGTTACCTCATCAAAATCAGCGCCACATTCAGTAGCAATTTCGCGAATAGCCTCTGAAGTTGTGGAGTCCGCTGCTAGAATTAAGTCATGACCAGAGTCCACGAAGTCCATAACTGCAGCGGCATCAAGATTGCCACCCAAACCTGAAAAGGAGACAACAGCTAACCGTTAAACACGAAATGTTACGTTCCGCAGCTTCACGAGAAGCTCCTGAAAGAATCCAGATGCATGCTCCAACGTGTACATACGACTAGCATATAAATCCATCTAAAGCCAACACCCAAGTCCGCGATGACAAGACAACCTTCAACCTCACCAACCTCTCTGGTGTCCCATACGTCATAGAAAAGCGTAACATTCATTTGGAACTCGACAGTCATCATCTCGATTTTGAAGCAACAGAAGCAACACTCAAAAAATTGACACAAATTCTACTCCACAACGCTATTTCAACAACTAAGCATGTTTTGAATGTACTTACTTTCAACTTTGGGCGCAAACAAGATGAGGGCATCGTAATGGTAAGATCCATATGATTGGAGTGCCAGGTTAGGGTCATCCGCCAACTTGATGTCGAGCTCAAAACCCCTGTCTGCACCAGATAGCCAACACTAGTCAAGCAAAAGCAACACTGAATCATACCAATTCTACTCTTCAAAGATTATGAAAGATAAACCCTCACATTATGAGACTGTTTCAAAGAGGTCAATCTGAGCAGAAATCTTTCGGAAGCAAATCTCTTTACTCTCAAACACTCTTCCCATCAGACACTCTCCTAGGTATGCACTTGGCTACGATCCTTCCGAAACCTTGATCTTTGTGACTTCACATTATAATCCGCGCTCTTGCCAAGCGAGTCTAGTTCCTAGCACCTCAAACCAGAACTGCACCCCCGAGTCAAACATACAGTTCTCACAATAATTACGCACCGTTGCCTGGACATACAGCTTCCGCTGTATAGACAAGTCTATCCAATTTAATCAGCATTTTTCCCAACTATGTTTCCAAATCTATGCGTCCAAACCTACGAGAGACCCACGATGCTGATAAGAATACAATTAACGTCTCAAGGTTCTCAGTGAGCCAAAAAGGTCACAAAATATTTCCTCACGATTGTAACTCAGGGAATTGTAAACTGAGATCTACCGACAACATGTCTTAAATTATCAAAATCCTAGTGCAAATACCACCACTCAATAACAAAACCAAAATCTCCGCAAGCAAATGATATAATTACATTTTTAGCTCCGCAATCGTCCTCACCACACAACCATCGATCCGAGGCACAGTCAGCATGCCAGCATACACAAATGAATGCCGCAGAATTCAACACAATGAATCCGAAAAATGTAACCTAATATCGCGAGCGAACGATCTCTAAGCCAGCCAAAAACTAGGCCACATTTCCTCATCAGGTAACAAAACTCGACGAACTTCAAAATCCATGGGACGAATCAAATTGCAAATCGAACAAAACAATGTTCCCCGAACCGAATCGAAATAAGACGAAAACCACATGATTACCAAAGAATTCGAAAAAACGTAGCCGGATGACGGAAAGGAACGATCTCTAAGCCACCTCAAAACTAGGTCACGTTTCCACACCCATGACCCGATGACCTAAACTTCAAAGTCCAAATCAATATTCCCGAAATCAATCCAAAACCACGGATTACCTAAGAATTCGAAAAATGTGACAAGTGAACAACCATTCAAGTGAGCCAAAAAATTAAGTTGCAATTCCACGTCGAGTACGATGACCACGGGACGCAAAAAAATGGCAGATCGGACAAAGCAATGTTCCGGAAACTGAATCGAATTAGAGGACAAACACGGATTACCTGTGAGCGAGCGGAAGTAGAGGGAGTGCGAGGTCTTGATCGCTAGGTCATCCACGAGCACGAGGACGCGTCGGTCGGTAGGGCTGTCGGGATTGAAGGCGGTGCAGAAGATCGGCAGGAGAAGGAGGGCGAGAAGCGACAGAGGTCGACCCGTAGAGGACGCCATTGCTGTGATTCTGTAGAAAATGGGCTACGGGGACGTGAACTGAGCTCCAAGCTTGTGCTGCAAAACCCTCGCAGCCTCTGGGCAAATGCAAACCCTGACTCAAAGAGGAGAGAGACGACGACGACGACGACGACGTATTCGTATTCGTATTCGTATTCGTACGATAGTATGTATGTGTGTTCGTAGACGTGCGTTCAACCGTTTCACACCATAAGTACGGTGGAAAAAATTTTAATTCATGTAAAAAAGTGTACTAGTAAGTCTCTACACTGATTTGTTCTAATAGTGCTTGTGACATTAATTTATCAGAGTCACACTATTTTGAATTAGTATAGAATGAGTATTGTACCAATTTTTACAAAAATAGAATTTTGAGATGATTGATACTAATTTTTTAGGTGACTCTAATTTTTTCCCTCGCTATTAGGACACAATGAGTGTAGTATGAAAATGTGTGGAAAATACTTTAGAAACATTTGCCACACAGGTTGAAAGATCTTATTGTTTTTTTGGACCTAACAAACATTTATTATTTGGGCAATATATTACTCTTGTTAAAGCATTTCCACAAATTTCCTTAATTCCTTTTAAATGTTTCCCAATGTTAAGAAGGCATGCTAAGGAGAGCTCTATTGTTTTATATAAAATCATTGGACCCAACTCACCAAGGTCTACAAAGCACTTTTGACATTATGTGGAGAATTTAACATCAATGAAACTTTGAATTAAATGACTATATTTGTATATTTAGTCATGTTAATTGGATACTTGTATATGAATTCAAGGCATCTAAGTAACTAATCCAAAATCAACTTGCAATGAAATAAATGTCCAATGATGGCAACACCTTTAGTGAGATTTTTTTAAAAATAGAACTTCAATATTGATAGAATCTCAAACTCAATGATAAGCATATTGTTTTCCAACCTCCATATTAAATAAGAAAATCACCCAAAAAATCTCATAATTATAGACAATATTTTGACCTTTTAATCTAAAGTTGCTTCCAAAATTGCTTCCAAATTGCAACTTCTAGTGCTATGAATTATCCCCCTTCCAAGGCCAAAGGATGTTTGGAAGAAGAAAAGTCTCAAACTACCAATTTTTGATACATTGTCCAAAATCAAAAATTCAAACTTTTTTAAAATTCAAACCACACAAAAGTGTATTAAACAAGTAAGGCAATGTGTAGAAAATAAAATTCAGCCCACTTAATTGCATGGGTTGAAAATTATAACATTTGAAGTGTCAAAAAGACTTTTTTTTTTCATTCCTTTGAAATAGGGTCAACAAACTTTGAGCTTCCTTGATTGAATATTTTTTCTCTACACAAAAATAAGGATTTTCACCATTTGTAAGCACATGATGTTAGGTTCATTCATGCAAAATGTCAAATGTAATTGAGATGTCTAATTTACTCTAAATCACTTTGCAATGCAAGAAGATTAAGTGAACTTGCACTATGTTGGTCATTAATTGATGATTTCTTGTGCAATGAAGAAATTTGTTTATTGAAATACCAATGGTAAAAAGTTAGATACAAACATTTGAAAAATGTGGGTTAAATTTCAAGAACTTTGACTTTACAAATTGCAAGATAATAGAGCTTGAATTGAAAAGAAAAATGTTTTTTCTTGAAACTACTCCAACATAGCTAACAAAGTGACTCTTCTTAGAATGTAATATAAGGACTATAGTTCGGTGTATTTTTTGATAATTGTATGCCATATGTTATTAGTTATTATAAATACGTCTTAAATTTTAAAAGTCAACGAGGGCTTTAGCAAAAGAAAACCCAAGGATATCCAAATTGGAAAAAAATCTAGGGCAACATGACTTTTGATTTAGATACATGATTGGAAAAAAATTCTATTTATACTAAAGAAGAAATTTTTACACCAAGTATCAAAATTTTGTGAACATTTGACCAAAAATTATTTTAATAGGAACCTACCTAGATTTTAATTGTTTATTAAATGAACATTTGGTCATTATAGGTTAAAAAAATGTTCTTCCTTCAAAGTTCAAACCTATATTTTATACTTTTGAATTCCTTCTAGGATTGGTTAGAATGAAACATTACACAACAATAAAATGTAAGGTTAAGGATATGAGACCCATTCACTTATGCAACCAAACACAAGTTGTTTCTATAAAACTAGAGTAGCAAGACAACTACCGTCTTCACCAATAATTTGTGAGTTTTCTAGCATAAAATTTCTACAAAAGAATGTACAAAAAAAAATCCAATTCATTTGTTTAGCTTATTGCATAATACTAGTAGTCAAAGTTAAGGAAAAAATTACTTTTGTAGCTTGTCCAACACGTAGACTTCTATGTTAGCACATTAAACTTTCTAAATGCACCTACTCCAAATTGTCCCTATTGTTTGGACTTGATTGTTTTTGACCCAGACATCCAATTGGAAAAAAAATAAAATTTTCAACAAGCTTATACAAGTTTGCATTTTGAGTCAAAAAATTGAAAATGTCCATTTATACTTAAGTTCTTAGATACACACCTATATTTTATTAATCTATAGACAGTTTGTTGAAACCCAAATAACACCTTACAGCTTCTAAGGGACTCACCATGCTCCACTTTCAGTGTCACTTGAATCTCAACTCATTAACATTGCATATGCCAAACACCCACAACGTTAGTTCTCATCTTTCAATTTATATTACCAAGTCCCAGTCCCTAGGACTACTAACAGACACACACTACTCATGATACCGGGCATGTTACTTGATGACATGGGACAGAACTTCCATTGATGTCCAAGTGCACTACTCCCTATTGGTACTAACAGCCTTTGAATGTCATCTCAACTTCATCCTACGCCCATAAGTATTTGTTACTTGCCTTTTGTAACTAATTGGAATTCATACCTTGGGACACATTGAAAAAGTCCTAGTAAGAAGTGGGACTCCACTCAACCGGTGCCACGAAACACTCACACTAGTGTCCCATGATGCTTTGGACCCAGTGGTGAACTTGCATCACCTACCTTAAGTCACCAAGAACTCACCAAGGCTCCAAAAGAGAGTGAAGAGGGAGACCAACCCCTCCTATAGTACTTTTGTAGTATTCAATAGACCCTCCCAGTCCTAGATAAAAAAAAAGCCCAAACACACTTGGGTTGTGGAAGACCACTTGATTCCAACCGAAATCACGACATTACACCACCATTTGAACTTCCGAACTTCCAAATGGTGTAACTTTGCAGTCCTAGTTTCAAATACCACATGCAAGCCCATTTTGAATATCTACACGACAAGTAGATTCCAATGAACTATTCACTTATCTCATTTAGACAAGTTTTCACAAAGTTATGGCCCTTCAAAGATTCGGGTTCATGGAGGGAAGCATCACACCACCACCACAACCCTTCTCTTTACCATAACTTTTGACTCATAGCTTAGAACCTCATAATGCTTGTCATTCTAGCTTTCTTGTATTTTTAGCTTTCCAGTGATATGTTATATGTCATATTTCCATAAAGGATTCATTGGGAACCTCTTACTCTTAGCCCTTAAAAGTCTTGGCGTCACCGGGACACTGCCAACTTTGAACAGCCATACTTTTAGCTCCCAAATCCAAATCATGCATTTTTTGAACGGTTAAATGCGTATTCTCAAGGGCTTTTCAAGCATGTATAATACACTATCATACCTTTTAAATCTAGGGCACTATTGCGCCCCATTTGCACGAGAAACACCCATTTCTCCCTTTTTAGACTCTTGCAAAGCTTAGGAAGTCACCCCCAAGGTCCCACTTGCTCACTAAGGCACTTCAAGCACCCCAAGGAGATAGGAATGTGACACATTTGGTCCATTAGGGATTAATAATTCAATTAAGCATTGAAATTACAAATAAAAGTTACAAGAGTTGAAAATTAGTGACAAGTTCATTTCAATTACTTATTCTATACCTCCAATATTTGAAGTGATTAAAATTTCATTTTTTTAGTAGTGTACAATTAATTTGGAAAAATAGAATGAATTCCACAAATTATTAACCCCTAAAGGATTTTGACTATGTTTTCACCAAAAGTGCTTCAAAATTGTCATCTTTAGTACAAGTACCAAATTTTTGAATTTTTTTTTATACATCTAATAGTAGGATCTTATATTAATTTTGTTTGAAAATATGTACAAAAATTTTCAAAAATTTTGATTGTGTAGATTGCAAGATATTAGCATTTGAAGTAACAAAAATTCTTTTTTTGTCCCTGCAAAACCTGGGCAGCTGCACTTCTTAAGGTCAAATCATTATGAAAAGATGTCCAAAATGGTGGTTACTCTTTCGATTAATTCTTAAAGGCAAAGTGGTTATATGCTTAGAAATTTTCAAATCATTTGGAATTGTACAATATATATAGGAAAAAAATAGAAAGTAGAAAGAAATAAAAAATGATTCAAAATACAAAATTGTTAACGATTTATTTATGAAATTGAAAAATGCTAATTCCAATGGTTGTAATGTTTTAATAAACAATCTACATCCAATTATTTTATTTTTTCCAAAATATATTGAAAATTGAGTTAAATAAAGGACTTTGAAGTTTATTTTAGAGGAGAGATTCCATAACCACCTTCAAACTATCCACAACTAAAACTCCTCATAACTTTCATTTTATTAATCAAAATGGAATGATTCAAAGATATCCATATATAAATAAATCTAGAAAATAAATTTCAATTTTTTTTTTAAAAGTGATTTTTAAAGAAGATTTTTTGCTACCCGAATTGCCCGCAGAACAAAGAAAACTACATATCATACAATAACTTTTTAACCATGTCGTCAAAAGCTATGAAAATTGTTGGGCCTTAAAGCTACTCCTTGGGCACATGTTGTGTGAAATTTTCAGTGAAAAAAAATGAAAATTCCATTCGTAGTAAGCCGCCCAAAATCGCAATGTTGCCAAAAAAAATGTTGTTTGATCCTTTAGGGGTTAAATGTACGTACTTATAGGAGATAAAGAAAAAAATACAATAAAAAAAAATACAATAAAAAAACAAAATTGAATTCAACCCTTGAAAGATTAGCTCCATTATCTGATCACAATATCATTTCTAAGGTCAATTTGTCTTAGGATTTATTTTTTGGTTTCAATCTTAATTTTTGTACATGAAATTGTGTGATTTTTTTATCAATCCCCCAAAACTCTATTAGCACTATATTGTGAGACATTGTTATTGACATAATTTTATTTCACAAAATAAAATAAAATAGTAAATAAAACAAAAAAAATTCCATTGATTTGAAATCTAATCACAAAGTGCAATGAATCTTATCCAATGAAATCTAATCATTGTAATGAATCACAAAGTAATGAATCTTTTTAAATTGGAGGAAAAATAATATGATTGTGATTTTTTTAAATTGTTATATGTACATAAATTGATATCTAATAGAGCACATGTTAGAATAATCTGGATTTTTTTTTTCAAACCTGAAATTAAAATCTCAGAAAATATTTTATAATTTTGAAAATACAAAGAAAAAGATGCAAATGCAAAATATATTGTTATTTGGATAGCAACACATGGAGCTTGCAAATTTGCAATAATTCATTGGATTTTTAGGAATTTTGGAAATACTAAAATGGGATTCAAAAATTATTTTTTGTCTTTGGTTTTTAGTTTTAAAAAAATATTTAAAATGATTTAGGATGAAAGTTATAATCAAGTTTGAACAAAAGATGTCCAATTTTTGGATGCAAGGATTTTTAAGGATTAAAGGATATATCTAATA
The DNA here is from genome assembly GCA_950106755.1 of Climacium dendroides. NCBI lineage: Eukaryota > Viridiplantae > Streptophyta > Bryopsida > Hypnales > Climaciaceae > Climacium > Climacium dendroides. The sequence goes on along the minus strand of OX467090.1, from coordinate 18,254,157 downwards.
TTTTTTGTAGCATAATTTGCATATATTTGATAATCCATTCAAATTTTGCAGATTTTGAAGTGTAACCAGTCTAAAAAATTACAAAGTAAGTATTGTATTATTGTAAGAAAATTTGAATTTTAGACTATTCTTTGGATCAAGGTTTTTCAAATCTTATTTTATACACATGATTATAGTAGATTGAATAACTAAAACTACATATATGCTAATTTTAATTTTTGTACTAATTCCTCCCTAAACTAAAGTAATTGCACTCAATTGCAAACCATTTCTAAAATCAACCTCTATAAATATGTGACTAAAATGTGCAACTTTTAATCACGAAAGCCTAAGGTTGATTTTAGATACATATATTCTCAATACTTGAAAAATATATGGTTTATTCATATAGTGTTCAATAATATATTATTTTAGGATAATCTTTGAAATTTTTAATAAGATCCTCCAAAAAATTGACAATTTTTAATAAGACCCATACTCATATGTTTACTTCAACAATTATTAGTAGGATTAGTTCCAAAACAAGTAGCTAATTTACAAGAGACTTTGTCCTTGTTGCATTGACTTGCTTTTGAAAAACAATAGCTATTCAAATTTTCTCACAATAGCTTCTTTCAATGCAAAACATTTAATGAGGCTTTTCCCCCACAAGGTGAAGAAAAACCTTAGAGTTGGACTAGTAGAGAGTGTATGGACCCTAAATGCCTACAAACTATAGACTCCAACTCAAAAATACTTTATATTGCCCCCAAAATTCTAAAGCCAAATGAGGGTTGCATAAAAAAAATCTATAAAATGCATACAAACAATTAACATTCACCTAATTAAGTACTCCAAAAGATAAAAACAACTTTATATGCCAAAATCTAACTCAAATGTGCAAATTGGGGCTCAAAATTGCCTAAATAGGCCCTCTCCAATAATTACAACACAATTCATTGTAACGGACGTAAGAAATTCAAGATAAAGCAAGAGGAATTATGAATAACAAGACTTGATATTAGAGTTTAAGAAATTCAACATTAGAGTTAGAATTACAAATTAAGATCCAAGAGTTGTATTCAAGATAACAAGGCTTTATATCTAAAATTAAACATTAGAGTGTTTTGAATTAGACATTAAAGTGAGTTGTCAAGACTAAAGAACCTCTCAGTCTTGACTTCTATATATACTCAAGGATCCTAAGTTGCTTCTATAAGCTTGGAAGCTTCTTGAAAAGCTTCCAAGACCTTCCACAACCTTCAAAGCTTGCTTGAGTTGCTTTTATAAAAAGAAATGCTTCTTAAGAAGCTTCCATAGTCTTTCACCCATGACAATCATTCACACAATCAAGATTGCATTTCACACATGCATTGATCATTCACATGATAGTTCATCTACCATAACCATTTTCAAATCATTTACATTGAATTCAAGACTCCTACTTCATGCACTCTGAGACCCTAAATCATTAAAAAAAAAGTTTAGCATATTATTTTTGGAAGGATATTTGGGCAACACTTTTGTATAGTGTCGGTCCACCCAAAGAATACATCCCAATTCTCTAAATTAAGAACTCCATGCAAGCCAAATGAAACAATGCAATCAACATTGCAAGATAAAGTATGTGTACTTAACGTTACATTTGATTACAACATCCCAATAGATATAATGAAGGAAACTGAATTGACTTAACCAAAACAATTTGCCACAATTGTAGCAACACACCACCTCTCATTGGAACTGCTACCACTACCTCGTTTGAGCTCTAAATGGAGCAAGACTAATTTTGTTAAAAATCTATCTTTAAGACACACCACACATCCAAAATTTAGCTTCATACACATTGTCAATCTCCTACTATTGCCTGCCAAAGTTGGTAGTCTCTAATTTGAGTGGCAATTGACCTTCTCACACAAAATTGACCACCAAACACTTTTCCGTGTTCCGAATTGGTCGAACCTAGTCTTTTTAGAAAATCAACTTAAAGGTGCATGTCCCCACCAAATTTCAACTCCATCCAATTTTCTATGCTTCTGCAATAGCTTGTCAAAGTTGGCAGTCTAATCTTGTTCAAAATTCTCCCCTCATTCTCAAGCACCTTTTCATCCAACCTAAATAAAACTTCTTTTTTCACCCTTTTTTTCCTCACTATTTTTAATCTTCCTTCTAGCTCATTTTTTTACTTTTTCTAACCTAATTACTTCATTTTTCACCATACATCTCTACACATTCTTCAAAATACATCAAACACACCAAAATTCAAGGAGAGAGGGCTCCAAATCCTAATTTAATCCCAACTCACTAATAGACTAATTTCCCTAACTTCATTCATCCATCACTACATTACTATAAAAATGCTAAAATAGTATGAAATGTGCCAAATTAGTGAAAATTGCACAAATTTGGTGTAAACTATGCTAATTTAGCATAAATTGCACCAATTTCGTGCAAATCCCCCTAAATTGCTATTTTTTAATCCCATTATATTGTTTTTATCACATTTTATTATTTTAATAATAGTTTTAAACGACTCACTTTTTTATTCTTTTATATTTATTCTTTTAATGGTTTTTGATTTAATTTTCATTTCATTTCCTACTAGTCTTTTTTTATATATTTTATATTTTATATTTTTTTGGTTTGCAATTTGATTCTAATTACATTTTCTACTTGTAGTATTTTGTTTTTATTCTGGTTTTGCATTTTTTATTTCCATTTTGTCCTCATTTTACCATTAGCCTAATTTGGTTATTTTACCAAATCTTACTTAACATCTTTTTAGTTTTAAATCTCTAATTTTTTCCTAGAATTTTCCCTTAATTGTTTTTTTCTACCATTCTATCTAATTTTTCAAAGTTCCTGCCAAAATCTAATAGAAAACTCCCTAATTGGTGGTTCTTGGTTTAGTTTGGAGTACTAACACTTTTGAACTTGTAAATTTAAGTAGTTTGTTTATATTTTTGACTTTCTAAAAGATGAACCAATATGATGGTTCACACCTCTTCACTTTTGGACTAAATTAAGGTTTTATAAAAGTATAAAATAAAAGTCCATCCAAAAAATGATACAAATTTTCTTAGAAGGAATATTTGACAATACATTCTCTCATTTTCAATGGATGAAATGGTTGAATTGCTACAAATTTTTGAACAATATTGACTCTATTTTGGATGAATGTAGATGAAGAAGTGCATTCTCATATGCATTTTGTATATTTCATTTATGTATCATTATAAGTAGCTTTAGGACTCCAATAAAGATTATTTTTTGCATTATCCAAAATAAATGAAAAGAATAAACCTTACGTAGAACCAGCAATTTTAAAAATTAGATGACTACAATCTAAACCAATCTTAATATTTCAAGCAAGACTTGGACAATTTGCCGAGAATTAAGGACCAAGTGCATTAAGATAGGATAACCCAATTCTAAGCATGATGTTGCTCTAAAAAAACAAATAAAATATAGATGTTTGTTGTACTTTCTTCAAGGTATAAAATTGTGAACATTAAAAATAGGGCACAAATTTAGAAAATATACTGATTCCTCGACCAATTCAAACTTTGACCTCTTATAACTTTTGTATATTATAATCAAATATTACTCTTGTATTCTCCCTACCTTTATTGCAAAATTATCTTTAAGTCACACCATATGTCCAAATGCCACAAATGAAAACCCATATATCCTTCTTTACATAGAGCTTTCCAATGGTACTAAGACTGCACTACCTAGGAACCTACAATCCAAGAGATCTCATTATAAGAAAACAAAACAAAAGCCTCATTTGACCCCTAAAGGACCAAACACTATTTTTGGCAATATAGCAATTTTTGGCAACTCACTACAATGGGAATTTTTGTTTTCTTTTTTGAATTTTTTACACAAGATGTACCTAAGAAGTAGCTGTATCCAAGGCCAACAATTTTTATAACTTTTGACTACATGGTTAAAAAGTTATTGTATGATACAATAGAACTTCCATTTATTTTTGGACACCTAAAAAATTTCTTTAAAAATCACTTTTTTACGAAATACAAAATTAAAACTAGTCCTTTAAATTTATATATTCATGGAAAGATTTGAATCATTCCATTTTGATTAATGAGATGAAAATTACAAGGAGTTTTAGTTTGCAAGTAGCTATAGAATCTCTATTCTAAAATATACTTTGAAATCCTTTATTTAACTCAATTTTTAATATTTAAAAGTAAATAAAAGCATTTGATATCGATTGTTTATTATAACATTATAACCATTGGCATTAGATGATTTCTAGATCCGGGAGGGCCGTTTCAAGCCTGTTCCCAATGCTAGTCCCCCACAGATTTTGGTGAACAACTATTCCCAATTTTTTTTTAAATTACATTCTTGAAATGAAGAAAAAAGTTGAAAAAAATTATTATTTTTTAGATTTTTAAAATTATTTTTAGACGTGGCAGTGTCTCGACTACATCAACAAGTTGCCATGGCCCTCTTGCAGGGTAGTTCTTGCAGTTTGGGAATTGCTGGAAACTCACAACCATCTAGAGGGCTGAAATCTCATCTAATGAATTGACACTTTTCAATACCATAACAAAGTTATTTATAATTTAGTATTTTAAATCATTCTCTACTTCTTTAAACAACCCATTGTAGTCAAATGACCTATAGTGGTCACCTAGGAAATGATCCCATTGTGGGGTTTTTTCACTATGTGAGATTGGGGCCACAATCAATATCTTACATGACAATAATTGAGTAAATAGTGACTTCACTAGGAACTTCCAACTTTTCAACGTGAAATTCATTGTGAGAATTGACTTTTTAAGCCCTTCCATGTTAGAAAATATTGTGACTGCATTAGGTAGTAAGATGAGCATTATGGATTCAGATTTTGTTGGTTATGGGGTAATCTATAAATTCTTTTAGGCCATGATACATCGAACACTTCAAAAATTCCTAGAAAATTCATACTTTGTCAAAAAAAATATATAATTTCAATTGCACTTGAAGTTTCTCACACTTGTCTTTTAAGTAGGAAAAAATTCAAAAATTTCAACAATAGCATGAGCCCAAACTCCAAATTCTGACCACAATGGATTGTTTTACCTTTTTGTTGTACAGTACAAGTCCAAATGATCTGAAAATTTTCAAAATACAATTCAGTACCAGAAACGGCAGTTTTGGAGCAGTTTCAGTGAAAACATACTCAAAAAACTTTAAGGGTTAAGAAATAGATTCATTGCAAAATTGTCTCTAGGTCATTATAAGTTACAATGAGCCAGAGCTTTTTCAACACTCAATGAAAACGCTTTGTCAGGAGAAAAAATTTGCTCACAGTTTCAGGTGATCCTTACCTTAATAAGAATACAGTACTACACTTTGCCTTGCATTCATTGATAGCTACTGTAGTGAAAACCAATGTTGAGCTGTTTTGGGGTTTTTTTATCATGCAAATGAAACGGAATTTCATTGCAAACTTAACCCCTAAATGCCCAAGGCACCAAAATCTGGTGTTTGCAAAACTTTGAAGTTAAATAAAACCTAACCAAGTTGCTATTTTTAGTGGTTTATATTTTTGGAAAATTCTTCTTGAAGTCTAATTTTAGTATCAAAAATCCAGTCTTGAAAATAAATGATAGTGATTTTCCTATTCAAGATTTTGTGCAAGGGTACCCATTGCAATCTTGACTTCCTATAGTGTTGAGAGCTCTTGGAAATGAGCCTCAAATACACTAGATCTTCAAGAAAAAATCACATTCAAAATTCATTTAAAAAAAATTAAAGAGTAGATTTTAAGGAGCCATAAATTGATTGGGGTTATACATGTTAGGCCCTTTAACCTCATATTTTTTTTGGTCACCAACTTTTTAGATTTGACATGCAAAAAGAGAGTTGAAAGATTTTCATAATTTTAACACCCTCATGGGCAAATATTATAATCTTTCACTCCATATGAGATATTGTTGTGTTTTCTTTTCCTATGAGATCTCTAACATGTCTAGTTTGAATTTGTACGGTTACAAATTAAAAAAAAAAAAAACTTATCAAAATGTTGGCATTTTGTTCAATTTAGAGCAAATTCAAAGAAGCTCAAAACAAGCCTTGGGCATTTAGGGGTTAAAGAGTAAAGTAAGGTAAGAGTCTATAAATGGACCATCTAAAGGCTTGAAGTGAATTTGGGGGAGGTGAAACATCTTGAAATATTTTTTTAGTAAATTTTTCTTGAAAGACAAGTGGAATTGACATCTAACTCAAATCATTTCATATTTTTTTGAGCTTTGTGGAATTAGTTATGAAATTCTGAAGTTAAAATGACACAAGGCTCTAAAATGGTTCACCTCCTAAAGTGTTCACTATGTGTACATTGCTAAAGGCTATGAAAATGCAACATATACAAATAGTTTACACGAGAGTTTACATTTAAAGAGGTGAGTCATTCTAGAGCCTAAGCCATTTTATAACCTCTTAATCCCTAAAGTTCCATTCTCCCTACAGGGGACAAAATGAATTTTGGGTAGGCTTATATGATCTCAATTTTTACTAAATTTTTTAAAAACTTTCCCATAAGATAGAAAAATTTATGAGCTTTTTAGAAATATAATTTTTATTTCAATCAATGCCCGGGAGCAAAAGTTATGCCACAATAACCTCAAAATGGGGGAGATTGGGCAGCAAAAAAAATCCGCAAAAAATTGAAATAAAAATTTTAATATTTTTTTCTTGTAGATTCTATTTTTTGTAAACTCGTTCATAAATGGGAAGCTTTTATTCATTCTATCTGGATTAGAGATGTAAAAGTTATGGAGTTTCTTGTTTTGCAGACAATCTTAGCAACTTCTTGAAAGGAATTCATTTTTTTTACTTTGAATGCTAATATCTTTCAATCTATATAGTCAAAAATCACAAAATAATTATTGCATGATCTAAGACAAGTTTAGAACAAGATCTTACAATCAAATTTTTTAAAATATTTTTTAAAAGTTAATTTGTAGATAAATGTAGCAAAAGTGGTTGTTTAAAGTGGTTTTGACACAAAAATGGCCTTGAGACTTTAGGGCTTAAGGTTGGAGGCTCAAATTGCGAGTAGGCATTTAGAATCGCCTTGTAGAACTATTGTAAATAGTGTAGAGAGTTTCAAAAATGGATCATAATTTGTTCAATGCTATTTTTGTTTTTTAATCCCTTTGAATAAAATATACATTCATGTAAGGATAAAATAAATTAAAGCATGATGTGGATCATTCTTTGAGAGCCAAAATTATAGAAACATCCTAAATTTGAAGTGCTCCATTCAAAGGTTGATTTTGATTTTGATTGGTTCAATCTATAAGCACCAATAGCAATCTACACACCTTTCACTTTGAAAATTCATAGTTAATTCATTCTAAGTAAAAAAAAATTCAATTTCAATTGTCAACGAGCTGTTTCTCTTTTCTCTTTCTACCCAAAATATGTAAAAATGTCATGCACTATTAATTTTCCTATAGAGGCCCATTATCCCTTCCATGGTTGGTTTATGAGCCTCCCACCTTAACCCCTCACCGCCTAAGGCCTAACCATGTCAAAAAACAACCTTGCTTTTCGAGTGTTATAAGTCTAAATGTGAGTAAGTTATGAAAATCTCAACCATACAATCTTGTAGTGTGTATGTTGCAGATGGTGTATATCAAATTTGGGGTCAATTGACCATATAGATTGAAAGATTATAATATTTTAGTGTTGATAAAAGATGCTGAAATTTTCCTAAAAACACATTTGGAGGTGAAATTTGATTTCTAAACCTACTCAAATGAAAAAACTTTAAACTACAAAATGATTTAAAATCAAAAGACAAACACTTTGGTAGGAAAAAAAATCATTCAATTGACTCATTGTGTTTGCAAAATTGTTTTGAAATGTCAAAAAACAGTGAAAAAAGTAGCAAAAAAACACATTTATGGCTGAATCTACCTCTACTAAAATGCTTCTCAGTCAATCATAACTTCTTGTATTGATATGAAATTTTTATTACAAGAACTAGACTAGTATGTGCAACTTTTCCAATAAAAATTATTGAAAACAAACCCTGTCTGAAGAAGTTAAAAGCCACCGAAGTTCATTGTAATGCGAAAATGTTTGGATTTTGAACTTTGAATTGTTGCCAAGCATCCAAAACAATTTGTGTTGACATGAAAATTTTATCACAATAAGTAGACTTTATAGGGAACAAAACCCAACAAATTTTATTGAAAACTAACATTTGATGAAAAAGATACAAGCCCCCAAAGTTGCAGCCATCTCATTGCAGTGTGGTGAACTCAAAATTGAACCTGCGAACTTTAAATGGCTTTCAAAAACTCATTACATCTTGGATATATCTGAAAATTTTACCACAAAAAATAGACTATTATGCGCAACTTTTCCAACAAGTTTTATTTAATTTGGACATTAGATGCAAAAGTTACAGCACTTTGAAATTGACTGCTAGACTGTATGAGGACACTTTTGGCCCCCTTGTGGGTGAGGGGTTAACCTTACTCTTCATGTTTGGTTGGTTCAATGCCCTTCTTTCTTTTCGATCGTGGCATCAACTCACTTCAGTACCTAAACTGTTAAATCATCTAATCATCAGCATGACAACTAGCCTTGTTCATCACTGAAGGTACCCAAAACTTATTGTTATGATTATTATTGTCATTATCATGATCGATTTTCAATGTTGTCATGATCAATTTGCAGCCAGCAAGCAAGCGAACAAGCTCCACTTGGCTTGCAAACTGGCCGGAAGTGCAGAGGAAATGAATGAATGCCATCACGGAGCTCCGCTGGAGTGGCTCTCAATGCGCAGGAGGAGCTGGGGTGACTGTCTGATCGACTGCTGCAGTAAGTAACGTGAAGACCACAGGGGGTGTGTTCCGCTCATTTCAAGCTCGATTAGTTGACAGGATCGGCAGCCCTGAAGAGCTTACTCATTATGCCAGGAGAATGCTCTTGCTTTCTCGATTCTGACATGCATCAAATACTTGTGTATGGTATTTTTAAACCATATATTTTCAAATCGTATATGATTTTGAACATTTGTACATATAGGAAAAAAAAGGATATGAATAACCAAATTTGCACACCCCTATTCGCTCTCTGGCATTAACCCCTAATCTTAATGCCAGAGAGCGAATAGGGGTGTGCAAATTTTGCATACTAGATTGCCCTGTACGTTCATTGTTCTACAAAATTTGGTGCCCCCCCTCCTTGTCTGCTCTGTAAGGTAGACCAACCCATTATCGTTTGCAATCCAATTCTATCAATAGAGCAACCCAATTTCGTCCCTTTGGGCCCCAATTCCACATAAAATCCTCCCCCCCTCCCAATTTTCTTCATTATATGACAAAATCAAAGAATACTATGACAAAATAAGGAATTTTATGACAACAAGGGATAATGTGTCACTCCACTAATGGAGAGTATCTAACACTTGATTAGGCGGTTTTAGGTTGTTTTATGGAGTGTTTATGGCTTTGGTCTAGAGACGATATAGGAATTTCAAGGCTGACCACTTCAAAAATTCACTAAAATGACAAATTTGATCTGAAAATTATAATTCCACCTAGGTTTGACTCATGAAACAAGCACACACCTTTGAAAAATATGTGCCCCTTTTGGAATTGGTCCTAAGATGTTCAGATTCTAAATCAGTGTGGTAATTGGCTTGTCTACCTGAGTACTTAAATCTCTAACTAAACTTGCTTCCCTTTCTTGCAACTTTCTCAATTTTTGTTTTTTAAAATTCTTTTTGGAACAAAGAAAATAACCCTATCAATTTTCACAAGAAGCTAAGCTAAGCTAAGGGGCACCTTCACACTATGGCCGTCCAAGTCGAGAGGCCATGGGATTGAGTGGCCAAACTTTGTTGAGAGTTCAAAGAAATGAGCAATAAATAGGCAATAAATAATAAGAATTGGAGCCTTCGGCCCACCATAGTGTGTAGCCTCCAAAGACCAAGCCTAAAGTCCAAAACCTTGGCAATGTACTCTCCAAGGCCTCTCAACTTGGACGGTCATAGTGTGAAGCCTCCAAAGGCCAAACCCAAAATTCAAATTCTTAGCAATCTAACACTTGAGATCTTATCATAAGTTGATGACCTCTCAGCCACAGTTTGTACTTTCATTTCTACCTGATCCAAACTTCATTTGAGAGTCCGTCACCATGTAAACAATTTATTGCTATGTAGGTGGTTGGAGGCCTTTGACCTCTAGACTTGTGTCTTCTAGTGTGAAAGGTCAAGGAGGTCAAATTCTTGGTCTCTTGAAATTTGATTGATGGAAACCCACAACCTCTCGACCTTTGGTGATAGTGTGAAGTGGGCCCCACCCAATACGGCGGGGAGATCTTCAAGTTGTTACCACAAGCAACTCCAACAACTTAACTCAACCTTTAAACATCGAGAAGCAAGACGTTTTTGTGTCCGATGGATGACATGGGATCTCTCTAACATATATAAGACAAAATTGCAACTCTTCATCCTCGAAATTTTGCAAGAAAAAAGGGGAGGTCTTCTCCAGTAGTTTGTCTTGCAATGAGTGCTTTTACAAATTTTTGAAGCCAATGCTTCACACGGTGAGTCATAAAAACTGAGATGATTTCCCAAAGTCACCCCCCTTCGTCCTTTCCAGGGTTAAGTACCAAGACCCCCAAAGCCCAGAAGAAAAAAGAACCCCAATTGAAAACCTTTGCAAGTTGCAGGCCTTGGCATTATTATCCTTCCAATGAACCACCAATTGACTGACGGATGGGTGTCTGTTTTCCCATTCCACTGGAGGGGAGGGAGTGCATTCATTCGAGGGAGTCACATGCCTTCTCTGCCACTTTGTCATTCTCGCTCTGCCCCAACTCTCAACTCTCAACTTACACAAGCCTAGCTTACACACACCCTTGTCTCCTCCAACCCCTCTGCTGCCACAGATGCACGCACCTCTCGCTCCCCAAGCTGCATGTGCAAGTTCACAAATCCATTGCTAAGCTTCCAAAATGAACCGTAAAGTTTGACCTACAAAGAATCTCTTTTTTTCTCGAAACACATGGACAATTTCCATTGATACACAGGAAAAGTACACATACTTCACAGGGAACTAAGGCCGGTTCACTGGGTAGTGAATGGTACAAATACTGTGGTGAAATTGGGGTGAATACTTACTAAATAAGGATGTTACCTTGACTTACTAAATAAGGAAAGTATTCACCATGAATTCACTACTGTTTTAGTACCATTCACTACCCAGTGAACCGGCCCAAGTTCCTTGTGCTTAGAGGAATAAGTTTTGGGTGGAAATATGTTGATTTTTCAAAATTAAAAAAATGGCTAACTTACACAAGCAACTCAGAGGAAACTTAGGACCAAACACCAAAACTAAGATAGGAGCACCCCAATGGCGTGAGTGTACCCAATGGCATCACTTTCTAGGTAAGGTAATGATTTTAGAATGTAAATGTAGGTTAGTTATAGATAATTTATTACTTCAGTCAATAAAAATAAGCTATCTATAGTTTATTTGCATTCAAGTTCTGAAATGACTGTCATATGTAGAAAGTCACGCCATTAGGTACACTGATGCTATTGGGTGCTCCTACCTTAGGGAGCAGATTGGAGCCAAGCACCCAAGCAAGCCAACACACATGGCAAATGGATGCAGCACTGGGACTTCCTGGGAGGTCCTTACAAAGAATTTTTCAGACGGCAGACAGCCGCGAGAGAAAATGTGGATACCCAACCATGAAAGTAGAGAAATTCCAGCTGATGTTTTAACAGTGTTCAGTTGTTTTTATCAACTTGCGTTGTTTATGAATGAGGTAGCTGAATTCCTGGCAAGTTTGCAATCCATCTGAATTCAATGCTTCATCACTGATGTTTAGTTAGAGTATCAGTGGTCGCAGAACTGGCTAAAATTTGCTCTGTTGCTACTTTAAAAAAAATTCAGTAGCTCAATGTACATTGGAGAATTTGAAAAAAAATAAAAATAGATTTCAACCAAAATTGCAACAAACAGGAGAGTTTGATAGCCAATCTGCAACTTCCTCTACATTGGAATTAGCATCTGTTTAATCCATCGTGCATTATAGTAAGGTAAAAGCACCAGTAGTAGATCACTTAAGCGAATTTTGACCAGATGGTGAGGAGTATGAGGTGGTGGAAATTTCTCCCATGTAGGAAGACAGGAAATATAGAGATTCTCAATTTTTTTCAGAATTTTATTCCCAAATGTGAAGTTACAGTGAAATGAATTTCGGGAGCCAAAACGTACTGTCAGCCCATAGTCAATGTCTAGAGTATTGTAATTCCAATCATTGAAGAACTAATTTCCTGTTCACTACTTCCTACTTTCTTGCTCATTGCTTTCAGACATGAGTCATAAGCATATTAGTCCCAACCTTGAAAAGGACAAAAAAAAAATATATTTAAAGCTTGAGTTCCAGCCTCAGGTTGTGTATTGGAAGTGGTGGACAACTGATGCTTCTACCTTACTGTCTCCCAATAATCCCTCACAACTTGCAAAATCCTCTCTCATAATGCCACTCTCTTGCTCTCAAGGTAGCCAAAGTTGATGCTTGTTTGTCTTGAAGGCAGCATGTTGCACTAAATTCCATAAACTGAGTTAGTTCTGTGGGATCACTGCTGTTTGACTGTTCCATGCATGATGCTGGTCAAACTGCCAGCGAAAGGCTGCACACAGAATGCACAGAAGGAAGTTGGATGCACTCACTGGCTCTGCAAGTGATCTTTTGGGTTGCAGGAAAACTACAGAAAAAAAAACTACAGAAAAAACTGCAGGAAACTGCAGGAAACTTGAGTTAGGGTACTGTTTGTTGTCGCACTTGTCATTGGGAAGAAGTCACCATGGCATTGAGAAGCTTAAAAATGTGTGATGGCAAAAGGACAACAGACACTCCAATCCGTTATGGAGTCTAATTAATAAGAGACACTTTTTTTTAAGTTTTTTAAATTTTGTTTTGTTTTTTTGTGGTTCAGTTGCAATCCTTGAATATTTTCTGCATTTTTCAGGAATATGCTGCACTTGCATTTTCAGTGGACTCCATTCTTTAAAGTGAGAGGAGACCAGTGGTAGAGGTGGTCCAAATAGACCTGCAGCTTTGGGCAGTTCCATGGATGAGAATGAATCCTCTGTTTTCAAAGTTCTCATAAGGTAGGAGGCTCTAAAGCGATGAGGGTTTAAAACTGCCCACCTTCTCAAATGTACGCTATTTGTACATGTTGATTTTTGATAGCTTTTTGATTTTTGATAGCTTTTAACAATGTACAAATGATATACATTTTAGGGTGTGGGCAGTTTTAGTTCCATTTCAACTTCCAAATTTCATAACTAATTTCACAAAGGTCCAAAAAAGATGAGATGACTTGGGTTTGATGCCAATTCCACTTACCTTTCAAGGAAAGTTGACTGAAAAATTAATTTCAAGAAGCTTCACCTCCACAAAATTCAATTTCAGCCCTTAGGTGGGTGATCTATGGACCTCCTACCTCAAGGGTAGTCACACGTTTTTCAACCAACAAACTTCGCAACAAGATGAGAAGTTGGTGAGAGAAAAGAGGAGTCAATGAGTAGTAGTTTTGGGTGAAGGTGTAACCCCCCGTTTGGTGTGCCAACAATTGAGAATGCAAAATTGCGATAATGAAACTACGAGATTGTGGTAACAAGACGGGACCCAATCAAACAACAACAATGATGGTGAAATTGGCAATGGAGGGTGAAAGCTTCCACAAGTCCATTCATTTGTTCTGAAGGAGAATAATTGACATACAAAAGATATCGCGAGTTAAGAATATTCACTTACGGAAAGCCAATGGAAAGTCACCACCTCCCTATTCTCGAAAGAATGAGAGTGCAATGAAGAAGGTGTAACTACCTATACTTTCCATGTTACGGTTTTAAATTCACACAAATCATGTTCTTCTAGAAAAATTATTATTGAATGGAAGGACATTGCTAATAAATTTTACATGAAATTTGAGAATTGACAATTCCAATGGTGAGAGTGTTTTGACTAGTGAGTAACACATATGATATGTGTTTCTAGTTATTTTTTATTCATTTCAAAATTTTTAAATGAAATTAAATCAAAACAATCTACCATAGTTTTCAAAACAATACCTACCATAACTTTCATCTCATTTATTGAAATAACATAATGATTAGAAGCTTTTTTAGAGGTGATGTCCAACCTCTCCAATTAAATTTAGAAACCATTTAAAGAAATGAGCTACTTGTTTTGAGATAGATATTAAAAAACTTATAACTTTTGCAATAACTATTGAAATGCCATAAATAAAAGCTTCACATGTAGAATATGATGATTAAGGGCTATAATAAAAATCTTGTTGAAACATTTAAAAATAAAATTTGCTAGAGCCTTGACAAATTTTTAAAAACTTTAAATAATGAACTCCCTTTTCTTTTTGAAGTAATACCATATTGGTAACAGTTAAGTCAATATGTCAAAATTGGTGAGGTATTTTTAGATACTTTTAAGGTAATTGTACACAATGTTAGTGATATCTTTGTAAAATTGACCCCTATAATTCATAATAAAATGTGCAATTTTCATTCATAAGAGCATAGAATCAATTTTAGGAACACCTATTTTGAGCACTTTGGAAATTTATATTTTATTCATATATTTTCTATAAAATATACAAAAATATAATCTACTCCAATCTCCTTTTAACTTCCAACAAGATCTTGCTACACAATTTAAATATAAAAAACAATGGTCACTAGCTTATTTGGACACCATTTAGGTGAAGTGACCATACTTTATCAATTATCACTTAACTCCTTGGTGCTTGAATCCTTCAAGATGTTTGCATATTCTTGCTTACATCTTCATAAATATATACATTCTTTACCTCAATTTCATTAAATTTATCACATAGAAAATTCTTTTAACCCCTAAAGTTCCTCAACAATGATTTCACCAAAAACTATCCAAAATTGTCAATTCTAATACAAGTACTAAATTTTAGGAAAAAAAATTGGGAGACACACGTAACCATAGGATCTTGTAGTACACTGATTTGAGAAGATGTAGAAAAAAATTCAGAAATTTTCAACATGTGGATTGCAAAATATTAGAGTTTGAATTGACAAAAAAAAATTGGCCCTGCAAAAAAACGAATAGTTGGACTTCACATGGTCACATTTATATGAAAAAATGTCCATATTGACTTGGTGGTGATTCTTTGGATTCATTCTTCAAGGCAATTTCGCTACATGCTTGAAAAATTTCACATCATTTGGACTTGTACAACATATAGGAAAAAATTAGTAAGTAGAAAGAAATAAAAAATCATTCAAAATAAAAAATTGTCAAGAGTTAGTTATGTAATGAAAATGCCAATCCAATGGTTGTAACATTGCAATAAACAATCTACATCCTATGATTTTATTTTTTTTCAAGAAATATTGAAAATTGAGTTAAATAAAAGACTTCAAAGTTTATTTTAGAGTAGAGATTCTATAAATGATTGCAAACTAAAACTCCTCAAAACTTTCATCTCACTAATCAAAACAGAATGATTCAAAGCTTTTATGTATACATAAATCTTAAAAAATCAATTTCAAATTCTTTTATGGAAAAAAATTATTTTTTTATCTACTCTACTATCCAATCTAGAAAAAAAAAACTATGCACCGTACAATAACTTCTTAACCATGTAGTCAAAATTTATGAAAATTGTTGGGCCTCTTGCACATGTTGTGTGAGAATTTTAAAGAAAAAAAATAAAAACTCCATTTGTAGTGAGTTGCTCCAAATTGCCACATTGCCAAAAAATGTAGTTTGTTCCTTTAGGGGTTAAAAAAAGAAGTGAAGCATTGGTTTGAATAAATGAGGAATTTTGTAGTCAATAAAGCCCCTTGAACCTCTTTGTTCTTCATCCAAAATGTGAACATTGGAGAGTTAAGAGGCTATCCCTTCAAAGATGTTGAGGCCGAGAAAAGTGGTCAATGGATGACTTCATTGTTCATTGTGAAAATAAAGAATGCAACTATTTTGTCCAATAATCAAAGCATTTTGGATGACTACCTTGGTCATAGAGTTTTGCATCCTTTAGTTCTTAAAATACTCATTAGAGATCAAATTACTATGTAAGACCTCCCCTTTTTATACAAAATTCCAATGATGAACATCAAAACTTCTATCTTACATAGAAGGAAACTGTGTCATCCATCAGACAATAACTATCAGCGGCATCGTTCAACAATTTAGGGATAATTGCCATAAAGGTAACAAGCTCCATCCTCTAATTCAGATTTTATGGTTCCCTCATAAGTTTCATGTATATAATAGATAAAATAAACATCATTTTCCAAATTAAAATAAGAGTAGTGTGATCAAGAGGCTTTATCCTAGATGAACAATAATATTAGTTTATTGATAGTGAATAGTAGAAAAATTATCAAACAAAAAAATATTACTTTATTAATCAATCAATTTGCACACACTCTACTCCAACCAAATCCTAATTGCATTGTGGAGTGTGAATATGGTTATACATAGGACTTTGAAACTTAGATTGACCCTTAAACAACAAGTTAGTCACCGTGGAAATGATTTGTTTTGGTACCGTATAAATTGTTGGTTTAAAAAAAGTGCAAAAGTACTCATTGGAAGTCAAACCACTTTAGAAGACCTTTCCTTTTCACATAAAATTTGGAGGATGAATAGTTGCACTTTTGTCTTGTATGTAGTGGAGAGATTCTTTGTCATTCATTTGCCAAGAAAATGTTCTTAGCGCCGTTTATGGGTTAATCCTTAAATGACAAGTCAATCATTCTAGAAATGATTTATTTTGGTACCATATGAATTGTTGGTTTAAAAAGGAATGCAAAAGCACTCATAGGAAGTCAAACTACTATAGGAGACCTTCCCTTTTCACACAAAATTTGAAGGATGAATAGATATATTCATGTCTTGCATACAACGGAGAGATTCTTTGTCATTCATCGGCCATAAAACATCCTGAACATCGTTTATGAATTAGCCCTTAAACGACGAGCCGTTCACTGTGGAAATGATCATATGAATTGTTGGTTTTAAAAAATGCAAAAGCACGCATTGGAAGTCAAACTATTGTAGAAGACCTTCCCTTTTCATACAAGATCTAGAGGATGAATAGTTGCACTCTTGTCTTGCATGCAATGGAGAGATTCTTTGTCATTCTTCAGCCAAAAAACATCCTCAACAGATATCGTTTATAGGTTAACCCTTAAACAACGAGTCAGTCACTGTGAAAATGGTCACATGAATTGAGTTGTTGGTTTAAAAAAATGCAAAAGCACTCATTGGAAGTCAAACTACTATAAAAGACCTTCCCTTTTTGCACAAAATTTAGAGGATGAATAGTTGCACCCCTGTCTTGCATGCAATGGAGAGATTCTTTGTCATTCTTCGACCAGAAAAAAAAAATGTTCTCAGCATTGTTTATGGGTTAAAATAACCCACCATGGATGCAAGAGTTGACTGCAAAGGACAAAGCTGGACACTGAAAAAAAAAACACAAAACAAAATAAAAAAGGCATGTGCACTACAGCAAGTGGAAACTTCACTGAAGAAGGTAAGCTTTAAGTTTAAGCCTCACTAGAGTTGTTGACCCTTCCAAGGCTTTCTAAATTAAACTATTTCGGTGAGGCTTTGGATATCTGTTGCCGCACAGCAGCGGATGGATAAGGAATTTTCTGATGTGATTTCGATTCATGCCGAGCTTCATCAGCTTGTCCCTCATGATTTTTGGCATCTTTGAATTTTTGAACTTTCCCCGTGGACGTTGAATTTCGGGGGGAAATGACTCGACCCAGGGAAAACGGATTGGCAAAAAAAAAGAATTCGACCGACCAGCTTGAATTTGGGACTCGGAAACGAAGCTGACATGGATAAGAGAAGCATCGGTTCGTCGCAATTGGATGAGTTTATTGTGAAAAGGCTTCCTTATTTACGTGAAAATCGAATTAGGAGACTAAGGTAGAACCACCCATAACCGATCAAATAAGCAACTGTGGACATATGTGGAGTACAGTAAGGCAAAGGGAAATATTTCCACAGGTGCAGCAATGGGAATGAGGGGGATTGCCAGAATTTGGTCATTTTATCACTTGAACTGAAATTAGTATGAATTTTGGAAGGCCAAAGTTGGTCTGGACCCATGTCCAATGTGTAAACTGTTCCAAAACCACTCATTTCAGAGATGACTTCTTGTTCACTTTGGCTCTCCAGACCAAGCAGATGTGTCATGAAAAGAATGGAGGAATTGATGGGCGAAAAATCAAGAACTCATGTTTGGAAATTAGCCCCAGACTCTCTTGATTTTCAGACCTCCTATTGATTGTTGATGGGGCTGTGGTTGGTCATGGGTGGTTTGACCTTACCAGACCAAATTCTGACGTCCTAAAGTGGGTTCTTAATCGCAAACTACCACTTTTTTCTTCCATGCCTAGTTAATATTATTAGCTTGGTCAAATTTTTATATTTTCTTGTGGGCACTAAAAAGAAGAATCCAACGCAGTGGAGAGCGTGACATTTGTATACCTTATGCAAAAGTTATAAAAGAACAAAGTTTGGTTCTAAAATAGTCTCCTCCACATAGGTACATAATTGTTTGGGGAGATGTACAAAAAGTGAGGTTGGTGGTTTAGGATTAGTGGTGCATTTGCCGGGGTGCGCATGCTGTAATACTAGAAGAAATTTGTGTTATTCTAGTAGATGTTTTTTTTGTTAAATCTAGCATAACTATGCAGGAAATAACATAGATTTACAAAACTATGATTAAAATATTGCTGAAATTGTGACAAAATTGTGACTAAAATAATGCTAAAATTGTGTTATTTCCAACACAAGTGCGTTAGATTTGACAAAAAACATCAACATAGATTTCTTCTAGTGTAATAGAAATAAAACTTTTCATGCAATTGGATAAAATCAATGTAGGAGACTACTTGACCAAATTTAGATGTTCTATAATAGGGATACAATATCTTTTAATGAAATTGATAGTAGTAGGCAATATGGATTTTAAAACCATAATACCTAAAAACATCCTTTGTTGTTGAGAATATAACTAGATTTCAAAAAAGAAATCAAATTAGGAATCAAGCTCACTATGTGGAATTTTCTAGATTTCTTTGAGAACACAATTGATATTCTAAAATACTTTGTGAACACTAAGATATTCTAAAATATTTGACAACCAAGCGAAGTTGAAGAGTAGTTGGACATTATAATCAACTTATGGATGATATTGTTATTGTTTGAAGAGATATTAGTGATGGAGATAATTGAAATCATTGTGAATTCCAGTCACAATCTTTGTTATTTCTATTTTTCTAAAGTTTGTATACAATCACTTCGAGATATTTGATATAGTTCCTTGGGAATATTACAAATATTTTGAAATGTTTGACAAGCATGTGAAGTGAAGATTGGTTGGACATTTTAATCAACTCATGGATGGTATTGTCATTGTTTAGTCTAAGAAGTACTTGTATAGGATTGATAACCAAAATCATTGTGATTGCCAATCTTTAGTATTTCTACTCCTAAAGTTTACAATATACAATCAATTTGGAAGATTTAGTACAATTCTTTGCAAACACTACAAATATTTCAAAAATACTTGACAAACAAATAAAATTAAGATTCGTTGGACATCTTAATCACCTCATGGATGGTATTGTCACTAGTCCAAGACATATTGGTACTAGAAATAATCAAGATCATTGTGACCATTAGTTAAAATCTTTTCTATTTTTATTCCTAAAATCTGTACACGATCACTTTGGGAGATTATAGTCTCGGATATAGTTCTTTGTGATCACTATAAATATTCTAAAACATACATAATTGAAGATTAGTTGTGCATCATAATCAACTCATGGATGAAATTGTCATTCATCCAAGAGGTATAGTAATGGAGATAATCAAGATCATTGTAACCACGACTTACAATTTTTTTGCTATTTCTATTCTTAAAGTTTGTACACAAGTACAAAATCTTAATTTTAAGATGTAAATGTGCAAGGTTCTAAATTTTGGTGTCAACACAGTTTTTAAGTTAAATAATATTTTATTACATTAATATTTCTACTATATCATTTTTGATGCATAACCTTTCAAGTTTATTTTTTGGAATTAAAAATTATTTCAAATAAGCACATGTGATCTTTTTATTTAGGAAAATTTACAAAAGACCATTGTAGAAGTTCTTTAGGGATTAACTTCATATTTATCACATAACATTTAATTTGACATAAAGAAAGGGGATTGAAAGACTTGAAACATCTAGAATCAAATTTTTACCCTCATTATAATAATCTTTCTACCCTTTTGTAAAATAGTTGTGTTTTAATGTTCCATGTGAAACACATCTAGTTTAACCTTTGAAGCCCTATTGTCCTCTTGGGGGGGACAAAATAGATTTTGAGCAAGCTACTATGGTCTCAATATTTGTCATGATTTTTTGTATTTTTTGTGAAGATAGAAGAACATGCTGGCTTCTCAAAAATATAATTTTTACTTCAATCGGAGCCCAAGATCAAAAGTTATGGCACAAAAAGCCTTTTTTTAGTTTGGCGGGCAAATAAAACCTTCAAAAAAACTTAAAGTAAAAAAAATTATAATTTTGTTTTGTATAGATTATATTTTAATGTACATGGGAAGCTTTGATTTATTCCATTTGGATTTGTTATGTGAAAGTTATGGACAATCTTGTTTTTTAGGCAATCAAAGCATCTTCTTGAAAAAATAACTTATAGGATTCAATTTTGACCACAGTTTTCACAATTTTTTGAAAAAAGAAAGTTTCACAAAGTTAAGATTTTCCTTCAATATTAAACCTACTTCTACTTAACAATTTTTTATGAGTGAAAACTAAGGGTTTTTTTAATAAAATTTCTTAGATTCACAACTCAATTTTTATCATATAAAATTAAAAATTAAAAATGAGTAGAACAAAAATTATAATTTATGAAGGTTCAAAGCAAAAAAAAAATAGTTGAGCAAGGTGCAAAAAAACTTGTTTTTTTCACTTTAAACGCAAATGTCTTGCAATCTACACAATCAAAGTTTGTGAAATTGCTTCCACACATTTTTATACTAGTCTAATACAAGATCCTATGGTTAGATATGCAAAACAAAACAAAAACAAAACATTAAACTTTTTGTGCTCTTTGCTATAGAAATGGTAGTTTTGAGTGATTTTTGATGGAAAAGAGTCCATGGAACTTCAAGGATTAAATAATGACCTTTAGGTTAAAACTAGTTTAGCCAATTTTGGGGGTGACCTTTGGGATTTTTGAATTGTATCTAGAGAGAGAAAGTCTACTTTGTAACCAAGGGTACCTTTGAGGCTACAACTAAAATTGAAGCTATGACTAGAATGATGGAATAAAGCCTTACCAATGATACTAGTATATGAGTCTAGAAATGCTAACCTATGGACCTTAAGCCTATAGGTATACTACAACCATTGAAGGTGATTATAACATAAGTATCCTATAACTACAAAAGTTGTTTATAATATAAGCACCTATAATATAGATATTCTATAACTATAGAAGGTGCCTACAATATAGGTACTTATAAAATATATGCCTAGGCTCTTAGATTCATAGGCTCAAGATTCTAGGCTCTTATGCTAGTAACCTTAGAATGAAGCCAAAACAAAAATAATGGAATTTTAAATTCACATGACTAAAATTGAAACCCACAGGGTCATTTCAATTCAAAGAGTTAAAAGTAAATTGAGTGAACCAATTAAAAATATTAATCAGTGTTCAATTATTTATAAAACAAAACATAAAATAATTTTGAATTTTGAATCCTAAAGTCCCAAGAGTCTTGAAGGTTTGGGCAAGTATCTATAGTTTCAATTTTTTCAAGATTTTTTGAATTTTTTTTCAAGATAGTAAAATAGATTAGTCTTTTGGGAATATAATTTTTATTTTAATTGAATTCCAAGAGCAAAAGTTATACAACAATAAGCCTAAAATAGGTAAGGGAGAGCAACAAAAAAAATCAACAAATTAAAATAATTCTTTTACATTTAGTTCTTTGAGATTGTATTTTTGATTGTGTGGAAAGATTGATACATTCCATTTGAAAGTTATGAAGCTTCTTCTTTTGCAAGCAATCTTAATAAGTTTTTTAGAAAATAATGTATTAGATATGTATATGAACTGAATTTTGACAATTTTTCAAAAGATAAAGTTGTGCTTGGTTTAGTTTGATTTTCCAAAATAATCTCATCTTCAAGCTATCAACAATTTAGTTTTTCTTTGTATCTCATACTTGCTTTGACTTAAAAAAAATTAAAGAATGAAACCTTGGATGGGAATTTTTTCCCCATAAACTCTCAATTCAATTCTTAAACATAAAAAAAATTAAAATTTATAATCTATAATATAAAATTTTTGAATTAAGAGGATTCAAAGCCTTATAATCTATTTAGGCTAGGAGTAGAAAAAACTCATTTTCCGTACTTTAAATGCTCATAACTTGTAATCAATACTATCAAAGTTTTTGAAGTTTTCAAAAAAAAAATTCATACTAGTCTAGTATAAGATCCTACAATTAGATATGCAAATGAACCAAATGTTTAAATTTTTGTTGTTTGCATTGAAAATGATAATTTTAAATGTTTTTTGACAAAAAATGGTCTTGCAACTTTAGGGGTTAAAAAATAAGAGAGTTGAAAGGGTCCACTCTCCAACCATGGAATCAAGATCTCTAGGATTTATGTAACGAAATAGAAAGTATAGAATTCAATGCTAGCTATTGGTCAACATATATAACCAAAGTCTATTGTAATGAGTTCACAAGTGCCAAGACTTCCATAATAATTAAAGTCTAGAGACTTTTAATCCTCAAAGATAAACCTATAATTACTTTCTCAAACTTCATTTTGCAAGTATGTACAAATCTGATTTTTTATATTTATTTTTTAGAGATGTGATTACATGTCTTTTATAAGTTGTAAAAATCTCACATTTTGGAAAGATTTGAAATTACCATGAATATTAAAATCAAAAATAAAATGTTGTATATGCTCAAAAAGATTGAAAATCTCTCCACAGGTTAGTATTATAGTGTAGAACATCATGAAGCATGTTTTTATTTATTTTTATCATTAGAAAACCAAAAAATAAATATTCTATGGCTGAAATTAATTTTTTCAAAAAATTGGATAATATTTTTTAAATCTATATTTTAAACATAATAAATAAAATAAAATAAAAAATAAATAGCTAAAGAATATCAATAAAAAGCTCACTTATTTACCAAAAGAAATCCAATGCCATTTAGGTTCTTGTATCCATGTAAAAATGATTGTCGCCAAGGTTTCCTAATCTATAATCTAAAACCTTCAGTTGGGCATCATTGGTGGCGTGAAGAACAATGAAGCTCTAGATTAGTATTCTATGGTGACAACTTAATTTTTTTTAAAAGACTTATCAAAAAGTTGGCTTCTATTATTTGTTTTGTTTAGAAGAAGCTCAAAGTTGGAAAAAAAAACTTTGACATTTAGGGACTTATGAAGGCAAATGATTGATAAACTTTATTTAAAAAATAAAATTATGAAAATCTATTCATGTAGTTAAACATCAAAGGATATTTGAAGTCCTTAATAAAATCACTATAAATAAATTAGTAACTTTGAATAAACATAATAATGTTTTATTTCAAATAATATAATTATGATTAAGATAAATTATATTTTATATTTAGTCAGGTGAAAATGAAAATATCATCATTTTCTCCTAAAATTGTAATTTTCCAAAACTAAAGATAGGCTAATTCACCATAATTACAATCTTAATTTGAAATTTATCAACATAAAAGCAAAATTTAGAAAATAAATCTATCCAAAAGGATTGAATAAAAGAAGAACATAAGGAATTACAAAATAATTGTTTTTTGTTTTTTTGTTCATTTGGGATTGAGATTCAAAACTTGATAATGCTTGTCATTATTAGTATTCTAACACATGCTACTACAAAACATATTCTAACAAGTTTGTAAACTACATTGATTTGGGAGGTGTATGATAAACTACTTCATTTTGATCAAGAATAATAACTACTTAATAATTCCAATTATGGTAGGTACCAAAATTTATTCCATTTAGGTTTATCAATCTCAGTCATCTCACAAATGCAAGTAAAAGACTTGCTTGAATAGACTAAAATTTAAGATTCATGCTTGGTCTAACTCACTAAGTGTGTGATCAGTCTATTGATGTTACATCATGAATAGCAAGTAAATTTCATTGATTTAAAAGGTGTACTATAGACTATTACATATTAATAAAAAAATACCCACTACCTAATGTCAATTATGTACTAAAAACTATCCCATCTAGATTTGTTAATCTCAGTCATCTAACACATGCTAGCAGAAAACGTACTTGAGCATAATAAATTGTAAGGCCTGCACTAGGTTTAACTCATTACATTATGACAAGTTAGACTAGATGTAGGTCTTAAAATTTAGTCTACTCAAATATGTTTTCAACTAATGAGATACAAAGACAGTCCAAAATAGATGGTAAATAAAACTGATTTAGGAGCAAAGTTCTTTTTTAACCCCTAAAGTGACCAAATGGCCTTTTTTTTTGGCAACGTAGCAATTTTGGGCAGCTCACTACAAATGGAATTTTTATTTTTATTATTTTGAAATTTTCACACGACATGTGCCCGAGGAGTATCTTTAAGGCCCAACAATTTTCATAACTTTTGACTACATAATTAAAAAGTTATTGTATGATATGTAATTTTCAACATTGGGCAGGCAATCTGAGCAACAAAAAAAATTCTTTAAAAATTGCTTTTAAAAAAAATTCAAGTTGGTTTTCTAGATTTATTTATATATGAATATCTTTAAATCATTCCATTTTGATTAATGAGATGAAAGGTATGAGGAGTTTTAGTTGTGGATTGTTTGAAGGTAGTTACAGAATCTCTACTCTAAAATTAACTTTGAAGTCCTTTATTTAACTCAATTTTCAATATTTATGAATTTAAAAAAAAAATAAGGTGTAGTTTGTTTATTAAAACATTGCAACCATTGGAATTGGCATTTTTCAATTCCACAAAATGTTGTTAACGATTTAGTATTTTGAATCATTGTCTACTTCTTTCTACTTACTATTTTTTTCCTTTATGTTGTACAATTCCAAATGATGTGAAAATTTTCAAGCAAGTAGCCAACTTGCCTTGAAAAATGAATCCAAAAAGTAACCACCATTTTGGACATTTTTTTCATACAAATGTGAACTTGTGAAGTATAGCTGCCTGTTTTTTTGCAGGGATTAAAAAAGGATTTTTGTCACTACAAATGCTAAATAAATATCTTGCAATCTACATGGTGGAAATTTTTGAAATTTTTTCTACATCTTTTCAAAGTAGAGTACTATAAGATCCTATGGTTAGATTTGCCAAAAAAAAAATTGTCAAAGATTTGGTACTTGTACTAGAGATGGCAGTTTTGGAGTATTTTTTGTGAAAACATAGTAAAAAACCTTTAGGGGTTAAATTATTTTTGGACAATGTAGAAAAAGATTTCTAAATGAGCAATGTAGTTGTTTATATCCACTAATATGGACGAAACATAAAAAACATAAATGATAATATACATATTCATTTCAAAATGTGTAAGAGCATCCATAATTATAGAATAATATTGTCTTTAGATTTTGTAGCAATTGAGTGATTTCATCCATTGAAAATAGGGGAATTTGTTGCGAGCTGACTATGCCCACAATTGTTTTTGTATAGCTTTTGAGCAATAAATCACTCCCCTAGTTGTTTGGAAGGCGTATGATATGCATTACATGTTCAAAAATAGCTACTACCTAATTCCAATTGTGAACTAAAAACTATTCCATTTAGATTTTTGGTCTAAAAATTAATGTAGACCTCTCAAGACGACAATCTAAGATTGATTGTAGACACATCTATAATCAATACTTAAAAATTCTCAGTTCATTTATATATTGTCTAAAAAATACAATCATATAGAATTCACAACCTATCAATTATCCATAAGATTCAACAAAAATCAATAATTTTTAACAACATGAATTATGATCAAATTTTTATTTGGATGATTTTAGGTGTAGATATCTAATTTGGAAGTGGAAATATGAGCCTTTTATCAATACCTTAGATCCTTGTTGCTAAAAGGAGATGCTTTAGGGCAAAGATTCAATTTGTAGCAACTTTCCATTGAGTTAAAAGGGAGAATTTTTTTGGGTCATATTTTGTAAAATATTTTTTTTGAATGCACGAACCTGCCCAAATCTACCTAATTTCCCCCAATATATAGGAGTGTTGTTGCCACACTTAAATGAAAATATGTAGGTTTGGATGAAAATTGACATTTTATTCATAATTTACATTCATGGATTAAATGAAACTATTTGTTTTGTTTGTTTGTTATAGTGAGATCTTTAAAACCATGCATCATTTGGTCATGTTTTTAGTACCATTAGAAAGCTCTTTTTGAACAAAGGTGCATGGGCTTTGTTTTGTGGCATTCCAACTCATGATAGAAAGATATGGAACTTCCAAATTTTCTTAAATTAAAAAATAAGAAAATTACTTTATTTTTATATTTTATTATATTGTGGAAATGGCATAGGATATACTAGTATCTATGCCTTCAATTATAGTGTTTATTTTGTATTGTTTTATTTGTTAAGGTGAGGTTTTTAGAACCATGCATCTCAGTCATGTTCTTGGTATCGTCAAAAAGCTCTCTTTGAGGAGGGGTGTATGGTGTTTTGACCTATCATGTGAAAGTTATTGAATTTTGAAGTTATTTGAATTTAAAAAATAGAAAGTATTTTTTACTTCTATTTTGGTTGTGGCATTGGGACAAAGCACACTAGGTAGAGAAGATTGATCCCCTTATTGCCCCCCAAAAGGGTAAATTTAAAAATCACCCCCTCTTTTTGTCACTTAAATTTTGTATTTCTTCTCCTCTCTAAGCTATTCATTGGGGCCTCCAATTGCAAATATACATACAAAATTTGCAAATTTTATCATGGGTGGCAAATAAAAAATTCCAATATTTTCTCCAAGGATAAAATAGGGGGCAATAAGGGGGTCAATCCTCCATGGCTAGGGGTGGGGTGAACTACCCCCCTCGTTCATCCCCCAAAAGTCATTCCAAAGGTGCATGTTAAAAAAAGAAATAAAGCCCCCTATTTTGTGCTTGATTAATTTTTCTACTACACCTGTCCTAGCTCATTTAGGGCCTTTGATTGCAAACATGAATCCAAAAATTTGCAAATTTTATCATGCTTGTCAAATAAAGAATTTGAGTGTTTTATCTCAGGGACAAGTTAGGGATTCAATTAACCCGAGCCCCTGACTAGGACACAGTGACTTAGTTTAATCCTTAAAGGATGGACTAGTGGTCATGGATATCATCCCTTTAGTTACCATGTAAATCATTGGTCTAAAAAAATAATCCAAAAGCATTCATTGGAAGTCAAACTACTATACAAGACCTCCTCTTTTCATGCAAAATTCCAAAGATGAATAGTTGCACTTTTGTCCTACACTAAAAGATTCTCTTCCATCCATCGGACCCCAAACGTCCGCCTCGATGTTTAAGGATTAAAGGTTAACCCATAAACAACACTCCATCCATCTTTTAGTCAATGAATGACAAAGAATCTTTTAGTGTAGGACAAAAATTAGTGCAACTATTCATCCTCCGAATTTTGCATGAAAAAAGGAAAATCTTCCTATAGTAGTTTGTCTTCCAATGAGTTTCTTTTTTCATTTTTTTCATTTTTTTTTCATTTCTTTTAAGCCAACAATTCACACGGTACCCAAACAGATGATTTCCACGGTGAAGGGTTAAAAAATATGAATATAATTTACTTACACAAAAAAAAACCCAATTCTCTACTACTCCTACACCTTGAAAGTGTGAAACCGTGGACAATTGAAATAAAATCCCCTGGACTCAGGCACTCAGGCAGGAAGAAAAAGTATCAGTCACGGAAGAGTCAAACTCCCGTCCATTATGCGTACGTTAGTCAAGGCTTAGGACTTTACCAAAAATTGACCCTGGCTAGTGGGCTAGTACTAGTAACCCCTTAGTAGTGCAGGACCCTGGGTCCCGGGGGAGGGACCCACCACTGTGCCCCCGCCATCCAATGAGCTGCCGCTTAGTCTAATTGAAGTCCACACTAAATAAAGTAAAAATAATTCATGATACTCTGGGGACCTGGAAAAATCTGGACCCGGGTCCTGCATGATATTTTCCCAAAGCAGCTGGGTAGATTTTCAGTTGCTACGGTAAACCCAGCCTGAATGACTGGTTTGCCCTGTTGACATTGTTGGAAAAAAATTAATTAAACTTTTTTTTAAACATGGAAAGATGAATGTGAGAAATGGGGAGAGCGTTTGAATTTTTTTTTGATAGAGTGTGAATTTGTTATGAATTTTTGAAGTTTGTTGTACAGTCGGTATAAAAAAGTTTTCCGAATATCCCCCAAATCAACAAAAAGTATATGTGTAAGTAATCATCTCTACTCATCTCAAGTAGTCACAATTAATTTCTTGACATGGTCACAATGTGAAGGTCTGTAAAATAATCATTTCATGGGGTGAATTTTCACTCAAAAGTTAAGGTGGAAAGTGGTGTTGCAAGCACTAATCACTCCATCAAGACATTGATCGTGGCCACTAACCCAAACTGATATAGTTCAAATCTCATTTATTGAATTCTTTTTGTCATGGTTTGATGCAAGACTCTAATGGGGCATTCCCTAGATGTTTGCAATGGGTCTTTTGTGAGTCTCTTATGTGGTGGTGAAATTGGTTGTTTTATCGACAATTGAAAAACAATGTCTTCTTTGTACGTGAAGCTAAGAGAAAAAGGGCCAATAAAATTTCACAAGCTTCGTTAATTTTGTAGGTGACACTAATTTTGCAACTCACTAATAGGACAAATCATATTGGGCATATATCCCAACCTAAACTTGAAGTTTTGGACAAGGGTTAAATTTCCCCACATTGTTCTAATCAAAATTTAAAACCTCCTTCAATTCAAGAACAA
The DNA here is from genome assembly GCA_950106755.1 of Climacium dendroides. NCBI lineage: Eukaryota > Viridiplantae > Streptophyta > Bryopsida > Hypnales > Climaciaceae > Climacium > Climacium dendroides. The sequence goes on along the minus strand of OX467090.1, from coordinate 18,225,075 downwards.
ATTTTTGAGACACCAATTCAATCAAAAATTGGATTGGATCTTGGAAGCTTCCTTGATGGTAAAATTGCAAATTGAAACCTTCTTCCCTGATTGGTGCCCTACTTTGATCTTAGAACAATGTTCCAAGTTACAAGTGTGAGCTGCTTTCAATTATCAACTTGGTGGTAAACTATTATACTCATACCTCTTTAGACTGACCTTTTTTTCAATAACATTTTAGAACATTTTGCCCACTTGCCACAATATTATTGACGGGAATTAGAATGTATCCCATTTTACAATTCTCTATAGCTACTTTGAACACTAGTTGGTTGGCTTGGAATTTATCCAAGCGTGTCAAATTCTTTTCGTGTTTGTGTTTGTTTGTTTGGCCCAGTGATCCCAAAACTAATTTATGGAATTTAATGCTACATGCTACTTTCAAGGCAAACAAGCATCAACTTTGACTACCTTCAGAGTGAGTATTATTAAAAAAAAAATAGAATTTTTTTTGCAAGTTGTAAAGGATTATTGGGAGTACCATAACACAAACCTGACTAAATAGATGCTAATTCCAATGTGGAGGAAGTTGCAAATTGGCTATCAAATTCTATTGTTTGTTTCAGTTCTTGGCTAAAATCTAATTTTTTCAAGGATTTTCTCAGACGTACATTTAGCTACTGGAAAATTTTAAGTGACAATGGAGCGAATTTTAGCGGGTCTGGGCCCTTTCAGTCTCACTTCCAATTACAATATATCAATAGCCCTGGCCTCCAACTGACAGATAGCAAACGGCACTACGCTTAATAAGCCAGTGCCAGCGACTGCGACGAAAGCTCGAGCTCAAGCTCCAAGTCTGTGCTCGTGCTGCCGGCACCACCGTGCTCTCCCAACCCATGCGCAAGGCCTGACTCGCGCACTTGCGTACAGACCGCGGCACAGAATCCCAAGCTCATCAGGCAAGCTCCTCCCAATTCTACCACACGAACTTAGTCTTACCTTACCTTACCTTGCAGTAGTCTCCTCTCCATCCTCGTCACTCACAGGACTTCCTCAGGTGGAATCTTTCACTCATCACTGGGCCCCTGCGCGCAGGCAGGCAGGCAGGCCAGCCCTGGACGGATGCTCTTTTCTGGCTTTCGGAATTTTCACTATTGCCAGGCGCTTGGGGATGCGCTTCGTCTACACCTCTCTCGTATCACTGATGAATCGGATGAACCCAGTTCAATGATTTGGTGCCTAAGGTATGTATGTAGCTAGGTGATGAAGCAGTCAAAGCCGATTCAGCAAGACTTCAATTCGCCTTTGAAAGGGTCGGGCGGGCGGGCTGGCGGGCGGTCCCACGGGAAAAGGAAAGGGAGAGGCGGGGTCCCAAAGAGAAAAAAAGCCGCGGAATGGCTGCGCACTGTCGATGGGGAGACTTGGGGTTCCGTTTCTGTAGCGCTGTTGACTGATGACTAGAGGAGAAGCGGAGAAAGGAGGGTGACGAGGGTGACGAAGGTTTGCTACTGTACAGTACTACTACTGTGGGTATGGAGTGATGAGAGTTGATGGGCTTTCTTTAGGATTGGGCGATTGGTTGCTGCTTTGCGTTCGTCCTTTTTCCCGGAGCCCTTCTCGGACGGTTCGCTGGTCAAACCTTCGGAGTGAGGGGAGGACTGGGAGGCTGGTTGGTCCCACGGCCGGTGGCAGAAAAGGAAGTCTTGGCTTTTACGGACCAGGACGTCCGAACTTCACGTTGAGGGAGGGCCGGGAGGGTGACGGCCGGAGATCTATTGCAATTCTTACAGCACGTGCTGCAAGCAGTTCTCTATTGGAGTTTTCAGCATACGATTGATGATTTGTAGCGAAGAGTCTTGGAGACGTAGACGACGAGAAGGAGAAGGAGAAGGGAAGAAGGAGAAGGAGAAGGAGCCAAGTAGGAGAAGAATCTATGGAGAGTCTACGAGTAGTGTTGAAAGGCTGGTGGTGCCCAGGAAACGGAGGTTCATGGATGTTGTTCAGCGCGAACTCCGAGTCGTCGCGAGCTTTTTCGTCGTGCTTGCGGCTTCCTTGCCTTTGACCGTCCAAGCTAACTTAGCTTGCTTTGCTTTTCTGTGTGGAGAGGACTGGAGTGGAGAGTTTTCGTGTGGAACTTGTCTTCGCAGAACCTGATAAGGCTTGAACGTCGCGTTAGCTGCGTTCGCTCGCGTTCGCTCGCGTCCGCAATCACGCCAATCAATCACGTCGCGGAATTCGTAGCGAAAGCTTGACGGTACCACTGCGAAGACTCACAACCAAACTTTCTCGGGAACATAACTCGGGTTTCCATTACGGGCATCACTTCGAACTTTATTTTGGGTTCCATTTCTATTGGGAATGGCCGTCACTGCAGAAACTGTTTCCACATCTTCGTAAATCCAGTATTTCACACGTTTCGTCTCGCCTGGCTTGCACCTCCCTCGTTCCTTGTGAAGTTGACGAAGACCTCGCTGATCTAGTTCCAGTGCGCTCATTCGTGGGTTCATTCATTCGAGTCCAGTACGTCTTCATCGATCCCCACAATCCCGTACGAATTTCACGATCTACAGTTATGGAACTGAGCTTCCCTTCTACCTGATCGAAGCAAGCATATCCCACCCGACGTGTAACTATCTGGCACCCCTACATGAAGTCGCGAATTGCATCCTTGCGGGAGAAATTCCTTGAGAAGAACAGAGTCCCATGGATCCCCAAGCAGCGTGCGTGATGGACGTAGCCTTATGTCAGCGTCACATCGGGGCGCAACCTGGTGGGGGCATCTGCGCCATCTGTTTGCAAGAGCGACTAATTCAGCTATGGCGCGGCGAAGGTAACTTCACCTGGGACATGGAGGAGTTTTCCGTCACGCCACCTTTGTGTAAGACGCCTTCGGTTGGATGTGAGCCTTCCCCAGCGATGGACGGGGTGGATGCAGAAGTAGCAACAACCTCTGGCACTTGCTTTCCCGTGATCTTTCGCGTGCGGCACCTCCAGCGGGGGGATGCGCAACACTCCAGCAAGGAGCGGGAGAAGATTGATCGAAGCTCAGATCGACAGCAGCAATTCTCGTGTGAGCTTAAGTCGATTGTGAAGGAGATTGCGGCGTTGCATGAGAGAAAGAAAATGGATAAGGCTGGGAAGAAACAAGCCGGGACGACGAGGGACAGAGGGTGCGACTCTGGGAGACGGCAACCGCAAGAGGAAGTTGCGGAAGATGTCACGCAGGTTTGAGTTCATATTTTCTTTCAGGTTCCCCTTCTCAGGTTTTGAGGTTTGAGGTTTTTTGGTTCTCCATATACTCTCTTTCGCAAATCCTGTCCAAAGGTGGACTTAGGCTGAAGAGATTCATGGATTCTGTCCGGGGGGTGTGCGAGAAGAAATTTCATAGTCCTTGGTTAGCTAACATACTTAGCTAGCTTTACGCACTATTCCACAATTTCTGGAGAGTTTTGGTTGTGTGATGTGATAAAAAGGAGCTCAAATGCTCGCATAGACTCTGAATCTTCATACATGGATGGTCAAGTACTTAGTATTTGGTAACCAGATTTGCAAAGTTGAATGTGATGGTGCTTATTGAGGGGTTTAGTTGATGTCTTTTTTTATTTTATTTTTCGGAATCCTTTGTTAGTATTTTTGAGATCAGTAGATGAAGAAAAAGAGTAACGTCAACTGACCTGACGAGTGTTTATTTGGGTCGCTTTACTAACTAAGCCACATGGGTGCGGGTAGCATATGTCACTCTTCACTGTAAGGTTATTTCACTTTCGCATGCGTTATACTCAGCATTTCTCCCTCCACCGCAGAGGAAATTTGCAGCGTTTACTTGACCCTCATGGGGAAAGTGTGACCAAAGGGATTCATATGTAATCACGTAGGAGATTCAATTGTATCCCCTGTTTTCATGTAGGGATTTGTATGAATTCCTCTCTCTCACACTATGTGTGCACGACTTCCCTGTGCTTGCTCGAGATTAGCAATATCTTTGCTGAACCGCACAGATTCAGGACTTTCCTGGGTTAGTAGCTTGCTCAAAGTTAGCAATCTCTCAATAAACCTCACTGATCCCCAAACTTGCCTCCCTCAGGGTTCAATTCCAGCATCCTCAGGCCGCCCGGAAGCCGCTCCAGACGCCGCTCCATCAGCTTCCTCCCTCCCACCCATCCCCAAATCCAAAGTGAGCATCGTGGAAGACGGGGAGGAGGCCGACGAAGAGGAGTCCAGGTACAGCAAGACGATGTGTTTCAGCGCGATGTGGCCGGCCATCGCGAACATGAAGTGGGCGAGAGTGTTGGTGAGCCCCATCATGTCCAGCAACAAGATTGCGCCCAGCAAGTCGGATCTGCTGTCCAAGCTCGTGAATGGGCTGCCCAAAGCCACTGCAGTTGGGGTGGAAGAGGCGAGAGCGGAGAGCGGCAGGAATTGTGAAACCTCGGGGTCGATGCGAGAGAATATCGACTTTGATTTGGATAGTTTGGGGCAGACTTTTGGGAGGACGGGCGCCCCAATTCTGCCGCCACGTTATGTGCAACCTGCCATAGATGAAGGTATGTGTGTGCGTGTGTTCGTGTTTTCTGCAATTCTCGCTTTGTGAGTGTCCCCCACCTCTGTTGTTCTGTATCTGTTGTTGGAAAACATAACCTATGCAATAACCTGTCGCTGTGATTTACAAGTCCCTGGAATTTGAATGTTTTTCTAGTAATCTATCAGTTTTCTGAAATCAGTTCGAGAGTCACTGCGATTAGAGTGTTCGGGCTTTTCGCAAATCTATAGAGTTTCTGTAGAAAACAGTTTTTTATTTACTGGAAACAATCGGATGCTTGGCGTATCTGTGTGTAGTAGAAAGTTGCTAAAAGAGGTTTGAGGTCTCATTTCCATATATAGGTACAACTACAAGGAATGCCCTATTAGGGTTCCATTTTAGGTTTAGAAAGAATAGACGTTACCATCCCTACAGAGAATCCTTTGGGTACGAGTCCTGATACCTTATTTGGCCCATTCAGCTCCCAAGTCATCCATTTGTCAAAAATTATCCAGATGTGCCACCTACGCCAACATGTGTCATCATACAAAACCAAAGTTGTACAAAAATAGTCCACTAGTGGACACCGGGAGCGCAAGAGTCTTGAGGACTATGTAGATCTTCTAACGATGCCATTCCACTTCAACCCTCTAAGATACAGTGCAATGATTGCTCCCCCCCCCAAAAAAAAAAAATTTCCAACCACAAATTGTCAGAAAAAAGTCTTTGAAAACAACACTCCGAATGCCTGCCCCACCCACCCCACCCCACCCCGCTTTTGTCACAGGACTTCGCCCTAACTTTTTTCACATTGGCTTCTGCAGACGGGACCGTGATCGAGCTCGACAAGGAGACCAAACAGCGCATGGAAGCCTCCCGAATCACGGTGTTGACATGGTTACAGAGCTTACCAAGTCCCAAGGCAGGCCACATGACAACAACAAGCGACCCGAACAACAGCAGCAGCAACTCTCCCCACTTGGACCCACAAACCATCTCTCCCCCCACCCTCGGACCCAATCCGTTTCCAGACGGCGGCGGCGGGGAGCAAATATCCCTGGGCAATGGAGTGCTGGAGATGTGTGATGAGGAGGAAATGGAGTTCGACTGTATGCACTCCCAACACACCACAGAGATTCAGCACCACACAACGGAGAGCTTTGCGGATCCGCCAAAAGAACCTGAGATTCTCGCTCACGTCACGTCCTTTGGCAAGTTCCTGCGGAGTCCTGGGCATGCCTGCGCTCCGGCGACTCGAATGGTGGACATCCAGATCCCTGCTCAGTAGTACATTACAGTAGAGAAAGGGTGCAAATGCATGTGGCTGGCTTCGTTTCATGCCACGAAAAGTGTGAATTGGTTTCTGCACCAGGTGAAGCTGGCGTTTAGGGTTTGTGTGTAGGGGAGACGGTTCCATGGGGAATGCTCGAGAGCAGTTTTGAACAGAAGGTCAAGTGAAGAATGGCCAGATCTGTGGTTTTTGTTGGTGCTTAAGCTTTTAGAAGGAGGAGAAGAAGGTCACAAGCGCTGTGCCTGGATGAGATTGATGCCTTCTTGGCGTGAGACTATGGACGAATGAATCCGTCTTCTCGAGGATGAAAAACGCGGACAGACGGATGGATGCTCACTGTCGAGCTGGTTTTCATCCTCTTCTGAGACGGACTTGGGAATGGCAATAAACAACCACAGTTAGGTGCAGTGGATGGACTTGGAATTAGCCGTGGATGGTCTTGGGATTAGCCATGGATGGTCTTGGGATAAGCCATGAATAGACTTGGGATCAGCCATGGATGGACTTGGGATATTAGCCATGGATGGACTTGGGATATTAGCCATGGATGGACTTGGGATATTAGCCATGGATGGTCTTGGGATCAGCCATGAATAGACTTGAGACGAGCCATGGCTTGACTTGGGATATTAGCCATGGATGGACTTGGGATTAGCCATGGATGGATTTGGGATAAGCCGTGGATGAACTTGGACCAAATCCCGGTGAGAGTGAGTATTTTTCATCCATTAATGATTGGGCAATTTCCCCTTTCCAAACCTGGCTTTTGAGCGAGCCCAAGTAGCCTCCCCCAATTTCAAACAACAACAGAAACTCTTCCCTTGGTTTGGCCGGGTTTGGCCGGGTTCTTATAAAAAAACTGCAGCCAGTGGGTCAACAGCGAATTGCTGCAACTCAAACACTGGCTTGGGGAGAGTACAACACATTCAAATTGGGAGCACCAGCCGCTGCAACTAAACTTTTGGGGTTCAGTTTGCACCTGGGTGACTATTTCAATTTCCTTGGGAAGGGGGTTGGAGCTGTGCTGCCCTTCGTTGTGGGTGCCGGGTTGCCCGGGTAATTCTTTGGAGCTTGGGGGTGAGGTAGTAGTCTAGTTTTGAGAGTTTGATGTCCTGTTCGAGGGACCATTGTCATGTGCTGTAATGAAATGAGATGCAATGCGTATGAAATCCGAGGGGTTGGGCCACAACCCTTTGAAAAAGTACTTTACTTGTAAATAAAGAAAAAAGGCTCCGTGGGGGTGTCCGCGGCGGACTCACCCCTTTCAGAAGTACCGTATTCCGTCCATCCGTCTGTCCTGGGTTTTTTTTCCTTCCCTTGGCGTGGTAACGTTATTATTTAGCTATGGAGATGTCACATTTAACTATTTCTAGATTATTCAAAGAATTTTGGACAAAACATTAGGAAATCTTTGGATAATAACATTGGGAGATTTTTTGGATGTTTGTATAGATCACCGGTTGTTTTGTATTGCTCTCATGATGTTTTGCATAGATCTCTTGATATTTTGCATGATATCTCGATGACCATTTTTTTCCCCTCTTGATGACCATTATTAATTTAGGACTTTCAAAAGTTCAAAAGTGATTAAATGTGGAATAGAGCTAGAGTGAAGGTGGTTTTGTTTTTTTATGTGTGCTTTTTATATGTGCAATGGTGTGCTAGGGGTGCAATTGACCCTTGGGAAAGGGAAGGGAGGTGGGTCTTACCCTACCACGAAATAGGAGTAACTTGTACACTACGAACTACAACCCCTATCGTGTACTTGAAGATTTATGTGCAATGGAATTCTTGAGCTAGAGATGGATGTGTAGTTTGAGTCTATGTAAAGAAAGAAGATCTATGAGTTGGTTCATATTTCAATTGGTAAACTATATTGATAGTTTAACTTGTTCTTGTTCTTCTTTGCTTTGGTTTCTTTCTAGTTCTATTGACCATGAAATGATGCAAAGGACTAAAAGTGTTTGATGAATGGCTTTTAGGGAGACTGGAGACATGAAGAATACATCTTTTCAACTAGAAGGTTGTACCTTACCACAAAAATGGGCAACTTTTACACCTTTAACACTCCTACATGCCCTTGGAAAGTACGTGGAATGAGTTTCCTCAAGTGGAGTGGAGCGGATTATTTGAGTCTTTCCCCCCAAAAGATAATTTATACTGGCTCGCATTTCAATACACGTTACATATGATCTTACTTTTGTTGTGCTTCTTCTCTTTGATTCATTTTTCGTTGCACTCACCTTAAAATGATGCAGGGACTAAGAGTGTTTGATAGATACTTTCACAAAAATTATGGAGGTGAAAAAAGTACTCCCTTTTCATCCAAAAATCTCATGTTTTTTGACAAACTACCTTGGTGATAGGGCCACTTCTTGGTCAAAATTAACTTGTAAATGTCTTGTTCAGTTTTTCCTTATTCTTGACTTAAATTACTCTACTTCTAGCTTGGATTGTATTGAATTTATAACACATGACTACGAAAAAATATTCTGATTGTATTGTAGGAAACTTCTAGCCTTGCTGAGTAATATTTTGACTCATGGCTACTTCTTTAATATCTTATTTTTCTTAAAACAAAAAGGGGGAGTCCTCATTGCATCAAAACATAGCAGAGGCAGAAATATGATCTCTTTGTCGTTTATTGTTGTTTTTACTGTTAGTTTTTGGCACTTTATAAATTTTGAAATTCCTTCTACTTTTTAGTTGGAACTTGATTTTGTAGATATTGGTTCTGCATTTGTCAGTTTCAATTGAGAAATGAATAGGGCCAAGAGAGTTTATTTATTTATTTATTTATTTATTTATGTTTTTGTTTTATATATTGAGTATCTTGACATGTTCAAAGTCTTACATGATGGACACCTGGTAAGGTAGTATGGCCTTAAAGCGACCTTTTAAGGGCTGATTTGGCTTTTTCACAGGTTTCCATGGATAAAATGATTTTTAGCTCATTTTTCAGAGAAAGAAAAATAGATGCTGAACACAACACAAGTAGTTTCATACTTTTCCAAGCATTTTTGAATTATTTATGAATTTTCAAAGATTTGGGTCATAGGCATGTATTTGTGACCATAGGTGTCCCAAAATCTGTCCCCTTGTGACTTATAAAGAAATGTGGAGAAACCAAAGACAATTATTGGCTCTTGTAATTAAAAGAAAACATTTTTTCTTAAATTCATTAATGGACCAAAGAGGTCCATTCAAGGATCACCTTGCATCCACTCTACAAGATGGTCTGAAGAAGAGGGGCGCTTTAAGGCCATACTACTTTATATGAATACTCAATACTTCACCTTGGCTAGTGCTTGCTTGAACCAGATGGAAAAAGAAGGTTAACTTTATATGAAAGACTCTCTTGAATGAGGTGTCTATTTGGAAAGGCTCAACTATCTAATGTACACACTTGGCGTTTGGTAACGGTGGTTGTAAAATCGTAATACCTCTATGACAGAGGTGTAGGTTTCATGGAAATATTAATCTTGTGTTGGTTTGGCATTGGTTTGTCAAGACCATGGTCATCTTAACCTTGTAAAGACGTGGCCCCATGACCAAGGTAGTCACTAAAACTCTCTCATTATTGAAACAATAGGCACACTAGCTTTTGCTATAGTCAACAATGAAGTCATCCATTGGACCATTTTGGTCCGAAGCATCCTTATAAGATTAAGTTATCAGTTGTTCACACACGGTGTAATATTTCAATTGCCTTCACAAAGGCTACTTTTTCCTCCCTAAAGTCCTCATTTACAAAATTCATCCATACATTATAGAAAATTAAGCAAGCATTAATACCAATGTTATTTGAACATCTACCTATGAAAAAAATCAAATGGCGAATTGAAGAAAATGCATCATTGGCATTTGTGGGAATGGAAGGTAGGGAGATCATTTTTATAATGAATTCATTTTCCATCATGAATCCTCAAGGGATATGGGATAATGTGAAGATGAGAGCTTGACCACTAATTGTCAAAATGTAAGATTTATGTGTAAATTAGAATTTTAGACCTCATTTAGGTATAGTAGAATAGAATTCTTCAAAAACCTTTGAACAAAGAAAAGTTGGTAAACACATTTAAATTTCATCTTCAAAAATTTGTTTGAAAAATTGATCCTCCAATCAAAAGTTCTAGATAGAAAGGATGTTTGAAAATATCAAAGAAAATGATCTATCATATCCCTCAGTCTTTGAAATTTGTTTATAACTTTTGATTGGAGGCATTAAATATTAAATGGATTTTTTAGAGATGAATTTAACTTGATTTCAAAACTTTTCTTATTTCAATTTTTTTTTGAAAAAAATTATTCTACTATGCTTAAATGAGGTTTGAAATTCTACTTTGAACTCAATTCCTACTTTTAACTTAATAATGAGTGTTTAAGCTCCTATTAACTCTAATTTACATATTCCATATGGTTTGTATTACCTCCTCCTACCCCATGTTTAGATAAAGAGCTTTTCTTTTCACTTTCCAATTCATAATATGATTGGTTCTTAAAGCACGAGAGGTAGTTCATTGAATTTCTTTCGGCATAGGTATGTAATTGCCCCAATCTCTTTGCATTATGAAAAACCATTGCCCGTGCTTTAGAATCTAGAGAATCAAGAGATTTGAACTTATATAACAATAGAGTACAATGTTAGAGAATCATGAATTATCTTTGACTTTTCTTTGGTAATCATTGCTCGTAATCTTTTGCCAACTCTATAGCCACAAAGGTTCGGTGGTTACAAACTCGGTTACAAAGGAACAATGAATTGAACTCCTACTAAAAAAATCACATACCATCATTGCAAAGAATGCTTGTTAAGTCTAGATGTGCACATACCTTAAGTTACATAAACTTTTAGGTGGCAAATTCCATCCTTGAGAGCATCCCCATGGCTGATGCATGAGAGAGGTGCAAGATTGGGTTGTTTGTAGTGTTTTTCAGATGCATGTTGGCCATATGACGATCATCTACCCCACAACAAAATGGTGACTGAAGCATACCAAGAAGAATAGCACTTCAATCCAAAAATCCAATCCACCACATCAACCTATGGTCAGAGCGTCCGCATGGTAAATTTACCACCAAGTCTACATTGCTTCCAAAGTAAACAATTTAACTTTGAATTCTCTAAGAAATACCTCACATAGAGATAAAAGTATTTTTAACTTACTTTGAGTTTCTAGTGAGAAGAGAAGCTCCTTATATGCACATGGGGTGGTAGGAGGTAGAACAACCCCATGTGGGAAATGTAAATTTGACTTTATTATGAGCAGGGAAGTTTCTACTAAGGGTGGGTTTATACTGTGCCTAAGGCCAGATGGAAGGCTGGCCGGATTTGCCTTCAATCTAGCCAAAGTTTTTCCATCTAGCCTTAGTTAATATAAATCCCTTGGGCCAGATTCTAAGGCCGAATTTCCAATTCATGTTCTCTTGGATTTCCTCAATGCTCAATTCAAAAATATATAAAATATGCATGTTTACTCTTCTCTTCTTTTCTTTTTAATTAAAAAAAGATTTTTTTCCCTTTTTTTCCTATATCTTTTTTTTCTAAAATAAAAAAGAAGTTTATTATTTATTTACTTGAAAATTTTAAAAAAAAATAATGTTTTGGTTCTCCTCTTATATAGAATATGCATTTTGTAATCAACATGTTTAATACTAAAACATAAGTACTTCATTGTAGCCACTTAGATGATGATTTTCCTTAAAAACTAAATAAGTATATGCATAAGGTAGTTTGCTTTAAAAGCACCCATGCTCTAAAAGGGTTCATGATAGACAGGTACATTTTGCTTTATTGAATGTACTAGTATATTTTAGGACACGGTCATTTTTAGTGATTAGTGCCTTTAAACTTTAAAAAATTCATAACTAATTACACAAAGATCTAAAAAATATGAAACAAATGGGGTCACCAAAAAAATATGAGGATAAAGGGCCTAACATGCATAACCCCAATCAATTTATGGCTTCTCAAAATCTATTCTACAATTTTTTTAAATGAATCTTTAATGTGATTTTTTCTTCAAGTTCTAGTGTCTTTGAGACTTATTTTCAAAAGCCCTCAACACTATAAAAGTCAAGATTGCAATGGACACCCTTGTACAAAATCTTGAATAGAAAAATCATAATCAATCATTTCGAAAATTGGATTTTTGATGCTAAAACTAGACTTCAAAAAGACTTCAAAATATATATAAAGTATTGAAAATAGCAATTTGGTTAAGTTTTATTAGACTTCAAATTATTGTTGACACCAAAATTTGGTGCCATGGGCATTTAGAAATTAAGAACAACTCTACCAAATAAACATGTACCAAATACCAAATAAAAATAAACATCTTATGTTGAGTCAATTAAAAATGATTGAATAAAATAAGCTTTAAAATCTCATATTTAGTTAAAAATAATTTTATTTAACATCTTACCAAGCGAACAAAATTGTATATATATTATATTATAATAAGTTTATATAATATATTGTAAATTGTATACACTTCTGCCTCAAAGCTCCCAAACTCATCAACCCATTGCTCCCAATTTCAAACTAAAATATTGACAACAGATCGAGCTCCAAAAATTTAGCAATGCATATTGGTGGAAGTTTCTTGAGCTCACAATCAACAAGCACGCACCAAAATAGAAAACAGAAGACTTTGCATTGGTAGATGGTGGAGATTTGTACAATCCAATGGAGGAGCCCAATTTGGCCCCAAGATAGGAATTTTGGCCATCCCAAACCTTGTCCCGATTGCTCCTTTGGGGCTAGATCATTTGGCACCAAAACCATGCCACTTAAGGTGACACGTAGGATGAGTTGTAGTTCCATCTAGCCCCAAGTATAAAAAACACCTTAGGCCAGATTTGGAGAAGTTGAGCAATCCTATTGGTTCAAACTTGGAGAGTTCCGGTTGGCCCTCACTCCGGCCCCAAGTATAAACCAACCCTTAATAATTAACATATCCCACATGGACTCTTCTACCTCCTACCACCCCATGGATATATAGTGAATTTCTCTTCCAACTAAATTTTTAAAAATAAGTTGATAATTCTTTCATTATGTATTTTTGGACACAAATAAAAGAAACTTTATTGTAGATGAAAACGCTTATTAGTATTTCATTTATTCCCAAAAAAATTCTTAAAAATATATTTGACCTCTTTTTGGATTTAAGATGGGGTCAATACTTGAAAACCTGCTTCAAGTTCCGTGCTCCATACCTTGAATAATGCATCTTTTGGCATACCAAGCCATAGGCAAGAAACGCTATCTACTTGCCATTTGGGGTTGTGGTTGTCCATTTTTTAGTCCTCGCCGCACTTGCTTTTAGCAAGCATGGTGGCTTGGCCTAGCCAATCATTGGGTTTGTGCCATTGTGGGAATGTCTTGATGCCTCCATTGAAAGATAGCCTCTATAAAGAACCAACATATTTCTTTTTTGGATAAATTCTTAGGTCCCCCACATGATGACAAGATGATTTGATTACTTGCTATAGTTGAGTGAACTATGGTCATATGCACCCCACCAACATCTAGGTTTAAACTCATGAGATTTTCACTAGTATGCCAAGGCTAAGCTACTAAGACTTGCTATAGTTGAGTGAACTATGGTCATATGCACCCCACCAACATCTAGGTTTAAACTCATGAGATTTTCACTAGTATGCCAAGGCTAAGCTACTAAGTCAAGATTGCATCTACTTTCTGAACTAAAAATAAGATAATTTTGGAAATTTATAATTAGTTATAGAAATCTCAAAAACACATTTATATCATAAACATGATTTCCACTTTTATGGTTTGTACTTTTTAAGCACTTTAGGTTGCAATATGTTATTTCTCAACACTTGACACTAATTTACATGCGTACCCATTTAGGCTAGCAAATTTTGAGTTTCTATTATACAACAATCTTTATGATATATAAAATTTCTAAACATTAAATTTGTCATGTATCATATAATTATGTATAAGATTTAGAATCTTCAAAATCTCATACCTATATTATATATAAAATAAAATTTAAAAAATAGGTATTGATTATGCCTATGCAACCAAAAGATGCATACACACTGTTCCTACTTGCTACCTTGACTCAAAAAATTTAGGATCATTGATGTGCTTAAAAAAATCAAATCCCACTTCCCATGCCATCAATCTAAATTGTACAAAAAATAGTTCCGATTGAATCGCCATTGTTGATCTCGAATGTGATACTTATGGAACATGGAATACGGAATACAATATACAAAATACATATAAATATATCAACTATACAATATACAAAATACAAAATACAAAATACATGGCAAATATTCTATATTCATTGTAGTGACAATTGCTTCCAAAAAAATATAGGTATGGGGGGTGCAAATTACATGAATTTTACAAGCACATTGTGATTGTAAATGTGAATTAATTGATTGGCACATTGTGTCTATTGACTAATATAATAGAGTGACTTTAGTAGACTAGCTAAATGACCACTCAAATGATATAAAGGTGGTATTAAGACCTAAATTGTGATCTAGGCACTACAAGAGAAAGGGGTGTTTTAAGTAGTGTTCTAGACATCATGTCTTTTAAGTAAAATTTTACTAAAAAGACAGTCTTTTTAGTAAAAGTTTACGTAAAAACTTACTTACAAGACGTTACTTAAAAGACATGATGTCTAGGACACTACTTAAAATACCCCTTTCTCTTTGACCTAGGTCAAGTTGTTGCATGTCAAAACTATTTATAATGTATGCAATTAAAAATTTTACTTGACCAAGTTTCACCATTTACTTAAAAATGGGGTAAAAATTTCAACAATAAAAATTACTCCAATTACACCATTAACAATCCATAACCCCAGTCTTCACAATTAAATATTTGCAACACCATGGGTGATGGCATTGGCAAGTTTCAAACGTATCTGTAAAGCTATGACCTCACATTATGAACCAACACTAAAGGTTTTTTTTTTTTTCAAAAGCAAGGAGCCCCAATGTTGCAACTTCCCAAATCCATAATCCTATTCCTCGCAATCACATATTTGTAACTATAGGTGAGGGCATCGGTGGGTTTCAAATTCATGTCTCTCCTAAGCTATGATACAACATTATTAACCTCTAAATGCCCATGACCTTTTTTGAGATTCTTGAAATTTGTTCTAAATTGAACAAAAAGTCAACATTTGATTAGTTTTATTAAATTTTTGGAATTGTAATTGTACAAATTCAAACTAGACATGTTAGAGATCACATGGAGAAAGAAAACACAACAATATCACTTATGGACTCAAAGATTATAATATTTGATTATGAGAGTGTTAAAATAGTGGAAGTGATTTGGAGTCTTTTAGTATTTTTGATGCTAAAACTAAACTTAAAAAATATTTTTGCAAAAATATAAACCACTAAAAATAATAACTTGATTGGTTTTTATTTAACCAAAGTATTGTCAATACTGCAATTTAGTGCTTTGGGCATTTAAGGGTTAACCAACCAGGGGAGGGCCTTTGGCTCTCCTAAAAAGCAAGAGCCTCCAATGTTGTAACTTCCTAGCCAACTAATGTCTCTTTACAGATTAAACTAAATTCACTCCCAAGGTTCCAAGGAGGGATATTCCCAATCTTCAAAGGCAAATGATTTAGGCTAAATAACCCTTAAATGTCAATAAGGACATTTTTTTCCAATGGATGACATATAATCCTTCTAATAGGATAGGATAGAAGTACAACTATTCATTCTTAAAATTTTGTTGTAAAAAAGTAAGGTCTTCTATAATAGTTTGACTTCCAAGGAGTATTTTTGTAATTTTTAAAGCAAATGATTCACATAGTAACCAAATGGATGATTCCATAGTTACCAGTATGTCCTTTAAGGATTAATCTTTAGAAGAAGACACAACCCCCCCATGACCAAAGTAGTCACCAAAATGCTCACATTATTGAACCAATAAGTACATTTATTCTTCCTACAATAAACAATTAAATCATCCATCAACCACTTTTTGGCCTCAATGTCCTTTAATCCTTAAAGGACAAGTCAATCACCATAGAAATCATCTATTTTAATAGGATGTGAATTGTTGATTTACAAAAATAAAAAAGCACTCATTGGAAGACAAACTATTGTAGAAGATCTTCTCTTTTCATAAAAAATTTGGAGGATGAATAGTTGCACTTCTATCTTACATGAAGAGATTCTTTGTCATTCATCAACCAAAAGACATCCTCCACATCATTTATGGATTAAGTGTTAACAATGTTATAGAATGGCAACTATGTCCTCACACCTCATGCATGCACACACAACTACTACAAGTAACTATTTGTAATTTGAGTTTACTTAGACCAAATGCTAGATGCACATGAAAAGCGTTGAAGATGGCGTAATTTAATCACTGTGCAGGGCGTGTCTGCTTCAACCTCTTACACCCCAATAAGCAAGCTGCCAATCGGATTTGGACCATGTGACAAAAAAAACGGCGGATTGAGTGAAGTCAGTGAACCAGAAAATGAACAGTAGTTGACTACCCACATGTGTGGGTCTAACATGTGACTCTAAATGTAGCCTCAAAGTGTAGAGGGGAGTCACAGGTCATTGCAAGAAGCCAAAAATTGCGAATCGAATCGAATCGAATCGAATCGAATCGAATCCACTGCTACAAAATTTGTAGTCTTGTGCTTGAGTCTGCGCAAAGCAACTTTCTTAGTAATTGTTTGTCATACAAACCAAGCACTTGGGATATAAGGTACTGAAAAAATTGCAGGTATCCTTTCACACAAGAATGTGACCCAAACCGGGATAAGTAAACGCTATTGTCCATTCTAGGATGAGGATATGGGCAGGGCCAGGTGTGTTACATGCTACGAATCTGTCTCTGAGAAACAAATCCGAGAAACCCCATGAATCGATATCTAACAATCAAGATAAACCTAAACCCTAGTTTTGGTGCTTGCAGAAAGCTTGATGTATATGCAAGTCACCAACTCTGACATCTAAAAAACCAACCTGGACACTCTCTCCAATTTATTTCCATTTCTCGGCTAATTCCTTCCGCTCTGAGAGTACATAGGTGACAGCGATAGCTACAAGCAGCGCAATAATGGTGATGAGAAGAAGAGCATAGCTGAAGTCTTCTGTCAACGAGTCATATATTTTGGAGGGTGCAGTGTGTGTGTAGAACAAGTCGAGGCCGTAGGCAAAAACAAGGGAGGTGGACTCCAACCGCGCAGGAATGGTCAGCATCCCTCGCAAACCTTCCACTTGATACGAATGCGTCAAATAACTCTGAGAAGGCATTAAGAAAATATTAGCCACTAGATCAGGGGTATTGACCGACATGTAAACAAAAAGGCTCTCATGAACATGTGCAGTTCTTCAGTGCAAAGCCCCGTTCTAACGTCAAATCACACCCGTATACATTCATATTCAAAGTTGGTACCTGAGGCGATATGGGTATTGCGTCGGTCAGGGGAAGTAGGCCCTCCTCCTGTTCAGCAGCCGTTGGAGTCAATGTCCTTCGGGGATCAAAAAGCCTCTTATCCAGAGCAAGTACCTGCAACCACCCGTGAACAAAACCGTTATGGGCATGGTAATAGTACAGGGACAACCTCAAAACCTCACCTGTTACTCTTGCCCAACAGAATTAGATATCATAACCTAGAAGAGAAGCACTACTGGAGGTTCCTTTAAGGTTCAACTAATTGCGTGATAACATGAAGCAATTATCCATTGTAAACCATAAAGACACTGCTTCAAGTGCTTGTTTTTTACATGAATTCTACAAGCTGCAAAATCCTCTACCTAGGATGCTGATGCGAATATATCTACAGAAAATCGCACGAAGGATAGATTATATGCGACTATTTCACCAGTGGTCTAGTGGTGCCATCGAAATCTCACAGTCAAAGCTATTAATTCGATCATGTTTTGTCATTTAAGAACACACTGGAAATCGTCACGAGCAAATGGTAATTCCAGACAGACCTGATCGTTCACAGTGCCCAGCAATAGCTGTCTGGCGGTGATCCCCTTAGCAGTGGATGTTACTGTCATGGTCTTCACTGTAAAGGTGAAAAAGTAGCTTTGCGATTTCACTTCCAAATTAACAGGCGAGTATGACGAGATAGGAGCACTGCTATTGTGCCGACCCAACATCAGCTGCATCACACCCTTATCAGGCTGCATAACACATAGATACACATTCGTCAAAAAAGCAAGCGTAAGGAAAATTCCAGTTTTGAAACGATTTCATCATACACCAGAGTACACAAATCCTATATTTTTCCATACATAAACAGTGGTGGTACCTACAGTTCCAGCCATAAAATACGTAAATTTCTAAATCGCTTTGATCCAAAAAAAACTTCTTAGGAGAAAACTACAACTTCTTGATGAACACATTGCATGAATAAACTATTTTCTTCTCTGAGTCGGTATCAAAATCTCAATTCAGAATTCTTTTTCATCCAGTAGACAAATCAAGGAGGAGTATCAAGGATGCCACCCATACCAATCGAGATTGATCATATATCTCAAGAACAGACATTTCATAACGATGTTGACGAAGATTGAAGTAATGATACACAACCCAATTCTCACTCATGACCTGCAGCACGAAAATGACATCAGGTCAAAACCCGCTTTGATTCCACAACATTACTCCATCCGGGGTAAACTTGACATAATTAATTAGGAACACCAGCATTGCTCACTATCTCGTTCTTAGGAAACATTTAAGAAACAAGGATGAAGGACTTGCAATAAGTTACTCACAGCATGCACAGGGCCTTGCATATTGGGATGAGAGATACGGTGTAAGATCCTGCCGGAAACAGTGTCGATGAGATAAGCAACCATTGTTGACTCCTCAGGATTAGCAGCGCCAACCAGGCCAGGAGGTTTCGGGGTGACAGTCGCCACAAAAACCAGGTTCTTATTGAGAAACTTGAATAAGACATCCCGATTAGGTAAAACCTTTGTTTGGGTATGTGTGACCTGCAAGAACACTCATTAGTCAATGATGGTACATTCTTTAGGTCTATTCTTTACATTCATTACAGTCTCTTCAAGCTCTATCTTGTTATCAATCGAAAAGAGGACTAGATATTAACGAAGGAAAGAGTTCAAAGTATTCAATATAGTAGGGGAACAAAAAGATGCCAGCCAAAATCTTCAGTCCCCTTACAACCCATGCTTAGTGAATAAGAGACTGACTAGAAGTACAATGATGTAGCAGTTCATCAAGAAACGAGTTGACACTGCTAACTCCACGTGACGACTTAAATTGCTCGGCTCAAATGTGCTGAATTCAACCTTACGACAGCCACTATCATCAGCATGAAATTTTGCTTACCTCATCTGGTCTCCTTGCCACAACAGCAGTAATAGTTTCAGTCTCTGATGGGAACACAATTGACCAAAGTCTGTGTGTCCCAAAAACATAGCCTTCCTTGATGTCTACAAGACTAGGATCAACTAGGTCCTTTACCCCATACCCATGCATTTTCTGATCAGCATCGTCCACCTCATAAAAATAGGCATTTTCCTTGTATTTCAAGAATAGAGCCAAGCTTTCTTCTGTTGCAGGAAAGAGATGTCCCCTTCGCTGGCTGTCAATGAGGAGGTGAAGTCTCTGCTCTGACGAATCAGTTACAGGTATTGGAACTACTTGAGTAACAGTAAAGCTGAGTTTGACAGATTGCAGTTCCGTACCCTTATGGACATCCACCCATGAGAGAGCAGATTTGACATCATACCCAGGATCTGTAATATAAAAGCAGTCAAACTTCAGTGCATGCAACAAAATTGGAGAACAGATAGAAGTAGACAGAGTTAGGAATTCTTTTATCGAATCAAGTCGAGACAGTCTCACGCAAATGATTTTTGACCGCGCAACAGAAGAAACTAAAGAAGTTAGAACAAAGGATTTAAGTGAAACTTGAAACAAAAGAACTGTAAACTAGGAAGCGCAAGTTAGAGACAAGCAACTTACCTGCTTGAGTTATAATCAAGACTACAGGATTTTGATCCAGAGCATACTGATGGGGAACCTGCCACTGGAGAATTTTGAGAGGAGCAAAGTGTGGACCACCATAGCTAGCGCGCAGTGAGGGAACCAGAAGGGACCAGACCTCGTGGCCATCTCCGGTGTGTAAAGCATAAATTTTCCCGGACTTAGTCAGAACCACGAGACGCTTACGAAAACCATTGTGATCCCGTGTGAGCTTCGCTTTGTCAGCTTGGTTCAATCTAGCTTTTTGAACAGCAGCTAACTCATCAGGGTTAGCAAGAAATACGCTTGCTTTCAATTTCATGATATGGCCCTGGTACACAGCGCAAACAACTTTCAGAATACTATATCGAGTTCATCTTCGCCCATCGTATTACTTGTCCTTCCTTTACAGCGTCCAAAAAGAGAAACTACTCTACGATCTAAACGCTAATTCCGTTCAATCTCACAACTTTCAATAGAAAACTAAGAGAAATGGCATATGCCCGAAGGGGTGCGTTACCAACCCCATAATGGATCCACTCCAATCATGTGCAGAATAAGCTCAAATATTCTAAGATATAGCACATTGCTCATTGATATAAAATTGCTCTAAAAATACAGTAGGAAAAACTACACGAGCACTCAGGAGATACTGCGAAGTGAAGGAAAGAAAACCACCTTCAGCCATTCCGCTAAGTCATGTTCTACCGCAGCTACAGAGACACCATCCTTCTCGAGTGGAAGTTCAGCAGTACTAGCATCCACGATAGACGCCAACCCATCCTCCCTGGTCCAAACAACCTCTCCTTGTTGAAGGAGTGATAAAGAATCGTCTTCCCCAACAACCAACACTCGAAATCCATGTGACCGGTCAGTTCGCACATAGGCATTCAAGAACACCTTTTGCACATGACCTCTATGATTGGGTAGTTTGACCGTCTCCTTCTGGATCTCATCGGCGAAATCATTGCCACGCACTCTTAAATTAAACATATTTTGCGAATCCCTTTCCTCAGAAAACCCAATGATGCTAGTCGCATATTTGTCATCCGAAACGTTCAAGCTGTCACTCACGGCAACAGCTCCTGACAAATGTTCCACTACACTAAGAGCTCCGGTGCTCAAGTCCACTGCAAGAATAACAGTTTGGTCATCTGAGGATAGGGAAATGGCACCTTCTATTTTTGTGCTAAGGAGCTTAACATTAGTACCAGGGTTGGTAAGGAGACTCCTCACTGGAGTCTCCACCAAGGTCAATCCATTGGAGGGATTGGCAAATGCTACAACCAGGTTCTGCGCATCTGAATGAAGGGCCACAGCAAAGTCTTTAGTGATGTATAGGAGCTCGGTAGAAAGAATCCCAGAAGTTTCAGCCGTCTTCAAATCGCTCAACTCTCCTGTTTTAAGGTCTACCTCCACTTGCGCCAGTCCCATAATACCGTAGAAGCCAAAGCCATAGGCCTTCGACTCGTCCGCTGCTAAGACCACTTTCTCAATGAAAATATTCTTGCTGCGAAAGAACGAAAAAGCAAGTAAGAAATTCGATATCAGATAGAAACTTATTCAGAGGACATTCAAATGCTCATCTGATACCGGTAATTACTTCTGAAACCTTTTCGAATCTGTATGCTTGCAAGTCTCCCTTCGAGATCATGTTGTTCAAATTCCACTCACATGATTTGAATTTGGATCGTTAAACTAATCATCACCCCCACGAAGAATAAGCAGTCACCAAAACTTCAAAAACAGCAGCTGGATTGATATTTCACCTCGCAGCAGCATCTACGCGCCAAAGTCTAGCACCATCCGATCCTGAAATCGCAGTCAAGACACTCCCACTGGAGACCAGTAGATCGTCGACTTTGTCGCCATCAACATCAAGCTGCAATTATCAAGATATGGGATGAGGAATAGGTTACAATAGCATATACAAAGACCTGTTCGTAGTGGTCCTTAACAAAATCACGCCGAAATGCCTACCCGTACACCCTACACCCTACACCCAGACTGCTGAATCATCGCAAAAGTGAATCCGAATTGGACGAGTTGCATGATACACCTATGCGACAGGTGACGTTCCACAGTGCATGCATACACAAGACATTTCAAACTTGGAATAGGATAACTAATGGTTCAGTATTCTTACAGGTAGCGAAATCAAGCCCAAGTTGAATCCCGGAGACGCTTCAATTCTAGATTCCCAAAGTAGTGCACCATCAGGCAAGTACCAGGATCGTACGGTGTTTCCTTTCGACAAAGTTATCACATCTGACGGTAACAGAGTATGACAATTAATGAGTCAATCAAATGTCACGGAAGACCAATAAAAACTTGCGAGAAAAATTTATTATACAACAGACTACACCAGCTTGCTATAATGCCCATTTGTTTCATGACCTTCCAGTTCAGAATAATGAACTCCAGGTCGAATTTTATGTTCCGAAGACGACCCGTAAGGACGTGTCTTTTATCAATATGCACCACAAGCTTAGGGCCCTATTGCCAAGATACAAATTCTCAAAGCAGTGCCCAGCAAATTGGAACTGTAGAACAAGGCAAACCCTACTCAGGGAAACCGAATGTTAGTTGAAAATTTTCATGCTCACATTTTCCCATAGAAATCTCAAGGGCATCGATGGTGTCTATTGCTCCAAGCACACGCCTCCAATCTGCACAATGAAAAACATGACGCCTACATGATTCTCCAGTGTTCATTCCATTTGCCTCTCCTCGCAATTCACGGAACATGATAGGAGTGAAACCTTGATCGTCAAACCTATCTAGAGATATTAAAACTGAGTTTGGTCTGGATTTTAAACTTGTTTTATATCAAGAACACTTTATCAAATCAAACGAAGTTATCATCCATACGGTTACAATCTCAATTTGGATTTAGTATTGCGATGAAATTTAAATGATTTTGACGAACATATTGAAAATTCAAAAAATTTAAAATAACATAAATTTTTATGTTAGTTCCCTTTTATAATATTCTTGACGTTTCGTGGCAGGTGACCGTAGATGGAATAATTCGAAATAAATTGCATTGTCAATAAATTTAGAACTCAAAATTACAAAGCAAATATTAATGACCAATAAGTCTTCAATGGTTTAAGGGAACAGTGGGGAGGGTGCACCTTCACCTGAGTTCTCTATTTACAATTTTATGTCTAACACCTCAAAATTTAACAGGAATATACTAACATATGCAAAGATTGGAAGAAGCTGTTCTATATTAGGTATGAAACTTCTTATTCATTTATACTAGTATTTGATGCTAATTATTAGCGACATATGATTTTCAAGATCAGATATTGCATCTGAATAGTTCGATGGATATTGAGGAGGGTCTCTTCTCAAAAAAATTCATCAGACATCAACTCCTGACAGGAATTTGCAGTTGAATTTATACAAAGGCCCTGTGCGGATAAGGATTACGATGACAGGACGACGTACAGATTTCCCCGGTGCGGAGGTTCAGAGACGCTATGGCATTCTGCTCAGTGGACACTACCACGCGCTTCCGCCCAGCTCCTTGAGTCTGAAACACCGCATGCTTCACGCGGCCAATATACTGCTGGTGCCTACGCAAGCCACATCATCGTAAAGTCACCATTCCCAGCTGGAAACCATCGCCCGAAACCCTAAATTATTCCAAAATCCTTCTATATGAAACATTGATCTCCACTCGAGAACACATCCTCCTCCTTCACTCAAAAACTCACACTCTCAGGAAAAGAGAAAAAAGAAATTATTAAAAGAAAACAACAGTATCACAAGCCGATCGCACGCAGCTACTCGAGAGACCAACAAATCCTCCAAAAACTTGCCAATATTCCTCTCGTCTTAAATCCTAAACCCTAATACCAAAAACAAAGTAAAATACTCGTACCAGTCCCGCACACCGACTTGGTCTTCATAAATAGCGTTGCAAGTGGATGCGAGAAAGACCACAAGCAGCAGCGACCAAAACGACAGCAGCGACCTCGATGACGCCATGGTCGACTCGAGGCGCTCTTTGCCGTGAAGTTATTCAAAGCCGCAAAGTCAAGATCAACACAATCTTCGGCTCAAAAACGGAAGCTCGTGCGCACAAATCCGCCGTTGCTCATGCGGAATCCGCCATAGCCGAAACCTCGATTACTCGCGAGCTGCATTTGGCGGGGGTGTAATGGAAGCGAAAGAGACGACGAAAGAGATAACGAATCTTTGTTTTCGTTCGTCCAACTTTGGACTAATTATGAAGTGTCGAAATATGGCCGGATCTCATTTAAGGACGTGAATTTGAGTAATCCTGTTGTCTGTAACATTAAATGCAAACCATGTCACAATTTCATTCAAATATATTCATCCTTGCACATTTCCATTCAAAATTTGCCTTTCGAGTTTTAAATTTAGTCTCAACAAATTAATGAAAATATTGTGTTTTTTATGCTATTATAATGTTGTTGTAATGGATGTATCTCTAGTGTCTTATAAGGTGGGTACACCTAAAACCGCCACTAATTGCTACTGAGCCTATTTCCTAATATTGGATTGGTAAAAATTTCATATGTTCTTGTTGGCAAGTGAAAGGAGGTTCCAACGCACTAGAGAACGTGGCATTTGGTTACTGTATGCAAAAGTTATTAAGGAACAAAGTTTGGTTCTGAAAGCGTTTCTTCCACATAGGTACAGAACTAATTTTGGAGATGTACGTATGGTATAGATGGCGGTTTAAGGTCAGAGGCACATTTAAGTGTACCTACCTTATTAAATGCAAATTGTATCACAAATCCACTCATCATGTTTTCATCTCCATGATTTCTGATTTATTTGTTCTTGTAGAAAACCTAATGACATCCAAACATCTTATGAATGAAACCTTGTAGCTTAGTGAAATCTCTTTGATGTTGTTGTAATGCAACATGTTTTGTTCTAGTATAACCATGTGGTATCATGTGCTATTTTAATGCCATAGACATATGTTAAGTGTAGGTTTCAAACTCAATTTTTGTTATTGGGGCCCTTTGATTGAAAATCCAAACAGTGAGATGGAGTTAGAATCTTATCATTAGTCAATAGGCAAAAAATGATGTTATATAAATAATTTTCTTGACTGAAGTTGTTAATATTACATCCTCTCACTAAAATGTCCCTATCTTTTATAATAGTAGTCCAAAGTAGGCAAAACATGGTTCTAGAGATCTCACCATAACAAACAAACAAAACAAACAACCTAATTTGAGGTATGGATTTCATAAAAATTATTGTCAAACTTAATTTTAATTTTAAATTTTTCTTTGACTACATAAGCTTTAGCATTTGTGGTAGAGGCAATATAAAATTTTCTCTCATATATTGTTTGAAATAAAAATCATGTTTTTAGATTATCCATTTGTTATTTTGTCTTCTGAAAAAGCTCTTAAAATTTCACTAAAAATTAAAATCATATAAACCTATCTAAACTTCTAATTGTCCTCCAAGGAATTTATTTTAAAGATTTTTGTAGGTTCTTTAGGAATTAACCTTCAAAAGATAAAAATATCCACCATTACAAAAGAGGATTGAAAGTATTGAGGATAGAAAATAAAACTAAACTAAAAAGTGTTACCAAACCAAAGTACACAAGAAAAAAAAAGTAAATACGTTAATTCAAAGTAGGTTTGAAACTATATGCCAAAAAGAGAGAATATATAAGCATTGTTTTATTTTTTGATCCCAAAGTGTAAACCATTGCCAACGCATACACAATCACATATAGATGTAATAGTCCTCTACTATTGGTCCAAGGGATTCCAATCTAATCCTTAGTTGCTTTATATGTATAGTGAACTACGGTGGAGAGTTTATGAATTTAATATATTTCTTAACACTCCTCCTCACTTGACAAAACACCCATCCATTAATGGTTGTTTATTGTTTATTTGTTTTTATTTTGTTTGATATGTTGAGATCTTCCAGACCATGTGCCCCCCAATTGCGTTCTTGATATCGTCAAAAAGCCCTTACCAAAGAGGGGTGCATGGGCTTTGTTCTGTAGCATTCCAACTTGTAGTGGAAAAAATATTAAATTTTGAAGTTTTTATGAAAACTATCAAAAAATTGGAAATTTTTTTAATTTATATTTTGCACTTTTGACTATGACAATGGCATAGGACATACTGGTTTATATAAAATTCTATACAATGTCATATTTGATCATTTATGTAATCTTGTAAGATATATGGTTGTTACTTTATTAAAATTGGCTTATTTGGAAAAACTTTAATTATAGTGAAGGAAAAAATCACAAATGAAGAAAAAAAGCATAGTACTTTTATTAATCCATTTTTATGGTATAACCTAATGGGAAAAATCTATAGAAGGATAGCAAAGGTTTCTACATTTTTCATAATAAAAATTGATTGAATCTCTTACTCCAAAACATTGAGTTGCCGCAATCCAATGTTATAGTGTGGGACGCGCTCTATGCTTTGCAAGGACATTGATTACAAATGTAATATTGGGCTTTATAGATGTAATCAAATATAAAAGTGCTCCGACTGCAATAAGGTATGGGTATTTTGTGCCTACAAGGTTCAAAGCATCAATACATAGTTATTTCGATCGCAAATCCATATTTGTCTTGCTTGATGAACAAACATGGGAACAATAGTTTATCTATAAAGTGATGCTCAATGAGATAGTCCTACAATCGTTGTACTATATGTACAATACCATATTGTTAATACCATATTGGTATGGTATTATATGATATGTCTTAGATTGTTTAAGACCATATAATGCCCATTGTAATTTAATGTCACAATATTTGGCCAGAATGGGACTAATGGTCTCAAGACCAAGTAGGACTTCATACAAATTTTAACGTGGAGGGAGCTGTATAGATGAGAGGTTTTGTAATAAAATTTTGGTCAAAAAATGAAAATCATTGAAGTTCACATTTTGATAGTTGATTAGGCCCTAGGACGCAAAGAAAGAAAATATAGCACGCATGCATATAATGGTAGTGCCTTCAAGCAATATCATCTTTGTTGGTCTTTTTTAAAAATGAAATACATTTAATTTAGCCAGTCATTAAATTTTTGATAACAAATTATTTTCATCAAAAAATTGTTTAATCCGCAAAATTGTATGTGTAGTTGTAGAATTAAGGAGTGCATCAAAGGACTCACCAATAAAAATATCCTTAGCAACATATGTTTTAGGTTTTTAGCTCTAATTGGATCCATGTGGGCTTTTCAAGTTTGAGCTTTGAGTTTTTAGTTTTCCTAGACATTTAAAAAAAATACCCTGGTGTCTAATAAACATTTATCAAGCGGACTACTTTATTACATTTTGTAGTAAGAATACATCTCTAATAGACATTTATCTTGGTTATTACTAAAGGAAGTATTCTTCTTCTTTTATGCATGTTGGTTATCATGAATATAGTTACTTGAGTGTTTATGACAATTTTTTCTTATATTTAATGTTAGAAATTTTAGTAATGTGAGACTCGTGAATCATAA
The DNA here is from genome assembly GCA_950106755.1 of Climacium dendroides. Classification (NCBI taxonomy): domain Eukaryota; kingdom Viridiplantae; phylum Streptophyta; class Bryopsida; order Hypnales; family Climaciaceae; genus Climacium; species Climacium dendroides. The sequence continues at coordinate 18,197,809 of OX467090.1, read as the reverse complement.
TTTTAATAAGATGGGACTTTGCATTGCACAAGAAGAGTTCATTTTTGTTTTTTAGTAAGAAGTATCAAAGACATTAGATCTAAGTAATTCTCAAATTTCATGTTTTTATAATGTGGGTATAATAGAGACCACTGGAAATGTTGAGAGAATTTTTTCAATTATCTTCTTCTTAGTAATGATCTAACTACATAACTTCAATTATGATGTAATATAATATACCTCATTATTGAAAGAAACAAATATTAAAAAATCCAACATTCATATATGAGTCTAATCACGAAGGTAGAACAAGGAACATGGTTTTTTAGTGATTAAAGTGAGATTTGAGTTTATGTATAAACTCATTTGGATTTTTAAGTTTCAAATATTGATGTTGCAAAGAGGAAACAAGATGGCGATGAAGCAAAAACAATGTTTTATAAGAAATAGTGGTAGAAACAAAGGTGCTTGTAATAAAAAGATGGTCAAAAGTAATACACGTTGATAATTGCTTTGCAAATATATGCGCTTTTGCAATTTTTGCCCATAATAATCAATTATTGCCATTAGTTGCTAGTTGTGAAAAAAAGAGGGGCGAAGTCTTAGTGGTTCAATAATAGTAGTAGCTATTGCAATTGTTGTAGATGTAATAATGAAGGAGGTCAAAGTATTCATGATTAAGGAAAAAATTATCTATAGAGAGGAGATTGAAAATTTAGGATAAAGATGAAGATAAAAATAAAAATAAAGTTAAATAAAGATAAAAATAATTTAAAAAAAGTTAATTTAAAAAATATAACTTAAAAAATTATAATAATATATATTTAAAATTTAGAGGTGGAAAAAAAATGCTAGGGTAAAAGAGATGTTTTGAGTAAAAGGAGAAATGGTAAGAAGAAACTAGAATTGGGTGGAGAGGGACCAACAAGGATAAACAAAAGATATGAATACTAGCTTTATGCTTGAACCTTATAGAGATAAAATATCCATTATCCACACCCATGATTGGTCATAGTATCAAAGGTGATGATCTTTCATGCATTTGCAAGGAGGAGAAGGAGCCATTAAGTGAATAATATCCGTACTTTGCTACAATCAGAGCACTTTTATATTTGACTACATCTATAAGGCTTAATATTGCATTTTCAATCAATGTTCTTGCAAAGCATAGTGCCTATCTCACACTATAACATTGGAATGGCATTGGATTGCGGCGACTCACTATTTTGGAGTAAAAGATTCAATAAATATTCATTATGAAAACTGTAGAAACCTTTGCTATCTTTCCATGAATTTTTTCCAATGGATTTTACCATGAGAATGGATTGGTAAAAGTGTCATACCCTTTTTCTTTCATTTGTGGTTTATTTAAGTAAGATTTTAAAGAGGCAACAACCATATATCTTACAAGATTACAAAAATTACATTGTATAGAATTTCATATAAATGTTTTGTTGAGTGAAGAAGAGTGTTAAAAAATATATTATATTAAAAAATATAATAATATTATAGTTCGCTATAGTTTTGAGGGTTTTGTAGCACTTTGTAGTTCTGTTTCGTTCGAGGGTAAGCTTGGCCTTCGGAGTTTAACGAGGGCTGAAGAAAATGGGACCTCATTTGGGGATGTGTGAATATGTGTCTTCTCTCTCGTTTTGAGGGCCCATCGTCGTGCATAGCAATCGCCATAGCCACCAACAGCGCAAGTTCGCTTCTTCCGGAACGTCTTTGCGACTGGCGCGACTTTTGTTCTTCCGGTACAGAGGACTGCTCAATGTAGCCTGAGCGACCGATGCAGGAGTAGATTACAGGCGGCATTTAAGTTTCACTTCTCCTTTGGATTTTCAGCTGGCGTTTTCATTGACCTAAAACATCGAGCGGGGCGGAGGTTTTGAGAGACCGGAAGGATGCTAAGTGTGAAGGAGACGTCGGACCTTCTGGCCCTTCTAGGGAACGAGCGATCGCTAGAGAGCCATGTCTCGGCATTCACTATGACCTTCCAGCGGCATCAGCAGTTCAAGGCTTGTTGCTGCTTAAAAATGCTGCTCGAGGTTCGAAGGATTCTTTCTCGTGCTACTTCGTGTGTTGATGCTTCTGAATTTTTATGTTAGCGAGGATTTAGTCGCGGAAATCATGTTTATCGTTGTAACATATGTGGCGATTGCTTTGGAATTCGTCTTGTGGTTTTTTTAAGTGGACAGAATTGGTAGTCATTCTGCGTAGCGCATGGATAGGGAACTAAATCCTTCCATGAGTTTCTCCTTTTGTCATGAAAAATTTCAATTCTACCGAGAATTGGCGTTATAATTGCCACGCCATTCACTGTCAGAACACACCGTACCATGGGAATTACGATGTGAAACTGAATCGGAAGTTCTTGTGCTGTAGTCCGACAAACAAATTGTAGGCTAGACTGCAGCTATCCTTAGCAAGTTAATGTTGCGTTGATTGTTTTATTGAGGTGCCGTAGGATGTCATTTCATGTTGATGTTCTGTTTATGAAATTATCATTGGAAGTCCAACTATGCAGGTGATGTGACGTGAAAGTGGTGTGGACGTGACGAATTGTGATTTAGGGTTTAAGTTGGTATACCTGTTGTATTAGACCGAATTTAATAACTATATGTGAGATGCCTATCTTCAACTGTTGTCGCGGTGCTTTTTGTAGGATCGTCTACTTTTGAAGCAGAATCAACGTCTTGCGGCCTTCTACATTTTGATTGAGTTGTATCGAGGCGAGCAGCCAAGCACCAACCCCTTCATGTCAATCCTTATTGATGTAAGCACTCTGCGTGTCTTCGTGTTTAAATGTTTTGCTGTTTCCGTGGACTTTCTTGTACATTACAGCAATTACAGTAAATTATCAGCTCTAAATTATTCTTTACGACTGTTAAACACTCATGCTGCAGGCAGCCTCCAATGAGAAAGCAGATGAGATGGAAAGGGCATTCTTACAAATTCTTTTGCAGTCTCTCAGTAGCAACGACAAAGAAGTGAGTTCCAGTGTATTTCTTCCAGTATCACATGTAATCTGTTGTACAACTCTAGGGTTGGGCATTAATGAAAAGTGAACGAGTAATGTTCTGGAACTGCTTCAGCTTCTAGTTTGAAGGTGATTTGTTGCTCCTCTTCTAGTTAGCTCTGCGAGAGGTAGTTTCTGAGGTCGGGAGACTAAACCTTAACATGAATCATCTAATCTTGTTTTGTTTTGAAACTGTTTCAAACTTCAATACCTGTTGAGTGGACCATGGAGTCTATGAATTTAGTCTTATGGTTTTATTGTTATCGCCTACCATCATTTGTTTAACCGATTTTGCTATTATCTTATTAATTTGAAACGAGTGGTTAGCAAGTGTGATGATTTGAGGTTTACCAAGTAATGCTTATTGAAGGTCCGGTCATGATTAAAATTTATGAGTCTCATTTTATGAATCCTCTTGCAGCTTTCAATGAAATCAGCCAGTGAGTTTATCGCAACGTTTGACCCTGCAGCTCATGTACGATCCTCACCCTCAGTCTTATCTAAGGATTCTTGTTTTTTTTGTCCTACATGTACTTTGTGTTTTGAGTTTGGAAGAAACTAAATTAGAAGCATTTGAGGTCGTGGTCTAGGGGAGCCCTATTGAGATGACTCTACCCGTTCTTGATTCTTCAATAACAGTACACAGTTGTGGGTTTTCAACAGCAACTTCTAGATGCTGACGCATTGAAATCGAGATATGCGGACAAGCTTCCACCTGAGCCCCGCATGAGCAGTTTCAAGAAGGCATCCGTCAGCAAAATGATTCCTGATCCAGATGTACCACCGGGCTATGATCTTGATTCTTCAGAGTACGTGTTTCTTGAACCATTATTTTCCTGAATTTCTAAATTTGTCAAAATTGATGTGATATTCCTTGGTACGTTTTTTGGGACTTATTTGTCTATAGATTGCGTGTGTTTTGCACAAATATTAACCTTACATACGATTGCTAGGCAACCAGCGTAAATATGATGTTGCAAGATTGAAGTGCTGCTTCCTTGAAGTGTTTCCAAGAATCTGTGTTTTTAGATTTCTTCTCGAGCATCTTCTTTGTGGACATGATTTGACTAGCACGCTTGTGCTTCCGATTACAGGCATGCTGTGCCAGGAGGTACGGCACAACTTGGTTCTGGGGATAGAGAAGCTGCAGCTGCTGCTCTGATACAGAATTCTTCATTGGATGGACTGGAGCCTCCGTGGGTTCGCCCTACTCCACCAAGACTTCCTCCTCAGGAAGGAGAGGTATGCACTTGATGTTGTTTCTGTTGCATAGCAATATCTGTGGTTTTGCAGATTTTTCAAGTGTCTCCTGTTGATTAGGGGATCTCATGTAAAGAATTCATATTTGTTATCGTGCTTTGGAAAGTGTCAGGCTTACACACGTTGAAATCCTCTTGATTCAAAAGGTGTTACAGAGTATCTATTTATCACGTTTTGTTGGCATGATTAGATTTTTACCATTTTGAGCATGGCGTAATACTTGTAGTCTTGTGCTTTTTTGTGACGATTTCTTGCAGATGATTTGGCTACTTCCGGACACTCAGCATGAGCTTCTGTGGGATTACGGGATGTGTGCCGATACCAGTCGTGGTGCTGGCATGCGAGAGCTTATAAGTCGTTCTTGTAAAGGTGCTCTGGCTCCTGCGCAGCAAAAGGTCCCTTCTCTGTCCTTTGTCTTTGTTTATCTTATATTTGCTCTTCGCACAAAATGCCATTGTTCATCGTCACATATCGTTTATATGTAACCATAGGAAACGTTTGTTCAAAAAAATATCTTGCATTTATTACTGATTTCACATATACAAGTAAATTCCTGAAACTAATATCTTAGAAACTCTCTGTTCCGCTGATTCAAATTATTGGGACGATCACTTCACATAGAGGAATCAGCGGTAAATTGGTTTGGCTTTCCTCTAATCTCACTAGCAGTGTCCAGTTTGACAGTATAGATCTTGAAATGAAATTGGGGAAAGCCATGAGCATGTGTGGAATTGGCGAATGCTTGCCCAGCTTGCGTTTGCGTCAGAGTGTAGGTTGTTCTAATCAACTTATGGTCTCCCTAGAGTCAGGTTTAATAATCAGATGTCAATAATGAAGTTCAGTCAACTCTAAAGTTACCAGTCTCAATAATAAGATTGTGCTGGTAACAGTATTAGCTGTTTTAACTCTGGAAGTACGCGGCGTAATCGCCAAAGTAGTCACCCAAAACAACACTATCAGATTCCAGAATGAATAGGTCCCTATTTGCCGTTTCTACAGTTCCCTTGAAAGTCATTTATCGGACGCTTTTAGTCCTCAGCGTCCTCAGTGTCTTTACTGGTTAATGTCAGCTGTCACTATGAAACTCGACTTACTGACAAAGGTTTTCTGTGCATCCTTTTGTGTACTGTTGCATCCTGAGAAGTAGGCCTTCAACAATATTCCAATCATAACCGTGATGACAACGCTAATCATGGTCACAGTGACGCTAATCATGGGCATAGTGGCGCTAATCGTGACATATTTAGTGCCACTATGACCATGATACGATACTTAGTGAGAGGGGGCATTAGCTTAACCCTTTAACAGTAACGGGTAACCTCAATGAGCACTTTCTGGGCCAAAAATTCATGTTTTCCGCAAAGATTCACACTATTGAGCCCATCTATTGAGCCAAGACTATTGAGCCCATGCCATTGAGCCAAGACTATTGAGCCCATGCCGTTGAGCCAAAACTATTGAGCCCATGCCATTGAGCCAAAACTATTGAGCCAATGCTATTGAGCCAGACTAAGACTCACATCCAAATTTTCACGAGTTTCATTATGATTTTAAATTTGATGTATGTCAAATGCATGTTTCTATGAATGTGACCCAAAATCCATGAACTTGTCTTGGGATCCATAATATTCTCTTGTCGTTCAAGAACTATGAAATACAAAATTCAATTTCAGCATCAGTTTTTGATAACCTACTTTAACAGTGACTGATTTCAATAATCTAGTCAATCGAGGCGAATGTAAAATTAATGGCTTCATTTTATAATCAACTACAATGTTCAAAGAGAGTTGAAACAAAGAGATGATAAATACTCCAAAATGAAAAAATAACAAAGGATGTTTTGTGTCCAAGGGTTAGTACTGCATACCATTTATAAAGCCTCCAAGCCTTTTGAATAGGGAGCCTCAAAATCAAAAGTTTTGTAACATCTTCACATGGTTTTGTTGTTCTGATGCGGATGTTTGGAAACTCTTGTGAAGGTTTTGGAGTTGGATCAATTGCAATATCTTGAAAAAGTCCTTGTTGCAGATGGAACTCAATTGTTGACGTTTCTGTTTCTGTGGCAGAAAGTTCTAATGGAGCTGGATGCTGATCCTAAACTTGTATACCACTGTGGGCTGACCCCAAGAAGATTGCCTGTATGCCCTTTAACCGACTTCTGGTGATGGATGTGCTGTCACAGTAGTTTCACTAGCTAAATTATAATAGGATGGCCAGGCTTTTGTAATCTATAGCTCAATAGCTTGTATCTTCATTATTCGATGCCTTTTTTTTTTTTTCTTGTTAATCGTCTTCTTTGCAGGAACTTGTAGAAAATAATCCTTTAATTGCTGTTGAAGTTTTGCTCAAGCTGATGAACTCAAACCAGATCACAGAGTAAGTCATTTTCTCAGTTACACCTTTTGCTTCGCTAGAAATACATACTTTTGGGACAAAAATCTGTCCTTGCAGGCATTCTGAAATTTGTTAATTAGGTGTTGAAGTGGACATAATTTCCATCTCTGCTTGGATGTCTTGCTTATGAAATAGGTGGAAATGGAAGTCTCATTTTTGTTGTGATCTTTCTAAGAAGTGGATTGCTTGCAGTTATTTTAAAATGCTGGTGAATATGGATATTAGCCTTCATTCAATGGAAGTTGTGAACCGCCTTACGACAGCTGTGGATCTTCCGACAGAGTTTGTTCATATGTACATCTCCAACTGTATATCATCTTGTGAAAATATCAAGGTCGGTCCGTCCTTCCTGAAACTTCGTGAAGGTTTTTCAATTCAGTAATTCCCATTTCTGTTTATTGTTCATGTCTCTCGTTTCTGCATAGGCTGACACGTTGGTATGGGTTATTCAGGACAAGTTAATGCAAAATCGTCTGGTTCGATTGGTTTGCGTCTTCCTGCAAAGCTTGATTCGAAACAAGATCATCAACGGTATGCAGATTCAACTATTTGCAGTCTTGCTGATTGTCGTCACTGTGTAGTTGGATGGGTTTTCTCAATTGCTTTGGTTTGTCTTTCTGCTGACTTCAATTTTATTGTGGCCGTTGCAGTGCAAGACTTATTTATAGAAGTCCAGGCATTTTGCATCAACTTTTCTCAGATTCGGGAGGCTGCTATTTTATTCCGACTTCTGAAGACACTGGAGTACTGAGAACGGATTCCAGGTTTATACTGGACTCTTTTAGGCAGAGTGACAGGGATTGATTTTGGTGGGGTGAACACACCCCAATGATTTTGTAAAGTGCTACGGGTTGCGATGTCTGGATTCTTGGGGGCCCAACTTGCAATACATCTTCTTTGCTCATGTCTGGCTTCAACATTGGCTACGTTCTTTCCATACAAGTATTAGCTCCTTATATTGGTTCAGCTCCAGGAGAGTATTGCGATTATTCTATGGTCTGATGATTGATATATTACCAGTAGAGTAGGAACTCGTTTTTAGTTGTTGGCTTCCATATCTTCCTAAAATGGCCTTTCAGCTTGTCCAGTGTTGCACCATGCTTTTTCCAAAGTTGTGTTGAGAGTTGTCTGTCCGAAGGTGTTCATCTGCTCCTGCACTGTACATTTCTGCCAGGTTTCTTTTCCTGCTGTTATTTAAGAAAACCCTGTGCTTGCACGTCCATCACGTTCAATTGGGAGACAAGACAGCTATTTCTTAGAGTTTTAAAAGATTATTTTGTAGAATCAAAGTGCATCAAAGTCGAGTACTACTTTCAATTGGTCAAAAGAAAACCTGGCTACATCTTATTTAAATCAAAGAATACTGAGAGCATTATTACATCAGTACTGTCTACGTGCATCAACAGGAATAGTGTGCTGAGAAATCTGCTAAATTAGCAAAAGCTGTCGTTGTTCAAAATGTGTACTCGGCCTCCTTGATATTCTGTCACGCTAATAGAGTTAATCGGAAAGTGTGTGCAATGAGGGATCAGGAGCTGGAGTCTTTTGAGAAAAACACACGAACACCCAAACTTGGTCCATTGGAGTTTGGTGTTGTGTTTCTTTCTTACTATTCTTAGGTAAACCTTCCTCAAACACCCCTTCTACAAATTGAGGTTCACTTTACAATTAACTATAATATCTCCTAGTTCTTTGATAACATATTTTTGCTTTGAAAAAATTCCAGATCTGTTTGGCTTTAAGTTAAGATAGTGCAAGGAAACACTGACAAGAGCTACAACAGTGTTGGAGATAGGAGTGCAGTTGTGGTCATCATACGTGAGAAATAACTGCGGAAGGGTACATATTAGGAATGTGCTTGGACTGTTACAGAACAACAGGCTGTAAGTTATTGCTGCCACAATCATTGAGCAAAGCAATTAGACCCTTAAAAGGACAATTAATGATCGGGCTTGGTCAAACTTCATTAGATTTCTAAATTTGATATTTTTCTCATGTGTGGTGATATATGTATTAAAAAAATGTATAAAATCCAATCCCATTTTTTCATAATTAATCCTTAAAGGCCCATTGTCCCATAGAGAGAGAAAATGGATTTTGGATAGATTCCTATGAATTCAATTTTCAGTGAAACTTTTTCAAACTCTTTCATCAAATAGAAAAACGTATTAGCTTAATGGGAGTATAATTTTTATTTCAATAAGTACTCAGGAGCAAAAGTTGTACCACAAAAAGCCCAAATTTTTATTTTGCAGACAAAAAAATAAATCCACAAAAATTTGAAATTAATTCTTTTTTAATATATAAATCTTAAAGATCATATTTTTGTCTACATGTGAAGCTTTGATTCATTCCATTTAAATTAGTAATGTGAAAGTTATGAACAATCTTGTTTTTTGGACAATTTGAGCATCTTCTTGAAAAAATAACTTGTAGGATTCATTTCTTAATGCAGTTTTCACAATTTTAAAAAAAAATTGACAAGGTTAAGTTTGCTTGCTAAAAAAACTCACTATTGGGATTATTGTGTTTCAATCCATCTGAGAGCTATTATTAATGTAGTTTTTCTTTCAATATTGGACCTATTTCTATTTAACAATTTTTTTTAAAATGAAGTGTGTTTTTTTTTAAAAAAAATCCTAAACTTGTAACTGAATTCTTCAACAAAAATAAATTTAAATTCAAAGTCTACAGTGCAAATATTTTTCACAAATGGTAGTCAAAGTCATTTGAAATTGCAAGCTAGTGTTCTAAATAAATAAATAAACTTGAATGCTAAAATTTCTCAATCTGTATAGTCACACTTTATGAAATTTTTACCATATGATCTCAGACAAATAAAGTACCACAGATCCTATAGTTGGATTCTAAAAAATACATTTTTTTTGTTTCTTTGAGTAAATGCAATAGAAATGGTAGCTTTGAGTGATTTTGATAGAAAAATGACCTTGGGCCTTTAGGGTTATAAACATCAAAATGTATTTTATATGATTTTTTGAAGAAATTTCTTTGCAAAAACCATAGTAATTATAAATTGCTTGAAGTAGTACAATATTTTTAAGAAAAATGAAAATAATAGTGACAATATAATTAATGTACTCCTTGAACTCATACCACAAGAAATTTGATAGAAAAGTTCAAAAATGGTGTATTTTAAGTGTTCAAGATGCTATCTTCAAAGTGTTACAAAAATTATAATTTTTTCAATTTTGAAAAAAACTCAAATGGAATTTTAAAAAATAGATTATTAGAGCTACATTTTCTTAGTTAAACTTTAAAATATTTAAAATAAAAAACTATGTAAAAATTCAATCTTTGACTTTCAAAATACCCATAACTAGGGCTTGCTATGTCCTTTGAGGGTTTAACAACCTTCATAGCCCTTTCAACATTCATGCATTGGAAGAATCCAAAATTGTCCATTCAATAGTCAATGGGTTCTTAATTGGGCAACATTTGAATTAGTACTTGCACAAAGATCACATAATTACTTTGCATTGGTGCAACACATTTATAATTTTTTAATGTGCACAAGTGAGATTTTTTATCAAGAAATTGAATCATGTGAAGCCCAAAGATACTACCCGTGTAGAAAGGACACCTACTAACAATATATGATCAAAAACTCTCCTTGTTTTTTTGCCTTATTATATTGATTGCTCTCATTTATTTAATTACTAACCTACTTAATTCTTCAAGCAATCATGCCTATGTCCTACAATTTTATGCAAGATTCTCTAGACTATTTTGCTAGGAACAAAATTTTCTTTTAAGGATTAAACAACATACACTTGTCTACAAGACATCCTAAAGGAAAATAAAACATTCCCTAAAAAGTACAAGTCTTGTTGCTTGCCTATAATTTGTTTATGCAATCTTGAAGGCCGGCATGAAATAGTAAATGATGCCATGACTTTGTAGCCTAAATATGATCCGTGGTAAGCCATATTTGCTATTGAAGTAGGTTGCAACATTCCAAAAAAAATCAAAATTTTTTTTGTATGCCAAAGATTTTTTCAAAATCAAGCTCAAGGGGCTTAGCATGTTATTTAAGGATTAAATAACAAACTCTTCTATAGTAAAAAAAAATTGGGTTAAGGTAGCTATGCAAGTTAAGACTTGGAAGTGAGTTTCTTGTATAAAGCATATATTTTTATAAATTGTAGGTGTATTATTCAATTTTGATTGCTCTATACAAATCATAAAAGTAATTTTTAACATATCCAAAAGTCCTTAAAGTGAATCTTTTCTAAATTTGCTAGTGCTACAAGCTTGTATTTTTTTATTTTTTCATGTATCAAACTATCAATGTCAACAACAGTGTAAATTATGTTAGAAAACTCTAAATTCTTGCAATACCGTGTGTTGTCCTAATTTTTTCACCTCCATTAATGGAATTTCTAACAATATTATCTCACTCATTCTCCAATTTCCTATTGTTACTTTTTTTACTTCAGCTCTTCTATCCTCCATAATTCCACATTAGTTCTTTTTTTGAGCAATAGAAGCTTGCATGCCCTTACACTAGTAGCGCATTTACAGAGGGATTGGTTTAGATACGCTAAAATTGTCTGACAGCAGCGACAAATTGCTAGGAAAAAAAACGTTGATTCCACATCTACTAAAGACTTTGTTTATATTCTTTCTTTTACCCAAGACAACTCTTGGATTTAAAGAATTCATTCTATTACCATAGTAAACATTGCAATAACAATACTATCTTGTGCTAGTTTTAAAATTGTGTGAATTTATGAGACACAGTAGTTGTTGAAAATATTAGAAATAAAATTAATATTCATGTTCAACACTATTTTCGTATTACATCAAGTAGTATGGTTTTCATTCAACTTTCCTACTACAAATTTCATCTACTTTCATCCATTTTTTCACACTAATTAAATTACATTCATCCATAATTCATGTATTTAGTGTGTTTGGATCTTACATTATTCAAAATCTCACACTAATTAAATTAGCATTAATAGTTAAATAAAATTTTAAATTTTAAATTCTAATTTAAAATATTATGAATTTAAATAATCAATGTCAATGCACTAATAGGATTAATATGGCCACAATGTACAATCTAATCAAGGGCATGTGTTTTATTATCAAGGCAATGTCAGTAACAAAAGAGGAAAGGAAAAAAATGAAATCATACCAATACAAGGCCCACTTTATATTAGGGTCTAATTATTGGCATCATTTCAAAAGCACTAAAATCAACAAATACGATTGTTTACTATCTTTAAATTGGTCCCAAAAGTTTTATATTGAATTCAATCTCATAGTCCCTTAGGGTGGACTTCTATACAAAGTTGAAATCCAAATGATAAACTCAAGTTTTTCAAGATTGGAATTGCTTTTGTCAAGTTTCATGATGTTTCTACTTCCACAAGAGTAGGAAGAAATTGATACATTTCAAGAATAGCTTTCTAATTTTGTCTTCTTATCTGACAAAAAGCAATAAAAAATTTCAAGTTAAATTAATTTTTTTTAAATTTTAAAAGTAGCAAAGTTGCCTCCTCCAACCTTTACACTTTTGGTTGATAAATGTTGGTTAATTTGTATTTCTTGACTTCTCTATCTATAGATTCACAATTTTTTAAATTTAAAACTTATGATAAATAATAAAATATTGCATTTTTCCTAGGAGGTATGTAGAGTGAAATCCACAAGGCTAGATGTGACTTATCCTAACCTTGGTTATAATCCTTGACCTAATTCTAAAACTTGAGTCCCAATTTGAAAATCTACCATAGACAACCAACACAATCATTTAGTATAAAATAATTCTAAAAATAAACTCTAGAATTTTAGAAAAAATCTTTTTTCAAAAATTATTGTAAGAAAAATTCAATTTAGCGCATGAGAGTGTCAAATCTACAAACACTTTATGATTGTCCAATACTCCAATGCAACATGGTGTTTTTTTGCAATACCAAACAATAATCATGATCAAACTCATTGAGTTGTCAAACTTCGACAACAATTAAGGTAATGGATCATCCAAATTCAAATATATTTCCAAAAACAAACTCTACTAAAAATCAGAGAAAAAGTAGATGCTTGTTGCACTTTCTTCAAGATGTGAACATTGAAAATAAGATAAAAGTTTAGGAATCTACCAATTCAACTTTGACTACTTCTAACTTTTTCATATTACAATCAAATACCATTTTTAGATTTCAAATTGTCTTTAATTGATTCCAATTTGATTGCAAATTGTCTTTAATATGTGCTTAAAAAATGATAACTTTTTTGAGCACTCAATAATACTTTTTCACATACATTTGCTTAGTTCAAGGTAATCCTACCTTACAACTTCATATCATGAAATGAAATGGATCATAAAATTGGGCCAATTGAATGAGATATCATAAGTATAAGGCAAGGTTGACACATCTCTGCCAATTTTTTTTTCTTTATTCCGAAAAATAATTTTTGACAAATGCTAAAAATATTCCTTTTTTTTTCCTATATCCTTTTTTTTGCTATACAATTTTTAATTTTTTTGAAAAAATAAATTTCCCTAAAATTTTGGCATCTTATTTTACAATTATTTTCCGCCGATCCTTGCACTCCAACTACGGCGCCCTAATAAAAAGTGGGCTAAGCTCAAGCTTGGCAGTAGGTGTCTGCCGTTCCAAGCAGGCGAGGCTTGCAGGCTGATCCGTGCCTGCAGGTGCGCATTGAAAGCGCGGCCACTGACCAGTCTCTGTCTGTGCTCAGTGTCACTCGTTGCAACTCTGCAATCATCGGGTGGCTCCCGTCCCAAAGGAAATCGCCTGTTGCAATTGCAAGGGACTGACTCATGGATCGACGTCTCACCCAAAAAAACCCGCCCATGCCACTCACCCAGGTTGCAGACAGATTGTGTGGAAGTCGTCTTACAATAATTAGTCCAGGAATCACTTCACTCGATGGCATGGATCCAGCTTCAAAACGAAAGCTAAATCATGCATAATGGATACATATATGTAAGTTCCTCTCTCGTCACGCCGGCTTCACTTGCAGCACTTTTCTCAATGTGATCAGCACCTTGCATTCCAACTCTTTCGAAACAAGCATCATAATTCGTAAAGTAGCTTAGCTTTGTTGTTAACTTAAAGTCGTAATGTACTAGCTCCATATCCAGCTCTGAACAAGCTGCTAATGATCAGGAGCCGAGGTTGCGCGCCAAGATTGGTTGTAAGCTAGCTGCAAATGCAAGTGAGCAATTAGAATTAGTAGTGGCGATGGGCATTGCAAGCTAATCGAAAATTTTGTGTGCTGGCGCTCAGGAGCTAAATAACCTTTCAAAACTGAAGCTACATCATGCATGATGGATGCATGCTTGTTCCTCTTTCGTCACGCCAGTTTCACTTGCTGCACTTTTCTGAGTAGGATCAGCATCTTGACGTAATTAGTTGCATTCTAGCTCTTCTGAACAAGCATCGTTAGCTTTGCAGTTACTGGGATAATGTACTCCATATCCAGCTTCAGGCTACCAACGTTCAAGAGACGACGTTGCCAAGCTTGGTTGTAAGCTAGCTGCAAATGCAAGTGAGCAATTAGAGTTAGTAGTAACGGTGGGCATTGCAAGCTAATCGAAGATTTGCGTGCTGGCGTTCAGGTGTCCAGGTTTGCATTGCGAGCTAGTTTCTAAATAAAGCGGTAAACAAATGTGGGTAGTTAGAGTACACTACAGCGGGTATAAGAGGCGCAATCTGGCAATCGAAGGATTCATTTTGAAGGTTCGGTTGGCTATGGCCGAGAGAACCGTTCTCAGCAAAAGACATTAGTTTGTGAGATCCAAGGAAGACGTTTCGGATGAGAATCAATCAAGGTTTCTCGTAACAGCGAGTGAGGGAGATGAGTACCATCTAGTAGTTGGAGGAGCTCCCCGAAATGAAGGATAGAAACATCGATTTGTGGGATTACGTAGTTGCAGGGCCACTCATCAGAAGCAAGCTCCAAGGGGAGCAAGGTGGAGATAACCTAGAAAATGGACCGACTGTGGACGTAGAATCACTTAACGACGTTCCGAAGGATATAGCCAGAAAGGAATCGTGCCAAACTAGCAGCGATGTAGGGACAAGCTAGCTGTTTGTGAGAAATTTGAGAAGTGTGAGAAGCGTGGGAACCGTGAAATTAGTTGTATTTATGATGTGAAGAATTGAGTATCGCAGACTTTCCCTGAAGCTCCTGCGCGCACTAGGAGCGGACGTGTATCCCAGCTAGGTGAAGACATGTTTGTGAGAAATTCGAGAAGCTTGAGAAGCGTGACATTAGTTGGGGGTAATTTTTCCGAAGTTTCCGCTGTATTTGTGGTGTGAAGATTGCCGGAATCTCGTGCACCAGTGTATCCTAGTGTGCTGCCAAACCTAGAAAATGGACCGACTGTGGCAGTAGAATCACTGCAGATGTTCCGAAATAGCCAAAAAGTTAAGGAATCGTGCCAAACTAGCAGCGATGTAGGGGCGCGGCGGGCTAGGTGAAGACATGTTTGTGAGAACTTTGAGAAGCTTGAGAAGCGTGAAATTAGTTGGGGTTAGTCTTTCCGAAGTTTCCGCTGCATTTGTGTTGTGAAGAATGTCGCAGACTTCACCTGAAGCTCCTGCACCAGCAGTGGGCACGCACAGCGCGCACGGTCCCCATTTGCACGCGAGTGTGGTAGTGATAGTCGTCGTTCTCTGCGTGGTTTTGGTTCTCTCCGGATTGCTGCACTTGCTAGCCCGCTGCCTGGGTCGCCGTCGTCGTCACCGCGGAAGCTCAGTCCGAGTCCGCGAGCACAGTCCGCTGGTGAGCGTGCTTCATGGCCAACTCCAGCAACTCTTTCACTTGCACGACGCGGGCGTGGAGCAAGCGTTCATCGACACGCTCCCCGTATTCTGCTACGGCTCCATCCGCGGCTTGAAGGACAGCACCGACTGCGCGGTCTGCTTAACCGAGTTCGGCGACGAGGATCGACTGCGCTTGCTGCCGAAGTGCAAGCACGCGTTCCACTTGGAGTGCATCGACACATGGCTGCTGTCGAACTCGACCTGTCCGCTCTGCCGACGAAGCTTGCTCCCGGACCCGTCGCATCTCCACAACAATGCGTCAAGCTCGCGGCGACGTCACAGCGAGCCGCTTCTCGGAGACGACGACGTCGCGGGCGCCTCGAGCTCAGCTTCCCCTGAGGAGGAAAGCCTCGCGAACCCAAAGAACTCCCGCATCATCACCAACATCGGCAGCTTACACGGTAGCTTGCACGGCAGCTTGCACGGCAGCTACCAAAACAGTTTCCGCATATGCGACGCAGGACCGAGCTCCGACCACGACGACTCGGATCAAAACGAAATCCAAGAAATTCACGAAACCCAAGAAATTCAAGATACCCAAGAGCTTCACGGGACCCAAGATATTCAGGAGATTCGCGAAATCGAGGAATTTCAAGAGGTGGAAAACGAATTACAGGGTGATGTCGATTTGCTTCAAACGCCAAGTCCGTTCGCGCCCACCATTCGCGTCACGGACATTCACGGCACGCCGCAAGTGCTTAAGGTCGAGCTTGGCCGCGTCGCGTCGCGCGCGCAATCTGAAACTCGCAAGCTCACTACGACGGGCGCGCGGTCGTATTCCATGGGGAGTTATGAGTATATTGTGGACCCTTCCAGTTGGGAGCTTTCGTTGGCGCCTACGCCTTACCCGGGTCGCCCTCAAGACTGGGCGCCATCCAAACCCACACACCGAAGCGCGCTCTCTGATTCCATTCCTGAGCTTGCGAGCGCCGGGGTCACGCCTGCGAATGACGAGCTTTTCTGGGCTAGTCGGGGTCTCTACAATCCTCAGACGCTCTCGAGAGTAAAGGAACTTCTTACTCCTATTGGGTCTGAAGGATTCTCGCCTTTCATGGAGTTTGCCTACTCGCCTGCCTATGGCGATCGATGGATTGACATAGACATCGAACGCGGCGAGGTTGTGGATTCTGAGGGATCGTTTCGTTGTCAGGAGGAGAGAGAGATCAAGCAACGATCGTCGTCGTTGAGTCGATTGCCTGAAAGTCCAAAATTAAGTGTGACCGTCCTTAGAAGGTCGTTCTCGGAGACGTCTTTGGGGATGGAGCAAGCTGTGAGTGCGCTTCTTGTGGATGGAACTGCTGGAACGCCAGATTGTGAGAAAACAAGGAAGGGGAATGCGACTTCATCCGATGCAGCACTAGAGTGTGAGGGAACTCTGAGACGTCAAGGATCACTCTCGCGCAGATTCTCGTTGAATTGGCTCATGGGGAGGGACAAGCGGATGGTGTTTGCAGCCGCTAGTCCGGCGACGGTGACGGACACGACACAGCCGATCGCCATCTAAGTGAATTCCTTAATTATCTAGGTCATCTCTTTTACTGGAAATCTGTTGCATGTCTGCTTAGACATGGAACTCTTTTGATGTTCGCTCAGAAGGCCGTTCTCGGAGACGTCTTTGGGGATGGAGCAAGTTGTGAGTGCGCTTCTTGCGAACGGAGATGCTGCATCGCCAGATTGCGAGGAAACAAGGAAAGGGGGATGCAACATCATTTGCTGCAGCACTGAATTGTGATGGAACTCTGAAACGTCAAGGATCACTCTCGTGCAGATTCTTATTGAATTGGCTGATGGGAAGGAACAAGCAGATTGTATTTGCTGCTGCGTCGCCAGTGTCTGACGAGGAGCTTCAGCGGGCCATAGCCGATCTCCATCTAAGCTAACTCCTTAATTAGGTCTTCTCCTTCACTGAAAATCTGTTTCGTGTCTGCTTAGAATTGGAACTCTCTTGATGTTTGCTTCTTTTTTTGCATGATTTGGGGGGTGTCACAGTAGACCATGGAGGTGAAGATCGAGCTCTCCCATTCCAGAGAATGTGGGAATTGAATGGGAGAACAAATTCACCACATTCTTCACATTCTCTGGAATGGTAGCGTGGTCTACTGCGACACCGTCCAAATAATGCTGCAAACTAGAAGCAATTATGATATGAATCATGGTCCTATTTGTTAAAATGGCACCCCGAAAATTGTGCCAGATGCAAGCTCAGGTGTCCAGATCATTGAAAATTAGGATTCGTGTAGATCTGAGGATTCATTGGTCGACTGGAACTCTATGCCAAATCCGCCGCTTTAACAAATATGATGCTATAATGATTTAGGGGTATGATTTTTTTGACATTATTCATGAAGCTCGCTATGGGTAGCTTCTAGCCTGTATTACTGATCAAATGTAACAGTACAGTACATTATGCTTCCTACTTGAAGATGAGCATGGTAAATATTCTCTGTTAGATTGAATGTGATGCTGTAACCAAATTAGGTTTACAGTTCAGCCTGGAGTTGAACCTCGCTCGTTTGCTCACAATTTTTCTAGGGCTGAGGACATTGAGCATTTTGTAATGTACATGTAATTTGATATTTGGAGTAAAGCTAGGTAGAGGATACTATTTGCTTCACTTCAAGCTATGAAACGAGTGACGTTCGGTACTAGTTCGATGTAGAGCTCTGGGAGATCACTCGGGCAAGTGCCAAATTTGTCCAGATCAAGTTCCTCAAAACATGTACGAATTACTGCTGCAATTTCAAAGTAGGAGATTATTGTTCTGTTCCCGCTGTTTATGAGCCTGTTCACTCTGTTGTTTATGAGTCTTTGTTGTATACGAAAGGAGTAATTTGCCTTGCAGTTGGGCGTCATGAATGCGGCACCATTATTACATAGCCTTGTATTGAATTCATCGTTATCACTTGTAGATAGCAAATTGTAAAAAATAAATTCTGACATTCTCTGTGGAGTGCCACTCAACTTGGCTGCAAGGCAGTTTGCATTTGAATGGAGCCAACCTTCAGGACATAAATGAAATCAAAGCTCCGTCTCGTGGCAGGCAGAATTTGAAATCGGTCCTCAAAGAGCTTTAACTTACAGTAAAATCCAAGAACAATAAGCTCAGCTCGACATCATCTGGCTCCTCCTTGGAATGATTACAAAGGAAAATCATTGATGGTCCCAACTCCAGAAAAATAATCCTTCCAGTCTTACTAGTAAGTGATCCTACTATGAAATTCCAATCCAGCTGCGGCCCTTGAAGGCCATATGTTTCAAAATAAATGAAATGAAGAAAAAAATGAAATTTAGGTCCTAAAAAAAGCTCTATCGAAGTTGGTGGAATATGAGTTGTTTGACTCTTGTCTACACTTGGTATACATGTTAATTGGTCTGTGACCATCATTCAAAAATCTACCCAAATGATTTCTTGGTTAAAATTTAGATTTAATTTGCATCATTTTGGGAGCTTCAAAACATTTTTTGGGACTAGGATCTAGTGCAAAGTGGATCTAATCATTAGATGGGATTTGAGGCCTGCAGAGGACCGTTTCAGGCTTGTTCCCTCTACAGCGAGGGAACGGCCGGTTGTCAAGGAAAAAATAATTCAAAAAAAATTCAAAAAAAAATAGTTCTTAGAATGCAAAAAAAAGTTTAATTTTTTTTTTAATTTATTTTCCAAAAATGACGTGGTCGGGTCTCGGCCACGTCAACGTGCTGCGTTGTCACTGCTTTGTCACTGCTGTAGTACACTGCGGGGAGTTCCCCACCATGATAACTCACAGCCTTCTAAAGGCCTCAAATCCCATCTAATGCATATTTACATTAATACTATGCATGAGTTACTATGCATTAGCCATGACTACATCATGATGATTGTATAGACTTTGATTCAAGTTTAGCCATTCCTTTTTAGCTAGAATATTGCTAGATTTTAACAAATTTTTAGTCTCACTATAAGCTAATTTATATTATTATAACAAATGATTATATGTATGTTTTGTATGTTTGTGATAACTTTAGGATCCTAGCAACTATTGGGCCACCATAGATGTGCTTTGTACCATCAAAAAGCCCTTACCAAGGGGGGGAAGATATTGAATTTTAAAGTTTTAATCTCATTGTAAATTAGAAAATTAGATGGAAATTAAATAATTGGTTGCAAAGAGTCATCAAGCCATTCAATCATCTAGCTATAGAACACTTTGACTAGTGCAGCATCAAATCAATATTCTTACTTTTTCTTTAAAAAAAATATTTACTTATACTTTACTTTCACCTTTACATTAAATTATATGTATATATATATATATATATATATATATATATATATATAATATAAATTGATGGAACATATGATATTAAACATTGGTACTATAGATAGTTTGCCATATATAAAGGCTTGAAAATGGATATGAATGGAGATTTAAAGACATCTTAGTTGTTATCTCTATGGCAATTCATGAATGACATAGTAATGGTTGTGATAACAATATATGGAATACTAGTAAAAAATTAAAGGAAGAAAATGCAACTTTCTAGCTTTATTTTATTTAAAAAATATTAAAAAAAAATTTGAACCAAAATTGTATTTACCTTTAGAAATATCAAAAATATTATGCAAAATTCACCAAAATTAGTAGCTTCAAACCAAATTTTAGAGCACTCCTAATGAAAAAGATCAAAAGTCATACTTTCATTATAGCAATGACACAATATGACTTAGAGATTCTTGAATAATATTTTTAACCCCTAAACTTCCAAATTCTCAAGAATCTCCCCTTAGAAGACACTTGAAGGTCTAAGAAAGTTCCCTTGATCTCAATTTTTGGCTTGATTTTTTGAACTAGTAATTGCCTAACTAGGAACAAAAGATATGCCATCCAAACTAAAAAAGAAGCAACAATGAACAACAACACCAACAAAAAGACTTGAATTTATATATATTTTTAAATATTTTATTTCTTGTAGATTACTTTGCATATTTTTTTCTATGTAAAAAGATTTAATTCATTCCATTTGGATATGTGATATGAAAGTTATGGATCTTATTTTATAGCAATCTTACAAAATTCTTGAAAAAAAAATGTATAAAGTCAATTTTCACAAGAAAAAAGTTCCACATGGTTAGATTTTCCTATCAAGAACAATCTCACCATTGTGATTAGTGTGTTTCAATTCCATCTTTGAACTATTAATTAATTATTTCTACTTCTATCTTGAACCTACTTCAACTCAATAATTTTTTAAAGAATAAATTAAGGTTTATTTTATTAAGGGTACACTTTACATCATTTCTTCAGTGAAAAAACAATTTATTGTTCAAATTAGGTGCAAAAAATCCCTCATTTTACTTCACTTAAAACATTTATATCTTGTAATCCATATAATCCAAGTTTCTAAAATTTCTTCCAAACATTCTCACATTGATCTAAGGTAGGTACACACAAATGTGTCACTGACCTTAAACTGCCATCTACACTATATGTACATCTCCAAGTACCTATGTGGAAGAATCGCTTTTAGAACCAAACTTTGTTCCTTAACCCCAAAGTGACATTCAATATCCATGGTTCAAAAATATCATTGCTTTTGAAGCTCTATAGGTCTAGATATCTTCAAGTTATACAAATCTCAACCATACAATCTTGTAGTGTATATGTTTTAGATGATATGTACAAAATTTGAAGTCATTTGGCCATATAGATTGCAAGATCATAATGTTTTAGTGTCAAAAATAGATGCTGAAATTTTCCCTAAAACACATTTTGAGGTGAAATTTGTTTTCTAAACCTACTCAAATGAAAAAACTTTACACTACAAAATGATTCAAAACTAGCATACAAACACATTGGTGAATTTTTTTTTCAATCAATCGACTCATTGTGTCTAAAAAGCAGCTTTGAAATGTCAAAAAACAACCAAAAAAATTGCAAAAAACACATCTAAGGTTGAACTTAGTACTACTAAAATGCTTCTCATTCACTCATTACTTCTTGGATTGACATGAGATTTTTGCTTCACAAACTTAACTAGTATGCACAACTTTTTCAAAAAAAATTATTGAAAATGGACTTTGTATGAAAAAGAAATAGGCCACCGAAGTTCACTCTACTCCCAAAATGCCAGGATGTTGAACTTTGAATTGCTCCCAAACATTCACAACTTGGATTGACATGAAAATTTTACCACAATAACTAGACTTCAAGGGGAACAAAATCCAACAAATTTTATTGAAAATTAATGTTTTACGAAAGAGATCCAAGCCTCCGAAGTAATGCAGTTAGGTGAACTCAAATTGAAGCTGTGAACTTCAATTGGCCCCCCAAAACTTAGTACATCTTAGATTGATCTGAAATATTTGCCACACAAACTAGAGGGGAGGACACAACTTTCCCAACAAGTTTTATTGAATTTGGACATTGGATGCAAAAGTCACAACACTTTGAATTGGACTTCAAATTGTGTGAGGACACTTTCTGTCCTCTTTGTCATTTTGGGGTTAATAACTTTTGCATACAATACCCAAATGCCATGTTCTCTGGTGTGTTGAAACCTCCCTTCACTTGCCAACAAGAACATATGAAAATTTGACCAATCTAATAATAGAAAATAGGCTCAGTAGCAAAAAGTGGCGGTTTGGGGTGTTCCTACCTCAGTGCAAGTGATCCTAGTAATTGGATATGCACAAGAAACAAATGTTTAAAATTTTAGCTCTTGGAATTGGAAATGACAATTGAGTTTCTTTTTTTTATGAAAAATAAAAAATGGCCTTGGGACTTCAAGGGTCTATTTCGAACAATTTATCTAAGACTGAACGTAGAGAAACATTACCACCCTCGTTTGCGCACTAAAGGTTGTGAATGTCTGACCACCATGGAGGAGATATAGGATGACAAGTTGGGTTCAGTGCACCAGCTCTTCTCGTCCTCCAAACAAACCATGACCGCATATGTGATCTCTGAAACCTTGAGTGCAAAATTTGTACTAGATTGCACGCTGTGCAACTCACAAGCCTTACTCTGTATCTCACTTGTCACAATGAGATCTAAGTCAACTCCGGAGAATGAAACTTCTTGTCCTATTAAATGGAAGAAAGTAGTGTGACATATTCTACAACATCCGCATCTCCCGTGGACTACATGTTTTGCGAGAATTTATGATGACACTTTGGACATTCATAGAATACGGTTTGCCCCTCGTCCGCTGATCGTAACTGCACACGACGAGTACCAGTCAGTGAATGTTGCATTACAATAGAGAACTAGGTGCCAGTCAAAATAGTTGATGGAACCAGGCGACTTAACAGCTGAAACAAGCACGAAACGAATCTACGCCAAAACCACAACTTCACGAAGAGATGGCAAGTAAAGAGAATACAACATCAAAACATCAACAGCTTGCACAGGCAGTCGAATGGCGATCGTGTAAAATGCTTGGACGAGATAATACCTGTTTCGTGTAGTACTCCAGGCTTGGATTCTTGCATTTAGGACACTCGTCATTCACCTATGACGATTCAGTCAAGGATTTATCAGAGTTGATATTGTACAACTGAAATTTGCAGTTCCCAGTCTCCAAAACAAATCAAATTCCCTGCAAATTCGATGGAAGTATGGAACTGCCATTGCCAAAGTACACATATTGACTTACCACAGCTCGCTGTTGTATTTGATCAGTTTCTTTAGTTTCAGAAACATCCTCCTCGGGTTGAATGAGTAAATCCACACCTAAGCGCCGCATAAAGTCCTGCATGCCAAAAACGTGTTAATACAATTCGAAAATTGTAATCAACTACACCACCAATGGCTCTAGGCATTCCGGGAACCTAATGTGCCTTTGGCGATCAGGGGTTAGTGTTTCATATATTCTAGACCTAAATTCAAATGAAGACCTTTAGAATCACACTCGCATTAAATTCTGATCGTGGACACACTGAGTTCAATCTAAAGGCCTTCCGCACGAATTTTCAACCATCAAAACCACAATAATCTTATAGAACAGCGGTAAATCAAAGACTAGGGGTTTTGACATTATTCAGGGTTTCAGGGTTTCAGGTTTTAGGGTTTAAGATCTGCCTGTCACACTTTCACAACAATCAGCATACATTGTGAATGAAAACTCAAAATTCAAGAAATATACGTGCCTGAGGTGTACTTTTATACCATATCTCTGTCCCTTGAAAATCTGCGCATCAACACCCCGATCGAGAAAATTGACGAGCTCAGTCCCACAAAATGGTAAAATGCACCACATTGAGAAATCGTAAAGTAGGCAAAAAATCGGAAATGGAAGAGAAATTCGTCATCCTCTGACTACTGAACAATCAAACAGCTAGAAAATGAAGGAAATTAACAAAGAGAAGCTCGGATCGGACCAAGAAGAGGAGACCTTGAACGGAGCGCTGGTTTTGGCAGAGCACGCAGGAAGCAAAGGAGGCAGAATCGAAGGCAAGAAGGGAACCGCAGAGATTACAAAAGAGGCAATCCTGTTGCCCTTTGGTGCCCGCCATAGCTGCTGCGCTTGCTGCAAAAATGTCTTTCACGTCAAGTCCACTTCGCTGTCTCGCACCTGTCTCCAAATTAGGGTTTGTCCAGCTATCTTACCGGTTGTAGTGCATCTCCACCGGTGACCAAGTAATGACGGGCCCTGCAAACGTCTTGGTAGTTGGTCCTGTTGATTCAAAATACTCGTCCCAAAATCAAAGCTAAGGTATTCATTTTGGGGGATTTCGATGAATTCAACCGTATGATCTTCTTTTAAAATTTATCAAGAATATGCTCCTAAGTGAAATTCCCCATTGATTGCAAGTTTAAAGTGCCAAAACTTCAAAAGTATGTTTTTCAAAGCCCATTCTAAAGGTGATTTTTGTGTTTCAACATTTTTAGTAAAAAATTGTGTATTCAACAACTTTCACACATTGACAACATGTTGTAAAATTGCAAAACATGCAAAAACTAAATTAATTGAAAAAACCTTTTTAGTTATCTTTAAATAAAATTAAATGGAAGGAGGTCCGAAATGAAAAAAACAAACTAAATTGCTAATAACTTTGACTTGAAATTGTTAAAGTCAATTCCAATGGTGAAATTGTTTTAATACATAAGGTGTATCCTATGTTTTTATTTTAAAATTTTAAAATTTTAATTATTGAATTCACGAATCGACTTCAAAGTTACTTTTGCCTTCATTGCAAAAGGAAATTGATGACTAAGTCATCATTTTTCCTAAGTATGAAGAATTATTGCCTCTTTTCAACTCATTGACAAACTATCATAATGAGTTCAATTTTTTTTTAATTTACCTCATTACCTCCCGAAATTCCCACCCCTCTACCCTATTTGTAATTTTTAGGTGAGATGGGATCTGGCATTTAATATGGGATATATCCCAAAGTCCGTATCCATATCAATATCCAATCTATATCCCATATTTGTATGTGTATATATATACACACACAAATATATATGTCCGTGTCTGTATCCATACAATATCCATTTTTCATATTCATATTCTAAATTGATTTTTGAAGATCAATGACATTAAAGGGAAGGGATAGATTTTTTTTAACCAAAAATCAACGGCTCTCAATTTTTAGAAGGGGGGAGGAAATAGCAAGGACAAGACATGTTGCCTCTTTTCAGTACATTGTTACTAAAATCATGATAACATAATCACCAAAACTTGTACAAATATGCAAAAACAACATAGGGGGTCCTTAATTCTTTAGAAGTTAAATAATCAAATTGAATTTCAAATATTACCCCAATAAGGGTCCAAAGAACTATAGGTGTTTGATGAATGCCTTTAAAAAAAAAATACAAAAATGAGAAATGCACCTAGGACTCTCATTTTTTTGGCAAATTTCCTTGGTTATTGGTTCTTTTGAAGGACAAAATTTTAATTTTATTTATTTATAAATACAAAGTGTTACTTCACCCTTAAGCGACAAATCCAACCCGAGTGGCTAGGCCTAAGGGGCCAAGTTTTTCAGAGAACCATTAAGAAAACTCCTCCAATATTCAATTACATGTGAACTTCCTTGGTATCATTCTCTTTGTCTTCACAAAATGCATCTATCAATGTTAGTCTTCAATATTGAATCACAATTTGAACTAGTAGTTTGATAAAAACTTTGAATAGTGACTTTGAGGTTGTCTATGGCCTTGAAGAAGTTGGAAGTTCATCATTGATTGGCCCTTTGAACAAGCACATCATCATACTACTAAAATCATAAGTCCCTCTATAATATCACAAATGCTACCATTAATACTAGGGGCTCCTGCTTGCTATGCTACGCATTCATTGTATCACATATTAGTAAAATTTTGATATATTTGAATAGAATGCATGATAATGATTTCAATAAATCTTTAAAATAATTATTTTAAATATTTTGTAAAAATATTTTCAATCATGCATACAAAGAAATTGTATTTTCACACAATGTGATATTACTGAAATAGAGTAGCAATTTGCAATCACTTTTGTAATAGTCACTTTTACAAAGGGTGATATTATAGAGGTAGCAAATCCAATGCTTCTCTTAGCTTTACACTTCTTTACACTTCTATGATTTTGTGCTTTTGTGAGCTTTGAACTTTTATGATTTCAATTTTCTATTGCTACTACCAAATGATTTGAGAAATTTATTCAATTGAAGCAATTTTGGATTTCACAACAATTAAGTTGTTCACAAAGTTTTTGAGATTTACAAGTTTTCTTTTTAATTCACCAAGTTTTTGGGTTGCCATTGTTCATAACAATTGAGTCAAATTTCGAATGCATTATAATAAATGTGTGTCTTTTACAGTATTCACCATTGCATATATTTCATTCATCATTCAATACATTTCTATTGTACATTTCAATATATGCTTACTTATAAAAAAATTTATATGAATATTTTAGTAATTTTTATTTGAAGATTTATTGAAATTTTTGTTCAACATTCTATCTAATACATAAAAATTCTAATAAAATTCTAATGATGAATGCGTAGCATAGCAAGCGCCAATCACTAGTGTCTATTTAAAAAAAGTTCCGAAGTTTAAGTTTGGATCACTGTCCGGAAAGTTTCTGAATTGAAAATGGACAATTTTCGTGCTTCCTAAGGTTACCTCGGTTTTTCACATTTTTAGTCAGATGTCAACCTGAGAAGTGTTGTTTTTTTCGGTTAGAATCCTCCATTTTGAAATTTCATTCGGTAAATTGCCGGATTTCTATATTTCCATTTGGCCATTTTCCTTAATGTGCAAAATGGAGTCGGTTTTTTGTTTTCGTTGGGGGGGTTCTTTTAGCTCTCCATTTTTTTTTATCGTTGGGGGGTTCTTTCCCTCCCCATTTTTTTTGGATCATTGGGGGGGGGGGGGTTCTTTTCCTCCCCATTTTTTTTCTAGTATCCTTGGCAGGAGTGAACCTGGCCAAACCCCTACCAACCTAGGGCCAAGGATGTAGCCTTCGGAAAATATAAGGATCCAAAAGAGGGTCCAAGTATTTTCCGGAGGTTGGTTAGTACGGTTATTATTACAAGTCAAGACCACTATCATCAGTCTTAAGTGCCCTGGATAAACAAGATGCATGACTCATACTATTTCCACCAATACCACTCAAATGCAAAGAAGGGTTAGAATAGAAAAATCGATACTTGCTATCATTCTTCCACAACTGGATAGCATCACAAAGAACATCATCTATCTCATCATCCAGGCCTTCCAATGCAATTCGTAGCATTGCTTCCAAATTTTTACTACCCAACTTGTTTTTCACTCTAGTTTTGATTAGATTCTATATGCTAAAAGCACGCTCACAAGTTGCTGTGGAAACACATTGCACAATAGCCAACTTAGCAAGAACAAGAAGGTTAGGGTAGCAAATTTGCAATGAATGATTCCACGTGATCATACCCTATAAGTCCTTGAAATTTTTGTCCCCCTGCTCACTAGTGCACTGTAGTTTAAAAGAAAGAAACTCCCACTTACACGCTGCAACATCAACAAGGGCAAAGAGAATGGGCCAACAAAATCTCCAACTCATCAACAGCTGTGATTATGTGATCAAATATCAAGATGGCCTTCATCAACGGTGCTAGATTGCCATGATGCTTAGGATTTAGGAATGCCAGTTTGCTAGACTAGCAATTAACCAACAATAAAAGTTTGTTTGTGCAGGACTGTAGGTTAGTGATTCACAGGGAGGCATAATTGTGTCACTAATAAGACTTATAGGTATACTATGTAGTATGTACATGTTAAAAAAAATTCCTAAAAAGTATATGCTCCGTCGGCTAGTTGCCGGAAAAGAGAAGTTTCAATCGGTCACTTTCCTACATACTCTAAGGGCAAACAACCAAATTGCCAGTTTTTTTTCTTAACCGGCCCATTTCCTAAAACCTTATTTTTTTTATTCGGAACCTCATCCTAATCATTTCAATGTCATTCGGAAATCTTCAAAAAAAATTGGCTAGCTTGTAACTAAATGCCGGTACTTCCCGTTCATTGGTTTGGATTGTCCTCCCATGATCTCTACCTATGAAAATAAGCTCAAAATATTTTGAAAGCTTGCAAATGTACAATCCATCTTTAAATAGACATTTTATATATGAGTTGTCTACCTTGACAATTGCTTTAATATCTTGGTGATATAAAAATTTCATTTTAAGTATTGAATGATTGTGCTTTTAAGTTTTGACTACTTTGTATAATAAATTAGTACCAAAATATGTATTAGATATTGCATTATATTAAGTATTGTATTAAATTATAATAAATGTTTAATTGATGTTGAAAAATCTTTTAAAAAATAGCTTTTGAAACATTCTTATTGAGCATTGCTTAAAATTGATCAATGCTATAAAGATGTTACAAACACATTGTATCAAATATGAAAAAATATGTAAACTATACCTATCAAATTTCATCATCTTCAAAATAAATGTAAACTAGGTAGTATAGTAGCCAATTTGAAACTTGTAGACAATCATACTACTAAAATCATAACTCCCTCTGTAATATCACAAATGCTACCATTGATACTAAGGGCTTGTGCTTGCTATGCTACGCATTCATTGTATCACGTATTAGTAAAATTTTGATATATTTGAATAGAATGCATGATAATGATTTCAATAAGTCTTTAAAATAATCATTTTAATTATTTTATAAAAATATTTCCAATCATGCATACATAGAAATCATATTTTCACACAATGTGATATTACAGAAATAAAGTAGCAATTTGCAATCACTTCTATAATATCACTTTTTACAAAGGGTGATATTATAGAAATAATATAGTGGTTGCAATTAAGGTGATATTAAAGAGGTAGCAAATCCATTGCTTCTTTAGGCTTTACACTTTTTTTGCATTTTTATGATTTTGTGCTTTTGTGAGCTTTGAACTTTCATGATTTCAATTTTCTATTGCTACTACCAAATGATTTTGAGAAATTTATTCAACTGAAGCAATTTTGGATTCCACAACAATTAAATTGTTCACAAAGTTTTTGAGATTTATAAGTTTTTCTTTTCAATTCTTCAATTTGGATTGCCATTTTTTGTAACAATGGAGTCAAATTTCTAATGTATTCTAATGTATGTGTATCTTTTATAGTATTTACCATTGCATATGTTTCATTCATCATTCAATAAGTTTCTATTGTACATTTCAATATATGCTTACTTATTTAAAAAATTATACAAAGATTTTAGTCATTTTTATTTGAAGGTTTATTGAAATTTTTCTTCTGCATTCTATCTAGTACATAAAAATTCTTATAAAATTCTAATGATGAATGCATAGCATAGCAAGCACCAACCGCTAGTATATTCTATAATTGTAGTCATTTTATAAGTGCAAAAGCTTCTTATTAATATATTTCACTTATTGTTTTCTTTTAATTTTGACCTCTACTTACAATCTTGTATATTTCCTTTTCTTCAAAAACAATGACTTTTTAAGTAGGGAGGAAGATTTTTTTTGCAAGAGTCATAGCCTCCAATATTTGTAGGATGACATTTTTCCTTGGAATTGAATTTTGCGCTTTTGATTTATATATGAATTAAAAAGCCAAAATTCAAAAACAAAAAGTAGTTACAAAAGTAATGAAGACCAATTCATATAGAAAATAAACTTAGAATCGAGGTCACCAGCCATAATGATAATGGCGAGGACGAGGTTGAGGGTTATACAATGGATTGTGTTTTACAAGAGGAGCATATGCATTATATTCTTCACGTTTTTTTGGATCAATATCCTCTTGTTTTCTTTTTACTTGAATATCCACTTGTTTTCTAGTTATAGGAGGAATTTCTTCAACAACGTTGCCAACACTTGAAAACTTTTTCATATTAAAAGCCATAGAACTCATAACAAAGACAAGGAAAAAGAATATAAAAATCCTTTTGTTCTTTAACTTCATACATTTGAAATTGATAGGACATATCCTAGAATGTCTATATCTATTTTTTTTCACAAATTTCTTCTTGTAGATGAGATAGAGGGCTGTTGAAGATACTATAGTAGCTGCCACTATAGTTTTTGTGACTACCTCTACTTGTTCTCCATTGCCAAAAGTTTGTGACATAGATAAGAATTTAGGGTTCTTTTTCTAATTTCTTACAATATCTTGTAGATCTTAAAGTGAGTTTTCAAATGAAGTTTGCGAGTTTCAAAAAGTGCAAAGATTTTTTCTTCTATTTTTTTTTCATAAATGATATAAAGAACATAAATTATGATGTATTGGTATTGCCTAGATTGTTCTACAAAAGCTTATTTTTTTCAATTTCATCTTCAAATTTTATCATGATGACCACTTTCAAATTGAATGTCATATATTTAGGTTTAGCTTAAATTTAATAAATCATTATTCAAAATTAGATTAGTCATTTGTAGAAAATGTATATTTTAATAATTGAAAAATGAACACAAATTTGCAAACAAGTTTACATCTTCAAGATTGTTAGTAGCAAGGAATTTGACAATAGTATTTCTAAAGATTTTTGTTGTCTTCAAATTAATAATTAATTATTTGAATGTAGGATCTAAAACAAACAAGTTTTTAAGTCATGCCAATCTACTACAAATTAGAGTTATTTGTTTCTTTCTTAAATTAATGATTGTTATATTAATTTTCATCAATCTTTAAGTGTCATTCTTTCATCAAAATAAAAATATTTAAAAAAAAAACATTATTTTTATATTTATTTTAATCCAATGGTGACCTTTCAATGCCTTTAGGATACATTAGGTTATGACAAATAAATTGCAAATAAAATTGGACAAGTAATCATGTCAAGGTAGTTAATCCTAATTTATTAATAAGTCATTTATTGAATAATTTTGAATTAGATGGTGCCTCCAATTAGAGCAAAGTATTGTTGTAGATGTATGCTAATTGTATTTCATTTGTGTTAGGTCACAAGTAATCTATATTCTAAAAGAGTCAAGATTTTTTATTATTGCCATAAAGACTTTGATGGAAGATCTTGAACACATCAATTCTTAATTGAACCAATTTCAAAGAGACTATAGGAAGTATTTTTTCTTCCCTTTTCTTCCCTTCAAATGGATTTTCCAAATTCATAACTCTTTTGTTTTAATGATCTTCAAAAATTCACCATCATGGAACTTTATTGGATACCATTAAACCAACAAGTCTTCTTAAAATTATAGAATTCTCCACAATATTGCTTACTTAGAAATGAAATTTTGTGAAAGGTCTTCTATATTGTTAAACCATCTTTGAGGACCAAGGGACACAGCTATGCCTATGAAGCATTAATTGGATTCACCTTATAATGATTAAAGATGGTAAGCACTATCTTATGTTAAAACACTTTTGTGTTGATGTAATAAAGTAGATTGTTTCAATTAAAAAAAAGATGACACTTCAAAAAAGACTTGAATAAACTAGAGCTCTTCTACTCTTTGCAATACCAATGATGCTTGATTGAAGGATTTTGGGCCCCATTTCCAACTCCAAAGATCTTGGTGATGGAAACTTTGGATCAATATTGCATAAAAATCCCTAAGGTTTTTGAAAAAGTAAAATCTTGTTTAAAAATCTTTAAATATCAATTATTTTAGGATTCTAATATGTATTGGAAGTTTATCATATCATATTCTTTTTCAACTCTGAAAACGTATTTTAAAATGCATAAATTTCTTTAGTATCTTATGTTATAGAAGTCTTGGTTTTAAGGCCATGTTTCTAATTCCAATACTTTGGCAATGCTAATTTTCACAAAGATATTGGAACTTCAAAGTATAGTCAAAGGTATTGACTTTGGAGAGCAGCACCAACCTCCCTTTGTTGATATAGTTTAGCAAGCACACCCTCATCACACAAGCATTATAACCTGACATCTCATCCAGGATGTCAAATTTAGTGTTCACAACTTAGGTATTGCAAAGAGTTTATAAAACAAGCCATTGATATGTCATATGACATCAACATATTGGTAGGAAAGTCCTTAAGCCCATCATGGGCATGCGACATATCCTCTAGTTGGGCCTCAATGTTATGAGGTAGTGGCCTCTTTAGCAACATCAATGAGTTGTAGATGGTATAAGACTTGTAGGTGTTGGCAAGATCAATGTTGGCAAGGATTTAGTAGGCAACTTTGATGTTGATGAATTGTAGGCATAATTTTATGAAACCGTGGTTTGTGGTAAAGTCTATCAAGTATCAATGCACCTTGTGAACCCACTTCTACAATTTAGTGTTGTACAATACCTTGAATGTAGCACCCATATTGGGAACCAAGCCAAAATCCATTCCACATCAAATTTTCTTTGTCTTCCTTGTAGAATAAGCCTTCTCACCAAAACTATATGACATTCCATCTTCACTCATAGGAATTGAAACTATAGAAGACATTGGTTGGTTGTCTCTTTGCTTGGCATCAAAGTCAGAGTATCATAGGAGATAGATTTCTTATATTTGCATTTGAATAGATATCAATGTGACTTCAAGGAGGTGATTTTTTAGGAAGGATCATGTGCCAAATTTCTCACCAATCCTACCAAAGGCTAGTTCAAGCCCAAATAAATCTACCTAGATAGCACTATGGATTGTGAAACAAAAGTAGAAATTGTCATGTATTCCATATTTCTATACAATCCTTTCTAAATTTGTAGCACTTCATATCTTTGTAAGTGCTGTTCTAGACGCAGACAAGGCCATTGAGTAAGCCGAGACACGAGAAGGTGACATAGATATTGTGTATGCTAAGAGGGTGTCCATTGGAAAGCTTTGTAAGTCAACAATAAGATGGTTTTACATCTTGCATTGGGACTTATAGTTGATGAGATAGAAAGTCAAGATTGTAGGCAATTGAAGCCTCTTGATTGTAAATGTCACATTTTACTTGTATTCCTTGGTCTTGTGCATGTATTGCATGATTTTAGAAAGAGGCAAGATGGTGTCAAAGTTCTTAGGTAAGTTGAACAATTGGATGTCAAAAAGATTGAGTTTTTTGGTGAAGAAAGTAGAAAAATCAACGAGGATATCCTAGCTTGGGTAGATGCATGGAGCATAAAATTTCAACTTCCACAAATTTAAAGTAGAATGGCTTTAAAAAATTAATGTCTCATGCATTAATAGAGTAACTCATAGTTGTATATTCTTTGTTGTGGACATGATTCAACAAATATTTTGTGAAATGGTTGCTCTAAATTTTATATTTGATTAACTTCTAAAGCAATTCAATGTTTTTAAGTCCAAACAGCTTAAAAGTATTCAAACCCAAAGCAAATCTAAAATTTTCATCTATAATTATTCATTAATAAATTCAATCATAGGATCATTTATTTAACTTATTAGAGTATATCTTCCTAAAGTTTTAGAATAATAAACCTCACCAATTGTAAGATCATGATACTTGGATTTCAAAAAGAAGTATTTTTAGCTCTTCCCAAATGGTTAGATTTCATCTTTCAAACTTTTTATAAAAATGTATAGATTCTAAAACTTGTTATTCTCAATATTATCTTGAAAAAATAACTTGGGAATACATATAAAAAAATTTCAACAAAAAAATTCATATTCATGCTTGAAAAAAATAGTAAGTAGAAAGAAATAGAGTATGATTTAAAATGCTAAATTGTTAAGAATTTAGTTATGGAATTGAAAAATTCCAATTCCCAATGGTTGTAATGTTATAAAAAAAAATTTGCATCCAATGATTTTATTTTATTTCCAAAATATAAAAAATTGAATGAAATAAAGGGCTTCAAAGTTTATTTTAGAATAGAGGTTCTCTCTTTCTCTCTATATTTTAAATTTATTTGAAGAGCAATAGAAACTACATATCATACAATAACGTTTTAACTGTGTAGTCAAAATCTATAAAAATTGTTGCACCAATAGGCCAATACTCCTCAACCACATCATCATACTACTAAAATCATAAGTGCCTCTGTAATATCACAAATGCTACCATTAATACTAGGGGCTTGTGCTTGCTATGCTAGGCATTCATTGTATCACATATTAGTAAAAAATTGATATATTTGAATAGAATGCATGATAATGATTATGATAATTCTTTAAAATAATTATTTTAATTATTTTATAAAAATATTTCTAATCATGCATACATAGAAATCATATTTTCACACAATGTGATATTATTGAAATAGAGTAGCAGTTCACAATCACCTCTATAATATCACTTTTTACAAAGGGTGATATTATATAAATAATATAGTTGTTGCAATTGAGGTGATATTAAAGAGGATCCATAGGATGATATTATAGAGGTAGCAAATCCATTGCTTCTCTTGGCTTTACACTTCAATCTTTGCACTTCTATGATTTTGTGCTTTTGTGAGTTTTGAGCTTTCATGATTTCAATTTTCTATTACTACTACCAAATAATTTTGGGAAATTTATTCAATTGAAGCGATTTTGGATTCCACAACAATTAAGTTGTTCACAAAGTTTTTGAGATTTATAAGTTTTTCTTTTCAATTCTTCAATTTGGGTTGCTATTTTTTGTAACAATGGAGTCAAATTTCTAATGAATTCTAATGTATGTGTATCTTTTATAGTATTTACCATTGTATATGTAATCATTCATCATTCAATAAATTTCTATTGTAAATTTCAATATATGCTTATTTATAAAAAAATTATACAAAGATTTTAGTCATTTTTATTTGAAGGTTTATTGAAATTTTTCTTCTGCATTCTATCTAATACATAGAAATTCTTATAAAATTCTCATGATGAATGCGTAGCATAGCAAGCACCAACAACTAGTTTTGACTAATATTACAAAAAAAAATTTTAGTGAGATGCCCAAAATTGTTATGTTGCTAAAAAATGTCATCCTTTATTTTTTAATGTCACCAACATTCAATAGTATACATTTATTGATCATATATTAAAGTTTGTTGGAGACTTTTCAAACATTTGTCCTTACATGGTGTTGGAATCTTTATAAAGATTTTTTATTTTGAAATTTTTTAGTGTCAAAAGTATTTAAAGATAAAGCATAAATTGCAAGGGTAGAGTTTGTTGAGAACTTTCTAAAATCTATCATGGATTTTTATGGATATAGCATGTGAGTCTAGGATCTTGAGTCTATGAGCCTACGAGTCTAGGCTCCTATATTATAGATATCTATATTATAAGCACCGTCCATAGCTATAGGATATTTATATTATAGGGTCCTTATGTTATAGGTACATATGTTGTAAGCACCTTCAATATTTGTAGAGTACCTACTTACACCTAAACTGAAGACTTGTAGGCTTTCATTTTTAAACTCACATGCCAGCATTGTTGTATGAATTTTCAAGCACACGCTTGAAATTTTTCCAAGAAATATGTCAATGTCTACTTTTCTAATGTCATTAATAATTGCAAGCCATTGATTGCCTCTCTTCGATTGGAGGTAATTAGTCTTTTTTTTTCCAATCATTTACAAAACGTCAAAACTGCAACAATTGAGATTTTTAAGTGACAATAATATGAACCGTATCCAAATGCAACACTCAATTCAGCCACTGTAATAAGAGAATCACAATGCAAATCATCAATCTAGAATTTTGGCTCTCAATTGTTGAGATTATAGTTACAAATTACCAAAATGGAAGAAAAAATTGAGTTGTGTGACTCTAAAATTCATGTTATTTTTGTTCTAGCTTCATTCCATCATATTCATATTAGCTTCATTTCACCATTTTTGTTCCACCTTCATTCCACCATTTTCACCTTCGCCTTATTTCACCATTTTCATCCTAGCTTCATTTCACTATTTTTGAATGGGCTTTATTGCATCATTACAGGCATGGATTCAATTTTAGTCATGGATTCAAAGGCATCCTTTGGACACAAAGTAGGCCTTATAAGTGCAATGTTGTAATTTAGTGTGTATTTTATGCTTCTATAAGTTCCAAAGCTCTACACAATCAGTATATATATGTTTATTAGTACAGAATTCCCAAGGGTCACTGCAAAAATTGGCTAAACTAGTTTAAAAAATTAGAGGTTGTCATTGGAATAAGTACAAGAAAAATCTTGCAAAATCATCATAATTTGAACATTAAATTTTAAATTTTATGAAGAAAAAATTCTTATGAAAATTACAAATATTCAATCTATAATAAATTTTTGAATTTTTTTGAATTTTAGGTCTCAAATTTTATTGAAATTGGGATCACACCTAAGGAAATGACATTAAGAAAAAATTTCCAATCATAACAAAGAAGATAATTGGGAGAAATATAGGAGGCACTTAAAAGGAATTGTTGGAATTGATTCTTTAAAAGTCATTCACTTAGTTCTACAATGGCAAATGTTATTTACTAAAGGACCAAATGCTTCATAAAAGTTATATTAATAAAATCTATAGCTACAATGGAACTTCACCCATTGCTTCATGTGATTTACTAATTTCCTCCATTTTGATTAGTTTTATATGAAAGATCAATCAATTTAAAGGACAAAAGATTATATATGGCAACCTCCAAGACTAGCTTTAGAGAAAATACAAACCTCCTGACATTGATGCATTTCTACATGAGCACCATCATCACCAAGACAACGTAAACTAATGTCTCTATGGCAATGTAGAACACAATGTCCGTAGTGTATACTATTTTGAAGACTTTGCACAAAGATTTGTTGGTTGTTATATAAATGATGTAGGTATACAAGTATCAAAGACCTTCATGGCCAAGCAATTGATCTTTCAACTAGGCCTCAATGTTTAGAAGTCACTGCCTTGTATGCAGCATTAACCCCTAAGCACTCTAGCAATCATTTTATGGTTGTTGCCCAGCTTTGAGCTGCATTTTGGTCCATGAAAAAAAATCCAAATTTTTTTTCTCTTGAAGATTGGGTTGTCTTTCAATATTTATATTCAAAACTAAGATCACTACAGTCCAAAAAATTTATAAGAGAAATAGCACAAAGTGTTTAGAATTTGCCTAGAATTGAAAAATTTACTATTTGGAAAAAATGTTGGTGTTCTTAGTACTAGATCTTATGCATTTTTCACAAATCAATAGAAACCACAATTTTGAACACTAAAAAAATATTCAAATGCTAAAAATAGAACATTATATTTTTGATGAATTCTTGAAGTTATATATTCAAAATTCATTTGAAAAGAATTTAAAATGTTTTTATAATTTTGGATACTTTCTACTTTTCATGCTTCACATTATCTTCTTTAATGCAAACTTCAAAAAAATTAAGGAACTTATATTTTATAACACATTTGTATTTTGTCTAAACCCCTTGGGCTTTTAGGGGTTAAAAAGTTGTAGATGGTGCATGGCTTACAAGTTTTGGCAAGGTTGACGTAGGTGAGGATCCAAAGGATGCCATGAAATTTGATGAATTGTAAGTACAAACTCATGAACTAGTTCATGACAAACTATACTGAGTAGCCCTACTTTTGCAATTGGGTGTGGCACACCACCTTGAATGTACTATCCAAGTACTAGGAACAAGTCCCCTTCTTCTATGCATTAAATCTACCTCATTTTCTTTATAAAGTAACAAGTTCTCTCACTAGTATTGCATGCCACCATCTCATGAAGGAACATAGCATTAGAACAGGTTGAAGATTGGTCAATTTCTTTGCTTGGCGGGAGATTGGCATGGTCATGTTATTCTTTTATATTTGTAGGGATGTTAGTAGGGCCTCCACCAGGTGTACTTCTTGGCCAAGCCACACACCTTTTTTGTATTAGATTTCTCATCATTTTTGTCAATGAGTTTTGTGCTTAGAAGATATAGGGCTGTCATATAATCTTTACATCCCTTTATAGAGTTGTAGGGGTTCATGTCTTAAAGTTTGAAGCCCCAAGAGATGACAAGATTATTGAGCAACCAAAGTTACAAAAAGGCATACCATAGTATGTGAGAGGGTGTTTGTCCAATAGGCTCTCTAAGTTGACATCATATAGTCATATGCTAGTGGCCCTAGCTTTTGTAGTATTTGAAGCACATGGCCTAAATTTGAGGCAACTATTTTTGATTATTTTTTAATTTCCTACATAAGAAAATTGCAAATCTATGGATCGCTATATTATATTATAGTAATCTCCAATTTTTTTTAATTTATATTTTATCTATGAAAATAATCTTTTTTGAACTTTAGTTGAGGCCAACTAATGAAGTGAAACATTACCAAATCTAATGTGTACTCCAGCTTGAAATTTTGAAAAATTCCTAAAATGCAATGTTTTAAAGTAATTTGAACTTTGGGGCTATAAATACAGAGTGCCAATTTTTTAATTTTAGAAATGATACTATAAAATTCCATCCCAATTTCAATGCAAGCATCAACATATATTTTATTTGTGAAATAGTCACTAATTTTATTTTTCTCTAAACTCTCATTCATTCTATTTTGATCTATGAGGTGAAAGTTATAAAGATTTAAGACATTGAAGACAACAATGTTAAAACATTTTAAAGATTCAAGACTATACAATTCTTATTTGATATACAAAATTTTCATCAATCAATTTAATTTTTTTTTAAAACCCAAAACCCATTAGAGATGCTCCTTACTAAAACATTCTTTCCTTTGGAGTAAAGATTGATATACAAGTTTAAGGATTTGATTTTCCATTGTATTATTTACAATTACAAATTTAAAAATTAATATGCACCTTAAATAACTCTTCAACTCTTTATTGTTATGATGTACACATAGTTAGTTGTTATATTTTAAATAATAATTATAAATTTATTAAAACAAAATAATGCAATTGTAGATGAAACAAAACATTCTTTGCAACAAATTGTTTGGGGCTTCACTTGCGTGACTTCATTTCATGGCTTTAGTCATGTTTATTCACACCCAATGCATCCCATATTCATCATACAACAAAACAAATATAAATATGGCCTAACCAATTCCAAACTAAACATCGTCACTAGAATTAGAACCACTCCACTAAACTTTCAAAACTGATTGAACCTAAAGAGGAATTATTTTTCACCAAGCAACGATTGCTAAAGCCCCCAAATCCTTACGCCTTATAATTCTCAGGGCGAATACAGGAACTGTGCAGCAATTGAGTTCCTATACCAAAAACAATCTTGCCTTTAGGAAGAACGACGAAGAGCTTCTGATCAAAGCCATGCAACGTCCAATCTCGTCAGTCCCAATTCAGTAAAATGGGGAGGCTCAGTCCCTTACAATTTGAAAAAGAAAGTATCATTTAAAGTATGTGCTTCTTCTGAGCTAACATTCTCTTATACTACGATGGTCCATTTGAAAACAGTCACATAAATTTTCGCATGGTCAGTCACATAAGAGTCCACTAACAATCTTTCGATTGAACCTGAACAAGGGCATTGACTTACCATTACGCCACTCACATCCCGATTATTTACACTTGCAAAATGAAGGATGATTCTGCAGGATATGAGAAACAAAGCCTTCTACCTAAATTTTCCAGCCGACGTTTGACCTTTCCGTGTACCGGTAGCCTTCGGCTGAATACCTCTCCATTTTCTCTGAAAACCTGGCTACATGACAAAAAGACAGAAAGACGCACGGGTCCCTCACTAACTCTTACTCCACAAAATCGACGGCTCTAAGCACAAACGTTAATTGTGGACTTCAACTTTGAGAGCTCTATAGCTTCGTGTCTGTATAAATTGAAATATGTTATCTAAACGAAAGTCCACTCCCCTGAAACAGTTGGGGCTGGCCTCCTGTCCTCGTCAACAGGGAAAGATCTCAAATGCTTCTTCTCGAACAGGGAGGATTTGACTTCGAAGATCCGTGAGAACATATGCCCGAAGTCTGCCTTGAGAAACTGCTGAGCCTGATGATGATCTATTGACTTCCGTAAGATGACCTTCTCAGCGTCCAAAAAAGGGATTGGCTCTGGCAAATCATACTTGTCACAAATAACAACTGGAGTAACAGTTGGTTCAGGGGTCACTGATGCCGCCTCTGCGGGTTCATCGCATGGTGGGGAATGGATAGTGGTCTCCATGATTTCATAGACCTGCACGGATGGTTGGCCGCATATCAATTTACTTCCAAACCGCGTGTAAAAAGATGAGCCCTAAAGGTGCTATGACCCATTCGCAAGAATTCTTCAAAATTGTAATACATATTCCAACAAATTTCAGGAATTAAGAGATTTCGAAAAAAAATGCATAAGCACAATTCAACGAGTCTGTTATGGATTCCTTCAATATGAAACCCATATTCACAATATCCAAAAACCAAATTCGCAATATGAAAATACCTCACAAAGACGTTCAAGTTTCGAAGTGCTCATCCCCCGACCACAAGTATTCACTACATACTCAGTGCATTCCCTTAAACATTTTGCAAGTGCCTCTGTTTTGGCTACAGGAGCGGCCTCTGCAATGGCAAAGCCTGCACTGAGCTGTCATAGCAAAGGAACATGAAGTGAGGCACACTCAAGTCTCTCGGAAATCCAATTTCTAGGCAACATACAAGTGACATCGAGTGCAAATGAGCCGAAGAACAGCTACTCAGAATGTCATAACGATGTAACAATTAGAAAACTTGATAGAAGAGTAAGACAACCGTGGACAAAAAACGCTTGTGAACATACCGCAGCCAGAAAGAGCTGCTCAAAAAGATCCGATGGAGCCACACCTTCCAGTACATCAAGGGTGCTTTCCCTGGCAGGTGCAAGTTTAATGTCATTATCTTTTCATCTCTTGTCAAGAGGGACAATCCAAATCCCTAATCACGAAATCTAATGCTGCAACGGCGAGGACATATTAGAGCGGCAGTCCTGAATCTATTAATCCCCAAGTGCCAAACAAGAAAAAGAAAAGAAAACAAATAGTTATTTCTAGTAACTTTATAATTTGTTCAAAATTCCAAGGTACGAATTCCTCTTACTATTGTTGTTAACTTCCTCGAGGCTTCCAAAAATGGTGTATTTCAACTCCTATGGATATGGAAACGGATACTTCTGGCCGTTTAGTCACTCAGCGACCGATGCGATAGATAAACTAGCAAACTTCCGGGTAGGAACTTACCCAGCAAGCTCCTCATCAAACAGTGGAGATTGCTTGAGGGCCGGCACTGGTCGAGAAGACGCCCACAGTTCTTGCCACAAATTCCCTGGATTCCCATTTAACATATTGTTTTCCCATTAAAATCCACATGACTACATTCATTTCAGGACGACATGTATCGTCAAATTGGCAGACTTTGAAACCAAGTTTGGCTGGCCTGAGACTCTACACAAAGTCACCAGATACAAACTCTGAGAGTGAAAATAACCAAGTTGGAGCAGAAGTTTGTACAACGGCAAGATTACCACACAGACATGCATAGAGTTAACAGTTGCCTCAGTTCAATAAAGCTTCCTGAAAATGATCAAGCATGGACTTACACCTACCTTGGCTCTGCATCCGTGCACTGAGGTAGCCTCGAACAGCAGCATCCTCCCCGGCATTTTCCGCGCTCCTTTGGAACATAAGACCAGACCCTGGTTCTTCTCTCCAGTCCAATGGAGAATACCAACGGACAAAGTCTTCCAAAATGCATCCAGGATTGGCGGCCTGTGTCACCAAACATTCACCCTGTTTAAATAAAATAAAAGGCACTAACTTTCTAATTTCACCTAAGATCTCATCGCCCATAATACGGTAAATAAAAATCTCAACTAAGAAATTACAAGAAAAAAACTAGTATGCGATCCACCCATTATAAATCTTGAAACCTCCGCAAACTGTCAAGTACCCAAGTACAGGAATGTTTGTGTATTTAATGTTACCTTGAAAGCTTGCATGTCAGATAGGAGCTGTGAGCAGCCAGCACCAACACTGCACCACACGCAGAGTCGAGAGGTTATGAAACTGCAGATCCTTTTTATCACACCATAAGTTGATGTATAATACATGCATTTCAAACGGAAAACTTTAAATAGACCTCATTTAGCATCGTTCTTCTAAATCACCTTCTAGTGCGAAGAATAAGCTCCTCAGTCTCCCTTATAGCATCCTCTGTCATGATAGGGTTATCCTGCAGAAGAACAGCATCATGAGTAAAAAAAATTGGGACGCAGATGCACTTTTCTTCTACTTTACTTCTTCCCTTTGTCAACAAGCGGAAAATCAGCAGTCAAGGTGAGAGTCCAGAGATAAGCAATGCCTTACTTGAGTAATAGGTGAGTAGATTGGTTCTTTGGTCTCCAACATCAAAAGGTCAGCTGCTGGACTATCTGCTCCAAGTCTAAGAACATTTTCACCAGTCTTTATTTTGGCGTAGACTAGCACGGGAGGATTTCCATTTAAATATGACAGGGGTGCCGCGTGCTTGTCATTATCCTTTGGAGAAGAACCATCTTCACGAGCTACGTATGAACTCAGATTTTCAAGCGAAGCTAGATCTACAACCCGTCTCTTGCGCCTCGCAATACAACAATTTATCAATTGCAATTGCTGGTGAAGTAGACAGTAACGCAGATCAGGGTTTG
Source organism: Climacium dendroides (assembly GCA_950106755.1). Classification (NCBI taxonomy): domain Eukaryota; kingdom Viridiplantae; phylum Streptophyta; class Bryopsida; order Hypnales; family Climaciaceae; genus Climacium; species Climacium dendroides. The sequence continues at coordinate 18,155,401 of OX467090.1, read as the reverse complement.
CATCAATCGGCATGCGAGATATCGGCTGTCCTTCTTTCCACCGACGTCGCAACTGCATGCAAAGGTCTGTTAAGTTTGCAAAAAATCCTTTGCAACTCAACAAAAACATAAGGAAAAAAAGAGTCTATACCCAATTTAAAGTACTTGGTCGGGTTGCTAGTTTAGGTTAACGCTCGAGATATAATAGGAACACGGGACACATGACAATATAATCGGTCCAGTCTAATGGCTGTGACTGATACTTGAGTCTTGAAGTACCTCTTTCATCACTTCGAGCCAGAATTCTCCCATGCCTTGCTCAGTTTTTATCCCAGCCATGATTTCAGCAAGCTGTGCAACGAAACTCTCAGGCGGAGCTCCATGAACCTCTTCAGGCAGCTTTGGCCCAGAGACAATTGATAAATTCTTGTCTTCCCGATCTTCGTGCTGAGTATCTGCAGCACGCAAGCTTAAGTCGTAACCAATTTTATAACTAAGGAAGCCAAGAATTAGTGACTAGTTGTAGAGGAGGTAGGCACACGTCCTTCAACGTCCTTTTACCTTTGCTTACTACTAACAAGCCCCAAAACTATTCATGATCACGATGCGACATACCTGCATCAAAAAGTGACCACAACAAGGTCTGGTAATCTCCAAGACTGGATCTCTTTGAGAATCTTAATTTGTTTTCTTTATCACGACCGCCGCTTAAACGTTTCATAGCAGCAAAGCTCGACGCTATCCCAGACCACTCGCCACTATTAGATAGAACATCCCTATCTAGAAGACGTCCTCCTTGAGTTGCTAATTCTTGCATACTCTTTACTGATCTGCCAACCCTGCGACGTCAAATCCAACAACATCATGACTGAGCCGAAAAGAAAAGAAAAGAGATTCAATATAAGACGCGGCTCAATTATAAGACAATTAACAAGAAATATTTCTGAACTCTGAAGTGCAGCTCACAACTTTCAGATACCCAATAATTACCAGAAACAAAGCAAATAGGATTCACACAGTTTATGAAAACAATTATTGAAATAGGAATCACGAATCTGAGTATACAAACCGAAAATCCTATTTCAATGCCTGCACAGAAACAACAATGATCAATGATTACTTGCCCCAGCATTTGTACAGATGTAGGTCTAAATACTAACGGAAAATGACTGATTAACTTACTCGATGGCAGCTGCAAGGCGGCGAACAATCATTGACGGGGGAACAGTGATGACAGAGAATGCTTCCTTGTAGGCAGCCTCTTCTAAGGGATCCTTCCTGAGACTCTGAAGGACAAAATAAAGATAAAAATCACTATAATCACTGTTTCGGTTTCTATTCAAAAGACATGATACAGGTAGTATCCATACACTAAATTACTAAATTAGATATGCACATGAGGTCAACATTGACTGAGACAACTTCATGAAAGAAACTCTCGAATGTCACGCCACTGAGCATTGGGAGCAAACGTACCTCGTTACCAATACCACCAAAATTCAATCTGCGTTCAATATTTGACCAACTCCTACCAACAGAATTGTCAGAATCTGCATTAATAACCTCCTGTCGTATACGTTTGACGGCAATGAAGTACCGGCGCCAAAACTCAAGCTCCTTCATTTCCTTCGGCACGTATTGAAACCAGAGTTCTTTCAACACTTCATCAACCTGAAAGTGAGAACAATGAAAAGAAGCAGGTAAGTTTAACATTTCTTACTTAAACTTCACTTCAATGGACAAAATTTAAACTTGTCGTCGATGGATTCCGACAAAACTTTAAAAACAGACCGGGGTTAAGTTAGAAAAAGACATACCTCCAGGACATTTCCAACAGAAGTCATTGCAGTGTGCATGTCGACAGATTCATGCTCGTCATTAGGCATCTTCAGAAAATCTTCCGGCTTCTGCGAATCAGAACAAATTACAATCAAACACGGATCAAGCAATAAAAAACACTAAACCCTAGAATATTTCAGACCTCAGGTAAATAGGTTTTCACAAATTTTACATTATAATAAGCTGACAAATAAAACTCCAAGCAAAATTGCCTTCATCCCAAACAAACCTAATCATAAAGAAATTGTAAAATGATAGATACTGCAATTCGAGTAAGAGCTCTCGTCAGATTTGGTGCACAATGACCGTTTTCAAGACTTGTTCTGATTTCACTGACCTTAGACAAGTCCATAATGCGTCTCTTGAACTCAGCTTCGTACCGTCTCTCACTATCATTCTTGGCGCTCCACGGGAATTCCGCATTGAACTCTGCGTCTGTGTCAGGAGCCAAAGGGTCTCACTTTTCAACCGAAGTATGTATACAAAAGTAAAGCACCTGTTCTCATCATTATGAAAAAAAAAAGTTCGGCCAGATGCCATACGAATAATTGACATTAAAAAGAGACGATTTAGGTCTATAAATTATTCATGTAAAAATTAGCGAGTTCAACGCGCTCACCGTGATTATGTCTCCCACTTAATCGGGCGATGTCATCCGGAGAAGTAGGCTGACCGAAGTCTGCTTTGATGTCAGCCTTAATTTCTGTGAGTACTCGCTCAGCTTTTGCAGCTACATTCTGCAACGCTGGAAACAATCACTGGCATCACGTCAATTCATGAGCATGTACTTCCATTTTGAAATCCTTCATAGAAATTTCAGGGACACGTGTAGACATGATTCTCTCAGTTCCTACAGACCAATTTTTAAATCTCAATTTGACAAGATCAAATCCGTTGGTACAGCAGAAAAGCTGCACAAGCTCACGCATCTTCTGAGACGTGTTCGAAGCGGCAGATAGGCGATGTTATTAATCCAACCGTACAAATTATGGATTGCAAGCAATTTTTCGGAAATGTGCAATATTGCTTCAATGATCCAAATCACCTACAACGAGAATGCTATCCACTCACCTAAGAATCAGTATCCGACTACACAGCAGCGTGGATCACGACTAGAACCTGTGTGCGAGCAAGAACGACAAATAGTGTCCAAAAATCAACTACCTACCTGATTTTGCTTTGGACACCAGCGATAATTCCATGAGGTATAGCTTGGGGTTTTCAGACAAGCAACAATGCTCGCGCGATTCTAATGGAACTGATTCGATCCACAATCACTACCTTAACACTACCAATGACATCCTACACCGGATCGACAACAACCTCAACGCCATTCCACATCCTCCAATTCCTGCAAAAAAACAAGCATTCACGCCACCAAAAATCCGTCGCAGAATACAAGACCTCGAAATCGAAGAAAGAAACACTACAACGCCCGTCTACAACTACGCCGGCGCTCATTCGGATTGTTAACCTCTGCAACCAAACGACGAAGCAGAGGTTTACGCATATCGAAGTGAAATCAGATCCGGTCGAGACGATCGTGGGCTCGATCGAAAGAGCACGACGAGGCGGAGCGTATCCTGTGGATCGAAGAAACCAAAGGTGCTCGCAGAAAGCGGAAGGAACGTGAAAATTGGGATTGAAGGGGAGGCGAGTTGGCTATGGCGAGACAAAGGGGCTTGGTGGAGCTTTGGGCTATGACGAGTGGCGAGTGGGGGAAATCGATGAGCTTCATCCGTTTTATAACGAGTTTCATCTATCTCTCCGATTGCTCCTACGATATTCATCCATTAGTTCGGATGTGCGGAACATCCTTTCGCGGTTTGTTGTGAAGGGACTGGTCAAAACCGCGTTCTACGTCACCGCCATTTATAATTGACTTGATTGCCCAGATAAGGAACTCTCCCATTGCTATTGATGGTTCTCGCCTTTCACACCGTATATTGTTTCGGTATTAATAGTTGTATGAATTCAGTTGAATGGCCAGAATTTTTTTATGTTGCCCACAGCCCCACATGAAAGTTAACATGTTTCCAAGCAAATTATGAGCGTAAGGTAGTATGCTCTGAAATCAACCATTTTTCACAGGTTTTCGTGGAGTAAAATATTTGTAGGTCATTTTCTAGAGAAAGATAAATAGATGTGGAACCTACACAAGTGGTTTTGTATTTTTTTTCAAGCATTTTTTAGTTACTTATAAATTTTCAAAGATTTGGGGCATAGGCACCTATCTATGACCATAGGTCTCCCCAAATCCGTCCACTTGCAACTTGTAAAGAGATGTGCAGAAATCAAAAACTATAAATGGCTCTTGCAATTGAAAAATAACTTTTTCTTGATACATTCAATTGCTAAAGTGGTTCATTCAAGGATCACCTCATTTCCATTCTCTCCTTAAAAATAGGGTCAATTTGAAGGAGAGGTTCGGTTTTACAGCATACTACCTTGCATTTGAGTTGTCAGTTGTAGAATGACAGCCAAGCTAATAAGCTTAAAAAATATTTTATACTTGTTGATCATTCAGGCAAAATTTGAAGTAAAGTAGAAGGTAGTTAAAAGGCTTCATTTAGCAATTAGAGGTACTAGGTTACTAGTATGGAAAAAAATGTGAAATGAATTTTAGTTGTAAGATAAATTGAAATGATGAAGATGAAACTTTGTTTTATAATTTTCAAAGTTACTTAGAATTAGTTATGATTTTTTGAAGTAAGATACAAGTAGCTTCCTATTTATGTTCTCCAAAGGGGTGGAAACATAGCTCTTGGTGTTTTTAAAATGGTCTCTTGCATTCACTTTAATCAACATCCTAGATTTAAGAATAAACATTCACTTCTTTAGTGGCTCACATACTACATCTTTAGTTAGAGAGACGAATTCTTAAACGGACACTTCTAAACTAATTGAAACTCCATGTATCTTTGTTTCTACCATGAAATTGTTTTAAAATAAATGAGCACATGAATAAAATCCATTTAACCCTTAAAGCCCTAAAGCATGATTTCAAGCCATTTTTTACTTTTAGACAAACTTTTCTTGGTACGGTATTTGTTGGATTTGTACAAAATTATTACCAAAGGCATGCTTCACTATTAGCTTGATGTCTATAAAATTTTTAACCAATTTAAGTCACAATTAAAAAATTATGCATCAAAAAGATGTTTTTTTAAAATAACAAGTAGTTTTGGGTAGTTATGATCAATAGGGCAAGTTGGGTTGAAAGTTTTTATACATAACCTCAGCAAGCTTATTAATGTAATCTTGTAAAGTGAAAAAGCAAACGAGCACATGATTTTGACTCACAAGCCTTTGAAATTGGGCTTTATTTCTTTGAACAATGTTCAAAAGTTACAAAGTTCAATTTCTCAAGGCTTGCAAGTCAAAATCATATATCCATATGCTTTCCAATTGTTAGGATTAAGTTTACAAGCTTGTTGAGTGTATGTATAAAAAATTTCAATCTAATTGAACCTACCTATCATGGCTGCTCAAAATTGCCCATAACTAAACAAATGTTTTTTCTAATGGATATCTTTTTAATTGCGACTTGAATTGGTTTGAAATTTTCTAAACATCAAACTAATAGTGAAATACACCTTTGATAAAATTTCAAAAGAATCCAACAAATATTGCACCAAGAAGGGCCTATCTCAAAGTGGAAAATAACATGAAATTATATCTCAAAGATTTAATGGTTAAAAATTTTCATATTGACTTTTTTAATTCACTTTTATAGGAAACATTCTATGAGTAAGGATCATTTAGCTATCCTCTACCTTAAAGTACTCATAATCTAAAACTCTTTATTAATATTAGATTATTAATTGATATAATTTGATTGATTCTTGCATTTTTACTTGGAATCATAATTTTTTTTAACTATAAATTAGTAATTTGCCAACAATCATCATTTTACATGAATCCTCACATTTGTAATTAACTGCTAGGTCTCCTTGTACTACGATGACATGATGTATTTTCTTTGTATACATAACATTTTTGAAAAAGGAGGCAAACAGGGCATCATACAATTCCACGTACAATGTCACTATAAGTTCAAGAATAATTCATGGTACATTCAAGATTTTTTAGAAAGGGCTTCATTTATGTAAAGTGAAGAATCTACTACCTTGAAACTCAAAAATGTTGTGCTTCATACATTAGTGTAATTGATTTTGCCTTTGGAAATAGGGACCTATATACTCAAAAGCTAAACATGAATTTATATTGTAGAGCCCATCCACCAATAGGAAGTTCAATACATAATACTTTTCATTTTCCTTGTAACAATTTCTTGTTTTAAAATTATAAATTTTTTAAAGGTAACCAACTTGGATTCATGAGATAATATGATTATATTTGAGCAATATTGGAAAAAAATCAATAGAATATAAAGTGGTATAACTTTTGAAAATTTGTGTTAAATTGTAGAGTAAATTATGTCCTATTGGAATATAATTGATCAAGGACTTCCAAGTAATAAATTTGAAAAACAATATTAAAAAATTAAAAAATAATCCTCTATCATGAGCTTAATATGAATATAAAACTTATGTTGGAGTTATTTTGAATAGTTCACACATGTTTTGAATTGATTATTTTTAATTATTATATATTTTAATCATCTATGTATGATTCTTTTTAATTTCTCAAGATTTTCTTATAAAATTAAGAATGATCTTAGGTAGATGCTCAAGATGAAAATTTGTATCTTACAAATTGATATGACCACTACAAGAGAAAGGATTTTAAATGAGTTTTTAAGTATAGTTTTAAACATAAGATTATAAATAATGACCTTTTAGGAGATTTTCACTGAAAGTTTATTAGAAATACACATATTTATGTATTTATTGGAAACACACTTAAATTTAAATTGAATGTTTTTTGAGTTCTTTATAATTAAAAAAATTATTATTTTATTTTCGTCAACAATGGCTAGTTTGTAGCATGAGAAACAAGCCTAAAACAACCCTCCAATGCCCTCAAAAAACATTTAATGATTGATAGAATAATTTCTTTGTCTTTGGAGGATGGAGTGAATGGTGAATTGAGAAAGAAAGGAAGTGTGTCCTCCAGTGCCTACTCTTAATTATTCTTATAATTATTATCGTAGTGGTATTGTCTTTTAAATACTCAAAAGTAGTTTAAAGGTTCAATTTTAGTTAATTTTGTTAATATGAACTAATAGAAGTACGACCAACATTTGACCACAACAAACATGAGTTTTAAACTTTTCAAAGTCTTGAAAAAGAATTATAATATGAATTTTCTATAACCTATTTGCATTTGTAACTACTACACACATTTGTATCTCACCTTTGACACCTTTGCAACTTTTTTTTGTAAGGACTTGTACATAAATGAGCACACAAAAATGTTCAATGGAGATCTCATCCTAAGCTTGCAAGTAGGCAAGCAATTAGAGGAAATTTAGGGCCTTTAAAGGTCCATTTGACTTTTTGTTGGAGTGCATTTACAACAAAAGCAGAAATAATAATAATAATAATATTTTAAAATTAATGTTATCTTTCCATGTTACTTCAAGTAACATGAAAAAAATGAAATTTTAGATTTTAAAAGTATTTTTTAATTAAAAAATTATTTTATTATTCCTTGTATTTATATTGTGTTAGAAAATCAAACAGACCTTTAGAAGTTCCAAATTCTTCTAATGATAATATGATATGGGATGCTTATGAGAGTCTTAGTTAATATGTTGTGAGTTGGTATATTATTGACTAACATGAAATTTGAATCTACTTAGTGGTACATACATACCACGGGATACATACATATATTCTAATGAAACACCATCTTAGTTCTATTCTACTATTAATTTAATTAAAGTCAAATTGGACAAGGTCTAGAATGACCTTAAGATTTTTTTAAATAGCCTTGAATTAAGCCAAAAACACTCTCAAGATTCTATAGAGGAGTCTTGGGCCATGCCCAAGATAGTTTTGGATCTTCTTTGGTTAAAACATTCACAAGGCAAATTGAGTATATAAGGCTTGAATTTAGTTGTAGGTATGTACCTATAACCATTTGAAAGGTGTTTGTAATATAAGCACCCTATAACATGGAAAGAGTCTATAATATAAATACCTACTGTAACATAGACACCTATAATCATAATAGGTGTTTATAATATAAACTCCTAAGCTCATGGACTCATAGATTCTATACTCACATGCTAACACTTTTCCTTAAAATTAAGTTGCATTAATATAGTTGTAACTTATAATTCTTATGGCAACTTAGAACTTTATCATTATCATATTGTGGTTGGATAGGGAATTGGTTTGTATGTCCTAGGAGAATTATTTGGGTTTCCTAGTCTTTGTTCACTCTAACTTCTTTGAGTGGAGTAAGACAGAAGCACCCATCATCACTATTTTTTGTTACCACCAAAAGCAAGCTCTAGAAAGAATAGAAAAAGGTTAAAAACAATCACTCCATCTTCTAATTTTGCATCAAGGTTTTTAGAGATCAAACAATGGAAGTTATGGAATAATTTGAGGCAAGAGATGGGAATTTTTTTTAAGCATTTTCAAATTTCAAAATTGTTGTTTTAAGGATAATTAAGCTTTCAACTTTAAACATTCACAAAGTTTACAAAATGACTTAAGTTGAATTTTTCTTGACGTCACTAATTTGACCAATATATCACCTTTTTTTTTAAATTGCAATTTGACCACATGAGATGAGAGGACTTGTAAAAAAATGATGTTTTTTAATGCTTCCATCTAATTGGGAACATTCTCTAGAGGAGTTGGATACACTACAAGAGAAAGAGGTGTTTTAAGTGTGTTTTTAAGTATAGTCCTAAACATAAGATTATAAGTAATGACCTTTTAGGAGATTTTCAATAAAATTTTACTAGAAACACATGTATAGGGACCTATATAGGGGACCCTTAGTTATGCTTTTATTTTTCTCTTATTCCCTAGATGAGATTTTTGTTTTGTTGATTTTTGTAGAAAAAACATATGAATATGGATGAAAATTTATAGTTATATATTTATCATGTGTTTTTTCTTGACTCAAGTCACAAACATTTTATTACACCGTTCACAAACAAATATTTACTCTTGTCTTCTTTATATTTGAACAAATCCTTTCTTTTCACATTCATTCAGAGATTAATTTTTCAATCAAGCATAAGGTAGGAGGTTCTGAAAGCACACATGCTCTAACATTACCCACTTCTTCAAATGTACACTATTTGTACATGTTGTTTTTTCATAACCTTCATTGATGTACAAACAATGTACATTTTTAGGAGGTGGGCGATTTTAGAGCCCCATGCCATTTGAATTTCAAAATTTCATAATTAAAGTAGGAGGTTCTAAAAGCACACATGCTCTAAAATTATCCACTTCCTCAAATGTACACAATTTGTACATGTTGTTTTTTGTAGCCTTCAACAATGTACGAACAATGTACATTTGAGGAGGTGGGCGATTTCAGAACCCTATGCCATTTCAACTTCAAAATTTCATAACTAATTCTACAAAACTCCAAAAAATATTAAACAAATTGGATTAGATGTCAATTCCACTTGTCTTTCAAAGGAATATTTACTAGAAAATATTTAAAGAAGCTTCACCACCCCCAAATTTAGTTTCAGCTCTTATTAGGTGGACGATTTATGGACCTCCTACTTTATTAAATCTAAATATCCTTTCCCTTCCATGGAATTCTAATAACTTATTATTATCCAAACCTTAAATTGGGCTATTTGTTTGGTTTTGTTATGTTGAGATCTCTCGGACCATGTGTCCCCCGGTTGCGTACTTGGTATTGTCGGAAAGCCCTTGGCGAGGAGGGGTGCACGGGCTTGGTTTCGTGGCATTTGGACGTACAGTGTGAAAATGATTGAATTTTGAAGTATTTTTTTATGAACTACAAAATTTAGAAAATTACTTTTACTTTTGTGACAACGGCACAGTTACTAATTACTAATTACTGATATGTCATTCAAATTGCCACGTGATGCCGCGTGGCAAGGGCCGCCTGCGGCTTCCACTTCCACTTCCAACAGGGAGCTTTTTGAAAATTTGAATGTTGCACATCATCATGACCTGGAAGTCCAGGCCAGAAATTCACTGGTTGACACCTCCTGACGTGTTTACTGTTGATTTGTCACCGAACTCTCAGTCTGCAAAATTGACCACACTAATAAACTAATAGTATAGTAGAGGTATCCATTTCCAATCAGGTAGGGACCCATGTGCAGCGTGTAGGGTGCGCTCTATTTCCCACCAAGGCTCTATTTCCCACCAAGGCTGGGTTCAATTTTCAACCAAGCCCTTGGAATGCGTTCTGACTAATAAGGGCATGAGACATGTCCCAAAGTGGTGGGTAAGAAAGTAGGAAGTGTGGGAAGATGACCCATTTCCAACCACTTAAGCAATTACACGGATTTGGAGCGCAGATTTTTTGTGTGCGGAATTTTTCCCATGTATAGAAATAGAGTTTGGAAGGATTGCATATTTTCTTAGAATTTTATTACATGAAATGTATTTATTATGAATTTTTCAATAGAAGATTCTCTTCGACCTATAATGGTTATATAGACCTTTCTATTTCTAACCATAGGCTAATTGCAAAATTGACCTAGGACTAGTTGCAATATTGACAGCCTTATAGCCAATGATAATGTGCCACAACTATACCTCGAACTACGCCACAACTTCACGGAAACATGACAGTTTATAAGTTGGAAATGGGGTGGTGGTTGGAAATGGGTCGGCTACTCTAGTGTCCAAGCAAGAAAGTAGTTTGGCTAAGATTGGAATTAGAAGAGTTCTAGTGATTGTCTATGGTTTGACAACACTTTTTGCCTTCTAAAATTCATAGTCATTTCAATTCAATCAAGAAAATTACCAAATTTTTTGCAATCCGTCCTAGTCATTTCTATTAATGCACCTTTGAAAATACTTGCTTTCCCTTACAACACTCCAGACCATGTCCAAAATTGCTTATTTGATCAGTTATGGGTACCTCCACAGTAAGTAAAGTTGAAGTTTGAACAACTAAATTGAATTGTAAGCTTAGAAACTTTCATATTGAAGATTTTTTTAATTTAAAAAAAAATTGGGTTGGAATTTTTTTTAAATGGAATATTTTGATTGAATTTTAGTTTGCTTTGGGTTTATAGCTATCTTCCAATCAAAATGCTCCATTTTTTGGGGCTCCAACCCATAGTTTTTTGAGATGTAAAGAAGCCCTCAAATTTTCTAAATTTTTCTTTGAGAATTTTCAACACTAGTCCAACATATTATGGAAGAGTAGGACAACTAGGGTGAATTTCAAACTTCACCCTAGCCGCCCTCTTACTCATTAGTGAGGGAAAACATTGAATTTTTTTTATTTGCCATGCATTATAAAATTTGCAAATTTTGAATTCATATTTGCAATCAGATGCTCCAATTTAGGGAAGACAGGTGTAGAAGATAATTTAATCAAGTACAAATTAAATAGGGGGGAGTTATTTTACATGCACCCTAGAATGACTTACGGGATGAGTGATGGGGTTGGTTTACCCTAGCCAATAGGATCAACAAGATTAAGATTTTTTTTTTTAAATTCCATTTATTCTCATCAAGGCAAAATAAGATTAGGACTTTCTTTTACTTTTTGAGAAAGTGTGGGGATGGTGTGATCACTTAAAATTTGGTGAAGTGTTGTATTTGTACATTCATCCATCTTTTGGATCCCCCCAAATAGTATTTTTTCGAATATATTTGTGCACTTTTTCATTTGAATTTGGCAACTTCATCCACATTTTAAATAGGGATAGAATTTTTTTGGAGAAAACCCCCCGCTAGTTTGATTTATTGAAAAGTAGAGATGTATTTTGAAATGGTGCACTTTGGCCCTATGGTGCCCCCCCCAAAGGCTAGTGCAGGTAGTAATCTTCTTATTGGAGCAATGAAGCTATTCCCATGGATGAAACATGCAAAGTGTGGATGAAACATAAAACTATTCAAGACGAAAGTGTATAAATTCATTGAAAAATGAGTAGTAATGTCCTAAAATTTTTTTTCGCAATTTAATGATTTCATCTTATGAGAGAGATAAATCTAATATTGAAATGATTTTGTATTTTTTTTGAACAAGCTAGCAGTTGGTGCTTGCTATGCTACGCATTCACCAGTAGAATTTCATAAGAATTTTTATGTATTAGATAGAATGCAGAACAAGAATTTCAATAAATCTTTAGATAAAAATACTAAAATCTTCATATAATTTTTTTAATAAATAAGCATATACTGAAATAAACAATAGAAATTCAATGAATGATGAATGAAATACATGCAATGATGAATACAATAAAAGATACACATACATTAGAAATTTGACTCAATTGTTACAAACAATGGCAACCCAAATAGAAGAATTTAAAGGAAAAATTTGTAAATCTCAAAAGCTTTATGAACAATTTAATTGTTGTGAAATCCAAAATCGGTTCAATCTAATAAACTTCTCAAATCATTTGGTAGTAGCAATAGAAAATTGAAATCAAAAGCTCAAAGCTCACAAAAGCACAAAATAGTAAAAATGCAAAAGAAGTATAAAGTCAAGAGAAGCAATGGATTTGCTACCTCTATAATATCATCCTATGGATCCTCTTTAATATCACCTTAATTGCAACAAATATATTATTTCTATAATATCACTATTTATAAAAAGTGATATTATAGAGGTGATTGTGAACTACTATTCTATTTCTATAATATCACATTGTGTGAAAATACGATTTCTATATATGCATGATTGAAAATATTTTTACAAAATATTTGAAATAATTATTTTAAAGATTTATTGAAATCATTATCATGCATTCTATTCAAATATATCAAAATTTTACTAATATGTGATACAATGAATGCGTAGCATAGCAAGCACGAGCCCCTAGTATTAATGGTATCATTTGTGATATTATAGAGAGAGTTATGATTTTAGTAGTATGATAATTATTAGTAACAAGGAGATCTTAGAGAACCATACATGAAGGGAGGCCACTCTATGCATTTACACAACCCACGTGAGGCAAAGGTTTTGGACCCTTTACTTACTTCAAAAAATTTAATTTAAAGAAAATTTAAAAGATTTGAATAGTTTTTTTTTACTTTGAAAGTTTGTATTTTGAATTATTGATATTTTTTAAATTGATAATAATTAGTTACAAATTTTTGAAGAAAAAAGATACACTGTAGAACTGAAAATAACTTTCGACCCCTTACTTACTTCATAAAAAATTGTCTAAAACATGAACAAACAATTCTTTAAAATAACTCTCTATTAAAAGTTTATTTTTTTGGAATATTGATGCAATGGTCATCCAAATGTATTCTCTATAAATGTTTGAGTTGAAAAACATGTCATTTCAATTCATTTTTCAACCTATTATAATAGTCATTTTAAATGTCATTTGAGTTGGGAATTTTTGGTAATAGAAATCTATAATCATTATTAATCAAAGTTCAAAATTATAGGTTGAAATTATAGTATATTTCAAAGTAAATAGGGGGTCAAAAAATCACTTTGCCGCACGTGGTACACAAAAAATTTCATTAAGTGACCTCCCCTCGATCATACAAGTTTGGGAAGTATTAAAACTTGGTGCCAATTGCCTAATATGGACATTAGCTTGGTACCATGTGGGACTTGGGCATCACTGATCCATGATAGTGTAACTACATGCTTCAAAAATCATTTTTCTATTAATGTAACTACTTCTAAAAAAACTTAAGTAATATTGAGATGAGTTTTTTCAAGTTTTTCTTCAACCTTGACTTACATATTGAACCCTCCAAAGTCAAGCTGACAAATATTTGACAATAATGTAATGAATATCAAATCAACTATCCCATATAAAATATTCAAAAATATGCACGTCATTTTTTGAAAACCAACAAAAGATGTTAATAGTATAACTTTTGTATCATCTTTACAAATTTTTGGGATCACCCTAGTTTCTTTATAATTTGAAACTCCCAAATTAGATGTATCAATTTCAATAGTGAAGAAGGAAATATAGAGTAATACATTCTTCCAATTATAATTCTGTTCTCTCACTACTACAAGTTTTATGATAAAGTGAGTTTCTTTCGCCTATTCCACTCTTATTACACGAACTTGTCTTAAAATTTCGTTTCCCTATTATTTGCACAATATTTTTTTAATAATTCATTATGACATTATTATAAATATGCAAAATTTGAAACCAAAGAGTGCTACAAGTATATGAACATTTTATTCTTTAATAATTTAGTTAAAATAATGATGAATTTTTTTTCAATTTCTTTAAATTTGGTATTGAAAATTTGAAAATGACACATTTTGGCCTCCTAGGCCTAGGAGAGGTTAAAATATCTCAAGATAATGCATGGGATTTCAAAACAAGATTTGAAAATTGCATTCTCAAACTAAATTCACAAGATTACAATTGTTCAACAAGTAAGAAAAGGCCAAGTCATTTGTGCATTTTCATAGCCTTTTCATAGATTAAGATCAAAGTAATTCCACACAATAAAGGAATTTGAAAGCCCAACATTCCAATAAATAAGTGTTTACAACAACGTTTGGGATATTTTTTGAGTTTTATCAACTATTTTTCTTTATTTCCCATTATGAACTCTTTTTTTTTTTAAGTATTGAGTATTTTGTTCTATTTTTTTTTCTAAATATCAATTAAATTATAGATTTTTTTCACCAATTCTTTTTCCAATGTTTTCAAATAGCTATTGATTTTTTTCTTAATTCCACTAGCTAACAATGAACTAACCAATGGTTCTCCCAAAACATTAGTTCACAATTCACCTCTTCACATTGACCACATGAATACCAAATTCCAATTTCTATCTCATAACTTAATTAATATTTTGGATCATTTTAAAAATTAGATGTTCAACTTCAATTTCCCTAACTTGGCAAACTTCAACCCTTGGAAAAATTCACCCCCTTCCTAAAGTGAGCACCTCCCAAACACCTCCTCAAAACAAAACATGGACCTTGTCTAAAACCGCCATCATCAATCTATGCCCCATCTCCAAAATCAATATGTACCTTTGTGGACGAAACAATTCTGAAACATCTATGAAAAAAAACTTTAACCCTTCATAACTTTTGCACATGGTATCCAAATATTGCATTTTTTGATGCGTTGCGGAACCTCCTCTCACTTGCCAATAAGAAAATATGAAAATTTGATTAGTCTAGTAATAGAAATTAGGCACATTAGCAAACGTTTTGGGGGTGCCCATCTTAACCTTGAGTGCTCCGATGTCCATTTTTGGGATGATGAACAAATTGAAGTTCTTGTTTCTTTCTTGTTCTTGCTTGGATGAAAGTCATCCTAATTTTTGGTAATACTTTATCAAGTTCTTGTCTTATCTAATGGTTCAATTTGGTGTTATTGAAATACAAATTTTTCTAAAATTACAAATGCTAAAGTGTGTCAAGTGGTCAAACTGCATTGACTCTAGTTCAAAACTAGGTTAGCAAAAATGAGGTCATAGATGTAAAGAACACAAAAATTTGAAAAAATCACTATGTCAAGAGAACCTCATTTTGAATCCATTCCAATAAGTTTTGCTCAAAAAATGATAATATTTTTGCCTGTAATCAAATTTTGAAGGAATTTTGAAATTTCCCTTTCCAAATTTATAGAAAAATATTGGTGATAGCATTGGTGAATCTAACCGTACGGATGGAATCTAAAATTCAAAATCTACAACTTTCCTTTGCATATCACTTCTAAAACATTCTTCCAAATAGCATTTTATAATGATTTTCTCCAAATCATCAATTTTGGAGAAGAGTCCAGACGCTCCAGGGTTTAACTAAGGTAAGTACACCCAAATGTGCCACTGACCTTAAACCGCCATCTATATTGCATGTACATCTCCAAAATCAGTTCTGTGCCTATGTAGAAGAAACGCTTTTAGAACCAAACTTTGTTCCTTAATAACTTTTACATACAGTATCCAAATGCCACGTTCTCTGGTGCGTTGGAACCTCCTTTCACTTGCCAACAACAACATATGAAAATTTATGCAGTCTAATAATAGAAAATAGTCTCGGTAGCAAAAAGTGGCGGTTTTGGGTGTACCTACCTTAAGAGTGATGGTTTTGAATTCCCTAGAATCACGATTGTCCAATTTGGCAAGAGAAAAACATGGAATGGGAATCAAAATCTCCTACTGAGAACATGTTCCCTGAAGGGATAAAAAATTCTAAAATTAAAAATTAATAGCGTAACTACCCTGGCACTGTACAGAGGCTTCTTAAAAATATAATATCTTGGAACCGACAAATTTGCCATGATTGATGTGCTACCTAGGTGGAAACACGTATAACCTTCAAAATAAGCAATTCAGCATGGTTGGAGGTTTCCTTTTTTAGAGAAAATAAAATGTTTTTGTAATAGTAGCAATTAAACCTATCTATGGTATGGGGAAGGTTGAGGAAAAAAAAAATTCCCACTTAGAGAAATAGATTTAAGAAGGATTTTTATAATTTTTGACATTTTTTTCCTCAAAAACAAAATTAGCATGAATTTTTTTTTTAAGATTTTGTTTATCCCATTCTTTAGTGATATGTAGGCAAATCAATTTCCAAGCATAGGTTGCTTTCAAAACCGATGTAGGTGATCATTGTGGCTTTCAATGTACATGTGGTGATCATTTTATGTTTTCAATGTACACCTCTTGGACACTTTTGTTGCTTGTGTTGGATATGTTGTATGTGAGCTGGCACGTACAATAGTGTTGATTAGAAATGGAGGAGTTTAAGTTGTGGAAATGGGTCGCCTCCTTTAGCTTGGTTCTAAAACTAAAATTTGAAGAAATCAACAAGTCAACCAATCATTGTTAAATGTGTAGGAATGGTTGAGTAATACTTTAGGGGACCTTTTAATTAAACTTTACTTGTTAGGAATGGGTGTACGAATGGTTTTCAGTGGTTTTACCTTAGCCTTCTTTGGAGGGGCAAAAACTTGGAGCATGATTTAGGAAAAAATGGATGGAAAACTTATGAAACATTATTTAGAGATGTCAATTAATTACATTAATTCTTCCTAATTATAGTGAGTGTGACATTGATTTATCAAAGTTAAACTATTTTGAATTATAAAATTTGAAATATTATTGTATTGTACCAATTTTCACAAAAATAAAATTTTGTGGTAGCACTATTTTTCTAGTTGTTGCTAATTCCTTGCAGTTACTTACTGTAGGATAATCTAGTGTTAAAAAAAAAAGGCACATAAGTTGGAGAAATAAGGGATGAGCCAAAGATCAATAGATGAATTGGTCAATGAAAAACTTGTTAGAGTCATGTAGAATACAAGACACACAATAGTAGTGGTAAATTCTTGGACGATACGTGCAAGTCAAAACATTTTTTATTTGCAAATTTGTTGTGATGTAGGTGTGCAAGATACTATTGTTTACATGTTCCATAGATGCAAAACTATAAGGAAGGTTTGGATATATGCCTAGTTGCTATTATAACGAATGCAAGGAAATCACTATATTTTAGAACTTTATTTGAGATGGAGTTGATATGAGATGGATGGACTTAAAATGGAGATGGCAACAATGCATCTTTGGGAAGAAATTGCCTTGCCGGTTTAAGGAAGTTGAACTTATATGATGTGTTATTAGAAGAGCCCAAATGTGATTCTTGTCTAAAGCAAAATGACTTCACTTTCAATTTTCTTATTTGGAGCATTAAGAACATTCAATGATAGATTGGGATTAGCTTATTTCATAGTGTTGAGTACCTTTTTACAAAGCTTTCCTAGGTATTGAATAAAGACTAAGAGAGACTAATGTCATCTTCTTCAAGTTTGATTAGGAATAGAGTTTTAGCCCTAAAATGACTATTAAAGTAGGGAGAATGGTTGGGTTACTTATCCAATGATCATTTTTTTGTTTACTTTGTTAACTAACAAGAACAACATAACATGTTCTTTTTTAATGTTATAGTTTTTGTTTTTGCATTGGAATAAATCTTTCCTCTTGTGACAAAAACATAATGGAAATGAGAGTTGCTAGAACCATAAATTCTATGTGGAACTCAAAATGAAACTCTATTATTAATTCATATTCAAAATAGAAATTCATATTTGACCTCAAAGTCATTGAAAGATGTTCTGAAATGCAAAATTATCCACTACAATATAAGGATAGAGTTATACATTTGTCACTATATGGTAGAATTACAAAAAAATTCTTCTTCCTCCAACACTTATAACTCTATCATTCTATACAAACTCCTATTACTATTTTGCCCTTGGACAAATTTTTAAAAACTAAAAACTTAAACTAAAAACTAAAAAAAAACTAGAAGAAAAGGAAGAAGTACCTTGAGTGAAAAATTCCATTTACATTCAAGTAAAAGTGGATCCCCCCCAAGTGCACTACACTAATGATGATATTTAGTGTTATGTTACTAATAGTGTTACTTGAGCTTTTACCCTACCCACTCTAAATGTCAATTAATTGGCATTTAGTGTTGTGTTCACTTTTTTGAGTAGTAATTTTTTTGAGCATGTCATAGGTTTCTTGGGTTCTTACGTTTTTCTTTGCATTTTGATGAAATAGTTAGGTAACACTAAATGTAAACTTGTAAAAAATTTATACCCAATAGTTGACAAATAGTGTCTATGTTGACATTTAGTGTTGGTAACATTAACCGGATTGTTGACATTTAGTGTTGTGCTTCGTAATTAGAGTTGCCAACACTAAATACCATCATTAGTGTAGTGACCCTAAATCACAACCATAACTTTGTGTACATCTTCAAATTAAATCAATTAAGTACCTAAGTGGAAGAAACTACTTTAGAACCAAACTTTCTTCCTTCGTAACTTTTTGCGTACTGTTTCCAAATATCCTATTTTGATATTTTGACCAGTCTAATAATAGTAACTAGTCAAATAGTGATGGTTTGGAGAAGGGGGATAAGGTAGGTACACCCAAATGTGCCACTGACCTTAAACCGCCATCTATACTATATGTACATTTCCAAAATCAGTTCTGTACCTAAGTGGAAGAAATGCTTTTAGAACCAAACTTTGTTCCTCAATAACTTTTGCATACAGTATCCAAATGTCCCGTTCTCTGGTGCGTTGAAACCTCCTTTCACTTGCCAACAAGAGCATATGAAAATTGAACCAGTGTAATAATAGAAAATAGGTTCGGTAGCAAAAAGTGGCGGTTTTGGGTGTACCTACCTTACACACCGTAATCACAGATTGGCAAAAGCTTTTCGGTCTATTTTAAAGTGATTTTATGATCCTAGGAAAAGGGAAGGGACACCTGCCTTTGAGGTGGCCGAGCCTTATCTTTGGGATTCTGCTGCGACCCAATTACAGGAACCGTCTAATACAAGTGTCCTGAACTCAAACGGGCTGGGACCTTGTCCCAGAACTAGTTTATGGAATTTAGTGCAATACACGAATGTGCCACAGTCCAAAGAAAAAGTGAAAGGAATTTTAAAACTTTTTTGAAAGTAAAAAGTAACTTTAAAATCAATCTTTTTCACACTATAGGTCCAATTGCTACAAAACAAAGCATGTGCACTCCTCCTTGTTGAGGGTTTTCTGAAGGTCCCAAGAATGCAACTAGGGAAGGCATGGTTTGTGAGATCTCAATGTAATGAACAAACAAAACAAACAAACAACCTATCTTAATGGACGGACTAGTGTACCCCGTGCCATTGCCACAATCAAAATAAATTTTTTAATTTTTAATTTTTAATTTTTATTATTTTATAATTTTTACTTTTTTAGTTCATAAAAAACTTCAAAATTCAATAACTTTCATGTTGTAGGTAGGTCCAAATGTCAAAAAACAAAGCTTGTGCACCCTTCCTTGCAGAGGGCTTTCCGATAGTATGAAGAACACTGGCCGAGGGACTCATGGTCAAGGAGATCTCAACGTAACAAACAAAACAAACAGACAAACATATAAACTACCTACTTAATAGATGGATATCATAATGGATGGACTATTGTGTCCTTGTACTGTTGCCACAACCAAAAGGAAAGTAAAAGTAATTTTTAACTCATCAAAACTTTGAAATTCAATATCTTTCATATTGTAGGTCCCAATGCCACAAAACAAAGTCCATGCACCCATCCTTGCCATGGGCTTTTTGATAGTACCAAGCACGTGACTTGGAGATTCACAGTTGAGGAGATCTCATGGTAACAAACAAATAAAACAAACAAACAAAACAAACAAAAAAATCAAAACAAAAAAATCAAAACAAACAAAACAAACAAACATCCTAACTTAATGGATGGATGCTACCTTTTAGACAATCAAGTATCAATTTTGGCTACCTTGAGAGTGAGTAGTATTAAAATAAATAGAAAAGACAAGTTGTAAGGGATTATTGGGAGTACTATAATACAAAACTAACTAAACAGATTCTAATTCCAATGTAGAGGAAGTTGCAAATTGGCTATCAATTTCTATTGGTTGTTGCAGTCTTGGCTAAAGTCCAATTTTTTCAAGGATTTTTTTCAATGTACATTTAGTTGTTGAAAAATTTAAGTAGCAATCATGGAGTGAATTTTAGCCAATTGGGGCTAAAATGAATCAATCCCCTTTGTCATCCCTAAGGGAAAATGCTAGAATTTTTTTTGCCACAGGTGATAAAATTTGCAAATTTTGAATTCATATTTGCAATCAGAGCCTCCAAATGAACTAGGAGAGGTGTAGAAGATAAATTAATTAAGGACAAAATAGAGGGTCTCATTTTTTACATGCACTCCTAAAATGACTTTGAAAAGACGAGTGAGAGGGTCAAGTTCCTCCCAATCTTAAAATGTACATCGATGGGTTTTCATAAATTTAAGTCAATCTTTTCCATCCAAGCTTTTACTAACTTGGCATCATTGACAGGATGGAACAAAAGGATGGAGTGAACTGACCCCCTTGTTCATCCCCAATTTTTTTTAAATAAAAATTTAACGTTGGAATTTTTTATTTGTCATTCATGATAAAATTTTGAAAATTTTGAATTCATATTTTTAATCAATGGTCCCAAATTAGCTAGGGAGAGGTGTAGTAACCCCTTAACCCACTAAGTACTAGTTGACCACTTTTTGGTTGAAATTGACACTTCCTCATTAGTAGCTAGAGTTTTTGAATGAATTTGGATATGGAAAAAAAGGGATGGGTGTGGAAAATTGGGACATGAATGCCATGGAACAAGAATCAAGACAATTTGGACTAGCATATGGTTTTGGGGTTAAAAAAACAAATTAAATATTGGCTAAAATATGGAAATCAATATGGAAATCAAAATGTGTCATGCATTTATTGCAGAGCCCCAAGCATTCATGTCAATCCCATTAGTATGATCAAATCTCAAGAATGCATCACAGTTTGATATTTTTTTCCATGTTTAGTCTAAGATAAAAATAAAACTCTCCTGCCTTTAAGATTGACCATGATCCTTCATGGGTTAATCTAACTATTTGAGAGACAATCATATTGCAGGTCAAACAGTTTGAATGTGTGCTACAAGCAATGATAGTGTGGCAAGTATACATGATATTTGTGAATGATATTGATGAGAGGGTCAAGCGTATAATATATCCAGAGAATTTTGCGTCCAAACTTCAAGCCTTTGTAAACACATTAACTCCTGAAACAGTTCTCTATCAAACCCACAACCTTGACGCAATCCCTGAACATGTTCAAGAGCACACTCGTGTCCAAAAGACTCGTCCCATGGGCCACACAGGAAGTGAGGCCAAGTGCAAGTCCAAGTCGTAAGGTAGCTCGCTCAAAATTTATTTCTAGCAGTCTTAAGCCTAAGGAACATAGTCTTCATCGAGTTCACTAAAATCCATGTCGTCTACCCGTCCTGACCCCTGCAACAACAGCAAAAAACCCCTAAAATCTCAATTGGCTTATCGTGAAAGAATCAATTGCCACATAGCTTCTACAGATTATAAATGAATCTCAAAGCTTCTCGTGGGAGATGGGATTGAACTTCAGCCCTTCTGAAAGATATTAACAAACAAACGATCTGAATTTTGAGCAGACCTCAGGGAATGAAAATGTTACCTGTCTATTGTTAACCTTGCCCAGGTAACCGGTAGCCTTGAAGTTTTTCAGCTGCAGTGGACCTAGCTTTGCTTGATTTTCGTCCACCGAAATTTGGAAGCTCACCTATATTAGACCAAGCCACAGTGGAGCTGGGTCGATGAACATGACGATACATGGACACAAACCAGTAATTACAAAGAACGACAAACACGTATATGCAAATAGGCCAGGGTACCATATGCAAACCTTCGATTTCCCTGGTGGAACTTCGGACAGAGTATCTATTCGCAAGTTCTCTTCCTGTCACCACAGTTTGGTCACTGTTATTGAGCATTGAGGTATTTACGTATGAAAGAGCATTGCGTATATCATTGCATTTAGACAAAGTTCGAAACAAGTTCGATCAATACTAAGTTGACAACAAGGGAGACTCACGGCATCCAATGCAGGTTCACCTTGGGCGTCATAAACTCTGCCAAATATGTCCTGCACATGAAATTTTTTTGCTTCTCATTGCAGCAAGCTCTCACAGTAAAACCCTAA
Organism: Climacium dendroides; assembly: GCA_950106755.1. NCBI lineage: Eukaryota > Viridiplantae > Streptophyta > Bryopsida > Hypnales > Climaciaceae > Climacium > Climacium dendroides. The sequence goes on along the minus strand of OX467090.1, from coordinate 18,132,953 downwards.
CTCAGATAATAGTCCGAGAGTGCTAAAAAAATGTGAACATAATGCTCCTGTAGTCGTAATCAGCACTACCTTCGAGACCTTTCTGGCGGATATCTATGTTCATCTTCATAGCACTACACGAGATCACTGTATCATTGACAAATCTGATACAGAAGTGGAATGCAACTTTTCTGAGTGCTAGGTAGCAGTTTAAGAATCAGAGCATCTGCTTAAAAGTACTGAACAATCAACAATATTCTAAATTTTAGAGTTTCTTTGCTCAAGATTCAGCAGAAAGTTGGTGAATGAGTTGCTTACAGCATTATGTACTGCCTGCTTGACAGGATTGTTCACGTCACCAGTAACTCTGAAACATCGAACTCCGAAGGAGGTGCCTCCCGTCACCGTTGTCTGACCTTCTGAGACTCATTCAATCGTGAATCGAAAATATCAGAGAAAATTGGCAGGAAGAGTGCTTCAAGATGCTAATGTACCGTGCCAGAGATCCAGTTGAGTAGAGATCAAGAACCAGATAAGTGGATTGTAAGCGACGTTTCACTCCTCTGTACTGTACATCATTGATCCTAAAGACTCAAATCAATCCGACCTTAGTAGATAGATATCTTCAAACATCTATTAGTCGCATCTAAGCTTTGTTCAATGCAAATAAATATTGGAAGGAGCTTGGCAAGGTTACTGTGCTACATTACAGTGAAATCTGACTTCATTTGATTTATAAGAATAGAAGTACGTGAAATTTTGATTCAAAACATACAACTCTTAACTGTAACTGTAACTGTAACTGTACATCAAATCCAAGATACTATTTCAAGTTACATTTCATGAGAAATTGTTGCAAATCCTCAGAAGCGGAAGCCATTGGGTTAAGATGCGCAATTGGATGCGCACACACTCGTGGTCATCATTCCTTTTTCCTTTCAAACTGAGCAAACTCACCCGGGCATGGAACAGGAGTGGCCTCGATATTGGAAAGGACCAATTTCACCTCGGCCAACGCGACATCATTGCTTCCAAGTAGCAAAGCAGCTGCAGCGGCTCCACTTCCGCTCCAAAGAAACGTTCGGCGCGGCTGATGATTCTTCCCCTCATCTGCTCACCTGCTCACCATGAGGTTCAGCTCCTTACAAAACCGCATTGCATCCAGCATTCCAAGGTTCATCAAATTCACTCGGAAAAACAAAATTTTCTCTATATCATTTTAAAAACACAACACGCACTCAGCACTTCCGATCAATGCGATTTTGCAAAACTGATCAATGAAACAATTCAATTCACAGAAGAATGAGAGGAACGATTGAAGACCTGTGCGAATTGTCGCTGCTTGCTGTGGTGAACCGATTGGCGCTTGTTCGGCTGCACGAACTAGAACCGAATGTCGATGCGAAATTACTCCCGCGCGGTTTGTGATACACGGAAGGCTCGCCATCGCAGTCGCCATCGCCACCGCCATGGCTGGGAAAATAAATGTGTCACGAAAACTGGATTTGGCGGATAAGGGAGGCCAAGTCCCACGGTATTCGGGGTTTCACACCGGTGCCCAAGGGGACGACCCTATGACCAACCCTTCCGGTTCATTCAGTTCATTTCTCGATTCTGTGCTTTAAGGAGTAAAGAATGAGGATTTTTTTTCCTTTTTGTACACTAAGAGACTTGTGATTGCTTGGAAGTTAATATCGCAAGTTTGTGCGGGTGGAATGAAGAAGTTGTTTATTTATCCTGTAAATAAACAAGTTACTTGCCTTGTTCATGTGATGAAGTTTTTGTTGCTTAATTTCTAAGTATTGGTAAAAATTTGACAATTGAGAGTGTCTTCTAGAAAAATCTTCTTTCCATATTGAGAAACAAAAATTTCTTTGAATTCAATTTTCAATGATTAGGGTGAAAATAAGTATAGGGAATTTTGTCATATGGTGATATTCCATAAGTCATTTGTAGACCACGTGGTTTAAACCATCTCGGACAGGTATAGATTTCAGACTGCACGATTTGAACAGTACAAGTGCCAAAGTTGTGGAATGACTGCCATTTTAATTAAATTCCCTGTAAGTGAAAAAGTAGGATAATCTTATTGTCAAAGTAATCTCAACCGTGCACATATTTTTGAACCTATTGACATCAATTGTTTAATTAAATCCCATGGGCAAAGTTTTAATCCAAATTAGGTATAGTTAGTTAAATGAAAAGCTCTGAACAACAACATTGCTTTGGTACTAACACCGGAATGGTACAATTCCATCCCTCATTCATAAACTGAGACGCTCTGGAGCACGAGTGGCTTGTTCCTGGCAATTTTTGAGGAAACAGAATCTGGCTCCAGCCTCTTGTTCCATCTCCTCATTCCATTGACCACAATACAAGTTTTGGAAATTAAAGTGATGTTTAGAGCAGCAACGGTTGATACTTCATGATTCAATTACAGAAAGAATGAATGAAGATAGATCAATCACTGTCTAATGATCATACTTGATTCTCAGCTCCTCAATGGCGCAAGAAAATCCAAATTTACAAATGAATTCATGACAAACGCTACAATTGCCTACCTACTCGATCGACCTCTCTCGATCTCTATCTCTCTACGGATGATCGAATGCATGTAATTCTGTTCTACACATTGTCTCCGTCGCGGCTTCGGACATTTTTGAGACAAGTGTCCCAAAGCGTATCTCCGAACACCGCGAAGTATATGCCCAAACTCATCGTGATGAAGAGAGCGAGGGGATAGCGAAGCATCGGGTTGTCCACCATCCGCGTCACTCCATAGACCTCCCATTTGTGGACGTTCCACCACACGCGCAGAGCTTCGTAACTCGGATTCAGCAGCACCGCTCGCATTTCACTCAGAAACGAGTCATAGGAGATCAACCCATTCCTGAGTTCCATCGTAATGTTCGAGTACGCTTCGTAATCTTGTGGTTGCATGATGACCATGGCGGCCTGCTCCTGACACCAATTGAGGAAGCAAACGAGAATCACGTCCGGGTTCAAGTCCGGACCTGGATCCCTAATTGAGTCTCTGCTTGCCATGTTGAACCATTGGTTTTCTATACGGTTTGCTTCGCGTACCCGTTGGGCTACGAGCCTGCGTTCCCGTTCTGGGTCGGGTTCCCGAACCCAATTCCTGAGCATGTCCCCGTTCTGGACAGAGTGAACGAATAAATCCAATGTGTAAGAGAGCACGACTGGAAAGAGACACAGAACGTTGTCTAGCAAGAGCTCCTCTCCAAGCAGCGCACGATCGTAAATATCCAAAAAGACGCGCAGATGTCGGTACTGTTGAGCCGTCTGCAGGTCCAGTAGCACTCCCATTTGACGCCGAAATTCCGCATAGGGTATAACTGCAGTGAGGAGATTATCCTGAATCTCGATGTACTTCTCGTAATCCGCAGGGTGCATTGTGAACCTCGCCACCTGGTTCTGGCACTTCGTGACGATGTCCATGAGATTCTCGGGAGGATCGGGGCACGGAGTCCTGGTGAGGTCCCCGGTGAGGTCGATTTCCCTGTTTGCCATTATCGCTGCAGTCTGATTTCGCTGATGAATCTGGAGATCGATTGGCACCCCGCAGTCAATATGTGCAATCTTCTTGCGAATGAATTTGTCCCGCTCGCTCGATGGAAATGCCTGCGCAAATTAATTTAACCTTCAACGTTAATGAGCAGAATCGTGTTCAACGCCACGAAATTAAAACTGACACACAACGAGATGGAGATCGACATTTTCAAGAGCAACTAATAAATCTGCACGAGAAAGGATCATGCGCACCGAAGTCAGACTGTTAAGCCCTCAATGCGCGAGGCACCAAATTCTGGTGTCGCCAATATACGTTGAAGTTAAATAAAACCTAGACAAGTTACTATGCATGTTATGCTTTCTAATCTCATACTTTTTTGGTGGCCAATTTTCCAGATTTGACGTGTGAAAAGAGGATGGAATCAAAGACTTCAAATCACTTTTACAATTTTAACACCCTCATGATCAAATATTTTTAATCTTTCAATCCATAAGTGATATTGTTGTATTTTCTTTCCCCAAATGATTTCTAATATCTTGTTTAGTTTGAATGGTTATAATTCCAAAAAAATTTATACAATTTCTCAAAATGTTGACTTTTTGTTCAATTTAGAGCAAATTCTAAGAAGCTCAAAAAAGGCCTTGGGCATTTAGGGGTTAATTAAGTTACTATGCCATGCCATGCCATTGCCATTGCCATGCTAGTTCATATTCACAACAATGCACAATACAAGGGGTTTGATTAGTGGAACTTACTTGCAATCCAGGAGAGGCTCTAGCAAAATTACTGACAAGCTCACATATATTGATACTATATGTTGCTGCAATTATATATTCATTAAACAATCAAAGAGTTGTTGAATTCTTATTATTTTATACCTATTGTATGTCCAATTCACTTTTATTTTCACTGAAGTAAATTTCTTTGTATAAACTAGATTTTATAATTATATATATATGTATATGGAAATTTAAATATTGTTCATTGTAATTGCTTATTCCATAATTCCATTCTTATATACCTGTATTTCAAATATTAAAGTAAAAGAGATAGTGTGTTCAATTTTACTTTTATCAGAAAAAGATACATCCTCAAAAGTAAAATAAACCTCTTTTTTAGAATTCTATAATGAATGGTTATACTTGTAATGCATTAAAACAAATTCTTTTTTGAAAGACTTTGTAGTGAATCTTGAAAGAATTCATATTGTATTTTGTATCAAATTTTATATTCATAGCCTGTATATCTTTGTTTTTTGTATTGAAACTTGAATAATGAAGTGCCACTATTGGAGGCATTTTGAATTGTTTAGTCATGTTTTGTATAACATATTAATTAAAACTATAATAATTGAATTGTTTGCACTTCTATGATACACTTAAATTTGAAAGGACATGATATTTTGTTTAGTGTAAATATATAATGACAAATATTCACACTAAACAAAACATTAGATGGGATTTGGGGCCTTTAGAAGACTGTGAGTTTCTAGGCTCTGAAAATTGTCTCGATCGCGTGGGAACACTATCAGTTGTGCAATCCGAAGTGGTCAAGACCATGCCACATCATTTTCTAAAAATAAAAAAATAAAAAAAATAAAAAATCTTGCATTATAGAATTATTATTATTATTAAAATTTTGACAACCGACCGCTTTTTTTAACTACCATAGGATCAAAATCAAGAACAAGCTTGAAAGAGTCTTCTAATGGCCTCAAATGTCTTCTAATGTATCATGTCCTTTCAAATTTAAATGTATAAACGTATCATATTTAAACGTATCATGAAAGTGCAAACAATTCAATTATTATAATTTTAATTAAGATTATTATAATTGAAACCATCTTAAATCCATATAAATGTAAATGAACCACTTTGAATGAAAAAGAAATATCTTTTCATCATTGCAAAGACAAAGGCCAAATCACATTGCAGTAATGAATATAAATGAGTGTTTTGTTGGAAAATGAATTAAATATTTTTAAATTTTCATTGCATTTTACAGTTGACATATTTATAGCCATGGATAAGCATTTGGAAGAAAACCTTCTACTTTCACTACCAATTAGATTTAACATATATTAAGGATTTGAATTAGGGATTTTTTTTATAAAATTATAAGTACCATCACCTTTGAAGAAATAGTCAGTATTTGCATATTGAACCTACCAACTCCAAACAAACCCTACTATTTGATCTTAGAAGAAAAAAACTGAATTTTTCCAATGCCATCAAAAGTAGCATAAAAACAATATTTCTTTGAAGTGAAGAAAATATCTTCTATTGGTTCCCATTTGCACAATAGAAAGTGATATATTTTAATGAATGAAGAGAATATGATGTGTCCTTTCATTCATTCATTCATGGTAACCAAAATTAATTGGCAATCATTGGTTGTACTTACTATGTCAAGTACTCCTCTACCACGAGTCCACAACTAGTATCTAATTGTGTTTTTATTGTAAATGGATTCACCTATACATTGAAAACAAGCTACATTGTAATCTACTCTTCTTCAACCTTTCAAGGGCATTGCAAATTCTAAGGGCATGTTGATTGTTGAAACTCTAAACCTAAATTTTCATGTAGTTCTTGATTCGAAATGTTTTTAATCCAAAATAAAATATTAGTCTAATAATTTTTCTTCTTTTTCCATTAGAATATTTTTCAAAATTTTAACAATTATAATTTTAGTAACACTTATAGACAATATCTTCAAAGTTCCCAATGCAATACTTTTAAATTTTGTTTTATTGAATTTCTTTTGGTGTAAGTTCAAGGAGAACATCATTTATACCATGATGTCAGCAAGTATTTCCATTTTTCTTCAAATTTCTTACTATTTTAAGTATATTTGTAATTGCTACGATTTGTATAAAGAAATTTCCTTTAAGCTTTCATTTCTACTAATTCCAAACTTGATGAATTCTTTGTAGAAAATAGTGCAATCTTCAACATTGCTATTGCCTAACTAGAGATAATTATTACCCCTACCATTGGTGAATTGGACATATGGTAAAATGCTTAACCCCTAAAGAACCAAATGGAGTGTTTTTTGGCAACATAGTGATTTTGGGCAACTCACTACAAATGAAATTTTTTATTTTTTTTCATTGAAATTTTCACACAACATGTGTCCAAGGAGTAGCTTTAAGGCCCAACAATTATCATAACTTTTGACCACAAGGTTAAAAAGTTATATGTGATTACAACATTCGATGGGCAGTCCAAGCAACAAAAAAACTTTTAAAAAAAAAGCTTTTAGGAGAAATAAAAAATAAAAATGATTCTTTAGATTTATTTATATATGAAAAGTTTTGAATCATTCCATTTTGATTAATGAGATCAAAGTTACGAGGAGTTTTAATTGTGGATAATTTGTAGATAATTATGGAATCTATACTCTAAAATAAACTTTGAGGTCCTTTATTTAATCCAATTTTCAATATTTTTGAAAAAAAAAATAACATTAGGCATAGATGGTTTATTACAACATTAAAACCATTGGAATTGGCATTTTTCAATTCCATAAACCAATTGTTAACAATTTGGTATTTTGAATCATTCTCTACTTCTCTACTTCTTTCTATTTTTTTCCTATATGTTGTACAATTCCAAATGATTTGAAATTTTTCAAGCATATAGCCAACTTGACTTGAAGCATGAATCCAAAGAATAATCACCATTTTGGGCATTATTTCATAATTATTTGACCTTGTAAAGTGCAACTGCCTGGTTTTTTGTAGGGACAAAACAAGGATTATTGTTACTTGAAATGTTAATATCTTGCCATCTACATGGTGAAAATTTTTGAAATTTTTCTCACATCTTCTCAAACAAAAGTAATATAAAATCCTAGAGTTAGATGTGTCAAAATGTTTTTTTTTCAAAATTTTGGTACTTATACTAGAGATGGCAATTTTGGAGCATTTTTGGTGAAAACATAGTCAAAATCCTTTAGGGGTTAACATTGTTGAAAACATGTCACCATGTAGATTGTCCCCACAGTTGATCTAAATTTTAGAAATTGGCCAAGCCCTCTAATACTACAATTGCATTCTTTTGAAAAAATACCATAGTCACCTTTGATCCCTATCATCAAATATGATTTTGGCCATCCGTGCATTAGAATTCACAATTATTGTATGTCACTCTTGTTTGTGACTTTTTGTAAGTACGCTAAACATTTGTTACGGCCACTTCTATTTTGTGAATGCTATAATTGAACAATTGCATCTTTGTAAATATGAAATCTTAAAATTTATTTGAAAATCATAATTTTGGTGTGAAATGGGTTGTATTCAAATTTATTTTTGGAAATTTGTGTAGTGTGAATGCAAGTGTAATTTGGATCTCAAAAGGTGGCAATTGATAGTATTAAGTGTTAAAATCACAAGAACAAACATGGATGGTTACAAATGAAAAGGTGTCAAGAAAGAAATTTTGAATATATATTGTTAGGAATTTTTATTTTTGAAGTGTAGTCTTACCTTTTAATGGTTTTTTACTTTTTACCTTTTTAGCATTATATTATGCACATTTTCTATGAGTATTTTTGGCTAACTATTTTATGTATTTCCTTTTCATGAATTAATTTAAGTATTATAAATTATCTTGTGATGTGTACTTGTGCAAAATTGTGTTTGATGAAATATGAATGCAGTAAGTATGCTATTTAAACTTGTTGTATGCAAGTGTGTAGTATTTAAATTATTTGTATTGAAGATTTTAATGAGTGATGTAATTGATGAGATTTAAATTAGACTATTGTAATATCTTGAATGTTAATTATTGTGAAACAATTGCATAGTGTGATTTATAGTATATGAGTGCATTGTGTATGAATAATGAATTGCCAGTATATATTTTCATGTATTTTATTATGAGTGTGCTATGTTTTATGAAAATTAAAGTGGATTATTGATTATTACCATAATCAATGTAAGATGGCTAATTAATTAATAAATAAGGCTATGTAATTAATTAATTAATGACTATGACCAAATTTAAAAAAAGATTTAAAAGTGAAAATATTTATGAGTGATCTTGAAAATTGTGAGATGACAATAAATATCATTAGTAAGCTAATTTGAAATTGCTATTATTTCATAATTTAAATGTGTGCAAATAAAAATAAATAAGAATGCATAGTCATTGAAAATTATTTAATTTTCTAGATTGATGTTTATTCATTGTAGAAATGAAAGTAATTGAATGAAAAGAAATGTTGTGAAATTAATTATAGAGATTGAATGAACTAAAAAAGACTATGGACATTGATTGAGACATTGACTATGAAAATTGAGACTATAATGTGACTATGAACTATAAATAATTATATAAGAATAGATTATTGTCATAAGTGATGTGTATTGAAAAAATCCTATTTTAATCTCCCGTGGTGTATTTTTTCAATTTATTATAGTTTACGGCACATGCATGAGGATTGTATTCAATGTCTATTAATTGATGGACATAGTTATAAATTGTTCTTATAAAATATGCATGACCATTTTTAATATTAACATTATTTTATGAGCCCGATTAACATATTATTTCCTAAATAAAATATTATTTATCTATGTCTGAACTTAGCTACTTCAAACTCTAGCTAATTTAAGTCTTCCTCCTAAAGAATCCATTTTGTGATATTTTCTCCCATTTGTTATTTTTTGTACTACACATCTCTTTCAAACCTTGCTTACATCTATTTATGTGCTTATAACAATGTTTGGGAAAATTTTGGAGTTCTTCTAGCTAATTTCTTCCTTCCTTGAAAATGGACCGATTTTTTTCAATGGTCACTAGTTGCATCCTCTTAATTGCAAAAGATATCAATTTATTTCCTTCAATATTAATTTTTCATTGGGAAATTTTCTCCAAACTAAAATTGATATTGGCTAAATTGCTAAATTCTTGTGATGTAAAAAAAAAACAATTCCAAAATGAAATATTGCATTCTTGATATGAATTGAATTTGACAAAGTTCTTCACCATTTAAAGGCTAAGAATCCAATCCTACTCTATGTATTATGGAATTGAAAATTTCTATAATGATCATCTTACCACTTAAAGCAATCACAACATTTTCTAACGTGGCTATAAGATTTCCTAATATGGCCATGACATGAAGGAATTAAAAAATAACCATTTATGAGAAGTTCACACTAGAAAGGTATAAGTGTCCTATGACAATCACTAATAATTCCATGACCATCTCCCAAGGCATGGATTATAGCAACAAATCAACCTAATACACTCCTAATCACATTTATTAAATTTTTTTGTCATGGGTTGCTACAAGACTCTGATGGATGGATAGTTTCCTAGTGTTTGTTGTGAGTGTAAAAAATTGTAAATAAAGTTTTCTTTCTGTTTTGATGTGTGAATAGGGTTTATATTGCACTTGGTTTTAGAATTACATGGTGATGGGAGCTTAAATGTTAATTGATTTGAGGAAATATTATAGGATTTCAACAATTGAATTGTTGAGTTCTTAACGGTTAAACTGATGTGAATTTGGAAGGATGCTTAACCCCTAAATGCCAAAGCCTTTTCAAGTGTCTTTGACTATGAAAAAAGAGCATGGGTTTATAGTTAACCCCAATGAAGCAAATTGTGTTTTTTTCAAAATCTAACTGTATAGATGTTTAAAGAGCTTGCTTATTAGTATATTCACTAATTTTGAGTGAAAAAATTGCATAGGAATTGTGAGATTATAACAAGAGAAATGTTCATTTTTTAATTTTAGTATGTTGCCCCTCCCCACAATGTTTCAGAAATTTGCACATAAATTTATTTTGGAATTGGAGGTGACATGAACAACTACAAATTGTGTTAGCACACTAAAATGCACTTTCAAAAAACTTAATTTCACATGGAAACCTATCAAATTCACTACACAATCCACCTTGCAATTGTTGAAATGTAATTTTTTTTTATAAGTATGAATTGCAAATAACTCCAAATCAACACTTGCATGTTTAAATTTTCAATGGTGAAAATCATGAAAACACTAAGCTCTTTCCATTGGAACCATTTTCAAATCAAATGGATAAGTACAATTTTTTAGATCTCGAGTCAAGTGAAATTGGCAAAGTTGGGATAATGAAGTAAAATTAGCAAGCTTTACTCTACCACTAATGGACAAACATGGCTTTAAGGACCTCTCAAAAATCAAATGTTCAACTTTTTCAGTGAAAAATGAAAGTTTTCAATAGTTAACCCTAAAAACTGCCCCCCAAATTTTTTATAATGGTCATATGAATTTAACTACCCATCCCAAATTGAGCCTAAAATTTCAGATCGACCATATATGGTCGATCAGGCAGTTAGGGGTTAAGTTGTAGAGATAAAGTAGTTCTTTCCTTCTCATTTTCCCTCTTTCTTCTCTTCTAGTGTATATGTGAGTTTTTCAAACACTTTTGTGATTTTGATTGATGTAAAAAAAGCTTCAAGTATATATTTTTGAACTGTGTATAAGTTCTAGTGACTGGACAACCTTGTATGTGTGTTTCGTTTAAAGTTCAAGTCCTAGTAATTGGGCAACATTTGTATGTTGTATAGAATTTCTTGTGATAGGAATTATAGTTTATTTGTGTTTGAAGTAGTTGTTTATGTGAGTATTTGATTGAATCATTATATTTGTTTGTATAAGTTTTGATCGTTGTGTGATCTTATTAAAACTTAGAAGCAATTGTTTGAGAGAGAAAATTCTAGCTTAAAGCAAATGTTTGTGATAATTTTTGGTGAATTTTTGGTTGAATCAATCTCTGTACACTTTAAGTGTTGGAATGTTATATATGCTTTTAAGTAGATTTGTGTATGTTGCATGCTTTAAATAAGTACATTGAGTCTATTGTGAATGAGCTTTAAGTGTTATGGTTGGAATTTGTATTGTGGCTTAAAGTTGGTTGATATATATGTGTGAGTGAAGAATTGTATATGAAGTGAATGTTTAGACTATGTATTTGTTTATAGAAATCCCAGTGATTAGACAAAGTATAGAACTATGAGTGTATCTGGGTATTAGATAAGCAAATTCTAAGTTACAATTTGAAGTTGTGTTAATATCTATGTATTTAAATTTAAATTGATAAGAAGTGTATGACAAAGTATTAGTTGTTGTTAGCCTTATGGATGTAAAGCAAATGTGTAGTTTGAAGATGAACTGGAGAGATGAATAGTAACAAAGTGCATTGTGTAGTTGTTTAGAACAAGTTAGGATAATTATGCTATAAATAGTGTCAAGATTGTGATGGTTTGAATGAAGTTGGAAGTACTAATAGTGGTTTGTTGAATGAATTGAGAGACGCTTAAGTGGATTATGTGAACTTATGCTTAAGTAATTGCAACAGAAGATGATTATCATAATGCTTTAAGCTACATGTTTGTTTTGTTGCATCCATATGTGTTGAATAGAAACTAGTGATAGAATAAGTGAATGATCCTTTTTCTCAAACTAAATGGGGGATTAGAATGATATTTTCCATCATAATTGAATGGAGAAGATAAATCTACTTGAAAAGTGATTTTAGTCACAAAACATTACACTATTTGATCATTCCTTAGATTTTGAACCCATATACTATAGTTTTTGGTGTTTGAGTAATAGGCAAAAATTTAGACTACACTTGTCATGGGTGCTTTGTATGTCATAAGCAAGTTTACCTTATTACGTCAATGGTTTTAGTGCTCTCTTTTGTAATTTAAAAAAATACTATATCAAATATGAAATTCAAGATTAACAAGTAGATGTGGATATTGCAGCTCTAATGTGTCTATTATCATAACCACTTCATGGAATTCCTTTTAAGATCCAAGCTAGTATGCTCTATATAAGTAGTATGATTGTCCTTCTCAATTTGTCCTTTAGAGTTTCATTTGAACATTCCATTTGATTGTTGAGAATGAAGCACACAAAAACAGAAAAGATAAAACATTTTAGAATCTTTCAATGAAAACATAATGTTGATTTGCAACTAATAAATATTTCAAATTTCTTCTAGGTGATTGAAGCGGTACTTCTTTGAGGTATATATACAATCTAATGCTTTGTACTTTGGAATGTAGATGAAGGCTTTAGTATAAAAAGAAATTTAGAGATTTGTACTTTGAAATCCATTGGTACAATGATATTAGCACAATGCTATGATGTTTGTGAAGCTAAATTTGTGAGAGGCATTTTAAAATTTTATGCTTTTTGTGGGGAGATGAGATTAGTACAAGAAATTGTGGGAGAAAAAGAAGATTTGGAAGTGGAAGATGAAAGAAGCATGAGGAGGTCCCCAACTCAAGTTATACCACAAGAAAAATCTCTAAAATACGCTTTCTTACACTCAAATATTTACTCCTTTGTTTGTTGAAATAAAAATAAAAAGTATGGAAAGAGAGCTTTATTGTCTACAAATATGGGCATTTGGTATAGAATAATGTTAGACAATTATAAATAAGTTATAAAATAGGTAGTGGATGCATAGAGAGTGTGAAAGACTACCTCTAGGAGCCTTCAAATTAGAAGAACAAAGAATCTAAAAGAGTTTGAGTCAAATCATAATTTAAGAAAATTGTCCAACATTACAAGAAATTAAATTGGAGAGGAAGAATCATAAATGGGACAAAAGAAAAATCTATAAATTTTTGAAACATCATATTTGGTTTTTGAGGAAAAAAAGAAATGTAGAGAAGTTGATAAGAAATGAAGTAAACGAGGGAGATCAATTAAATGAGGTAGAGAACAATGGTTGTGTAAAAGAAAATAGGAATTTGTTCTTGATGGACATGTGGGAGAAACACTAAGCAAAGTGCTAATGAAATCAAGTAGGATAATATATTGATAATAATAATGTGTACACCAAGAGTAGTCTTCTTATAGAAGAAGACACCATTTAGTTAGACAAAACGGTGTGACTATCTATCTATTGTAATGTTTGAATCTAATGTCAGTTTCTACAGTAACACGCCCGCTTTAGCTACATAGCTAAAAATAGTTTGCAAAAACATATACATCTTTAATGAACGCCCCCTTCCTCATGAACTAATGTAAGCTTCTAAGAAAAGAAGGAGTTATTATTTGTCTCCTTGCTTCGTGCTGTAAGAAGCGGTATCAGCTAGATCTTGTATGCAGGCCTGATGCTTGACTTTGGGCAGAGATTTTGTTAAGATGTTAGCCCACATTGTTGACATTGAAGTATACTCAAGTTGGAGAATCTTGGCTTGTACTTTCTCATGTAGAAAATGAAATCGAATGTCAATATGTTTTGACTGATCATGAAATTTTGGATTTTCACTTAAAGTGATATATGACTAGTTATCACAGTAGATTGTACTAGGAATTTGAAGGAAGTAAACAAGTTCTTGTATAAAAGATTGCAACCATATTAGTTCCTTAGAGGCAGTTGCAGCAGCAATGTACTCGGCCTCTATGGGGGACAAAGCAACAACCGGCTGTTTATGGCTTTACCAGGATAATAAACATGACGAGTCCAATTGAAAAAGGTATCCTGAGGTGGATCGTTGAGTATTGAGATCACCAGCCCAATCTGCATCACTCCATCCGCATAGCTTGTGATAAATAGAAGATGAAGGAACGGCAGAATATGTAAGACCGTGCTTAGAAGTACCACGCAAGTAACGAAAATTTTTCTTGACTCCAAGCCAGTGAACTGGAGATGGGTCTTGCATAAATTGGGCTAAATGGTTGACTGAATAAGCTAAGTTCCAATGCGTACAACTTACAAGATATTGGAGACTTCCAAGTGCTTATTTGTAAGGCATCGATGGAGGAAGGTGAGATGAATCAGAAAGATCATCATGTTGATATTTAAAATACCGTATTCCAGCTTCTAAAGGAGTTGCAACAGAATTAGTTGTGGTCATATTAAATTTAATGAGAAGATCATAAATATGCTTATCTTGTATTAATGTTAATCTTCTGTTAGCTCTATCACGTCATACTTGAAAACTGAGAATACATTTGATCTCCTAGTTGTCAGTCATGAAGAATTGATGCATGAAAAGAGCTTTCGTAGCAGATAACAATTCCAGGTTGTCAGAAATTAAGATGAGATCATCAATATAGAGACCTAAATATAAAAGAGAGTTCATAGCATGTTTCATATATACATTTGTGTTAGAGATACATTTTGAGAAACCTTGGCTCAATAGAGAGCTATCAAAGAGGTCATACCATACACGTGGAGCCTGTTTTAGGCCATAAATTGATTTTAGTAGTCGACACACAAGGTGTTTTTGACTAGGTTGAATGTAACCATCCGGTTGTTGAGTATAAATTTTCTCTCGTAGGATTCCATTTAAAAATGTTGTAACCACATCCATTTGATGGATGTGGTAGTCGTAAATAGTTACAAAAGCAAAAAGGATTCGTAAAGAAGTCATTTTAAGAACATGCGAGAAAGTATCAAAAAAATCAGCACCTGCTTCTTGAGTAAAACCACTAGCAACCAATCTGGCTTTATATCGGGTAAAAAGAACCATCAGAATTAAACTTGCGACAAAAGATCCATTTTGTACTTATTATAGACTTGTTGGGAGGAAGATCTACGAGGATCCAAGTCTTGTTTTTGATTAAGGATTGATATTCAACGTCCATAGCTTGTTTCCAATGAGCAGCATTCAGACTTTGGGTAGCATCGGGAACAGAGCTGGAATCACCAACATGAGTTAAAAAAGTAAAAGAGAATAATTTCACATCATGGAACTTGGTTGATTGTCAGGCGCCTCGAGTTTTGCGATTGGATGTGTGTAGCTTGGATAAAGGATCAGATGGTTGATCTTGTTGTAAATGATTTTGTTGATGAGGAGATAAATTAAGAATAGGAGCTTGAAGAAGTCCAGAGGGCTTAGCAGGGGAAAGTTTATCAGGTGAAGGCATGACTAGACTTTGAAAGGGGCCAGAATCAACTTGAGGAGATATAGATGGAGAAAGCTCCTCAATATCAAGTGGATTTGACACAGGTTGGGGAAGCAGACAAGGAAGTGGGTCCGGAACATTATAAAAACCTTTAGAGAAGGGCTTGATTTCAGAGACTGACAAAGAACTAGAGTTGAAACTTGAAGAATTGGGTTGAAGTAGAGTGTCTTTTGAGAAAACAACATCGCAACTTATAATTATTCTACGAGAATCTGGATTATAAAGACGATAACCTTTAACACCACTAGGTTCGCCGTAGCCAATGAAGATACATTTCAAACTTTTGTGATCAAATTTCTTGTGTTGATGATTAGGTATGTGAGTATATGCCACACAACCAAATATTCTTAAATGGGACAGATTAAGTTGAGTTCCAGTCCATAATTGATGAGGCGTTGTATTGCATAAAGCATTGGTGAACGATAAGTTTTGTAAGTAATATGTTGTGGTAATGGCTTTGGCCCAAAAAGAATTAGGTAAATTTGCAACTTGTAGCATGCTTCAAGCACATTCAACAAGTGTGCGGTTCTTTCGCTCTGACACTCCATTTTGAGTAGGATTATATGGATTTGAAAAATGGCGTTGAATGCTAGAGTTAATACAAAACTGGTTGAATTGTGCAGAAGTAAACTCACCACCATTATCAGAACGAAGAAGTAAAATCTTTCGGCTCGTAAGATTTTCAACAAGATTTTTATATTGTACAAAAGTGGATAATACTGCAGATTTCTTTTGAAGAAAGTAGACATATGTATACCTTGAAAAATCATCAATAAACATGAAGAAATATAGGGCACCTCCCAAAGATGAAGTGTGCATTGGTCCACAAAGATCTGTATGGATCAACGCGAGAACTTGAGTTGCACGTGTTACAAAATCAATTGGATAAGCTAATCTAGAGTGTTTTCCGAGAATACAACCTTCACAAATAGACATGTGAAGATGAATAGCAGGGAATCCATCTACCATAGATTTGGTTTACACAATCTACAAGTAACGAACATTAATGTGTCCCAAGAGATAATGCCAGAATAAAGTGTCTATATTTGGCTTGAATGTATTTAGAGCCATATTACTAGAATCGGTAATTTGAATATCAATGCCCAAAGGATACAGATTGTCTTATTGCTTCACATAGTATTCTATGGGGTGAGCTGATCTTGAAGATTTGGTCTTAAGAATACAATGATCTTGTTTAAAAATGATAACAATGTTTCTAGTCTTAGTGATCTGGGCAACAGAAAGAAGATTGTGAACCAATCCAGATACAAAAAGTACATTGGGGATAAGCAACGTCTGTCCAATTATGACTTGGAGAAGAACTGAACAGAAGCCTGTGGCTTCATATGAGTGATTATCACCCAAAATAATAATACGAGGGATATTAAGATGTTGATAATCTTGAAGTAGTGATTTGTATGGTGTCATATGTTGGCTAGCTCCTGAATCAAGGAACCACAGGTTGGAGGATCCAAGAATAGACTCAGGAATGTTGAATAAATAGCCTGGGGCATTGCTAGTAAAATTATTGTTGTGGGGTCGAGTAGCTAAATGAGCTTGGTCACGTTTCTTTTTCCTACATTGAGGTGCTTTATGACCATGTATGCCACAATAATGACAAATTATTGAGTTGGTTGAATTACTTTGTGACGATGTAGAATTTAAATTACTTTGAGAAGATGAATTAATTTTTATAAAAGGTGGTTTGCGATCTCGTGAATGAGGTTTGCTAACAAACTGTTTTATGAATTTCCCTTTGATATAGAAAGTATGATTAGTGATTTTATTAGGTTTAGATGTGACAGAATTATTAATTTCATTCTGTTGTAGAATATTAGATAATAAGTCTATGAAAGTAAGATTAGAGATTTTGCCTTGAGTTGTGATAAATGAACTCCAACTATTAGATAAAGATGCTAGAAGCAAATTTACTTGCTGGGAATCTCTGAAAATGCAACCAGTAGTGGCTACTTCTTGTAAAAGAGATTGCCAAGTCTCCAAAAAGGAAATAACATCCTCAATTTCGGACATTGTCATGCGGCAAAATCGTTTATGCAAGTTGACTTGATAGGTCGTATTTGATTTTTCATATATCTATTTTATATGGTCCCAAACTTCTTTAGAAGTTTTTAGAGGACGTAATGAGATAAGCCGCTTGTCTCCACAATGAAGGAGAATGTCAGCACGGGCTTTATTATCTTTTAGCTGCCAGGTTGTAAGACCTGCAACATCAAAAGAAGGAGGAGCAGTTTCCTTGCCATCCACTACGGACCAAAGTTCAGATCGGATAAGTAACATTTCGAGTTTTATGCTCTAAGTTGCATAGTTTGATGCAATAAGAATTGATATAGAGTATGCTCGGGAAGTAGAGGTAGAAGTAGGATTGTTAGAACGTGTAGAAGCCATGCTACAAGATTGATAAGTCAAAGCTCTTGATACATGAAAGAAGGCACAGTGTTATAAGAATCATTTTCAAAGAACAAAGGATTTATCTCATCGAATTGACCGGGTTGATTTTGTGAATCAATGTAGCCTTCAGGTGCGTTGGTGATTCCATATGGAATAATTTTGAGATTTAGATTCCAAGGTAGTCCAATGTCTTCAACTGCTAATTCATCTGCAACTTGAAAGAATCCATCTTGAAGGTAAAATTGAAAGAATCTTATTGTAGGAAACTGATTTTCATTTTCAACTCTCTCTTCTTTTACTCCCAATAGTTTGAAAACATCTTCGCTAGCACACTCCTGTGGAGGAGTTAGGCAAAGCACATTTTAAAGTTTTAAAACTACTTGCTCATTATACAGATTCATAACCTAGCTCTGATACCATGTGAGAGAAACACTAAGCAAAGTGCTAATGAAATCAAGTAGGATAATATATTGATAATAATAATGTGTACACCAAGAGTAGTCTTCTTATAGAAGAAGACATTGTTTAGTTAGACAGAACAGTGTGGCTATTTGTCTACTATAATGTTTGAATCTAATGTCAGTTTCTACAGTAACATGACATAGTTGAAGATATAGAGACATCATAAGCAATAATACATGGTGAAGGTAAAGCATAAGTACTCGAAATGGAGCCACCTTGAAGTGTCAAAGATAATGAATCTTTTTTGTTGTTGGTGCTCTCATTACCTATTGTTGATGTAATGAAGAAGTAACTCTAAAACCATTTAGAATAGGCTATTGCAAATGGTGTCACTACATCTTGGATTTTTTTTCTTTTGCTCATTTTTATTAAAATTTATAGTTCAAAAAACACAAAAAGAGTTTTTCCATTATGTTTGACAAAAGTCCCTACCAATACGGTGAAATATTCATAAAATTTGGAAGTGCCCTAAGTACTTCCATTTCCTACTTCCATTTCCTATTTCTAGTATCTTATTAATTGTCTAAAAATTCAATAAGGAGTTTGAGACAAAATTGGTCTGTTGGCCAATTGAATATAAGACTCTTAATTAAAATAAAAGCAAAAGCAAATCTCTAAGTATTTATTTTGGAGCATAGGGTCATATGAGTTGGTAGTATGAGATAGGAGAGTTCTACTAAATCCATGAAATTCATATAGATGACTCACATAGAGGTCACCATCTAATTTGGAAATTTGTAGAAGGTTATTTTTGCACTTGTAGGTTAAATCCAACCAATGCGTGGAATGCGTGACCAAAGATTGGAGCTCAACTATAGAGTTAGTCTGTCTATATTTCCTATTTTGTAAATGATTTCCTTCTAGAGGAATTAAAACAGGTGTTCATTTATTTTGATCCATTTGTGAATAGTGCAAAGTAGAAATATAAACTTGTACTTAGGATTTGGGAGTTTTCTAGAAGTTACTCAAGAAGTTTTGGAATTTTTTGGAATACCAAAGATGACTCCATGGAATATTGGTTTTGACTTAGGCTTTTCCCATTTTTAGTTTTTTAGTATTTACCAACAAGAAACCCCTAATTTTAAATTAAAACCTAAAAATGCCTAAAGCCTAGGTCAACACCAATATTTATGGAGAAACTATTATCATCAAAATTATGATAATCGCTTAAATTTTTTATCTAATAAATTAAATAATTTATAAAAAATATGCTATACCAAATGCTTTTGAAATGTACCAATGTTGTGAAAGGGAAATGAATATATGGATGTGTGGTATATTTCCTATCTCTAGTTTAAAACAATTTTACAAAATATTTGAAGAAACTTCCAAGTGTATCGAAAGTCAAAATGACTCTAAATAGTTTGTTCTTAAATGTAAAATACAAGAATGTGATCTTGCAAAAACAATGTTGCAACATTTTGGAATAGAAAAAAAAATTCATTCAAATATGTTTTTCTAATTTATCTATTAAGTATAAACTTGATGAAAAACCACCCAAACTATGTAAGAATAGAAAAACTTTAGTAGTTGAAAAAACAAAGTCAAGAAAAAATAAATAAATAAATGATGAAGAAAAAGGTGAACAAATAAAATATTCTTTTTAGACTCTTCCTAAATATAGTGACACTTGGAAAAATGATTTTTTAATTGAAAGCATTATAAGTACTATTATTGAATCTTTGTTAGTTATTAAAGGAAAGTTAATTATTAAAAATCAAATTATGGATTTGATGAATTTATTTAGCAATAAATTATATTTTTATTATATATACCACATATGTTTGAAAAGACTTCATACAACAATACATTGATTTTATTGAATGTTTACTATGAAAATTGTCTTTATAAAGCGAAAAGTGACAAATATAAAAAAAATAGGCAATTATTTATTTATTAGCCATGGATATGGTTTACATAGTGGTCCTAATGTATAGGGAGATGTCTACCAATTTGATCTTACCTCTACATCACATTCCAAAGAATAATGTTTGGTGGACCATGGACAATTTCATTGCAAGTAATATTTGGAAGTATACATTCAAATGTGGTAATTCTATTAATTATTTTCTTAGATCAATATGTTGAGTTAAAAATGTATTGCTATTGGACAAGTTGATAGTTTAACAAATGTGCATTCTATGCATATCTTTAAAAATTCAAAAATCAAGCTACATATAGATGTAGGTGACAAAAAAGCTTTTATAATAACATAGTTCAATAGTGGGAATTTTGTTGTTTATCAATTGTAATAAAAATTTTGCACATCAAATGATACTTGCATTTTTTTTGAGATTAGAAAGTATAGTTCATAGAAATTTAAAATTCAAATCTCCAAAAATGAAACTACATAAGAACTTCAAATCAGGAGTAGCATTTATGAATTGAAAAAATGTATTACACTAATCAATTAGAAAATTGAAAGAAAAAATCCCTATGTTTAATAAAGATTTTTGGTCATCTATTACGTCTAAATATGATGGAGATTTTTGAAAGAATTTAAATCAATAAAATATTTAAAAACTAGTTTTATAAATTGAAGTATTTAAAATTGATAGTATTTATTCAACAATTATACATCTATTGTAGAAAACAAATATTGGTTTGACTTCAAGAAATTATTTAAATTTTTAATGTCTAATTAAATAAATAAATAAAATTTAAACATTAAGTGTTGGATGTGTATAATATCAATTTTTATTTTTATGCATGAATAGACATTTTATTGGAAAATTTTATTTTAAAATATGTCTTACCCTACTTTCTTTTCCTATTTTTGTTCAAATTTTTTGACAGCATAGCCTTTTCACTAAGTCATCTTTCCCCGAGTATCATCATTGCCTTTCTTCTTTTCCTTCCCTTCTCTAATTTTTTTTCACTCATCCTCTCCCCCTACATAGAAATGATGGCAAAATTAAACCTGCATATCCTTTTGTAATCTATAGTTTTGCTTACCTTACAAAACCCAAGAAAACACAAGTATAGGGGTTCTTACAAGGAAAAATTTATTTAGTCTACCATTTATGTGATTAATGTCACTTTTCAAATAGAATTATACTTTAAATTCGAATGTACTTGGTTTTAAACTTGTAATATACTAACACTTTTATTCCCAAGGATTAAAATTTTGTTGATAGTCCTTCACCAATGTATGAGATACAATGTATGAAGTCCTAGTCCTACCTAGGATTCTACAAGGAGGTCAAATAGTCTGGGCAATCTGTCAAGTTGGTCAAATTGACTTATGCAATGAATGCTCTAAGACCTAATCAATTTTAAGATAATACTTTGAAAATAGTACACATAATTCATTAAGTATTATTTTTTATGTGTATAGGTCAAATAGTCTAGTACGTGCTTGCTATGAACAAATCTAAATGCAAAATGCCTAAGTCTATCGATTCTTTGTCAAATTGTCCTAATGATGCAAAATATGGTGAGTTTAGGTTTTATATCTAGATTTTGTCTTTCTCCTTATGCTTTTCTCCAATGCTTTTAGGTCAAATATTGAAGTCAAATAGTCCAAACCAACATTGGTTAATTTCCTAAAATTTTCACATACAAAACATTGGAACAATTCACAAATTTGTCTAAATATGGAGAACCTAACACCAAGACATTTAAATTTTAATAAATTAAAGGTCAAGAGACCTAAAGGCATGGACTGAGCTTATATTCACAACTTAAACCTAAGTTTGTGTAGATCAAATCCTAAGACCAAGGAATAAGGCCTATTATCATAATCCAAGGCCGCACAAAAGGGGCCCTATGGCCATTACCAAACTCCAAAACCATCCACTGAATCTTATTATTGTGAATGGAAATTCAAGACTATGGAATTGGGACCCGTTCGAATCCTTAATTGAGTCACTAGAGCTCCACAATAGGACCTTGCACATGGCCTATAGTGAAGGTTGTCTTCAACTTCCAACAGAGAAAGGTGGGCCCTTCCACTGGTGCACCAACAACCCTTTGCCTGCCCACCTAGCCGATGTTTTGCCTAGTTCCACCCCCAGGATAAAATTCCTGAGGTCTATTTGGGTTAAATTCATTTGTATTTGACATTGAAATTCATGTATTGAAATTCATTCATTTAAATTAATTGATTAAAAAATAATTCATTGAAATTCTTTTAATTTAATTTAAAGTCATTTAAAGTCATACATTTAAGTTCAATTCATTTAAATTTGTATTCAATTTAATTCAATTCATATATCAAAATTCAATTCAGTTAAATTCAATTTATTTAAATTCATTCAAGTTCAATTCATTCAAATTCATACATTTAAATGAATTTAAATTCATCCATTCCTTAAAATTCACTTTAAATTCATTTAAATCCAATTCAATTCATTCATTCATTCATTTAAATTCAATTCAAACCAAATAGATAGGGAGGGAGAACACTCAAAACGGAAGGAGATGAGGAAGAAGGCGGAAAGAAGTTTGTGGTCTAATCCTACCTGCGGTAACTTTGCACGGTGAACATACAAAGAAGGCAGATCCCTCACAGTTCATCGGGCCAGACCAGTTGGGCTCTTCTTGCCTGAACCCCCCTTTTTTGGCCTTCACCTAGGGTCCCTCTCGGAGCCATAAAGCCCCATGTACAAGGCCCTTAGTCTAGTATTGCGCCTACTTCTCTGATTGCAAACTTTTCTAAAATTGAAAGATTCTTTCACTCTTTGCTGAAATTTGTTTTGATCCTTACTTGCTTATTTAATTTTGATTTACACAACTCTCTCTAGCTACAAATTCAAACAATCGGTTGAAATTTTGTCGTTCAGTGAAATAGCCAAGTGCCGCAGTCTAATGACAAATTTTTATTTAGTTCATCGAAATTGATGGAACTTTGGTTTTGATTCTTATTCAATTACTCCATCTTGATCTACACAACCTACCCACAATCAAATTCCAACAATCTTCCAATGTTTTGATGGTTGATGAAGAACTAGGCTAAGAGCAGCATTGCTACAATTGTCATGACCCTCTTTTTGTGAATTCTTTCAAATTTTGATCGATTACTCAATCAACTCTTATTTTTACTTATTTAATTATAAAGAATATGTATATACACGGTTGAATCATTGTTCAGTTTCAATCACATAAAGTGATGAGAATTTGTGGAAGGGCTTTGCTTTAGCAACTACGCTTTGGAGTTCTCTTGCTTCAGCTGATTCTTCTTCTCCTCTAATCATAATTCAAAAATCTTCTAGTTAACACTACGAGAAAATGAATGTTTTATGATTGCAATGAGTCACAAAATCAAAAAATGTGACTCAAGCAAAAATCACTGTAGATGGTCGGGATATGACTAGGATGAGTTATAGCTGAATCATTCACTTTCAGTTATATGACTGGTGAGTCATATTTGTAATCATATGGATTTGGAAGTATTATAAACCATTTTTAGACATATTTTGTCAACATGGCGTATATGTTGACCACCCTTGGACGCTTACTTTCTCATGAGCTGCCTGGGCAAAAAAAAAAACCCTACATATCATGTGACTGTGCCTAGTCATATTTTGGTTGATGTGGAATGTGACTATGGTAACTCATATTTTAAGTGATATGCAATATGACTATAGAGAGTTGTATTCTAAAGAATATAGAATATAACCATGGTGAGTCATATTTTTAATCATATTTTAAGTGATATGGACTATAACTGCATTAAGTCATATTTTAAGTAATGTGGAATATAATTGTTGTAAGTCATATCTTAAGTGATGTGAAGTATAATTGTTGTAAATTATATCTTAAGTGATATGGAGTATAACTATTGTAAGTCATATTTTGGTTGATGCAGCATATGACTATTGGGAGTCTTTTTTTTGTTCAAGTTAGTACTAAAAGATAGTAAGAAGTGAAAGCTTAAGTATAACAAGAGGTAACAAGAACTAAAACTAAAAACCAATAAGAAATAAGAATAAGACAAGTGAAGATGCAATAAAAGATTAGCAACAACTATAAAACAACAACAAACTAACAACAAATAAGATGTAAGAAGCAACAATAGATTAGTAACAACTAAAAAACAACTAAAACCTCAATAATTAAACAACAACAACTAAAACACAACAACACAACAATTAGAACTTCAAAAAAGAAAAGGAGGAAGAAGAAACAAGAGTTGAAAAACAAGAAGATGAAGCACATGAAGTGGTAGATAGGATTTCAAAACCCTAAAAAGTGGCGGCTAGGGTTTTAAAACCCTAAAAAATGACGGCTAGGATTTCAAGATCCTCCCAAAACATCGGCTATGATTTTACAATTTTGAGCAATAATTTATTTACATTTTTTTAGGTTGCCCAAATTTTTAGGGGGCTACTCGGAAAAAAACTTCAAAAAAAATGTGAACTTACAAAAATGTGACTATAGAATATGACTGCATGTTGTCATATATGTAGAAACATGATTGACAAATATGACTGGTGTTCCCGTAATACATTCCCTACGGTTCCCGAAAAAGTATTTTGCCATTCCTCATGCATGTATACTATACATCCATGAAGTACAAAGGCAAAATATGATTGGCAGTCACATTTGTAGTCATGTTTTTTCCCAACGTTGTGGGATCCAAAAATATGATTGTGAGCATTTGCCAGTTATCCTCAGTTATATTTTTGCAATCATAAAACACTTAAATCCTAGTAGTGTGAATTTGAGCTATTGCGCTTTGTCTCCATTTCTAATCTTTTGTGAGAAGAACAACAACAATATGTGTTTATTATTATATATATATTTTTAGGTTACAAGTGAGTAGCTTCTAAGAGAAGATTAGTGTGAAACTCCACAGTTGCAACTATCTATAACCATAGAGGTGTGACACTTAATTTACTATGTTAGCACTAACATAATCTAACTACTGATTATGACGTTTTGCTTTAACATGCCCTCTTTAGCTACAAAGCTGAAAAACAGATAGTTGATTATGTTAAGTTGCTTTAAACTTGTGGTTAACTTTGAATGAAACTATAAGTTAAATTGGAAGCTTCGAAGAAAGAATTATAGTAGAATACGCCCCCTTAAGTTGAGTCTGATGAAGTTTTGAAGATGAGGCCTTGGAAATAGGCTTGATGTTTGGACTTGGCTAGGGGTTTTGTGAGGATGTCAACCCACATTGTGAATGTTCGGGTGAAGTGAAGTTGAAGGACATTATTCATTACTTATTCACGTAAGAAGTAGTAGCGTAAATCAATATATTTGGTGCAATCATGATGCTTCGGATTGTGATTGAAGGCGATACAAGATTGATTATCATTGTAGAGAATGTTCGGATGGGCAATTGAGTAGCCAAATTCCAGAATTATTGTTTGGAGCTACAAAAGTTCCTTAGTAATAGCAGCAATAGCTATATATTCTACCTCTATTGATGAGAGTGCAATTATAGATTGCTTTCGACTTTGCCAAGAGAGTAGGTAGGAAGAATTGATTTGAAAGATGTAGCCTGAAGTAGAACGTCTCGTGTTGATGTCGCTTGCCCAATCGACATCGTTTCAACCGTGAAGCTGGTGATGTGTGATTTTAGAGAGAGTAGTATTGGAGTATGTTAATCCTTGATTGCAAGTCCCACTTAGGTAACAAAAAATTCTTTTTACTCCAAGCCAGTGAACAGGAGATGGATTTTGTATAAATTGTGCAAAGTGATTTATTGCAAATGCGAGGTTCCATCGAGTATAGGTGACTAAATATTATAAGCTTCCGAAAGCTTGCTTATACGAAATATGTAACATGTGTTCTTGTTCTTCAAGAAAAAAAGAGAATCACTGTCATGTTGAGAATATCTAATGCCTACTTCCAAGGGAGTGGCTATAGAATTGGAATTCTGCATGTTGAATTTAGTTAATATATCACTTATATATTTGTCTTGTGATAAGCTTAGAGTTTGCTTGGATTGGTTTCGACAGATTTGAATGCCAAGTATGTATTCAATGTTGTTATTATTAGTCATCGAGAAACATTTTGCAAACAAGGACTTAGTTATAATTAGAAATTCCAGGTTGTTAGAGATTAAAATAAGGTCGTCAATGTAGAGGCCTAATAGTATTATAGAATTGTGGGATCTTTTGAAATAGATATTAGGATTAGATTTACATTTTGTAAAACTTGACTTAACAAGAAATTGTCAAATAGTTGATACCAAGCTCGAGAAGCTTGTTTGAGGCCATATAGAGATTTTAAAAGTCAACATACTTTATTTTCATACCAAGTTGTATATAACCATCGGGTTGAGTAAGATAAAGTTCTTCAATTAAGTTAGCATTTAAGAAGGCCATTATCACATCCATTTGATGGATGTGATAATCGTGTACTCTGGCTAAGGCTAAAAGTAGTCAAAGAGAGGCGATTCTGATTACTAGGGAGTATGTATCAAAGTAATCAATACCAAATTCTTGCGAATAGCTTTTTGCAATAAAGTGAGCTTTGGAGCAAGATAAAGTATCGTCAGAGTGGTATTTGCGTCGAAATATTTATTTACTACAAATTATAGACTTGTTGGGTGGTAGATCTGTAAGTTCCTAAGTGTGATTATCCATCAGAGACTTGCATTCTTTGTCCATAGTAGTCTACCAATAAGAAGTGTAAGGGGTTTTGAGAGTTTTTTTTGACAGAGCTAGGGTTAGGAATCTGAAGCAATAATGCTTCAGTAAAGAAATTTTCATCATGGAAGTGCTTGGATTTCCAAGTTCCTTTAGTTGGTCGTTGTGATGTTCTAGGTGTTGTTGTTTGTTGGGAAATTGGCAGGAAGAGTGCTTCAAGATGCTAATTTACTGTGCTAGAGATCCAGTTGAGTAGAGATCAAGAACCAGATAAGTGGATTGTAAGCGACGTTTCACTCCTCTGTACTGTACAGTCCCCTTCGGAAAGTCTTCGAACAACCAAGAAAACTGACTCTGGACAGCCGCATCACTTGGCATCAAATTTGATGTAGCACAATCCAAAATCCATGCACTGACCTCAAATTTTTTATACTCATCGACAACCAACACATGAAAATACAAGAAAAATCTTGAGTCAATTGAGAATCTCTTTCTGCAAGTATACCAATTTACCATCGAGTTGCTCCTCCCTTGGCCTTGATCACAGCAGCCATTCTGGTGGGCAAACTTACAATCAAAGTTTCAAAGTTCTCAATGTCTAAGCCTACCCACACCTCTTGCAGAGCTATCTTCATGTCTGCAATGTTTGTAATTGGTGTTGAGCGATTCTGTATACTGCTCTTCATCATGGCCCACACATTTTCAATCGGATTCAAATCTGGTGACTGTGCCGGCCATTCAAGCTTCTGCAATCCTCGATCTTCTCTCTATTTTTTTGGTGCAAGACTACGATGCACAGGAGCACCATCTTCCATGAGAATTGCCCCAGGAACTAACAACAAAAATTCTTTCAGAGGCCCTTCGTAAACTATATCCACAAAATCAAGAGCAGTTCGCTTTTCTGGTATCATAAACCCTAATGATGACCTTAGATTATTGTAGAAAGCACCCCAGATCATCACTGAAGTCCTACCGCTCTTGAAAGTTGAAGTCAAACAGTTCGGTTCGTAAGTTTCTTTGGTGCTACGCCACACCCGAATTTGCCGGAAATTTTTGCCAATTTCAAAGGTTGCCTCGTCTGTCCAAATCACATTCTTCCACTGCTCTACGGTCCAATTGACATGACTTTTCGCAAAAGCAAGTCGCTTCTCTTTGTGAACACGTGAAAGAAATGGCTTTTTGCGAGCAATTCTACTTTGCAAACCAGAATCTTTCAATGCTTGTCTCACAACAGTATGACTTACTTGGATAGGCGAAGAGTTCGTGATGTCTGCCAATGTTGCCCTCCTGTTCTGCTTGGCTACTCGAACAATTGCTCTAGTATCCCGCTCTGACAACTTCTTTGGCCTTCCACTGCGTTGCAAGGTCTCCACGGTGTTTTCAATGCGGTACTTCTTCAAAATGTCAGAAATACTCTGTTTAGGTATACCTAAAGAAACGGCAATTTCACTCACTCTATAGCCACCCTTGAACATCCCAACCACTTGAGCCTTTTCCTCTCCTGTGTACACCATGTTGTGAAAAGAAATCTAGGGTTTGAAGGCTGGCTGAAGAAATGGGAGCCGTTTGAAGTCAGTAGTGCGAGAACTCTGAAGAACCCTAGATTCGATTTGTCCGAAGACTTTCCGAAGGGAACTGTACATCATTGATCTTAAAGACTCAAATCAATCCGATCTTAGTAGATAGATATCTTCAAACATCTATTAGTCGCAACTAAGCTTTGTTCAATGCAAATAAAATATTGGAAGGAGCTTGGCAAGGTTACTGTGCTACATTACAGTGAAATCTGACTTCAATTGAATTATGAGAATAGAAGTACGTAAAAAATGGGATTCAGTTGCCTTCGCAATGAATTCGTAGGTCTAAGCAACAAAAGATAATTGAAAACCACCAAATTGAGAGTGTCGCATGTCAACAAATTCCTACAAATTTCACTCAAACTGTCAACAGTTTGTTTGTAATCAGTTTAAATAAAATTTTAACCTTAGGCTTAAAATTATATAATAAAATAGTGGTAACTGCAATGGTAGCTTTAACACTTTCAAATTCAAAACCTACAACTCGTAACTGTAACTGCAACTGTACATCAAATCCAAGATACTATTTCAAGTTACATTTCATGAGAAATTGTTGCAAATCCTCAGAAGCGGAAGCCATTGGGTTAAGATGCGCAATTGGATGCGCACACACTCGTGGCCATCATTCCTTTTTCCTTTCAAACTGAGCAAACTCACCCGGGCATGGAACAGGAGTGGCCTCGATATTGGAAAGGACCAATTTCACCTCGGCCAACGCGACATCATTGCTTCCAAGTAGCAAAGCAGCTGCAGCAGCTCCACTTCCGCTCCAAAGAAACGTTCGGCGCGACTGATGATTCTTCCCCTCATCTGCTCACCTGCTCACCATGAGGTTCAGCTCCTTACAAAACCGCATTGCATCCAGCATTCCAAGGTTCATCAAATTCACTCGGAAAAACAAAATTTTCTCTATATCATTTTAAAAACACAACACGCACTCAGCACTTCCGATCAATGCGATTTTGCAAAACTGATCAATGAAACAATTCAATTCACAGAAGAATGAGAGGAACGATTGAAGACCTGTGCGAATTGTCGCTGCTTGCTGTGGTGAACCGATTGGCGCTTGTTCGGCTGCACGAACTAGAACCGAATGTCGATGCGAAATTACTCCCACGCGATTTGTGATACACGGAAGGCTCGCCATCGCAGTCGCCATCGCCACCGCCATGGCTGGAAAAATAAATGTGTCACGAAAACTGGATTTGGCGGATAAGGGAGGCCAAGTCCCACGGTATTCGGGGTTTCACACCGGTGCCCAAGGGGACGACCCTATGACCAACCCTTCCGGTTCATTCAGTTCATTTCTCGATTCTGTGCTTTAAGGAGTAAAGAATGAGGATTTTTTTTCCTTTTTGTACACTAAGAGACTTGTGATTGCTTGGAAGTTAATATCGCAAGTTTGTGCGGGTGGAATGAAGAAGTTGTTTATTTATCCTGTAAATAAACAAGTTACTTGCCTTGTTCATGTGATGAAGTTTTTGTTGCTTAATTTCTAAGTATTGGTAAAAATTTGACAATTGAGAGTGTCTTCTAGAAAAATCTTCTTTCCATATTGAGAAACAAAAATTTCTTTGAATTCAATTTTCAATGATTAGGGTGAAAATAAGTATAGGGAATTTTGTCATATGGTGATATTCCATAAGTCATTTGTAGACCACGTGGTTTAAACCATCTCGGACAGGTATAGATTTCAGACTGCACGATTTGAACAGTACAAGTGCCAAAGTTGTGGAATGACTGCCATTTTAATTAAATTCCCTGTAAGTGAAAAAGTAGGATAATCTTATTGTCAAAGTAATCTCAACCGTGCACATATTTTTGAACCTATTGACATCAATTGTTTAATTAAATCCCATGGGCAAAGTTTTAATCCAAATTAGGTATAGTTAGTTAAATGAAAAGCTCTGAACAACAACATTGCTTTGGTACTAACACCGGAATGGTACAATTCCATCCCTCATTCATAAACTGAGACGCTCTGGAGCACGAGTGGCTTGTTCCTGGCAATTTTTGAGGAAACAGAATCTGGCTCCAGCCTCTTGTTCCATCTCCTCATTCCATTGACCACAATACAAGTTTTGGAAATTAAAGTGATGTTTAGAGCAGCAACGGTTGATACTTCATGATTCAATTACAGAAAGAATGAATGAAGATAGATCAATCACTGTCTAATGATCATACTTGATTCTCAGCTCCTCAATGGCGCAAGAAAATCCAAATTTACAAATGAATTCATGACAAACGCTACAATTGCCTACCTACTCGATCGACCTCTCTCGATCTCTATCTCTCTACGGATGATCGAATGCATGTAATTCTGTTCTACACATTGTCTCCGTCGCGGCTTCGGACATTTTTGAGACAAGTGTCCCAAAGCGTATCTCCGAACACCGCGAAGTATATGCCCAAACTCATCGTGATGAAGAGAGCGAGGGGATAGCGAAGCATCGGGTTGTCCACCATCCGCGTCACTCCATAGACCTCCCATTTGTGGACGTTCCACCACACGCGCAGAGCTTCGTAACTCGGATTCAGCAGCACCGCTCGCATTTCACTCAGAAACGAGTCATAGGAGATCAACCCATTCCTGAGTTCCATCGTAATGTTCGAGTACGCTTCGTAATCTTGTGGTTGCATGATGACCATGGCGGCCTGCTCCTGACACCAATTGAGGAAGCAAACGAGAATCACGTCCGGGTTCAAGTCCGGACCTGGATCCCTAATTGAGTCTCTGCTTGCCATGTTGAACCATTGGTTTTCTATACGGTTTGCTTCGCGTACCCGTTGGGCTACGAGCCTGCGTTCCCGTTCTGGGTCGGGTTCCCGAACCCAATTCCTGAGCATGTCCCCGTTCTGGACAGAGTGAACGAATAAATCCAATGTGTAAGAGAGCACGACTGGAAAGAGACACAGAACGTTGTCTAGCAAGAGCTCCTCTCCAAGCAGCGCACGATCGTAAATATCCAAAAAGACGCGCAGATGTCGGTACTGTTGAGCCGTCTGCAGGTCCAGTAGCACTCCCATTTGACGCCGAAATTCCGCATAGGGTATAACTGCAGTGAGGAGATTATCCTGAATCTCGATGTACTTCTCGTAATCCGCAGGGTGCATTGTGAACCTCGCCACCTGGTTCTGGCACTTCGTGACGATGTCCATGAGATTCTCGGGAGGATCGGGGCACGGAGTCCTGGTGAGGTCCCCGGTGAGGTCGATTTCCCTGTTTGCCATTATCGCTGCAGTCTGATTTCGCTGATGAATCTGGAGATCGATTGGCACCCCGCAGTCAATATGTGCAATCTTCTTGCGAATGAATTTGTCCCGCTCGCTCGATGGAAATGCCTGCGCAAATTAATTTAACCTTCAACGTTAATGAGCAGAATCGTGTTCAACGCCACGAAATTAAAACTGACACACAACGAGATGGAGATCGACATTTTCAAGAGCAACTAATAAATCTGCACGAGAAAGGATCATGCGCACCGAAGTCAGACTGTTAAGCCCTCAATGCGCGAGGCACCAAATTCTGGTGTCGCCAATATACGTTGAAGATATATGTCCAATTCACTTTTATTTTCACTAAAGTAAAGTTTTTGTATAAACTAGATTCTATAATTATATATATATATGGAAATTTAAATATTGTTCATTGTAATTGCTTATTCCATAATTCCATTCTTATATACCTGTATTTCAAATATTAAAGTAAAAGAGATAGTGTGTTCAATTTTACTTTTATCAAAGAAAAGATACATCCTCAAAAGTAAAATAAACCTCTTTTTTAGAATTCTATAATGAATGGTTATACTTGTAATGCATTAAAACAAATTCTTTTTTGAAAGACTTTGTAGTGAATCTTGAAAGAATTCATATTGTATTTTGTATCAAATTTTATATTCATAGCCTGTATATCTTTGTTTTTTGTATTGAAACTTGAATAATGAAGTGCCACTATTGGAGGCATTTTGAATTGTTTAGTCATGTTTTGTATAACATATTAATTAAAACTATAATAATTGAATTGTTTGCACTTCTATGATACACTTAAATTTGAAAGGACATGATATTTTGTTTAGTGTAAATATATAATGACAAATATTCACACTAAACAAAACATTAGATGGGATTTGGGGCCTTTAGAAGACTGTGAGTTTCTGGGCTCTGAAAATTGTCTCGATTGAGTGGGATCACTATCAGTTGTGCAATCCGAAGTGGTCAAGACCATGCCACATCATTTTCTAAAAATAAAAAAATAAAAAAAATAAAAATTCTTGTATTATAAAATTATTATTATTATTAAAATTTTGACAACCGACCGCTTTTTTATCAAAATCAAGAACGAGCTTGAAAGAGTCTTCCAATGGCCTCAAATGTCTTCTAATGTATCATGTCCTTTCAAATTTAAATGTATCATGAAAGTGCAAACAATTCAATTATTATAATTTTAATTAAGATTATTATAATTGAAACCATCTTAAATCCATATAAATGTAAATGAACCACTTTGAATGAAAAAGAAATATCTTTTCATCATTGCAAAGACAAAGGCCAAATCACATTGCAGTAATGAATATAAATGAGTGCTTTGTTGGAAAATGAATTAAATATTTTTAAATTTTCATTGCATTTTACAGTTGACATATTTATAGCCATGGATAAGCATTTGGAAAAAAACCTTCTACTTTCACTACCAATTAGATTTAACATATATTAAGGATTTGAATTAGGGATTTTTTTTATAAAATTATAAGTACCATCACCTTTGAAGAAATAGTCAATATTTGCATATTGAACCTACCAACTCCAAACAAACCCTACTATTTGATCTTAGAAGAAAAAAACTGAATTTTTCCAATGCCATCAAAAGTAGCATAAAAAACAATGTTTCTTTGGAGTGAAGAAAATATCTTCTACTAGTTCCCATTTGCACAATAGAAGGTGATATATTTTAATGAATGAGGGGAATATGATGTGTCCTTTCATTCATTCATGGTAACCAAAATTAGTTGGCAATCATTGGTTGTATTTACTATGTCAAGTACTCCTCTACCACGAGTCCACAACTAGTATCTAATTGTGTTTTTATTGTAAATGGATTCACCTATACATTGAAAACAAGCTACATTGTAATCTACACTTCTTCAACCTTTCAAGGGCATTGCAAATTCTAAGGGCATGTTGAAACTCTAAACCTAAATTTTCATGTAGTTCTTGATTCAAAATGTTTTTAATCCAAAACAAAATATTATTCTAATAATTTTCTTCTTATTCCATTAGAATATTTTTCAAAATTTTAACAATTATAATTTTTGTAACACTTATAGACAATATCTTCAAAGTTCCCAATCCAATATTTCTAAATTTTGTTTTATTGAATTTCTTTTGGTGTAAGTTCAAGGAGAACATCATTTATACCATGATGTCAGCAATTATTTCCATTTTTCTTCAAATTTCTTACTATTTTAAATATTTTTGTAATTGCTACGATTTGTATAAAGAAATTTCCTTTAAGCTTTCATTTCTACTAATTCCAAACTTGATGAATTCTTTGTAGAAAATAGTGCAATCTTCAATATTTCTATTGCCTAACTAGAGATAATTATTACCCCTACCATTGGTGAATTGGACATATGGTAAAATACTTAACCCCTAAAGAACCAAATGGAGTGTTTTTTGGCAACATAGCGATTTTGGGCAACTCACTACAAATGAAATTTTTTATTTTTTTTCATTGAAATTTTCACACAACATGTGCCCAAGGAGTAGCTTAAAGGCCCAACAATTATCATAACTTTTGACTACATGGTTAAAAAGTTCTATGTGATTACAACATTTGATGGGTAGTCTAAGCAACAAAAAAACTTTTAAAAAAAAAAGATTTTAGAAAAAACAAAAAAATAAAAATGATTCTTTAGATTTATTTATATATGAAAAGTTTTGAATCATTCCATTTTGATTAATGAGATCAAAGTTATGAGGAGTTTTAGTTGTGGATAATTTGCAGATAATTATGGAATCTATACTCTAAAATAAACTTTGAGGTCCTTTATTTAACTCAATTTTGAATATTTTTGAAAAAATAAAATAAAATTAGGCATAGATGGTTTATTACAACATTACAACCACTGGAATTGGCATTTTTCAATTCTATAAACCAATTGTTAACAATTTGGTATTTTGAATCATTCTCTACTTCTCTACTTCTTTCTATTTTTTTCCTATATGTTGTACAATTCCAAATGATTTGAAATTTTTCAAGCATATATCCAACTTGCCTTGAAAGAATGAATCCAAAGAATAATCACCATTTTGGACATTATTTCATAATGATTTGACTTTGTGAAGTGCAGCTGCCCGGTTTTTTGTAGGAAAAAAACAAGAATTATTGTTACTTGAAATGCTAATATCTTGCAATCTACATGGTGAAAATTTCTGAATTTTTTTTCACATCTTCTCAAACAAAAGTAATATAAAATCCTAGAGTTAGATGTGTCAAAATGTTGTTTTTTTCAAAATTTTGGTACTTATACTAGAGATGGCAATTTTGGAGCATTTTTGGTGAAAACATAGTCAAAATCCTTTAGGGGTTAACATTTTTGAAAACATGTCATATACCTTATCCCCACAGTCGATCTAAATTTTAGAAATTGGCCAAGCCCTCTAATACTACTACTCCATTCTTTTGAAAAAATACCATACTCACCTTTGATCCCTATCATCAAATATGATTTTGGCCATCCGTGCATTAGAATTCACAATTATTGTATGTCACTCTTGTTTGTGACTTTTTGTAAGTACGCCAAACATTCGTCACGGCCACTTCTATTTTGTGATTGCTATAATTGAACAATTGCATCTTGTAAATACGAAATCTTAAAATTTATTTGAAAATCATAATTTTGGTGTGAAATGGATTGTATTCAAATTTAATTTTGGAAATTTGTGTAGTGTGAATGCAAGTGTAATTTGGATCTCAAAAGGTGGCAATTGACAGTATTAAGTGTTAAAATCATAGGAACAGACATGGATGGTTACAAATGAAAAGGTGTCAAGAAAGAAATTTTGAGTATATATTGTTAGGAATTTTTATTTTTGAAGTGTAGTCTTACCTTTTAATGGTTTTTTACTTTTTACCTTTTTAGCATTATATTATGGACATTTTCTATGAGTATTTTTGGCTAACTATTTTATGTATTTCTTTTTCATAAATTAATTTAAGTATTATAAATTATCTTGTGATGTGTACTTGTGCAAAATTGTGTTTGATGAAATATGAATGCAGTAAGTATGCTATTTAAACTTGTTGTATGCAAGTGTGTAGTATTTAAATTATTTGTATTGAAGATTTTAATGAGTGATGTAATTGATGAGATTTAAATTAGACTATTGTAATATCTTGAATGTTAATTATTGTGAAACAATTGCATAGTGATGATTTATAGTATATGAGTGCATTGTGTATGAATAATGAATTGCCAGTATATATTTTCATGTATTTTATTATGAGTGTGCTATGTTTTATGAAAATTAAAGTGGATTATTGATTATTACCATAATCAATGTAAGATGGCTAATTAATTAATAAATAAGGCTATATAATTAATTAGTTAATGACTATGACCAAATTTAAAAAAAGATTTAAAAGTGAAAATAATTATGAGTGATCTTGAAAATTGTGAGATGACAATAAATATCATTAGTAAGCTAATTTGAAATTGCTATTTATTTCATTATTTAAATGTGTGCAAATAA
Source organism: Climacium dendroides (assembly GCA_950106755.1). Taxonomy (NCBI): domain Eukaryota; kingdom Viridiplantae; phylum Streptophyta; class Bryopsida; order Hypnales; family Climaciaceae; genus Climacium; species Climacium dendroides. Next base: position 18,096,768 of record OX467090.1, on the reverse strand, counting down.
AAATAAATAAGAATGCACAGTCATTGAAAATTATTTAATTTTCTAGATTGATGTTTATTCATTGTAGAAGTGAAAGTAATTGAATGAAAAGAAATGTTGTGAAATTAATTATAGAGATTGAATGAACTAAAAAAGACTATGGACATTGATTGAGACATTGACTATGAAAATTGAGACTATGGTGTGACTATGGAACTATAAATAATTATATAAGAATAGATTATTGTCATAAGTGATGTGTATTGAAAAAATCCTATTTTAATCTCCCGTGGTGTATTTTTTCAATTTATCATAGTTTACGGCACATGCATGAGGATTGTATTCAATGTCTATTAATTGATGGACATAGTTACAAATTGTTCTTATAAAATATGCATAACCATTTTTAATATTAACATTCTTTTATGATCCTGATTAACATATTATTTCCTAAATAAAATATCATTTATCTATGTCTGAATTTAGCTACTTCAAATTCTAGCTAACTTAAGTCTTCCTCCTAAAGAATCCATTTTGTGATATTTTCTCCCATTTGTTATTTTTTGTACTACACATCTCTTTCAAACCTTGCTTACATCTATTTATGTGCTGATAACAATGTTCGGGAAAATTTTGGAGTTCTTCTAGCTAATTTCTTCCTTCCTTGAAAATGGACCGATTTTTTTCAATGGTCACTAGTTGCATCCTCTTAATTGCAAAAGATATCAATTTATTTCCTTCAATATTAATTTTTCATTGGGAAATTTTCTCCAAACTAAAATTGACATTGGCTAAATTGCTAAATTCTTGTGATGTGAAAAAAAAACAATTCCAAAATGAAGTACTAATTAATATTGCATTCTTGGTATGAATTGAATTTGACAAAGTTCTTCACCATTTAAAGGCTAAGAATCCAATCCTACTCTATGTATTATGGAATTGGAAATTTCTATAATGATCATCTTACCACTTAAAGCAATCACAATATTTTCTAACATGGCTATAAGATTTCCTAATATGGCCATGACATGAAGGAATTAAAAAATAACTATTTATAAGAAGTTCACACTAGAAAGGTGTAAGTGTCCTATGACAATCACTAATAACTCCATGACCATCTCCCAAGGTATGGATTATGGCAACAAATCAACCTAATATAGTCCTAATCACATTTATTAAATTTTTTTTGTCATGGGTTGCTACAAGACTTTGATGGATAGTTTCCTAGTGTTTGTTGTGAGTGTAAAAAATTGTAAATAAAGTTTTCTTTCTGTTTTGATGTGTGAATAGGGTTTATATTGCACTTGGTTTTAGAATTACATGGTGATAGGAGCTTAAATGTTAATTGATTTAAGGAATTACTGTAGGATTCCAACAATGCAATTGTTGAGTTCTTAACAGTTAAACCGATGTGAATTTGGAAGGATGCTTAAGTTGTAGAGATAAAGTAGTTCTTTCCTTCTCATTTTCCCTCTTTCTTCTCTTCTAGTGTATATGTGAGTTTTTCAAACACTTTTGTGATTTTGATTGATGTAAAAAAAGCTTCAAGTATATATTTTTGTACTGTGTATAAGTTCTCGTGATTGGACAACTTTGTATGTGTGTTTCATTTAAAGTTCAAGTCCTAGTAATTGGGCAACATTTGTATGTTGTATAGAATTTCTTGTGATAGGAATTATAGTTTATTTGTGTTTGAAGTAGTTGTTTATGTGTGAGTATTTGATTGAATCATTATATTTGTTTGTATAAGTTTGGATCACTGTGTGATCTTATTAAAACTTAGAAGCAATTGTTTGAGAGAGAAAATTCTAGCTTAAAGCAAATGTTTGTGATAATTTTTGGTGAATGGTTGAATCAATCTGTGTACACTTTAAGTGTTGGAATGTTGAATATGCTTTTAAGTAGATTTGTGTGTGTTGCATGCTTTAAACAAATACATTGAGTCTATTGTGAATGAGCTTTAAGTGTTATGGTTGGAATCTGTATTGTGGCTTAAAGTTGGTTGATATATATGTGTGAGTGAAGAATTGTATATGAAGTGAATGTTTAGACTATGTATTTGTTTATAGAAATCCCAGTGATTAGACAAAGTATAGAACTATGAGTGTATCTGGGTATTAGATAAGCAAATTCTAAGTTACAATTTGAAGTTGTGTTAATATCTATGTATTTAAATTTAAATTGATAAGAAGTGTATGACAAAGTATTAGCTGTTGTTAGCCTTATGGATGTAAAGCAAATGTGTAATTTGAAGATGAACTGGAGAGATGAATAGTAACAAAGTGCATTGTGTAGTTGCTTAGAACAAGTTAGGATAATTATGCTATAAATAGTGTCAAGATTGTGATGGTTTGAATGAAGTTGGAAGTACTAATAGTGGTTTGTTGAATGAATTGAGAGACACTTAAGTGGATTATGTAAACTTATGCTTAAGCAATTGCAACAGAAGATGATTATCATAATGCTTTAAGCTATATGTTATGTTTACCTTCACTTTAAGCATGCTTTTTTCTAGAATCCTATACTAGGATAAGACAGGAACTACATGCTTGTTTTGTTGCATCCATATGTGTTGAATAGAAACTAGTGATAGAATAAGTAAATGATCCTTTTTCTCAGACTAAATGGGGGATTAGAATGATATTTTCCATCATAATTGAATGGAGAAGATAAATCTATTTGAAAAGTGATTTTAGTCACAAAACATTACACTATTTGATCATTCCTTAGATTTTGAACCCATATACTATAGTTTTTGGTGTTTGAGGAATAGGCAAAAATTTAGACTACACTTGTCATGGGTGCTTTGCATGTCATAAGCAAGTTTATCTTATTACGTCAATGGTTTTAGTGCTCTCTTTTGTAATTTAAAAAAATACTATATCAAATATGAAATTCAAGATTAACAAGTAGATGTGGATTTTACAGCTCTAATGGGTCTATTATCATAACCACCTCATGGAATTCCTTTTAAGATCCAAGCTAGTATGCTCTATATAAGTAGTATGATTGTCCTTCTCAATTTGTCCTTTAGAGTTTCATTTGAACATTTCATTTGATTGTTGAGAATGAAGGACACAAAAACATAAAAGATAAAACATTTTAGAATCTTTCAATGAAAACATAATGTTGATTTGCAACTAATAAATATTTCAAATTTCTTCTAGGTGATTGAAGCGGTACTTCTTTGAGGTATATATACAATCTAATGCTTTGTACTTTGGAATGCAAATGAAGGCTCTAGCATAAAAAGAAATTTAAAGATTTGTACTTTGAAATCCATTGGTATAATGATATTAGTACAATGCTATGATGTTTGTGAAGCTAAATTTGTGAGAGGCATTTTAAAATTTTATGCTTTTTGTGGGGAGATGAGATTAGTACAAGAAATTGTGGGAGAAAAAGAAGATTTGGAAGTGGAAGATGAAAGAAGCATGAGGGGGTCCTCAACTCAAGTTATACCACAAGAAAAATCTCTAAAATACGCTTTCTTACACTCAAGTATTTACTCCTTTGTTTGTTGAAATAAAAATAAAAAGTATGGAAAGAGAGCTTTATTGTCTACAAATATGGGCATTTGGTATAGAATAATGTTAGACAATTATAAATAAGTTATAAAAAAGGTAGTGGATGCATAGAGAGTGTGAAAGACTACCTCTAGGAGCCTTCAAATTAGAAGAACAAAGAGTCCAAAAGAGTTTGAGTCAAATCATAATTTAAGAAAATTGTCCAACATTACAAGAAATTAAATTGGAGAGGAAGAATCATAAATGGGACAAAAGAAAAATCTATAAATTTTTGAAACATCATATTTGATTTTTGAGGAAAAAAAGAAATGTAGAGAAATTGATAAAAAATGAAGTAAACGAGGGAGATCAATTAAATGAGGTAGAGAACAATGGTTGTGTAGAAGAAAATAGGAATTTGTTCTTGATGGACATGTGGGAGAAACACTGAGCAAAGTGCTAATGAAATCAAGTAGGATAATATATTGATAATAATAATGTGTACACCAAGAGTAGTCTTCTTATAGAAGAAGACACTGTTTAGTTAGACAGAACGGTGTGACTATCTATCTATTGTAATGTTTGAATCTAATGTCAGTTTCTACAGTAATATGCCCGCTTTAGCTATATAGCTAAGAATAGTTTGCAAAAACATATACATCTTTAATGAATGCCCCCTTCCTCATGAACTGATGTAAGCTTCTAAGAAAATGAGTTATTATTCGCCCCCTTGGTTCGTGCTGTAAGAAGCGATATCAGCTAGATTGTATGCAGGCCTGATGTTTGACTTTGGATAGAGATTTTGTTAAGATGTTAGCCCACATTGTTGACATTGAAGTATACTCAAGTTGGAGAATCTTGGCTTGTACTTTCTCATGTAGAAAATGAAATCAAATGTCAATATGTTTCGACCGATCATGAAATTTTGGATTTTCATTTAAAGTGATACATAATTGCTTATCACAGTAGGTCATACTAAGAATTTGAAGTAAGTAAACAAGTTCTTGTATAAAAGATTGCAACCATATTAGTTCCTTAGAGGCAGTTGCAGCAGCAATGTACTCGGCCTCTGTGGAGGACAAAACAACAATTGGCTGTTTACGGCTTTACTAGGATAATAAACATGACAAGTCCAATTGAAAAAGGTATCCTAAGGTGGATCGCCGAGTATTGAGATCACCAGCCCAGTCTGCATCACTCCATCCGCATAGCTTGTGAGGAATAGAAGATGAAGGAATGGCAAAATACGTAAGACCGTGCTCAGAAGTACCACGCAAGTAACGAAAATTTTTCTTGACTCCAAGCCAGTGAACTAGAGATGGATCTTGCATAAATTGGGCTAAATGGTTGACTGAATAAGCCAAGTTCCAATGCGTACAAGTTACAAGATTGTAGAGACTTCCTAATGCTTATTTGTAAGGCATTGATGGAGGAAGGTGAGATGAATAAGAAAGATCATCATGTTGATATGTAGAATACCGTATTCCAGCTTCTAAAGGAGTTGCAACAGAATTAGTTGTGGTCATATTAAATTTAATGAGAAGATCATGAATATACTTATCTTGTGTTAATGTTAATCTTTTGTTAGCTCTATCACGTCGTACTTGAAAACCGAAAATACATTTGATCTCCTAGTTGTCAGTCATGCATGAAAAGAGCTTTCGTAGCAGATAATAATTTCAGGTTGTCAGAAATTAAGATGAGATCATCAATATAGAGACCTAAATATAAAAGAAAGTTCATAGCATGTTTCATATATACATTTGTGTTAGAGATACATTTTGAGAAACCTTGGCTCAATAGAAAGCTATCAAAGAGGTCATACCATACATGTAGAGCCTGTTTTAGGCCATAAATTGATTTTAGTAGTCGACACACAAGGTGTTCTTGACTAGGTTGAATGTAACCATCCGGTTGTTGAATATAAATTTTCTCTCGTAGGATTCCATTTTAAAATGCTATAACCACATCCATTTGATGGATGTGGTAGTCGTAAATAGTTACAAAAGCAAAAAGGATTCGTAAAGAAGTCATTTTAAGAACATGCAAGAAAGTATCAAAAAAATCAACACCTGCTTCTTGAGTAAAACCTCTAGCAATCAATCTGGCTTTATATCGGGATAAAGAACCATTAGAATTAAACTTGCGACGAAAGATCCATTTTGTACTTATTATAGACTTATTAGGAAGAAGATCTACAAGTATCCAAGTCTTGTTTTTGATTAAGGATTGATATTCAACATCCATAGCTTGTTTCGAGGATCCAAGTCTTGTTTTTGATTAAGGATTGATATTCAACGTCCATAGCTTGTTTCCAATGAGCAGCATTCAGACTTTGGGTAGCATCGGGAACAGAGCTGGAATCACCAACATGAGATAAAAAAGTAAAAGAGAATAAATTCACATCATGGAACTTGGTTGATTGTCAGGCGCCTCGAGTTTTGCGATTGGATGTGCGTAGCATGGATAAAGGATCAGATGGCTGATCTTGTCGTAAATGACTTTGTTGATGAGGAGATAAATTAAGAATAAGAGCTTGAAGAAGTCCAGAGGGCTCAACAGGGGAAGGTTTATCAGGTAAAGGCGTGTGTAGGCTTTAAAAGGGGCCAGAATCAACTTGAGGAAATATAGACGGAGAAAGCTCCTCAATATTAGGTGGATTTGACACAGGTTGGGGAAGCAGACAAGGAAGTGGGTCCAGAACATTATAAAACCTTTAGAAAAGGGCTTGATTTCAGAGACTGACAAAGAACTAGAGTTGAAACTTGAAGAATTGGGTTGAAGTAGTGTGTCTTTTGAGAAAATAACATCGCAACTTACAATTAGTTTACGAGAATCTGGATTATAAAGACGATAACCTTTAACACCACTAGGTTCGCCGTAGCCAATGAAGATACATTTCAAACTTTTGTGATCAAATTTCTTGTGTTGATGATTAGGTATGTGAGTATATGCCACACAACCAAATATTCTTAAATGGGACAGATTAAGTTGAGTTCCAGTCCATAATTGATGAGGCGTTGTATTGCATAAAGCATTGGTGAACAATAAGTTTTGTAAGTATCATGTTGTAGTAATGGCTTTGGCCCAAAAAGAATTGGGTAAATTTGCAACTTGTAGCATGCTTCAAGCACATTCAACAAGTGTGCGGTTCTTTTGCTTTGATACTCCATTTTGAGTAGGATTATATGGATTTGAAAAATGGCTTTGAATGCTAGAGTTAATACAAAACTGATTGGATTGTGCAGAAGTAAACTCACCACCATTATAAGAACGAAGAAGTAAAATCTTTCGGCTCGTAAGATTTTCAACAAGATTTTTATATTGTACAAAAGTGGATAATACTGCAGATTTCTTTTGAAGAAAGTAGACATATGTATACCTTGAAAAATCATCAATAAACATGAAGAAATATAGGGCACCTCCCAAAGATGAAGTGTGCATTGGTCCACAAAGATTTGTATGGATCAAAGTGAGAACCTGAGTTGCACGTGTTACGGAATCAATTGGATAAGCTGATCTGGAGTGTTTTCCGAGAATACAGCCTTCACAAATAGACATGTGAAGATGAATAGCAGAGAGTCCATCTACCATAGATTTGGTTTACATAATCTGCAAGTAATGAACATTAATATGTCCCAAGAGATAATGCCAGAGTAAAGTGTCTATATTTGGCTTGAATGTATTTAGAGCCATATTACTAGAATCGGTAATTTGAATACCAATGCCCAAAGGATACAGATTGTCTTGTTGCTTCACATAGTATTCTATGGGGTGAACTGATCTTGAAGATTTGGTCTTAAGAATACAATGATCTTGTTTAAAAATGATAACAATGTTTCTAGTCTTAGTGATCTGGGCAATAGAAAGAAGATTGCGAACCAATCCAAATACAAAAAATACATCAGGGATAAGCAACGTGTGTCTAGTTATGAGTTGGAGAAGAACTGAACCGAAGCCTGTGGCTTCATATGAGTGATTATCACCCAAAATAATAATATGAGGGATATTAAGATGTTGATAATCTTGAAGTAGTGATTTGTATGGTGTTATATGTTGGCTAGCTCCTGAATCAAGGAACTACAGGTTGGAGGATCCAAGAATAGACTCAGGAATGTTGAATAAATAGCCTGGGGCATTGCTAGTAAAATTATTGTTGTGGGTCGAGTAGCTAAATGAGCTTGGTCACGTTTCTTTTTCCTACATTGAGGTGCTTTATGACCAGGTATACCACAATAATGACAAATTATTGAGTTGGTTGAATTACTTCGTGACGATGTAGAATTTAAATTACTTTGAGAAGATGAATTAATTTTTATAAAAGGTGGTTTGCGATCTCGTGAATGAGGTTTGCTAACAAACTGTTTCATAAATTTTCCTTTGATATAGAAAGCATGATTGGTGATTTTATCAGGTTTAGATGTGACAGAATTATTAATTTCATTCTGTTGTAGAATATTAGATAATAAGTCTATGAAAGTAAGATTAGAGATTTTGCCTTGAGTTGTGATAAATGAACTCCAACTATTAGATAAAGATGCTAGAAGCAAATTTACTTGCTGGGAATCTCTGAAAATGCAACCAGTAGTGGCTACTTCTTGTAAAAGAGACTGCCAAGTCTCCAAAAAGGAAATAACATCCTCAATTTCGGACATTGTCATGCGGCAAAATCGTTTATGCAAGTTGACTTGATAGGTCGTATTTGATTTTTCATATATCTATTTTATATGGTCCCAAACTTCTTTAGAAGTTTTTAGAGGACGTAATGAGATAAGCCGCTTGTCTCCACAATGAAGGAGAATGTCAGCACGGGCTTTATTATCTTTTAGCTGCCAGGTTGTAAGACCTGCAACATCAAAAGAAGGAGGAGCAGTTTCCTTGCCATCCACTACGGACCAAAGTTCAGATCGGATAAGTAACATTTCGAGTTTTATGCTCTAAGTTGCATAGTTTGATGCAATAAGAGTTGATATAGAGTATGCTCGGGAAGTAGAGGTAGAAGCAGGATTGTTAGAACGTGTAGAAGCCATGCTACAAGATTGATAAGTCAAAGCTCTTGATACATGAAAGAAGGCACAGTGTTATAAGAATCATTTTCAAAGAACAAAGGATTTATCTCATCGAATTGACCGGGTTGATTTTGTGAATCAATGTAACCTTCAGGTGCGTTGGTGATTCCATATGGAATAATTTTGAGATTTAGATTCCAAGGTAGTCCAACGTCTTCAACTGCTAATTCATCTGCAACTTGAAAGAATCCATCTTGAAGGTAAAATTGAAAGAATCTATTTGTAGGAAACTGATTTTCATTTTCAACTCTCTCTTCTTTTACTCCCAATAGTTTGAAAACATCTTCGCTAGCACACTCCTATGGAGGAGTTAGGCAAAGCACATTTTAAAGTTTTAAAACTACTTGCTCATTATACAGATTCATAACCTAGCTCTGATACCATGTGAGAGAAACACTAAGCAAAGTGCTAATGAAATCAAGAAGGATAATATATTGATAATAATAATGTGTACACCAAGAGTAGTCTTCTTATAGAAGAAGACATTGTTTAGTTAGATAGAACAATGTGACTGTTTATCTACTATAATGTTTGAATCTAATGTCAGTTTCTACAGTAACATGACATAGTTGAAGATATAGAGACATCATAAGCAATAATACATGGTGAAGGTAAAGCATAAGTACTCGAAATGGAGCCACCTTGAAGTGTCAAAGATAATGAATCTTTTTTGTTGTTGGTGCTCTCATTACCTATTGTTGATGTAATGAAGAAGTAACTCTAAAACCATTTAGAATAGGCTATTGCAAATGGTGTCACTACATCTTGGATTTTTTTTCTTTTGCTCATTTTTATTAAAATTTATAGTTCAAAAAACACAAAAAGAGTTTTTTTCCATTATGTTTGACAAATGTCCCTACCAATATGGTGAAATATTCATAAAATTTGGAAGTGCCCTAAGTACTTCCATTTCCTACTTCCATTTCCTATTTCTAGTATCTTATTAATTGTCTAAAAATTCAATGAGTTTGAGACAAAATTGATCTTTGTTGGCCAATTGAATATAAGACTCTTAATTAAAATAAAAGCAAAAGCAAATCTCTAAGTATTTATTTTGGAGCATAGGGTCATATGAGTTGGTAGTATGAGATAGGAGAGTTCTACTAAATCCATGAAATTCATATAGATGACTCACATAGAGGTCACCATCTAATTTGGAAATTTGTAGAAGGTTATTTTTGCACTTGTAGGTTAAATCCAACCAATGCGTGGAATGCGTGACCAAAGATTGGAGCTCAACTATAGAGTTAGTTTGTCTAGATTTCCTATTTTGTAAATGATTTCCTTCTAGAGGAATTAAAACAGGTGTTCATTTATTTTGATCCATTTGTGAATAGTGCAAAGTAGAAATATAAACTTGTACTTAGGATTTGGGAGTTTTCTAGAAGTTACTCAAGAAGTTTTGGAATTTTTCGGAATACCAAAGATGACTCCATGGAATATTGGTTTTAACTTAGGCTTTACGCATTTTTAGTTTTTTAGTGTTTACCAACAAGAAACCCCTAATTTTAAATTAAAACCTAAAAATGCCTAAAGCCTAGGTCAACACCAATATTTATGGAAAAACTATTATCATCAAAATTATGATAATTGCTTAAAATTTTTATCTAATAAATTAAATAATTTATAAAAAATATGCTATACCAAATGCTTTTGAAATGCACCGATGTTGTGAAAGGGAAATGAATATATGGATGTGTGGTATATTTCCTATCTCTAGTTTAAAACAATTTTACAAAATATTTGAAGAAACTTCCAAGTGTATCGAAAGTCAAAATGACTCTAAATAGTTTGTTCTTAAATGTAAAATACAAGAATGTGATCTTGCAAAAACAATGTTGCAACATTTTGGAATAGAAAAAAAAATTCATTCAAATATGTTTTTCTAATTTATCTATTAAGTATAAACTTGATGAAAAACCACCCAAACTATGTAAGAATAGAAAAACTTTAGTAGTTGAAAAAACAAAGTCAAGAAAAAATAAATAAATAAATGATGAAGAAAAAGGTGAACAAATAAAATATTCTTTTTAGACTCTTCCTAAATATAGTGACACTTGGAAAAGTAATTTTTCAATTGAAAGCATTATAAGTACTATTATTGAATCTTTGTTGGTTATTAAAGGAAAGTTAATTATTAAAAATCAAATTATGGATTTGATGAATTTATTTAGCAGTAAATTGTATTTTTATTATATATACCACATATGTTTGAAAAGACTTCATACAACAATACATTGATTTTATTGAATGTTTACTATGAAAATTGTCTTTATAAAGCGAAAAGTGACAAATATAAAAAAAATAGGCAATTATTTATTTATTAGCCATGGATATGATTTACATGGTGGTCCTAATGTATAAGGAGATGTCTACCAATTTCATCTTACCTCTAAATCACATTCCAAAGAATAATGCTTGGTGGACCATGGACAATTTCATTGCAAGTAATTATTTATTTATTGTAAAACTTGTAAAAACATCATTTGCCAAATGACGCTCAACAAATGAGAAATAGTTGTAATGTACAATTGAGGTTTTTTTATGAGATTAATGTCTTACCCTACTTTCTTTTCCTACTTTGTTCAAATTTTTTGACAGCATAGCCTTCTTACTAAGTCATCTTTCCCCGAGTATCATCATTGCCTTTCTTCTTTTCCTTCCCTTGTCTAATTTTTTTTCACTCATCCTCTCCCCCTACATAGAAATGATGGCAAAATTAAATCTACATATCCTTTTGTAATCTATAGTTTTGCTTACCTTACAAAACCCAAGAAAATACAAGTATAGGGGTTATTACAAGGAAAAATTTATTTAGTCTACCATTTATGTGACTAATGTCACTTTTCAAATAGAATTATACTTTAAATTCGAATGTACTTGGTTTTAAATTTGTAATATACTAACACTTTTATTCCGAAGGATTAAAATTTTGTTGATAGTCCTTCACCAATGTTTGAGATACAATGTATGAAGTCCTAGTCCTACCTAGGATTCTACAAGGAGGTCAAATAGTCTGGGCAATCTGTCAAGTTGGTCAAATTGACTTATACAATGAATGCTCTAAGACCTAATCAATTTTAAGATAATACTTTGAAAATAGTACACATAATTCATTAAGTATTATTTTTTATGTGTATAGGTCAAATAGTATAGTACATGCTTGCTATGAACAAATCTAAATGCAAAATGCCTAAGTCTATCAATTCTTTGTCAAATTGTCCTAATGATGCAAAATATGTTGAGTTTAGGTTTTATATCTAGATTTTGTCTTTCTCCTTATGCTTTTCTCCAATGCTTTTAGATCAAATATTGAAGTCAAATAGTCCAAACCAACATTGGTTAATTTCCTAAAATTTTCACATACAAAACATTGGAACAATTCACAAATTTCTCTAAATATGGAGAACCTAAGACCAAGACATTTAAATTTTAATAAATTAAAGGTCAAGAGACCTAAAGGCATGGACTGAGCTTATATTCACAACTTAAACCTAAGTTTGTGTAGATCAGACCCTAAGACCAAGGAATAAGGCCTATTATCATAATCCAAGGCTGCACAAAAGGGGCCCTACGGCCATTATCAAACTCCAAAACCATCCACTGAATTCTATTATTGTGAATGGAAATTCAAGACTATGGAATTGGGACCCGTTCGAATCCTTAATTGAGTCACTAGAGCTCCACAATTGGACCTTGTTTATGGCCTGTGGTGAAGGTTAGCTTCAACTTCCAACAGAGAAAGGTGGGCCCTTCCATTGGTGCACCAACAACCCTTTGTCTGTCCACCTAGCCGATGTTTTGCCTAGTTCCACCCCAGGATAAAATTCCCGAGGTCTATTTGGGTTAAATTCATTTGTATTTGACATTGAAATTCATGTATTGAAATTCATTCATTTAAATTAATTGATTAAAAATAATTCATTGAAATTCTTTTAATTTAATTTAAAGTCATTTAAAGTCATACATTTAAATTTGTGTTCAATTCAATTCAATTCATATATCAAAATTCAATTAAGTTAAATTCAGTTTATTCAAATTCATTCAAATTCATACATTTAAATGAATTTAAATTCATCCATTCCTTAAAATTCACTTTAAATTCATTTAAATCCAATCCAATTCATTCATTCATTCATTCATTTAAATCCAATCCAATTCATTCATTCATTCATTCATTTAAATCCAATCCAATTCATTCATTCATTCATTCATTTAAATCCAATCCAATTCATTCATTCATTCATTCATTTAAATCCAATCCAATTCATTCATTCATTCATTCATTTAAATCCAATCCAATTCATTCATTCATTCATTCATTTAAATTCATTTAAATTCAATTCAAACCAAATAGATAGGAAAGGAGAACACTCAAAACGGAAGGAGATGAAGAAGAAGGCGGAAAGAAGTTCGTGGTCTAATCCTACCCGTGGTAACTTTGCACAGTGAACATATAAAGAAGACAGATCCCTCATAGTTCATCGGGCCAGACCAATTGGGCTCCTCTTGCCTGAACCCCCCTTTTTTGGCCTTCACCTAGGGTCCCTCACGGAGCCATAAAGCCCCATGTACAAGGCCCTTAGTCTAGTATTGCGCCTGCTTCTCTGATTGCAAACTTTTTTAAAATTGAAAGATTCTTTCACTCTTTGCTGAAATTTGTTTTGATCCCTACTTGCTTATTTAAATTTTGATTTATACAACTCTCTCTAGCTACAAATTCAAACAATCGGTTGAAATTTTGTCGTTCAGTGAAATAACCAAGTGCCACAATCTAATGACAAATTTATATTTAATTCATCGAAATTGATGGAACTTTGGTTTTGATTCTTATTCAATTACTCCATCTTGATCTACACAACCTACCCACAATCAAATTCTAACAATCTTCCAATGTTTTGATGGTTGATGAAGAACTAGGCTAAGAGCAGCATTGCTACATTGTCATGACCCTCTTTTTGTGAATTCTTTCAAATTTTGATCGATTGTTCAATCAACTCTTATTTTTACTCATTTAATTATAAAGAATATGTATATACACGGTTGAATCATTGTTCAGTTTCAATCACATAAAGTGATGAGAATTTGTGGAAGGGCTTTGCTTTAGCAACTACGCTTTGGAGTTCTCTTGCTTCAGCTGATTCTTCTTCTCCTCTAATCATAATTCAAAAATCTTCTAGTTAACACTACGAGAAAATGAATGTTTTATGATTGCAATGAGTCACAAAATCAAAAAATGTGACTCAAGCAAAAATCACTGTAGATGGTCGGGATATGACTAGGATGAGTTATAGATGAATCATTCACTTTCAGTTATATGATTGGTGAGTCATATTTGCAATCATATGGATTTGGAAGTATTATAAACCATTTTTAGGCATATTTTGTCAACATGGCGTATATGTTGACCACCCTTGGAGGCTTACTTTCTCATGAGCTGCCTAGGCAAAAAAACAAACAAACTACATATCATGTGACTGTGCCTAGTCATATTTTGGCTGACGTGGAATGTGACTGTGGTAACTCATATTTTAAGTGATATGCAATATGACTATAGAGAGTTCTATTCTAAAGAATATAGAATAAAATCGTGGTGAGTCATATTTTTAATCATATTTTAAGTGATATGGACTATGACTGCAGTGAGTCATATTTTAAGTAATATAGAATATAATTGTTGTAAGTCATATCTTAAGTGATGTGAAGTATAATTGTTGTGAATCATATCTTAAGTGATATGGAGTATAACTGTTGTGAGTCATATTTTGGTTGATGCAGCATATGACTATTGGGAGTCATATTTTGGTTGATGAAGCATATGACTATTGTGAGTCTTTTTTTTGTTCAAATTAGTACTAAAAGATAGTAAGAAGTAAAAGCTTAAGTATAACAAGAGGTAACAAGAACTAAAACTAAAAACCAATAAGAAGTAAGAATAAGACAAGTGAAGATGCAATAAAAGATTAGCAACAACTATAAAACAACAACAAACTAACAACAAATAAGATGTAAGAAGCAACAATAGATTAGTAACAACTAAAAAACAACTAAAACCTCAATAATTAAACAACAACAAATAAAATACAACAATACAACAATTAAAACTTCAAAAAACAAGAGGAGGAAGAAGAAACAAGACTTGAAAAATAAGAAGATGAAGCACATGAAGTGGCATCTAGGGTTTCAAAACCCTAAAAAGTGGCGGCTAGGATTTTAAAACCCTAAAAAATGACGGCTAGGATTTCAAGATCCCTCCAAAACAACGGCTATGATTTTACAATTTTGAGCAATAATTTATTTACATTTTTTTAGGTTGCCCAAATTTTTAGGGGGCTACCTGGAAAAAAACTTCAAAAAAAATGTGAACTTACAAAAGTGTGACTATAGAATATGACTACATGTTGTCATATATGCAAAAATATGATTGACAAATATGACTGGTGTTCCCGTAATACGTTCCCTATGGTTTCGTAAAAAGTATTTTGCCATTCCTCATGCATATATACTATACATCCATGAAGCATAAAGGCAAAATATGACTGGCAGTCACATTTGCAGTCATATTTTTTTCCAACGTTGTGGGATCCAAAAATATGATTGTGAGCAGTTGCCAGTCATCCTCAGTTATATTTTTGCAGTCATAAAACACTTAAATCCTAGTAGTGTGAATTTGAGCTACTGCACTTCGTCTCCATTTCTAATCTTTTGTGAGAAGAACAACAATAATATGTATTTATTATTATATATATATTTTTAGGTTACAAGTGAGTAGCTTCTGAGAGAAGACTAGTGTGAAACTCCATAGTTGCAACTATCTGTAACCATAGAGGTGTGACACTTAATTTACTATGTTAGCACTAACATAATCTAACTACTGATTACGATGTTTGCTTTAACATGCCCCCTTTAGCTACAATGCTGAAAAACAGATTATAGTTGATTATGTTAAGTTGCTTTAAACTTATGGTTAATTTTGAATGAAACTATAAGTTAAATTGGAAGCTTTGAAGAAAGAATTATACTAGAATACGCCCCCTTAAGTTGAGTCTGATGAAGCTTTGAAGGTGAGGCCTTGGAAATAGGCTTGATGTTTGGACTTGGGTAGGGGTTTTGTAAGGATGTCAGCCCACATTGTGAATGTTCGGGTGAAGTGAAGTTGAAGGACATTATTCATTACTTATTCACGTAAGAAGTAGTAGCGTAAATCAATATGTTTGGTGCAATCATGGTGCTTTGGATTGTGATTGAGGGCGATACAAGATTGATTATCACTATAAAGAATGTTTGGATGGGCAATTGAGTAGCCAAATTCCAGAATTATTGTTTAGAGCTACAAAAGTTCCTTAGTAATAGCAGCAGTAGCTATATATTCTACCTCTATTGATGAGAGTGCAATTATAGATTGCTTTCGACTTTGCCAAGAGAGTAAGTAGGAAGAATTGATTTGAAAGATGTAGCCTGAAGTAGAACGTCTCGTGTTGATGTCGCTTGTCCAATCGACATCGTTCCAACCATAAAGCTGGTGATGTGTGATTTTAGAGAGAGTAGTATTGGAGTATGTTAATCCTTGATTGCAAGTCCCACTTAGGTAACAAAAAATTCTTTTTACTCCAAGCCAGTGAACAGGAGATGGATTTTGTATAAACTGTGCAAAGTGATTTATTGCAAATGTGAGGTCCCATCGAGTATAGGTGACTAATATTGTAAGCTTCTAAAAGCTTGCTTATACGGAATATGTAACATGTGTTCTTGTTCTTCAAGAAAAAAAGAGAATCACTGTCATGTTGAAAATATCTAATGCCTACTTCCAAGGGAGTGGCTATAGAATTGGAATTCTGCATGTTGAATTTAGTTAATATATCACTTATATATTTGTCTTGTGATAAGCTTAGAGTTTGCTTGGATTGGTTTCGACAAATTTGAATGTCGAGTATGTATTCAATGTTGTTATTATCAGTCATTGAGAAACATTTTGCAAACAGGGACTTAG
Organism: Climacium dendroides; assembly: GCA_950106755.1. Taxonomy (NCBI): domain Eukaryota; kingdom Viridiplantae; phylum Streptophyta; class Bryopsida; order Hypnales; family Climaciaceae; genus Climacium; species Climacium dendroides. The sequence goes on along the minus strand of OX467090.1, from coordinate 18,080,224 downwards.
TTATAATTAGAAATTTCAGGTTGTTAGAGGCCTAATAGTATTATAGAATTGTGGGATCTTTTGAAATAGATATTAGGATTAGATTTACATTTTGTAAAACCTTGACTTAACAAGAAATTGTCAAATAGTTGATACCAAGCTCGAGAAGCTTGTTTAAGGTCATATAGAGATTTTAAAAGTCAACATACTTTATTTTCATACCGAGTTGCATATAACCATCGGGTTGAGTAAGATAAAGTTCTTCAATTAAGTTAGCATTTAAGAAGGCCATTATCACATCCATTTGATGGATGTGATAATTGTGTATTGTGGCCAAGGTTAAAAGTAGTCAAAGAGAGGCGATTCTGATTACTAGGGAGTATGTATCAAAGTAATCAATACCAAATTCTTGCAAATAGCTTTTTGCAATAAAGTGAGCTTTGAAGCAAGATAAAGTATTGTCAGAGTGGTATTTGCGCCGAAATATTTATTTACTACAAATTATAGACTTGTTGGGTGGTAGATCTATAAGTTTCCAAGTGTGATTATCCATCAGAGACTTGCATTCTTTGTCCATAGTAGTCTGCCAATGAGAAGTGTAAGGGCTTTTGAGAGCTTTTTTTGACAAAGCTAGGGTTAGGAATCTGAAGCAATAATGCTTCAGTAAAGAAATTTTCATCATGGAAGTGCTTGGATTTCCAAGTTCCTTTAGTTGGTCGTTGTGATGTTCTAGGTGTTGTTGTTTGTTGGAAAAGGATATCTTGACGATAATGAGAACATAGGTGTGGGTACATAGCCAAAATAGAATCATTAGTGAAAGATGTTTGAAGGATAGGTTTAACAGGTTGTACTTTCAAGGGAGATGTCAAAGGAGTGGTTTTCTCACTTAGCTGTTGACTTGATTGAGTTGTTGATGAATGTTGACTTGGTTGAGTTGTTGATGAATTAAATACAACATAGTAATATTCGTTTGAGTTGAAATTGGAATTGATGCTAAGTAGTAATGGACTAATGATTGCTGGAAAATTTGATCTTTAGAGAAAATAACATAATGGCTAGAGAATACTTTGTGTGTTTTAATATTATAAAGTTTGTATCCTTTAATGCCATGTTGTTCTGCATAGCCAATGAAGATACATTTCGTAGTTTTGTCGTCAAGTTTCTTTTGTTGTTCAGTAGGAATTTGAGAATAGGCTATGCAACCAAAGATTCGTAAATTTGAAAGGTTGAGACGGAGACCTATCCATAACTGATATGGAGACATGGAGTGGAATTATTTAAGGCTTTTGTATAAGATAAATTCTGTAAGTAGCAAACAATTGACGTAACTTTTGTCTAGAAAGAATGACTAATGTTGGCTATTTTGAGCATACTGCAAGCTGATTCAATCAGAGTTCGGTTTTTCCTTTTAGATATTCCATTTTGAGATGGGCTATATGGGTTGATAAAGTGGTGTTGAATGCCATTGAGTTCACAGAATCTTTTGAAGTAATTGGAGATATATTCACCGCCATTGTCAAAGTGGAGGATTAACATTTGTTTAGATGTGTGTTTTTCAACTAGAGTTTTGTAGCTCTAGAAGTAGGAAAGCACCATCGAGAGATGGTGTGGACATTGGTCCACACAAATCCGTGTGTATCATAGCAAGAGCTTCTGTAGCTCGTGTTACAGGTGCAAGTGGATATGGTGGTTTAGTCTGCTTTCCAAAAACGCAACCTTCACAAAAAATAGAATTACTCTTGATTGGTGGGAGACCAATTACTAGTTGACTTGACTCCATGATACTTAAGTATTGTGTGTTAATGTGGCCAAGGCGATGATGCCATCAGAGAGAATCAATATTTTGATTTGATTTTAGAAGTAAAGTTGAAGCTTATTGGTTTAATGCTAATATCCAAGGGATACAAATTGTCTTCTTTGGGAATTATGAGTCGAATGATCAATTTGGTCTTTGTAGTGATTATAATTTGATCATTTTTAAAAATAAGTATTGTATTGCTAGTAGTTACTTATACTAGACTTGGAGGTGTCCAAAGTGAGAAATCGGAGTTTGTATTTGGTCAATAAAGAAATTCAATGGCGAAGGGAAGACCAACATTAAAGGCTGATAAATCATAGAGACGGAATAGGAGCAAACAAACAAAAATAAAGACAGTTTGAATTCGAGTGGAGGTGCGACCCAATTGGAGCAAAGCAATTTTAAGCGAGCAATTGGGATTTATGAGTGAAAACAGGATTGATCAAGATCCCAAGATTGAAGCTCAGGGATTGAACAAAGATGTTAGAGCAAATATTATAATTAGTAATTAGATTATATTAGTGCTAACGTAGTAGATTAAGTGTCACACCTCTATGGTTACAGGCAGTTGCAACTGTAGAGTTTCACACTAGTCTTTTCTTAGAAACCTATATTAAACTACTCACTTGTAACCTAAAAATATATATTATAATAAACACATATTGTTGTTCTTCTTCTCACATGATATCAGAGCCAGGAATCAATGCACATCGATAACCATCATGTGCTATTCTTTAGCACCGATTGTTGATATCGTCGACCTCCTTATCGTTGAAGAACTACAAGAAGAAGTTGAAGCGCAGTTGCAACTTAATCTTGCAATCGATACAAACTATCATAAACTTCCAAGCAAAGCAAATGAAGAGAGTCTTGATGATGGAATCATCTCAAATCTTTTGAGAGGATTCAATCAAATTCCTATTGAAACTTTTGATCTTTCAAGTGGATTCTCCCAAATCCTCATCAAACCTGTTGAATTAACATTGCAGGAATAGCTTGTTGCATTTGACGTCTTCCCATACGGGGTTTCCCATGCACCTTCAACTTTTTTGAATACAATATTTATTCTTCATGATAAACTTGGTCAATTTGATGAGTTAAATTCTCAATTCTTCGCAGATGATTTTTACATCACATTGCCTTTGTTCATCCATCAAGAGCTTTAACAATTTGCAATACGGTATTATGGCTTTGAACATAGTTATGATCGACATGTTCGGAAATTTTTTTTTCCACAAAGTGTCGATACTACTGAACATCAAGTCTCTACTTATTTCTCAATGGCTTCAATAAATACTAGTCTAACTCCTCGCACATATGTTATCCCTCCTCTAACTTCCGCTAATTACGCTAGTTGGAGCATCAAGATCGAGCACGGGGAGGACACTCTCACTACATTTGAAGTACCCACGTGTGGAGGAGTGATTTTTTGACCCCCTATTTACTTTTGAATAAACTATAATTTCATCCTAAAATTTTGAGCTTTGTTTAACAATGACTAAAGGTTTTTATTGACAAAAATTTCAATTCCAAATAACATAAGATATATTGTCTAGAAAGGGTTGAAAAATGAACTAAAACGGCATGTTCTCCAACTAAAATATTTATAGAGCTCACATGAAGATGACTATTGCATCAATATTCAACCAAAATAAACTTTCAATAGAAAGCTATTCTATAGAATTTCTTTTTCATTTTTCAAATTTTTTTTCTTATATAATATGGAGGTGTGAAAGTTATTTTCAACTTTATGGTGTATCCTTTTTCTTAAAAAATTTATAACTAATTACTATTAGCATAAAAAATACCAATAATTCAAAATATAAACTTTTAAAGTAGTAAAATCTATCCATAATTTTTTTTAAATTAAATTTAAAGATGTATTACATGTATTAATTTTTCCGCCGCACGTGGGTTGCTAAAACGTGGACAGTGTCCTCCCCGGGAGATCGAGATGCTGCTAATAAGATCCAAATTATGGATTGTAGTTGATGGCTTAGAAGCAATCTTTGCGGAATCTAATATTGTAGGCCTTACAGCCTGGAAACTTAAAGATTTAAAGGCTCACTCCGACATTCTACTTTATTGTGGTGAAAAGCAAATCATTATTCTTTGTCCACTGAAGACTTCTAAAGGAATCTGGGATAGACTAAAACAACTTTACGAAAAATCGAATAAGGCCAGCCAAGTTCATCTACATAAAAGACTCTATCACATGACAATAACACCAACTGAAGACATTCCACAATTTTTTAAAAACTGGCAAGCAACTTTATAGGAAGCTGACATTGCGAGTTGTATCTTCACGGATGCTCAACAGGTTAATTTGCTCCTTGGAGCATTACTTGACACATAGAGCGCGTTCATAACCACATAAGATGGACTTGAAAATTTGACCTTCAATAATCTGCTCTCAAACATTTTACAACAAAATGATATAAATCATTTTCTACAATCAAATTCAGACATCAAACCAACTAGTGCCTTTTATATAAAAGGTAAGTTTGTCAAACTTACCAAATTTAAATCGAGACAATTTTAGAACTACTCAATTCCTTACCAAGCAACAGCTGCTGGTCCAAGTCCAACAACAGGTTGAAAACCCAACTTCTGTTTAGCGAGGCCAACTTTCCGACCTTCGTCTTCTCAAACTACGATAATATGCCATTATTGTGGCATACCCGGCTACAAAGCACTTGACTGCAGGAAGAAGAAATGTGACCAAGCTCAAACTCAATCAAACAATTTCACAAAGCATGAAACCCATGCTTATGTTGTAAGTACAATTGTACTCATAGCCAAAATTTCACCTTTATGATTTGTAGACAGTGGAGCAAGTCAACATATGACCCCATCCAAGCTCTGTTTTGTGATTATCACGATTTTTCAATTCCGAGAACAATACTCCTCAAAGACAGCAATTCTCATCAATCAACAAGCTCTAGTTCTATTTTTCTCAAAACTAAAACAGGCAAACTCCTATCAATCACGGATGTTTTATATGTTCCTGGCTCAACATGACATCTTCTGTAGGTTGCTCCCCTCTGCAGCCTTATTTTTATTTTATTATTATTGGAATTAATTTTTTCCGTATTTTCTTTTTCCTCTTCAATAATTCTCCAAATTCTCACACAAATTTCAAAATTATAAATCTCAATACAATAATCCAAACACACACACGTAATTTAAAATCACAAAGATATACCAACACAAAATGCACAATATTATATATATATATATATATATATATATATATATATAAAATTGGGTCTTACAATGGCCAAAGTTTTTATTTTTAAAAATCTACTTATAGTTTTGAAAATGAATAAACACACCTCTCACAAAAAAGTGTGACCAAAGTCACACCCCATTCATCCTAATTTTTATTTTTATTTTTTGTTCATCCTACCTAAATATCCCTATTTACACTTTTATCTGTATTTTAACTTTTATTTTAACTTTGTTTTAATTTTTTTCTACAAAAGGGCCCCTAATAGGCTCCTTTTTCTAAAATCCCTAATCTTTTGTTAAAATTTTTTGTCTATACCTTTACAAATCTTTTTAGGAAGTTTTATATTCTAATATCTCACAACGTAGGTTATGACATTTTTGACAATTTGAAGGCTATAGGCACCTTCAAATATTCTTTCTAAGAACTTCTAATATAAAACCAAAATAAAAATGTTTTCTTAAAATTACATTACAATGTGTGAAAAAATGAAGGTAATTTATATTTGTTAATTTGTTATCATATAATTTATTGGATTCTTTGTTTTTGTATTCAAAACTATACTAGTGACATACGTTTGGATCTTGTGTCAGAATTCTGGGACACTCTTAGTCATCTAGATGATTTTTTTTATTCTTTTTACAAATTACATACAGATTTTAACCCTTTAATAGATGTAGTCTAGGAGATGTGTGGAAATAGTGGGAAAACATGGAAATGTTAGAGGCCTTTAATTGAGTAGAGGAATAATGTGTAGTAGAAATGAATCGCATGCTCTTCACTTCATGTGTCACAATAGTGGATTAGGAGAACCAATAACTTGAAATGGTTTACCAATTTAAAAATTATGAGGTTTGATTTGGAAGATAATGACATTGACTTTTGCAAGTAGTGAATTCCATATTCATGCACCTTCAATATGGAAGGACATGTGACTGTGTGAGGTCTACCAAAATTTTAAAAAATATGTATTTTGGAGTGCATGATGTGTACCACTGCAAACAAAACAGAAGGGATGGAAAAATTGAATTGTTTTGAAGATGGAGAGCATGAAATTAGTATCACTCAATTACAGTGGAAGATGAAGGCTTATTTAGGTAGATGGATGTTGAGCTATCACTATGTCCAATGGTAAAAAAAGTATTGATGACTATCTTGCCCTACTAATTGTCTACATTGTCCCACACTAATGAGGCAAAGAAGTTGATGTTCACTTTGTTGTCTATGACATCATCTGCAAACATATAATAAAGCAACTATGTATGAGTAAGGTGCCGACAAAAATGTTGACAACAAGGAGAAAGCATAATGCTTCATCTTCCATTTGCAACTTTGCAAGGTACAATGGCATAGATATGCTTGGCCACCGAGGATTAAACTATCCCTTGGTAGAGAATGATAAGTCTAGAAAGTAGGATGCAGAGTAAACACTCAATATTTATTACATATTGAAATGGAGCACATCATGTTATGAGATTTTTTTCAATATTTTTGGGTTGTGTCCAATGATTAGAAGTTCTACCAACGGAAACACCAAAAAAAATTGCTTCTCTATACAATAGACGAACATGTCAATGTTAAAGAAAAACGACACTCTATCTTGTATGAAGTTTTCCAATTTCAAAGTATGCATTCAAAAGTAAGCCAACAACATCTTGTATTCTAAATAAGAAAGAGACAAAAATGAGCCTCTCCTACCTTGCCGCCAACGCTTGCTTTTTCAATATTGCCATATTGCTTTTTTAGTTCACTATTCTAAGACATGTACCAAATTTTATTCAAGTGTAGTGATAGAAGCATAAGTACAAGTGTTGTTGAATTAGCTACAACTTAGAATGGAAAAAAACTCTTTGATATTTTCAATGACTTCATAATTCACATAATTGGGCAAATGAAAATTTCAACATTTCTAGACACTTCTTGCCTTTATCATTTATCCAAAAATACTCATGTCATCTCTAGGAGATTTCTTCCCTATTTTAAGTACAAAAAGATGGATTGAAAAATGTCATAGCCCATAAGACACAACACTTCTCAATTGTGCATTGTCCAAAAAATGAATGTCATCCTATTTAGGGGGTAATTTTCCAACAAAAGAACCCAATTGGAAAGCCAAAAATACTATGATTACATTAAGACTAATTTCTATAGTTAATACAAAAGTTCAACAACTAGATTATAAGATTGGGCAATTAGGATTTGGGGGCTACTTTAGATTTCATTCTGTGAACAAGGGAAGTATTTATGATCATTGGATCAACCACCTAACCTGGGTACACGACTCTTGCATTATACTTAAGGGTCATCAACATTATAATAGATTACAAGACAACTTTTGAAAAAATTATATCAAATTAAAAAGACCAAAAATTTAGGTGAAGACCAAATAAAATAAAATGGAATGTAGAAAATGTTGGGTTGCATATTTATTAAAAAAAATTATATATATGGAGAATTTAAAAAATAATATGTATTTTTTGGAAATCCATACAAATCATGTCCTCCAATTAAAATTAATATTCATTTGGGTTGTTTTCTTTTTAATAAAAAAATTTAATTTTTATTAAAAAGCCCTCCAAATTGGGTAGCTTGTCTCAATGTCTCATCTCATGATAAATTTATAATTAAAATTCATATAATTAAATTTATAATGCTATTTATTACCTTCAAATATATTCATTCTATGTATATGATTTCATTTTTGGATTCCTTGTTAAAAGGGCTATGAGAATTTTCTATATTAAAGGAATTTATATCATTTGAAATTGGACTAAAATGCATTATATATATGTAATTCAGGGCCATATATTCAGGGCCATATAATATAGGAGTTATGTACTCCAACCACTAAACAATCCTTTTTGTTATTCAAAGCATGTCATTACCTTGTAGCTTCCTTAGATTTTGTTTGATTGTATAACTCATGTCATTTTGTTTCAATACCCTTTAGTCAAAATTCCATCATTTGTCATGGTGTTTTAGATTCTCATAGGAGGTCTTCATTTGCTTGACATTATCATTGGTTAACTTTAAAATGTTATTGTACAATATCTAACATTTGATCTATTAGTGGCAATCTTGTTGGATGATAATATCTACAAATTTGACAACTTTTTGCGCAGTCCATTGTAAGTTCATTATCTATCTATTAATGTTTCTATGCTTGAAAATGTTATTGTACAATATCTAACATTTGATCTATTAGTGGCAATCTTGTTGGAAGATAATATCTACAAATTTGACAACTTTTTGCATAGCCCATTGTAAGTTCATTACTTATCTATTAATGTTTCTATACTTATATGAGTAGTAGTTTTGTTTTTTTCAATTCCAGAATTTAAAAAAAATTTGCACACATTTTTCTTCTTTTGTATAATTGTGTACTTTGTCTTATCATACTCTCTTTGTTGTTATTGTATAAAGGTTGGTATAACAAAGTCGCTCATGATGAATTGCTTTGTGATTGGAGGTTATGAGATTGTTGGGAACAAAATATAGATGTAGATTAGGAGTATGTTGGAAATAGGTGTAGAATGGTTGTATTTTATGAGCAAGTGAAGAATTTTTAGCATGATGCATCTAAGAAATTTTGCATTTTCATGACCTTGAAAAGTTTACACCAAGCTAGCTAACTTGTTCAATCTCTATGCATGTATGCATGGACATAAATTGTACTTGTTGACTTGTTGTACTAAACCTTTTTTGTTTCTCACTCTACATTTGCAAACTAAGCATGGCATGGAAAAAGGTGTCACCAAAAAAATGGCCCAACACAACTCCAATATATTTGCTCAAGCAATTCCATTGGAATGAGAGAGGTGATGATGACTGAAGGAAAATTTCTAACTAGGAGAACTTATTTTGAAGAATGTTTGGGGAATGATAAAGGGGAGCTAAAAGAGAGGTTTATCCTTCTTAGTTTAGCCTGAATTGAAGCTTTAAAAGCTCTCAATAGATGGAGATTTGGTCATTCATTGCATGTGAATTATGACAAGCAATTAAAAATCACTCACTCTAAAAAGTTTACACCAAGCTTGCTAACCCGTTCAATTTCTACACATGAATGCATGCATAGAAATTGCAGCAACTATGTTGGACGTTTTTTGTCTATCTCACTCCGTATTTGCAAACTAAGGATAGTATGGGAAAGGGTGTAACAAAAATAAAATGGCCCAATGCAACTCCAATGTATCCATTCAAGCAATTCCACTGGAGTGAGAGAGTTGATGATGATGGAAGGTGAATTTCTAATTAGGATGAATGTAGCATGCAAAATCTACATGTTCCTATAAATCATATTCATTCACTTTATTTAAATACCAACTAGTATGCCATGTGGCCCCTCTCTCCAATGCAACTTTGCAAAGAGCATTAATTTCAATTTTGTTAATTTTGCAGCATTCTACTACTTTGAACTTGAATTTTTTAGATATTATAGCCTTGTATAGATGGTCGACACAATTTTAGAGGCAAATATCTCCAAAAATAAACAAAATGAAGGAATTGAGTTGTGGTCTTCTCCAGAGGTTTTGAACAATATTCAAGGAGAAGTGCTTGTTAGTCCAATTATAGTTATCCCATGCCTTTGGAAAATTAACTAGTTGGAGTGTGAAATTGGAAGATCCTAAATTCAAAAAATTGGTAGGACAAGCAATCAATTGATGTATAAAATAATATATAGCCACAATTTTTATGAGATTGTTAGATTTTACTTGCTTGCTATTTTGAATCCAAGGCTAAAATCTAAGTTGCTTGAACCAAATAGTGAAGCAAATATGTCCTAGAACAAGGCAAGTCTCACTTTTAAATTGGCCATTGACAGGCTTCAATTGTTTGGATAGGACAGGGACAAGTATCACTTTAGGGTTGGTCATAATGGCCAATCCCTATTCCATCATTTGTACTTATGAAATTTAGAGTTTAGTTTCAAAATTGGTATGTTTTTGAAAGAAGAGGATTATAGCATTTGTAAATTTGAAGTTATAATGAGAATTATAGAAAAGTGGCTAGGGAGAATTTGATATTAAAGAAAATGAACCAGGAGAATTTAATAAGGAAAGTGGATGTAGCCATTGCTCTTAGAAAAAAATCAATTTCTTCTATAAAAAAGGAAAATTACTAGAATAACTCCAAGAACTTTCCAAACACTATTTTTTAACCTTTAATATAGTTTTGAACTTGGATATGGAATGTGAACATGGATGATGACAAGCTAGAAAGACATTGAGTGTTATAGTAGAATTACAATGGGATTGTACAATAATCATCATTTAGAATTGAGTGAATTTGTAATTTTATTTATTATGCACAAATTGTTTACCACAAGGCAATCCTACTCCTTTTAATTTTTTTTACCACAAAGCAATCCAACTCTTTGATGTTTGAAAGAAACATTTGTACTATTTTAAATCATATGTCATTGGAAATGAGTTTTTTTGTCAACACTATTGTATTATAATTCCAAAAGATTCAAGATTTGTATGTAAGGTATTTATGACTATTTTATATATTTTATAATTTTTAAATATTTCTCAAAATATTTTACTATTTACAAACAACTTCCAATTGAATGTTATACTTAATGATTTGGATTTTTTCACATTCTACAATATGTAGCTCAAAAATGCAAGTTGGAATTTTAGCATCAGGATCTAAAATCATCTTCTTACGAGTATATATGCTACTAATGATATTTGAATTCACTCATAAATTTATTTTTATCCTGCACAAGTACTCAAAGTACTTTTCCTTTTGAGTGAGTTTAGGGATTATGGAATTTAATTTTTTTAAGATATGATCAATTTACTAAGAATCCTTGAAAATTGAAAACAATAAATAGACAATTGATTTTTTTAAAAATTTTAAAATTGTTTTACTATTTTCTAAAATACAAACATCAAAATGCATTTTATTTTTTGAAATTTCATTTTCTTATTGTTTTTATTGGAGAATTTCATTTTCTTATTGGAGAATTTTTTTACTTGAATTTCCAAAGATATGCTCAATTTCTAGAGGTTTACTAATTTTGCATAGATTATTTTATTTTATAATAATTTTTTCATAAGCCTAGAATACTACCTACACAATGATCCTACTCCAAATACAAGAAACCAACAATTGAAATCACCACCTCTCACTTCTATTCACCCTATTCCTACCAAAGTGAGCAATGAAACTCTTTGTTGTTAATATGGGAAGAGGCCTTTCTGAAGTTTGGTGAACCCTCACCGGTTTTGCTGATAAGTGAAATGTGCCCAAAAATGCAAATATTTCTCACTTGATTAGCTTGAAACGAAGCAACAACTTTAGAAGGGAGAAGCCTCAAAGTGCGACATATTGAATAGACATGAGTGACACAGGACATTGAAGTTAACCCTCAAAGAATGTTGTGAAACTAAAAGGTGTGATGGATGATTTCATTGTTAAATGCAAAATCAAGGAATGCAACAACTATCCAATAATTGGAGTATTTTGGTGACTACCTTGCTCATGGAAGATTGCATTCATAACATTGTTAACCGACCTAAACCATTTCCTCTTAGAAATTGGGATAATCCCACTTTGGATCCTTGTTAGTGAATTTAATTTATTTGGTAGAGAATCATTGACTAACTAAGAAGTTGCAATGGTAGTGTCATTGGCTAACTTGTAAGTTGTAGTCATTGGTTGGCTAAGAAGTTGTGCTTCCAGGGTAAAATGTGAGCTTAATCCACAATTCCACATCAACCAATAGGAAGAAAACAAATGACATGAGTTCCATCCACTACAAGAAAATGGCACTATAAATTACTTAACAAATGTGACTCTAAATTTAACAATGACTACAAAATGACTCAAGTAGTCATTTTGCAGAGTCATTTTTGCAGTCATTGTTAAATTTTAAAGTCACATTTGTTAAGTAATTTATAGTGCCATTTTCTTGTGGTGACCATATGTTTGCTTATTGTGAGCTTGTAACAACCTCAATCCAAATCTATATTACTTCCTAAAGTTACAGTGCCATATACATATATAATTAGGTACAGTCAAATTTGGTAAGAAAATGTTATGTATTGGGAGTAAGAAAAATATAATTAGTATATAGAATTAGATCCTAAAGGATCAAATGACCATTCAACATATACAAGAAACCTCAAGTAGTTCTTTATGGATTAAAGTTAAGTTGGATGTTTACAAAATTTTGATACAAAGCATGAATATGTAACATGTAACCCCTTAATAGAAATAACATTTTTTTTTTATTATGATTGGAAGTTCAAATAGAAAGTTATGTTGCCCTAAAATTTTTGGGGCAACCCAAGGAAACTTCAAGTAGTATGCACAAAAATTTTCTTCTACTTTTAAAATTTGGCTGGTATGTAACTAATATGTTATAGGATGCAAAATTGCAACCTTCAAAAAAAGACAATATGTGTAGTGAAAATTTCTCACTCTAAGAGGAGTTAAAGTGTGTGGACTGTGTGGACTAAGTATGAAGAAAAGTTTTTTCATTTAACTTCAACATTGTATTCTTTCAATCTATATGGTTAAAGTTTTTGAATTTTTTTCCATGGATTTTAAATAGTAGTCTAGTATAAATTTATAGGGTTTAATTTTTCTTAAACTTTATTTATTCTTTTTTTCTTCTCATTGCCCTAAAAATTAGAAGTTTTTGACAATTTTTGTCCAAAATGTACCTCACTCATTTAGGAATTAATAGATAACTTTTATATAGATAGAAAGTATGCTTACATCACTTCTAATAAGTACTAATTAATATCCAAGCTAGTTCATTATAAATTAATTGTTATACAGGTATTCTATATAATTGACTAGGGATAATAAAATGTAATGAAAGTATGAGCCAAATTGACAATGAAGACTTGCAAGCCACATCAAACTTTTAACCATTCAATTGATCCATGAGTATCACTATATTGTTGCTCTTGGTACAACTTGATGCTTGCAAAAGTTGCACATATTGATTATATGCAATTAGGAGGCAAAGGCCATTCAACATCTAGCACAATGTCTTCATTACCTTTTTCTAATTTGTTGGATGTAGATATAATAGTCTTCCATATGTCATCTTTAATGATTATTGTTTTGGCTTATATATGTGAATCATATCACCTAACATGACATGATATTAATTAATGTTGTCCATCTAATTTGAAGTGACATTGACAGCAATTTTCAATAAAAAGTAGAAATTAACTGTTGTATATGTGCAATTAATACTATCTAAAAGGAATACAAAAAGATAACCAATAACTACTTAAGACTATTTTCTTTGTATTTTTATGAGAGTACAAAAATGATAACTACTAGTAAGTTTTAACCTATATTTTGATAACTATTAACCAAATTTGATTGTAGTGGAGTTAGGTGTAAGTTTTGTTAACAACATAGTATACATGAACTTCCATTTTAAACCCCTGAATATCCAATCAAACATTTTATGGTCACCACCCAACTTTTGAAGCATTTTCGGGGAAGAAAATATTTTTTTCTTAGAATTTTTTCTATACAAACTAGATTAAGTTGTCTTTCTATTTTATATTAAAAACTGAGATTGCTATCATCAAACAAAAATTATAAGGAAAATATAGATGTGTTCAAAATTCTACTATAGTATGTTAGAATTTGTTTAGTATTAGAAACCCTTTGTCATTTAAAAAAAATATTGATCTTCTCATCACACTAAATCTTACTCGTTTTCCTATAAATCAATCAAAACTTCAACTTTGATATAATAGTTTGTAGATATTTTCAAATGTAAAGATAGGAATTTTATTTTTGGTGAATTTCAAAGTTAAATCATCAAAAAAAACTTGAAATTTTTTTATAAATAGATTTAAATTTTTTATTGTGCACACTCTTGATACTTAGTATTTTCTTTTTAGATGCAAAATTCAAGAAAATTATAGAATTTATATTTTATAACACATTCAATATATTGTGTCCAAAATCCTTGGTCTTTAGGGGTTAACACCTTTTTGTTGATGTCTTTAAATTGCTAACCTAAATACAGGTTTTAAATGATATATTAGAATTTGAAGTACCATCAAAACTTAAGGCCACCAACTGAGTCAAAGTATTGGATAAGGTATGACATGGAATCATCACAGATCTACATAACTTATGAATACTATAATTGGAAGATTGTATGTTTTATTTTCAAGAGATCTACAGATCAATATATTTTGATAGTATAAAGGATTCTCATTGAATAAGCCAAATCATACTAGTAAAAAACCACCCCTTTTATTATATATTTAAAATTTTATGCATTGTTTAAAAGAATTTTTATTCAAAATGTTTACAATGGAAATTTTTGAATTTTTTTGAAATTTCTTTCAAATGAAAATATTCACACATTTATTTTTTATACACATATTTGCCTATGTTGTTGCTACAATATAATATAAAATAAAAATAAAAATGATTTTTTAATTTTAATTTTCATAAAACTTCAAAATTCAATATCTTTTCTTGTGTGAGCCATCACAAATGAAGTTTCATACTTTTATAGTAAAAAATTTGATGTGTTTGAATGAGGGTGGATAAGAATGAAATATTGATTAGTCACTGAAATGAATACCAACTTTTCACTACATGAAGCTCAATAATACAAAAAGGTACAAATGAAAGGTGGAAGTAATTTTCTTGGGATGCAATATAGTAGAAAAACTATGTAGACATGTACTAACCTTATAATACACAACATTGTCAACCAACCTAAACCATTTTCCCTTGGAAATTGGAATAATCCCTCTATAACATTGTCAACCAATCTAAACTATTTGAAGATTGGGATAATCAAAGATTGGGATAATCCATCCTTAGAACCCTAGGAGTGAATTTAGTTTAATCTGCATAGAATCATTGGTTGAATGGAAAGTTGCCATGTTAGAGGCTCCCACTTTCTGGGAGAGCAAAAGTAACCCTTCAATGTTAGGTAATAATGTTATATAGATGTTATGTAGGCAAACACCCCATAATTTATAGTTAAAAGGACTCATGAGCAAATGAAAAAAACGGAAAGGGAAAATACAAAATAGAAGTCTCAATTGTATATTTAGTATACATTTAAAAAAACTAAAACTAAAGCAATGGTGTCATGGGTCAAACTTTTATATATTCACCCAATGTTGGTATGTGAAGGTTTACGGTTTCTTTAAAGCGAAAGTGGCAGTAGGAGCTACTGATGGAGTGAGCTCTTCTGGGGAGGGCAAACCAAGATTATGAAATTTGAAATTTTGGATTTCAAGAGTACTACCATCTTCACTCTTATTGAGATAAGTAAATGCGTCTTGCTCCCTGTTTTCTCTAGTTGCCGTAGCGACAATTGAGGGGTCCTGTTCAGAAATCGTTGTAGTTGTCGTTTCTGCTGAAATAATTGTTCCGGTTTCAGAGGCAGGGGTAGCAGTGGAAGTTGATTTCGATTCCAACGCCGAGTTGGAAATTGCTGATTCTTGGGGAGCCAAGTCTTCTTTCACGGTCCCCGAAGACCTTGAAATGCTCATGAGTTGTTTGTGCCTACTTGAAGAAGCCTTCACTGCATCCGAAGACGAATCTTCTTTGGGTTTTCGAAGACGCCTGGACCTTCTTGTTGTTGGAACCTCTTCCTCTTCTATGAAAGCAACTAGAGACTTCAGAAAGCTCTTGCTTGCTTCCAAGCGAGACATTTTCTTCTGCAATACATGTTACCCGTTGGTCAACAAGTTAGTGAGTCCGACGGAAGGCACATGAAAGATCAGAAATGACGGAAATGACTGAATGGACTGGCAAGCTAAGGTTTTGATAAGGATTTACCTCACCATCCACCACGCGCCCTTGAGAGATCTTGCGGTGTCGGATTATCATGCGAGTCCAGTAAACAAGGCAACAAAAAACAGAGGCACAACCCGTGATGAGGAAGAGGCCCCAGAATGTGTTCAAACCCAGCTCAGTGGCTTCACGTGCCACATTTCGCTTTGTGCAACTCTCAGTGTCCAGCCATAAGTCATGAATGCGTTGCAGTTCTCCGTTTTCCGCAAGCTTAAGAATCGCAGTTGAGAAATCAATGGCCAACTGCGACCCCTTTGGAAATGCCTGAAAACATCCAACCATCACCGAATAAGTGAGAATAACTTTGGTCAATATAATGGATTCCATACGAGCATGATGTTGCAGTTATTGATGAAACAGATTCCTTATTGACATGAATTTCTACTCTACAGAGAGTTAGAGATCCCAAAACAGTGCTTATTAAGTATGCGCAACAAAGATGTAGAATAAGTAGACACATACAAAGCCCCAACCACTCTTGGTGAATTCTTGACCCGCAATGGTATATTCACACTCGGAGGACAGAAACAATTGAACGTAGGGGAGCTCATCCACAATGGCTCCAACACCTCCATGGTTGGACCCTTTGGTCAGTGCGGCTGCATATGATGCAAGAGTATCCAAAGGTACAAGTCGCTCTTCGGCAACATTGAGCTGTAGGAGGTAATCACGCACGAATGATCCAGTCTGATATCCTATGGGGACGTTGCTTGTGAGTAAGCTCGAAATGCCTTGAATTGTGGGTAAGAGCTGTTGTACAGTAAGGAGTGACGTCAGACTGGCTGTGTACGAGCTGATGATGATGAGTACCACAAATAGCCATATAATGAGAACTGCTCTACCCAATGTGCTATTCACTCTCTCCCCTGCCAACCCACCCAATCCATCACAATTGTCAACTCTTGGCATTAGCCAAAAGCAATATCACAGTACAGAGGCATATCAACTTTCTTTCAATGATCAAACCTTGTGCCTCAGCAACCATAGAAACCCTTGAAAACGAGTGATGCAGGCCATTGCAGAGCACACAAGATGAAGTGATTAAAGTCAAGACAAGATACATTAGGCAGGGATGAATGTAATGGTCTTACTTTGAGAGAAAAATAGAGTCGAAAATATGAACCTGCAACATGAATCATAATTGCAATGCAGTTAGTGGAAGTACAATGTCATGTATGCTCAAAGAGAAGGATACAACAAGAAAAGCCTTGGAACATTATGCATCATAAAAGTTTATATACCATGACCAAATCCTTGGCATGATGTCGTAGCAGTGTACAAAGAATTAATGTATTTTGCAACATTTGGTCTAGTTCAAATAAACAATCACGAACTTTGGATAAGAGTTGGATTGTTGGAGAGAATATGACTATAAGAGAAGACAAACCAAAGGGTGGTAACGATTTGCTTTTTCGGGCGGCCACGGAAATCACGATTCTTCTTGTGCTCCAACAGCCACAAGACAAGGCCCGTGAAGAAGAAAAAAGCACCGGTGGTGACCCACATGAGAGGAGTGAAAGGACGCATGAAAGCCCAAGCATGGTTGCCTTCGCCTTGTCGAAGGGGCACAACAACAGCCAACCCGGATGTGGTGTAAGGTTGGGTGAAGTCAACTGTCATGGAACGCTTAGTTGTAATGGTGACATCTCCCACGACCGCGTCAAAATCCTGCTCTTGAAACCATCTACACATACACTTTTATCACTCCGAAATGTCTGGAAATACACTCAACCCCATGTTTATATGGATAGATGTACACATGCATAAATTTAGGTTGTTTAACAACAACACATAACTGGATATTCTGGGCGGAGAGAGAGAACGTATAGTACCTAATTTGCGCAAAGTCAAAAAGATGATAGGACAATATTACACTGAGTTTCAATCTCAGTGGTATGACATCCACTATAGATGGCCGGCCGCTATTTTATCAACTGATTTAACCCTTCCTCAATACACACATCAACATGCTTGCAATGTTGGGCAAGCTAGGTTGACAGATCTATAGACTCCAAGCCAACGTCAATTTCATTAAACTGGCAATGTTCCATGACTTTGGCATTTTCAAGCCAAGTGGTTTGAATGGCAAATCTATACTTATTGTAGTTTTAGGCCTTCTGTAGATTTGTGTCTCAATTTTGGCGCGGAATGGTGCCAATTTAACAAAATTGATGTTAGGCCGTGATATGATGTTGTGGGTAGAGCACAAGGTAGAGAACATATGTACCTTTTCAACGATCATGTTGACGAGAGCATCGTAACTAGGCGTAGAACTTCCATTGCCGTACTTGGAGAAGCTGTAAGCAAGGGGATAGGGCAGATTGGCGAGCGCTTGGAGAAATACATCAATACAGAACCCGTGAAAGGAAGTCCGACTCTCGGAATCCAAAGTGGAGCTCACGAATTCCTTGTACCCGATCTTATTTGGCACCCCAATGATAAGAGGCCGTCCGTTTTTGGGAACCACCCAGCCTCGAGGCACCTCCGTCACAAAGCCAGGCCAGAGAACAGCTTGCAACTGCGGGCATTCACACCGATTCGTGGCCCATAAAGAGCAAGCAATTGTCAATTCAAGGCCCATTCCAAAATAGCGGAATCAAAAACTAAAGTACGTTGACGTCAAAGCAGGATATTTACTTAGAATTCAATGACCAATGGGATGGATTAAAACACCAAACAATAATAAATTAAAGCACCACCAACGAGCGAGCAGGAGTACGAAAGACAAACCCCGGATTTGGAGTTGTGGCCTAAAGCATGGCCAACGCCAAGCATGGAGGATGAATTGCGACTCGGAGCGAATGGCAAGCAGCCTGTGGAGTTCGACCAGAAGCCCACCGCTCGCAAGCCCTTGCCCACCATGTTGAGAATCTCAAAGGAAGAGCCTACAAAATCCCCACGCTCATCCACCTGCACAGGCCCCGTGATGCCTGTGAACTGAAACTGTAGGAGAATCCGCATGAACAACCCTCCATCACGAAACACTTTCAGATCGGCCAGTCCATTGCTGCCGCCTGCATCAATTGGATACCCGACAGGATCCACAAACGTGGTCTCGCCCCCCTGCGCTTGAAATTTTTTGATTGCGTGGGCAATCATCCACACCGCATCATACGCATACCATGCGTACACATTGTTCATCTGAGCAGGTCCCAGTGTGCCATCGGCCGCATGAAACTTTTCCCACCGATCCTTGTACTCCTCAAGCAATTGTGATGCTGGAATGTAGCTACGAGTGGCGACAATGCCCTGCAGGGCCTCTACGAAGTCGGCGTCTTGCTCAACGTAGTCTATCACGGACGACATGGCCTCCGTCATGATCCACACGTAGCCGGGCGTGACCATCTGCAGCCATTGCGCCATGACGATGAGCGCCCGGCCAACGTTGGGCTCCATGTGCACCACGAACACACGCGACTCCATCTGGGAGAGCTGGGTCAGCACGCGGCCGATTCCGTCGCTGGAAATTTTAGGGTCAAGGGCGGCTTTGTACACGATGTTGGAGCCCACGGCCTTGAGGGCATCTCCCAAGGCGTCAACGCCGTTGTTGCCGAAATCATCGTCTGTGTACAACGCAGTCACCTCCCTCCACCCGTAGTACTGAATAATTCCTACATTGCCCATGGCCGCAGCCAACAAACACAAAGTCTATGAGAGGTGCCATCAGCTTGGCAAGGCAATCAGCTGGCGTCCACGCTATAGTCAACTAGAATTTGGAGGGTTTAGCAACGTTTTAACCACGTTTGAAACATCTGTAGAACGTTTTAGCAACGTTTGAATCATTTGTAGCAATGCTTGGGAATCTGATGCTTTAGCAACTTAAGTGTTTTCAGCAAAAATGAAAATTTGGAACGTACTTCAGTAAACACGCAACACTTTTTACCGAACATGTTCAAAACCGTTGTTCACGTAGCAATGTTGAATTTCAATTGTAGATTCACTTTTTTGTTTTCAATGGTCAAGCGTTACAACGAATATTGTTATATGAGGTGAATTCTACAAACATTGCTGCATTCCGTTGCACGGAGCTCAATGGGATTGGAAACGGAATAATGTTTTCATATAGTAGTCGGAGTGCAAACAATCGTGAAGGTGCGTTTAGAAAGCATGCTTTTACCCTGCTCGCTAGATTCTGTATGAAAAAGATCCAATTTCAGCAGAATCAAAGTAGTGGGAGGTGAAGTACCTGCGATGGCGGCCATCTGAACTTTATCACTGTGTGTGAGACGAACAAAGTAAGGATACTGGTCTTCGGACAGAGATGGATCAGTCGCCGAGAACGACACCAAAGGGACATGCGTGGCAGTGCCCATGTGCGACACAAAGTGGGATACCACCGAAGTCTGGGGTCCCACAATGGCCACCACTTCCTCCTTCAGCAAGTTCATCGCTGCAGCCATACCGGTTGCAACCCCCGGCCATATACAATATGATCCACACCAGAGAAGTATCTCAACGAGTTAGTTCCATGCAGATCAAACTCCACAGATCGAATTTATTTGAAATGATTAAAGGCAAGCGCGAGAGGGAGGGAGGGAATGAGAGCTGGACTGAGAGATTCTGCTTGCGACGAAATTGTGACGCTAGCACATACAATCTTCTCAAGAAGTGACATGAGTTGGCTACAAGGGCTGTATATTATTATAACTAGAACGGAGTCTGTTGGAATGCAAAATCAACAAAAGGTTTCATTACAGAAGATGCTTGGGTGTCATTAGAGTTTAGCAAGAACGAATGAATGAAAAAATATGCAGATGAAAACGTGACATGGGTTGCATTTAACATAAGAGATAGTGCTTGTCAAGTTTTGACTGCCGTGCAAATGTCTTGCGCTGAGGACATGCGAGATTCAACAGAATGGAAACAATTCAAGAAACAAGGACGAGCAGTTCTTTGATCTGATGGTCAGGGATGAAAGGGACAATGGCGTTACCGGCGGCCGCTCCTTGGAAAGCGCTGCAATTCGTGTTGCCCAGATGCAACACCAGCTGTGTAGACTCCCCCAGGAGTGAGGCATTGTTGACGTCCCGGATAGCAAGCTCCAAGGCTGCCTTAGCCGCTCGGCCGACGGTAGAATTGAAGGCGAGCAACCCTCCGATGCCGATCCATGCCGTCGGGGACTGCGCAGGCACTGGGGCACTGATGGCCTCAACGCCACCTAGCTTACATCTACAAAAGCTTGCCACCAAGAGCAAGCGCATTGTGATAAGCCATGCCCTGCGCCATGGCTCCCACATGTTGTGATCTCCACGGGTGTCGAGAAGGGTCACTGAGGGGTGATTGCAAGAAAGACCTTCTGATTTTGTTGTGTCTTACTCCAGTACTTGTGATTTTTCTGGAGTACTTTAAAATTAGAAAAGCAATTTAAAAATAAAAAGAATATGGCCAATGTGTAGATCTTTAAGAAAAAAAGAAGATTGCACTCAAAGAAGGTCAAGCACAGCATCATTCTCTAAATAAGAGAACAAAAGAGCGCAAAATCTCAACAAAATAGGTCCTTTAACATTGTAATTTGTAAAAATTAGGAAAATGAATTGAAATAAAAAAAAAAAAAATTGATCATTTATAATAACTCTAAGAAGATGGTCATTCACCAAAAGCTAAAACGAACAAAATAAAAGGTTCCTTGTTTCAAAATGCAAGCAAAAAAAAGTTCACAAAGTGAACTTGTATACAACAGAGAATCCATTATTTTTAAAATTTTTTCATTCAATAGTTGCTAGTATTCTAGAAAATAATCTACCCCAAATTTCAACTCTAAATTCCTTAGACTGGGTATTCAAGAGTCCCTCCAAACCTGCAACTGCAACCGTGATATATTTTTGCAAATCAATATTCCCTACCGAATCAACTTTAAAAAATAAATTGAAACATTAATAGCCGTATCCACCTATACTGTGAATTTCAACTACATTGAATCAATATTCTCGAAGGTGTGCTTGAAAAACAATCAACACAAAGTGTGACAGAAAATAGAATTGATCTTTCTTGCAATCACCCTGAGTCAGCCTACTCAAGTAACTCACTTCACACATTGCCCATGAAAGTTCAATGAGCAACTGGCAAATGCCAAAACCACAAGTGGAAAGGGAGTAATTAGTACCCTTAACAACTTGTGAGTGAGCCTGGGGCCAGCCTTCAGTTTACTCGCAACCGGACTTCAATGAACTCTTCCTTCAACAACCCGTCTCTCCGGCTCTAATTGAGGCCTCAGACGCACTGGAAACCTGTACACCAGCTATTTCTAGCATCAGTTTCCCATTGCATCCAAAATTTAGTTTAGTGTCCCAGAGGATACGATAATCCACAACAAATTATAACTCGTTCATATTAGAGTCTCTAAGCCATTTCGGCATGCAACTGCCAAAATCAGAGAAAGGTTTGGAAGAGTCGATGACATTCTATGACGTGCACGTGTGGATGAAGAATAAAAAATACTTAGTGCTCATTTAAAGTTTAAAAGACGTCATCAATGTCTGGGGCCGGGGCCTGAGCACATGTGTCCTCTGTGGAAACACAGTGCGAAACTCAAAAATTTCACTTTGCCAAATATATGTAAAAATCTGGCCTCTATTTTGCAGTTGGATGATTTTGTATTCCTCAACGAGTCCACAATATTTCAGGGACTTCGATTTCAAATTTGAAGTCATATTTGGACTCCAAATTGGAGACGGGGAGTCGAAAAATACGAAAGTATCCAACAATAGTAGGCAAATTTTTACATTTATCTTTCAGGATGAAAATTTGGAATTTTTGCTCCCTGGCTCCACGACGACCAGATGAGCTCTAGCCCTGAGTAACCATGGATGTCAGTAGCATGCGTCTGGTGCAAGGCTCAAATCGAATTCAACCGTCCGTCAAATAATTTTTTAACGCCATGAGAAGCGTTCAGTTCTGCTATTCGACAGTTGCCCCTGCACAACAAAATCCCACCTCTGAAACCCGAAACTCGTCTATTCATGAAAGAGTGACAACTGACAACAATCAAGCACCTTGCCTTCTCTATGGAATCCAGATTGATTTTCCAACCATCGTCAATCGAAGACACCTTGTCTTCTACCACCGTATCGCCCCTTCCCTTGCTCGAGCTCCTGTCAGCTAAAGAAGAAGCCATTCACAGAAATTCCCAAAGCTGTAAAATACAGGAAGTAAAGAGCAAACGGAAGACATCGAATTCACGAGGAAGGTACAATGCCAGAAACTGGGGGAGTGGGGAGGTTAACACCATTGTGGGGGCAGAGCTGAAAGGGGGGTTGGTTGCAGCTGTACAGTACAATAGGTAAGGTAAGGCAACTGCACCTAATTGTGACCTGTTTTTCATACTGACCCCTGCATGTTCTTGCGTAAAATTTACAGTATGTATTCATGAGAGCTATGGTCGATTTTGGGTCACCTATTCAGTCCTTTGAAAATTCATAATAGTTTATGTACATAGTGTCCAAAAAAAAATGTGGACTGAGATTGAATCTAGAATTTCTTTTGACTACCAACAAGGATCCAACAAAAAAATTACAATTTTATAATAACAACCATTCTCGAATGGTTTTAAACACAATTTTAGGTGCAGGTACCTTACCCTCTGAAGGTGGAGGGCGACGAACAGTATGGAATAAGGCATGTTCATGGGGGACTTATGGAAATAAGGAGCCCTGCACTAAGAACGAGGCCCCAAGTCCGAAATGGCAGGGCTCCTCATTTTCAGAAGGTCCTCATGAACATGCCTTGAAGACTTGACTTGGATTTCTTTCTACATACATGGCCCTTAGATTGACTGTGTCGCAGCTTGCAATATGCAGCACTTGCGAAAATCGGCTTGGAATCTGGAGTCCAGTTGTTGATGCTCGTCGAAGAGGAAGCGTTAGTGACATCGACAGCTCCATTGATGGGCTCACAGTCCTCGGCCACTTCTTATTCTCCCTGCTTCACTTTGCAACTTCACAAATGTGAAAAAATTCGTGTTGCGATGTGGATCGATGCGGGCAGTTTTCAATACGTAAGGGCTTCGGCTCTGAAGATGCCACACATTCTTCCAGTATGACGGAAACAGCACGTCAAGGCAAAGGTTGTACGTCAAGTCAAGCTCCCAAACATTGACCTAATTAAACTTCCCTGCATTCATCATCGTACCAGCCATAACTTAAGTACTGAGAGATGCTCTAAATATTTCAAAAAGGGAGTGCCTATTTTTACCATAGGTCAACAAGAATTTCCACCCTTGAATGGGTTTCATGATGAAACTTTCATCCTATTTTTACCATAGGTCAAGAAGAAATAAATCACATTCTAAGCATGCAGTATAAACCAATTTGTGCAATAAAACATACAGCAATAAAATCTTACAGCAATAAAATCTTACAGCAATAAAAAATACACGGTTTACTGATCATCCATCCGCTTCAAGAACCTGCAGATGAGGCAGCGACAATGACGTCCAAACTTGAACGACTACAGAATATAATGAGTGAGGGTAACAAACATGGCGAGAGATCGTGCTTGACCTAAAATTCTGTCCAATTCCTAACGTAAGGAAATACACTAACAAGTAACGAAAAACTCGTCTTCCGTCAGAATTGAGGAGATGATACCTGAAGATGATCCTCAGGAGAAACATCGGATCGCAGCGATGGCAGCAGATGATACCTCAAGTAAAATTTCAATGCATATACAGCATTGTACAAAGTGAAACGAATTCAAGGCTCAATGCAAAACGGAAAACCATTTTTCTCGCAAGGGCTGGGCAGACCTAATTCCCCGCAACCTGCTGCGATCAATTGCAGACTTTGTTTCCCACGTTCAAGCATTCGCATCTACAGCACAACGCACACATTTTGGCTTTAACCTGCGCTTGCCAACTGGCAAATTCACAAATGGAAACAAAAACGGTCATTTTCCGATTCATGCAAGTTTTTGCATTCTGGTTATATATTATCTACTCCAGCGCTGAGGGAGTCTATTTATCGACGCTATCGTTTGAGGATACCAAGGAGGCGTGAAGATACGGCAAGTCTTATGCAAGATCAAATAAGGTAAAGCATGGATGTGAATTTCGTGGAGGAAATGTTTGGTGTTTCTTCTCATGTTTCTTCTGAGTGTGAAATAGCTGTAGGAGAGCTGGATAGGTTTAGGGTTGGCACAACGCATCAGGCACACCATAGCCAAACCCTAAAACAAGCTTCGAGTCCAACGAAATGTGGTGAATAGTATAAGTTGTAGGAAATTTTTCCCATGTAGGAAGATAAGAAATATGGGGATTAGAAAATTTTCTAATTTTTTTTTCAAAAATTGAAAAACTATGAATTTTGAGGCAAAAAACACCATTGGATAATGGCCAACATTTAGAGTCTTGGAATTCCTATCATTCAAGTACTACTTTCCCGCTCATTGTTTCCTACTTTTCTTGCTCACTACTTTCGGACAAGTGTCATCAAATTATTAGTCACAACTTAGAAAAGACCAAAAAACATACATTTCAAGCCTTTAGGGAAAATCTATTCTAGCCTTGGTTGGAACTATTCCATCTTACATATTGGGTATTGGGCATGGTTGACAACTTGTGCTTCTTCCTTAACCCCTCACCGCCCAAGGGGACCACAAGTGTCCTCACATAGTCTAGCAGCCAACTTCAAAGTGTTGTAACTTTTGCATCCAATGTCCAAATTAAATAAAACTTGTTGGGAAAGTTGCGCATAATAGTCTACTTTTTGTGGTAAAATTTTCAGATCTATCCAAGATGTAATGAGTTTTTGAAAGCCATTCAAAGTTTGCAGGTTCAATTTGAGTTCACCACACTGTAATGAGATGGCTGGAACTTTGGGGGCTTGTATCTTTTTCATCAAATGTTCATTTTCAATAAAAATTTGTTGGGTTTTGTTCCCCATAAAGTCTACTTATTGTGATAAAATTTTCATGTCAATCCAAGTTGTTTTGAATACCTGGGAGCAATTCGAAGTTCAAAATCCAGACATTTTTGCATTACAGTGAACTTCGGCGGCTTATAACTTCTTCAGACAGGATTTGTTTTCAATAATTTTTGTTGAGAAAGTTGCGCATACTAGTCTAGTTCTTGTGGTAAAAATCTCATATCAATCCAAGAAGTTATGATTGATTGAGAAGCATTTTAGTAGAGGTAGGTTCAGCCATAGACGTGTTTTTTTGCTACTTTTTTCACTGTTTTTTGACATTTCAAAACAATTTTGCAAACGCATTGAGTCAATTGAATGATTTTTTTCCCACCAAAGTGTTTGTCTTTTGATTTTAAATCACTTTATAGTTTAAAATTTTTTCATTTGAGTAGGTTTAGAAATTGAATTTCACTTCCAAATGTGTTTTTAGGAAAATTTCAGCATCTTTTGTCAACACTAAAACATTATAATCTTTCAATCTATACAATCAAATGACCCCAAATTTGATTTACACCATCTGCAACATGCACACTACAAGATTGTATGGTTGAGATTTTCATAACTTACTCACATTTAGACTTATAACACTCGAAAAGCAAGGTTGTTTTTTGACATGGTTAGGCCTTGGGCGGTGAGGGGTTAATTGCACTTCTATCCTACATAGAGAGATTGTTTATCATTCATCGGCCAAATAACATCCTTAGTGTTGTTTATGGATTAAGTTTCAGAGGTGTCATAACATTGGTAACTGGGCTCCCTACCTCCCTGACACATGAGGTATAATTCCCCCAAAGATGCATGGGGGGGGGGGGGGGTGAGTTTAATTAAAATGCAGAATGCAGATTGGCTTACGGAACAGTGTTGGCCTGTAGTACCACATCAACTCTCACCACGTAGCTCTTTCAAGAAGCTTCCTTGTTGGGGGCTCCCACTCCCTATGGAAGCAAAAGGGAAGTCCCCCAGTCTGGTATACAATGTTATGGTCTTCTATTAGACATAAAATTTTCAAATTTCTTTTGATAATTTGATGTTTTTAAGGAAAAAGGATTAAAAATTCATATTAATACAAAATATGATCAAGAAATCTGAAATTTTTACCATAATTGTATATTACAAGGTAGATCATCATAGTGTTAATCAAACTTATCATATCATTCTAAACTATGGTTATAGGTCCAAAGTTCATATTGCATTAAATATTGAATTTTAATATTTTCACAAATATTCCAATTAGAATAGGAACTAAATTTGATCAAATTTATTTCATGTTGGATATAAATTCAAAAAATATAACTTTCATGGATAAAATTTACATCAAGAATAAATTGTATATAATTTTGTATATAATTAATACTCTAAAAGTTAAATATAGTACAAAATATACAATACTCTATAGACCTTTAAGAATTAACAAACTAGAATGGAAATTTTCACATTGCAAAATCTCCAAAATGGTTTTGTCAAATTGCAAGGTTTTGATGAAAAGATCTTTGAATGTCATTAGAATTCAACAAAAATGATTGGAATCAATGAATAATTGTATAAATGAAAATTTGACAAATGAAATTGTGACATACTTTGCAATTACTACACGGAACAAAATATATGTCCTGCCCATGGTCACAATATAATAGCTTAACCCCTAGAAGACCAAGGCCTTATTTCTGCCAAAAAACACTCAAAACTGCCATTTCTGTAGCAAAGAGTAAAAAAATTTGAAAATTATTTTTTTTGCACATCCAACCGTAGGATCTTATACTTTACTAGTATGGAAATGTGTGGAAAAAATTTCAGAAAATTTGACCACATAGATTAAAAGATATTTGCGTTTAAAGTGAAAAAAACAATTTTTTCAGCACCTTGCAGGACTAGATTATTTGACTTTGAAATTTTTTAACTTAAATTTTTTGCACTACAGAGTTTTGAGCTTTAAATCCTTATTGTGGGAAATTGAGTTGAGAGTCTAGGGAAAAATAAAATTTTAAGAAAAACCTTAATTTTCATGCTTAAAAAAATTGTTAAGTAGAAGTAGGTATGAGAATGAAGGAAAGTCTAAATTATTCATATCTTTAAGATGGAATTAAAATGCACTAATCCCAATGGTGAGATTGTTTTAGCAAGCAAACAAAATCATGTAAAAGTTTTTTTTCAGAAAAATTGTAAAAATTGCATTCAGAAATGAATTCTATAAGTTTATTTTTCAGGAAGATGCTCTAGCTGCCCAATAAACAAGATTGTCCATAACTTTCTCATAATAAGTCCAAATGGAATGAATCAAAGCTTCCCATGCAGAAAAAAATATAATCTAACAAGAAAAAAATCCAAAAATTCAAAATTCAAAATTTTTCAATTTTTTTTTTTCTGCCCGGATTGCCCCCCGTCCCCTACTTTGAGCTTATTTGGTCATAACTTTTGTTTCCGGGCACCAAATGTGAAAAAATTTATATTCCCACAAAGCTCATCAATTTTTATATCTTCAAAAAAAGTTTCAAAAAATCATGACAAAATTTCAGCCCGTAGGTACCTGCCCGAAATCCAATTTGTCCCCCGAAGGGACAATGGTCCTTTAGGGGTTAAATAGTCATCTTTTGAAGTGGCTTAAACTCAAAGGGATGTAGGGAGCTAGGAATATGGTACTATGCTTGATTCATAGAATATAAATTATGTACTAAATGTTGCAAGACATATCAACCATGGATTTATAATCATTGTTTTCCAAGGGCAAAAAATAATAAGTGTTAACTTTGAAGCCTCGTTTGAAGCTTATGGTCATGTAGATGGTAAAGATTTAGTGACTAAAATTTGGATTCCCTTCATAATTATGTCAACATCAAGATCTTAAGGTTTTAATTAGATGAAAATACACATAAAACTACTACAATGGTATTTTTTATAATAATTTTTGGGCTTCTAATAATTACTATTTCTTAGAAGTTAATTTGTTTTATTATTTTCCTTAAAAATCATATTTAACCATCATCCTAGTGCCTATACTTTCAAATGAAATTGGTTTAGAAAATAAAAGAGATGTTCATGTGAAAACAAATAATAGATCTTCCCTCAAAAAAGGCACTATACAAAAGTTTGGAAAATCACATGAGTGCATATAAATAAAGGACCAATTACATAGACTTATAGTTCTAAAATATCCATTATATATTTTACAAATAAAGCTTATCATTATAAAATCCTATTATTTAATAAAAGGTCCTAGATATTTTTTTGGAATAATATAGGATTTAAGGTAAGGATCTTAGTTGACTAGTACTAAATATACTTCTATACTTGCATCAGATTTTAGGATTTAGACATCCAAGGATGAGCACATTTTGAAGTATATTACAATTTTGAGTGGAATTATTGCCTTGAACTAGTTGTATTGGGAGGCCAACTATTACTTTGGTATAGGCATCATTGTATCAATTTTCTTTGGATTTGCAATGTCCTTTACATTGCTTCGTGTGTTTCTTCGAAGTTTGTGATAAAATAGGAGCATGTCATGTGTATGGCTAGGGTTTTGGGTGAGGTTCCTACCTCACTCCATTTATGTGCTTTGAGGTCTTTCAAATTATGATTGCTTCATATAGCATGTTGTATTATGTTTAGGATTTGGGGTGGTCTTATAGTTTAGAATATGTGCTATGATTGAAGGAATTTACTTTGAATCTGAGAGTTGTTTTGTGGTAAGTTTTGGGAATAAATTTTTTGGGTATTACATTGGTTTAGTTTGGATAAGATTTGTGAGGTAGTTATGTATAGAAAGTTTGTTTCTTCTTAGAATTTGGTGGTCCGGGGCAAGTGAGTAGAGTAGAGTTTGTTTATTGGGGTGGTAGTTTTATATTTATAAAATGAGATAAAATAAAGGAAAAACAAGTTTAAGAAGTTTTGGTTGGTATGTATATACTTATAGATTTTATTTGTTCCATTAGATGTATATTGATACTTTTGAATGTTGAATGGGGCTTTTGGTGCAAAGTGTTTTGAAGTTGTAGACTTATTTTGAGCATGTTAGTATTTTTATGGTTGGCTAGAACATGTTTTGGTATAGAAATGTGTACTATATTTTTATTGAAAAGTAATGAATTAATATTTCCTTATTTGCATTTGAATATTTTCCTTGAACTTGCAATTGAATGAGTTGAAGCTTAAACCCTGAAAAAAAACAAAATTTCAAAGTATCAAAAGATAATATTAACCTCTACAGGGCCAAACAATATTTTTTGGCAACACAACAATTTTGGGCAGTTCACTATGAACAAAATTTTTATTTTTATTTTTTGAAAATTTCACATATCATGTGCCCAAGGAGCCTGTAGCTTTAAAGAAGCAACAATTTTCATAATTGTTGCCTATATGGTTAAAAAATTATTGTATGCATTAGAAAAAATTTCAACAAGTGAAGGGCTATTTTAGGCTTGTGAACTATAATATTTTTTAATAATGAAAAATTAATGAAAATTTTCAAAAATATTTAAAATATTTAAAAATTAACTTTTTATTACTATCTAACGTAGCAATCACTGTGCCACATCAAGCAACTCCTTAGCTAAGTTCCCACAATTTGGGAACCTCTGGAAATTCACAACCCTCCACACAAGCTAAAAAAACATTGAATGATATGTAATTTTCATTGTTTTGCAAGCAATCCATTCAAGTAGCTTAGAAGATTTCTTTAAAAAATCACTTTTTCTTAAAATAAAAATTTGAAATTGATTTTATTTATTCACACATATATGAAAAGTTTTGGAATCATTCTATTTTGATTAATGAGATGAAAATTATGAGGAGTTCTAGTTTGTGGGCAATTATATAATATCTATTCTATGATAAACTTTGAAATTCTTTATTTAATTTAATTTTCAATATTTTTGAAAAAAATAAAAGTGTTGGGTGTAAGATTATTTATTACAACATTACAACCATTGATATTGGAATTTTTCAATTCCATAACTAAATTCCACTACAACAATGGCAGTATTTTATGACTGCAGAATTATGACTAAGGATGACTGGCGACTGCTTGCAGTCATATTCTTGAAGGCCAACACTTTGGGGAGAAATATGACTGCAAAATATGACTACCAGTCATTTTTACGCCTTGTACTTCACAAGTGTATACTATACGGCCATTAGGAATACCAAAGTACTTCATAGGGAACGTAGGGAACATGTTTGGGAACATTGAGTCATATTATCAATTATATTTTCATAGTAGTGAATTTTTTTTGGTTTTGGGCAATTCAAAAAGAATACGGGCAATTCTAACAAAAATATAAATAAGCCATCATTTAAAATTTTGAAATCATTGTCACCTACTTTTTCGGATTTTGAATCCTAGTCATCACTTTTTTAGTGTTTTGAGACCCTAGCCATTATTTTTTTAGGGTTCCTAAACCCTAGCCACCACTTTTTAGGGTTTTGAAACCGTAGCCGATGCTTTTTAGGGTTTTGAAACCCTAGTCGCCGCTTTTTAGGGTTTAAAAACCCTAGCCGCCATTTTTTAGGGTTTTGAAACCCTAGCCGTCACTTCTTGTGGTTCTTCTTCCTTACCTTCTATTGTCTCTTAGCTCTCATTTGTTTTTTTTTTTTGTTGCATCTCAACTCTTGTTTCTTGTTGCTCTTTACTTTATGTTTCTTGCTTCTTATTGTTGCATCTAAATTTTTTTTCCTTGCATTTGAACTCTTTCTTCTTTTTAGTTCTTGTTTTGTAGTTCTTGCTTCTTATTTCTTTTTGTTGCATTTACACTCTCATTTCTTGTTGTTTCTTGTTGTGTCTTAGTTGATGCTTTTTGTTTCTTCTTGTATCTTAGTTGTTTCTTCTTATTTCTTCTTGTGTCTTAATTGTTACTTCATGTTGTGTCTTAGTTGTTGTTTCTTCTTACGTTTTAGTTGTTGTTTCTTGTTTTTTGTTGTGTCTTAGTTGTTTCTTAGTTGTTTCTTAGTTGTTTCTTGTTTTTTGTTGTATTTTAGTTGTTTCTTAGTTGTTTCTTGTTGTGTCTTAATTGTTGCTTCTTGTTTCTTATTGTGTCTTAGTTGTTGTTTCTTATTTTGTGTTTCTTCTTACGTTTTAGTTGTTGTTTCTTGTTTCTTGTTGTGTCTTAGTTGTTGTTTAGTTGTTTCTTGTTGTGTCTTAGTTGTTGCTTCTTGTTTCTTGTTGTGTCTTAGTTGTTGTTTCTTATTTTGTGTTTCTTCTTACGTTTTAGTTGTTGTTTCTTGTTTCTTGTTGTGTCTTAGTTGTTGCTTCTTATTTTGTGTTTCTTCTTACGTTTTAGTTGTTGTTTCTTATTTTTTGTTGTATCTTAGTTGTTGCTTAGTTGTTGCTTCTTATTTCTTATTGCATCTTAACTTTTACTTCTTGTTATTTCTTAATACTTATCTTTTTTTTCTTGTTTTTTCCATTATCAATCTTATTCTTCCTATCTTAAACTTGAGGTACATATTTTGTGTTGTTATAAACCTTTGAAGGTTGAGCTTTGTTGTTCAATCACTAAAAATTAACGTCTCATTTCTTTAATTGTATATGCAGGCACCAAAAGCTGAAACAAAGACATTAGAGGCTACTTACAATCCAATGAAGCCATCTTCACATTATTGTAAGGATTGTAGGCCTTATTGGATTGTGTGAATGATTCATTGTGATATATAGATTTTGTATTAGTGACTAATAAATGTCAATGAAGATAGTTGTATTTATTCTTACATTCTCCTTCTTTAATATGATTATCTCTCATACATCTCTAAAATCATATATTATGTATTCATTTTTAATTGCATGAGGCTTTTTATTCAATTGTCAAATCATCTTGATGTATGATAGTTATATATCATGTCTACTTAAAATGCATTAAAAATGTGATTGTAGTTAGTAATATGACTAACAAGAGTCGTATTCTACATCATTCAAAAATATGACTCATGAGAATCATTTTTCACATTAACAAGAATATGACTCACCATAGTCATATTTCACATTACTGCAAAATATGACTCACACTAGTTATATTCCATGTAACCAAAAAATATGACTCATTGCAATCATATTCCATGTTACTACAAATATGACTGACCGCAGTCATATTCCATATCACTACAAAAAATGACTTACCGCAGTCATATATTACATCACTATAAAATATGACTCACTGTAGTCATATTCCACGTTACTGCAAAATATGACTCACCGCAGACATATTTCACATTACTGCAAAATATGACTTATTGCAGTCATATTCCACATCACTGCAAAATATGACTCACCGCAGTCATATTCCATGTTACTGCAAAATATGACTCACCACAGTCATATTCCACGTCATCAAAAAATATGATTCATCACAGTTATATTCCACGTCATCAAAAAATATGACTCGACACAGTCGTATTCCACATAGGATTTTTTTATTTACCCGGGCAACCCAAGAAAAAGTCAAAATCCCCCTAGGATAGTCAAAGTATATGCCTAGTTGGCATACTATGGCTAAAAATGGGTATTTATACCCCTCAACCCATATGACTGCCAATATGACTGATGTCTGAAGCGACTGCTTCTAAACTACTGGAGTCAATCATATCCCGAGTCATCTACAGTGATTTCTGCGTGAGTCATATTTTTTGATTTTACAACTCACTGCAGTCATATTTTGCAGTCATAAAACACTGTCATTGTTGTAGTGTTCTTAACAATTTAGTATTTTAAATCATAGTTACTCAAAAAATTTCTACTTACTATTATTTTTAAGCACAAATATGAAATATATATCTTTTGGAATTTTTATAGGTATTTCCAACTTATTTCTTCAACATATTATTGAGGGTAAAATGTTGCAAGATCTATACATTTTTATGTAAAAAGTTTGAAAGACAAAATCTAACTATTTTGGAAGAGTTGAAAATACTTCTTTTTGAAATTCAAACAACTTCATCTTGCAATTGGTAGGGTTTTTTATTTTAAAATTTTAGGAAGGTGTATTCTAACAAGTTAACTAAAGCATCCTACAATTGAATATATAATGAATAAATATAAATGAAGATTTTAGCCCTATTTTGGATTTGAGTACTTTGAAGTAATTTTAGGCCTAATAAAATTGAAAACCTTGAGAAGTTAATGCAATTTTCTTTAACTTTAACCAACATAAAAATCCTATTAGTTAGTCATTTATGAAAATTATATAAGATTATGGGGTCTTAAAATTCCTTCACTAAAAACAGTAGGCTCCATTGAATACCCCTTCGCATGCACATGGGTTCAAAAAACACTATAAGTTTCCTCCTTGAGATCCTTCTATTTGAGCAAAGAAAAAAAACAAAGGTTCTAATCTTTTTGTTTCCTTTTCAATGCTTCCACATTGGTGAAAAGACTAACCTTGGAGAGAATCATTAGTGGAAAGAATGATGAATAAGTGAACTAATATTTTTGTTAGTGTCAAAGTGCAAGTATATTATGAAGGAGTCAATTTCAATAAATCCTATCATTGCAAATGGAGAATAACCATTAAGAGTGTTCCGCTCTTACCTTCCACCTTCTATAGGAAAAATTTAGACTATTGATTTTTTTTTTAAAAATTTGACCACTCCTCCCCTACCAAGGGTTGGTATTATACTATTATGTGAGCATAGGAGTGTTAGCCCATGAGCTTAGAATACTACACACCTATGTTATAGATGTATATACACCTTCTATACAATGTAGTATCTATATTATAGGTAACTACCTATATTGTAAGCTCAATGCTCACAAGCTCACATTTTTGGGCTCACATATTAGCACCGTTGCAAACAAATATTATATATGGAATATTAGTATGATACAATGTATGGACACAAGTATTGAGATGGAATATAGAATATTAATACTAACATCCTATATCAAATGCAATCACAACAGTTTCACAAAAAATATACATACTAATATGTTATTTTTTTGTAACTAGGCAATTCGGGCAAATAAAAAAACCCACTTTTTTCATAATTACAAATATGAAATTGGTTTTTTAGAGTTATATATATGTAAAAAGCTTTGAATCATTCCATTTTGATCAATGAGTCAAAAGTTATGAAGATTTTTTGTCTGCGAGTAGTTATGGATTCTCTATTCTAAAATAAACTTTGAAGTCCTTTATCTTACTCAAGTTTCAATATTTTTGATAAAAAATAAAATCATAGAATGTCATTTTTCAATTCCACAACTAAATTCTTGACAATTTAGTATTTTGAATCTTTCTTTACTACTATCTACTTACTATATTTTTTCTATATGTTGTACAATTCCAAAGGATCTGAAATTTGTCAAGCATGTGTCTAATTTGTCTTGAAAAACGAATCCAAAGAAGCATCACCATTTTGGACATTTTTTCATAGAAAAGTGAGCTTGTAAAGGGCAAGCTGCCTTATTTTTGATAGGGCCAAAAAATGATTTAAATGAATTTCGATGCTTATATCTTAGAATCCATGTGGTGGAAATTTCTAAAATTTTTACCACATGTTTTCAAGCTAGCATACTACAAGATCCTATGATTACATGTGTCAAAAAAGTCTTTTTCCCAAAATTTGGTACTTGTACTAAAAATGGTAGTTTTTTAGCGTTTTTGATAAAAACAAAACAAAATACAGTCATGGAACTTAAGGGATTAATGATTTTGAATTTGAGGGGAGGGGAGGTTTGTTGCACCAAATCAAGCATTTTGAACATAGAAAGGCTTAATTTTTTCCAAAGTAAAAATTGAAATAAAATTTATGTATATAGAAAGCAAATACATTTTCTTACTTCTAAAAGAAGTTTCAAGAAATTTTTACAAAATTTGCCACAACAGGAACTTGTCCAAATTTCTTTAAAACCCATTCATGGCCTTTCAACCTTTAGGTTCTAAATAAAAATCATGAAAAAATCACAAAATATAGAATTAAATATTTTCAATTGAATAGAAAAATATTCATGTGAAAAATCACTAATGTTTAACTCACTATTGGTTATTAAAGAAATACAACCTATCACTTTGAAATTGGATTGCATTACTATTAGCCTATTCAATCTTTTAATCAATTCAAACATTAGAGGTACAAAGTGCAAAATAAGAAATGTGGAGTTTGAAAGTTGATGGTGAGTTCATCTAGTTTTAAGAGTTGAATATAAGAAACAAAATGATATAGAGTGAAAGCCTAAATTGCTTGTGCCATTTTTTGCATTTAGGATATAATTAGTGGGTATTATATCTTTTTTAATAAAAGATAAAAAAAACAAAAAATATAACATTATAAATTCCATATTTCCAAAAGTTATGTACAAAATAGGATATTAAATTTTTTTTAATAAAATATATATTCTAATGTTTAAATTTCTATAGATAATAAAAAATAAGATGTTTTTAAAAACTTGCTATATGTGAGATTCTACTAAAGAGATGATGGATAATTATTTTTGAATGTCTAGGTGTGTACATGCAAGAGAACTTGCTTTCAATTGTCTTCTTTGGAAAAAATAAAATTTCTATTTTAAGGTACCTTTAGACTATACATAGAGGTGTGCTTAAAAAAAACACTTTTGAAATGCAAACTCCATTCAAATAATCTTGGATACTTCATATCCTTAAATAAACAAAAAATATAAATTTTTTTAAAATTTGCAATTTAAATACTAAATTTTTGTTTTAAAAAAAATGGAAATCAAAAATATATTTAGAAAGGCAGCATCTAGTTACCTTTACTATAAATTGTGGCTCCATTTTTTATTTACTTCAAAAGTATTGATACACACACTATAAATCATTCCAAAATAGTACAAGAATTCTATTATTTTATTCAATACATCCCATTAACCCCTAAAGTTCCTTGACTATGTTTTAACTAAAAACACTCCCAAACTGCCATTTCTAGTTCAAGTACCAAATTTTAAGAAATTTTTTTTGGACATATGTAACTATAGGATCTTGCAGTATGTTAGTTTGAAAAGATATAGAAATTTTTTAAAAATAAATTTTACAATGTAGATTGCAATATATTAGCATTTGAATTGACAAAGCTCCCTTTTTTAGCTTGCATAAAACTAGGCAATTGTACTTCACAAGGTCACATTTTTGTGAAAAAAAAAAATTCATTTGTAGTAAGTTGCCCAAAATTTCTATATTGCTAAAAAATGTAGCTTAGTTGTTTAGGGGTTAAATTAGTTTATTTAATTATAACTTTGCAGATTCAAATGGCATCCAATTTCAAAACCCTTATAAAATATGAAAGCCTTTCCTAATTTATTTTGTAACTAAATGATCAAGATTGAACAAAACAAAGCAAGAAATTCAATATGACTTCTTTTGATTGAGTTCTTGTTGGGAAATGTGAAGGTACTCAAACTTCATTGAACATTCAGCATGCCAAACTTTGTACTTTTGCATGAAAGAATAAAATGTTTTAGCCCTAAGGGTGTGGTTGCACAAATAACATTACAGTATATAGATGTGTTGCAAGCATTATATTTGTGGCTATGTCCTCATGGCTCAAGTTTAAAAATTTTGAAGTACTATCTGATGGGGTTGGGATCACAATTGCCACAAATGAATGGGGTGCAAATAGGGCCCTATGCAACTTTAAAACTCTATTCATATACTATTCTATTTCCTTTGTCTCAAAAAGAAATC
The DNA here is from genome assembly GCA_950106755.1 of Climacium dendroides. Lineage (NCBI taxonomy): Eukaryota > Viridiplantae > Streptophyta > Bryopsida > Hypnales > Climaciaceae > Climacium > Climacium dendroides. Next base: position 18,042,880 of record OX467090.1, on the reverse strand, counting down.
CGTGTTTCAGGTTTTCTTTGAGATTAAGAAATCATAGCAATAAATTGCAACTGAAAGGTGTCAAAGATTAGTCTTGAACTATTCCAAAATCCAAGTACATAGTTTTTACACTTAAAACTGCCTTGAAAGGAAAAAAAATCCATCAAAAGTGTGACTTTTGGGGTGTTTTTTCATCAATGTTGATTCATAAAAAGTGGTCAATATGAAGCGTTTTTAGTGCAAATGTAGATGAAGGACAAGCAAGCCTAGCTATGCAAGTTCTTCCATCTATTGAAAAAACAAATCCTAATGCTCACGATATTATTGTTTTGGGCACAATTAGTAAATAGAAACCAAATCTAACTCATAGAGAACATAAAACATGGTACAATAAAGAAGCAAATACATGTTTCTTTTTTAGATTCTATTAATGTTTAAGCAATAGGGTGAGAGAAAGGCAAATGATGTTCTTTTTTGAAATTCTATCAATGGTTAAACAATAGGAGGAGAGAGAGGCAAAGTTAACACAGATTCCTTTTTTGAGACAAATGTGAAGTCAATACAAGGGTTTCTTTTTGAGACAGAGAGAATAATATTTAGTTTTGTTCACTGAAGAAATTCATTCTAGGACCACTCCACTTAACTAATGAACAATTTGTAAGAGGTTTAGAGTTTTGTTTGGTATTGTAATGGAAGAAGAGTGAGAGGTGGTGTATGTTTATAGCTCATTTTGAGGTTTTTGTGCCTTAGGGTTTTATCGTGGGTTTTATGAAGTTGTGTTGGAAGATGTTGACAAAGATTAATTTGTATAGTTGACTTTGTAGTTAGGTTGTACATGTGTTTGTACTATAAAAAAGTTCGACGTTTATAGTGCCATCAATTGTGTGTTAGCTCTATGAATTGTCCCTTTAAGCTTATCTATTTTATCAATGATAATAATAGATATTTTAAGGAACCTATCATTCATTCCTAGATAGAGGATGCATTCAAAACGTAGTTGGTTTATGGACCTCTTAACTTAATTCTTATAGACTACTTGGTTTCTTGTTTTTGCAAACAAAGTATTTGTCTATTTATTTCTTGGAGTTGTTTTGCTTTCATTCTTATAAAATTTCCCCCACTTCTATTAGTGGGAACTTTATTGTAGGTGATATGTTTGCTTGTTGCACATGTATTCACAACTTTTTGTAAAAACTTCTCTGAAAAACTTTGTTGTAATTGTTGTTCAATTGCTCCCCTGATTTATATGGCAAATGTATGATTAGTATTTTAACAAGTTTATCCCATACTAAGAAAAATTGCACTTATACCAAGAATTTAATACTAATAAAAGAATCTAAATCTAATAAAAAGGAAAATTTCACATAAATATATTCATTCAAATGAGTGGCTGCATACTAGACGTATATAGTTCACTAACCAATATTATATTGTATACTTTGGGTGGATAGTGTCAAATGTGCATTGCAAGTGAATGTAAATTCACATTGCAATGTGCATTGCAACCAACTTAAATATTTTTTTAAAATCCCCAACACTTTTCCCCCAACCCTAACCGACCCCTATTTGTAATTTTCAAATGTACTTTGTACAGTAAACAATATAGGTTAACTTTTGTATTTTTGTATCCATAGCATTTTTAATATCTGTATCATGTCTCTATATTCGTATCATATTTCTGTATCCATACCATTTTGTGTTTCTAAAATTGGTTGAAATTCAGATGTATGGTTGAATTTAAAATCTAAAAATGAATTTGAAATTCAAATCTACGGCAAGAGGTGTGGGTGGGGTGTTTTTAACAAGATTGATGGCTCGTGTTGTGTCTTTGGGACGAGAAGAGGCCAAACCAATCAGCTTGTAATTACAATGATTTTCCAATCACAGAAATTTGAAAATGAATCTGATTCAAATCTATGGTAGAGGGTGGAGGTGGGATTTTTTTTGGAACAAAATTGACGGCTCTTGTTGTGTCTTGAGGACAGAGGAGGCCAAACCAATGCGCATGTAATCACAATAGATAGTTCACTCAAAATTCACTTACAAAAAAGGGGGAATCATTCCACATTTGAGTGAAAGCTTGAGTGATTCAAAATACAACTTGAAGCAATCATATAAAAGAAGTGAAGATAGGGTACTTTGTAAATTGAGGATGGTGGTTATTGTCAAGTACAATGTTCGTTGATGCACTTTACAATCTTGACTTACAATTGGTTTGCTAGCGCTTTCAATATTACCAATGGGTCAACTTTATATAGAATGAAGGTCATATTTTTTGTTCTCATTTGTGACACAATTCATATAAACTTGCACATGTTTATCCCTTTAAATCCCAAGGAATTCTTTGAAGACGTAATTTTCAATGCCTACTTACAAAATTTTGTTCTTTATGAAAACAAAAAAAATTCTTTACACATAGACTAAATGTTCTAGAAGCTTCCATAGTATCTTGGAAGCTTCCATAGCATTCCGGGAACTTCTAGAGTATTCCAAAAACTTTCATAGTGTTCTAAAAACTTTCATAGTATTCTGAAAACTTCTATAACATTTCGGAAACTTTCATAGTCCTCTAGAAGTTTCTATAGAGTTCCATGAGAACCTCCTAGATGATAGTATATATAGGAGTCGAGGCTAAAATAGTCCTTAATCTTGACAACACCTCTCATGATCTTATTTTTTTGCTTCTAGCTCTAGCCTTGTACTTCTTGAATTCTTGAATTAAGTTTTGTTATCTTGAACTCATCTTATCTTATCTTATATCTTGTACATCTGTTACAGTGTATCAAGGCTAACCCTTCAAATTTTGTAAGGCAAAATTTGTTTCCAAACTTCTTAGCAAACGGACAGAAAATTAGTTCAATTCAACTCAAAACTTGTTGTGCCAGTTGTTTATAAGACCAAGGCTAAAACTAATATTAGAGCTTGATTTTTTTTGGTTGACTATGGACTACTCTTCACTTGAAAATATTGAAGCATTTAAGGGTTGTTGATTACCCTCCTCTAAATTAATATTATTTTTTCCTCAACAAAAGTTTTTCTTGATTGCGAGCGGACTACTGCCCTTCTTGAAAATAACTTTAATAGTTAGAGATTGTGAACTACCCATTTCTAATTTGATTCTTGAACAATAGGTTAACCTTCTTGTATTATTGCCAAGTGAATCAAGATGTCAGGAAAATAAGATGCTAGTTCGATAGCAACAAGATTAAATCTCATCTTAAAGGCCATCAATTTTTTGTTTACGAAGACAAATGTTCTTGAAGACTTTGCTGCAACAATCAATACAAATTCAAGAGTGGTCGAGGCATCTCAATTTATGCCATCTACTTCAATTTTGGGGATGAGTTTGTCTGTTCAAAGTTTCAATTCAAATATATCATCTACCTTGGAGCCATAGATTACACTTTCAGAAAAATTTGATGGTTCCAGATCAAAATTTCAAGGGTTTGTGAATCAAGTTCAACTCCTCAATCTTCTTCACCTACAATGATATCCAATAGACAAATCATAGGTGGAATTGGTTGGAAGCTTGCTCACTGGACAAACTTTGTCTTGGTTTTTGCCTCTCTTCGAGAAAAGATTTTCAATTTTGAGCAACTTTGAGAAATTTTTAGCAGCATTTTCTAAAGCATTTGGAGAATACGACAATATTCATTGGACAACTAAAGTTCAATCTTTACAACAAGGATCTCTCTCAGCTTCACTATATGCATCTGAATTTTGACAACTTGCTTGTGACATCAACTAGGGTGAAGAAGCTCTTATGTGCCAATTTCAATGGGATCTAAAAGATGATGTAAAGGATTTATTACTATCGTTTCCTGATCCTTAAACATTAAACAAAGCAATAAGCCAAGTTGTGAAATATAACAATTGATTATTTCAAAAACATCAAGATTCACTACTAGAAAATTTCATTTTTTTGTTGTTTTGGTCGCGTTGATCCGGTCAAAATTTGACAGAAATCTGTTGATTTCAACCAGATCAACGTGACCAAAACAACAAAAAAATGAAATTTTCTAGTAGTGATTGAAGATTATAGATTGCACCAATAACACCAACAAATCTTTTGCCAACAATCAAGTTTGCACATACAACAAGTACACATTCCCCGACACATTCTAAAGGACCTAAAGACATGGAAATCAATGTAGTAAGATTTGAACTGCTTTTGGCATAAGAGAAGAAACGGCATCTTGACGAAGATTTATATTTATATTGTGAAGGCCCTAGGTACAAGGTCTCTAGCTGCCACAAGAAGCACAAACAATGCCCTTTCAAGACAAGAATTATACATGTATTGAAAAACAAGGATGCTTAGCCACAATAGGAACTATGCAGCTAGAGCCTTCTTTATATACAAAACTTGGTCCTCACTTGTCTTTCCAACCTTTTCATTGCTTTACTATATCTTTACATTTAGGCCCCCCCCAAAGTTAAGAATTCATACTCTATTAGACTTTAGAGCTTCAATTTGTTTCTTAAACGAGGAATTTACAAAATGTCACAAAATTCCTTTAATCAACCCCCCCCCCCCCCCCATGTATGTAGAAGCTATAGATGGTCAAGCCTTAGCTTCAGGGGATGTCACTTACAAAACTAAATCATTAAAGGTTTCATTCAAGTGACATAAAAGTCAGATCATATTCAATGTTATCAAAACCCCATCCAACCCCATGGTTTTAAGACTTTCTTAACTCAAAAAATGCAATTTAGTTGTAGACTAAAAGTCTCAAATATTTAAGCATCTAAATTAGAAAGAGGATCTTATTGTCAAATCTTTAAAAAGTTATCACATTTTGTTTTATTAGTGATTTCATTAGAAGGGCTAATTTCCAAGTCAAATAAAATAACCTTCAAAGACTACAATATTTTAGGAATTAAAGAAATCTCATGAGCCATTACAACTTATTGAATTAGTCTTTGCATTTTACATCTATCAATGAACTTCATTGCACTTGTGGAATGCATATTATTAGTATATTCAAAAATGACAATTTGGAACATATAATTATCAATAATTATGTATTTCACAACTTTTGGTATCTTAGCAGAAATATAAAGAATAATCCAAACATAGAGTATCAATAAATAATATAAAATATTTAATATCACTAGAAAAATAACGTGTTTGGTACAACTAACTACTATGCAACTAGTGTTTTATACAACTATCTTGCAACTGTAAGACCTCTCTATGAGCACCAAATTTAAAGTAATTGTTTTATGTCATTGTTTTACTCCATTGATACATTATTTTAGTTGCAAAGTAGTCAATCTAAAGTTACAAAAATAACTAGGAAACAACTAGGAAAAGATTGCAATTGTAAAACGACCATAGTTGTTTCCTAGTCATTTTTTAGTTGTTTTTAAGTCCTTTTTTAGTCATACACTAGTTGTTTCTTACAATACTAGAAAATTTAGCTCTTTTGTTGATTTGGTTGTATAGATTTGATTCATTTTTCTGTTGATTTGGATAAAAATCAATAGAATTATAGTGAATTAATTGAATGTGACCAAATCAACAAAAAATTGAATTTTCTAATAGTGAAGTTAATCATTTTTTAGTTGCTTTTAAGTCATACACTAGTTATTTCTTAGTTCTTTTCTAGTTGTTTCCTAATTGCTTTCAAAGTTCATTCTCATTTGTCTTATATCAATTGTCTTACATCAATTGTAAAGAGTACCATTAGGTTGAACATGTAAGACTTATAAGTTGTTGTAGTCTTATGCAATGAATTTTATTGATTTCATTTTAAGATTTTTACAATTTATAGATTTCTATAATTTATAGATTTTTGTAGAGTATAGATTTCTATAATTTGTAGAAATTAAAAAAAAAATTTAAATCCAAGAAATTTTAAAATCTATAAAATTGTAAGGTTTCCTAAATTAATTAAATCTATTAAATACAAATTTTTGAATTTTTGAAATTTAGAAAGAAGGTAGATCTAAAATTTTAAAATCTAAAAAAATTTAGATTTGATTTTCTAAAATCTAAAAAAAATTAGATCTGAAATCCAAAAATCTAAAAAAAAGGTAGTTATGAAATTTTGCAATCTACAAATCATTGAGATTAATAATTTAAAATTTATAAATAAATATACAAGTTGCAAACAAGTTGTAGATGAGTTACAAATGAGGCATGACTTTTGCAATTGATATAATTTTTTCCTAGATTATAGGGTGTCAACTATGACTAGAGGTCTTCAAATTATCACCAATCCCAAACTAGTCACAAATGTCATATCATACTATTCATACTACTAAAATCATAACTCCCTCTATAATATCACAAATGCTACCATTAATACTAGGGGCTTGTACTTACTATGCTACGCATTCATTGTATCACATATTAGTAAAATTTTGATATATTTGAATAGAATGCATGATAATGATTTTGATAAGTCTTTAAAATAATTATTTTAAATATTTTGTAAAAATATTTTCAATCATGCATACATAGAAATTGTATTTTCACACAATGTGATATTACAGAAATAGAGTAGCAATTGGCAATCACTTCTGTAATATCACTTTTTATAAAGGATGACATTATAGAAATAATATAGTTATTGCAATTAAGGTGATATTAAAGAGGATCCATAGGATGGTATTACAAAGGTAGCAAATCCATTGCTTCTCTTGGCTTTACACTTCTTTGCATTTCTATGATTTTGTGCTTTTGTGAGTTTTGAGCTTTCATGATTTCAATTTTCTATTGCTACTACCAAATGATTTTGAGAAATTCATTCAATTGAACCGATTTTGAATTCCACAACAATTAAGTTGTTCACAAAGTTTTTGAGAGTTATAAGCTTTTTTTTTCAATTCTTCAATTTGGGTTGCCATTTTTTATAACAATGGAGTCAAATTTCTAATGCATTCTAATGTATGCGTATCTTTTATAGTATTTACCATTGCATATGTTTCATTCATCATTTAATAAATTTCTATTGTACATTTCAATATATGCTTATTTATAAAAAAAAGTATACAAAGATTTTAGTAATTTTTATTTGAAGATTTATTGAAATTTTTGTTCTACATTCTATCTAATACATAAAAATTCTAATGATGAATGCATAGCATAGCAAGCACCAACCGCTAATATACAACTGAAAAAATAGTTGTATAGTGTAGTTACAAAATCCCTCATTTTCTCCCTTAGTTGGCTAAAATTTCTCCCTGAACTAGATCATTGTATAAAACTATTGTTCCAATATCAATATACACTAGATATTATGATAAAGGAAGTAGCACTTTATATTACATTTTCATATGATGTAATTTTTAAATGCCTTAAATCTATTGAATTTTCACATAAATGTATTACTATATTTTTATTAAGTCATGCAATTTGGATTTGTTACATTAATCCAAATCTTGCCTTCTAAGGTTTCTTGGTCATATAAGGTGAAAACACTTAAAACCATCTCTATATCCATTTTCAACAAATAGAATTATATTAAAAGTGTCTCTAAAATTGTAATTAAATCATTTTCATATTTAATTGCAATTGATTGACTATTAATTCTCTAGATGTTGGTATTATAACCAAGCTATGTGACAATTTCAACGGACTAGGGTGTTCCATTGAAAAGTTTTATAGCAATCACAAGTCTTATTAAAAAATTATATATATATTTTTAAATTTATAATTTTCAATTGCTAATACTACAAAAATGGTTTTGTTTGTTTTTATAAGAAAGGTACTTCCAATAATATTGAATTTCTTACTTTGATGATTTTTGGTGTTTTCATATTCTATCTCATAGAATCGTTCTAAATACTCTAGCTTACTGCTTTTTTGATCATTTTGGAGAAATAGCTAACTATTTCCTTAATACTCATGTAATACTTGGATGATGTTTGGATGAGGTGGTATTCGTGATTAATTCTGGCGATTCTAATATGGATCTTAGTACTTTTTAGAAGCAAGGTGTCCATATACGGGTGATGTCACGAGGCAACTATTTTGATAGACTCAAAAGTTATCAATAACTTCATTGTTATTCTAAGAAGAACCTTGCTGCAGGTGATCAATCATCGTAGATGAAACATTAATACGAATAAAAAAGGCAAATACACCATGACACTAAAACAATTAACTTTTCGTTTAAAAAAAAAGTTTCTGTGGGAGGTTTTCAATTCATCCCCGAATGTATATCTCTGTCACCAGGATTACCATCCTCGTATTTTCGTTTGACGTTGAAAGACTCGAGAGACTAGAGCATGCCAGAAACGGGGAATTAAGGTTAAACCTATAGACTGAAAAGGCTCCCCCAGAAAAAAAAAAAAAAAAAAAAAAATTCAACTTTTTTCCATGGTGACAGATCATGGAGAAATTGTGAACATCATAGTTTCCCACTTTGGTTGACTGTGTTCCCAGAAAAAAGATTTTCTTTTTCTGATCAAGAAGCAAGCACTAACAAAGTGGCTATACAAAGATTTTATTTACTTTTTTGCATTTTGAAATATATATGAAAAAAAATCTATATATTTTTGTGTGCCTAGATTTTTTGTCGGTTTGTTGCGTGCCTTTCTTCTATAAGCTGATGGATAAAGTATGCGTGATTTTGGGGTGATACTATGTAACACCTATATCGAAATTAGGTAAAACTTCGATAAAATTCAACTATTGATCTTAAAAAATAGCATCATCCTAGCTATTTTGATTGGAAAAAATTAAAATTACCTTCACAAAAAGTAGCCAACATCTTTTGGTTGTAGCCAACTTGTAAAAAATTGTGTATAAAAAACACACCAATTTGTCTCACTTATTATTTTTCATTCAATTAGTATCATTCCGTAAATAGAAAATTTTTGTGCACCATATGACCATATTAGATAGTCATGAATCTATAATGATAAATCTAGTTTTTAAGGCACATTTGTCACCATTCCATTAGATAGTTAGAAAAGTATAGATACAAATGTTTACAGGGTTGCTAAAGTATGAGCAGGGGGCGATGAGCGTTGAGCATTAAGCAATGAGCAATGAGTGTTGAGCATTGAGAATTTTTTGAAATTTTTTTGGAAAACCTATAATTTTTCACCATAAGGGTTTTTGGTCTATGGTTTATTATAAAAGCATAAAACTATAGATGCACTCAAAGAGGATGAATAGAGATGAATGGAGATGAATGAAGATGAACAGAGTTGGATGAATTATTTTTTTAGTTGACTTTATTGAATGAAATACATTTGTTCATGACATTGGATGAAAATGAGTATGGATGATTAATCAATGATTTGAACTATAAAATCATTTGTATTAGATAAATGTCACTTATCAAGTATTTTAAATCCAAGATTTAAGTGGGTTTTTTTAAGCTAAGGACCTATGCTTATATGGTATTCTAAAACCATTTTAGGGTGAAGATACCATTTCTAATTAAAATTCACAATTCTTTTCAAGCATTTGTGAAGTTCACCAAATTTATTTTTATGCTAACACCAACATTTACTATTTCTAATTACATGTTTTCATCAAAGAGAAGTACCATGTTGCTAATAGAAAGAAATAGATTCAATCCCAAAAAAATTCTACTAATTGACAACAGTAACCATTATCTCTAGAAATAGATGCCCTTTTCACTACCACTTTAAAGATCACCAAAATGCAAAATAACTTAAGAATATGATAAAGTGCAAGAATGTAGTGGCCCTTTTAGTCTCACTACATGACATTAGAAAATCAAGTAACAACAATAGTCTTTAGAGCAAAATCAATTTGACCCAATGCCACATATGGGAGAAGAATGATCACTAGCTTCACTACTATCACTATATGTAAGCCTTTCTCACGGGCACCTCTCCACGGAATTGTACAATTCATGAGCTGAGTCTACAAGGAGGTGTAGTTGTGGAGAAGGTCAACTTACTATAAGAAAACAGTGATTTTGGTGACGTCCAGAAAAACATGCTTGGAACAAGATTACACGTTACTGGTGACATAGTCAGGGTTGTCTATCCGGACGTGACGTGGACTTTTCACGTCCGAATGTTATGACGCGTCCGTCCTGACGTGTCGTGACGTCGTCAGGATCCGTCACCAATACTGACGTGACCGTTTCAGCATGGATGAAGTTTGTCCAGCTGTGGACGGACTCCTGGACGGCCTCCCGGACAGTAAGCCGTCCCCCGGATGGCAGGCTGTCCCCAGGACGGGAAGCCGTCCCTAGGACGGGAAGCTGTCCAGGACGAGAAGCCGTCCCCAGGACGGGAGGCCGTTTCCGTTGGGCTTAGGGTCCACCCGTCGACACATCAGCCGCCTGCATCAGTCCGTCTAGCTGGATTTTAGGATTTTAAGATCGCCCTGAAAGGTGTATATTAAGGACTTACACCTATTCAAGATTACTTTTCCTTGCTGATTTTGGCTTTCATAACTTAGTTGGAGTACAACCATTGCGGTAAAGCAAAATCCAAGAAGAATGTGTTGTGGTGGCACTTGTTGTGAGAGCAACAAGTATTGCTTCTACATCGCATTTTATACAGAATATTAATCTTCTTTCTTGTGTAGGGGCAAGTAGAAAAGAATAGATAAGAGCAATGGGTGGAGGAAGATCACATTGGGAACCTTGGTACACACTACGAGTGGATGGAAAAGTTGCTTGCAAGTTTTGCGAAGCTTTGCTAAGCTATCGAAAAGATCGATTGCTTTTCCATTTGGGGTACCGACGAATAGACAAGCTCCCTGGAGTGAGAGCCTACACTAAAGTTAGTGCAGCCGTGAAGCTAATGTTTTTTAATTGCGGAGGGGATATACCTGCAAGCACTTCGGATAGGAGTGGACAGGATGTGGAAGTGACATCTCCATCAATGGTACTTCCGAGTGTTGTACGTGGTGAACAAGAACCTGATGCCTCAATCTCAGGAAACGATGGAGGAGAAAACACTAGGGGACAAAGCTCTCAAGTACAATCATCAGACGCACCCAACCCGAGTTTGGCCCACAGTCGATCAATGAGGCAATTGTCTGTGCAAGAAGGAATGAATACATCAAACAAGCAAGTACTAGACAAAAAGTGGGCTAAGTTCTTCTATGAAGCCAATATACCTTTCAATGTAGCGAGGCATCCGGCTTTTTTGGATGCCGTGAAATCAACATCAGAATCGAGAGTTGGCTACAAACCTCCAACGTACCATGCACTTCGTACAAACCTCATGAAATCTACAAAAGACGAAGTGGCGGCAATGGTAGCGGAGAAGACAAAGGCACCAATCCACAAGTACGGCGTTACAATATGCTCTGATGGATGGGACAATGTCAACCATCGACCATTGATGAATGTCATGTTGGCATGTACAAGTGGAGAGGTGTTTCTTGGATCCATAGACACAACAGGCGAACGCAAAGATGCTACTTATGTGGCTAATTGCATGGGTGATTATATTGACAGGGTAGGGGCGCAAAATGTGGTACAAGTTTGTACAGACAATGCAGGGAACATGTTGGCTACTAGTGCTTTGTTACTTCGTCGATTTCCACACTTATATTTTCAAGGGTGTTCAGCACATGCACTTGACCTTTTATTTGAAGATTGGGGCAAACAAGATTGGATAAAAAGTATGGTCAAGAAAGCCAAGTCAATTGTGAAATACATTCGCACACATCACATGACACTTGCAATTTTTCGACGACATTCTCCTAATCTCATTTTGAAGAATCCTGTTGAAACACGCTTTGCAACCATGTTCCTTATGATTGAGCGTTTGGTACATGTGAGGGTAGCGATAGAATCAACAGTTCACGATCCACAATGGAATGAGTACACAGAGAGATTGACATCAGAGGAAAAGAAAATAAAAGCCAACGATGTGCGACGGTATGTATGAACGGATGAATTTTGGAGGAGATGTTTAAACTTTGTGCACATAGTGGAGCCCGTATTGGTTGCTCTTAGAGAGTTTGATGGCAAGCACCTATGCTTAGACAAGGCATGGCTTGTGATGAAAAAGGTGAAAAAGCATGTTTTATCTCTACGGGATCCACCATTTTCTTTGGAACCACGGTATGCAATTCCTGCCATCGATGATTTCTACAAGCGTTGGGGCATGCTAAGGACAGATTTGCATTATGCTGGGGCTCTATTGAATCCTTTTTTACTTGATGAAGTTTTGCTAATGGATGATGACGAGGCAAGAGAAGGCATATTGAGAGTATTGCGCAAATTGGCTGTTCCAGATCAAGCATTTGCTTCAGCTTTGTCTGAGTACCAAGCATTTCGAGATCGTCGAGGCATTTTTGGTGGACTTCCCGATATAAACACTTTAAATTTGCAGCCTCACGAATGGTGGGGCCTTCTCGGAGCCGGTGTTCGTACACTTGCACCAATTGCAAAAAAGATCCTCGCCCAAGTGTGCTCTACATCGTCGTGTGAACGCAATTGGAGCATGTATTCGTTTGTCCACAACAAATTACGCAATAGACTGACATCAGAGCGTGCTCAAGAATTGGTTTACATTTACACCAATTCCAAAACTCTTAGAGAAAGGGCTGCAACAAATCCGACAAGGTGGTACACCGAGAACATGATGTCAGAAGATTTCATGACCGATGAATCGGATGGTCTAGACCGTGGTTTGGTTCGCTCTAACCCCAATGATGACGATTCAGATGATAGTTCCAATGATGGCGATGACCCACCATTCCATGGATTTCAGGGGGCGAGAGGAGTGCGTCCTCTAATTGATGCATCTGTATTTGACTTTGAAGAGGGGGATAATAACGACAATGACCACGAGGGATATGATGGAAGTCCACCACAAATGCCACAAGGGTGGAATGTTGGGCCAAGCGGGGGAAATACGAATGAAGACATTGTGGCACCGAGACCACTAAATCCAGATCCTATCGATGTACAAGTTGATGCCCCAATGGAAAGAGATAGTGTTGACATGGAAAGAGGACGTGAACAAGACGTAGTAGTACCACAATCGTTGCCTACGAGGACCACCCACGGAGAAGGGCCCCCTCATGGTGGAGAATTAGATATGCCCCCTCCAAGTCAAGGGGATGTTGCACTACAATGTCAAACACCAATACTAGAGAATCTACAAATCCAAAATTCAACCAGGTCATCTAATTCCAGAGTTCGTCTACATGGACCCACTTCAACGATAGGTACACGATTGGCTAGTATGGTGTCCCAGCGTACGACTACAAACCCGACTTCATTGCACCCACCTACACATGCCAATAATCGAGGGAAGCATCCACGACATGAAGGTACTACTAGTCAACGTGTGAGTCCTAGAACACGTAGAAGACTAACGAGAGAAGAAGCGGCATCCCAACCATTTTCAAGAGAAGTTCACATAGGAGGGCCTAGTATAGATGGCATTATGGACGCAACGGGCCAACGGCCTCTTCGAACATTGTCTTCTATAATTCGACCACAACGAAATCGAAATTCGAATGCCTCTAGCGAAAGTGGTAGTGCAACATCCAGTGATGATGGCGAGTCCATCGGTGCTAGTATAGGCGAAGATGGTGAGGTTCCAGGAGATAGTGATTATCTAGGGACAGTGCCTCGACAAGGTCCACGAGTAGAAAGTGGTGGTAATGAACCAATTGTAACAGAAGCAACGGCCAATACTTCTAGGCGCGTTCTTAGGCATGGAAGACGTTGAATGTTTTTCAAAAGACAATAGGATATTCATGTTTTCAAATGCAATGGATTTTGAGGCTCAATACCTTACATATTGAAATCGGCATTAATATGAAGTACTTTTGTTCCTTTCATTCTATCCTTCATTTATGGTAAGGGTTTCAATTTATTTTGATACATATTGTAACTAATATGATTTGATTTCCATGTTTAGCTTTTCTAAAATCAAAATAAATAGATTTTTTCATTAAATTAAAAAAGGCATAACTAGAAAATGGATTCTTATACTAGCCAAAAATATTAAAATATTCTATTGATTTTGAATAAAAAGATAAATTTGGGTTGATAGTCAAATTTGACTTCAAGGTGTTTGTTGTAGTTGTTTACTTGTTTGAGGTGTGATAAAAAAAAGATACACTCAATGTTTAGATAAAATACATTTATATATATATAAAAACGAGTACAAAATGGATTGAAGGCACAAAGTGTGCTACATTGCTATGGATGTCCTCAAGCCGATACTATAATAACCACATTTGCTAAGAAAACATTAATTTTGCAAATCTATGGTAATACACTATCATCTAATCCTCATTGCATGCTTAGTCATCTTGAAGGTCTTGTTCTTTCCGGGCCTCGCGGTAGCAATCCACGGGTGGTGTCTAAAACGTTGGAGCACCACTTAGACGTTGCACGGCAAATGTCACTGAGCGTCGTTGTAGTGGCTCTACCTTGTACAATTCACCCAGTGTCGCTTGAAATGTATCAAATGCCGTATGGTCAGAAATCATTTCTGTATTTTCGCGATCCTTTTTCCATACCTTCATAGCCAATCTCCCTATGGAGTATCCATCCGTGTGTATACTAACAGATGGTGGCTTACCCATGCGACTAGGAGATGTTGAAGTTCCTGTCTCTCCAACCATGTACATCAACTCCGGAGCCACCCACCAATGTTGCTTGCGAGTTGCCTACAACTTATTTGCACAACTGAATTGGTAAAGAGAAGGGGTTTCTTCATTGATGCGGCTACCCATTCCCCAATCACATAGACCAATCCACACGGTTCTTCCATCGTCATTCGGAAAGTGAAGCATGATCTCCGGTGTGATGTCGTTGTGTAGTACTGAACATTGTTGCACTGCATCCACAATGCAGAGCAACGCCCACGCAAGTTCGGTGCGCTTCCGTCTGTATGCCATAAGTCGTTTCATAACTTGCATTGTTTGTGGAGTTGCATGGTAAGCCACCTCCCCAATTTCGTCTGGATCTCGGGTCTTCTCATCAAGGGTAAACATGGCGCCCAGAGTACCTCCATTCCACCATTGAGAATAACACTCCATGGTCATGTCATTTATGGCAAAGAATTTGATGACCCCTGGATGATCGCATGGACAAATCAATGCCTCAATGGACAACTTCTCCCTTGACTTCTTCAAGTCATCAACGCGCACGGCCGACTTCCCAGCTAATTCCATATTCTCGAGAATATGGTTCGAATTCTGAAGACAAACCTTGCGCACCCTCCCGTGCCCCCCTTGTTTGTTATGGCCAGACAACGGAACCACCACAACTCCTCTCTCAAGAAAAACCACTCCACCCGCAGCTTGTTGACCAAAGGCCAAGTTTTGACTTCGCTGAAACCACGAAGCAGAACGGATGTTGTTCGAAGATAGTCCCCGCATTGCTTCATGCCACCAATACACCTTCTTGTGCAACAAATTCAATGCTTGTTGTTTGGGAACTACACTCTTTTGAAAGCCTTTGATTTTTTCCGCAACTTGGGCAAGGTTGAAGATGCACGTTTGCACTTGTGACTCTAGCCAATGATTGAAGGATTCCTTTGTGCGGTCTTCCAACCACTCATCCTCGCTCATTGTTGTCCAAAACATGTGGTGGAACTTTTGTTTGATGGCATCCACCCCCTGTAATCCGCGCGACACATATGTTGTGTTCAACTACGGAATCGAATACTGCTCAAAAAAACCCAATGCCACTTCATGCAATTTGCGCGTTGCAACTTTGCTTGGCCACTTCTCTGGATTTGTGGCCTTGTGCCTTTTCTGTTGTTTTTTCTTCGACTTCGAAGACTCTCCCGCACCCACAATTGCTATGGCTCCTTCTGCAGCTACAGCCTCTGAAATCTGGCTTTCTGATTCCGCAGACGGGTCCAAACTCGTTCCATCTCCAACTCCTGAAAACCACGCATCAACCTTCCTCTTCGAGAAATCGCGACCAGCCATTGTGATAGTAGTGATAATCCAGAGAAATTAGGAATTCGGATTCCACAAAGTGAAAAACTGCCCTCTTATTCCTCAAACCAACCTCTCACAAGCACCCGCACTCCCAAGCAAGGACTGCAACCAATCCAAGACAAGCGAGCACCATCAGAGCAAGAGAGACTGTGGCAGAAATGAATCCAACCCCCTTCTATATACCCATTTCCTCTCGACGGCATGACCATCGAGCTGGACAGGCATGCTGTCCACAGGACGGACATGCCGTCGAGAGGACGGTCATGCCGTCGAGAGGACGGTCATGCCGTCAAGAGGACGGACAGGCCGTCCACATCGACGGTCAGGCCGTCGACAGGACAGACATGCCGTCGAGTGGACGGTCGCGTCGTCCAGATCGACGGTCATGCCGTCAAGAGGACGGACTCCGTCCCCCATCCACGGGCGTCCAGGGCGTCCAAGGGACGAAAAGACCGTCGAAACAAGCTGTCGCCCAAAGTGCTGGAAGCATGGAATTAATTGCGAATCCTTGTTCGGGGAATTTTTCAATTATCTTGTACAAGACCCTGGGACTTGTCAGGACAGGTGTCCATGTTTGAACTACTACATTGTCTATGGTGGCGGGAAGTTTTGGAGTGCCAATTAAATGTTCACGTTTGTTCCTATGGATGTACAAATAAATACCAATAATGACATTCAAATGCAGATGAAGGGTTTAGGGTTTAGGCTCGAATAAAATGGAATTTTATTTAGTTGCACATAAATAAAGGGAAAAACATAGACCAAAATTACAAAAGGCCATATTCAAAACATCTTAATTTAAGACCTGGAATATTTTTGATGTTCACATAAAAAATTGGGTCATTTCATTTGCACCCATAATAAGAAAGTCGTGGCCAATGTTTGTATTACAACGATCAAGGCATCCCCTCACAACTTAAATAATTTATATGGATCAAATTTAAATGCAATGAATTTTAGAATTCCATATAGAGTAATTTCACCTTTGGGATTATTGTAATTTGATCCCAAGCTTCCCTATATGTAAGTGCACCTAACAATTTCACAATTTAGTATTTCTTGAATATTCAACCTCCATGTACTCAATTCAAACATACAAACATTCACTAATTTACTAAGTCCATATCAAATATACAGAATCAAAGACAAAATGGCCCTCTAAAAACTAAACTCTGATATCGTAAACTTAATTTTAAAATCGTTCATTAAAAAAGATATCTAAAAAACGCCGAAAAAAAAATGTATAATATAGAATCATTGATTCATTACAAACATTCCTACTTCTTGCATTTGATCCAATACACCAAAACAAGAGGACTTCCCCTATCTATGCTGAAAGATAAACTTATACTCTGATTTATGTTTCCAAGTAAACCCTAAACTCTAATAATCCATACCCTATACCCTAAACCCTATACTCTAAACCCTATATCCTAAACCCTATACTCTATACACTATACCCTAAACCCTAAACCCTATATCCTAAACCCTATACGCTATACTTTGTACCCTATACCCTAAACCCCACACCCTATATCCTAAACCTATACCTTAAATGCTCTTTCTTATTTTCCTTTTAAGACTATTTCATGATGCTCAACTTTATGTGATTTTAGCAAATAATTTCAAATTGAAGTAAGACCAAATCCAAAAATAGATGAATGTCTTCTAATATTTCATATAGTTTTCTAACAAATGTTTTGCCGAAAACTGTAATATATTACATTTGTCCTTTGGGTTGAAATTTTGATCTAGTTTCTTGTCCTATATACTAAAAGTCTTCTAACTAATGGTTTTAGTTTAATTTAGGATACTAACACTTTTGAATCTAAAACTCATATCTATATTTTACTTATTTTCTATTACATTAAAAGTGAACCAATATGGTGTTTCACAGAATAGAATGTAGATAATTAAAGAATATATAATCTTTAAATGGAAATACTGACATCCTCATATAACCGCTAGTTAATTCTCAAAATCATCGAACCATGCAAGTTGAATGAAGTGTGAAGCCAAGAATACCTTAACATCCATAATATTCCCTATACCTTTATAATATCACATTTTAACACTATGTGATGTTACAGAAGTGGAGTGGCTGTTGCAATTTTGTATTATTATATGGTGTTAAAATGTGATATTATAAAGGTATTGGGCCTCTGTAATATCACACTGTGTAAAATTATGGTATTACAAAGGACCTTGTGATTTTAGTAGTATGATAGTGGTTGGCGCTTGCTATGCTACACATTCATCATTTGAATTTTATTGAATTTTTATGTATTAGATAAAATAAAGAACACAAATTTCAATAAACCTTCAAATAAAAGTTTCAATAAACCTTCTATTTACTACTAAAATCTTTATATAATTTTGTTTATAAATAAGCATATATTGAAATGTACAATAGAAATTTATTGAATGATGAATAAAATATATGCAATGGGCAATATGTAAAAGATCTACATGTATTATTAGAATTTTAATGTATTTGACAAAATGCAGAACACAAATTCCAATAAATTTTCAAATCCAAATTATTAAAATCTTTATATAAATTTTTTATAAATAAGAATATATTGAAATATAAAATAAATATTTATTCAATCATGAATGAAATATATCCAATGGTGAATGTTGTAAAAGATAAAATATATAATAAAATGCATTACTAATTTGATTCAATTGTTACAAACAATGGCAAAACAAATTTAAGAATTGAAAAGAAAACTTGTAAATCTCAAAAACTTTGTAAACAACTTTGTTGAGAGATCCAAAATTGCTTCAATTGAATGAATTTTTCACATCATTTGGTAGTAGCAATAGAAAATTTCAATCATGAACACACAAAGGGCAAGTCGTCGAGGGGACGGGTAGGCCGTCCAGCAGGACGGGCAAGCCGTCGAAGGAACTCGCGGGCGGCGCCGTAATGATTTTCCAATCCTCTTTTCGGCGCCCCGAGCCTTCGGACGGCTTTCCAAACCTGACCCGAACCTCTAGACGGCTTTCCAAACCTGTCCCGAACCTTCGTGGACGGATTGACCGTCCATTCCAAGGCTGTCCTACATCCCTGGACGGGCTGGATTCGAGCTGGACGACATGATTACGTCCTAATCACTGGACGTAATTGGATCGGTAATTCGGAGGTATAAGTATGTTTATCCGCCTCATTTGAAATCGCTTCCTCTTTTGAGTTGCTTTGTCCTTGCTTGAGAAAGCTTTGCATTGTAATTCGAGAGGAAGTGTTATACATCTGGCATTTGTTTTGCCACTTTTCAGTTGCCTTCACGCAACAGAAGGCAAAGCAAATTGTCAGTGTATCCACAAACAGACTACAGGTATAGGGAATTTGGGACAGGTATCCAAAATGGACGGAAAGGATGCAACACGAGGTGCAGGACATGGAGGTGAGTCCGCAAATAGAAAGAAGAGGGGGAACAGGGCAACCTTAGATTGGGGCACACTCAATGCCCCGGAGATTCTGGCAAACGAGGGGTGGATGAATGAAGATTCACCGTGGACAAGAGTGACGTATCGGAAGTTCGTAGATTGGGCCCACATCAACCGCCATTGGGCACCTGACCGGTACGAGGTAAATGTAAAATGCGGGGTTGTAAATTTCGACCAGTGCCGACATCCGCACTTCAAAAAGAGATTGATTGAAGTGGCATTGGCAATTTGGGGTTCGAGATCCAGAAGAGATGGGACCCTTTCGTTGTGCCAAATGGCATATGCAGAAGTTTTTCTTGGGAAGGATGTGGATTGGAGAACCTTCCTCGGCAAGATGTGTCATGGTCAATCACCAAATAGACCTCGCAGCATTCCACCAAACCCTGCCGTGCCATTGGACAATGTACCCAATGTGCAAGAAAACCCGGAAGAGCAAGTGGAGCAATCCGGGATGGAGGTGATGGAGGTAGAGGGTGGCATGGGCACCGGAGAAGACCTACCCAATGAAGATGCGATTGGTGGAGTGGAAGGTGAAGGCGATGAAGTACTTTGCTTGCGACAATTAGTTCAAATACTATAAGCAGAAAAGGAAGCCGCATTACGACAACATGCTGCAGAGTTGGAAGGGCAAAGGGCTAGGGTGCAGGCCCTTATGGATGAGAATGCAAGACTCATCGCACGCGAGGCCGACCTCGTAGCATGTGAAAGGCGGTTGAGTACGGACGAAATTCCACCACTTGATGTGGTGGTCGAACGTGCTACATACGGTGCAGACGAAGACACACTAGGCCCCAACAATGCAAACGAGTTTAGGGTGCGGCCACGGTCCTTGTTTCCAAGTGTTGGAGGTGCCATGTTGGATATTATGCGTGCACATGCGGAGCGAGCTGAAGTAGAGGTTGGAAGTACTAAAGCCCACGTTGAAGAATTGACAAACGCTATGCGGGCTTTGGAACTTCGCGCCAACAAAGCCGAGGCAGATGTGGTGGTACTTACCCGAGGGTGGATGGCATCTTGGTACATGTGGCCATTTATACCATCCCATGTGCCTCATTCCACACATGGTCACCCGAAAAAGATGTGCACAATGCAAGGCTCCATTTCATCCGAGGCTGTACAAAATGTTTGGCCTCCAAGCCCACATGCCTGAACATTACGAGCACAATGAAGAAAATTTGCCGGGGCCCGCGAATAGAGCGCATTGGGGGATGGACATGACTTGGCTTTGGAAGTGGGGCCACGACAATCGACACCTCCCGGCAAGAACGGTTGCGGAGATACACTGGGAGAATGATGCCGCGGTGACAGAGGTGATTAAGAAGGTAATTGGAGATGGTGATCCAGGGCGGCGATTATATTTTGGTCAAATTGCTGGTGGACATTGGGACCCGGACCTCTCCATTTTTGTGCGTGCACCACATCCACAAGGCATAATGTTTAACTCTCAAGGCATGCCTGTCGGATTCGAAGGTGAATTGAGTTTTGAGGAACAAATGAACTACATTGAAGACAATACCTTCCATGAGCCTGCACTTGTGAGTGCCATTTTCTCCTATTTACACAACAGATACGATTATGACGCACTTCAGCTTTTGACGACTTTGCAATCAAGAGAAGAGTTGCAAAGATTTTTGAGAGGCAGCATAGCATGAGGCATTGTAATTGAAGAAATAGAATAGATAGTTTTGGATGACGCTGTGTACAAATAGATAGATGCATAGAATTAAATTTCTAAAGTTGTATAAAGTAGAGCAATGTAAAGCCTAAACCAATGTACCACGTTTTGATGGATTTATAAAACATTATACATTTATCATTTTTTTTTCCCCTCGTGTATTGTTGCTTTGCCTTTGTCTTTTGGGTTAATTCATTAGCCGTTTTCCTATTAGTATAGAAGAATCTTATATCCTTAGATGGTAGAACCCTCACGGATTATTATTTTTTTATTTCTTGCCAAACAATGTAAAATCAATTTAGCAAGTTTTGTAATTAGAAATTCAATAACGAACTCTAATCCCTTATCCTTAGAATTTTAGATGCCCAAGGTTTGCTTTGAGCTTTGTAGAATTTGCTCTAAATTGAACAACATGTCAACATTTTCATTAGGTGTATCAATTTTCAAAAAATTGTAATTGTATAAATTCGAACTAGGCATGTTAGTTACCTCATAGAAAAGAAATCCTAAACAATATCACTTATGGAGTAAAAGATTATAATGTTTGCCCAGGAGGGTGCTAAAACTAAAAAAATGATGTGAAGTCTTACAATCTTCTTTTCACAAGTCCAATTTAAAAAATTGGTGACCAAACAAATATGAGATTAGAGGACCTAATATGTATAACCCCAATCAATTTATGCCTTTTAAAAATCTATACCATAATTTTCTTTAATTTTAAATGAATTTTGAATGTGATTTTTCCTCCAAGATCCAATGCTTTTGAGGCACATTTCCAAGACCTCTCAATACTACAACAAGTCAAGATTGCAATAGGTACCCTTGCACAAAGTTTAGAATAGAAAAATCACTATCACATATTTTTAAGAACAGACTATTGATGCTATAACTAGAATTCAAGAACAACTTTTTAACTTCAAAGTTTGAACAACACCAGATTTGGGTGCCTTGGGCATGTAGGGGTTAACCATTTTTTGGACGATGAACAAATTCAGCTTCCTATTTCAGTTTGGTTTTTGCTTGGATCAAAGTCATCCTAATTTTTGGTGATACTTTATCTAGTTGACTAGTTCATGTCTTATCTAATGGTTAGATTTGTTGTTCTTAGAATATACATTTTTCTAAAATTACAAATGTGGAAGTGTGTCAAGTAGTCAACTTGCATTGACCCTAGTTCAAAATTGAATTTGCAAAAATGAGGTCATAGATGTAAAGAGTATAAAAATTTCAAAAAATCACCATGTCAACGCAACCTCATTTTAAGTCCATTCCAACAAATTTCAATCGAGGAATGATAATATTTTGCTTGTAATTGAATTCTGAAGGAATTTTGAATTTTTCCTTTCTAAATGTATAGAAAAAGATTAGTGATAGCATTGGTGGATCTAACCTTACGGATGGAATCTACAACTCAAAATCTACAACTTCTGTTTGTATACCAATTCCAAAATATTCTTCTAAATCATACTTTATAATGGTATTTTCCAAATTGTCATTTTGGGAGAAGAGTCCAGATGTTTAGGGGTTAAGTGCAACAAATTCAAAGCCCGTCCATCCCGACCGTCCAGCCAAACCGTCCATCTCGACTGTCCAGCCAAACCGTCCATCTCGACCGTCCAGCCAATCCGTCCATCTTGACCGTCCAGCCAAACCGTCCATCTCGACCGTCCATCCAGACCGTCCAGATCGACCGTCCAACCAGACCGTCCAGATCGACCGTCCATCTCGGCCGTCCAACCAGACCGTCTAGATTGATGGTCTAGATCGACCGTCCAAATCGACCGTCCAGCCAGACCGTCTAGATCGACGGTCCAGATCGACCGTCCATCTCGGCCGTCCAGCCGGACCGTCCAGATCGACCGTCCAGCCAGGCCGTCCAGATTGACCGTCCAGCCAGACGGTCAAGATTGATCGTCCAAATCGACCGTCCAGCCAAACCGTCTAGATCGACAGTCCAGTTCGACCGTCCATCTCAGCCGTCCAGCCGGATCGTCCAGATCGACCGTCCAGCCAGGCCGTCCAGATCGACCGTCCAGCCAGGCCGTCCAGATCGAACGTCCAGCCAGGCCGTCGAGATCGACCGTCCAGCCAGACCGTCTAGATCGACGGTCCAAATGGACCATCCAGGTCGACGGTCCATCTCGGCCATCCAACCGGACCGTCCAAATCGACCGTCCAGCCCAACCGTCCACATCGACCGTTCATCCGACCGTCCATCGCAGCCGTCCAGAGCTCCCGGCAACGAAGCTCGTCCATCCATTTCTGTAGTCTGAATCATCCTCTATCGCCGGTTGTCATTTGGATTTCATCCTGACAGACGCTGGGGATGGATCCTGACGTCCGTCCGGACATCCTGACGGACGGACGCGACGTGACGGGGACAACCTTGGACATAGTCCAAAATACGTTTTTTTGGGTGACGTGCGAAACGGTCCAAATTCTGTTAAATGTTATGAAAAACATGCCAAATTTTGCGTGACATCACTTGTAATTATGGTCCTTCAAACTTCCCAAAGTGTGCCACATGGAGGGGTCCACGTTGCCAACTCACCCTTTTTTAGGGATGAACATGCCATGTGGTTTTTTTGGAGGGCCTGCCCGACATAGTGACGTGGACCCCTGTGAAATCTGACGTGGCGCTTCCACGTCGGATGGTTTCAATGAGTATGTTTTCAGTGACGTCATCAACAACGTTTTCGACGACATCAACACATTCTTGTGTTAGTTAAAAATTTAATAAAAATTTAAAAATAAAATAAAATGAACCAAAAAAAAATTTGAATTAAAAAAAAATTGAAGAAAACTTACCATCCACCATTAAGAGAATTTTTAATGGCCAAATGAAGGAATTACTTTATTAAAAGTTAATAAAAATGAAGAGTGAAGAGGTATTATTTATATCCATTATCTGCCCATGGAGAGACAAAAGATATGGGATAAGTGGAATATGTTCTTTTTGATGTTTTTAGTGACGTTCTTCATAACGTCTTCAGTGACGTTTTCTTTTGTACACAGGTTTTTGTTTTGTATATCCCATATTCATTATCTCTCTTCCTACTACCCACTTGTATAAAGACCAGCTCTTTTCATCCATAAACCACATCCATTTCCATTCTTTTTTTTAATTTTTTTTTCAAAGTATGCCACATAACTGCCCGTTCCCTAAAATTTTCACATATGGTCAGTTTTTTTTCATAGACCAATGTAATTTTTAAAAGCTTTTTTATAGTCAAAATGAATTTTTTGCTAACATGGCAATCTATGTTTCAGGGGATGTCACCAAAAAACGTCTTATGTTGTGTCAAATGTCGCAGAGGACATGTGACGTTGCAAGTGTTATTAAGATGTTCTTTGAATTTTGTTGCCCTGTTTTCGGTGACATCAACAATGACGTCGTCAAAAAACCAACATTTTTTTGGGAACATCGCATGTTTTCAAAAAACATGTGACATCTTAGACGTCACATGTTTTTGTAAAAACATGAGGAAAAACGTAGTTTTCTTATAGTGATTTCTTCAAGGTTTGTACCTGCATCACTAAGTTGTTGGTTTATAGTGATAGAAAATTTGGATTCCACCGATGTTTCCTCCCATTGTCTTCGTACAAATAAGAGGATCCATAAGCGCTGTGACTGCAAGGGATAAACAAGTATGATAATTAGTATTTGACAAATACAATTTTACTAGCACTATACCAAAATGTGGTAAAAAGAACCACGGTCAAAATTCATTGCAGTTTTTTTCCACACAGTGCTATATATGTTGTTGACTATTGCTGCAACCTTTTTTTTTCATTTTCTAACTCAGTTTTTGGAATTTGAAGGCATGTAATATACCATATGCACACTATAAGTTAGGTGTATGAATGAATTGCAATGTCATGCTAATAATTTAATGTGAAATGAAAGAAATTAATCATAACAAGGCTAGAGAACGTAGACCTTATCTTTTGGGCAAAATCAAGCATTTGATTCCATGTTGATGCATTGTTCCCTATCTTCTCCTTAACATTGAGCATTGCAGAAATCGATGATGGTAGAATTAGAGCCTGAAGCTCAATATCGTGTCTATCAGGTTGAATTGTGGATTTAGCAATGTACTCTGATGAAGCAAAGGCATCTGTCGTAATAGACATGAGAGTTGCAGGGCAATGAGACCGAGCCGTATCAATGACTTCCAAAGTGGTAGGAGGCACAAGAGAAGGAGGAGGTACACAAATAGAAGCTGGAATAGATGAAAAAGGGGTGTTGTCTTTCGTGGTTGTCTCTTTTGTCGTCTTCTTTGTAGCCTTCTTCTCCTTTGGCTTACGTCCCTTTTTCACTGGTGGAACTTCTTGAACCTTCTTTTCATCAAGAGACTCCTCTTGTAAACCTGCCTTGGGATGGTCTTTGGCAGCTTCCTTCTTAGATGCTTCAAGTGCTGGAGCAAAAACTCTTGGATACTCTAGATGACTAGATACCAAGGACACACTTGGAGCTCTTGAACAGAAAACCCTCGCTATTGAGTCAAAGTGAATATACAACCCTTCAAGGAAGTATTAAGCCATCTTCTAAATAACTTGGGCATAAACTTTTGCTCCATTCCACCTTTTAGAATGAGCTCTCTTGCTTGAAATATCTGCAATCATAGAATATGTGTGATAATTACAATGAAAAAAATGCACATGCATTTTTGATGACTTTGTGAAACAATTAAAATTTACAAAACTAAAGGCAACTAAAATAAAAGATATACCTGTATATAATCCTCCTTGTAGCCACATCTGTGCCTTCTTGGTCTTTGAAAGGACTAGATCGTGAATATGAAGAGTCTTTCTTGAACAACCACCAAAAAGCATGATCCCACAACACAATGCGCCATGTCTCCACATAATCTCCAATAGAATCCAACTCATCGTTGGCATTCCATTAAACTACAATATTCTCAGACTTGATGATGCTTGTGAATTCTGCTTTGCCTACCTCCTCCAACTACAAGAAAATTCAAAAATATAAGTACCAAGACATTATGAAGGCAAAGCATATCATGGTACTATAATACACTACTATACCGAAGTGTGGTAAGAAAGAAACCTAGTCAAAATTCACTGTGGTTCTTTTCTCCACAGTGTTGTACATGCTGTTAACTACAGCTATAGCTTTCTTTTTCAATTTCTGAATTGAATTTTTGAAATTTCATAGCGTGTAATATACCATTGGAAAGGTATTACACGCTATGAAATTCCAAAAATTCAATACAGAAATTGAAAAAGAAGGTTGCAGCTATAGTTAACAGCATGTACAACATTGTGGAGAAAACCGCAGTGAATTTTGACTACGTTTCCTTCTTACCACATTTTGGTATGGTACAACTATAAGATAAAAATCAGAATATTTATAAACTTATAAAATGTAAATTTTTTTCATATGAATGAAAAAGAAAGTTGATTACATACCTCAACCCAAAATGAGGCCTTATAGAGCTAAGTTTCTAAGGTCATTGTGTTGAAACTGAGGGCAAGGAATCTGAAACCCTCCCTAGAAGTCTCACTTGAATTCCACCATCTAAGCCAACGAACCTTGTGGTTTGGTTGAATTTGGCATGTAGAAATCCTTTGAAGTTTCTCCAAAGACATCTCAGGCTTCTTGTTGGTGCTGTAATGCAAGTTAATCTGAAATTTGAAAAGACATAAGTATAGTAAAAATCAAGTCCAAAAATAATCATATAAATAAAAAAAAGTAAGCATAATAATATACCTCTTTTAGGAATCCAACACTGTTTTTTGGATTTGCAATGGCGAATTGTTTATCAAACTCTGTTCGAAATCCTTTGATAGCTGCAGTGGCGGCTTGAGTCATGGCTTCATGAACACCTTTTGGAGTTCGTTCTTCCAACCGTATCTTCTCATAGTAAATTCGCATAGCCACATCTGAAATAGTAACAATTTCTTGCTGCACATGAAAAACATGAACTTGAAATCAGTATAAAATGAATTTTACAAATCACAACAATTGAATGAAAAAATATTACAAACAAAAGATATTCATCCAATGAAGGAATTGTATGAAGACGGGAGATGTCAATGGATACCAAGCACCTGGTAGCTTTTTGGCCTCACATTTCTTGTAATCTTCATCACTTAGAAGCCCTTTGAACTCTTCCAATTGCAAGTTGCCATAGGTACTCATTCTATGCAATTGTTGAACCAAGTTGCTTTTGACATGGGAGTGCTCTGTAGACCTATAAATATCAATGAAAATAGAATGTAAGATGAATGAATGTGAAAGCATAGAATATTACAATATAATTGAAGAAGCGGTAAAATAAAATAAATATTGATTCAATAAACATTGGAACTCACCAATTGATGTCATTCATAGCCTCCAATAGAATGCATGTACGGCCTTTGGACACCAATAACATACAATCAACAAGCAAATGTCACTTGCGGTCATGACGATGCATTCTATGGATGTAAGCATACCAAGCTGCCAATCTGTGATTGCCATCCCATACGAAAAACATGTGATTTGACAAGTGTGAGATGGTTGGTTGAGAACTCAACCAACACTCAAATTGGTCATTCTCGTGTATCCATTGTTCATCCCATGTCTCTACGATCTCAGATGTCACTAACTTGGAAGTTCCCTTGTCATTTGTTGTTGACACGTAAAGTACACGATCACCTTGTCGATATTCATGAACAAACTCAACCTCCAATCGTTTCACTTGACTTTGGAGGAGGGGACGGACCAACGGAAGCCCAATCATCCTGCACAAAGGAATATCAAATCGAGATCTTGGACCACCACCATTGAAAAACATGCTGTTGATGACTGCATTGGAGTCTAATTTCTTACCATTTCGCACATTCTATTCCACCTCATCTACCGTTCGCCTTTCAAAAATTTGATCAGCACTTTGAATATCAACGGTGCTGTTAACCTACAATCAATAGAAAATTGAACCCAAGTTATAGTTAACATTAAGAAGTCATGGAAATGAAAACAAATATGACGACAACTGTAATACAAAATCAATCATAGAATTTATCATACAAACATAAATAGAAATGCATCTAACCTGAGGATTGTCAACCACAAGCTGAGAATCATCATTGGTGACTAGCTCCAAGCGCTCCATTTGTGGAAGCCCTCCATCAATATCCATAAAGCTTTGTTTTGAAAAAACAAGAATAAATATTTTTTACATCTTTATTAAAAATCAGCCTAAGTAGTGACGATGTTAACGAGGTTAGTCAAGTTATATTTTTAGTCCAAAGCAAGCATCGAGAAAATACATTTTGAACCTCAGACTTAAGTTTAGATTCTCTAAGTGAGTGTTTAGAATACATTGGCAAAAGTGACCTCGTTAACAAATATATTTCAATAGTGTAAAGAAAGAACAATGAAGGCTAAAGTGAAAATTGAACCATGTAAGTGATTCCTAAAAAATCCGAAGAAAGAAACCTCGTCAACAAAGCCACTTTTTCCAATGTATTTTAGTAGTGAGAAGGCAAAGAAATGAAGCCTAAAGTGAAAACTGAATTCTCTTAGTAATTTCTGTAAACCCTGAAAAACCAACCTCGTTGACGAGGTCACATTTTGCAATCCATTTCAGCAATCTTTGAGTAAAAACCAAAGACAAAAATTAGAACTGAACTGTCTTTGTCATCTCTCTAAACCCTTGTAAAAGTGATCTTGTCAACGAGGTCACATTTTGCAATCCATTTTAGTAGTCTCTTAGAGAAAACTGAAGCCTAAAATGAAAACTAAACTATCTTTGTCACTTCTCTAAACCTTGGAAAAGTGACCTCGTTGACGAGGTCACATTTTGCAATCTAATTCAACAAACTTTACGAGAAAAAGCAAAATTTGAATCCTAAACTGAAATTGTCTTAGTGATTTCAGAAATCTCGGAAAAGTGACTTTGTTGACGACGTCACGTTTTCCAATCTAATTTAGCAACCCATAGAAAGAATATGAAATTATGCATTAAAATTATAAATCGTCTTAATGAGACTGTAAAGAATCCAAAAATGTGACCTCGTCAACAAGGTCAAGTTTCAAACCCTGAAATTGCAATCTTCTAAAAATCATACATGAAAACCGGAATTATTTGAGTGATTTCTTAAATCCCTGAAAAAGTGACCTCGTCAACAAGGTCAAGTTTACAACCTGAAAAAGGGGTGTTCAGAAATGGCACCTCTTGAGGATTTCTAGGAATTTGAACTTCCATCGCATTGCCGCCTTCGATGGTGTCGGAGACACCCTTCCCACCGTCGCCGTGCGCCTCTCCATCCTTGTGCAGCATGCCACTCCATAATTTCATTGTGGAAGCAACCCTAAGCCAAAACACAGCAATGGAGAAGGAAGAGAACTACACCAAAACAAGCCAAAGATCAGTCCATAGAGTTGTTCTTTGGTTTCAAAAAAAAAGGAAGAGATTGGTAGATTTAGGTCAAGGGAATCTTTCTAATAAAATCTGCGATTTCATAGATTTCTGGTCCAAATTTTTGGAGTACATAGATTATAACCTCAAAAGTAACCCCAATTTTTTCCAGATTTTTTGAAGTTACGAGGAATTTTACAAAAATCGGCAAAGTCTTCTAAAAACATTTGGGCAAGATTTGGCTGAAAAATCAGCCGATTCTGAAGATTTCAGAGAAGATTCCAAGATGCTGAATTAGTTTTTAGGCCGTAGAACATTCAAAAATGCTCCATTTTTTGTGTGCTATATACTGTTGGAATCGTCTTCTCAAAATACACGAAATGAAGTTTGGTGTCAAATTCACCTCTAACAAAAAATATTCAACACATACAATCAACTCCTCACAGTCTAATGGCTCCAATCCTACCAATGAATACATAAACTTATCAATTCTGCGTTGATCACTAGGGACATGTTCTTCTCTAGCATACTCGGTTGGCATACGTCCACTTTAGTTTTATCAACAGTGTCAAGCTTAGCAATATCCATTCCTTCACTATTTTGTGTCAAACTAAACTCGTGTTCAAAAGGTGCATCTTCAATCCCATCATCTTCATATGACAAGGTCCAAACAATGCTACTAATCTCACCACCATTGGATTTCTGTAAATGCCTAAACATCTTCGATCTTTCTAGTTGTTTCTTGCTAGAGAAGCAAAGTCATGCCTTACGTCTCTTTCTATGAGAACCCTTCGGCATCCAACCAAATATGTAATACAATGAATGCGTAGCATAGCAAGCACGAGCCCTTAGTATTAATGGTAGCATTTGTGATATTACAGAGGGAGTTGTGATTTTAGTAGTGTGATTATACTACAAATGTAGCCATGTAAGCACTTGTTTGCTAGCAATAGAAAGAGAAATAACTCGCTAATATCTTGTAATCTATGTGGTCAAAAAATTAATTTTTTTTTGACATTTCTACATATATTCAAACTACATTTGCATTATATATATAATGTACTTTTGTTTTGTTTTAATTTCAATTTGTCTCTTTGTACTAAAAATGATAGTCTCACAATGGTTTTAATGAAATATAGTCATGAAACTTTAGGAATTAATATTTCTTGATGTAGTATGGAAGTCATGACTTAGTATTTGTATGGTGTCCAAATTTCTGCCCCAACAAAAGTGCACAAAAACTTTTTCAAATATAATAATAGGAACCCGTAATTGCTTATTTAGACGCTTTCAGATTTTGTTAGTTATCTTACCAAGTTGAAGAAAACTTCTCCCTAATCTCTACTTTAAAGCTTATCGAAGAACTTTAGAAGAAAAGTCTTCCTCACATATCCATGACTTAAATTAGGTTGTTTGTTTTATTTGATATGGTAAAATCAATCTAAAAAATTGTAAATCTTGTCAATGCTTTCTTAGTATTGTTAAAAAGCTTCATGGGAAAGCTCTCAATAAAGAAAAGTGTATAGACTTTGTTTCATGGTGTTTGGACTTATAGTGTGAAAATGATTGAATTTAAAAGTTTTTATGATTTAAAAAATTGAATTGAATTATCTTTTATTTTGGAAAAAATATAATTTTCACATCACAAGTCTATATGCCATGAAACAAAGCCCTTAACTCCTTTATGTATAGAGGATATTGAATTTCAAAGTTTTTATTACTAACTTAAAATTTTTAAAATTAAAATTATTTTTATTTTAGATGTAGCAATGGCAGAAGGCCCACTAGTCTATACGTTAAGTTAGTTAATTAGTTAGTTTTGTTTTGTTTGTTACGATAAGATATCTTGGACCATGTGTGCCTTGATCACATTCTTGTTACTGTAGGAAAGCCCTTAGTGAGGAGAAGTGCACAAAATATGTTTTATAATGTTCAGACTTGGGACAGTGTTGTCACTTCAGGCGGGTTGGGGTCATCGGACGGACCGGACGGACAAACCGTCCATCCGTCCACTATGACAACTTAGACTTAGGATGGAAAAGATATTGAATTTCAAAGTTTTGATTGGATTTGTAAATTAGAAAATCACTTTTACTTTTATTTTAATTGTGGCAACGGTATAGAATAGGAGTCTCTAAAATTATACAGGCATTAAAAATTGCCCTTATAAATAGTTGTGAAATAGACATGAGGCAATTTTTAAATTAATTGCTATAGTCATTTGAATGAATTGAGGAAAAAAGCATTATTAACTATAAGAGCCAATTATTGTTTTTGCTTTCCCCATCTTCGTAAGAAGTTGCAAGTGAATACTTTTTGTCCCGTTTTTGTTTGCACAAATTTCCATCGAATCATTTGTTTTCACTAAGCTTAAATCCTAATGAAATCCCCAAAACTTCTTGTGTAGGATCCATTCTAGTCCACCGCAACTTTGCTGCACGTTCGAATTGTTGACATCCAAGGCTCTTAACACTCCCCATCTCGTGCATTGTTCGTTGGAGGGTTGGATTTCCAGCAACGCCCATCTAGTTCCTTTCGGGGCTCATCTTTTGTGAGTAGTTGAATTCATTGTTTGCATTGTCAGGACCTTTTGCTTTGAATTGTATGAATTCTTGTGAGGGTAGAGAAGTAGGGTGGAATGAAGTGGACGATTTCAGCTTGGTAGGATCTAGGCCTCTTGGATTTGTGCAGAGATTAGAGGTTTGGTATAGTTTTAGGGTTTATGAATGTTCTCAAGTCTTTGGATGTGTTTGATGTGGAACACAGAGCTAGTGCACGATTAATGTGGTTTTAGGATTTTCGAGTGTCTTTTTGGTTGAATCCGCGTTGGAATTGCACTACAATGGTTATAGTCTTCGGGTGATTGTCAAAATTGGAGTGGTAATGGAGAACCTGAGAGGATTGATAACGAGTAGTGGGTATTTATTTCGAAGCTTATTATGCCTATTTTCAAAGTATTTGCATTGGAGTATATTTGTTAGAGCACGTCTAATTACTGAGAACCTTATGCTACTTATAACTAGCGATATGCAAATTACTTGTATATACTATGAGTTGAGTTTGTATTTTAATCGAGGTCGCTATATATCCTGTGCAAACGATAGAGCATTCCAACACACGAAGAAATGCAGAATTTTGAACATCCTTGTTTGAATCAATCTTGTTGGAGTAGAATGTATAGGAGCCTTTGCATCCTGTGCAATGTTGTCACATCGGGCGGGTTGGGGTCATCGGACAGATGGACAAACCAAACAGGACGGACAGACCGTCCGTCCATCCGTTGTGACAGTTCCTAGGTTGTCACATTGGGCGGGTTGGGGTCATCGGACGTCCCGGACAGACAAACCAGATGGGATGGACGGACCGTCCGTCCACTATGACAACTTAGGTCTTGTGCGTGCAATAAAGCTTTTGTGAATTTCATTTTAGTTGTGAACGTATGGAGTGCATTTCAACTCCAATTTTCTATTTGTAGAGTAATTGTACATAGACTTCCGGACCCGATGTCCACAATTGTTAGGCCTAGTAGGGACCCCAGCTAGACAAATATGTGAATTGGATAGCTATCAAAGTGATTCAATCCCAATAGTTCGTGGATTTGCTCTAATATTATTCTATTGCTTTGCAATACCTTAGATATAGAGCTCAAAATTTGTGATAAATTTATTGATTTCTATAGCTGAACAGAATGTTTAAACTAGTTCATTTTCTTTGCTTTTAGCATTGGATATTTGGATTAACATTTTCATTCTTACTAGGAGAGCGATTAGACTTTAAGTCCAATGGATTTGAAGACCATGAGTTAGGGGCTTTTTGTTGAGGACGTGGAAGAGGTAGCAACAAGTTTGGAGACAGGTAAGGGCAAATTGGAATTACAGGACAACTTGTAGTACATCTTGTTGGCTTTGCTCGGGCCTCCTTTTGCAGGGCCCATGATGGCCGATGGGTGGTTTGCATTGGATTTCGCTATGGCACACCGAATATACAGAAATTTACCCGGTCGGAGAGCAGACATGGATGTGTGCAGTGGATATGCTAGAGGAGGTTGTTACAAGTGGCCCTTACTTTTGGGGTTATTCCAAACACTCACGGTTGCAGGTCTTAACAGACGGCAATGCTCCGTTCTACAACCTATCTACTCCACGGTCTCTCTTGTCGGATTTTAAGGATAAACTAAGTGAGATTGTGGCCTGCTTGTCTATTGGAGATCGACTCTTGCTTCTCATTTTGCTCACGAAGATGAAGAGGCAGATGAGAACGGGGTGATGGTAGGAATACTGGTTGGAGAAGGTGACCAAGAGGGTTTTGGTGTCTTGTATGCTTTAGAGTTGAACTCTATGTTGAGCTCTTGCCCAGTTAGAGTGACTTTGATTACTACCGCCTATATTGGTGGAGCATGACACCACGAATCAAGAACCACGTATTCAGCAGCATGTAATGAGGAGACACTTTCTGTTTCCTTGTCTAGCTCGGAGCGTACCGGGGTGGATTTTTTTGGGAGGCCATGTGGTATGAATTGAGCAGGTTGGGATTCATGGAGCTAGAGAAGGATGTGGAGGAGAGCTACAAGTTTAAAGAGGGTGTTTGCCGTGTTCGAGAGACATTGATGGATTTGATGAGTTTTAATCCGGAGCTAGCTATTAGTGTTGCTTCAAAGGATGAGTGGAAGCATCATTTTCATGAAG
This sequence comes from Climacium dendroides, assembly GCA_950106755.1. Taxonomy (NCBI): domain Eukaryota; kingdom Viridiplantae; phylum Streptophyta; class Bryopsida; order Hypnales; family Climaciaceae; genus Climacium; species Climacium dendroides. The sequence goes on along the minus strand of OX467090.1, from coordinate 18,008,845 downwards.
TCACACAATTGGATGAGTATAAAGATCAAACGCAGTTGCATTTTTTTACGATTCCACCAAATCCTAGTGATGAAGGTGGTGTATTGCATGGTGGTGCATGGATTAGCGGAGGTCATAGTGTCGTGGACTGTAATGTTGGTGGAGCTAGGAGTATGGCTGGCACAAGACATAGCGCTAACGTAGTGGACAGTGTTGGCATAGTGGGTAGTGTTGGCGCAGTGGGCAGGGGTGATGTAGCGGGCAGTAATAGCGCATTGGTCAACGTTGGCACAGTGGGTAGTGGTGGCACAGGGAGTAGTGTTGGTGGGGGAAGCTGTGTTTGGAATAGACATGATGCCACTTATGATTTGCAAGATTCAAATATCCATGCCTTATTATCACTTGGCATTGATCAAGAGACCATCTTACCAAGCTATGCAACCCCCAAAAACGAGAGATGGGTCCCAGGTGCTATGAGCTCACATTTACGGCTTGATGTGATTGGATTACCGGCATTGCCGCATTGGTAGACTATCACATTCACTCCATGCCAGGATTACATAATTTGCCAAGCAACATCCCCACTTTTATATTGCTTTGGAAGTATTGGAAGATGTCGGCAACCAAGGAGGAGTTGGAGGACTTTAGGCGAATTTTGCATTACAGATTGGTGTAAGATGTAAAGGCCAAAGAAGTGTTGTCACATCGGGCAGGTTGGGGTCATCAAACGTTCCGGACGGACGGACTGTCCGTCCACTGTGACAGTTCCTAGGTTGTCACATTGGACGGGTTGGGGTCATCGGACGTCCCAGACGGGACGGACGAACCGTCCGTCCACTGTGACAACTTAGGGCCGAAGAAATCTTGAGCTTTTTGAACATTTCGAGAATATGTTCTATCACAAAGTTCCGTATGGAGCATCATCAGTCTAAGGAGCAAGAGCCATATCTTAGAGTTGTTCAAGGGGCTCACTTGTTCGACAAAGTGCCAAATTTGAGCCCTCCATGTCGCACATACAAGAAGCCAATGTATTATTTGGCAAACACAGCTTTTCAAACCAAGATGGATTTGGTGTGGTGGAAAGAGAGTTTGGAGATTTGCCATAGCTACTTTGAAGATTTTGAGCAGCATTTTTTGCAAGTCCAAGTGAACTTTGGTATGTTTTAGAGTCTAATTGTTGATTGCAACATTGTAACCATCACTTTCCATATAGTTCATTTTTTGATTAGTACTCTCTGTTTGAATGCAAATGATCTCTTATGTTAGACAATTTGGAAGAGATATAAGTCACTTTGAACATCATTGTTGAATTAGTTTATTTTTTAATTTTTACTCTCTGTCTCTGTGCAGATGATCTCTTACATCAGACACTTAGGAAGAGACACAAGTCACTGTGACCTTCATTGTTGATTTAGTTCATTTTTAAAGACAATTTTTTCCTTTTTATGAAATTTCTTTGATTTTACACAACTAGCATTCACTTTAATTTCAAGCTTAAATTCTAGTTATGGCTTACTTGCTTTACCATGTAGAAGGAGATGTACATGTGTTGCCTCACTTTTGGAAATAAAATGTTGATCTGCATGTCTAGTGTGTAGGCAGTTACTTCTATCTTCTCTTTTGAATTGCTTCGCTTCAGATGGGTAACGCACGGTGTATAGAGCAATTGAACCGTTGATGGAGCTAAAGCATTAAAAACAATTCACTTAAATAGATATTTAGATAATGAATTTGAGGAGATATGTCGTTTGGGGTTGCAAAGGACAGCAGGTTTGGTGGGCAACCATGGCCAAGAAAGGGGGAAAACCGGTGACCGAGATGGCAGATGACGAGGTTCATGTGCCTTTGCAAGTTGTGTTGCTACGACCTCTTTTCACTTTAGAACGTGCAGCTATTGCAATTTTTTGGCACGAAGATACGCCTCGTTTCCACTTTACACTACAACAATGGTAGTGTTTTATGACTACAGAATTATGACTGAGGATGACTGGCGACTGCTTGTAGTCATATTTTTTAAGGTAAAATAAATATGACTGCAAGTCATATTTTAGCCTTATACATCATGGCCGTATAGTATATGGCCATTGGGAATACCAAAATACTTCATAGAGAACGGTAGGGAACATATTTAGGGAACGCCTAGTCATATTTTCTAGTCATATTTTGCAATCACATCTCTATAATAGTAAGATTTTTTTAGGGCAACCCAAAAATAATTTGAATAGGGAATATATTTAGAAAGTACCTAGTCATATTTTTCTACATAGGATTTTTTTGTAGTCATATTTTTTTTAAATCACTTTTTGTAATTGCCACTAATTTAGGATTTTAAAACCCTAGCCACCACAAAATAGGGTTTTGAAACCCTAGCCGCCACAAAATTAGGGTTTTGAAACCGTAGCCACCACTTTTTGTAACCACTCCTCTTTTTGTCCCTTCTTCTTTCTTTTTTGTTGCTTCTTAAGTTTTGTTTCTTGTTGTTTCTTAGGTTTTTTTTCTTCTTGCTTCTTCTTACTTCTTAGGTTTTGCTTCTTCTTCTTCCTATTTAGGTTTTACTTCTTCTTCTTTCTTTTTTGTTCCTTCTTCTTTGTCTTTGTTGCTTCTTAAGTTTTGTTTTTGTAGCTTCTTAGGTTTTTTTCTTCTTGCTTCTTCTTACTTGATCTTGCTTCTTCTTACTTGATCTTGCTCCTTCTTACTCCTTGCTTCTTAGGTTTGTTTCTTCTTCCTACTTAGTTTTTGCTTCTTCTTCCTACTTAGTTTTTGCTTTTTCTTCTTTCTTAGGTTTTGCTTCTTCTTTTTTCTTAGATTTTGCTTCTTCTTGCCTTTCAACTTTTATTTCTTTTTCCTTCTTGAATTTTTTTTTCTTGCTTCTTAAGTTTTTCTTTTTAAGTTTTTCTTCTTCTTCCTCTTAGATTTCTCTTCTTCTTCCTTCTTAAATTTTGCTTCTTCTTCCTTCTTAAGTTTTGCTCCTTTTTCCTTCTTAAATTTCGCTTCTTCTTCCTTCTGAAGTTTTGCTCCTTTTTCCTTCTTAGATTTTGCTTCTTCTTGCCTCCTAACTTTTGCTCCTTCTTCCATCTTAGGTTTTTTTTTCTTACCTCCTAGTCATATTTTGCAGTCATATTTTGTAGTTATATTTTGTAGTCATATTTTGCAATTATAATGTCACTTAGTTTTTGCTTCTTCTTTTTTGCTACTTTTTGCTTCTTAGTCTCTCTATCATCATTGTTATTTTTTTTTATTATTTATAATTTTTGAATATATAATGATTATAATTTTTTTTTTATCTTAAACATGTTTACATATTTTGTAGTGCTTTAAATCTTTAAAATTTGAATTATATTATTCATTTATTAAAAACTAACCTTCTTGTTTATACATGTAGGCATTGGAGATTGAAATGAAGTTACTGAAGGCTACTTGCAATACAAAAGAGGTAACATCTTTACATTTTTGTTGGAATATAGGTTCTACAAGTATGTAGAAATATACATATATAAAGAGTCATTGTGATATATTTTGTGTTAGTAATTAATAAATGCTATTGAAAAAAATCACATTTTTTCTTGTATTTGACTTTTTAATGTGATTAATTTTTGTCCATTTAAGAAATCATATGTATTCATTTTAATTAAATGGATTCTCTTACTTAACTACTAAATTATGTTGATATATGACTACACATAGTTGTTTTACAAATCATCAAAAAATATGACTAAAAATAATTGTTTTACACATCATTTAAAAAAATGACTGAGAAAAGTCATATTTCGTGTTATTGCAAAATATGACTCACCATAGTCATATTTCACATCATTGCAAAATATGAATCACTACAGTCATATTCCACATCACTGCAAAATATGAATCACTACAGTCATATTCCACATCACTACAAAATATGACTTACTATAGTCATATTCTACATCACTGTAAAATATGACTCACTACAGTCATATTCCACATCATTGCAAAATATGACTCACTACAGTCATATTCCATGTCATCAAAAATATAACTCACTACAGGTATATTCCACATCACTGCAAAATATGACTCACTGCAGTCATATTCCATGTCTTCAAAAAATATGACTCACTGCAGTCATATTCCATGTCATCAAAAAATATGACTCACCGCAGTCATATTCCATGTCATCAAAAAATATGACTCACTTCAGTCATATTCCAAGTCATCAAAAAATATGACTCGCCGTAGTCATATTCCACGTAGGATTTTTTTGTTTGCTCGGGCAACTCAACAAAAATTCAAGACCCCCTTAGGAGAGTCAAAAGTATACGCCATGTTGGCATACTATGGCTAAATATGGGTATTTATACCCTTCAACTTATATGACTGCCAATATGACTGATGTCTGAAGCAACTGCTTCCAAACGACTAGAGTCAGTCATATCTTGAGTCATTTACAATGATTTCTGCGTGAGTCATATTTTTTGATTTTACGGCTGACTGCAGTCATATTTTGCAGTCATAAAACACTGCTTTTGTTGTAGTGTTACCAGACAATCTAAATAGTTTGGTGCAATTTCCAACCTCTCAAGGCTAAGATGTACATGAGTTCTCATTTTCTTCAAGTTACAGAACTCTTTCAAGTGAAAACTCGATGAGTCATTTTCCCTTGCAAATAGTCTCATGTGATCTAAACTAAACAGGCATATGGGGTTCACATGAATGGTTGCGTTCAAATTGATGGAAAAAAGCATCTTTGGGTTGCAAAGTGTAGTGCGACGAAGCAAAGCTTTCTAAGCATGCTTGACCATCTTGTTGCCGGGGGCCAGGTCAGCTTTTGTCTACTCTACTCTTGAATTCTCTTTTTGTCTACTTTAATAATAATGATGTTTAGTGTTATGTTACATTTAGTGTTACCCTATCACATGACTCACTTTGATTCTCATTTAGATGACAAATAGTATTCAGTGTTGGTAACAGCAGTGGTATTTGTGACATTTAGTGTACTACATGTCAACATGAATACTAGTAAAGATTACATTAGTTGGCAAATATTGTTCATGTTGACAGTAGTGTTGTTGACATTTGGTGCTCGAGTTTGTAATTAGTGCTACAAACATTAAATATCATTGTTAGTGTTGTGATATTCACACTGAATCTACTCTAAAAGAGTCAATTTCTCTGATCCTAGGCTAAAATTTTAGATTAATGCATGAATTACTGGAAGAAAATCATAAGTCTTGTTGTTTCAATACTTCAATAATATTCTATAGATTTTCAAAGTATAAATCGTAGAGAACTGAATGTTGACACCAGCAAACCTCTTAATGGGTCATCTTTTAAGCACAAATTGCTTCAACTCCTTACTGCTTCCAAATCCCTTCAACTTCTGTTTATGATAGTTTTGGAGAATTTTCTTCCCTTTTGATACTAAATCTAGGTGTTGCATTTTGGATGGTGTCTCTTTTAGATATACGCTAGGTCCTTGTGTATTTTAAATTTCTAATCGGGTCTGAAGAGGGTTTTGTCTTGTCCTTGCATTTGTTCTTTTATGGCCAGTCTGAAGGAATTGGCTACAAGGAGAACCTTATCAAAGAATGTGATGAGGAAGCTGGAATACCTGCAGTCCTTGCTGCCAAGTCTTTATATTTAACCGTCGACGTCTGTCAACGTCTTTGTCAACGTTTGAATACTTCACTTCTTTCCACCAGATAGAATGAATATCAATAGAATTTCTCGCTGACGGAGATTAACGTAAGCAATGAGGTCACCAGAGGTCCTTTAGAAATTCAACTTTTCTTGCACTACCTTGGTATTCTTCAATTTTGAATGAAGAAAAGGTATCTTGTGTAGGGCTACTTCCGTAGGAGTTGTCACCTATGAGCAGATTAAGGGGGAAGCGTTCAAGAGAGACGTTCTCTTCTCCTACGATCTAGAGCTGCCCATAGATTTCCAGCCTTCAAATAAAGGTATCAATCCGAAGCCTTATCTTCTCTTTAACTGAGGTTGAGGTACTATTTGCAGCGATTTAAGCATTTTAACATATGTAGACTAATTTTTTGGGAGATCACTAAAGATCTATCGAGAGACCATTTGGGAGTACAAGCGTGAAATCTATTCAGTTTTTTGTCACTTGTGTAAGTTTCTTCTGTATGAATTTTTCCATAGTGGGAGGTTGTAGTCCACTATTGAAACACACTTTTCCACTTCATGTAATTTTATTTTATGTAATAGAATTACATTAATCTAATTCTAGGTATTTCCAATTCGTAATAAACTAGGAGTCGATGTCTATCTTTAATTTCTTCAAGCTTTCTAAGTCTTTGCTTGACTAAGATCTTTTATCTTTTAATTCTTCAATTGGTCTTAAATCTCTTATTTCTTTTGACTTGTTTTCTCTTTAAGTTCTTTGTCTTTGTTGTAAGTCTTTTATATCTTTTTGTCTTTTTATTTCGTGTCTTTGAATGAGGAATTTTCCTCTTTATATAGTTTTCTCCGGTGATAGGGGACTATTAAAACAAACCTAATCGTTTATCCTTGGAAATAGGTCTACGACTATTCCTCCTATAATTTTCCTAACTACCTTTTCCTAACTAATTCTTTCCTACAACTAGCCTAGTAACTCTACTTACTAAGTTGTATTGCCGCTTTGGTCTTCCTTGTCTGTGTTGAAGTGGTCCTTTGTAAAATTAATAACTTGTGAATTAAGATATTTTTCCTCATTATTAATTTGTCAATCTTGTAGTCTGAAGTATATTCTTTAAGATTATGTATTATTAAATCCAATACTTCATGTGTTCCTAATTTTAATTGATTCTTGAAAGTGCTCAAAAATACAGGAATCAATATTATTTGTCATCTTCACAAATAAATAACTTTTTTATTTTAATATTTTTATGCATGTGAATATTTTTTTTCCTTGTAGTCTAGAATACTTTATCTTCTGATATAATTATCTTGAGATTTATAAAAGATTAATAATTATTTTGAGTAAGCTAAAGTAAGCCAAGTAATAATATTTTCTTTCTTTCAAAGAACAACATACTGGGTTAACAACTATTGACGGACAATAGTCAATCTATTCAAAGATGAGAGGCCATAGGTATCTAGCCCATTCATACTTACACCACTTACTAAATAATAACTCAAACCATACTTGAGTTGCTATTGGCAACAGGGGTTAGTACTTAAGCGGGATCAGTTCTGTATATGATTTATTGTCCTGTAACTTAATGAAAAAACACTCAGCCACGGGTATGGAAGCATATGATTCTCATGATAATTACTCTGGTATTGGTGTAGACGGTGAAGTTGAAAGCTTCAAGCTCATACCTGTTTCTGAAGTGGCAGAAGGCCTCCGTACTTCCGAGAACTATAAGTCTAATTGTGCCCTGGTTGTTATTGATTTTTTATTCCATCATGGGTGAGTTCTTCAACATGAAAGAGTAAATAGATTTAATACTCATCCTCATCTCATTCTTATCCTTTTTACATTTCATAAACGTAACCTCTGAGCGCCTGAACTAAAATAAAAAGCATGCTTTGGAAGCCAATTATAGTAACTTCCAAAACATATTTCTACCATTCAAAAGTGAAGAGTACAATTTCTTCTTTCTATTGATAAATTTGGTTACCTTCCTTGAGCTTTCTAATCAATTTCTTTCAATTCCAATAGATTGAAAAGCAGCGGCTTTTGGCTATTCAGGCCACGAGTATGCTGATTTGTTGGAATGTTGAAAGTATCTCACACTTTTCTTTTTCCACCAGATTCATTCATCCAGATCAGTCGAGCTATTTGCATCTTCTGCAGAGCTTGAGAAGTGGTGAGTGACAATAACAGGGGCAAGTCTTTCAGCTGAAATTTGGAACAAAATTGCAAATTTCACAATCCACATGCGTGAGTTGCATGCCTAACATTCTTTACCTGTTGCGAGAACTCACCTTTCTCCATTGCAGATTGCAAACTAACTAACGACTTCAAATTCTAACATTATTTGTAAAGAGCATGCATGATGCTTTAGTGAATGGTTGAGTTTGTCTTCTAGTAGCTTTTAGTCCCACTAAGATGAGACCTCAGGATGCTGCACAATTAGAATCTGGATTCCTTATCTAAGCGTGTTGAGGCAGTTCTTGAAGAACATCATGTGTTCTTTGGAGTAGCCAAGGTTGGCCTAGATTTTTTCACTATTGACTAGTCAATATTCCAGTAAGCTTCTTCTGGTGACAATCCATATTCCCCCTTGTTAAATGGGACACTAGAATAGAATATATGGCATCTCTAATAAGTTATGAGGTAGAAATCATTGATCTTTGTCTTCAGAAATAATGCTCAATCATGCATTCCTCTAACCCAGGTAAAATCTTAATTCCAGTTTTGGCAATGAACATCAATTATATCTTGGAATAAGCATAGATAATAGCCCTTCTTCCAAGAGTAATATATAGCAGAATTGTTCAATAGCTCCAATGATGTCAAGAATTTGATGTAACAAGCTTTAAATTTTGATACAATTTGTTTGCTTCGAGATGTTGGGTGATGAAGACAGCTTGTTTAAGATGCCTATGAATTATTGCACAAAATTTATGCACTTCCACTACTAGAAAAGTTCGTTTTTCTGTTGTTTTGGTCACGTTGATCCGGTCAAAATCTGACAGAAATCTGTTGATTTCAACAGATTTTGACCAGATCAACGCGACCAAAACAACAGAAAAACGAAATTTTCTAGTAGTGTTCAATCCATGTTGTACAATTAGATGTCCAGATGGTTAGGCATTTCAAAATGTTGCAGTTTCAACAATACCAGAGGCAACACAAAAGAAGTTCTTTTTAAAAGTTCTTGAGATTAAGACATCACTTACACGACAAGGATCCTACTAGAAAATTTCGTTTTTCTGTTGTTTCGGTCGCGTTGATCCGGTCAAAATCTGACAGAAATCTGTTGGTTTCAACAGATTTCTGTCAGATTTTGACCGGATCAACGTGACCGAAACAACAGAAAAACGAAATTTTCTAGTAGTGGGACCTTCCAACATTAGGGTTTAAGCTTGGTGTAACAAATTTCACAAGTTTCATTTTTGCAATTTGCTTGCTAATGTTTTCTAGGCTTGGGAGCTCCTCAAGCGTTATGTGCAGTCATAGATTATGTTCAATTTATTTCCTAACAAGCATTTTTGAAAGAATAATCCATTTTTATCAACAAAAAGTTCATTTTCATAGTTGGGATATATAGCTCTTGTTATTATGATATTATTCTTAAAATATAGAATTTTAGTAGGGTATTTAGAATCTAAATCCAATCTTATAAACAATTTTACAAGTATGCAAAATTTATTCAAATAATTCAATTGTTTTATATCATTTACTTAATGCAAGGATTTCTGAAATTGATATCTGCAAGATGTTATGTTAGAACCTTAGATCAATTGTAGAAATTGTTGATCTTAGTAGGTGATAAATGCAGTTAATTTTTTTTCAAGCTAAAACTACCCTTAAATGATACTCTTGCAACCATTGATTGTCTTTGCATTTTTCAAATCATATTTTATTTTCTTACTAGGATGTATTCTTTCATGTGAATTCACTTTACTGTGAAGATTGTAATGAAATTGTTTGACAATACTTCCCAACTTTCCAACAAAGGCTACAAAGACTTATGGCATGTGACTATACTAGTAATTGGCAAGGAGGATCTAATGCTTTAATTCTACCCTTATGATAGTTTTCATCATTTAGATGACCATTATTATTTTGGAGCTCACTTATCCAGCATCTTGTGAATGTTGACATTTTGAGGCTTTTGTTTTACCTTGATAGGATTTTGACCATAGTTGTGAACACTTTGTGTTACAATTGAATAATTTATTAATCATATGTGCTTTTCATAGGTTTGTGGGGACTTTGTATTAGTGAGTGGTGATACTATGAGCAATATGTCATTGAAGGAAGTAGTCAAGGAACATTAGGAGAGGAGGAAAAATGATAAATTGACTGTGATGACCATGGTTGTTAAGAGAGACAAGCCTTCCCCTTCAACGTACATGACTTACTTGGGTAACAATGAATTGCTGCACTATGACCCCGGACAAAAGGTAGGAAGCCGCGATAACTTTCAACATCAATCAAGTTTACGGCATGTGCTATTGAAGCATTCTGCACTTAATGATCGGCCCTCTATGCAGCTTTGCATGAACTTGCAAGTGTGCTTTCCAGTCTCTCTATTCTTCATAGAAGAGCCACTGCTTGAAGTTGTCTATCTCTGATCTTTTGATGCTTTGCTAACCATTCGCAAATCTAACTGAAAGTTCACTAACACAAACATTTGGTGGTGGGGACCAGGATTGTCATATTCACTTGAGGTTCTTATTTTATTCATGGACAACTTTGACTACCATCAAATTTGTCGCGACTTTGTTAGAGGTCTCCTCAGCAATGAGGTACTTTCCTTAGCATGTGCTCATTGAATCATCTATATGGACATTGTCTGTTGCGCTAGGTTTGTATATTGTTTGGAATGTAAGTATTCAGTAATGATACCTAAGAATTGTTATCAAGTTAACCAAGCGTTGGTGATCACCGTTACAAATCATGGGCAATAAAATCTTCACTTATGAAATTAGAAGGGAATACGCTACGCGAGTCAAAAACCTAAGAGTTTACGATGTTGTTAGTTAAGATGTTATTTATTGGTGGACCTATCCAATGGTTCCTGATATTTCTTTTGGAGGCAATACTTTAGTCCTACGATTTGAGCGGTGCAACGTTTACAAGGCAACTGGTTTGTCTCCTACTTCATCTAGGGTTACACTAAAAATCCATTTGTTTATGCTGTCAGGAATCTTTGCAAGGTTTCTACGCTACTTTTGGCGTAGGCTAGGTTTCTTGTCTAGTCTATATTTGGCACAATGTGGTTTCATTCTCAAGATGCAACTTATATTTTTTGGGCTACGAGTTGCATACATATCACTGAGCTACAGATGTGAAGTCGAACTATTTTTGTTCATTCCGGCCGTATTTCAAGTATTTTATTGGTGCATCGATTATTGGGGGTTTGACAGGGGTAACTTTGTCGCTACATCAACAGTTGGAGAGAACTCTGTGTTGGGTCAAGGAACAGAAGTTGGTGAAGGAACTAGAATCAAGCATTCAATCATTAGATGTGGTTGTCGGATCGGAAAGAATGTTTCTATTGAAGGACGCCACATTTGGGACAATATTACAATTGAAGATGATGTTCAACTGGAATACTCAATTGTTTGTGATGGCACAACAGTGAAGACTAGAGCAGCCTTAAGACCTGAAGTTGTCTTATCATTCAAGGTTACACTAGAAGAAAAAGCAGGGTTTTGCGATTGCGGTTTGCGACTGGTTTGTAGTCGTATCGGATGTTTGCGACTTGGTGATATTTTAGAGTCCGCAGTCGTAGTGGACAAGTCGCATGAGTTGCACTGCAGTCGCGAGGTTGTTTATCATTCGATAGGCAATGGAGAACTTCGTCGATGAACTGCTGTGACGTGGTTGCTGATGTGGAAGTTATTTCACTTATTTGTGTGCAACTGGTTTGCGATTGACATACAACTGGTGTGCAACTCATTTGCGACTACTATGCAACTAGTTTGCGATTGACATACAACTGGTTTGCAACTAGTGTGCAACTAGTTTGCGATTGATGTGTAACTCGTTTGCGATTAGTGTGCAACTGGTTTGCGATTGACATACAACTGGTTTGCAACTAGTTTGCGACTTGGTTATAATTTATAGAGTTGTAGATTATAGAAATCTACAAACTGTAGAAATCTACAAAATATATAAATATTAGAATTTCACTATCAAAATTCATTACACAAGAATGCTATAACTTACCATTCTTATCTATTCAAGCTGATGGTATTCTTGACAATCGATATGGGACAATTGAATCGATTTTTAGTCATGTTCTAGTTGCATTGCACTTGTTCTCTAGTTGCATTGTAGGCGGGCTCTAGTTGCATTATAGTTGATTTCTAGTTGCATTTGAGTCATTTCTAAGTTGCAATCTTCTAGTTTTTAGTTGTAGCCTGTAATTAGAGCAATTGCATTTTTCCACGGTGGACTCTACTTCGCGGATAGCTGTCCACATGGACAACTGCGATGAATACTGGATGTAGAATACCTCATGTCAGTTCTTCTGTTACAATATCGTAACCCTATTCTTCATTTTCCGATTACTTTGCGACTACAACTACATACACGTGAAATTTGGTGCAAATATAGAGGGCTACAGTCACATCTCAGTTTTATAGGACACATAGTCGCATTTCAGTGGGTTGCAACGGACACGTTTTTCTTCTAGTGTTAGTTTAGTCACTTATCATGCGTATCCTCTACTCCAGCGGGTATATTTTGCAGCATTTGTAGATGGCTCATGTTCGTACATTTGGCTTTTATCCCCCCTCTCATGTTTTTATTATCTTCCTTATCACTCTTAATTTTTCATATTTAGAATTTGCTTGTAAAGAGTTTGATACTATAGTTCTGTGCCTTTCTTTGTCTGTCTAGGCACTTGACTAGTGTGAATGCTAGTTATTGGTCCTTACTAGTTAGCACATGACTGTTATGTTAGGTGGTGATTGGTCCGAAATTCATTGTTCTGGCCTACTCGAAGATCTCAATAATGCCTCAACCCACAGAGGAAGATAGTAGTGATGAAGAATTGGACAATGGTTGAGCAAAAAGCCCTTGGACTCCTTTCCTTGGTATTTTCAATCCTATTTCCAACCTTTTGTTTTTCTTGGGATTTTGAAGAAGTTGATGAGTCTGGTCATCTAGGAAATACTTTTGAAAGTATAGCATGCTCTTTATTATGGAGAGCCCATGCAAGCCTCATTGTAGTGGATCTTCTTGATGTCACCAGGTGTTTACAAGTCTATTTAATTGTTGTTTTAATGTATAACTTTGCCTGTATAGATTCCTCGAACCTCAACTATCTTGTAAATTTCTGTACAACAGAAGATGGAGACAGTCGGAATGGAAGTGCTATTGGGAAAGAGGAAGTTGACAAGTTTGGTAATTGGGATGTAGATGAGGTGAGAGCCAATAACAAGCATGGTTCTCTTTGTTTCTATATTAAAAGTTTGGCTTCCATTGTAATGTTTACCTATTCCTGCTAAATTTCCAGGTAGGCAACACAAAAGCAGGCTACACTTGGTCTAGGGATGGGGGTCAAGAGGAGGATTGAAGGAACTTAGTGGCCCCCATACCTACAGAGAAGATTAGAGAGCCTATTGCAATAGAAGAAGGCGAGATTGAGGAGGCTAACAATGATGTTGGGGTGACAATTAGAGAAAGCCTTACTGGCACAGGTAAGCTTACAAAGATGACCAAAAACTAGGATTGAAGTTCAAGGACTGCATGCTGTGGACCTTTGATAGTCTCTTTCCTTGAAGTTCTTTAGTTTCAATTTGCATTTACATAGTCAAAGACTTTTTGGAAGGTCCTTGTAGTCTTACCCTCAAGCTTTCCCTTTCAATAATGTTTGTTTATAGGTATAGAGGACGAGGATGAGTTTGTTGATGAAGATGATGAGTTTAAAAAGGAGGTAAGCTTCCAATTTCTATATATTTAAATTATATGCTTAACCATCACATTGTAACGAACCTCTTATATAAATATGGTAAGCTTTGTACGCATATGTTTGGGAAACCCTATTAAGCAAGTGTTTAATTCTTTCTTCAGGTGGAAGGTACATTTTTAAGGTTAGATGAAGGTATTTCTGAAGTTTAGCAAGGGCACGTCGTAATTGAGGTCAATAGCTTGAAGTGAGTAGATCACTTCCACTTTCTTATTTTGCAGAGGTTTTATCTTATTTAGTTGTTTTTTTTAGATTTCATTCTATAGAAATATAGCCTGCTGTGATGTGTGTAGTTGAATTCCATGCATTCCACTTGTGAGGTAATTTCACCTGCGCTCATTGTTGTTTAGGAGTTTATATGCATATTTTCTAAAAACTTTTCAAACATGATATGTCTGAGCTTGTTTTCATTGCAATTATGAAGTAACCTGCTTTTGCCAAGAGCTTTCATAACCTAGGACGTGTTCTTATGATTATCACAAGCATTTGTATGAGCTCTACTTTGCAATTGTAATTGTAGGCTTGGTATTGATCCGTTTTTTCTATTGTTGATGTTTGCTTAGCCTTTCATGTATTTTCTACTAAATGGCCTTTTTTTGTGGAATTTGGATATCAGGTTGGCCTATAATAAAACATTTGCAAATTGTGCTGGGGCAATGTTCAAAGCCTTGATGAATGTAGCTTTTAGGAGCACCCCGCGCTTCTGCAAGTAAGTTGAACATCTTTGATTGTTGATTTTTGCGATTGCATTCTTTGGAAGCTTAATTCACAATATCATCAGTTTTTTTCCTAGCGAGAGGATACCATTAGACTTTTCGGACTTGTAAACTCGAGTATGTTGTTTTGCAATTGGAACACTCTTCCCCTAAATGTAGTTTAGGTACCAATATATTTGGAATGTTGAGTAAATTTGACAGAGGAATTGCTGATAATTACAAAGGATGTGGTCACAAAATAGGATTCATTGCTACAAAAGTTTTTGAAAGGCTTTGACGATGAGGTATGTCCATTTAGTTTACATGACGTATATGGTGCTTTTTACTTTTCCTATGGATTCTTGCATAAGTTTATCAAAATCTCTATAACAAGAAGCATGGATCAATGTCTTATGTGTACCAATTTTGTTGCAATTGTGATTATTACCACATCCATTTTGTAATAGTATCGGATTTCATAACATTTCCTGAAATGTTGAATTGTTTTTTGTTTTTGTTGTTTTAAACAACCATTGCTCATTCAATAACCTTGGTTCATTAGGTTTGGGAAGCTTGAGTTGATTTTTCCTATTGTTTTGCAACATGTGATTCTCTTCACCTTTGAAGAAGTTTGCTTAGAGAGCCATAAGGACTTTGCTCTAGTCTTCTCCCAGGTTATTTATTACTATCTCTTGCCGTGGATCTTGGATAAACAAATGAATGTCGATTTTTGGTTTTGATATCGGTAGCCAATTGGGAGGAATGTAGTTTTTCTCAATCTAAACTTGAGACTAGTTGTTCCAGGTTTTGCAAGTACTTTATGATAAAGATATTATTTTTGAAGATGCAATTATGGCATGGGTTCAAGAAAAGAAAGATGTTGATGAGAATGATAAAGTGTTGGTTTGGGGGTGCACTTAGTTCTACTACAGCAAACCACGTGCGAACAAGTGTTTTTTAATAAACTATAATTTTAACTTCAAGTTTTGAGCATTATTTATTAATGACTATAGGATTCTACTTTCAAAATTTCAAACTCAAATAAAATATAGAATGATTTTTAGAAAAGGTTAAAATGCACTAAAATGACATGTATTTTTAACTCAAATATTTTTAGAGAACACATTTAGATGACCATTGCATCAATATTCAACTCAAAATGAGCTTTCAAGAGAGAGAGTTATTTTTAAATATTTTTTTGTTCATTTTTTAGATAATTTTTTCTTATATAATATAAGGATGTGAAAGTTATTTTTCAGTTCAACAATGTATCTTTTTACTTCAAAAATTTGTAACTAATTATTATTAACAAATAAAAATATCAATAATTCAAAACATAAACTTTCAAAGTAAGAAAATCTATTCATATTTTTTTCATTTGATTTTATTTAAAATTCACAAATTATATAGGGGATTCAAAGTTTAGTTTGCACGTTAATATCAAAAAAAGGGGGAGTGCACCTTCAAGAGTGTTTGGTGAAACAATCAGAAACCTTTATTCAAGTAATTAGTATATTATTTTTAACTCTTTCCCTAAGAATTTGGATGAATGTCCTTTTTTATTATTCTTTACTACCATGTGATCACATACATTTATTATGTTGATTATTGATGGTTAAGGTTGGTTGTAGTGGTTTATTGAAAATAATCCATGTTTATTTCCATCAAAAAGATGAGTAGCTCCTTTTTATTTTGATCTTTCTATTATTTGTTGTATGTTGTATAGCAGTGGCTAAAGGAGGCACTAGAAGAAGATAATGGCAAGGATGATGAATGACACACCCTTGTGGCTATAGAAGGGACTTCGTCATCTTTTTAGAAGAGGTTGTTTTATTATTTGGATCTGTTCCATACTTCATCAAACAGTTGGTGTTGGAACTTGCCATAGAGTTGCATGTCTTTTGCCAACACTCTACTAGTAATAGTACTCACAGTGACTACCAATGAAGAGCAATACAGTACAACTTTGTAACCAATTGTTTCTTACTTTGGGGAGTTCATTTTCAGAATTGACACAGAGGCTTCTATATTTTGTCATTTATGCATGAGGTAGATGAATTTTGTGACAAAATCAGGTGAGTTGGAGTCATGTTGGGATCTCCCTGAGGGCTTACAAGCCCATTCATAGAAAGTAAAATCAGGAATGGCTCTTGTTTTGTTGACATTCTCGTGAAAGTGATTGCTATGCATTGATGTTTATTAACTAGGAGAGGTTTTGTGGGATGTAAACCTACTTGGAACATTTTTTTGTAAGGTGTCATGAATAGTGAATAGTGGTAGGGGTGTCCAAATTGAAACATTATATGGCGGATATTCCTCTTGAGGAATACAACATGGTAGATACTACTTTGAGTGAAGAGAATCATGTTGTGCCAAACCTATTTGGTAATAGGTTAAGTCAAATAATTGACAAATGTTTTGTTGCTAGAAGTCCGGCTCTAGTGGTTAAAGTGAGTATTCTTTGTCAAATAATTAATTAAAATTAAAAATGGGTTTTATTTGATTTATCCTTCTAAAAAAATGCAATGCAAGTTTCTTCTAAATGAAAAAGTTGAAAAAATTTAAAAATAATTTCTAGCCAATTTTATAAATACTTTTTGTTGATCCAATATTCTTAAGAGTGAGAGTTTTTACATGAGGATCTTTCCTTACAATGTTGATTTGTTCTTTTGGTAGGATCCTATTCAAACTTCCTGGCATGCAGCTTTTGTGAATGGAAAGCTTTTGCCAGCATTTGGTATGAAACCAGCAAATTGTAAAGACATGCAATACTGGTGGAGTTGGTTGCCATCAAGTCTAATAGATGTTGAATGGATTGGATTTATAGAACATGTGTTTCTAAGGAAGTAGTAAGTAAACCACACAAGGTAAAAGAGCAAGTGTGTACTAAGATTTACACAAAAGTATTTTTATAAATGATCAATTTTTTCAAGCATGCTTCAATTATTCATTTATATCATAATTCTCATATATTTGTGTTTGTGTAGTAGTGTCCATATATTTGTATATTTATTTTTGTATATCCATACTTGTCTATATGGGATATGCTTGGCTTGGTTGGCATTTTTCATTTAAAAATTTAACCACTTGAAATCCTTTTGAAATATTGTGTATGATATTATTGAGAAGATATGATAGTTTGTATGACTTCTAGATGACTTTTTCAAATAAAATTATTTTAAAGTTATATTTGTGAAGACATTTCAAAGGTATTGGGGCATATCTTTCAAATTCTAAATTTGAATCATTTATAGTACATTACAATTAAACCTTAATAAATGGGTTTGTTTTGCATATTGTACACGATGGCCTCTATCCTTAACTATCATTTTGGTAAAGGTGGAAACAAATATTGGAGAAATTTTCAAAAGAAAACAGATTCAAAAGAAAACATGTATATGCATTGAAAAAAAAGAAAAGGAAAAATAACAAATCTTTCATTTTCTTCTGTTTTCTCTACATGCCTTGCCAGGTCAATGTTTTTAAAGTATTTCTACTTTAGTTCCTAACATATAACTCCTAAAAGGAACCTATACCTTAAATAGATTATTATGGAAGTAGACTTGTAATATTTTATGAAAAATGATCAAGCAATGATTGAAAATGGTGATTAGTCAAAGGGCAATGATGAAAGTGTGGAAGTAGTGGCCATTTAAAATAATAAATATGGATCAATTTATGGTAATAACGAAGTGGTAGTTTTTTGTAAAGTTTTTTTTAACACAATATTTATTCACAAAATGATTTATTACTATGAATATCATTCATCTTGTATGCATTAGATGGATTTTGGATTCACTTAGAGTACACTCATTGCCTAAACTAGTTAACTGTTACTAGTAAAAGTCTACAAGTAATTTGTTGTGTCTCCAAAAAACTTCAAACTACTTAAATTTTATAAATTAGAGTATTGAATTAATTTTTTCTGGATCATTGAAGCCTTGCGAATCATGTGTACATATATTACTTGTGAAGTTTGAGATAAATTTCTATATAGCCTTATTTTTTAGAGCTAAACATTGCCAAATTCAAATGGATATTTTGGTCTTGCTTTAAACCTATAGGAAATTTACGTAGGCAAATGCAAATTTCACAAGAATTGGGAGGCATCTAAGGTAGAATAGTTCATTAACCCTTTCATCAAAAAATCTCAAACTTGCCATTCCTATTGCAAAGAGCAATAAAATTTAAAAAATGTTTTGTTTCCATATCTAATCATGGAATCTTTCACTAGACATTTATAGTGATGAGTCAAAGAAATTTCAAAAACTTTGATTGCATAGATTGCAAGATATTTGCATTTAAAGTAAAAGAAATCTATTTTTTTGCACCTTGCTCAACTAGATATTATGGCTTTGAATCTTCTTATTGTATTTAAAAAAAAATTGCACTCTTCATTTTGATTTTCTAATCTTTTATGTTTAAAAATTTAGTTGAGATTTGTTGGAAATTAAAAACAAAAACAAAAAGAACACTCAATTTTTATCCTTAAAAATATTGTACATAGAAGTAAGTATAAGATTAAACAAAAAACTAAATAACTAATAGCTTTAAATCCTTAATGATTTTGACTATGTTTTCACCAAAATCGCTTCAAAACTGCCATTTCTGGTGCAAGTACCAACTTTTAGGAAAAAAAACATTTTGGACACATGTAGGATCTTATTGTATGCTAGTTTGAAAAGATGTGCCAAAAATTTTAGAAACCATGTAGATTGGAAGATATTAGCATTTGAAGTTACAAAAAACATTTTTTTGGCTTATAAAAAATCGGGCAGCTGCACTTTATAAGGTCTCATTTGTATGGAAAAATGTCCAAAATGGTAATTACTCTTTGAATTCATTTTTCAAGTCAAGTTGGCTAATTTTAGATTATTTGGAATTGTACAACATATAGGAAAAAAATAGTAAGTAGAAAGAAGTAAAGAATTATTCAAAATACTAAATATTGTTAACAATTTATTTATGAAATAGAAAAATTCCAATCCTAATGGTTGAAATGTTGTAATAAACAATCTACACCTTATTTTTTTATTTTTTTTCAAAAATATTGAAAATTGAGTTAGAAAAAGACTTCAAAGTTTGTCTTAGAGTAGAGATTCAATAACAATCCACAAACTCCCGCAAACTAAAACTCCTCATAACTTTTGACTCATTGATCAAAATGGAATTATTCAAAGCTTTCATAGTATATATAAATCTAGAAAACCAATTTAAAATTTCAATTTCTTAAAAAATTGATTTTTAAAGAAGTTGTTTTTGCTACCTGGGCTGCCCACAAAGCAATGAAATGTACATATCATACAATAACTTTTTAACCATGTAATCAAAAGTTATAAGAATTGTTGGGCCTTAAAGCTACTCCTTGGTCACATGTTGTGTTCAAATTTCAAAGAAAATAAATAAAAACTCCATTTGTAGTGAGCTACTCCAAATTGCTATGTTGCCAAAAAAAACGCAGTTTGGTCCATGAAGATGGAATTGAAACACAATAATCCCAATGGTAAGATTGTTCTAGCAAGCAAACTTAATCTTGTTTAATATATATTTTTTAAATAAAATTTTACCATTCAGCATATAATACATGGTAATTCATTAGATATATGTATTAAGATTTTTACCATTTATCTCGTAGAAGGTTAAGAGTATTGCTATTGATTGACAAACTTTCAAAAATATATAACACAATTTTGAGTTTGCTAAGCTTATTAAAGGCTTGGAGTGTGCTGTCATCATCATGTTTAGTTTAAAAACATTCAATACATCCATACATTAAATTAACTTCATTTATTATGTATATTTAGGTTGTTTGTTTTATGTGTTCCTATGAGATCTCTAGAAACATGTGTTCCTTGATCATGTTGTTGGTACCATTCAAAAGCTCTTTGCAAGGAAGAGTGCATGGATTCTATTTCATGGCATTTGGACCTATGGTGTGAAAGTTAAGGGTTTTTGAATTATTTTTGAATTTGAAATTATCCTAAATTATGAATCTTTTGGATTCTGCATGACTTAGTTGTATTCATGGTACCATTGAAAAGCTTCAACAAGGAAGGGTGCACAAACTTAGTTTCATGGTGTTTAGACCTACAGTGTGAAAGTTATAGACTATTGTGTACAGACTTATCTATTTTTGAGTTATTTTCTTGAGTTATTAAAAATTGAACTAAATTATCTTTTACTTTGAGAACATGGGGTTTCATTATCTTTAGCATTGGGCCAACAACACAAGGCTACACTAGTCCATACATTAAATTAGGCTCTTTGTTTGTTTTGTTTGTTATGGTAGATCTTGTAGACCGTACTATGGTTTTGGTAACATTAGAAAGCCATATATGAGGAGGGATGCATGGGCTTGGTTTTGTGGCATTTTGACTCACATAAGAAAAGATATTGAAATTTGAAGTTATTATGAATTAAAAAATTAGAAAATTTACTTTGATTTTTATTTAAAGAAATTATTAAAGAAGGCTTAGTCATCACTTTTGACATCCCAATGACTATGATAATAGCATAGGACACAATAGTAGGTTGTTTGTTTTCTTTTCTTTTCTTTCTTCTAGTAAGATCTTTGGAATTATGCATCTTCTAATCACGTTTTTGGTATTATTGAAAAGTTGTCTACAAAAAAGGTGCACAAACTTTGTTTCATGGCATTCCAACTCCCTACTCCTAGTAGAAAAATATATTGAATTAAAAAGTTAAAATTTTACTTTTATTTTTATTTTATTTTTACTTTTATTTTTATTTTGACCTTGACAACAACACAAGGCACACTGGTATATATAAGGTACTTTATATAATTAAAATGGATATATGAAGACCTTGATCTAGTTCATTTGGTTCCACTAATCCAATTGTTGCAAGTGCTGTAAGTACGTTAGAGAGAATGAGTATTTTGCTATAGTTCATTTTCAATAGTTTATAGATCTATTTTGATATATTGTTCTATTGCTTTGCCATCCCTTAGATATAGAGCTCAAAATTTGTGATAAATTTCTTGATTTCTATAATTGAACAAAATATTTAAGCTAGTTCCTTTTCTTTTCTTTTAGCATTGGAGATTGGGATTAACATTATCATTCTTACTAAGAAACTAGGACAGTGGGAGGTTGGTGCATAGAAATCTTCTCTTTCTTTTGGTAGACTTCAATTCCAATGGATTTGAAGACCATGACTCAAGGGCTTTTTGTTGAAGACGTAGAAGAGTTGGCGACAAGTTTGGAAACACGAAGAGGCAAATCGGAATTAGAGGATGGCTCGCAATACATCTTGCTTGCTTTGCTAGGGCCTCATCTTGCGGGGCCCATGATGGCCGATGGGTGGTTTGCATCGGATTTCGCTATGGCACACCAAATTTATGGGAATTTACCTAGGGAACAGACATGGATGTATGCAGTGGACATGTTGGAGGAGACTGTTACAAGTGGCCCTTATTTTTGGAGGTATCCCAAACACTCAAGGTTGCAAGTTTTGGCAAACGGCGATGCTCCATTCTACAACCTATCTACTCCACGAGCTCTCTTATCGGATTTCAAGGAGAAATTGAGTGAGATTGTGACCCGCTTGTCTATTGGAGATCGACTCTTACTTCTCATTTTTGCTCATGGAGATGAAGAAGCAGACAAGAACAAAGTGAAGGCAAGAATATTGGTTGGAGAAGGTGACCAGGAAGGTTTTGGTGTCTTATATGCTTCAGAGTTGAACTCTATCTTGAGCTCTTGCCTAGCTAGAGTGACTTTGATTACTTCTGCCTGTTTTGGTGGAGCATGGCATCATCAATCGAGGACCATGTATCCAACAACACGCGATGAGGAGACACTTTCTGTTCCCGTGTCTACCTCAAAAGTATACCAAGGTGGATTTTTTGGGGAGGCCATGTGGTATGAATTGAGTAGGTTAGGATTGAGGGAACCAGAGAAGAATATGGAGGAGAGCCACAAGTTTAAAGAGGGTGTTTGGCGTGTTCAAAAGAGATTGAAGGCTTTGATGAGTTTTAATCCAGAGCTGGCTATCAATGTTGCTTCAAAGGATGAGTGGGAGCATCATTTTTGTAAGGTCATACAGTTGGATGAGTATAAAGATCAAATGCGGTTGAATTTTTTTACAATTCCACCAAACCCTAGTAATGAGGGTGGTATATCGCATGTTGGTATAGGGAATAGTATTGATGTGGGGAGTAGCAGTGGTGCAGGGAGTAGCAAAGGTCATGAGATTGTTAGTAGGGGAAGCCATGTTTGGAATAGACATGCCACTTACAAGTTGCAAGATTCAGATATCCATGCCTTATTGTCACTTAGTAGTGATCATGAGACCATCTTACCAAGCTATGCAACCCCAAGGAATGAGAGATGGGTCCTTGGTACCATGAGCTTAAATTTACGATTTGGTGTGATTGGGTTACCGGCATTGGTAGACTATCACATTCACTCCATGCCGGGATTACACAACTTGTCGAGCAACATCCCCACTTTTATGTTGCTTTGGAAGTATTGGAAGATGTCGGCAACCAAGGAGGAATTGGAGGACTTTGGGCAAATTTTGCATTATAGATTGGTGCAAGATGTGAAGGCCGAAGAAATATTGAGCTTCTTGAACATTCCAAGATTATGCTCCATTACCAAGTTCCGTATGGAGCATCATCAATCTAAAGAGCAAGAGCCATATCTTAGAGTTGTTCAAGGAGCTCATTTGTTCAACAAAGTGCCAAAATTGAGCCCTCCGTGTCACACTTATAGAAAGCCAATGTATTATTTGGCAAACACGGCTTTTCGAACTAAGATGGATTTGGTGTGGTGGAAGGAGAGTTTGGAGGCTTGCCATAATTACTTTGAGAACTTTGAGCAACAATTTTGCAAGTCCAAGTGAACTATGATCATGTTTATATGGGGAAAGAAAGTTGAGAGTTTTTAGTGTTAAATTGTTGATTGCATTTAGTTTTGTTTAGCCCACTCCATCACTTTATAAACTATCCCCTTCAATGTCTGTGAGTTTCATACAAACTTGAATTCACTAGTTCAAGTTTCACTATTTTGTACATTGAGCTTACGCACTACCTAGATAGGTGTGCAACAATTGCATCTATTTGATAGTATTTTTTGAATAAAGCATGACCTGGTTTTCAATATATGTTGGATGACATGTGGTGGATGTTTGTATGTAGCTACTTCAATCTTAGTGGCTCATTTGTATGATACAAATAGTTGCAAGCCTTAATAAACATGTGATAGATACAAGTCACTATAATTGTTATTGTCCTATTAATTCATTTTGTATTTTTTATTCTTTGTCTTAGTGTAGGTAATCTCTTATATTGGACACTTTGCAAGAAATCAATAAGTGTTGAACTACAGAGACATCATAAAAAATAAGGTGGCTAGTACAATTTACACTAGTATTCAACTCTCTCATCAAATTTGGAAGAAGGTAGGATGGAAACAACAAATATGATGCATTGAAACACATACATGTATCATTATGTGTCTTTTATTTAATTTGTGTATAAATAACTTTGTTTATAGTTACTACTTATATATAATACATTGGTTTTATTGTCTCTAGTTTGTAGGTTGCCTTTTTCAATGGGTATGGTCCACTCTACACTTATAGTCTTACAATAGGTTGATCTTTGTGTTATTTTCATTTATTATTGTTCACTATCAATGAAGCATATGGATCAACCAATAAGCTGAAATGGATCTGAAGTTGTTGAAGTTTTAGTCCCAAGTTATTAAAGTTTTGGTGCCAAGGTCATGAAGTTTGGGTCCAAAGTTTGTTTACTTTTAAAGTAACTTATTTTTATTTCAAGATAATTTTTTTACTTTATATAAAATTCTTTGATTTTAAACAAATTTACATTCACTTTAAGTTCAAGCTTGAGTTCTACTTTAAGTTAATTTGTTTTTACATTTACATAGATGTACATATACATACATACATACATACATAATTGTAAGCTTTTTTCTACTTCTGAGGTCAATTTCTCATTGAGAGTGTATATGTTGTTTGTGTACGTTATTGGTTTTGGTTATGACACATTGATTGGGATAATCCTTGTAGTTACTTGTAGATCATGTGTCATCCTTTTGTCACTTATTCATTTGGGTATACTTCCTTGCTTTTCCACTTTTGAATTAAAAGACAAAAATGTTTTGGCACTTTCATTATAGTCACACTAAAGATTCACCCAGTGTGCCTCCCAAAAAATAATAAATCACCAGTTCATGAATAGTATGAAATTCTTCTGATATTTGGGGTTTAATTAAGTTAGGCAAAAGTGCCAGCCAGTTCTTCATGATGCCAGTTCTCTTAGTTCCTCAATTGCCAATCAAGAAAGGGCTCTCAAAATGGAAAATTTACCCCTAAATGTCCAAGGCACCAAATTTTGGTGTCCACAATACTTTGAAGTTAAAATAGAACCAAACCAATTTACTATTTTTAGTATTTTATGTTTTTGAAATTTTTTTCTTCAAGTCTAGTTTTAGCATCAAAAATTCAATTGTGAAAATGATTGATTATGATTTTTCTATTCAAGATTTTGTACAAGGGTATTCATTGCAATCTTGACTTTCTGTAGTGTTGAGAGCTCTTGGAAATGAGCCTCAAATACACTAAATCTTAGAGAACATTTCACATTATAAATTCATTTTAAAAAGTTGTAGGAGAGATTTTGAGAAGTTGTTAATTGATTGGAGTTATGCATGTTATGTCCTTTAACCTCATATTTTTTTGGTGACAAAATCTTTAGATTTGATATGTGAAAAGAAAATTGAAAGATTTCAAATCACTTTAACAATTTTAACACCTCATAACCAAACATTATAGTCTTTCAATACATAAGTGATATTGTTGTGTTTTCTTTTTCTATGTGATATATATATATATATATATTTAGTTTGAATTTGTACGGTTACAATTCAAAAGAAATTGATAAAAATATCAAAATGTTGGCTTTTTGTTCAATTTAAAGCAAATTCCTAGAATCTCAAAAAGGCCTTGGGCATTTACCCCTAGAGTGCTCTGACGTCCAATTTTTGGACAATGAATAGATTGAAGTTCTTATTTCTGTCTTATTCCTACTTGGATGAAAGTTATAGTGATACTTTATTCAGTTATTGTCTTATCTAATGGTTGGATTTGGTGGTATTAAGATACAAGTTTTTCTAAAATTACAAATACAGAAGTATGTCAAGTGGTCAAATTGCATTGACTCTAGTTCAAAATTAGGTTTGCAAAAATGAGGTCATAGATGTAAAGAACACAAAAATTTCAAAAAATCACCATGTCAAGAAAACCTCATTTTGAATCCATTTCAATAAGTTTGCTCAAAAAATGATAATATTTTGCCTGTAATCAAATTTTAAAGGAATTTTGAAATTTTCCTTTCCAAATTTATAGAAAATATTGGTGATAGCATTGGTGAATCTAACCATACAAATGGAATCTAAAATTCAAAATCTACAACTTTCCTTTGTATATCACTTCTAAAATATTCTTTCAAATAGCACCTTTTTATGATTTTCTCTAAATTTTGGAGAAGAGTCTAGACATTCCAAGGTTAAGGGTTAAGCCGTAAGATTGGATGTCCATAAAGCACCCATTTAAGAGATGAAACTGAATTTGCGGAGGTGAAACTTCAAGAAATATTTTTCAATAAGTTTACCTTGAAAAACAAATGGAATTTGGCATCTAATCCAAATCATTTCATATTTTTTGGAGCTTTGTGGAATTAGTTGTGACTTTTTAAAGTTGAAATGTACTAGGCTCTAAAATTGCCTCCTCTTTAAATGTAAACTATTGGTACAATGCAAAAGCAACATGTGCAAATAGTATACATTTGAAGAGGTGGACAATTTTTGGCCTACTACCTTATAGAATGTATAGCTCTAAACATTAAAAAAAAAGATGTGTTAGCTTTAATAATATAATATTGGTTACCTTTTCCAATGAACAAACATAAAATTAATCTTCTTGTTGAATTGGCATACTAATTATGGTATTTAGTTTTGCTAGTAAGGTAGAAGTTCCCATTTCAGTCTCTAATCACTCCATTATTGTCACCTTAGAAATTGACTATGGTCCAAATTATATTTATTGAAAAAAAAAATTCCCAAAATGTCTTTTTTTTCTTTTGACTTAAGCCCCTAAAGCCCCCAAATCCCTATGAGAGATTTTTGGGATTTTGGATAGGCTTATGTGACCTAAATTTTTGACTTGATTATTTGAAAATTCTTTTGAAGATAGGAAATCACATTAGTTTTGGAAGAATCTTTATTTCAATCAGTAATTTAAAACAAAAGTTATACCACTCTAAGTCTCAAAAGTAGTTCCATGGGCAAGACAACATAAATCACAAAAATTAGAGTCTTTAATATTTAATTTTTCCTTCAAAGATTATAACTTATATATATATATATATATATATATATATATATATATATATATCTGTGTGTGTGTGTGAAGATTTAATTCATTCTATTTAGACTAGTGACAAGTGACAAGAAAGTTATGGATAATCTTGTTGGGGGGAAATTTAGGCAATCTTTTGAAAAATAAGTTATAGAATTTATTTTTGAACAAAACTTTTGCAAATTTTCAAAAAAAATTATTAAATAAGATTAAGTTTGCTCGATAGAACAATCTTACCATTGGGATAATTGTGTTTGAATTCCATCTTAGAGCTATTAATTATTTAGTTTTTTGTTTAATTTTATACTTCTATATAACAATATTTTTAAGAATGAAAATCAAGTTTTGTTTTCTATTTTAAATTCCACCAAATCTCAACTAAATTCCTAAACATAAAAGACTAGAAAATAAAATCAAGAGTGCAAAATTTTTAAGTTACAATAAAAAGATTCAAAGGCAAAACATTTAGTTAAGCAAGGTGCCCAAATATTAATTTTCTTCACCTTAAATGCAAATATATTGCAATCTATACAATCAAAGCTTTTGAAATTTCTTTGACTCATCTTTATAATTGTCTAGTGAAAGATGCCATGGTTAGATATGGAAAATTGGGAACAAAGCAATTTTTAAGCTTTTTTAATCTTTGCAATAGAAATGGCAATTTTGAGGATTTTTTGATGAAAAAAAGGCCTTTAAAGGTTAATGATGTATTCTACCTTAGATTCCTCCCAATTCTTGATGAAATTTGTATAATATTTTTGTTTTTTTTAAGGATTTTCAGTATAAATATTCGAGATTATCTACAAAACTTTCAACATAATTCCTAAGTTATTGCATTTGCCTACTTAAATTTCCTAAGGTTTGAAGTAAGAACAAAATATCCATTTGAATATGGCAATATTTAGCCCTAAAAAATAAGTCTATATTGAAATTTATCTCAAACTTCACAAGTAATCTATGTACACATGATTCAGAAGGCCTCAATGATCAGAAAAGAACATTGGGTTAATACCCTAATTTATAAAATTCAAGTAGACAGTTTGAATTTTTTGGAAACTTGTTGAATTACTTGTAGACTTTCAAACCAGCTGTGCAGATAATGCAAACCACCGACTGCAGATAATGCAAACCGCCACTGTTCCTGAACCAGCTGTTCTTCTAAGCTCAATCTTCTCCACCTCTGATTTGGGGTAAGAAGATCCTGACCGAGTTGGCGACTTGGCCACAAGCACATCCGAGGATGGAGTGCCGCAGCAAAGCCACTACTTTCGGTTCCAACGACTTCACACTCATCGCAGGAAAGCCGTTCTCAAATTCCTTGGATGAGTTGGATCTCCCCTTTCAAGCGCTCTCCTCCCTCAAAACTTGCCGCAACTTGAAGCAAGACAAGGTTGTCTCATTGCAAATGTGGTAGCCGACACTCTAACTTGCAGGAGCACAAATAGGGCGACCGAAACAAGCGTATTATTATTTCCAGAAGCATGGGCATCATCAGTTGATCCACTGGTCCACCACTGTACCCAAGATCACGCCTGCAGAGTCAACAATCTCTAAGTTACCTGCTACCAATGAGAAGACTTCAGGTGGTCAAACGGATTTTTTTTTTTGGACACAAATAAAGGAGACCTTTACTGCAAGGAAAGGAGAACAGAAACCCAGCCGCAAGCGGCCTGGGGATTGCAAGTAGCCCTGGGCAAACGGATTGAATTAAGTTACTTAGTGCTCCAAGAGCATCGGCAGAAACCCTTCACGGCAGCGTTGACCATTTCGAATGCAGGAGGAAACAAATCTCAAACTCAGGGAATCAGTCCACCAGTGCTGGAGATAAGTTTTAATCTTTTATGTTTAGAGGCTTCAAAATACTCGTCTCTAAGGCAAGGTCAAAATCTTCATCAATATTTATTTTTTAACCCCTAAAGGATTGAGGCACATTTGGGCTATAGACTCGACCACTTGCCACCGCTGCACAACTTTCAAGCTGGGCAGCGGTGCGAACTTTCAAGCTGTGCACCGATTGCGAACTTTCAACTTTGTACACTAGATTATGGCCTGATAGGCTACTGGAGATGCTGAATATATGAGCTTGAGCTCGGAGTCAAGAAAACCTCAGTTCGAGTACGAGTTGTATTTTTGGTTTTGAAACTTTTGTGTTATTGTTGTTGTAAGTACGGATCAGTATAAGGATCAGACTCCCTGTTGCAGTTGTAACAAGATGCGGCAACAGTCGCACCTGCTTTGTGATCAGTTTGGTCGATCTCTGATAGCCTTACTGCTTGTACTTGGCAATGTCTGCTTTGTACAAGGCGGCGACTACAATACCAATATTTTCGGGACGGAAGACCGTAAGTTTCAATGACTTGAAACCCTCTAGTGTACAAAGTTGAAAGTTCGCAATTTAGCAGTAGTAGAGGATACGTTGCTGATGGACAGTTTTAGAAATTCCTTTATTTTTCTTGGCAAACAAATGAAGAGAATTTGGCAGGGCCCGGTGGGAGAGTAGAGTGACTGATCGACTGACTGACTCAGGACGGCCCATTGGAGTGCCTATCAGTGAATAGTTTACGATTCTAACTCAGACTTGAGAATCGAGTACTCATGCACATTGTCGGTAAAGGCATGTTTGCAACTTGCAAGTCAGAGTTTCACTCTGTGTTTTCAATGGGTTTTGTGTTTGCAATATACATTGAGAATGCACTTGTTTGATTGCAGTGGACGCTCTCCAGGTAATCTTGGCAGCTTGGAATAAAACCCCGGATCTGAGCAGCAACCTGTATGGCTGGAATACAGCGCAAGTGTACCCTTGCAAGAATCTGATATCGGGAGACAATACGATTCCGAGTTGGCGTGGAGTGCAGTGCTTGAAAGAGAACTATACTGTTGATGCAAATGGTAATTCCAACTGGGACATCGTTGTAGTGGGCTTGTAAGCATATTTCTATTCTCTCTCTATACTATTCGATTCTACGCTTTTATTCAATTAGCTTGTTTGTTGTGCGGACATTGAATAGGGCCAGGATGACAAGCACCTTAAGGAACACCGGGTTACCAAGCAAGGGTCCCCGGAACTCGCACCGACTAAGAAATCAATGTGTTCGTTACATTCATTGAATTTGATTAAAGTGGCGGTAATGCGGTATTCCAAAATTTTGGCACTTAGCTTTCTTAAACATAAATATGTACCTCTCCTATTCTAGGTTTTAGATTTCTGTATGTTACATCACTTTAATGAAATTGACGTTTTTTCAATGGTCTTTCAAGGGAATCGTAAAGCATTAAGACTCTTATTTTTTTCAGTGACGAGTATTACCATTTAGTGCTTTAAATCATCAATATAATGAAATTGACGTTCCAAACCCATGTCATAGTGTCGTTTCATGGTTCTCTTAAATAAATAAGGAATGGTGAATGATGATAGTTTGTGAGACCTTAATCGAGTCACTTCTAACATTGATGTGTGTGAAATGAATTGAAGACTTCTAACATTGATGTGTATGAAATGAATTGAAATGCCTCTGAGCAGGTCCATATCCAATGCATCTATTGTTGTCACTTCTAACATTGATGTGTGTGAAATGAATTGAAGACTTCTAACATTGATGTGTGTGAAATGAATTGAAGACTTCTAACATTGATGTGTGTGAAATGAATTGAAATGCCTCTGAGCAGGTCCATATCCAATGCATCTATTGTTGGCACTTTGCCACCAGCCATTGCAAACTTGACATACTTGATAACTTTGTAAGTTCTCTAGAGCTAGTCTTTTAGGTACCTGAGAGTGTCATTTCTAGTTTAATGTCAATTTCATTAGATTTGTGGTATTCCATACATCATTTTGACATTTGCATTATTCTACATTGTTGTGTAGCTACATAAGCAAATTGTATTCAATTCTTTTGTAACATTGTGCACCAATAACTTACAAAGCTAGGATTTTCAACCATTTCCCTTCCCGACTCTAAACCATTACAGTGGAATGTGCTAGCGTGCACCATGTTAATGGAATTGTGCAAGTTTAATGAAATTAACATTAGTTTTGCTAAATTAGAAATCATGTTTTGGCTAAGTTTCATGATGCAAAGTTGTTGACTGTTAACGTGTTTAACCTTTGTTAGATAGTAGCGATGATCATATATTGAACTTCTTAGAATTAGAAAATTGCACCAGTGAATTCCCCACCGGAATTATCTTCCAGCTAACAATCATATCCTCTGATACTTCCAGAGAACTGACAGGAAATCCTCAACTCACTGGTCCACTTCCTACAGAACTCCAACAGTTATGGCTGAATGTTTTGTAAGTTTGCTAATCGCCCCCGATTTTAGGGCCATCAATTATCATTTGGATTGAGTTTAGTTTGTAGCCAATAAGATGATTACCATTGTCCACTATTTCGACTGTGGCTATCAAATAATACTAACTGCTTGTACCTGAATATATGTGTAGGGATGTTCATGACAATGGTTTCAATGGAAGTATTCCAGACTGGACCTATTTCTGGCCTCTCGAGCAATTGTGAGTTTCTTCTTGCTGTAAAACCACTTTATGTACATCTATGTCTCAAATTTTTGGGCTGGAATCGTGGTAATTTAACGAAATTGACCATTGAATTACCTCAAAGTGCTTCATTTACTTTTCATTCCAATATTCCGGTTCAGTATTCTAATTCCTTTGTTCTAAATATTTATTAACAGGGATCTGAGTGGCAATCAGTTCGTTGGACCGTATCCGATTGACCAGTTCAGCGCCATGAATAACCTCCAAGTACTCAGCATTGGTAACAATAGACTATCGGGACCAATTCCGTCCAACGCTTTCACGAATAAGACGGAACTAGAAAAACTGTAAGTCGGTTTGCATCTTTCGCTGAATCAATGTCCTCTTGGTGATGAGTGTCTTGTGGTAGGACAGGCACGGGTTTCAAATCGTACAAAACTTTTCGAATTCAACTGATAAATTCTATAATTTAATGGAATTTCTTGTTATATATTTGTGAATACATGCACGTTGTCCCATTGGGAACATGTACGTGATGGATTATGTTGATTCCTGGCAGGGACATATCTAACAATCAGTTCACTGGGAAGTTGCCAGACCTATCTACGATGCACAAATTGATTTATTTGTAAGCTACCCTGTCTTCTTTTCCAGATCAAGTAATACTGTTTGAAGAAATTAATTTGCTGAAACCTATTCTAATCTGCTTCTTGGACAGTGGTCATCGTTCTACCTGAGTTAAGAGGACTCGAGGTATGTGACACTTCTAACTGCTGTAATTTCTGGTGGTAATGCAGGGATGTCTCTGGGAATGAATTTGTGGGGTCGTTGCCAGATCTTAGAAATTTTTCCGCCCTACAGACTGTGTACGTATTGATGATGAGTGACCCTATCCATTTTGAATTTGTTTTCATCATTTTCAGAAATTAAATGATCGAATCAAAGGTCATGATCATTCAGAAATTGCACTGGAACTGAGCACAAACATTTTTCGCAGTTCCTCTGAACCTCATGTTTGTGAAAATGGCGGATTTTCAGTGAAATCATCCATCTAAAGCCTATTTGAATCTATGCCTGTCCTATTTTTCAGGCTTTGGCCACTTGAACGTCACAATATTGGTGCTTTGGAATATGACCTCTTAACAAACATAAATAATTCGGTACGTGTTTCAATATCTTGGCTCACCGCTGGCATGTGTGGATTTGAAACAGGAATTTGGGCAGAAACAATTTCTCCTGGACAGGAAATTTACAGGACACCTTCAATCTGAGTGCCAAAGTAGCGACGATAGACCTGTCTGGCAACAATTTATCAGGAGTTCTTGACCTTATCAGACTTGAACTACAAACAAACAGTAACCTCAAGATGCTGAGTTTGAACAACAACAGAATTACCCAAGTAAGATTTGACGCATTCTCCATCGAGAACATCACCACTGTCATCAAGTATGTAATCCAAGACCCTTCGCCTCCAGTACGTACTGCATTCAATTGTTACAAGTGACTGGAGTTGAATTATGTATTTATCAATGCAGGTTCCATTGACTACCGTAAGCAGGAGTGGATTTACAGTAACTGATAACCCTCCTGCTCTATAGAGCCCTCAAATCCATCATCACAGTTTTCACTTGCAACATTCTTTCAGATTCAAAGGAGAACTAGGCATTAATTTAGACAAAGTGGTTATTATTAGCAATACTTAGACTTGTGTGTCCTGAGCTTGAAGTGAATAAATCAAATTTGCAGACTAGATGGGAATCCGTATTGTGATCACTATGACTCTGGAAATGCTGGTCAAAGATGCTTCTGCAAGCAAATCTGCTTTCTAAATCCAGGTCAGTATTCATATAGCTGACGTTTGCCCCTAAGCATTTGTATTCTACAAACAAATGTGTGTTTATGCAAATTTGTTTAGGGATTAAGAATTATGAGAATCATATGAATAATAGGATCCTTGTCTGTTATTTGATGTTTTAACAATTCATAAGTCACTGTTATTGTGCAGCAAAAACAAACAACCGCAAGGTCATCATCGCGTCTGTCACGACCAGTGTGGTTTCCGTGATACTGATACTGGCAGTTGTTGTCGGAGCTATACTTTATCAAAATAGAAGATACAAAAAGTATCTGCAAGTCCAGTTCAGCAAGAGTGAGTACCCAGGATCCCTGAATCTTCCTGTGTTAGTCTTGTCCATGAACACCTTCTCACAGTCACTGTGAGTACTTGGATTCCTTCGATGCTCACTTAATTTTATTCTATGCTCTGCAGAATTTGAAGAGTATGATGTCAAGCCCACCATATTCTCCTACAATGAGCTCAGGGCAGCCACAAGAGACTTTCACGACGACATGAAGCTGGGTCAGGGTGGCTATGGCGCAGTTTACAAGGTACTAAGCACCACTATATGACGTCAAGTCTGTCATATTGGCGGCATTCCATGAGTCATATTGATATTTGCATTAGCGTGTTGTGCCGATAGAAATGCTAATTAATATACAAATTGCATTCCATCCACATCATTGTGCTCAGCGAAGCTACATTACCCCACCGTTACATCAATCTGTTAACTGAGATGTGAGTCAATATTTGAAGCATATTTTCTGTGAATTTGGAATTTTGTGCAACAGATTATGACCTTCTCTTGCACGACTGCAGGGAATCCTTACCAATGGAAACGTGGTGGCTGTGAAGCAGTTGTTCGTCAAAACCTCTCAAGGCCTCGATGAATTCTCAAACGAAGTTGTCCTTATCACTGGAATGAAGCACAGAAACCTGGTGAACCTGAAAGGATGTTGCCTTCGTGAACACCAAAGGCTGCTGGTTTACGAGTATGTGGATAACTTCGACGTCGACCAAATTTTACTTGGTATATTTGTCACTCATCCACCTCGAGCCACGCTTATCTTTGTTCCTTTACATCTTTGTTCCTTTATCTTTGTTCTCTACACTTCAATTTCATGAAATGAGATTCTCAGCTACCTTTGGCATGTGTTTACATCCATTCGTATTTGAATCTAGATACTTCGCTAGTACTAAGTTCGTTTTCATGTTCATTTCGACAGGAACAACAAGGCAGGTGGTCAGTTGGACTCTGCGGTTAAAGATTTGTTTGGGGATTGCTCATGGTTTGCATTATCTGCACGCTTTGGCACATCCAAGAGTCATCCATCGGGACATCAAGGCGAGTAACATTCTGCTGGACAAGAATATGGAACCCAAGATTGCTGACTTTGGTTTGGCTCTGTTATTCCCGGATGAGCAAAGCCATATCATGACTGTTCATGTTGCCGGAACAAAGTGAGCCCACCTCTTTTCTGGAAGAAATTCCAACTTTCAGTTCTAGGAAGTAGGAATGATTCATGTTTTTTATATTTTCTCCTTTTGTTGTCTTGAGGATGACGTTTTTCCAATATTCTATGGATCCTCATTGATTATTGTGCAAATGATCAACTATGCAGAGGGTACTTGGCACCAGAGTATGCTTCCCTTGGCCAATTGAGCGACAAAGTGGATGTGTACAGCTTTGGAGTGTTGTGTTTGGAGATTATCAGTGGTCGACGGAACATTGATGTTTCATATGATCCAGACCGAGTGTACCTCTCCAAATGGGTATGATCATTCTCCGCCTCTGTTGAACCACGTAGCTTGCCAGACCCTATTGCTCAAAGTTCCGAACTTGACAACTAAAGAATACATCTGCCTCCAACCGTGCATTTACGTCACACAGGAAATTGGTGACTTCCGTAACATAAATGTAATTTAATGATGTCAAAGGAAAGAGTAACATTCCAATTTATTCTTAGACTAGTAGAAGAATCGACTCCCCTAGGCGTCTTGTATCACGTGCTGAACCAATCAAACATCAATTTTCTTACAATGGCGCAGTGAACCCTCAAGGAAAAGATGGAAAAGATTTAGGGAGCCGGTTGGTGTGGGTGGGTCGGGGTACAGTGATGTGAACAAATTCAATTACATGTTTGTGGACAAAAGTTAATAACGTCAATTCGTTAAATTGGCGGTATTCCAGTACTCTGGCATGTTTCAGAACTCTCGTTTCGAAGCGTAAATCCTTAACTGTTTCGAAACTCAAAACTTATTTTAGACTGTTAGTATGTATTATGTACCATGTGTGTCACAAATTTTTTGGTGCCAGATCGGAATTGTGCCAATTTAATGATTTGAAATTGACTACTAATGGCATCATTTAATATCATGGCGGTCGGATTACCCCATTTCAGCGGAATTGTCCTTCTAAATTTTCGATCATCTAACATCCTGCAGGCCTGGACCCTCCACGAACAAGGCCGACTACTCGACCTCGTCGACCCGGAGCTCCACTTGACCGACGACGAAGTCCGCGACGTCCAACGCATCATCAACGTGTGCCTCCTGTGCATCCAAATCGCACCTGAGAAGCGGCCTTCCATGGCTCGCATTGCCTCAATCCTGCAGAGCGACACGGAGTCGGAAGTGCTGGTGCTGGGCGAGGGGAAGAGTGAGCCAGCCTACAGCTCTGGAACCCAGTCGCAACGAGGATCCGTGGACAACAGCAACATTTATAGTATCAGCGGCCTGGACAGCGTCTTGGAGGAAGGGGAGCTCATCCGGTAAAAAGCGTACTACCAGGGCCACGGCAGGCCTCGAAGTGGACCTTCGGAGGATCTCAGTATCGCTGTGGAGCTCAGTCAGATCCAATCGAGCCCGGTAGTTTGGAGAGAAGGGGAGCGTCGCACTGTAGAAATCTTGACATCCATTACAGCGAGTTCTTCTCGGTCCATTTTGTTTACATCAGATTTAGAAAGTGACGAAAACATGCAGCAGTCTTAGTCCGATCATAAGGTTGATCAATCACGTTCAGCTTTGTTTTTTTGTGAGAACCCAGAGATCCAGTAATTTGGTAGAGAGACTGCCTGTCAGCGGCCTTGACAGCGTCCCGGAGGAATAGAGGAAGATCACCCGGGAAACCGTACTAACCAATATTTCGTTAAAATGGCGGTATTCCACAAACTTGGTAATGTCACGTTTAGATTACGCGGTCTGAATTTTATACCAGTTTATTTATATATCGAAAATGGTGTATGGAATGCCGCCATTTTAACGAAATTTTCCATGTACTACCACGGCTACGACAGGTCTCGACCGACGCGGACCTTACGATGATCTCAGCATCCATGAGGACGCACTAGGGGAGCCTCATACTTCAAAATTCCATACATCGATCGATCACAGAGAGTTTCGCCGTGTCCGCTTCGTTTCAATCAGATCTAGGAAGGTACATGAACTTAACCCTCGCGGATCTTCGGATCGATCGATCACGTTGAGCTTTAGTTTCTGCTTTGGTTTGTATAACAGCACTGAAATTCACTATCCTTGTAGGTTGGGTACACAACTCTTGTATTATATGGTGTTGATTATAATTATTTATAATGCAGTTTAGTCTAACGATCTCAAGGTTATTATTTCTTTTAATGTACATAACTTTTCTAGCCCTTCCAACAAGGAATTCAAAAAAGTAATTATGTACATGGAATAAATGTTTTTTTAGGACAATAATAGCATTAAAAATCAAAGCTTATGATTCTTTTAGAACAATCATTTATCATAGGTCAAGGCACTTTTTTTGAATTTTAATTAAATTTTAAACATGACAAATAAATTTTATTTTTATTTGGAAGAATCTTGTGTGAATTTTTAAATTTATGTGAAGGTGCTTCAATTCTTCATAGATGACACATTTTGAAGGATGGGGAATTTCATTAAAATGGCAATTAGTCTGTGACTTTGGCATTCTCTGAACCAATAGTGGTATAGAGTTCACAAATCTAGGACACTAATAGATTTCAGACCGCCCGGTCTAAACTGTGGAAACGGCACACTGTGAAAATGGCACATGGAATATCACCATTTTAATGAAATTCCCCATAAGGATTATATTAATGAATATGTAACCTAATAGATTTTCTACATCTCATTTTATTTAAGTGATTTGATGTTCACCTCACTTTTGTACCTCACAATTTGAGATAATTTTTACAAAAGCCATCTTTCATTTTGGTCCTTACAATTTGATATAAGTTTTATAAAAGCCATCTTCCAAGTTGTTTAATGCTGACACCTCTACATATAATAAGAGAGTGGAATACCCAAAGAAAGCTATTTTAATGCCAACGACTTCTAAATATAATAAGAGATCTAAATATAATAAAAAAGTTGATTACTCAAGAAAGCTTGCCTTTCATTAGAAGTTAGAACTTTTAGTTTTGAAGCAAAGATTGATGTATGGGTCTATAGGAGGCAACCCATTGTCCCATTCCTAATCAATGTTCCATTTGGGGGGGGGGGGGTATAATTTTGTGCAAAACGTGATGATGAATAGTAATTAATCATGGTGTAGTTCCCTACACAATTCTGGTGCATTATGATTGGCTATAAGACTCTCAATATTACAACCAACCCTTGTTGGATTTTGCAGCCAGCCCTTGGTCGAAAAATAGGAAGAATTCTATACCAAATAATCAAATATGGATGAAACAAAATTTTCAGTTGAAAATTCATAGTAGTTATATTTTGAGAAATAAAAATCTGAAAAAATCTGGAAACCTTATCTCTTCTATTAAGATAGGTGGTTTGTTTTGTTTGTTTTGTTTTGTTTGTCACATTGAGATCTCCTGGACTGTGCGTCCCCTGATCACGTGTTTGGTACCGTTGGAAAGCCCTCGGCGAGGAGGGGTGCACTGGCTTGGTTTCATGGTGTTCGGACGTATGGGATGAAAGTTGTGCATTTTCGAGTTATTTTTGGTTCTGAAAAATTAGAAAATTACTTTTACTTATAATTTGGTCACGATCTTGGTATCGTCGAAAAGCCCTCGGCAAGGAGGGGTGCACGGGCTTGGTTTCGTGGCCTTCTGATTCACGGTGAGAAAGTTATTGAATTTTGAAGTATTTTTATGAACTAAAAAATTAGAAAATTATATTTTTATATATTTTGGTCACAATTTTGGTACTGTTAGAAAGCTCTCGGCGAGGAGGGGTGCACAGGCTTGGTTTTGTGGCATTCCAACTCACGGTGAGAAAATTATGCATTTTTGAGTTGTTTTTTGTTCTAAAAAAATTAGAAAATTATTTTTACCTTTAATTTGATTGTAGAAACAGCACAAGACACACGTACTTGGTACCATCGAAAAGCCTTCGACAAGGAGGGGTGCACTGGCTTGGTTTCATGGCGTTTGGAAGTACAGCGTGAAAGTTATGCATTTTTTAATTATTTTTGGTTCTAAAAAATTAGAAAATTCCTTTTTCTTATATTTTGGTCACAATTTTGGTATCTTCGGAAAGCTCTCAACAAGGAGGGGAGGAGGGGCGCACAGGCTTGGTTTCATGGCATTCCAACTCAAGGTGAGAAAGTTATGGATTTTTTAGTTGTTTTCGGTTCTAAAAAAATTAGAAAATCACTTTTCCTTTTGTTTTGATTGTGGCAACGCCACAGAGCACTCTATATCTGCATATGAGAAAATTTCTCCACTATTGAAACTTGCCTCACAGATATGTGTATCTGCTGAAGTGGCCACTGATATGGGTTGCCTCCCTTATCTATCTTCTTGTGACAATACCCGAATACCATAACTAATATACAGAGACTTTGAAATCAATTAAATGCAGTTATAATAGTCTGTTGCTGTTACTAATATTTAGAAGCTTTGAAATCAACTAAATGTAGTTATGATAGTCTGTTGCTGAGGTTGCCCACTTGATCATGTATATTCGTTGTAGTCTGGGATAAGTTGCAACTCTCCTATAAGGCTATAATCTGTTGGAGTGCTTGGATTATAAATCCAATCTCAAGTTAATTATGAAATTATAATAAATAAATAAAATTTATTATTATTTTTTTAAATGAAAAAGTAGGGTGACATAATATAATTCAAATATTATCAAATTGGATATCATATTTAAAGGAAAAAATAGACCTATGGAGAATTTCATTAAAATGGTGGTATTCCATGTGTCTTTTTCAGACCACCCCATTTGAGTCGTAAAAGTGACATCTAGGACAGGTATAGATTTTAAAGATCTTGAACTAATATAAATTTCAAAAAGCTAAAATTGATGTAGATTTCAAACATCAAGGAACAATATAGATTTAAGAAATCTAGGACATTTGTACATTTCAAACCGTCCCATCTAAAGTGTAAAAATTGCCAAAGTTGTGGAATTTTGCTATTTTAATAAAATTGCCCATTGTAATGGAAAACCTCATTGTGCTGATAAACCTCAATTCAAGTACGAGTTGTTTTCTTGGTTTTGAAACTTTGTGTTATTATTGTTGTTAGTAAGGTTATAAAGATCAAACTCCCTATTGCAATTGTAACAAGATGGGGCAACAGTCGCACTTGTTTTGTGATTAGTTTGGCCAATCTATAATAGTCTTACACCTTGTACTTGGCAATGTCTACTTTGTCTAAGGAAGCGGCAGCCAAAAAGACCATAAGTTTCAAGGACTTGAAATCTTGTGCTCTACAAAATTTGCAATTTGATAGTAGTAGAGGGCATGTTGTTGATGGATGGGCAATTTTGTTAAAAAGGTGATATTTCCTATTGAGGTGATTTTGCATTGTGCCATGTAGTTAGTTGGATGTGGTGGTGGTGGTGGTTGGCAAATGGATCCCTTGCATATGAGTGGATGGATTTCTACGTACGATTCATAGGAAAGATGATGACTATAGATGTTGTTAATGAAAGTCTTGGGAGACTAATGGATAGAATGTGGAATTATCATAAAATTGTCCGTGCTTGACATGGGTGTTATTGCCCATTGAAATGGAGGGGGGCATATTCGTGTTTGTTGTCATGATGGGCAAAAGTTTAGGTGATTGTTTAGATTTGCATTGTTCACGAGTATGTCATCATCAAATTTTGTATAGTAAGATTACATTTTTATCCATCAGGCTATAAATTCTATTATGTGTCTAATTTCATTTGATATTTTTTATTTGATATTATATATTTCAATTCCTCCAATTTTAATTTAATTACAGATTTTATTTTTAAAACTACTATTTCAAGTGTATCCAAAATATGTCTTGTTAGAATGGATGAGAAATGGAAGGGAATAAACTTGTCTATTAGATTGAACAAAATGGAGGATACGTACAAATATTGTGGAGCATGCAACCCATCATGCCTATAGTCTACCAAAAAATACACAATCCAAAACAATATCATTGGACTAAAAAAACTATCACAATTTGTTGCATAATATGTAAAGATTCACCTTCTATAATGCAAGGGAGCATCGCAAGCATCAAATATGATTTTTGGAATAGCTTTCTCTAGCAATTTCATATTTATGAGCCTTGTTGTTTTTCCTAGGCCATTCAACGTAATTGATTCACTACAAATTATACTTATTGATGAGGGGCAATGAAGTTGTTCCCATCATTCTTCTTCAGTTTCCACAATGCCATGATGATGTCCGTGGAAATATAGAGCCTTGTTGACTGTTTAGTCAATCTTTCACCTAAAATTAGGCTTTGTGTCCCACCCTATGTACAACCGTTGAACGTTTTTGGATGTTCCATATGAGGCATACCATTGCACTAGAACTTCGCAAAAGTGGACTACCATGGGATCAAATTGTGGATTCTCCACTACCTTCCTAAGCCATATAGATTCAGAACAATCTAATCTTGGCCTCACAAAGAAGTAGAATCCCTCACGAATATCAATGACTACATTGTACATTGGTGGGGGCTTCCCCTCTAGACAACGTCCACATCACGACAACGTCTATCATGATGGAATATTCTAACAAGCTAAATGAAATATCATAAAAGTCTCTAAAAATGAAATAAATTAAGCTAATATATTGAATAATGAAAATATGTTTGAAAAGTTTTCCATTCATAATTGTCAAATAATAGTGAAGAAAATCCAAATATTTTTAAAATTTAAGATTAAGAGTTAAAGTTGTTAGGATTTTATCTATTTAAGATTAGGATTGTCAAGATCTTGATGCATCATGATGTGACATGACATCATGACGATAAACCTTTAAGTTATGTCAAAATAGACAACCCTAAGCCTCTGCATCAATAGAGGTGGCTACAAATACAATTGACTTGAGAATGAGTGTTTGATTCAAGTGAATGAAGAAAAATACATGATTTGTCATGAAAAAATGTGCTTTTGAATAACGTAGGCTTATCAAGAAGGTTGAGATGTACAGCATTACATACAAGAAGGTAAAGGCCAAAAAGGTCAATTGGTGTGCTTTTGCCAAGTGCATGTATCACAACCAGATTAGAAGGTCAAGACAAAAGATAGCAAGTACAAAGCTCAAGACATTGTTCCAATACAAAAATAAAGGGCCTAAAAGACAGGTTTGAAGATGATTGCTTCATAATCTTTAATCATATAAAACCATCTAGTAACCTACGACCTTGTGACTTAATCTAGTAAAGATGATGACTCCCAAAAATGACTAACGGATGACCTTATGCCCTACAAAATCAAACAATAGTCCAAATTTTCCAAAATTTTGTTTAAGGTTTATCATAAAATAAAACCTAGAATAATGATTTAATGAAGACTTGCAAACAAAACTTATAAAACATGATTTACAAATCATAGCCATATAGTTTGATCTACTATTGCATTAACTAATATTTATCAATAAAATTTTAACCATAAAATCATTTTAGGTTGAATTATTTTATTTTTCATATGAACTTTTCTTTAAGTTCAAATTTTAAATCTTTAATTATGGTGATTTTATAAAATTTATGTAAAATTTATGTAAAATTTATGTAAAATTTATGTAAAATTTATTTATTAAAGCCATTTTTGAAGGGGCACTTTTTGAATTAGAAAAGTTGCTTTTGGGTGGTAAAACCTTAAAACATATTTTATCCTTTGAGTTATAGAATATTTTTCAAGAATCTATTATACAAATGTTCAAGAACTAACACAAGAATTTTCCAAAAAGAAGGGATAATTTTGTGTATTGGGGATGTGTTTGCATTCATTTGTTCTTGGAAATTTGAACCTTCGGTCCTTAACCCCAAAGTGACAAAGAGGACAGAAAGTGTCCTCACACAGTTTAAGGTCCAGTTCAAAGTGCTGTAACTTTTGCATCCAAGGTCCAAATTCAATAAAACTTGTTGGGAATGTTGCTTTCTCCCCTCTAGTTTGTATGATAAATTTTTCAGATCAATACAAGATTTATTGATTTTTTGGAAGCCAATTGAAGTTCACAACTTCAATTTGAGTTCACCAAACTGCATTTTAGGGCTGCAACTTCGGGGCCTTGTATCTCCTTCATCCATTGCTCATTTTCAATAAAATTTGTTGGGTTTTGTTCCGCTTAAAGTATAGTTATTGTGGAAAAGTTTTCATGTCAATCCAAGTTGTTTTGAATGTTTGGGACCAATTCGAAGTTCAAAATCCTGCCATTTTTGGAGTATAGTGAACTTTGGCGGCTTGTTTCTTCTTCATACAAAGTTTATTTTCAATAATTCTTTTTGGAAAAGTTGCGTATACTAGTCTAGTTTGTGTGGCTAAAATTTCATGTTAATCCAAGAATTAATGAGTGACTGAGAAGCATTCTAGTAGAAGGAGGTTCACCTTTAGATGTGTTTTTTGCAATTTTTCTTGTTGATTTTTGACATTTCAAAGCCGTTTTGTAGACACAATGAGTCAATTGAATGAATTTTTTTTTCACCAATGTGTTTGTATACTAGTTTTGAATCATTTTGTAGTGTAAAGTTTTTACATTTGAGTAGGTTTAGAAATCAAATTTCACCTCCAAATGTATTTTTGGGAAAATTTCAGCATCCATTTTCAACACTAAAACATTATGATCTTGCAATCTATGTGGCCAAATGACTTCAAATTTTCTACATGTCCTCTACAACATATACACTACAAGATTGTACGGTTGAGATTTGTATAACTTGAAGACATTTAGATCCATAAAGCTTCAAAAGCAATGATGTTTTTGAACCCCAAAAATTGAATGTCACTTTGGGGTTAAAATGTTAAGGTTACTTTAGAAATGAAGAATGCACTTATGCACCTATTGGTCATAAAATTAAATCTCTTTTGGCTAGCTACCTTGGTCATAAATCTTGTCTTTTGAAGGTTTAAGTATATTTTGCATGTCCAATTATGTTCTAATGATTGATTTCAAGGCAACAAATGTCATATCTCCATTCTAATTAGGTTAGAGCAGTTTTTCAAACTAACTATTTATATAAATATGAATATTTATTTTAGGCATCAATAGAAGACAAAGAATCATTCCATTCAACTTTAGATTGTAAAGAAGTTGTGGAAGTTATTTTTCTAATAAAACACATTCAGAAGTTAATAAATAGATAGCAAGAACAACATAATATTTAGAAATAAAGAAACCTTCATCAACCAAAATATTGTTAATTTTTTGTCAAATTCTTATCATTCATGCTTCAAAAATTGGAGATATAAATATACATAAAGCTCCATTAACTAGGATTATGCCACATTTAACTACTTCTAGATGTTTTGAAAATCGATAATTAATAATGGTTATCAAGAGAAAAAGAAATGGTCATGAGGAAATAATGAAAAACACATATGTCAGAGACAGATTCTAAAATGAAATTCTAAAAGTTGGTGTTGTTAACTATTTATAAAAAAATATTAATAAAGAGGTAAAGTAGATTATCTTCGAGTTAAAGATAAAAATGAGATTGCGAAATGTCTCAATACACTATTAGAAAATTTAGTTTTTCTGTTGTTTTGGTTGTGTTGATTTGGTCAAAATTTGACAAATATCTGTTGATTTTAACAGATTTCTGTCAGATTTTGACCGAATCAATACGACCAAAACAACAAAAAAACTAAATTTTCTAGTAGTGATATAATGAATATGGCCTTCGTGAGTTTAGAAATGCAAGCTTACAAGCCTTGAGCCTAGATGTAAGTAGATAATTTACACCTATTGAAGGTGTCTATAGCATACATACTT
Organism: Climacium dendroides; assembly: GCA_950106755.1. Lineage (NCBI taxonomy): Eukaryota > Viridiplantae > Streptophyta > Bryopsida > Hypnales > Climaciaceae > Climacium > Climacium dendroides. Next base: position 17,964,688 of record OX467090.1, on the reverse strand, counting down.
ATAATACTAGTACTTTATAACCATGGAAAGCTTATGACATAAATATATGTAATATAAATATCCTATAGCCATGGAAAGTGTTCATAACATAATTACCTATAACATATATGTTTATAATATAATTAGGTACCTATAGTATAAACATCTTAAAGTTGCTAATACAATAGGTACCTACAACATATTCCTATCATATAGGCGCCTATAATATAAATATTCTATAACTATGGAAGGTGCCTATAATATAGGTACCTATATTATAGAGTCTAGACTTCTAGGTTCATTGCTTAAGATCCTATGTTCACATGCTAGAACTATAATACAAACATTGAGAGATTAATATAAAATATCGAGAGATCTCTGGATGTTTAGTCCAAAATTCACTAAACAATCTAGAAGTAGTTAAATGTCACATGATTGGTATAGTTAAATGTTTCAAAATGTGCCTCTTGGACAAACATCATATTTGAGTTGAATGTAATTTATTAGATTGTGTTCAAATGTCAATTCTATATTTTATTAGTTGGAACTATATCACAAGTGGGAATTCTCAATTTGTTTTATGAAAAAAATATAATTGTCATCATTTTTGTTGTAAAAATTAAAAATAAATAAGTAAAACTAGCAAAAACAATCCAAGTTACCTGAGGTTTTCTCAAGGGCTACAAGTAGCAATGGAGATTAGTGTTAAAAAATTTTAGTTGGTTATTTTATTTTTTATATCCAAAATAACCACGACAAAAACCTTGAAGCCAAATTCAACTATCAAACCAAATTCATCTTTTTATTTAATTGATGTGTAAAATTTTGATACTTTTTGCTAGTGGATTTTTTTTCCAAAAAAATTGATGGAAAAATCAGATTATTTTGTTTTTAAAATTAAAGGTGGAAATAAAATGATATAAACTACAATATATATTAGAACAATCTAGAATTTTTACCATAATTGTTTTTTAGAATGACAAAATAATTTTTGTTATTTATATTTAAAATCCATTTTCAAAGGATAAAATTATGATGAAAAAACACAACATATTATGTTATTTGGATTCTAATAGATGGATCTTGTAATTACAATAATTCTTTCAATTTTTGGATTTTTTAAAATTTCAAGATGAAGTAGAAAAAGATCTTGTAAATGTTCATTTTCTTAGCTTAAATCAAGCACAAAAAATAGTTGTATTCAAAGTTGCAATTGAAGTTGACCAAGGTGCATTTACTTTTTGGATGCATGGATCTTAAGGGGTTAAAGTAGTAGAATATTGCTAATTTAAAAAAAGTTGATGTTAAGAACATTTGATTCTACTTATCAATATAGGTCACTAATTATTTTCATTGGTAAAATTTTTATCTATTGGCTGTACATCCAATAGATGTCAAGTGGCTTGGGGCCCCACAAGGTGTGACAACTTGTTGCCACCAAGTGGTAGGGTCATTGAAGAAAGAAACAAAATTAGAACTAATGAATTGAATGCAAAGACCATAAATGTAAGCATTATCAATTTTCCACAAATTTACAGCCAAAGATCAAAGGTAAGGAAGCTTTTGCATTAATAGAAGCTGCATGTGAAGAAAATTTGAATACAACTTTATTCAAAAAGCAAGCCTCTAGTAGAACAGCTATTATTTTCATTTGTGTTTAAAAAATTAAAAACAAACTTTGGATCTTTCCCAATTGTTTTAGAAAACAAAAACAAAAACTTGAGTTTGCTCTCTTCTTATAAAAGTAATAAAAATAAACAAAAAAAAAAAATCTGATTTTTTTAAACTCCTTCTCAACTGGATCTACGGCCAGGGAGAATTGACCCCCTCATTGCCCCGGCCAGGGTTAATTGTGAAAAAAAGTCCTCTATTTTTTGCCATGATTTTTTATTTTCCTACATCGTCCGTAGCTAATTTGGGGCTGCTGATTGCAAATCTGAATTCAGAATTTGCAAAAAAATTCATCTGATTGCAGATAAAAAATTCCACAACGTTTTCTCCAGGGTTAAAATGGGGCAATGAGGGGGTCAGTTCACCCTGGCCCTGGATCTACCGACTGTTCCTAAGCCAGCTGTTCTTCTGAGGTTTTCCACCTCTGACTTGCGGTAAGAAGATTTTGGCCGAGTTGGCCACTTGGCCACCAGCACATCCGAGGATGGAGCGCCGCAGCAAAGCCACTCCCTTCACTGTACTGTCGCTTCCAACGACTTCACACTCATCGCAGGAATGCCGCTCTCAAATAGTAGTAACTTGGATGAGTTGGATCTCCCCTTTCAAGCGCTCTCCTCCTCAAAACCTGCTGCAAGATAAAGGAATAATATACTTGTTTTGGTCGCCGTATTTGTGCTCCTGCGAGAAGAACAAGCATATTATTTCCAGAAGCTTGGGCAATCCACTGGTCCACCACTGTACGCAAGATCACGCCTGCAGAGTCAACAATCCCTAAGTTACCTGCTACCAATGAGAAGACTTCAAGTGGTCAAACGGATTGAATTAAGTTACGTAGTGCTCCAAGAGCATCGGGCAGAAACCCTTCACGGCAGTGTTGACAATTTCGAATGCAGGAGGAAACAAATCTCAAACCCAGGGAATCAGTCCACCAGCGCTGGAGATAAGTTGAGTTCTTTTATGTTTAGAGGCTTCAAAATACTCGTCCCTAAAGCAAGGTAACATCTTCATCAATATTTATTTTTTAACCCTTACAGGATTGAGGTACATTTGGGGCATAAACTGTAACAAAATTGCCACTTTTCAAGGTAGTGAGAAAAAAATGAAAAAAAGAATGTTTCTTTTCAATACTCAACCACACAAATTTGTACTAGACTACTATGGGAATGTATGGAATTTTTTTTGAGAAACTTTGATCAAGCATATTGAAAGATTATAACATTTAAAGTTAGAAGAAAAAATTTGTTCCCCTTCTAATCCTACTTGACAGGGCTAAGAGACTCTAAGTCCTCCCAAAGTGAAATTTTTGCACCATAAAGTTTTTTTTATAGTAACATATTATATTGTGTAAGTTATATACCTTGTATGTTTTAGAATTATTGGAGTAATTTTGCACATGTTGCCTGAAGTTGCCGAAGCTATCGCCAAAGTTCAAGGTAGCATAATTTTTAATCTGAAAAAATGATTAAAAAAGATTATATTTCTACTAAGGGGATATATGCTCACACCTTGTGTCAATATTTGAAAAACACCCATTAAAAATTTGACTTTATACACACCTATCAAAGATCACTTGGCACTTATGTATGTTCAACGGTCATTCAATTTTTTGGAAGTTAACAAATGCAACAATAGGATCCTTTGGTTAACTTGTTTGAGTACTTTCTTCGAAAATTTTAGAATGAATATACCGACTGGTTGCAAGTTCAATGTACTTGAACTTCAAAATGTGTTTTTTTCTAGCCTTTCCTAAAGGTGAAGTTTTGTCTTTCAACATTTTTAGAAAAAACATTAATGTCCTATAAATTGTACATTTTATTGGTCAATTTTTTGGAAAAGCATTTTAAAATGTATGTAAAAATTTTAACCAAAAAAGCTTTCACATTCATCTTTAAAAAATTATAAAGTAGAAGGTGGTACTAAATGAGAAAAAAACTAGTTTGCTAATCACTTTTGTAAGAATTTGAGGATCGTTAATCCGAATCATAGTGAAAATTTATAGTAAAAAAATAATATCCTTTTTTATTATTTTTATTTGAAAATTTGAAAGTTGAGAGAAAAAACGACTATATACATTTTTTCTACAATTCTACATTTCTAACTTGATTGTCCACCAAAAAAAATCTCTTCATAACTTGTACTTCAATACTTGGGATTGAATGGTTTGAATGTGTTTTGGTAGATATTAGTTATCTATACAATCTCGAAAAAAATAACTAATGTTTTTTAGGATATAGCTTTTGTTGTCCAATTGAACATTGAAATTTTAAAAAATAACTTTTTACTTTTGCAATATTTATTGAAATGTCATAAAAAAAACTTCATAGTTCACACATAGATATAATGAGTAGCATCCATCCTAAAAATTTCATGCAAAAATTCCAAATCATAAAGTTAGTAAAATCTACTAAAGTTCTCAAAAAGTTCAATTTGGGTTTCTTTGTCCTTTAATGGGGAATTTCATTAAAATGGCAAATATTCTGTAATTTTGACATGCCATAGTTCAAACTGGGCGGTCTGAAATCTAGTACACTAATAGATTTCAGACCGCCCGGTCTGAATTGTGTGAATAACACACTGTGAAAATGGCACATAGAATATCGCCATTTTAATGAAATTTCCCATTTTAGGGGGCAATAACTTAGGGTTCATTGTAGTATGTTTGGCATTGTTCTATCAATCCAATGATGTTGTTTTTGTACAAATTTTCAAAACTTTACTACAAAAAATAAAGGCTATTTTCTATAAAGAAAATATATTTAAGTTATTTTTAAATAAAAATAGCTATATTCCTGCTATATTTAAAATTAATGGTCAAATTTTACTTAAGTATAATATAAGTTTATGTATAATTCTTTAGACTAATGTAGCCTTGTGCAGTTGGCCTAAATTAAGATCCAAATCTAACTCAAAAATAACTCAAAAATTTAAAACTTTGATACTATATGTCCAAACACTTTGAACCAACTTTGTGCATCCTTCCTTGTAGGGAGCTTTTTAATGATTGGTCATTTCAAAAAACACTAGTTGTTTTTGGCTCAAAATAGCCTATTTCAATGAGTATTACGACTTTTGAAATCATACTACTAAATTCATAACTCCCTCTGTAATATCATAAATGTTACCATTAATACCAAAGGCTTGTGCTTGCTATGCTATACATTCATTGTATCACATATTAGTGGAATTTTGATATATTTGAATAAAATGCATGATAATGATCTCAATAAGTCTTTAAAATAATTATTTTTTATATTTTGTAAAAATATTTCCAATCATGCATACATAGAAATCATATTTTCACACAATGTGATATTACAGAAATAGAGTAGTAGTTTGCAATCACTTTTGTAATATCACTTTTTATAAAGGGTGATATTATAGAAATAATATAGTTGTTGCAATTCAGGTGATATTAAAGAGGATCCATAGGATGATATTATTGAGGTAGCAAATCCATTGTTTCTCTTAGCTTTACACTTCTTTGCACTTCTATGATTTTGTGCTTTTGTGAGCTTTGAGCTTTCATGATTTCAATCTTCTATTGCTACTACCAAATGATTTTGAGAAATTAATTCAATTGAAGTGATTTTGGATTCCACAACAATTAAGTTGTTCACAAAGTTTTTGAGATTTTTTTTTTTTTTTTTTTTCAATTCTTCAATTTAGATTGCCATTTTTTGTAACGATGGAGTCAAATTTCTAATGTATGTGTATCTTTTATAGTATTTACCATTGCATATGTTTCATTCATCATTCAATAAATTTCTATTGTACATTTCAATATATGCTTACTTATAAAAAAAATTATACAAAGATTTTAGTCATTTTTATTTGAAGATTTATTGAAATTTTTGTTCTGCATTCTATCTAATACATAAAATTTCTTATAAAATTCTAATGATGAATGCATAGCATAGCAAGCGCCAAACGCTAGTAATTTTTTTTTAAATGAAATAAAATATGGATGATTTTTAAAGCATTGAAAATAATACAACTCTAAAAATTCAAAGCTAGAAAGATATATCTTTAAAAGTTATGCATAAAAAACACACAACAAAAAATACCAAGACTATAGACACTAAGGTGTTTGATTTTTAGAAAATACTAAAAAATCCAAAAAAATAAAATAAAATGTCAAATTTTCTCTTACTTGAAAATGCTCCTTCTCAACTGGATCTACCGACTGTTCCTGAGCCAGCTGTTCTTCTGAGCTTCTCCACTTCTGACTTGCGGTAAGAAGATTTTGGCCGAGTTGGCCACTTGGCCACCAGCGCTTCCGAGGATGGAGTGGCGCAGCAAAGCCACTCACTTCACTGTACTGTCGCTTCCAACGACTTCACACTCATCGCAGGAATGCCGCTCTCAAATAGTAGTAACTTGGATGAGTTGGATCTCCCGTTTCAAGCGCTCTCCTCCCTCGAAACCTGCCGCAACTTGAAGCAAGACAAGATTGTTTCATTGCAAATGTGGTAGCCGACACTCTGATGACTTCCAAGGAGCACAAATAAGGTGACCGAAAATTTCCAGAAGCTTGGGCATCATCAGCTGATGAAAGTGCATCTGATGCACTGGTTTTGTGTACAGTAGTTTACATCCACTACTGTACGCAAGACCAGGGTTTTTTATTTCATTTATTGGAGGCAGTGCAAAAAGCGACAATCACTGGAAGGATGAAGCTCTATACAGTCATCCATGGAAGTGGACGAAACTTGCAATCTTTGGATGAAATTTCATTCATTCATCCAAAAATAGAGTGGTACTATTTCAGATTTTCAGCGAAAAATTGTTCAAATAAAAAACCTAGCTATAGACCTCTCTTGAAGAAACAATCTCTAAAAGTTACCTGCTACCAATGAGAAGTCAACAAGAGGTCAAATGGATTGAATTCCGAAGTGCTCCAAAGTCGTTAGCAACAATCCTTGGTTCACAATTTGATGTGCCTAAACTTCAAAATGTAAGTTTTTCTAGCCCTTTCAAATTTCAAAAGGTGAAGTTTTATCTTTCAACATTTTTAGAAAAAACACGTCTATGTCCTAGAAATTGTGCATTTTATTAGTCAATGTGTTGGAAAATGGGTTGAAAGCAAATTTTTAAAAAATTAAACCAAAAAAAACTTTCATGTTCATAATTCATCTTTTAAAAAAAATCTGTAAGGGGAAGGTCGTATTGAATGAAAAAAAAAGCTCATTTGCTAATAACTTTTATAAGAAATTGAGAATTGCTATTTCCAATGGTGATAGTATTTTAGTACATAATTAATATTGTTTGTTTTTATATAATTTTTAATTATTTTTTGAATTGAAAGCCAAAGACAACTTTATATGCTTTTTATACCTTCATTACCCACATAATAAAACTCCTCATAACTTTTATTTTATTATACCTACAAAATAAAACTCCTTATAACTTGTATCTCATTATTCAGGATTGAATGGTTTATATATTTTTGAATAGATATCAATCTTAACAATACCTAGAAAATAATTAATATTTTTTTTAAAAATAGATTTTAATGCCCGATTTGAGATTGAAGTAAAAAAAACCTTGTGATTTTTGCAATATTTGAATAGAATGATGTGAATCAAAACTTCACACGTAGATTTATAATGAATAAGGAAGTTTGCTCAAAAACCACATGTCTCCTTTAAATCACCTCTATTATTAGTTGGAGAATTGAGATGAAGTGATCCTTAGATTGAACACTTTAGCCATTGAATGATTCAAAAAAAATCTTATTGCAAAAGCCAATCATTATCTTTGATTTCCTCACATCACTTTACAAGTTGCAAGTGGACGGATTTTGGGAGACCTATGGGTGAGTGCAAGAAAGACTCACTAGTTTTCGTAGCGTTTTGCTTAGTATTTAGTTTCAACGACTCAATACTATGAGTACTACAGTACTGTACTGTAGAATTGGAAAGCATTACATGGACCGTTGATAAAATTGCAGATTGAGGTTACAATTGACAAGTGTCTAGCTACTGTACACTTGGGCAGAACTTGATGAAGGCGGGTAGCTATAGGAGTATTACCAAATACTAGATGTTGTCTTATAGTACTGTTGTAGCCTGGGGTCCCAATTTCTCACTGAAAATAGTGAAGTCCACTTTTAAATTTAAAAAAAAAAAGAGAACTATTATTTTTAAAAATAAAAAATGGCCATTTTGATCGACTTTGTCCTCATTACATTTCACCCGCCCCCCCCCCAAAAAAAAAATCTATATTGTTCAAATGGCGCACGCAAGTGACCTTTATTCGAGCGCTCGTGGCGCACTTGAAATTGAGTTTTCTTTAAAATCCTTTGGTAGGATCATGCAAATACATTATAGGAAGAGCCCATAAAAATTTCAGCTCAAAATGATCAAAATTGAATACTCCCCAGTACTAAAACCCCCTAAACTACAAAGTGTGACAAATTAGCTAAATTAGAAATTAATTAGAATTTGATTTTTTTAATTCTTAGAAAATATGGTCTCTCGTGACTATGGAGTTCTCCACCTCTCAAAAAAATTTCAACTTCATTTTCTCGAACCTTCAAAAGTTGTGGCCAATGACAACTCTATCACTCGAAGTGTGACGCAAAAAAGGACTAGTCTTTCTTGCACTCACCCCTATAGTTACAAACAAGTGCTTATGTCCCATATCTTTGGAAATTTACAAGTAATAAAAAATTCTTAGAAAAATACAAAACCACTTGTGTTAAGTTCTATAGCTATTTTTCTTTCTATGAAAAATCATCTAAAAACATTTTTATCCACAAAAACCTATGAAAAAGGCAAAACATCCTTTGAATGGTTGCTTTTACAACAAACCACCTTAGCTTAGCATTCATCTTAAAAATTTCATGCAAGAGTCCTAAGCTATATAGTCAATAGGGCTTGTTAACCCCTATAGGGACAAAATGGATTTTGGGTAGGCTCCTATGATCTCAATTTTTCCTGAAATTTTTTGAAACTTTTAGTAAAAATTTTAGTGGTAGTTTTGAGTGGTTTTAAGATAGAAAAACTATAGAGCTTTATGGGAATATAATTTTTTATTTCAATTGGTGCCCGGGGAGCAAAAGTTATGCTATAATAACCTCAAAATGGAGGGAGACTGGGCAACAAAAAAAATCCACAAAAAATTGAAATAAAATTTATAATATTTTTATTCTTGTAAATTATATTTTTTTGTAGATGGGAAGCTTTGATTCATTCCATTTGGATTAGAGATGTGAAAGTTATTGAGCTTCTTGTTTTGTGGGCAATCATAGTGACTTCTTGAAAGAATTTTTTTTTCTTTCACTTTAAATGCCAATATCTTTCAATCTATATAGTCAAAAATCACAAAAATATTATCACATGATCTATGACAAGTGTAGAACAAGATCCTATGGTTGGATTTTTAAAAATATTTTTAAAATTTTATTTTGTAGGTGATTTTTTATCATTTCACCAATCAAAGTAGGTTTCTCCATCCTTTACGGGTTAATAACTTAGATTCCACCGTAGTACATTGGGCACTGCTCTATCAATCCAACCAGTGTGCCCTATGCCGTTGCTACAATCAAAACAAAAGTAAAAATAATTTTTTAGTTTTTTAGTTCTTAAAACTTCAAACTTCAATAACTTTTTCAACTTAGGTTCAAACACCACGAAACAAAGTCCATGTATCCCTCCTTACCGAGGGCTTTCTGATGGTACCAAGCACATTGTCCAAGAGACCTCAATGTAACAAATACAACAAACAAAACAAAACAAACAAAACAAATAATTAAATTTAAGGTATGGATGGTGTTGTTTTTGCAAGAATTTTCACTAAATTGCAACAGAGAAAACGGAGGATATTTTCTGTAAAGGAAATATATTTAAGTTTTCTTTACACTGCTGCATTTAAAAACAGTAGTCAAATTTTTCGTCAGCATCATGTAGGCCTATGTTTCATTCGTACCTCCAAATATCACATGAGTACGGAAGAAGTAGATGACTCCTCTCAAAGAAGTCACTGGATCAATCCGACGATGAACTGGAACGATGTGGCAATGCTGTGCATTCCAGGTGGACAAGTCAAGTCCCCTGCACAGCTTTAATTACATTATCGCCAGACAGGCTCCCGTGGGTAAAGTCTACCCGTGGGAAAGTCTATAGTAGTGCAACGAGCCCTCCTGAGGAGGTCCAGCCAAGGGTGAATGCAAAAAAACGACCCCCTATTTGAACCATGTAAGGACGGGCTGGTCTCCGCGGAATTCATCATTTTCTAAAACTGTGGGAATCACTCGCTTAAAAAAAAATGGAAAAGTGCTCATTGGAAGTCAAACCACTGTAGAAGATGTTTTCTTTTCTCAACAAAACTCTGAAGATGAATAGTTGCATTTCTGTCTTTTATAGAAGAATTCTATATCATCCATTGGACACTAAATGTCCGCGGCTGCGTTACAGGGTTAATTTTATTGATACCATTCCTCCTGGGGCCTATGATTGCAAATATAAACTCAAAATTTAAAAAAAAAAATTTGCTTAGCAAATAAAAGGTTCCTGCGTTTTCGCCAGGGGTAAAACACGGGCCTCCGCAATAGGCTCGTTGCACTACTATAGTCTAGACTCGACCGCTCCCGTGTACCGATCATGCAGCGCAGGCTGCGGACTGAGATGACGATTTAGCTAGTGCTCGTGTTTAAAAGAGTGAAGGAAAACCTCAGTTCGAGTGCGCGTTGTTCTTATAGTTTTGAAAATTTGTGGACTTCTTGTTGTTAGTACGGGTGTAAGGATCAGACTCCCTGTTGCAGTTGTAACAAGATGGGGCAACAGTCGCACCTGCTTTGTGATCCGTTTGGCCGATCTCTGATAGCCTTACTGCTGGTACTTGGCAATGTCTGCTTTGTACAAGGCGGCGACAACGATACCGTTACTTTCTGGACAGAAGACCGTAAGTTTCAATGACTTGAAATCCTCTAGAGTACAAAGTTCGCAATTTGGCAGTAGTAGAGGGTACGTTGCTGATAGAAATTCCTTTTTCTTGGCAAACAAATGAAGAAAATTTGGCAGTGCCCCTATGGGAGAGTAGAGTGGCTGACCCAGACTCGAGAATCGTAGTACTCACACTGTCAGTAAAGTCATGTCTGAAACTCGGCACGAGTATCACTGTGTTTCAATGGGTTTGGGGTTTGCAATATACATTGAGAATGCACTTGTTTGATTGCAGTGGACGCTCTCCAGGCAATCTTTGCAGCTTGGAATAAAACCCCGGATCAGAGCAGCAACCTGTATGGCTGGAGTACATCGCAAGGGTACCCTTGCGAGAATCTGTTCTCGGGAGACGTTACGCTTCCGAGTTGGCGTGGAGTGCAGTGCTTGAAAGAGAACTATACCGTTGATGCAAAAAATAACAGCAACTGGGACGTCGTTATAGTTGGCTTGTGAGCATGCTTCTCTTTACTCTCTGTACAATTCTACTCTGACTACGCTTTTATTCAATTAGCTAGTTTGCTGTTCGTTACATGTGTGGACATTCCTAACATTGGCACCTTTAACGTGAATTTTGTTAAGTGGCGGTATTCCAAAACTTTGGCACTTAGCTCTCCTATCCTAGATTTTAAATCTTTATGTACGTAAATGTTACATCAATTTATTTTGAAGCCTAAATCTCACTACTTTAACATAATTGACTTTTTTTTCAAGTCAAGAGCTTTGAATCATAAAGCATTAAGAGTCTTTAAGACTAAGTTAGTTTTAGATTTTTGAGTGATGAGTATCACCATTTAGTGCTCTCAATTGTGAATATAACAAAATTGATGTTCCAACCCTTGACCCTAGTGTTGTTTCATGCTACTCTTAAATAATGAATGGTGAATGATGATAGTTATTGTGTGAGACCTTCTTAATCGAGTCACTTTTAACAATGATCTAACAGTGAAATGAATTGAAATGCCTCTGAGCAGGTCCTTATCCAATGCATCAATTGTTGGTACTTTGCCACCAGCCATTGCAGACTTGACTTGGTTGACCTTTTTGTATGTTCCTCTTAACCAATCTCTTAAGTACTTGAAAATGTTGTTTCTAGTTAATGTCAATTTTGTTAAATTAATGATATTCTATGTATCATTTTGCCATTTGCATTGGCTTATTATGTAGATACATACAAAAATTACATAACTTCATTTGCAACATTGTGCAATGATATCATGCAAAACTAGGATTTTCACCCCCTCCCCCTCCCCCTCCCCCTCCCCCCTAACACTCTAGCTAAACCATTTCAATCAATAGAATGTGCTAATGTGCTTTTTTAATGGAATTGTGTTAGTTTAAGGAAATTGACATTACTTCTACAAAACATGAATTAACTAAGTTACAATATGCAAAGTTGTTGAATGTAAACATGTTTCTCAACCTTTTGTTAAATGCTAACGATGATCATATCCAACTTCTTAGAGTTAGAAAACTGTTCCTACTTGAATTATCTTCCAGTTAACAATCATATCCTTGATGTTTTTAGAGAATTGACAGGAAATCCTCAACTCACTGGTCCGCTTCCTATAGAACTCCAGGAGTTATGGCTCAATGTTTTGTAAGTTGGCTAATGACCCTCAATATTAGGACCATCAATTATCATTTGGATTAAGTTCAATTTGTAGCCAATATCTGAAGTTCAGATAATTATCATTGTCTATTCTTTCGACCTGGTTATTAAATAATACTAACTGATTAATCCTGAATATATGTGTAGGGATGTTCATGACAATAGTTTCAACGAAAATATTCCAAACTGGACTTATTTTTGGAATCTCCTACAATTGTGAGTTTCTTCTCATTCTTGAAGAGAATATATATATATATATCACCTAAGTTTCTAATGATTTTAATTTCGTTAAATCGGGCAAGCAATATTTCAAATACTTTGGTACCTTTTAGAATTTGCATTGTGAATCATAAATCTATACCTATCCTAAATTTACACCTTTATATACATCTATGCTTTAAATTTTGTCAATGTAATGAAATAGACAAATTAACCTCTAAATGTCCAACCAAAGTCTTTTCTAGAATTGACAATTTGGAAAGAATCATTATAAAGTACTATTTTGAAGAATATTTTGGAATTGATATACAAATGAAAGTTGTAGATTTGAATTTTAGATTCCATCCATGCTGTTAAACTCACCAATGGTATGACAAACATTTTTTTATGAATTTTGAAAGGAAATTTTTAAAATTCCTTCAAAATTTGATTAAAAGAAAAATATTATCATTTTTGTAGTGAAACTTGTTGGAATGGATTTGAAAAGAGGTTCTCTTGGCATGGTGATTTTTTGAATTTTTTGTATTCTTTACATCTATAACTGCATTTTTGCAAATCTAGTTTTGAATTAGAATCAATGCAATTTTGGCTTGGTCAATCACTTGATGTACTTTTGCATTTGTAATTTTAGAAAAATATATGTACTCTAATAACACCAAACCCAACCAACAAATAGGACAAGAACTTAATAAAGTATCTTCACAAATTAGGATGACTTTTGTTTAAGCAACAATGAAGAAGAAACAAGAATATGAATCTGTTCATTGTAAAAAAATTGGACGTCAGAGCGCTTAAGGGTTAAATTTTTATCCTGTATAATACTTTCATTAGTACTTAGCTCAAAGTGCTTCATTTACTTTTCATTCCAATATTCCGATTCAGTATTCTAATTCCTTTGTTCTAAATGTTTATTAACAGGGATCTGAGTGGCAATCAGTTCGTTGGATCGTATCCCTTTGATCAAATCAGTGCCATGCATTACCTCCAAGAACTCAGCATTGCTCACAATTTTCTAGAGGGACTAATTCTACCCTACGCTTTCACGAATAAGACAGAACTAGAAAAACTGTAAGTCGGTTTGCATCTTTCGCTGAATCAATGTAACTGAACTTACGTTGAGTGTCTTGTGGTAGGAGAGGCATAGGTTTTAGATTAGTACAATCGTACAGAACTTTGCCATTTCAACTGATAATTTCCACAATCTAATGGAAGGTTCCTTTTTAAATATTTGTGCATACATGTATGCTGAGTTTGTGTCATGTGCATGATGGATTCTGTTGATTCCTGGCAGGGACATATCTAACAATCAGTTCACTGGGGAGCTGCCAGACCTATCTCCGATGCGGAAATTGATTTATTTGTAAGCTTTACCTGTCTACTTTCCCAGCCTGATTACTTTACACGGTTTGAAGAAATTAATTTGCTGAAACCTTTTCTAATCATTCTGCTTCCTGGAGAGTAGGCATTTTCCTACCTACAAGGACTCGAGGTATGTGACATTTCTAACTGCTTTAATTTCTGGTGGTAATGCAGGGATGTCTCTGGGAATGAATTTGTTGGGTCGTTACCAGATCTTAGAAATTTTTCCGCCCTACAGACTGTGTAAGTATTGATGATGAGTGATCCCTCTCCATTTTGAATTTGGTTTCTTCATTTGCAGAAATTAAGTGATCGAATCAAAGGTCATGATCATTCAGAAATTGCATTGAAACTGCACAAGATAGTGAGCACAAACGTTGTCTGAGGTTCCTCTGAACCTCATATTTGTGAAAATGGCGGATTCCAGTGAAATCACCCATCTGAAACCTAGCTTGAATCTGTGCATGTCCTAGTTTTCAGGTTATGGTCACTAGCTTGAATGTCACAATATTGGTGCTTTGAAACATTTCCCTTTTAACAAACAGGAATAATTTGGCATGTATCTTGGTATCTTGGCTCACGGCTGGCATGTGTGGATTTGAAACAGGAATTTGGCCAGAAACCATTTCTCCTGGACAGGAAATTTACAGGACACCTTCAATTTGAGTGCCAAAGTGGCTACGATAGACTTGTCTGGCAACAATCTATCTGGTCATCTTCTACCTTGGAATTTCACAAACCTTGGCACTATTCAAGAACTGTAAGTTGCATCCCCTGTTCCACGTAACCTAAGCTCTATGCTTACTTGGACCAATATTCATTTGCTTTACCTGGGTATCAATAATAATTGATCATACGATCTGCACACTATATATATGACTTCAAGTTATAATAAAATTATAACAATCCTCAAGATATATTCACTCTGCCCTGGGTAACACATATTATGAAATTAGACCAATCCATGCAAACCTAGCGTAAAATTGATCACCTTGTGTGAAATGCAGGAACTTGCACAACAACAGTCTTTCAGGAGAACTTGACCTCATCCAGATGTATCAACGGCAGTTACTGCTCACAAACTCGGATTCTAATTCAACGAAAAAGTTGAGGATGCTGATTTTGAGCAACAACAGAATCACCCGTGTAAGATATGACGCATTCTCCATCGAGAACGTCACCACTGTCATCAAGTATGTAATCCCAGACCCTTGGGGCCTTCCAGTACGTCCTGCATTCCAATGTTACAAGTGACACTGTAGTTGAATTATGTACTCCTCATTCCTCAATGCAGTTCCATTGGCTGAGCAGGAGTGGGTATATAGTTACCGATAACCCTGCTGCTCAGTAGAACCCTCGAACCCATTATCACAGTTATCGCTTGGAGCATTCCTTCAGATTTAAAGGGTATTTTATTAAAATGGCGGTATTCCACAAACTTGGCACTTTTAAGTTCAGACCGTGCAGTCTGAAATGTAAACCAGTCCTACAAATTGAATGCAAAAATGGCGTATGAAGACCACCACTTTAATGAAATATCTGTTACAGTTTGACATTAATTTATAAAATGTGGTTACAATTAGAAATAGTTGACTTGCGTGCCCTGAGCTTTGTGTGGATAAATTAAATTTGCAGGCTTGATGGGAATCCGTATTGTGATCCCTATGACTCTGGAAATGATGGCCAGAGATGCTTCTGTATGCAAATCTGCTTCGTAAATCCAGGTCAGTATCTATTTGGCTCGCGTTTGCCACAAGGAGACCGGCACGGTGTTACCCCGGGTATGACATTTCAACATGTAACTTTACCCCCGCTTCCAAATTTTCTTAAAATAGAAGGTGTGTGGGGGTAAAGTTACATGTTGAAATGTCATACCCTGGGGGTAGTGCCCTAAGCATTTGTATTTAGAAATACATCTGTGATTATGCAACTTGGTTTAGGGCTTAGGAATTATGTGAATGGTATGATTCACAGGATCCTTATCTGTTATTGTGCAGTAAAATCAAACAACCGCAAGGTCGTCATCGCTTCTGTCACGACCAGTGTGGTATCCGTGATACTGATAGTGGCAGTTGTTGTGGGAGCCTTACTTTATAAAAACAGAAGATACAGAAAGTATCTGCAAATTCAGTTCAGCAAGAGTGAGTACCTGAATATTCCTGTATTAGTCTTGTTCATGAACACTTTCTCAGTCACTGTGAAATCCTGAATTTCTTTGGTGCTAACTTAATTTTATTCTATGCTCTGCAGAATTTGAAGAGTATGATGTCAAGCCCACCATATTTTCCTACAATGAGCTCAGGGCGGCCACAAGAGACTTCCACGACGACATGAAGCTGGGTCAGGGTGGCTATGGCGCAGTTTACAAGGTACTAAACACCGCTATTTATTCTGTTATATTGGCAGTATTCCATGAGTCATTTTGACGTTTCCTTTAGCTTGTTGTGCCGATTGAACTGCTAATTAATACATAAATTGCATTTCCATCCACATCATTGTGCTCAGTTACATCACCTCACCGTTACATCAATCTGTTAACTGGGATGTGAGTCAATATTTGAAGCTTAATTGCTGTGAATTTGGGATTTTGTGCAACACATTCTGACCTTCTCTTGCACCACTGCAGGGTATCCTTCCCAATGGCCATGTGGTGGCTGTGAAGCAGTTGTTCGTCAAAACCTCTCAAGGCCTCGATGAATTCTCAAACGAAGTTGTCCTTATCACTGGGATGAAGCACAGAAACCTGGTGAACCTGAAAGGATGTTGCCTTCGTGAACACCAAAGGCTGCTGGTTTACGAGTATGTGGATAACTTCGACGTCGACCAAATTTTACTTGGTATGTTGGGGACTCATCCACCTCGAGCCACGCTTATCTTTGTTTCGACATTTCAATTTCCTGAAATCGTCTTGATAGCTACCAATGGCATACTGTTGCTTACATCCATTCGTATTTGGATCTAGATACTTAGCTAGTACTAAGTTCGTCATCATGTACATTACTACAGGAACAACAAGGCAGGTGGTCAGTTGGCCTGTGCGTCTAAAGATTTGTCTGGGGATTGCGCGTGGTTTGCATTATCTGCATGCGTTGGCACATCCAAGAGTCATCCATCGGGACATCAAGGCGAGCAACATTCTGCTGGACAAGAATATGGAACCCAAGATTGCTGACTTTGGTTTGGCTTTGTTATTCCCGGACGAGCAAAGCCATATCATGACTGTTCATGTTGCCGGAACAAAGTAAGCCCCACCTCTTTTCTGAAATGAAATTCCAACTTTCAGTACTAGGAATGATTCATGTTTTTTATATTTTCTCCTTTTGTTGTCTTGAGAATGATGTTTTTCCAATATTCTATGGATCCTCATTGATTATTGTGCAAATGATCAACTACGCAGAGGGTACTTGGCACCAGAGTATGCTTCCCTTGGCCAACTGAGCGACAAAGTGGACGTGTACAGCTTTGGAGTGTTGTGTTTGGAGATTATTAGTGGTCGACGAAACATTGATGATTCATGTGATTTAGACCAAGTGTACCTCTCCAAATGGGTATGATCTTCGTCTCTGTTGAACTACGTCCTTGCATTCACGTCGGGAAAATTTAGACTTCCTTAATATGCGTAATGATGTCAAAGGAAAGAGTATCATTCTCATTTATTCTTAGACTACTAGAAGAATCGACTCCCCCAGGTCGCCCTGTATCACGTGCTCAACCAATCAATTTCCTTACACTGGCACATTGAACCCTCAAGCAACGAAAAAATAGATAAGATATAGGGAACCGCTCGTTTCGAACAGTAAATTCTTAGCTGTTCTAGATTTCAGACTGTTAACATATATTATTTACATGCATGTCCTGGTTTTTGGTACCGGATTGGAATTGTGCCAATTTAAAGATTTGAGATTTTTGACTACTAATGGCATCATTTAGTGTCACAATGGCGATCAGAATACCCCATTTTAACGGAATCGTCCTTCTAACTTCTCGGTCATCCAACATTCTGCAGGCCTGGATCCTCCACGGAAAAGACCGACTTCTCGACCTCGTCGACCCGGAGCTCCACCTGACCGACGACGAAGTCCGCGACGTCCAACGCGTCATCAATGTGTGCCTCTTGTGCATCCAAAACGTATCCGAGAAGCGGCCTTCCATGGCTCGCATAGTCTCTATCCTGCAGAGTGACACGGAGTCGGAAGTGCTGGTTCTGGGCGAGGGGAAGAGCGAGCCAGCCTACAAGCCTGGAACCCGGTCGCAACGAGGATCCGTGGACTACAAGAGCAATAGTAACAGCGGCCTGGACAGCGTCGCGGAGGAAGGAAACTCATCCGGGCAAGCGTACCACCAGGGTTACGGCAGGCCTCGACGTGGACCTTCGGATGATCTCAGTATCGATGTGGAGCTCAGTCAGATTCGAGCCAGGTAGTTTGGAGAGTAGAGAGCCTCTTCGGAAATCCAGACATCGATCTCAGCCAGTTCATTCCGGTTCATTTCGATTACATCAGTACTAGAACGTGCAAAACTTCGGTCTTTGTCCGATCCTAGGGTTGATTGATCACATTGAGCTTTGCATTTTTGAAAAAAGTTCTGAGAATGATCTAGTAATGTAGTAGAGAGACTGCCTGTCAGTGACCTCGACAGCGTGCTGGAGGAAGGAAGCTCATTCGGGAAAACGTACTACGCACAACGGACTTGTTTGAGATTCCCTGTCAGCGGTTTGGAGTTTCTCTAGAATGTCCGTGTGAGTTTCTGTGAATTCCTATATTTCCCTGTGTGCAATATAAATGGTGGAGAAATCTTCAAAGATTTCCTTTCTAGAAGGAAATCAAGTGGGTTTTCTCTATAAGGATTTTCATAAACTCTCTCCAAATCCCCCGTGTGCAATCCAAATTGGTAGACTTTACAACAAATTCACACATCTTAGATTTCAATGGTATTTCCACCTAATATTTGGTAGATTTTACAAAACGCAATAGTTTCATATCAATTGTCAAGGGTACCGTGAGGTTGGGACACATAAGGTTTGTAAGTTATCTACAGTGCATACAATGAATTCTATTCACTGAAATCTAAGATTTTTAGAATTATAGTGTTTAAAAGTTTAAAAGTTTTATTAATATTTGAAATTGTTAAATGTTTAAACAAATGAAATGTACATACTACTAACATTTTGAACTCTTGAAACCTAAATAAGTCAATAATTCTGAAATGTGCAAATCAATGAGATTGGAAATTCAAAATCTACATATTAGTTAAATACGAACCTCCAAAGTCTACCAAATTGTTTTGATTATGTGCATGAAAAGCTACATTAAATTTAGATTTTAGAGGCATAAATCTACATTCTACAATATTGAATTTCATAAATTGACCTAATTTGGAGTTGAAGACATCTTCAAATAACACTGGAAAACGCACAAATTCCCCTTCTACTAAAATTCCCTCTCACATTTCCCTGTGACGGCCACATTCCTCACGTGTAGGAAAGTAGGGAATTGTCACTGGGAATTTTCATTGCAATGCCTACGGGAACTTCAAAAATGTTCCTTGTGACGAACTGGGGGCTACGACAGGCCTCGACCGACGTGGGCCTTTGGATGATCTCTGGGGAGCTCAGTCATATTCGAGTCAGGCAGTTTGAAGATTAGGGGACGCAGTAGGGGAGCCTTATACTTCAAAATTCCATACATCGATCGATCACAATGAGTTTCCCCGTGTCCGGCCGGCTCGTTTCAATCAGTCCTAGGAAGGTACGAAATAACATGTACAGTCTTAACCCACGTTGACCTTCGGATCGATCGATCACGTTGAGCTTAGGTTTCCGCCTTGGTTTGTAAAGCTTACAACACTATACTGAAATTCACTAGTCTAGTTGAGAGTCTGCCTGTCACTGGAAGTTAGAACTTCAGTTTTGAAACAGAGGTCGATAAATCTTCTTGTTACTATTAGATTGGACATTGTTTTGAACGTAGAAAGAGATCACCAGCGATATCAGTGGATGATAACTTCATTTATGGGCAATTTTGTTAAAATGGCGGTATTCCATGTGCCATTTTGACATGAGGAACCGATGAGGTGATTTTGCTTTGTGCTATGTACTAGTCAATTGGGTGTAGCGGGGTGAGTGACAAATAGGCCCCTTACATATGAGTGGATGGATTTCCATATAGGACTTGTGAGAAAGACAATGACTGTAGATGTTGTTAGTGAAAGTCTTGGGAGACTAATGGGTAGAACGTGGAATTCTTCTTATGGAATTGTTGGTGCTTGACATGGATGTCTTTGCCCATTGAAGTAGAGGGGGGAGGGGGGAGGGGGGAGGGGTTGACATATTTGTATTCGTCGTCATGATGGACATAAGTTTGAGTATTTGTTTAAATTTACATCATTCATGAGTGCGTGGTCAGTGAACTTCGTATCTAAAATACGGCTTCGTGGAATGGATGGAAAATGGAAGGGAAAAAACTTATATTTTAGATTGAACAAAATGGAGGTTGCATACAAAGATCGAGGACTAGGCAACCTATGATAGTATGATGCCTATAATCTATCCAAAAATTGTATAATCCAAAGCAATGTCATCGGATTAGAAAAACTATTACTACCTATTATATAATATATGAAGGTCCACCTTCTACAATACAAGGGAACATCAAATATGATTTTTGGAACAACCCTTTCCCATGACTTCATATTTATCAACTTTATTCTTCTTCAGCAATTCGACATAAATGATTCACTATAAATTGCACTTGTTGAATGTTGATAAGGAACAATGAAACTATTCTTATCGTGCTTCTTTGGTTTCTACAATGTCATGATGCTGTCCATGGAAACATAGTCAGTTTTGCTAATCATTCAGTTAATCTTTCATCTGAAATTAGACTTCGCGTCCCACCTTATGTACAACCGTTGCACATCTTTGGATGCTCTACATAGGGTGTACCATTGCACCAAGACTTCGCAAGAATGGACCTCATAGAATCAAATTGTGGATTTTCTATTGCCCTCTCAAGCCATATGGACTCGGGACAATCCAATCCTAGCCTCACAAAGAAATAGAATCCCTTCAAAATATCAGTGACTACGTTGCATACTAGTAGGGGCCTCCCTTCTAGAGTATCAATGTAAGGGTCTTTGGCCTCGAGCTCTTGACGTGTCCTTCCACTTTGCATGAAATCTATCATAAGATCTCTAGGTTGTTAAGTCTGAGGCCAAAATCCTTGTTGCAAATCATTAGATTGGGGGGAGTCTTCTTCGACTCCATGAAGTAGGGCATTTCTCACATAGGTTCAATATGTGACCAAGTTTAACATGTAGGGTTTGTACTTTAGCGTCTCATCTTCTTTGGATGTATCCTTCCAATGTTGGATGTATCCAGTCAAGTTCACGCGGAATTTCAACTTCGTTTATCATCTTCTTGGAGTTCACGTTGTCTTAATAGAAATTTTTCCATTATGTAAATATTAGACTTAATTTTTATTAACTCTATTTACAATATTTAGTAAAAGTGATTTGGTCGCGGTGAGAACCACGGTTGTTGGGAGCAGTTTGCACCTTATAGGTGCTTATTGCTCTTATCACTTGCATAGTTAGGGAGGGGAGGTAGTAGGTTGGCTGGTACAACTTTCCTACCTCACTAACGTGTCAAGTCGTAGGCCGTCCAAGCCAGTCAATGAGTCCATCGGGATTCGAACCTGAACCGATGGATTTCAGGCCCAGACCAATTGGCGACCTATGACCACCGCATCTTCAACCAACCAAGTCCACGACTTGGCGGTTGGAGATTGATTCAGAACTTTTTAGTATGACTTTGTGGGTACATAGAGGCCTTTGATAAGGATCTTTAGTAATTCTTTTATATTTTATTTAGGTTTGAATTAAAGATGATTCGAGTATTGGCCTTCTAATTAAAATAAATGGCTAAAGAATGTAGATATATGGTAGTGTGAATAGGGCAGATAAAAAGAATCATTTGGATGGACTTTAGAGATAGGAGTATGGGTTGATGTGCCCCACTCTTACTTTAGAAAGGGGGAAAAAGAAAGATAGGGAGATTCCTTAGTTTTGTTGAGTGTGTGTAGAAGGTGTGTATTAAAGGGAGTTTTTGGAACCGAATTTTGAAGAGAGAGATATCTCGATATGTATGATAGTTTTTGAAATAAAAATTTGTGAGTTTGTTCCTTGTGAAGTTAATTTCTAAAATGAGTTTGTAAGCTTGATTTGAAAAATTATTGAGAAAGTTGTGATAGTTTGAAGATAGGAAGTTTGTGGTTATCCAACTAAGAGGAGCCGAGACTTTCGAGGCCTGTAATGTACGGATAGTAATTTGAATTTGTATGAGATTTTGTGAGGTTCGAGATCATGTAATTAGCTTTTCAAAAAGCTATTGCACTTCTTAAGGGGAATGTTGGTATGCGAGCGTAGAGCACAGAGCGTAGAATATAGAGCGTGGAGCATGGATTTCTAAATTTTTAAAAAGAAATTTTGGTATAACATATGATGAAGTAGTTAAAAAGTGGATGAGGGTTTAGGGTGGATGTAAAAGTGGATGAAAAAGATGATGAACAATGTCAAAAGTTGGATGAAAATTTGGAAAGTGGATGAAAGAGTAGATGAAAAAGTAGATGAAAAATGGATTACGTTGGTACTAGTGTGTATAGTGGATTACGGTTTAGAGTGACCTTCTACATTTAAAACGTAGGAAAAAATTAGAAGAACTTAATTAAAAGTTGGATTAAAGTTAGTGAAAATGGATGAAGGATGAGTTGAAAACTGTTAAATATTTAGGATAAAATAAGATGGAGTTCATAGAAGAAATAGTTGAAGGGTAGGATGGAAAAAGATGATGAAAGGAATGGATGGAAGAAGTAGAAGGGAACAAAGGATGAAAAAAATGGATGATACAAGTATAAAAAAGACTTATTAAAAAAATATATTAGATGAAATGGAGTATAAAGGATGTATTGTAGAGAAATAATCTCATGCAACCTCAAATGATGCAAGAGAGATTGAAGGTTCAGTTTTTGTGGGAATAACTTCCCCTATGACCGTGGAAGTGCAATGGGTTCGACCACCGTGGCATTAGGGATTAGGTAAAACATTTGAGATTGGATTTTACGGACTACAACATATATGTAGACTCTTACAGAATATAACAATGGGTCATGAGTGCTTAGAACAAGTTTGTAGTATGTAGTTTTGGTCACAAAATTTAGGGCATGATACCAGAAGAAGGTATGTTGAAGAGTTCTGTACTATGCAATTCAATACTATGGCATCGAGCAATTGTGGACCCCCCCGCAGAAAACGGAATTCAAGTTAATATTGAAACTATATTCTTCTATCAATTTCAACCTTGTGGTAATCTTAATTAATTAGCCACTAAGTTAGTAGCATAAAAACATGCCATTTTGTTCAGTTTGCAAACGAATGTTAATGTCATATCAAGCAATATATGGATTGGGAATTACTAGCAACATAAACCCATAGTAATTAATAATCAAACATGAAAATTGTGGAGTGAAACTTTAGTTTAGACACAAGTGAAAAAGACAATTCAGTAATCGCAGCAGCACACATGGTCTCCCAATATACAGCAAGCGACTTGCCCAAGCATGAAGAAAAGTATACTGCGTGTAAGTGGATTCCAACTTCACTTGTAAGAAGCTGTAGGAAGGGTTAACGACAAACAAAAAATGCAAGGAATTGTAAGTTTTATAACCATGTATTGAAAACACCAAGAACCCTACATGATCAGTTTAGACATACTATACAGAAATCGAACTGCCCTCACTGTTTGATGCTTGTAAATCTGACTGTATTGCGAATTCATCTATAAAGTTAAGAGCACGGGGGTCAACTAGGTGGGCCCTAGCACGTGGTTTAGGATTCAGGGCAACAAATTCGTGAACCACTACATCAGCATACACGGGAAGAGTAAATGGTTTCGGTGGACTAGGAAAGAATTGAGGATGAGAAAAGAAAGGGACATTGGCTACAGTTGTCACGCTGTGGGCTTGCCTGAAAAATCAAGTTATCCACATGTAAGTCGGACGGTTAGAAACTGACGTATTTCATCATGTGAAGAAGAAAACAGTCATAGGATGACTTACTTACGGAATCTAGTAGTCTTCACAATAGCTTGGAAGGGGACTTCGTCTTCATTCATATCGACTGGTACATTAGCCGGTTTAGGTGAGTTAGGGCTGGGACTGACAACCGTGCGCATAATTGGAGCAATAAGTGCATCAAAAATAGCCTTATCCTCCTCGAATGCAAGAATATGTCACAGTGTGGCATGGCAAGCTTCGATGGTTGCACTTGAAGACATGAAATAAGTTCAAGGAAGTGGACAAAGGGAAAACAACCAAGTGCTTTAATTGATGATCATGATAGTGACAAGTTAATACCAAAGTACCTGTAGCAGTTGTACAATCGATCACAACGTCCCCTGGTTTGCTGCATGCTTCTACAAGCATCTGCATGAATTCCCGAGATTTCTCTCGAGGTCCCCTCCATGGTATATCTCCATTCATGTTGACGCCATTTTTGTTGCAGAAATTCTACAGAATGTCATCCTTACCTACATTAATATCCACAGCATCGTGGGATTCCACGTATTGGAAGGGGTAGTCATCCTCGGACTTTGGTCCGTTCTCTTTTACAACAAGAGATATGGAGAACTGCATAGTCTGCAACAACCAAGAGGTGAGGATTAAACACTATTTCAAGAAATCATTAAAGCACACATAGAAGACGTAGGGAAATACATTACCGTCTTAGTGTTGTCTACTAGAGACGTTAGATGAAGGCGGTTCATGCCAAACCATGTCCGAAAATCTTGAATTTGTATCATTAGCAACAACCAAGGAGTTGGCTTCTGTGGGCATGAGAGAGGGCGGGATATATTATGAGAAGATCTCCATAGTCATGGAGGTATGCTTCGGCAAAGTCAAAGATTGGCACTAACTAATCATCTGCAAACACGTTTCACTTTGGTATAGGTGCAGGAGGAGTCGAGAGTGTGGGAATATAAAGGCCTTCAGGAACATCCACGATGACCAAGTCCACTGCAGTCTCACGCTTCAAGACTCCATTGAAGAAGCGTTGTTTGTCACTCAAATGCTGCAGGAAAACATGAGGGATAATTAGAAACACAGTATAGGCACATAGAACTTCAGAAGGGAGTTGATGAAATTGCAGTAGTATGTGAATGATAAAAAGAATATATGAATGATGGTCTTGCTTGAAATGTACCATTGAAAGGAACGCATTCACGTCATCAAATGCTTTCTTCTGACTTGGTAAAGCGGACAACGACAGGTTCAATATGCACTCATCTACATCATGAACAGGGTAGTAAGAGGACGGAGTGAGCCCGTGGACCAAGTGCTCTTGAGTAAGCGAAAAGCCTGATGACCCTTCTTTCACCTCGGCTGCACTTGTAGCTGGTTCTGAGTTTGGGGTTTCGGCCTTCCTCTTGGTACCCTTCTTTTTCCCCTTCTTTTGGGCCTTCTCAGATTGGGTGGCTTGTCGCTTCTTTCTGATGTCGTCGGACTTCCTCTGTGCTTCTTCAAGCTTCTCTAGCTTCTTTCTATCAGAGACCTCCTACCTTTGGATGCATCTTGCTCGCATCTCTGGATCAAGATGAGCAAACTCATCGAACTCAGCATCAACAATAGCGGCATCCTTCAAGGTCTGGAATAGAGCCTCCTCCTCTGGCGGAGTAGTCCCAAAGATGCATTCTATATACCAAGGATACGCTTGCAGATGTGGACTTGTCTACTTTATCAACTGCATGGGAGAAAACATGCAGTCCGGAGAAGACCGATCTAACCAAGTAGTCAAAAACAGTGGTAAATCTACCTTTGCAATTGCCTTCTTGTTGTACAACTCAAACTTGAAATACCTGCATCCAATGCATGATTAGTCAGCTACCTTTATAAGAATAAGTGATTGTACAATAAACAAGGCACAAGGACAGTACATTGGACCCTCCAAATATGATTATAGCATGATTGTCCCAAAGAGCCGCAATGCCAGAAGAACTCCTAGACAAGGACAGACACCTGTAAATCACACGCTTCACAACCAGCGCCGACCCTCTGAAATCCTTGAAGCTGTCTGACTTCTTGAAGGGGTCAGCATCCTTGAAAACACCGGTGAAAGCAATATCCCAAAGCTTCATCCTCCAACTCTCAATGTACTCAAGCAGTGTCATTGGTTCGCTTGGAACGTTCATATTGATTGGAATATTGTCAGCCTGAACGATTGATTCAAACATGTCGTTGGCTGACTCTTCGATCTGAAGAAGTAAATGTAAACACATTGAGGCCAAGTTGTGCAATACAGAATATGAAATAGTAATGTATTAAATACAATAATGAAACCATGAGATATAACCCTTACCCCAGCATACCAGCACGCCCTAGCAAGAAATTGAATCAACCTCTCCTCATTCACAAGACGAGGTGGAAATTGGCGAGCCTCACGGGAGGGACCAGAAGCATTCATCCACTTGAGCCACCTGACTTTTAATTTCGGAGACACGTTTGTTGTTGCAATCAACTGTAACTTCTCTAGAGTCAACTCAGGAGCAGCAAAAAGGCTCCAATGTCGCTCTATCTGCATCAAGAAAATGAAAAGGCATCATCACTAAAGAAGAGACAAATGGATGAAGAGCAAAAGGATGAACCAATGGTTCCGTGAAAATACCTCTTTCAACCAGTCAGGTCCCAATGCCGGATTTGCAACGGCTACAATCTTCGAGAGCTTCTTGTATAGCTTCTCCATAGAATCCTTAATTGATGCCCTCATAGCCAGGGCAACATCCTCTCTTGTAACCTCATCTTCAGGCGTATCCTCATGATACTTTTGGACTGCTGCATCAGCAGCTGTGGCTATCTCTTGCTGAACAAACATAGGGGAATCCACATAAGTTTTCAATAGAACGCATGATACTAACTTGGAGTGCTTCATGAAATTTGAATATGAGTTACTGTTACTAATCACATCCATACCTTAAAAATAAATGATGTGAAGACATCCAAGGGCATAGAATACCACGACTTTCGTGTATTCTGTTGACATTTTGCCTTCTCCTCAAGACTCAGCATTTCATGAAATT
Organism: Climacium dendroides; assembly: GCA_950106755.1. Lineage (NCBI taxonomy): Eukaryota > Viridiplantae > Streptophyta > Bryopsida > Hypnales > Climaciaceae > Climacium > Climacium dendroides. The sequence continues at coordinate 17,937,780 of OX467090.1, read as the reverse complement.
TCTCAAGCTCAAGTTCTGGACTTCATACTTCTGGACGCGGTAGAGTGTATGAACCAGGTTGGTTTTGACATGCGAGTTCTCGGTATGCTTGCAGTATATAATAATTTAGGATGAACCTGAGAAGTAACTCCAGAAAATAAAGCATTGTTCAAGAAAAATAATCTGATAGGTGACTGCAAACGATGACAATGAGGTTGGTGTAAACTCATTTGTTAATATTGTGCATTGCTTGCATTGCAACTCCAACTATTGAGTCCACACAAATGTGCCAATCGCGATCTGCTTTGTGGAGGCGCTCAATGTGATTCATCCAGGCAATTCGTCTATGATTCCCATCGTAGACAAAAAACTTGTAGTCCACCAAATGCTTGAGGACAATATGCTCAAGCTTCTCGTTGAATTCATCATTCACTGCATTCCATGTAGGTCCCCATTCTTTCTTCTCAGCATCGGTAAATACTGCCATCTCACCCACCTCATTCGATACTGAGACATAGAAGACTCTTGCGCCCTCCTCATATACCCGACTGAATTGGTTCTCTAACAACGTCAAATCGCACGAGAGTATAGGCCATACCATGGGCATTGGAACTAGACGACATAAAGGTATCTTCAATCTTGATTGGATGTCAATCTCAAGCTATGAATGATGGACACAATGTCCATCGTCTGCGACTTCCGAATTTCATCTTCCATGTAGTGCGGTTGAATCCCAGGAATTGAAATCTCCGAGGCTTCACTGTCGTCATCCTCCCCGTTACTCCTAGGTGCAAGAGCCCTAGCAGTTATAAACAATGCTCTCGGTGGGGATTTATGGGATGCAGGCTCCTGCAAATTGAAAAAGACAATAGAGTTGCAATTTTCATATAAATTTCACATACAGATACATTGAAAAATATATTGTAATGTTAATTTGTAAAGGACATCATGATTGTCAATCATAGTGATTTAGAATGGAGACCAATATTTTGAATATTATAAAAAGATTAATTTATGAAGTTAACATCATCAAACACATGTCCACAAACCACACTCTCTAGTGAAAACAATGTATCTCCCAAATCAATATTGGATGATATCCTCTGGGGTAGTAAGCCTGGATGACACATCATCAGCGAATATAAGTTCCTGGTCCCCGAATCCAACAGACGTGCAGCATGACTTTGAAGAATCCGACAGTCCCAAACTCTGAAGGTCATCTACTCCCTCATTAAGTTCGCGAATCAGATTTTGAAGATCAAATGGTATCCTTGGCTGCTTCTCTCGGAAATGAATGTCGGCATCTATATCTGGGATTTCAATCTCCATGGCCGTAGTAGCAGGATCTTGAACATTCTGAACTTCAACAACGCTCTCATGACTTTCAACCTGGAGATGGAAATAATTAAAATACTTATATAAGATGGACAAACGATACTCACAACAAATCGATTAAGAAACTAGGATTCCAGAACTTTCGATGAAGGGAGACAAATTATAATGGGCCGACAGCCCATGGGAGCCGAGTCAGCATATTTGACGAATGACGGCGGGAGGACGCATGATTCAGTAATCAGGTCCCTAGCAGGGTCAAGAGTTGTCCGTGACTAAAAATTCATGCTTGGCCCGAACCCTGTCGGTGGCATCTTGGTCTCGAGAGAGTGATCTGGGGTGCGATGCCGTGTACGATTTGGTGTACTGTTTTATGCAAGCCTAAAACTCGGTAGTGCAACCCCAAATTTGTGCAAGCCAAATTTATGAAAGTCCCGACTCGGTACAAACGAAAGAAAGATGTTAGAGGAGTGAAGAATGATTCTTTTTCCAATAATCATGCATAGTTCCAAGCTATCAAGTGTTATCTCGGTCCCAAGAGAGTGTTTTTGAATGAGGAGTCATACATGATTTGAAACAGCATCCCACTGATTCCCTAAATGTTAAGTCTCAGGATCCCACATATGATTAGGGATTCAAACCCTATGTTCTGACTCAACACAAGCGAGGAAAGGATGGAGAACTCTTGATTCGGTGAACCCTCGGGGTCTATAGGTAGACAAGCTACAGGTATGCAAGTTGTGAAATTCATACTTGGCTCGAACCCTATCGGTGCCGTCTCGGTCCCGAGAGAGGGATCTCGGGTGCGATGCCATGCACGATTTGGTGTACTATTTTATGCAAGCCTAAACCTCGGCAGGGCAACCCCAAATCTGTGCAAGCTAAATGCACGAAAGTCCCGACTCGGTACAAATGATAGAAAGATGCTGGAGAAGTCAAGAATGACTCTTTTTCAATAATCATGCATGACTCCCAACCGTCAGCTGTTATCTCGGTCCTGAGAGAGTATTTTCGAATGAGGAATCATACATGATTTGAAATAGGTTCCCACTGGTGCCCTAAACGTCAAGTCTCAAGATCCCAGATTTGATCAGGGATACAAACCCTATGTTTTGACTCAACGCAAGCGAGGGGTGGATGGAGAACTCTTGATTCGGTGAACCCTCAGGGACTATAGGAAAACATGCTACATATAAGCCTTCTATAAGTAAGCAAGCTGAAAAATCTATACTTGGCACGAACCCTGTCGGTGCCGTCTTAGTTCCAAGAGAGGGATCCGGGGAAAGATGCCGTGCACGATTTGGTGTACTGTATTATGCAAGCCTATATCTCAGCAGGGCAACCCCTCGGCAAGGCAAACCTCGGCAGGGCAACCCCTTGGCAGGGCAACTAAATTCACGAAAGTCTTGACTCGGTAGAAACAAAAGAAACATGCTGGAGGAGTCAATAATGATTTTTTTCCAATAATCATGCATGGCCCCGAGTTGTCAGGTGTTATCTCGGTCCCGAGAGAGTGTTTTTGAATGAAGAGGCATGCATGATTTCAAATAGGATCCCACTGATGCCCTAAACGTAAAGTCTCGGGATCCTAGATTTGATTAGGGATACAAACCCTATGTTCTGACTCAACGCAAGCGAGGGGCGGAAGGAGAACTCTTGATTCGGTGAACCCTCAGGGTCTACAAGTAAGCATGCTACAAGTAAGCAAGCTGTGAAATATATGCATGGCCCCCGTCCCTTGAGTGACACTGAAGCATTCTGGTGATACTGTAGTTACGAAAGAGGTTTAGGGTTCTAGGCATGACAAACCGTGACAATCCGGAGTTGTTATGAGGTTAGTAAAATCCGACATACAAGTATGTTGTGCTTTAGCGTACCTGGGCTACGGCGGTGGCGCTTTCTTGTGCAAGTGGCAGCACGGTATTGTCTCCAGCTTGATTTCTTCACGGACGCAGAACTTGATCCATCACTGAAGACCTTGGAGAAACACAAAATTGCCTCCACACGTCAGGAATCCATGAATACCTCATAACACTATATATCGGGATGCGTTAGTCAAGTGGACACAGCAAGTGCTGGATGACCTACCAGATTGTCCTTCGCGGACGGCGAGGCGGGGATTACAACCAAGGCGTCAAGTGTGTAGACAGGGCAAGTCGACGACCCGAGGACGCAATGGCAGCGGAGTTGCTTCCGAGCAAGGTATGTACTGTTCTCTCTTTCAGGATTAGGGTTTACGGCGGGATGCTGTATTTTCTGGGATGTACAGTCGGAACTACGTAGGGAAGTACGATTCCGAACTACGGCCGAAACAACAGTTCGGTTGGAACTACGGTTGGGTCTACGGTTGCATCAAAGGGTGTTAGCCCAATTCTTTAGCGATACATATTCCTACCTCACCTACCTCTCTTTACTCTTTGCTTTGCATTATATGGATTATCAATTTCCAGATTGTATGGTATGAATTGAAATCCTAATTTATAATGTCCATATATTGTGGATCTTTTCTTGAATAGGATCGAAGAGTTTTCGTCGGCTAAGGGTTTTCATTATACTTTGAGCTTCTCAATAGTCAGCAATCAAATTTCATTACAAGATATATCAGTTGATACCTATTTTAAATATGATGTTTTTAGGTATTTAGTCTCCTTAAAAATTTAGTCACCTTAAAAATTCTATAGTTCTTGTTCTCTAGCCAAGCTTTTCTTCAGAGTAGGGAGGGTAGTATATATTTGAATATTTCATGCACTCATTGTTGGTAGTAGGTACCATTATTTGATTACAGCACATATTATAGTTATTTGCTCAGGGTCCTGGGAGGGGTACAATCTTGGAATCGAAGTGAAGTAACCTCGTATATTTCTAATATAAGATTTATCTGCATATCTTCAAAATCCTCCATAAGTGCGATATCATATACAATATCCCTTAATATTACTTAATGGGTGATTTAGATTATGGTCAGTGTATTCGTTTATCTATAACGGTCAAATTTTTCTTAAAAATGTTAATGATTCTGATGAATCTTGAGATTCGATTTCACTATGCTAAGTGGACTGTGCTTCCTTACTACAGAAGCCTCTCATATATATCACTGTACTTAGGGAATACTTAAACAAACTTGCCTAACATGTATTAACGGTATATCCAATATATTTAATGGCCTATTTAATCTTTGTTCTCCTGACATTTTGTGAGCCGCCGTTTTCATACTATATTGTACTTCTTGAGTTACTACTAGTATTCACTATTCACATGTTGTATTTATTGTGGAATATGCTGTTGTCAGTTCGTCTCGATTGAGTGCCCATTTCCTACTTGGGGAGAATTCATTAGATATTGACGAGGAAGTATTTGATAGTATAAGTGATGACTTGACGCATACTATAGGTCAAGAGCCCTTTGTGTGTGGCCTTGTTAGGCAATGGCATTTGCGTGAAGGTAGGTATTTAACATATGGATTACCGCAGTCCTGTGTAGGAGCATCCTATGCAGAGGGATCCGCTAGAGTTTCTAGGACTAGTACTTTCGAGAATACTGTGAAAATTGAGCCTGGTGTGGAGGTGATTACCATTGGAAGTGACAACTCTGATGGTTCATCTCCATCCTACAAACTTCTGAAACTGACATCCTTGTCTGTAGTTGGTAGGGCGTACTCATCCTTCTTGCCTTCTCCAGATACAGTAACACCATCATCATCTTCCCATGCGTCTTCAATTGTTTCATGTTTGCAGAAGCTGTGCCACACGAAGGGTTCCAGGAATCCGTTCAAGAGGGTCAAATGGAACTCAATTAGAATATGTAGTGTCCAATTTGTTCCACCTTCATTCAATGGCGATGTGATTTTTGAGTTACCAACCGTCAGAGATGTTTCGGGAACTCACAGTCAAGCTAAGCTTCTCACTGGAATGGAAAAACGCTATGATGGTCACGTTTGGACAAATCTTCATACGACAAATATAAAGAATGCAAACGACCTGACATTTCGGTTGGCGTCTTGTGTGGGCCACCTACAATGTGACAACCCGAGTTGTGACTATCTAACTCGAAAGCACCGTGTAGCTCTCATCAACGAGACTGAATGGGATGGTTGTTCTCCTGTTCCATTTGAGGTTCGTGATATTCCTCCAGTTGGTTCCAGTATCACATGCAAGATTTGTTCGATTGCTCCATCGTGTATTGGTAGTTGTCCTGCGAAAATCTATTATGTAGTTGGGTCACAGAACATGACTCAAGCTTGTGTTCATTTCGGTATTCACAACTACACTGTGAAAGATGGAGACTGTCGGGACTCCAAGGAGAGAACTTAGTCTTTGATATCAGACCAAGTTGAGCGGAACCCGTCTGGAACAAATTCCGCTATCGTCTTGGAGGCTAGCAAGGAGTTCCTTGGAGAGATGCTACTTCGACCCGAAGGAGCTACACCTACCCTATTTGGTCTCCAGGAATTGATGTCGGTTCTGGACAAATGCAAATTCATGAGTTCCTCAAGTATTCGCAATTAAGTCAATACGTTCAAGTACTTCCGGTGCTTTGGAGTCATGGACAACATCACAAAGCTTCGTGGTTGTAGCAATTGGGCTTTTGTACAGGAGAACAGATTTCCTGGTCAAGGATCCGACTTTGACAAAGTATTTGTGTTTAAAATGTCCGAGGTTGGCCCTGAAAGTGGTGTGGACTTGGTATCGTGTATGCAACCTAGTGGTGACCTTGAGGACGCATGGATTACATTTATGTTCGAGCGTTCAATGCCTAAAAGATGAGAAGCCGGGAACTGGTCCAAGAAAAGAAGAACTATTGCTTCGTGTAGCACAGAGATATACCCAACGTACCGGTAATCCGAAAGGATTGAACGATGCCATGGCATCTATACCAGGTGTCAATGAGTATTGCACTAGGAAGCCCCATTTGGAAGGCGAGGAAGTTTTCAAATCTGAGAAGCGAATGCCAAATCTTCCTTTTGGTTCTGAATATGACTCGCATCGTCCCGACAAAGTGAATTTCTCCCGACCCTGAGTTGGAACGAGGGCCACCCTTGCACCCACACCAATCATTTCTTTGGATCGGATTTCTAAAGAACCATGACCTGTGACGCATGAAGATTATCCGGATTTGTTGGAGTCACCTAAGACAAGGTCAATTCTTGCAACTGAGGTGGCCTCCCAAGTGAGGACCGTCCAAGAAACAGTTTGTGATGAGTCTCAATGGCATATTGCCCACTTGCCTAAGACGTCTTCGAAGGCATGTTTTGCATTGCAGGCCATTATGCAAAAAAAGTGTGTAGCTAAAATAGTGCAAGGCAATAGGGGAACAACTGCACCTACATACACCGGCAGCATAGACAACTACAAGAAAAATAGAATTGAGAGAATGCAATTTTTTTTCTGCAATGATGATATATCGCGGTGCATCAAAGGTTCTCGGCGGAAATGGGTTCTATCAAAACCGGAAGTACCAGATATTTGGCCAGTGTAAGTTGGAACCAATCTTACACCCAAAGAGATCCTAGATCTTCAAAATGCAGGGTTCCGTCTTCCGCAGCGTCTTGCCATTTCCCCTCGTAGGCTATTTGGAAATCGTGATTTGCCCCCTGATGATTTGGGACTTCAAGTTCCAAAGTCACCCGCAGAACACCCCAGCACACAGTCAGGAAAGAAGATTCGGAGGAATCCAAAAGCACCTACAACAAAGCAAGCAAACAATTACGCCTCCGCACTCACAATAAAAGCAGTGGTTCGTGAAGTTACTATGGTACCGCATCCAGGCTTCGGATGCATCATTGCACTAGACTTAGGTACACCGCCTGCCATGCAACATTACATGATCACTGTAAGTGCATTTCCTGAATGCACTTGCCCTTATTTCAAGGACATGTCAACAACGGCTCTAGGAAAAAGAGGGCAATGGGCTAACTGCAAGTACTTGTACTTTTTGTTCACTGGAGTTTGCCAATTGGATGAAGAAGTAGATCTTTTTATTCATGCTCCAAGCTTTAGCTTTAATGAAGTGAAACGCATACTTCAGAGTGGTATCTTGAAGCTGAAATCCAATTAGTACATAGTTATCCTTCAAAACGGTTGGCACTAGCATATTGCAATGTACCTTTGGATGATGTGCTCCAAACTTGTTTCACGTAAGAATTGTAGTGAGAGTAAAAGGACCACTACTGAATTTCAATTGTCATTCGTCCATTGCACCCTGCACTATCATGCGTGATTGCCCATCCCACACTCTCTAGTATGATTTGTATATATCTCTAGATATAAAATATTCATAGAGGGTTGTTTAGATTGGTATTGATAATTGCGACAAAATAAAAATGGCCTTCCCTCGTCCCAATCCACTGAAAATGACCTTGCCTAAATTCCCTTTTTACAATGAATATGGTAGGACGACGGTAGACTTCTAAATGCATAAGGTGACCACCTTTAAGGTACCAAGAGGTACCTTAGAGGTGGTACCCTTATGCATTTGCAAGTTTGCAACATGGACCTGAATTTGCTATGGTTGTAAACCAATTTTTTATTAGCACTATCCACCGCTAGCATTGGTAGCCGTTACCTTCCCTTGCAATACAAATGAGTAGTACTTACAAACATAATTGAAATGCATTATTATTGATAGGAAGTTTGTCAACATGCTAATGCCTTTTATATGATAAAGTGGTAAAGTGGTTGCGCATGGATGAACTTAATTAATCATTTAACCCTATCACATGGAAATGTTAGCCTAATTCCAAGCGCTCTAACTACAGTTGTTCAGTAGTTTAAGTTAAATTGTTCACCTAACCATACATTTTTCAATACAATAAATAGATGTGCATCCACCAATAAAAAATTTATATGAACCCTGAACCCAATGCTCTAATCCCTAAATATAGTCTTCTATAAAAAGTTAACAGATATGCAATAAACAGGACATGAAGGCAATAATAATTACCATAAACATTGAACCTTCACCTAGAAGTATGCCTGTCCTTCACCTTTGAAGGGTCATTTCACAGTTTGAGGTCCCCAATTATCTTGAGATCGGAAAACAAAGTTATAGGGGTACACCTAAACTCTAAAACCGTGGTGAAAGGTTATGTTATGTGTCTTGATACCACGGTTATAGGTTCACACCCAAATACTCTTTTTGCTATAGACTTAGGATCTACTGTCTTGGCTCCATGGTGATAGGTCCATTTTCATGGTTATGGGAGCATGAATATAAAGTTATCATGTTCTACTTTGTAAAACTTCAAAGCAACCCTAGTCTAAACATCTACAAGACATACTTCATTCAAAAGTTCATTCAATTTGGGATACATGACCATGAACACCTTTCTTCTTACATGTTCAATGGATTTTTGTATGAAATGTAGAAGAAGTCATCTATTTAGTTGATTTCAAAATATTCCCAATCAATTGCCCGCCATAACATTTATAACTTTGAGGCGTCTATCTTCTTGGGCAACTTTGCCAAAAAGCCCTATACCCTAACTATCCCCTGAAACCTTCCTATTCCTCCATCTCCTCTCCCTCCTTCCGTCTTAGCAATTGAAAGGCCAATCCTAAAAGAAAACAAACTCCTTTCTCCCTCCCATGCCGTTGATCACTTGATCTAGATACGGGTAGGGATACTTTACAGGGACAGATGCGATATAATATAGACACGGTCCGGATACGAGATACAAGATATAGTTCAAATACAATACAAATACAATATGGTACAAAGATGAGATACGAAATATAGTTCAAATGCAATATAAATACGATATGGTATAGATACAAAATATGATATACGAGATATGGATACGGATATATCCCATATCAAATGTTACCCCCAGCCCCACCTGAAAATTACAGACGGGTAGGAGGGGGGGCAAAAAAGCTAAATTTAATATAACAAAAATTTGAGCTTATTGGTGGGAGGTCCAAAAATTCAATCTCATTTTTTTTTGGGAGTGGATAGTGAGACAGTCTCACTATCCACTCGAAAGACAAGCCACTAAGCTCTAGCACATGAAGCAATAAATTGATATAGCATTAAAACACCAATCCCCTACACAAATTGGTTTGTCATTATCCCACCGTAGGAGGTGTCCAATGTCATTGTTGAAGTTACGCACCAACAGTAATAAATACATTCTTCTAAGTTCAATCAATATAACCCTTCCCTCCATGTGGTCAATGACCCTAAAATATTTCTACACATATTCAGATTGTAGTCCACCCTAAACTTTAGAGGTTAGACTTTTTAAATCCCCAAATTTTGAAACTGGACTTTTTATTATCCTAAAGTATGCTGATTTATGGAAAAAAGGTTCAAAATTTTTAATCAACTTTTGAAGGTAAACACCCAAATTTAACAAAATAAATAAATAAATAAATTTCTACCGCACCAAATTACAGAAAAAGACCCTAAATCAATGCTCCATGCTCCAATTCCATGCTCTACGCTCTACGCTCCTACTTTACGCTCGTATACTAGCTTCGTTGCACTTCTTAATTGGAGTATTTTTGAGAGAGATATGGAGATTTGAAGGTGGAGAAGTCTGCTACCTTTAGAGAAGGATGGCCAAGATTTGTTTTGTCTATAGTACCTGGACAGTAGCTTAGAATGAGTTCAATTTTGGAGGAGTGTTAGTATATTTTGTTAACTTTCCAAAAAGCTAAGATACTAAACATTTGGAGTTGTGAGGCGTTTGTAGTACTAGTTTGAAGTTTAGAAGAATTTTAGAGTTAGTCTTGGGTCTTTTTGTTGTGTTTTTAAACACTTCAAGAATACAAGATATGGAGAAATGAAGAAATGAAGACTTGAAACTCTTGGAACCATTTGTGTGTTGTGGTTTGTGGCCCGATTTCTTTATTTTGTTATTTCTAACCGGTTTTGGAAGCTAGTTGTTTTTCCTTTTTTGCATTGTAAAACTTGTTGCGGACTCTATGGGAATCCAAGAGTAGCAGCCCCATTTTGTGTTCGTGGTGACGAAGTGGGATTGATCACCCACATGGTCACATTTTGTTGTTTCCACTAGTGAGGCAATTGCTGGTCACTATGGGTTTGAAGTTTAGGAGTCAATCTTTCGGACGGCACAGCTCATGGTCTGGCCGTCCCGTTTTACCCGTCCGAGGCCGTGATTTTTTATCACTCTACCCTTACCTTGGCCCATATAGAGACACCACATGATAGGCCAACGAAAGACTGAAGTTTGAAGGCTGAAGACTGAAGACAAGAAGACTCAAAGGTTATTTGAAGTTCCTAGCTAACTAGTTCCAGTTGCAGCCAGATACCCTGCATATTTCCTAAGCGCACTCCTCTCAACACGACAACGTGCAGTGAATAACTTTGGGAAAGTATAGGTCTATAGTTAGCATCTTCCTTCTATAGCTTCAATCTCCCTTCAAACAACTATGGAATGTCTATATACATCAATTTGTATTGCATGATTGCCCAACCATTGTCATCTGTGAGTGTTTTGATCTCCACCCAAAAAAGACCAAACAAGCACAACCAGGTTCTGGATTAAAATGTAAACTAGGTGATTAGCTGTAGTAAACGAGCTGCCTTCCAAGCAATGGAACTTTTTCACTAAAACCTACTATGTTGTTCTCAAAATCAACCTTATAGATCTTATAACTTTAATTCAAGCTAAATCACGATGTATGATGAAGTATTCTAAAACCTATACTAGTTGAAGTTAACTTCCAATTGAATTTTCTACTTAAATGTTTTAAATTTGGATTGTTGATTAATTATTGTTGAATTAGTTTTATATTCTTTCAACGCAAGTTAGGATGTTTTTTTCCTATAAATAAACCAAACCTTTAAGTGGTTTTGAATTTATTTTTCCTTTGTTCCTTTGAAAATAATAAAAAAACTCCTTCAATGTTTTGTTATGGTTTTCTTCTACCTCTATCTTTTTATTCTATTTTATTTTATTTTTATTTTCTATTTTATCTTATTATTATTATTATTAATTTTAATTTCTTTTTCTTTTCTTTATCGAATTTCTCTTTCTTTATCTAATTCGGTTTTCTTTCCTTTTAATTCAATCTGTTTGACTTCTAGGCTAATGGGATTTGATTCATTATCGATTTGACCTGACTTCCTATTAGTTTGACTCTGAAATCGATCCCTACTTGGAATCTGAGATTCCACAGAATATTCCCTTTGGATGAAATTCAGAATTTCATCCCACTTAATGGCTAACCTTAAATTCCTTCTAACTTCTTCGTTAATTATCGAAATTTGACATGTAATACCTTTCTAGAAAGCTAAAAATATTTTGTAATCGATTTTGTGGTAAAATGACTCTAATGGTAAATTTTTAAAGGTCTGGATTTAAATCCTACGTCCGATCCTACCTTCCATTTAATTCAATTGACGGAAAACACAACACACAACTAATGATGGGAATTAGGCACTTATTTGGATGTTTTCTATGGTTTCATGCTCCTCTTGAAGGTCGAAGTCCATCCCGTAGTTGGCGTCTTCCATACCTTCTCCTTTTCGATTCTTGATATTTGAAAATTTATAGAATAATAATTACTCTATAATTTCCTCCCTTGTTCCAAAGTTATTGATTTTCCAACCTATGCTAAGTGTATAATCTTTTTGGGCGGATTTACCTCTATTTTCCTTTTTTTTTCTATTGTTTTCCTTTTCTTTTTCTTTGAAAGCCTAATTTCAAAGTAACTTGTTGAAAATCTATCCTATGGTTGACATTCACTCAAAGACAATGAAATCCCTTTTTAACCTTAATCTAATTTAGCTAAGTCTAGAACTTCCCCTAAGTCAATGGATTCTTTATGTTGTTTTTATTGATTGACTTTTGAAACAACTATATTCTATGGCAAAAAAGTCAAACTATGGAATTTTTCGAACCCGTGAGCATTCCTCCTTCACCTCCACACTTAAGGTCTTCTTCCAATATCTTGTGTCTTCACACTATAAGAAAACCTTGTTTTAGGTGACATTCAAAAAAACAATCGACGTCAAAGGGAACGGATTTTAGGTGACGTTGAAAAAAAAAACCTATATTTTTCATGTCAATAATGATGTCCAGTGGAGATAATTGTTGTCAGAAAAACATGGGTTGTTTTCTTCAACGTCACCTAAAATCCGTTCCCTTTGACATCAAAAATTTTGGTTTCTTCTAGTGTCACTTATGCTTTTGAACTTCTGCTGTGTGTGTATGCCTCAATTTTGTAATTGATCTGAGCTCTAGTACACAACAGGTTAGCAAGAATTGAATGGCAAGACAGAAAAGGGGTCAATTCAACTGCTGGGTCAACTCTGTGCCTTGTTTCCCTCTCAATAATGTTTAGTATGTTTGGTTTTGCAAACCAAACTGAATTGCCCTTGGGTTTGGTCTAATTTCCTTTCAATTAGTGAGTTTACGTTTTAATTAGTGACTGAGTTGAGTTGAACTCACTATTGGTTCTCTCGTCCTGTTTCTGACTTTCAATTTCAAATTAGGCCCTATCAGTCTCACTAATGCTTCGGAACTTTGGTTTTTAATTCACTTTACACTACTAGAAAATTTCGTATTTCTGTTGTTTTGGTCGCGTTGATCCGGTCAAAATCTGACAGAAATCTGTTGGTTTCAACAGATTTCTATCAGATTTTGACCGGATCAACGCGACCAAAACAACAGAAATACGAAATTTTCTAGTAGTGTTAACTGGCAGTTTTGGTGAGCATCAAAGACTGGATACGTTTACTCACCATTGGTTGTAACCTGACCCTCTCTCTGGTTGGTATTAACTCTCCATTGTAAAGGATTAAGCTGTCTATTAGGCTATGTTTCTCTAATACACTCTCAGAGTTCCCTAATTAATCTTGAATTTCCAAACACTTTTTTTCTATCACTCAACGACCCCTCAGTGCTCACACTTGTTGATTTTCAATCCCTGTTTTTAAATCAGATGTGTTGGACAAGAAAAAACCAAATTTTGTTGGGACCCAAGTTGCCTTGGGTATCCTCCCTTTTCTGGTTGGAATCTAGATGATGTATGTGAGAATTTTGGTTCAATCAAGCGACTGGCCAAAATGGCCGACCTACCAGCCTGTCAGTTGACTGCTGGCCGATTACTGCCAACTGCTTACTTGGTTCAGACTGGCTGCTAGCTGTCCGGGCCCTTGTTGGCTGGTCCGGCCTTGCTGGTTTTTCAACTGGTTTACTTTTTTGGCCGTTGCTTGCCACAAATTTTTGGCTCTTTAAATTCCACACTTGGAATTTAAAACCAACCTATGGGTCTCCTATGGGAACCTTTTACTATCAAATCAAATTGGAATTTTATCAAGGGACGAAGCTTCACCGTCCGGGGGCTTAACCCCAAAATTCTATTACTAAAAATTAGTCCTAGGACGATAGCTTCGCCGTATTGGAGGGATTAATCTCAAATTCTTTTAAAAGAACACGGTATAATAAGCACACGTGGACATGGAGAACTTTGAATCCCACTCAAAGCTTCTCGGAAAGACTTGACATACTCATACGGACCACGTATTCCAATTATCAAGGCTCTAGGGGGATTTTTCAACAAAGAATTGTGGAATCCCACACAATAAGCTCAAATCGGAATGGTTAGTAGATTCAGACACACACCCAACCCACAACAACAAGCGACTTGTCACCAATAAAGCTTGTAGGGGGATTTACTCCAAAAGATGGGAAATCCCACACAATGAGCTTGTATTGTGATGGTTAGTACAAGTGTTAGTTCACAACATACTCCAAATCAAACACTAGAGGTCCCCCTAAGCGGCATCGCCAAGGTACGAAGGGGGATTTTCTCTAGGATTAGTACAAATGTTAGTAATTCAACAAAACGCCCCAAAAACCCAAAATAATATTTCAAAAACTTAACAAAAAAACACGCAACCAAGTTAGCAAAGCTTGAAGGGACCCCAAGTCCTTCAAGAGAGCTCCAAAAACAACAACAAAGGAGCTTGAAATGCTCCAAAAACAAGAAAATTTAGCAACATGGCCTAAATGGCCAAAATCCAACTAAATGAACCCAAATGAAAACAAGGCAGTTCAAAATGAACCTAAGGGGTGTTTTGAGAGGAGAATGGGTGCCCTTATATACTCTCCCAAAGTGTGGAAATGTGATCCCACATGCTAGGCCCATAATATTAGCATATGATGGGAAAATTCAAAAATCGTCTCCTTAAAAAGGAAAGTTTTTGAGTTCTCCTAGGAAGTTAGGTTAATTTAGGAAAACCGGATTTCCAGATCCAAGAAAATTTCATTAGGTCTAAAAACCTAATTCCGGAACCCTAGAAAGTTCCGAAAATCGGATGACGGCACTGGCCCTAAAAAAACCGGAAACCAGATCCGTACTAGGGATAGGGTTTTGCCGCCAAAACCTGTCCCGACTAATCGACTATCTAGCCAGTATAAGAGGAGGACTGTAGCCGGCAGTGGGCATGAGTACTTCCTTGTTTTTCCTTCCACCGGTGTTTTCCATCTTCCTAAGCCTTGTGAGAGTTCCGGTAGATTGAGGGACTGTGTGAGTTGCGATCGTGCAGGGATTACCAAAGTGAAAGTTTGTGAGCAGGAGAATTAGGGAGAGATTGTGTGAGGTCTATTTGTGAGCACGATGTCTTCCAAGGCAAGCCGGCGCAAGCTGAAGGATCTGCCCAAGGATTCAGACGAAGAAATGCCGCCACCGGCGCCCCGGCCGAAGACCATTCCGGTGATGAAGGTAGTTCCGGAGGTTCCTACAGAAGAGGACCAACTGGTGCGCTTGCGGGAGAACCTCAACAACATGGGGTGTAATGGGCTCCTGGAGGTTTCGTGGGGCATCCAGGAGGAGAGCCTGGTGTCTGACATACTTCGTCCGGAAAGTGGTATCTTGGATACCACCCTCCGGGCGAAACCAGAACTATGGACGGTTAACACATGGAGGGCCGTCTACAAGTTCCGGGAGGCGCCGGACAAGGTCATAGAGAAGAATCAGGAGGTGATGGAGGGCGAATTCCGAGCGCCCGCCAATCCGAAAGAAGGTCACCAGGTTTCCGACCTGGTGAATCTGGAATACCGGGATGTGATAGCATTTCTTAATCCTATCCTCCATCCAACCAAGCCACGGCGAGTGGTAGCAAAGGTAGCCTCCGCCATCTTGGGGAGCCTCCAAGGTAAAATGATGATGGATTGGGCAACCATCATCCACGAGTTAATCGGGGACCTTGTGCGTTCCCTCCAGTCGAGGAAGAAGGGTCAGAGTCCCCTTCCGGCATATTTATCCCATCTGTATGCTCATCACTCCCTACTTAAGGCAAACGAGGAGAGTGCCTACCAAGAGCTAGTTCAGCTCCAACAGTACGGGGGAGAAGAACCCTCTCCTCGAGACGGATCGGACGATGAGGAGACGGAGGACAAGGAGCCGTTCACTCCTCTAAAGAAGAAGCAACGACGGACTAGGACGCCGCCGGTGAATCCGCTAGAAGATCCTCCTGCACCGGAGCCATGGGAAGAAGAAGTTCAGGAACAAAAGACGGAGACCGGACCGGCCCCGGAAGAAGTCCGACCTTCTATACAACTAGTTGGGCCGGTGAAACCGCAAGCTGTTATCACTCAGGCCGAGGCCGGACCCTTCCGGTCCAGGATGATGGAGGTAGAGGAGGGAGATAGGACCCACATGCAACTGGGAGGGACGCCATTAGAGGACATCCAAGAGATGGCTCAGCACTTGGTATGGCGGGCGGATGACCTCACTAAGCTCTGTGAGAATTACAAGGGGGCTCTCAAACGGGTGTGCCGGAAGATGGCACTAACTAATTGGAATGCCATCTTCTGGAGGACGGATGCGTTGGTGGCGACAGAGCAGCAAAACAGTCTCCTAATAGAAGAACGAAAGAAGCTGGTGACGGAGTTGGGAACGTTACGCGTGGAGAACCGGACGTTGTGGGACCAAGTCCGGGATTCAGAATCCAAATGTGTGGGATTAGAAAGCACTCTCTGCACAGCCCTGGAAACGGCCCAACTCATAGAAGAGGACCACCGCCGACAGATAGCGACATTATGTCAAGGTATAGTTCGGCTCCAGAGCTCTTTGGAAGTACCGGTGGATTGTATCAATAAAGCCCGGTTGTTTGAAGCCAACCTCGATACAGCCGCCAACTCGAGTCGGGTTCACATCATCAAGTGCTTATTAGAGCAGGCGAGACGGATGGACACATCTCGGGCAAAGATGCGAGAGATGATGGAGTATTTGGCTCCCACTGAGACGGATCTGGTAACTCCTTCCCCCTCCGCGCAAACCTTGGTGGTTACGGAAGGCAATAATCCAGAATCCGTGGTTACTGAAGTATCACCGGTGGTACCGGTGAATCCAGAACTTTCACCACCACCCGAAAGGCCAGAAGGAGTGGATTGGGGAGCTGTGGTACCCCAAGGAAGCGAAGATCTACTTCCGGTGACCCCGACCATCGACCTGACGGGTACTTCTCCGGAAGCTCACAATGGTCGGGCGGTACAGTCCTCTCTTCGTCATAAGAAGACCTAGAAGGATTCCCGGGGAAGTCCGGACATGCCGATAATCGGGACCCGGAGTGTAGACAGGGACCCCAATATCGTGGAGGTCCAAAGATAGGGACAAAAGGGTCCAAGTCTGTTTCCTCCGGAGAGTAGCCAGAAGGAGGTGAAGCTGGATTTACTGAAGGACTATGTTCTTCCCAAGGATCCGGATTCCAAGGAATAGTGTGCAGTAACGTAGTGTAGCGGCAATACCAGAGTCCGGCCGTCAAAAGCCGGAAAAATAGGATCTGGGATTTACCGGAAATCTCGCAGGCCAGTAGGAATGTTTTGTAGGATTTTTAGAATAATGTTAGTCTTAGTATAAGTAGGAGTTTTGATGGCCTTTCTAATCATTCACAGCCATCCCATAGTTTCAGCATTGTACCTTTTTGAACTTAATTCCAAGTGTTTGGAGTATCCATTCTCTTATCTTTTTGGTATGCGATATATGTTTGTGGGAGGTGTGGGTCCATTCTTACTTTTCCGGAGACTGTGAACTTATCTTGAGTAGCAAGAGTCGATTTCGTGAGCGATTTCCAAAGGTACTAACTTGATGGGGAGATCAACTGGATGGTTTCGGCAGTAGTGTTAGTGTAGTACTATTCGGATGCCGGTATAGTCTGCGTGTAGGATATAGCCTTAGGTGAAAGGGGTATCTGAGATGCTGCTAGCAACTTTCGTGTACGGAAGTGTTGCAAGACGTGCCCGAATTCCGGATTGCCGGAATTTCCCGTAGAACAGAGTCAAAGCCCCGGCGCAAGTCCAAGAGAGTACAAGGAAACCCACCCGGTCGACAGGAGGCTCAGTGCCCAGTTAAGGTTAGAATGTCGTTGTAGTTCTTGACCGTCCCTACATGACCTAACCCGGGAACCTTTCCGGATTTGTGAGGTGATGGAATAGGAGGACACTTTCAGTCCCTGAAGAGTTAGGTTAGTATTAGTATTAGAGCGAGAAAGGGAGAGAGAGAGAGAGAAAGAGAGCATGTTTCCGGACACGGTAAGCATCCGGACGGTGGATCTGGCCACTCGTCACCCAAACCCAGGGATCCCGGAAGGGGCATTGAACGGTTTTCAGATTCTTCCGGAACCCATCCGGCACTAGTGGCCGGACCGGACTTATAGTCCGGAGTAGTCTGACGGAGAGAAAGTGAGTGCTTAGATTGGATTATCCTATAGATCTGTAAACCTCAAGTCCTCGTGGGAACAATTCCGGAGCGGTTTACTCTAAGTGGGCCTTTGGTGTGAATTAAGGGCTAACTGGAGGAATACTGGTTCGACTAATCGCTACACACAGGCACCCCCCTCCTCTCTTTTCCTACAAGGTGTAGCGATTAGTCGGACCAGTATTCCTCCAGTTAGTCCTTAATTCACACCAAAGGCCCACTTAGAGTAAACCACTCCGGAATCGTTCCCACGAGGACTTGAGGTTTACAGATCTATAGGATAATCCAATCTAAGCATTTACTTTCTCTCTGTCAGACTACTTCGGACTATAGGTCCGGTCCGGCCACTAGTGCCGGATGGGTTCCGGAAGAATCCGGAAACCGTTCAGTGCTCCTTCCGGGATCCCTGGGTTTGGGTGACGAGTGGCTAGATCCACCGTCCGGATGCTTACCATGTCCGGAAACACGCTCTCTTTCTCTCTCTCTCCCTTTCTCGCTCTAATACTAATGCTAATCTAACTCTTTAGGGACCGGAAGTGTCCTCCTGTTCCGTCACCTCACAAATCTGGAAAGCTTCCCGGATTAGGTCACGTAGGGACGGTCAAGGACTACAACGACATTCTAACCTTAACCGGGCACTGAGCCTCCTGTCGACCGGGTGGGTTTCCTTGTACTCTCTTGGACTTGCGCCGGGGCTTTGACTCTGTTCTACGGGGAATTCCGGCAATCCGGAATTCGGGCACGTCTTGCAACACTTCCGTACACGAAAGTTGCTAGCAGCCTCTCAGATACCCCTTTCACCTAAGGTTGTATCCTACACGCAGGCTATACCGGCATCTGAGCAGTACTACACTAACACTACTGCCGAAACCATCCGGTTGATCTCCCCATCAAGTTAGTACATCCGAAAACCGCTCACGAAATCGACTCTTGCTACTCAAGGTAAGTTTACAGTCTCCGGAAAAGCAAGAATGGACCTACACCTCCCACAAACATGTACTGCATACAAAAAGATAAGAGAATGGATACTCCAAACACTTGGAATTAAGCTCAAAAAGGTACAATGCTGGAACTATGGGATGGATGCGAATGACTAGAAAGGCCATCAAAACCCCTACTTATACTAAGACTAACATCATCCTAAAAATCCTACAAAACATTCCTACTGGTCCGCTAGATTTTCAGTAAATCCCAGATCCTATAAATTCGGAAAGATCAGCTTCAGATCCTTTTTTTCCGGCTTTGACGGCCGAACTCCGGATCTTCCTAAAATTCTGGATCTTTCTAAATTTTCTGGAAATTCCGGAAATTCCGGATCTGCCCTTTCCGGATCCGCCCTTTCCACTTCCAGCCGGAGTCGTCCTTGTTGCCGCCTAGTATGAGGCTTCTATCCCAAATCATTTTCCAGATTCCAGATCTTCATCCTCATTTTCCAGATTCCGGATCTTCATCCGGATTTTCATCTGGATCCAATCCAGATCCTAGACATTTATGGATTCTGGATCCATTAGTTTCGGAATAGTTCCGGATTGATTCCGGACCTAGTTCCGATACTACAAAAAGTCTTTTGAAAATACTTTTTAGACAACTCTCTAAGCTCCGATTTCCAGTTAGGACGAATAGTGCAAATTTCCTCCTTAACCATTTTACCGCAATTAAGAGCCCCTACAGTTGTTAATCCATAACTCTAGTACTTTCTCTATTTCTACGCCACTGAATAAAGAAAATATACTATGAATGGATTTCTTATTTCAAATTCTATTTGAAATAAATAAAATCTACCAGAAATTTCTAAGAGCTAAAAAAGGCAGAAAAACAAAGATGCAAGAAAGTAAGAAAGCAACTTTGCCTTCCACCAGCTACAGTCTTCTTCTTATACTGGTCCGACGGATGGACGGTCGGATGAATGCACGGGATAGGTTTTGGCGGCAAAATCCTAACCCTAATACGGATCCGGTTTCCGGCTTTTAGGGCCGGCGCCGTCATCCAATTTCCGGAACTTTCTAGGGTTTCGGAATTAGGTTTTTAGACCTAATGAAAATTTTCCGGATCCGGAAATCCGGAATTCCTAAGTTTTCCTAACTTCTTAGGAGAACTCAAAAACTTTCCTTTTTAAGGGAACAATTTTTGAAATTTTCCGTCAAATACTACTGTTCTGGGTCTAGCATGTGGGATCACATTCCCACACAAGGTAATCTTATCAATTAAGATTTTCATCTAATTTACCCAATTTTCACTTCTACGCTGGTCCAAATTCCTAACTTTTGGAGAAATGCTCCAAATCACAAACGGATTGTGCCATTGGCTTCAGAAGGCCATTTTTAGTCTAAAAAAACCCCTTACCCCTTTTTCCTACATCAAAATCACAAAGATTTCTAGCGCTAACTAGAAGACCAAAATTGGATAAAAACCCAACTTTTGGAGATCAACTTTTCTAAGAAAAGTAACTAGCCTAGGCTCTTTAGTAGGTATAAGGGAGTAAGAAAAGACCCCGCTTCGACCTTAATCCGATTCCATATGCTCCCCGTACGCCGGTCAACTCCACGATTAATCTTTAAATTTGCCAATTTTGGAGGATCTTGATGGTTTTGCATCTTCTGACTATCGGATTGCCACGAAACTTATTGAAGCTTCTTATTAACATAAAAGAAGCTACCCTAATTTTTAGTGAGATTTTACTGCTTCCTGGGTAATTTCTAGGAATTTTCCATCATTACTTCCAACGGTTGACTACCCGGAAAAAGATCTTTTGAAGATCAGAAAAAACCGAGAATTTTCATGGAACCTCTCATGGAGTTCCACAAGGGATGTGCAAATTCATATTCCTGTTTTGCACATTTAAGGAAGGAGAATCAAATCCTGCTATTTCCTTTAACTTCTAGTAAAAAGGGAATCTTTCAAATAGAAGGGAATCTTGGCGAGCCGATTGCTCCGTTGGACTCCTGGCATGATTTTCACTTCGAAATACCGTACTTAAGTTGAAGATGCCCTCCTATGATTCGTCTTGAGATTTCTTCACCTATAGGCTAACAATTGGAGTTTCTACTATTTTGCCAATAGAATGGGAAAATTGAAACCTCTCTTTGGGAATCTATACTAAGGTTTTTACATAATTCCCTTGGACCAATTTGGTCAGGATCTGTCACTAAAAGGCAGGTTTAGACAAGTTGGACAATTTCTACTAAACATGGTTATTTTGTACAATTTCTGGGTTTCTACCCTATCTACATGCAGGATTTGGTTACAAATAACAAGAAATGCCTCAATTAGGACCAATGGTCCTTTTGGTATGTGACATCTCCGTTTTGGTTATTCACTCTTTTTTGGGCTTTTTGTATATAAAACTACACTCAAAACTTTATAAAATCCAAAAAAAACAATTCCGAATCATGAGTGACTAAATGGGCACTCACATCATCCATAAAGAATTTATACTATCTCCCATGAGAGTGGCCTACCAGTTATTTTTTGTGCATCCCAATATAAGGTTTGACGTAGGTCTTGAAGTTGGGCACTTCTTTGATTAGATGCGGAATGAACGGACCTTGTTCCATTTTCATGTAGGATTGCATCAATGAAGATAAGACGGGATGGTCTTTTTTGTGGAGTTGCATGCTCTATCACCCGAATGATGCATCTATGTCATCATGGGTGTAGCCTACTATCATGAAGGATACCACCACTTCTTTCACGATGTGTCTTGCCACCAACCGGGATTAAAAACAAAAGACATACATGTTTTTGTTTTCCCTCCAAGAGTTGTCTATTTGAAAATGTAGCACTAGTAGCAATGGTTGAGCCTTAATTGGTTGCAGAGGAACAACTTCCAATGATAGGGCTAAGAGACTCTAAGTCCTCTCAAAGTGAAATTTTTGCACTATAAATGTTTTTTTATAGTAGCATATTATATTGTGTAAGTTATATACCTTGTATGTTTTCGAATTATTGAAGTAAATTTGCACATGTTGTTTGAAGCTACCCAAGCTACCTCCAAAGTTCCAGCCTTCAAGGTAGCATAATTTTTAATTTGAAAAAATGATTAAAAAAAATTATATTTCTACTAAGGGGATACATGCTCATACCTTGTGTCAATATTTGAAAAACACCCATTAAAAAATTGACTTTGTACACACCTATCAAAGATCACTTGGCACTTATGTATGTTCAACGATCATTCAATTTTTTGGAAGTTAACAAATGCAACAATAGGATCCTTTGGTTAACTTGTTTAAGTACTTTCTTCGAAAATTTTAGAATGAATATATCCACTAGTTGCAAGTTCAATTTACTTGAACTTCAAAATGTATTTTTTCCTAGCCTTTCCTAAAGGTAAGGTCTCGGGTAAGGTGAAGTTTTGTCTTTCAACATTTTTAGAAAAAAACATATATGTCCTATAAGTTGTGCATTTTATTAGTCAATTTGTTGGAAAAGCATTTTAAAATTTATGTAAAAATTTTAACCAAAAAAGCTTTCACATTCATCTTTAAAAAAATTATAAAGTAGGTGGTACTAAATGAAAGAAAAAACTAGTTTGCTAATCACTTTTGTAAGAATTTGAGGATCGTTATTCCAAATCATAGTGAAAATTTTATAGTAAAAAATTAATATCCTTTTTTATTATTTTTATACGAAAATTTGAAAGTTGAGAGCAAAAAATGACTTTATACATTTTTTTTCTATAATTCTACATTTCTAACTTGATTGCCCACTAAAAACAAATTCTTCATAACTTTTACCTTAATATTTGGGAATGAATGGTTTGAATGTTTTTGGGTAGGTATTGATTATCCATACAATCTCCCAAAAAATAACTAATATTTTTTTAGGATATAGTTTTTGTTGTCCAATTGGACATTGAAATTTTTTTTTTTAACTTTTAACTTTTGCAATATTCATTAAAATGTCATTAAAAAAAGCTTCATAGTTCAGTAGTTCACACATAGATTATAATGAGTAGCATCCATCCTCAAAATTTCATGCAAAAATTCCAAATTATAAAGTCAACAAAGTTTACTAAAGTTCTCAAAAAGCCCAATTTTGATTTCTTTGTCCTTTAGAGGTTAATAACTTAGGGTCCACTATAGTATGTTTGGCATTGTTCTATCAATCCAATAGTGTTCTTTTTGTACAAATTTTCAAAACTTTGCTACAAAAAATAAAGGCTATTTTCTATAAAGAAAAGATATTTAAGGTTTTTTTAATAAAGATAGACATATTCCTACTATATTTAAAATTAATGGTCAAATTTTACTCAAGTATAATACAAGTTTATGTATAATTCTTTAAACTATTGTAGCCTTATACAGTTGGCGTAGATTGAGATCCAAATTAAACTCAAAAAATAACTCAAAAATTTAAAACTTTGACACTATATGTCCAAATACTATGAACCAACTCTATGCATCTTTCTTTATAGGGAGCCTTTTAATGATTGGTCATTTCAAGAAACACCAGTTATTTTTGGCTCAAAATAGCCTATTTCAATGAGTACTACAACTTTTGAAATTATTATTTTTTTAATGAAATAAAATATGGATGATTTGTAAAGCATTGAAAATAATACAACTCTAAAAATTCAGAGCTAAGAAAGATATATCTTTAAAAGTTATGCACAAAAAAAACACAACAAAAAATACCAAGACTATAGACACTAAGGTGTTTGATTTTTAGAAAATAGTAAAAAATTCAAAAAAATAAAATAAAATAAAATGTCAAATTTTCTCTTACTTGAAAATGCTCCTTCTCAACTTGAGCCACCGACTGTTCCTAAGCCAACAGTTCTTCTGATCTCCTCCACCTCTGACTTTGGGTAAATGGACGACTTGGCCACTTGGCCACCAGCACATCCGAGGATGGAGTGCCGCAGCAAAGCCACTCACTGTACTGTCGGTTCCAACGACTTCACACTCATTCGCAGGAAAGCCGTTCTCAAATAGAGTAACTAGGATGAGTTGGATCTTCCTTTCAAGCGCTCTCCTCCCTCAAAACCTACCGCAACTTGAAGCAAGACAAGATTGTCTCATTGCAAATGTGGTAGCCGACACTCTACCTTGCAGGAGCACAAATAGGGCGACCGAAACAAGCGTATTATTATTTCCAGAAGCTTGGGCACCACCAGCTGATGAAAGTGCATCTGATGCACTGGTTTTGTGTACAGTAGTTTACATCCACTACTGTACGCAAGACCAGGGTTTTTTATTTCATTTATTGGAGGCAGTGCAAAAAGCGACAATCATTGGAAGGATGAAGCTCTTTACATCCATGGAAGTGGATGGAACTTGCAATCTTTGGATGAAATTTCATTTATTCATACAAAATAGAGTGGTAGTATTCCAGATTTGGTAGCAAATTGGAAATTTCATCTACTTGAAAAGCAAAAATATTTCATCCAAGATTCCCTACCAAAAAAAATCATCACTTTTCAGCGAAAAAATGTTCAAATAAAAAACCTGGCTATAGATCTCTTTCAAAAAAACAATCTTTAAAAGTTACCTACTACCAATGAGAAGTCAACAAGAGGTCAAATGGATCGAATTCTGAAGTGCTCCAAAGTCGTCGGCAAAAACCCTTGGTTCACAATTCTATATGCCTAACTCACTTCAAAAAGTAGGTTTTTCTAGTCCTTCCAAATTTTTAAAGGTGAAGTTTTATCTTTCAATATTTTTAGAAAAAACACATCTATGTCCTACAACTTGTGCATTCAGTCAATGTATTGGAAAATGGTTGAAAATATACTTAAGGAAATTAAACCAAAAAAACTTTCATGTTCATAATTCATCTTTAAAAAAGATTATAAGGGTAAGGTTGTATTGAATGAAAGAAAAAGCTCATTTGCTAATAACTTTTATAAAAAATTGAGAATTGCTAATTCCAATGGTGAGAATATTTTTGTTCACATTAATATTGTGTGTGTGTGTATATATATATATATATATATATATATATATATATATATATATATATATATATGAATCAAAAACCAAAGACAACTTTATATGCTTTAGCCATTGAATGAATCAAGAAAAAAATATTTTTATTAATTGCAAGAACCAATCATTGTCTTTGATTTCCCCACATCCCTTTACAAGTTGCAAGTGGACGGATTTTGGGAGACCTATAGTTACAAATAAGTGCTTATACCCCAAATCTTTAGAAATTTATAAGTAATTCAAAAATTCTTGAAAAATACAATACCACTTGTGTTAAGTTTCATATCTATTTTTCTTTCTATGAAAAATCATCTAAAAACATTTTTATCCACAGAAACCTATGAAAAAGGCAAAACAATCCTTGAATGGTTGCCTTTACAACAGATCACCTTAGCTTAGCATCCATCTTAAAGATTTCATGCAAAAGTCCTAAGCTATATACTCAATGGGGTTTGCTAAACTCCAAAATGATTCGAGGTGTACAGCTCAATTGAATGCCCATAATTCTCCTAAGTTTTATAACATTTAGTAGCCTTCAAGGAGGCTGTCTTTCCTTCCCTGGAGGCATCATTTACAAAATTCATCCATGCATCATTACTCTAAGCTACAATATAGGATTGTGTGCCAGTAGATTTATGGTGTGCTCTATTTTCTTTTGCTGATTCTAGGATTGAACATATAAATCAATATGATTTGTAAAGAAAAATGATTTGCCTAAAATCCTAAGCTAGAATCCATTGAATAGCATATCAATGCAATCTACCATGTAGCCATCACAATAACTTATTTTCAATTTTCAAATGTGGAGAGAAGTTCTTTATATACCTATGAGGTGGTAGGAAGTAGAAATGTCCATGTGGAATATATAAATTAGAATTTGTAGTTTCTCAACCACTCATAGTTAAAATCAAAAGTAGGAATTGTGATTGAAGTAGAATTTTAGATGTCATTTAGGCATAGTATATTAACTTTAAAAAAAACTGAAGTATGAAAAGTTGGTAAATTAAAATCAATTTCATCTCCAAAAATTTGTTTGAGATTTTGATCCTCCAATCAAAAGTTATGGACAAATTTCAGAGAGGATGTTTGAAAATGTAAAAAAAAATCCCTTCTACCCCCTCTCTGAAATTTGTCCATAATTTTTTATTGGAGGATTGAAATCCCAAATGGATTTTTGGAGATAAAATTTAATTTAATTTCCCAACTTTTTTTAGTTCAAAGTTTTTTGAAAAAAGTTTTTATACTATGCCTAAATGAGGTCTAATATTCTACTTCACTCACAATTTTTGCTTTAATTTTACTAAACTATGAATAGTTGAGAAACTACAAATTCTATTTTACATATCCCTCATTGTTTGTTCTATCTATTACTATCCCATAGGTATATATTAAAGAGTTGTCTTCTCATTTAAAGTTTGTAAACACGAATAGCTTACAAAGTTTTGTAAGGAAGTTCCAATATTGAAATTGATTACCTCAATGATTAGATAGCCACTTTGTTTAAAACTTATATTTTGTGCACTATTTGAATTGTTAGTATTTGATTTTTTTAGTACTTCGTATGGTTGTCATAGTGGACGGACATCCGGTTTGCCCGTCTGTTAGAGGTCTCGCCTGTCCAATATAGTCAACACAAAGTTGACTTTATGAAAATGGAAAAATAGGCCATGTGGAATTACTTCGAGTCTGCAGTCGTGACCCTACAACCAAGCAAAACTTTGACAAATATTGACACGTGGACAGTTAGCTACTTATGGTGCCAAATTTTCCACACCACTTCATCCGCCGGATGAAATGGTGTAGAATATTCAGCACCATTTTGTCAAGGAGAAGGCAACCCTTCCTTTTGCTACTGAATGTTATGTTTATCCCCAAAATTTTGACATTATTTGGGCCAAGTTTGACAAGCTCTGGCTACACTGGTTCTTGCCTTGTGAAAGGATAAGTAGATTTTTTGGAATAGAGGCTACCCCTTCCTTGTTTTTTCCCTTTAATCCTTAAAAGACGATGAGGTGACCTTGGAAATCATCAATTTTCATTACTGTGTGAATCATTTCCTTACAAAATTACAAAAGCACTTATTGGAAGTCATAGTACTATAGAAGATCTCCCCTTTTCAAATAAAATTTTGAGGATGAATAGTTGCACTTCTGTCCTACATAAAGAGATTCTTTGTCATCCATTGGACGCCAAAGGCCCGCCTCGATGTTTAAGGGTTAATTTCTTGCTATGTTTCTTTTCTCTTTTTGTATCTCTTCATTGTGAAGCCTGTTGGCTTGGTCAGTTTACAGTACTAGGTTCTTTCTTTTCATGCAGTGGGTTTCCCAAAAATTAATTATTTTTTTAACAAAATGAACCAAAAAGTCCAAAGTGGCTTCACGGGTTAATAACTCAGATGCCACCGTAGTACGTTGGGCACTGTTCTATCAATCCAATGGTGTTGTTTTTGCAAGAATTTTCACTAAATTGCGACAGAGAAAACTGAGGATATTTTCTGTAAAGGAAATAAATTTAAGTTTTCTTTACAAAATAGCCAGGTTCCTGCTGCATTTAAAAACAGTAGTCAAATTTTACGTCAGCCTATGTTTCATTCATTCGATACCGTACCACCAAGTATGACATGATGAGTGTGGAAGAAATAGATGACTCCTTTCAAAAAAGTCAATGGGATGAACTGGAACGATGTGGCACTACTGTGCATTCCAGGTGGACGAGTCAAGTGGAAGCGACTTTAAAGCGATATGCATGTGCTTTACCATTTCTTCTTTTCCGGAAGAGACTACCACTCTACCACCTGCACAGCTTTAATTAGATTATCGCCAGACAGGCTCCCCGAGTCTGTAGTGGTGCAACGAGCCTGTTGCGGAGGTCCAGCATAGGGTGAATGTAAAAAAAACGACCCCCTATTTTGTGCCGTTTTAATTTTATTGATAACACTCACCCTAGCTAATTTGGGGCCTCTGATTGCAAATATGAACTCAAAATTCGCAAAAAAGAATTTGCTTAGCAAAGAAAAGGTTCCTGCGTTTTCCCCAGGGTAAAACACGGGCCTCCGCAAGAGGCTCGTTGCACTACTATAGGCTAGACTCTACCGCTCCTGTGTACCGATCATGCAGTGCAGGCTGCAGACTGAGATGACGATTTAGCTAGTGCTCGTGTTTAAAAGAGTGAAGGAAAACCTCAGTTCGAGTGCGCGTCGTTTTTATGGTTTTGAAAATTTGAGGAATTGTTGTTGTTAGTACGGTTATAAGGATCAAACTCCTTGTTGCAGTTGTAACAAGATGGGGCAACAGTCGCACCTGCTTTGTGATCAGTTTGGCCGATCTCTGATAGCCTTACTGCTTGTACTTGGCAAAGTCTGCTTTGTACAAGGCGGCGACAACGATACCATTACTTTCGGGCAAGAAGACCGTAAGTTTCAATGACTTGAAATCCTCTAGTGTACAAAGTTCGCAATTTAGCAGTAGTAGAGGGTACGTTGCTGATAGAAATTCCTTTTTCTTGGCAAACAAATGAAGAAAATTTGGCAGTGCCCCTATGGGAGGGTAGAGTGGCTGCCCCAGACTCGAGAATCGTAGTACTCACACTGTCAGTAAAGTCATGTCTGCAACTTGGCACGAGTGTCACTCTGTGTTTCAATGTTTTTTGCGTTTGCAGTATACATTGAGAATGCACTTGTTTGATTGCAGTGGACGCTCTCCAGGCAATCTTTGCAGCTTGGAATAAAACCCCGGATCAGAGCAGCAACCTGTATGGCTGGAATATATCGCAAGAGTACCCTTGCCAGAATCTGAACTGGGGAGAAATTACGTTTCCCAATTGGCGAGGAGTGCAGTGCTTGAAAGAGGACTATACTGTTGATGCAAATGGTAATTCCAACTGGGACATCGTTATAGTTGGCTTGTAAGCATGCTTCTCTCACTCTGTACTATACTATTCTACGCTTTTATTCAATTAGCTAGTTTGTTGTTCGTTACATGTGTGGCATTCCCGACATTGGCACCTTTAACGTGAATTTTGTTGAAGTGGCGGTATTCCAAAACTTTGGCACGTAGCTTCTGAAACATAAATCCATACCTCTCCTATCCTAGATTTTAGATTTGTATGTACATAAATGTCACACCAATTTGTTATAAAGCTTGAATCCCACCACTTTAACAAAATTGACTTTTTTTCAAGTCAAGAGCTTTGAATTGTAAAGCATTTATTTAAGAGTCTTAGTTTAAGTTTTTTCAGTGATGAGTGCCACCATTTAGTGCTCTGAATGGCAAACCTAACAACATTGACATTCCAACCCTTGGCCCTAATGTTACTCATAAATAATGAATGGTGAATGACGATAGTTATTGTATGAGACCTTAATCGAGTCACTTCTAACACTGATCTGTGTGAAATGAATTGAAATGCCTCTGAGCAGGTCCATATCCAATGCCTCGATTGTTGGCATTTTGCCACCAGCCATTGCAAACTTGACATGGTTGACCACTTTGTAAGTTCCCTTGAGATGGTCTCTTAAGTACCTAAAAATATCGTTTTTAGTTAATGTTAATTTGTTAAATTCATGGTATTCCATGCATCATTTTGTCATTTGCATGAACTTGTTATGCAGGTACATATGCAAATTGCATTTCATCGTTAACATTGTGCACTAGTAACTTGCGAAACTAGGATGTTCACCCCATTCCCACTCCCCATTCTTAAGCTAAACCATTTCAATGGAATGTGCCAACATGACACTTAACGAAATTGACACTACTGCTAAATCAAAAGACATGTATTGACTAAGTTACAATATGCAACTTTAGTTGTTGTAAACATGCTTCTCAATGTTTGTTAGATGGCAACGATGATCATATATCGAGCTTAGAATTAGAAAACTGCACCAGTGTTCCTCACCTGAATTATCTTCCAAGCTAACAATCATATCCTCTGGTACTTTCAGAGAATTGACAGGAAATCCTCAACTCACTGGTCCACTTCCTATAGAACTCCAGCATTTATGGCTGAATGTTTTGTAAGTTTGCTAACTGCCCCCAATTTTAAGGGCATCAATTATCATTTGGATTGAGTTTAGTTTGTAGCCAATAAGACAATTATCATTGTCCACTATTTTGACGTGGCTATCAAATAATACTAACTGATTATACCTGAATAATTATATGTGCAGGGATGTTCATGACAATGGTTTCAACGGAACTATTCCAGACTGGACCTATTTCTGGCCTCTCGTGCAATTGTGAGTTTCCTCTTGAAGAGCCTGTATATATAATTACGCATGAGTTTAAGATGATTTGAACAATTTATTTAAAATGGCGGTAATTCAAATATTTCGGCAGCATTCAGAACTCGCTTTCCGAAACACCAATTTATACCTATCCTACGTTTCACACCTAAATGCATGTCAAATTTTTGCCAATTTAACACGCGAATCGTGACAAGTTAACGAAATAGACGAATTTAATGATAATCCGAGGTTGATACTTTAGTACTTAGCGCAAAGTGCTTAATTTACTTTTCATTCCAATATTCCGGTTCAGTATTCTAATTCCTTTGTTCTACATATTTATTAACAGGGATCTGAGTGGCAATCAGTTCGTTGGACCGTATCCGGTTGATCAAATCAGTGCCATGCATTACCTCCAAGTACTCAGCATTGGTAACAATAGACTAACGGGACCAATTCCGTCCAACGCTTTCTTTAATAAGACGGAAGTAGAAAAACTGTAAGTCGGATTGCATCTTTCGCTGAATCAATGTCCTCTTGGTAATGAGTGTCTTGTGGTAGGACAGGCATAGGTTTCAGATTAGTACGATGCAGATGCAAAACTTTGCCATTTCAACTGATAATTTCTGTAATTTAATGGAAAATTCCTTTTGTATATTTGCACATACATGCTGAGTTTGTGTCCCATTGGAACATGTGCGTGATGTATTCTGTCGATTCCTGGCAGGGACATATCTGACAATCAGTTCACTGGGGAGCTGCCAGACCTATCTCCGATGCGGAAATTGATTTATTTGTAAGCTTACCTGTCTACTTTCCCAGCCTGATCACTTTACACGGTTTGAAGAAATTAATTTCCTGAAACCTTTTCTAATCATTCTGCTTCCTGGAGAGTAGCCATTTTTCCTACCTACAAGGACTCGAGGTATGTGACATTTCTAACTGCTTTAATTTCTGGTGATAATGCAGGGACGTCTCTGGGAATGAATTTGTGGGGTCGTTACCAGATCTTAGAGATTTTTCCGCCCTACAGACTGTGTAAGTATTGATGATGTGTGAGCCCTCTCCATTTTGAATTTGGTTTCTTCATTTGCAGAAATTAAGTGATCGAATCAAAGGTCATGATCATTCAGAAATTGCATTGAAACTGCACAAGATAGTGAGCACAAACGTTGTCTGAGGTTCCTCTGAACCTCATATTTGTGAAAATGGCGGATTTCAGTGAAATCGCCCATCTGAAACCTAGCTTGAATCTATGCTAGTCCTAGTTTTCAGGTAATGGCCACTAGCTTGAATGTCACAATATTGGTGCTTTGAAACATTTCCCTTTTAACAAACAGGAATAATTCGGCATGTATCTCAATATCTTGGCTCACGGCTGGCATGTGTGGATTTGAAACAGGAATTTGGCCAGAAACAATTTCTCCTGGACAGGAAATTTACAGGACACGTTCAATCTGAATGCCAAAGTGGCTACGATAGACTTGTCTGGCAACAATCTATCTGGTCGTCTTCCACCCTGGAATTTCACAAACCTTGGCACTACTCAAGAACTGTAAGTTGCATCCCTTGTTCCACGTAACCTAAGCTCTATGCTTACTCGGACCAATATTCATTTGCTTTACCTGGGTCTCAATTGATCGTATGATCTGCAAACTATACATATGACTTCAAGTTATAATAAAATTATAACAATCCTCAAGATATATTTACTATGCCCTGGGTAACACGTATTATGAAATTAGACCAATCCATGCAAACCTAGCATAAAATTGATCACCCTGTCTGACATGCAGGTACCTGCACAACAACAGTCTTTCAGGAGAACTTGACCTCATCCGGATGTATCAACAGCAGTTACTGCTCACAAACTCGGATTCTAATTCAACCGAAAAGCTGAGGATGCTGAGTTTGAGCAACAACAAAATCACCCGTGTAAGATATGACGCATTCTCCATCGAGAACATCACCACTGTCATCAAGTATGTAATCCCAGACCCTTGGGGCCTTCCAGGACGTACTGCATTCCAATGATACAAGTGACACTGTAGTTGAATTATGTACTCCTCATTCCTCAATGCAGTTCCATTGGCTGAGCAGGAGTGGGTATATAGTTACCGATAACCCTGCTGCTCAGTAGAACCCTCGAACCCATTATCACAGTTATCGCTTGGAGCATTCTTTCAGATTTAAAGGAGAACTCAACGGGTATTTTATTAAAATGGCGGTATTCCACAAACTTGGCATTTTTAAGTTCAGACCGTGGAGTCTGAAATGTAAACCAGTCCTACAAATTGAATGCAAAAATGGCGTATGAAGACCACCACTTTAATGAAATATCTGTAACAGTTTGACATTAATTTATAAAATGTGGTTACTATTAGAAATAGTTGATTTGCGTGCCCCTGAGCTTTGTGTGGATAAATTAAATTTGCAGGCTTGATGGGAATCCGTATTGTGATCCCTATGACTCTGGAAATGATGGCCAGAGATGCTTCTGTATGCAAATCTGCTTCGTAAATCCAGGTCAGTATTTATTTAGCTGGCGTTTGCCACAGGGAGACCGGCACGGTGTTACCCCGGGTATGACATTTCAACATGTAACTTTACCCCCGCCTCCAAATTTTCTTAAAACAGAAAGTGTGTGGGTAAAGTTACATGTTAAAATGTCATACCCCAGGGGTAACGCCCTAAGCATTCGCATTTAAAAAATACATCTGCGATTATGCCACTTGATTTAGGGCTTAGGAATTATGTGAGTGGTATGATTCACAGGAACCTTATCTGTTATTGTGCAGTAAAAACAAACAACCGCAAGGTCGTCATCGCTTCTGTCACGACCAGTGTGCTTTCGGTGATACTGATAGTGGCAGTTGTTGTGGGAGCCTTACTTTATAAAAACAGAAGATACAAAAAGTATCTGCAAATTCAGTTCAGCAAGAGTGAGTACCTGAATCTTCCTGTATTAGTCTTGTTCATGAACACTTTCTCAGTCATTGTGAAATCCTGAATTTCTTTGGTGCTAACTTAATTTTATTCTATGCTCTGCAGAATTTGAAGAGTATGATGTCAAGCCCACCATATTCTCCTACAATGAGCTCAGGGCGGCCACAAGAGACTTTCACGACGACATGAAGCTGGGCCAGGGTGGCTATGGCGCAGTTTACAAGGTACTAAACACCGCTATTAACGTCAAATCTGTCATGTTAGCGGTATTCTATGAGTCATTTTGACATTTGCATTTTGCGTGTTTTGCCAATAGAAATGCTAATTAAAATATAAATTGCATTCCATCCACATCATTGTGCTCAGCGAAGCTAGATTACCCCACCGTTACATCAATCTGTTAGCTCAGATGTGAGTCAATATTTGAAGCATATTTGCTGTGAATTTGGGATTTTGTGCAACACATTCTGACCTTCTCTTGCACCACTGCAGGGTATCCTTCCCAATGGCCACGTGGTGGCTGTGAAGCAGTTGTTCGTCAAAACCTCTCAAGGCCTCGATGAATTCTCAAACGAAGTTGTCCTTATCACTGGAATGAAGCACAGAAACCTGGTGAACCTGAAAGGATGTTGCCTTCGTGAACACCAAAGGTTGCTGGTTTACGAGTATGTAGATAACTTCGACGTCGACCAAATTTTACTTGGTATGTTGGGGACTCATCCACCACGAGCCACGCTTATCTTTGTTTCGACATTTCAATTTCCTGAAATCGTCTTGATAGCTACCAATGGCATACTGTTGTTTACATCCATTCGTATTTGAATCTAGATACTTAAATAACTAGTACTAAGTTCGTCATCATTTACATTACCACAGGAACAACAAGGCAGGTGGTCAGTTGGCCTGTGCGTCTAAAGATTTGTCTGGGGATTGCGCGTGGTTTGCATTATCTGCATGCGTTGGCACATCCAAGAGTCATCCATCGGGACATCAAGGCGAGCAACATTCTGCTGGACAAGAATATGGAACCCAAGATTGCTGACTTTGGTTTGGCTCTGTTATTCCCGGACGAGCAAAGCCATATCATGACTGTTCATGTTGCCGGAACAAAGTAAGCCCCACCTTTTCTGAAATGAAATTCCAACTTTCAGTACTAGGAATGATTCATGTTCTTTATATTCTCTCCTTTTGTTGTCTTGAGAATGATGCTTTTTATGGATCCTCATTGATTATTGTGCAAATGATCGACTATGCAGAGGGTACTTGGCACCAGAGTATGCTTCCCTTGGCCAACTGAGCGACAAAGTGGACGTGTACAGCTTTGGAGTGTTGTGTTTGGAGATTATTAGTGGTCGACGAAACATTGATGATTCATATGATCTAGACCAAGTGTACCTCTCCAAATGGGTACGATCTATCTCCGCCTCTGTTGAACTACGTCCTTGCATTCACGTCGGGAAAATCTGCACTTCCTTAATATGCGTAATGATGTCAAAGGAAAGAGTATCATTCTCATTTATTCTTAGACTACTAGAAGAATCGACTCCCCCAGGTCGCCCTGTATCACGTGCTCAACCAATCAATTTCCTTACACTGGCACATTGAACCCTCAAGCAACGAAAAAATAGATAAGATATAGGGAACCGCTCGTTTCGAACAGTAAATTCTTAGCTGTTCTAGATTTCAGACTGTTAACATATATTATTTACATGCATGTCCTGGTTTTTGGTACCGGATTGGAATTGTGCCAATTTAAAGATTTGAGATTTTTGACTACTAATGGCATCATTTAATATCACAATGGCGATCAGAATACCCCATTTTAACGGAATCGTCCTTCTAACTTCTCGATCATCCAACATTCTGCAGGCCTGGATCCTCCACGGAAAAGACCGACTTCTCGACCTCGTCGACCCGGAGCTCCACCTGACCGACGACGAAGTCCGCGACGTCCAACGCGTCATCAATGTGTGCCTCTTGTGCATCCAAAACGTATCCGAGAAGCGGCCTTCCATGGCTCGCATAGTCTCTATCCTGCAGAGTGACACGGAGTCGGAAGTGCTGGTTCTGGGCGAGGGGAAGAGCGAGCCAGCCTACAAGCCTGGAACCCGGTCGCAACGAGGATCCGTGGACTACAAGAGCAATAGTAACAGCGGCCTGGACAGCGTCGCGGAGGAAGGAAACTCATCCGGGCAAGCGTACCACCAGGGTTACGGCAGGCCTCGACGTGGACCTTCGGATGATCTCAGTATCGATGTGGAGCTCAGTCAGATTCGAGCCAGGTAGTTTGGAGAGTAGAGAGCCTCTTCGGAAATCCAGACATCGATCTCAGCCAGTTCATTCCGGTTCATTTCGATTACATCAGTACTAGAACGTGCAAAACTTCGGTCTTTGTCCGATCCTAGGGTTGATTGATCACATTGAGCTTTGCTTTTTTGAAAAGAGTTCTGAGATCTAGTTCTGAGATCTAGTAATGTAGTAGAGAGACTGCCTGTCAGTGACCTTGACAGCGGAGGAAGGAAGCTCATTCGGGAAAACGTACTACGAACTTGGGGCTACGACAGGCCTCTACCGACGCGGGCCTTCGGATGATCTCAGTATCGCTGGGGAGGTAAGTCATATTCGAGTCAGGCAATTTGAAGATTAGGGGACGCACTAGGGGAGCATTATACTTCAAAATTCCATACATCGATCACAACGAGTTTCCCCGTGTCCGGCCGGCTTGTTTCAATCAGTCCTAGGAAGGTACGAAATAACATGTACAGTTTTAACCCACGTTAACCTTCGGATCGATCGATCATGTTGAGCTTAGGTTTCCGCCTTGGTTTGTAAAGCTTACGACACTATACTAAAATTCACTAGACTAGTTGAGAGTCTGCCTGTCACTGGAAGTTAGAACTTTCAGTTTTGAAACAGAGGTCGATATATCTTCTTGTTACTATTAGGTTGGACATTGTTTTGAACGTAGAAAGAGATCACCAGCGATATCAGTGGATGATGACTTCATTTGCATGTTTCTTGTATCTATGGATGTTTCTAATCGTCTCTCTCCTGAGACTATGACTTCCCACCTTCCCGGCTCTGTAACTTTTGTTTTGTTGTTTCATCTTTACATCACTGTGATTTGTGTAATTTGTGTAGTAAAACAGTTTGGTAAACATCAATGTGATTCATGAGTACGAGTGCTTGTCTGGTTCTTTTTTCGCAATGGTTATGGGCCCACCGTTTGCTACGTTAGTTGCCTTACTGTGTCGAGAGGGTAAAGTCAATACAGAGTAGGAAATACAGAAGTCGATATTATGAGGAAGATAGCGAGAAATCCAAAAGGAATACAAATTCAGTGAAAGGTTACAAGACACGGTTGAGAAAATAGCTGTGTCGTCAAAGATTAACCCATAAACGACGCCGAGGACGTTTTTTGTCCGATGAATGATAAGGAATTCTCCTGTGCACAGAAATGCAACTATTCGTCCTCGGAATTAGGGGTGGAAAGGGGAAATCTTCTACAATAGTTTGACTCCCAATGAATATTTTTGGTTTTTTCAAAGTAGATGATGTCACACGGTTCCAAAAGGTCTAATTTCCTCACCAACCCGACGTTAAGGGTTAAAGAGGTCAATACTATCGAGAGATATGATGGTTCAAATTTTGCAGTATGGAAAATGCACATGTCATTCATCTTCAAATTTCGTGATCTGTTTTCGATTGTGAATGGAACGAAACAGAAGCTCGATACTATGAGTGATGGAGAGAAATCGCAGTGGGAGCATCGAGATAAGTAGGCTATCATAGCCATTCTAAGATCAAATGATTCTTACCACATGCAAGAAGTAATAAATTCTCCAGGCATATCATGATAAGCACTCCGGTGAAATTGCACTATAGCTTTGTAGGAGAAGTATTTCAATTGCAAGCTAGGTGAGGGGGATTCAATAGCAGTGTATACATTAGTACATTGCAAAAGTTGTACAAACAGCTTAATGATTAAGATCAGATGTGGT
This sequence comes from Climacium dendroides, assembly GCA_950106755.1. NCBI lineage: Eukaryota > Viridiplantae > Streptophyta > Bryopsida > Hypnales > Climaciaceae > Climacium > Climacium dendroides. Next base: position 17,900,699 of record OX467090.1, on the reverse strand, counting down.
CTTCCTTCGTCCTATGATCCACTCATGCTTGCATGGCACAGTGCTCTGGCAACTGAGCAGACACTTAAAAATCTCCAAATTTCAAAACAAGAAGAAAGATCAAAAAGGATTATCCAATGCACAAGTAGATATGGCGTTTTTAAAAAAAAAACGCGTCATCGAAACCTTCTCTCTTGTTGAGGATATGAAAGAACGAGCGGAGCGATTGGCTAAGTCTTGATGCTATAAATGTGACCATAGAGGACACTTTGGGGAGAGTCGTTGTACAAAGACAATGTCACCTAAGCGATCTTATACACCCTGCGCACATGCGCAGCAAAATGGTGGGTGCCGGCATGGGGTGGCGGGTTCCGCCTGGTGGGGGTGGTGGAACTCGGCCTCGCGGATTTTAGCCCCGCCAACGCCGTGTGCCAAGCCCCCGCATGTACGGCGGGTGGGGCTAGTTCAAATTTTTTACTTGGAATCACTATAATTCCTTGTTGTTTTGAAAGAAAGCTTTGATGTGATTGAAAAATTAATATAGTTGATGTTTGGGAATTACTGAAGTTGGTGTGAAATGTTGTTTCTTCTTTGTGCTCTTTTCATATTGTAGAATAGTTAGGAAATAAATTGAAAACTAATTTGCTTACCTTTTGAGTGAAGTAACCACTTAAAAATTGATTGCCTTTGTAGAGAAGTTAAACTCCTTCAAACAATTTTTATTAAATTTTTTGAAGAAGTAAAATGGAACTGGCATCTTTATCAAATCATTTCATATTTTCTTGGACCTTTATGGAATTAGTTACAAATTTTTGAAGTTGAAATGTAGTAGTCATTTAATCCCATAATGTGTAAGGTCAATTCTTGATCACTTAAGAATGTCTCTAAATTGAACACGGAGCCAACATTCTCACCTCCACTATTGTGCCATGTGCTGTTGTCCCAACCAAAATAAAATAAAATAAATATCCTAATTTTTTAATTTAAAAAAACTTTGAAATTCAATATCTTTCACACCCTAGTTTCCAACACCATGAAACAAAGCCCCTATATCCCTCCTTACAAAGAGCTTTTTGATTGTATTAAAAATCCAGCCAAGGGACACACGGTCACAAAGGTGTCTTGTGCCGTTGCTACAGTCAATATAGAAGTAAAAAGTAATTTTATCATCTTTTGATTCTTTAAAACTTTGAAATTCAATAACTTTCACATTGTAGTGTAAGAGGTTACATTCTTGGTACAAATATAAAGATTTATGCACTAAAGGATGTAAGGGTTGTGTTTTGTGGTGTTTGGACATACAATACAAAAGTTGTGAATTTTCCAAATTATAAGATAATTTAATTTAGTTTATGATTCATAAAAACTTTAAAATTCAATAACTTTCATATCATAGGTCCAAACACCACAAAACAAAGCCATTGGACGTCTAAACGCATCAAACAAAACAAAACAAACATAAACCTAATTTTAAGATAAAGATTCTCAATTTTTTTTTACCATAACTATACAAATTTAAGCTCATGAGAGGTGCAATCTCTTGTCCACAATTTAAAAGAACACCTATAAGAGAAAAAAACAAACTCATGAGAAGTACAATCTCTTGACCACAATCTGAAAGAACACCTAAAAATAAAATAAAAACTCATGAGAAGATGAAGTTGATCTTAAACAATTTGTAAAACTTGTGGGCTTTGGGCTTCCTGTGAATTCACTCCTGGCGTGGGAGGTCGTGGCAGAACTGAACATGTGCGTACGGGAGCCTCTAACGACAAAGCCTTAATTCGTGAGCACTTGCCCAGCCACTTGCGCCCCGCCATGTCCGGTTGAACTTGGCATGTGCCCTGGCTGATAGTCATTGACAGAAAGGCAAAAACAAAGCAAAGTCACGCTAAAGTAATCACGTACATAAGTGCCAGTGTTGTTCATGAAGTCTTGTCTGAGTGCCAGTGTTGATCATTGAGTGAAGCTTTCCGTATGGAGTAGCTTGTAGCAGCGACGACCTTGGCTATGGCGCCTTGGATTGCTGGGCAACCCTGTTGGGACTACAGAGTTCATCAGGGAGTTCATTGACCTTCTCTGCATCCTTCTTAATAGTCATTGACCTTCTTCTTAAAAACAACTCTTTCAATCATTAATTTGATTTCCTTTCTTTTGGCATCCTTCCTTTCCATTTTATTTGATTTCTTGAAATACATAGATTATTTCCATTGAAGTTCTTTCCCAATTGACCATTAAAAAAAAAGAATGCATAACTAAGGTTTAAATTTTGTTTAAGAAAATAATACATTTGAAATGTTGCTTGTCTTAGAAAAGAGGAAAAAAAAGAGAAAAAAAAGAGAAAAAAGAAAAAGAAAAATATAGCTACTTATAAGAATATGAAAGAAATTCATATTACTATCATTATGTATCATACATCTTACTCCTAAACTCTCTATAATTTCATATAATAAAGTGGATCTTAATAAATATTTTAATATGGTCATATATAAGTTGTATAATTTGATCATAATAAAGAAGTAATTCAAATTCAAATAAGTCTCCATTATTTATTCAAGAAATAAAATTGTAATGCATATAAAAAATTTCAACAAAATATTTCTTATTTATACTTTAAAAAAATAGTAAGTAGAAAAAAGTAGCAACACTTGTATTATACACAAGGGTCATTGGCATTAAAAAGGTTTAGAAGAAAGTTCTTATAAAAATTATATCAAATTAGAAAGACCAAAAAGGTAGGTGAAGACCAAATTAAAATAAAATGTACAAAATGTTGGGTTTCATACATATTAGAAAAAAAAACTTGCAATAAAACTCTAAACGCTAAACACTAATGTTCTAAAAAGAAATTAGAATTTTATGATTTATTTATTTTTTCAAAAATATTAAAATATTAAAAAAATAGTCTACTAGAAAAAAAATTGGAAATCATATTAAAAATTGAGTTCAATAAAGGGCTATTTAAGTACAATTGTATTTTTTATCCCTTGTAAGGGCATTCTATTCATTATATAATACTATAAGAACCTTTAAGATTCAAGAGAATTTCATCACCAAATATAGATTTATATTCTTAAAATTGTAAATGAATAGAAAATATTTGGCTATATACCAAATTCATATAAAGTTAATTGATATAATTCAAAATAAAACAATTTTGGTAAGAACTATGTACTTTTTTGAACTTCACATTATTTATTCTAAAAAATTAAAATTTGGTGTATTATTTCATTTTCATTCTTTTATTTTTATTTTTCTTACTTACTTCTTCTTCTTCTTTTCTTTTTTTCTTATTTTATATTTATTTTTTCATATTTATTTTTATTATTTCACTTTTTTAATTTAGAATTTAGAGGATTTAGAGTTTAGGGTTTAGTGTAAATTAAATGGAAAAAATTTTAGACAAATTTTTGTCCCTTGTTCTTAATTTGTGAAATCACCATGACAAAAAACACATGATAATTATAGGGTTTACAATGCATCGAGATTACAAGAATAAAAAAAATGTACTTATAGTAGAAGTTGCAAAATACACTTTTTATTAAATTTTACCATTAATATGGTGGTATCGTGCAATATGTTTCACTAGAGTGGAGAACGGGTTGGAGAATGCGCAGTGCCAACATCTCGAACATACTTCTACTGCCAAAAATATTCTATAAAATAGCCGTTGTAGTAGTTTTTTACCATGCCATATCGTGGTAAAGAATGATTTATTGCATTCCAAGTACCTTCAATAGTATTAGTATGCGTGCTTGTATTTCGATCACAAAAATGTAAAGAATGGTTAACCGTTTGATGAAAATAGCCCAAAAAACGCAATCAATCCGTACTATAACCACTCCAACAATTATTAATAATAATAGTATTAAGCTCTACAATTATCTCTTTCAATGTTTCCGCCGTTTAATTTGGAACACATGTTAAAAAAATGTTGTTGGAACTACGCTCAACCCCTCTAAATACCCATTGTCCTTCCACTCTTCCATCACAGTTATATTTACTTTTCCCAAACTTGCTCTCATCAATTTCCACTATTTTCCTATACCCCCAATTCTTTCCACATCTTCATCGTTGATGGCTAGTGTATAAATCTCTCTACAATAATTATACCAATCTACAGTCATATGGTAATCTCCAACCTCTATGTGTACAAGTGCTAAAGTTTGACTACTTTGAATAGCCCAACAATACATTAAAGTAAGGACTTGTTCAACTTTGATTTTGTAAATCAAGTTTCCAATTTAGATGATTTTGTTTTCCTAAAACCAACTTGTCCACACCACCATTCAAAACCATCCAAACACCTTCTCTCCCTAGCCTTACCCATGATCATACCACATGCCTCACATCCATTCTATCCAGTATGAGTTGTAGATTTTGGGTAAAAGCTATGCAACTTTCTAAAGTTTTAGTATTCTCTATGAATTGATGCATGGAAAGGGATGCCATAGTAGAAGCAAAAGAGACACAAAAAAAGAGTGAGGACAAAGGGGACAAAATCAAAATAATAAGAAAAAATGAGACAATTAAAATAGTAAGAGAGGAGGTAGTCAAAACCCTCAAAGAAAAGATACAATGCAAATAGCGATAGAAAGAGAAGAGATTAATAATAATAAGAGAAAAAAGAGATTGAAAAGTGAAAATAGTAAGTAGGAAAGCACAGTAAGAATTGGTGCTATATGACACTTTTGCAATGACTTTTATTCAAAACAAGTAAGCACAAGCAACGACAAGTGTGGCAACAAGGAGCAAGCAATGACCAACAACGGATCACAAGGGGCAATGGGGAGCAGAAGCAACGGAACAACAAAAGTTGTTTGTAAGCTTACATCGGCTTCAACAAAGGAATCGGGGAGGAAACAAGAACCCAAAGTTCTTAGTGATGGCGACTGAGGTTGCTTCTACTACAAGTGCCCCTTCTACGTCAGTTTATAATAAAATTAAGAGTCAAATGACCTACGATTTGCAGAAATCTTGGATTTTAGCATTGAGCACATGATACATAAGAGACAATCTGAGGTTGCTTCTACTCACTTGTAGAAATCTTAGATTATACCAATCTTGGACTTTTTTAGACTTAAAAATCTAGGAACAATATAGATTTTAGAATGCATGGTCTAAATTATGAAAGTAATATCTAGCACAACTATAGATTTCAAACATTTAAGAATGATATAGATTTTAGACATCTAAAAAATTTGTACATTTCAAACCACTAAGTCTAAACCATAAAAATTGCCAAAGTAGCATAATAGTGCCATTTTAATGATAATGGTTTTACAATTTTCAACCAATTGATAACATGACATGGAGTGTATTAGTAGCAAATGATTGCAAGCTTTATGTCAAGGGAATAGGTGACATTGTCCAAGTGTGAGCCTTATATGTGTCACCTAGGCTTTAGATCTTTCTTTTTTCACTTATGCTCAATTTTTATTAATATTTTTATTCAAAATAACCTAAAAAGAGTGTTAACATTGTCACTACTAGGAAATCATGATCAAAACAACAAAAACTAAACAGGTTTTAGTTGCTTTGGGCACTTGAATGACCATTTTAACAGATTTTTAAAGTTTTGTGAAAATCAACAGAAATTTCTGTTGATTTGGGTAGTGCAATGACCAGATCAACAAAATTTAGTTGAAATGTAGAATCTTTTTGGAATCTTTTGAAAATCTTTTGAAAATCTTTGAGAATCTTAGGATTCTAATTAGTACATTCATAATTTGTTTTTCTCAATGCAAAATAATATTCAATATTGATGGTTTAGCGAAACTTGATTGAAGATTATTAATGATGAATCTTTTAAATTCAATTGCATAGATATATAGGAAACAAATACATGTGCATCTTTCCTTCAACAAGCCGAAATCTTATATTATAATTAAAAAATACCTATTTTATAAATTTTGAACATTATCTAATCTTTAACATTGAAATCTTTTGGCAAATTTTCAAACTATTTTGGAGATGCTAGTTGATAAAATGATATGCATGTAATTGTTTTTTATATAGCCACGCAATTGAATTACAAGAATTTTTCACAAATGTTTTCAATAAATTTTTACATAAAGCTAGAAACATACAATAAAATAATTCACTAAAAAAATTCAAACTTTTAAAATCAAAATTCGAGAGAATGACATTGAATTTGAAAAATGAACTTTTTAAAAATTGTGCTTGAATGACATTCTATAAGAATGCAATAGTAAGAGCATTGCGTGAGATTGAGTTGCAAAAAGAGATGCTTGTATGAGATAGAAAAAAGGAGTAAAATTTATTGTACTCAACTTTACAATGACCAAATTTTATTTTACTTATTTATTTTCAACTCGGTATTTTTAAAATTCAGCAGACTTTAGAGCCCATTTTGTCATAGTAAAATAAATTTTTTCAAAAAACATTGACCTAAGAAAAGTTGGGAAACCAAGCTAGTTTTCATCTTCAAAAATCCTTTTGGGATTTGGAGTTTTTAATCAAAAGTTATGGACAAAATTCAGAGAGGGGTTCAAAGGGACATTTTTTATGACATTTTCAAACATCATCTCTGAATTTTGCTTATAACTTTTGATTAAAAACTTCAAATCCCAAACGGATTTTTGGAGATGAAATTTTTCTTGATTTTCGAACTTTTGTTAGTTCAAAATATTTCCAAAAAGTTAGTTTACTATGCCAAAATGGCTGTCAAATTCTGCTGAGTTCAAAAATCACCATTTTCAAGTGGATAAATAAAAGAATTTACCCCCTTTGTTCATGTGACATTTAGGATGGTGTGTTGGTGTGGGGCTTGAGGCTCCCAAGCTAGATGTTGGGGGTTCAAACCCCACCGCTGGCATGGATTGCCACCATTGATATGGGTTGCTTGCCTTTGCCCAGGCAGGGCGGGCAGCAAAAAAAATAAAACTTTTGGGGGGCTACTCGCAATTTTTGGGCAGCCCCCCTCCCAAATTCTTCTTCTTGTTTTTTTGTTTTTTTAATTTCCAAAAATTTGTCCAAAACAACAAAAAGAAATCAACAAATTTCAGTCAGATTTTGACCGAGACAACACGACTGAAACAACAGAAATGATCAACAGTTTTTAGTTGTTTTGGTCGCTCATTTTTCTACTAGTGTGTGTTTGGTAGAAGTCCCTACAAATATGGTGTATTATTACCAAAAAGTCCGGAAGTGCTCTAAGCACTTCTATTTACCATTCATAGTATCTAAGTAGGTTTTTAGAATGTCCATTAAGGGTTGAGATAGTTTTGAGCACTAATGGCTAAAACAGTAGAAATAGTAATATTAGACTTTGATTGAATTTATCTATAAATCATATTGAATTTATTGAATTCATGATAGGTGCATGTGACAGGTCACAAGCTAAAAGAGTAGGTAGACATATTGTCAAAAGTCTTAGTAAGTCTTAAAAATCCCTTTAGAAAATCTATATATAGGTCACTATCCAATTCGTAAGAATTAGAAAAAAGTCATATATAACTTTGCAAATAAAAATTGATAGTTCTAGAAATCTTGCAACTAAAGACTAGAGAGATTTACTTTTAACATAAAAACATACTAGAAATGCAATGGTGAAGTTGGTTCGCCAAGATTCTCTAATATAGAATTGATTCCTCCCTAGAGGAATTAAATGAAGAGGCTAGAATTTAAATCCTCCTACTATTAGTGTATAGTAAAAGTATAAACTTGTACTTAGATTTAGAAGATTTTCTAAAAGTTTCCCAAAAAAATTTATATTTTTATGAATTGTGGAAGATGACTCTATAGGAAGTCAATCATCTTAACCAACATTGAAAAATTCATAGAAATTATTCAAATAGCAATATAATCAAATTAATTATTAAAGTAGTGTATTTTAATCTAAATAAGCATCCAACCAAATTTAATGACATTTCAACATTGACAAGTGCCCCAACCGACACCGGCAATGACTTTTAATGAATTTACAAAGTTTGCAATGAGTTGACTAGTGAATCAAGAACATATGATGTTTGATTGGAGTCAACTTGGACTCTTTTTTAATTTTTTGAATCTCTTGAACAACCAAGGCTAATTAAAACTTTGAAAAAAAATAAACTCCAACATTTGCCTTTTTCATAGGTTTGCTAATTGCTAGTTTTTGCTTGCAAAATGGTTTGAAAGTAGGGGGTAGAGAGTCTTGTGACCAATTTGGGTCTTTTGAAGACAATGGCATAATCCATTTGGCATTTGGAGCATTTCTCCAACAGTTAGAGCAATCATAGCATTAGAGTAGAATTTGGAGTTTTAGTGTTAAAATGAATTTCACCTAGGTAGTTGTAGGTAATTTGAAGGGGGAGGGGGACCTTGGAAAAGTATAAAAGGCCTCCCCTCCTCTCACTTTGCACCCCATTTCTTATTTTCATACTTTAGTCACATGTGGCCACATTGTTGGAGTTTTTGACGATTTGCCAAGAATTTCTTATTTTCTTGCATTTGAAGCATTTTTGTTCTTGCTTTCAAGCTATTTTGTGTTTTGTTACTTACTCCAATGGACGGTTGGGGTCCCTTTGAGTATTGCCATCTTCATTACATATTTTTTGAGTGGTTTAATGCCTCAAAATTATTATTTTCTTGATTTATTACATTGTGGTACTAATCCTAAGGAAATTCTAACCAAATTTTAGTGATGAAATTAGTTAGAATTTTTAGAGCTTGCTTTTATGATCATTCTGTTGATATTGTGTCAAAATATTAACAATTCATGAACAAGTGCTTTATGTGGGATTTCACGGCCCTTGGTTGTTGAGAATCCCCCTAAAATTTAGACTTTAAGAATACGTGGTTCAAGAAGTTTGTTTGAATCAATTCCAGAGAATTTAGATTGGAATCAAGTCTCCAAATGTGTAGTATTAATTTTTCGTATTTTTTAAGGGATCTCTAGAAAGAAACCTAAATATTGGTTTGAGAAACCAAAATTTGGCAAATAACCACCAAGGACTACACTAAAATTGGTAAATAGAGTTGGCTACACTAATTGTCAACAATAACACTAATTGTGATTTGCAAGGTTAGTGTTAAAACATTATTTATCGATTCTAACACTATTTTAGCTCTATAGTAAAATTTGGTCATTTCAGCATTTTTACAAGAATGCATTTAGTGTTAGATGGAAACAAAATATAGAAGTTGGAATGGTGGGGAAAAAGCGGTGTATGAAATGTTGAAATAAGCAATGAAATGCTGAAATGCTGAAATAAATAATGAAGTGTTGAAATAAACAATCATACTACTAAAATCATAAGTCCCTTTGTAATATCACAAATACTACCATTAATACTAGGGGCTCATGCTTGCTATGCTATGCATTCATTGTATCACATATTAGTCAAATTTTGATATATTTGAATAGAATGCATGATAATGATTTCGATAAGTCTTTAAAATAATTATTTTAATTATTTCATAAAAATATTTTCAATCATGCATATATAGAAATCATATTTTCACACAATGTGATATTACAAAAATAGAGTAGCAGTTCACAATCACCTCTGTAATATCACTTTTTACAAAGGATGATATTGTATAAATAATATAGTCATTGCAATTGAGGTGATATTAAAGAAGATCAATATGGTGATATTATAAAGGTAGCAATTCCATTGCTTTTCTTGGCTTTATACTTCTTTTGCATTTCTACAATTTTGTGCTTTTGTGAGCTTTGAATTAAATTGTTTACAAAGCTTTTGAGATTTATAAGTTTTTCCTTTAAATTTTTCTATTTGGGTTGCTATTTTTTGTAACAATTGAGTCAAATTTCTAATACATTTTAATGTATGTGTATCTTTTACCATATTCATCGTTGCATGTATTTCATTCATCGTTCATTAAATTTCTATTGTTTATTTCAGTATATGCTTATTTATTAAAAAAATTATATGAAGATTTTATTAATTTTTATCTGAAGATTTATTGAAATTATTACTCTGCATTCTATCTAATACATTAAAATTCTAATGAAATTCTAATGGTGAAAGCGTAGCATAACAAGCGCCAACCGCTAGTAAAATGCTAAAATGCTAAAATAAATAATGAAATGTTGAATTGCTGAAATAGACAATGAAATGTTGAAATCTTTCATAGTGTATGTATAAGTTGCTAAATATAACAACAACCAAAAACACAACATAATAATCTTAATTGTAGGCCAAAATTAAAAGAAAAATATAATAAATATTAAAAAAGATTTTTAAACTGCCCTATTGAAATTGGGCAGTTCTTGCCCTTGGAAGTATTGCAAATGTTTTGCAATTATCTCGTGAAGATGTGGAAATAATTGTCCAACACTCCAAGATCCATCAAGTCCTAATGCCAAGCCACAACAAATCATTGCTTTTCTAGCATAGGACATGTTGTCACCATCCACCTCTCGATTAACATCTTCTACACTATCAGCAATCAATTGTAGAAAAAAACATTTCCCAGGACTTGTCAACTTTCTTGACCATTGTCCATCTTCCCAGGGTGCATTTTACCAAACTTTTTGTTGTATCAACTCAATTTTCTTGGCTTTCCACCGTCTTGTCTATGCATCATTGATTTTTGAAACAAGGAATGTATTTGTTGGTTGGCAAAGGTGAGTAGAACATAGAGACAAAAATTTGAAAACTATATTTCTAGCAGCTAGAACAGTAGCCAATCTAGGGGTTACAATATGGCCGCTACAATTATCAAGCCATATGATCTTCATGCGTTGATGAAGATCGGCTTGATATGCACAAGGTTCCAAAATGTATTTGGAAAAGATGGTTTTGTCCATTCAACCTTTAGGGCCTATTCTATAAGAAAAAACCAAGAATATTATCAATCAAACCCTATATAGGATAGCTCCTATTTTCATTTGAGAAAATGAGCATAGGAGCTTCTATTGTGGCATGACGGCCTCCTAAAATGCGAACTACCATGGTCATAGACTCCCCATTTGAGACAACTTCAACATATTTGATAGTTGTATCTCTCCAGAACCCTAAAGTTTTGCCATTGTCAAGATTGACAACAAAATGCATTTCATCCAAGTTTTCCATGAGATTTTCATCAAATTCCCTAGATGAAAATCTCCTTCGTAAGACCCCTAAATGATAGGTGGTTTGCATTTCAATTTGAAGCTCCTTTTTAGGGCTACAAGTCAAATGACCACGTTGGGTGTAAGTTCCCATTTCGTCACTTAGAACTCATTGTTTTTTGTTTTTTTTAAAAATTATTTTGAGTATAATTTTAGATACAAAAAGCCCCCAAAAGAGTGTAAAATAAAAATAGGTATGTTACATACCACTATAATATTTGATCATAGATTGAGTGTTTTTATCCAAATGGAACCCAAACTTAGTTGAAAATAGGTTAAAACCTGGGAAATAGGGTAAATTATAAATAGTTAGTGAAAATGGACAAAATAGCCAAAACTACCCTATATGTGACAAACTATAGCCCAATTGGTCCGGAGGAACCTAGGTAAGAACCCTAAAATGATTTTCAAGAAGAAGTTTCAAGTTCCAAAACCATATTTTATTTTTAGTAGAAACCCCAATTGTTGACTTGTAGGTGTCACAAACTCAAAATGGGACTGTAGGGGAATCTATAGCCGAGAGACGATGTTCTAGGGACAATTTCATGCTAGGAGCTCATAGGTGAAATCAACTCACAAGATTCTTCTTCGAATAAAAGACTTCATGAGCATCAATAATTAAAGGAGATGGCGGAATTTGAATCTCCTATGACCATTGTGCAAAATAAGAGTATGAACTTGCACATCTTTTGTGGGATTTCATGAGAGATTCTTTAAAAAGTTTTGGAATTCTTTGACTTCCAAAAGATGCCTTTTCGAATGGTCAAACAATAGAAACCTATAAAGATTTTTTTTAGAAATTACCTGGAGTGCAGTAAAATCTCACTAAAAATTAAGATAAATTGTTTTTATTAATAAAATGCCCTATCAAGTTTCAAGACATTTCAATAGCCAAAAGATCCAAAATTGACAAGATCCTTTCAAGACCGGCAAATTTGAAGTTTACCATAGAGTTGACTAGCATATTGGGAGCGTACAAAGTCGGAATGAAGACCAAGTTAGGTTTTTTATTACTCCCTTATACCTACTTAAGACCGTAGGTTAGTCACTTGAAGACAATGGTATAATCCGTTTGTGATTTGGAATTAATCTCCAAAAATTAGAAAATGGACCAGCGTAAAATTAAAGTCAAAATTGGTAAATTAGGATGAAAATCCTAAATGATAAGATTACCATGAGAAAATTAGAAGAGGTGGGTGCCCTTGGAAGAGTATAAAAGGACATCCCTTCTCCTCTCTTCTCACCTCTTCTAGCCAATTTTCAACTTTGTAACACATTGGTTCGTTTAGTTGAACTTTTGGATCATTTTGAGACCAAAGTTGCAAAATGTGTGGTTGTTGGAGTATTTCAAGCTCCAAGTTGTGTTTTTGCATGAGTTTTGAAGGACTTTAGGGTCCCTTCAAACCTTGCTAACTTGTTTTGTGTCTTTGTGAAGCTTTGTACACTAACTTTGATTGTTTTGTAAGATTTGCATTGTTTATGTTTTAATACTAATCCTAGAGAATACCCCCCATCGTACCTTGGCGATGTTGCTTTGGGGGGCCTCTAGTGTAAATTCGTGTTAGAATCATTGAAATTGGTATACTAACTTGTTATTATAAAGTTTTATTCTAACAATCATGTAATGTACTAACTTGTACTAACATATGTTTTGTTTCTAAAACGTAAGAGTCAACTAACTTGTTTCAATCCTTTTGTTTTTGGCCTTGAGTTTGATTCCCACAGCAAAGCTTTGACTTTGTGGGAATAAGTTGGATAGAAATTAGTGTATTTTTTAAAACTACGGCAAAGCTTTGGCTTTATGTACTTTGATAGAAAACATAGAATTCCAAAACTCATGGCAAAACTTTTGTCTTTGGCTTTAGAGTTGACTTAGAGTAATTTTTTTTATTATCCAAAACCTCATAGTAATTGTACACTTATTCAAATTCCGTATTAGAACACTTTGTAGAAAATTTTGTTAACCTCAATAAACTCTCAACCAACCCTCTCCTCAAAACACTCAACCAACCTACAAACAAAAACAAAAGCAAAAAAAAATTCTTCCTAACCTCTCTCATAATCTCCATTCCTATAATCCTACCCTTAATCCCCCTTCTCAGTTCTCCCTACCTCACCCCATCAAATCCTCCCCTAACTCCCTCTTCCTTCCTTCTCCCTTCCTTCTCCCTTCCTTCTCCTTCCCCCCTCCTCTTACTCTCCCCTACCCCCCTACCCCCCTACTCCCTAGATCCCCTTCTCCCTCTCTTCAGATCCCCCTGCCCTTCTCGACATCTTGCCAAGCAAGCGGGTTCCTATGTGGAGAGGCCTTCCAAGCTCAAGGCTCCCTAAAGGCTCTTCAGGGCCAGGGAACTTCTCCAACTCAACCTCATGTTCCTACACCTTGCCATAACAGACAACATTTCTTCCAAAGCAACCCAATTTTTTGTTTTTAAGTTTGTTCTTTATAGTTTCTTTCATGGATTAGGAGGGAGAATCTATATTAAGAAGGAAGAATTAGACAATAGACAAGAAGGAGAATTCAAAGAGGAGAATTAGCAATGAGAGAATAATTGGTAGAGGAAAAGGGAAAGATTAGAGTAGTTTAGAATAGAGGACCTGAAAAAAAACATACAAAACTCTCTAGAAACTCTCAAAATTTTCTAAAAACTCTCAAGTCTGTCGAGGGGAAGAAAAAGGATGAGGAGTGAACATAGAAATAAGAAAGATTAGTAGAAGGAGAGGATTAAGAAGGCGCACAAGAAACTCTATAGAATAAATAGCCAAAGCTATTGACAAAAGGGGTTAGTAGCAAAATAGCCAACATAAATTATAGAATAGGGGTTAGAAAATTCTCAAGTATTCCGAGTCAACTCAAAATAAGATAAGATAGTGGTGGAAGAAAAGAAAGAGGTGCAAAGCGAAGGTTGGAAGGATAGAAAATAGTTTATATTGACTTTGAAAAAATACAAAAAAATTATAAAAGACCTCAAAAAATTCATAAATAAAAATGGCTCAAGTGGATAAATTTGAGGAGACTCAAAGGTACCACTACGATAAGCCGTACCCTGAGGTATAATCCTAAACCTTCCATTTTATTTTATTTTTATGTTTAAATTAGCAAAATTAATGAAGGCCGAAACCTAAAAATATGTTAGAATAATAAAACTCATAGTCAAGTTCAATTTGAATTTAGGATATGATAGTAGACGTTTAGAGGTTTCCGAAAAGATAAAATACATAGAAAATTGACTTAAAATGAGAAAGATATTAGTAGATGAAGTTTTGAACTTGAAATGAATGAAACTTTGGAAATCTCATTCAAAAGGAACAAAAACAGAAATTGAGATAGAATTGAATATCCAAGGGTTAAAAGTAAGAAGAAAAAATAAATTTTGAATTTTAGATTAAGAGAAAACCGCGGATGAAGTTTGAAAAGCCAATTAGTGGTCAAACTTCATCCATCAATAACTCTTTGTAAGAAGGTTCAAATTCTAAGTGTGATATCAATCTAAAAAGCTAAAATTAATGCCTACAAGAAAAATATGAAATTTCTAAATATAGTAAATTAACAAAGTTTGTCTAATCACTCGTTTATTTATATTTTAAATTGTAATTAAGGATGTTTTGCACATATTAAATACACCTAGGCACTATACAAAGATCCATTACTTAGAAGGCATAGTGGATGGACACTTAGGCACCTAACAACATAAAAAAATTAAAATTGAACAAGAACCTGATTGTGTACGGTTATTTACCAAGGGTGGATAAATAAATGGTTACATTGGGATAGAAGGACTATATTATGGTTATCCATGAATTGATTGACTTAATTCATTGTAATTTTGTTGACCAACAAAACATTGTCTTTGAAATTGACAAAATGGGTTGTGAAAACGGACTGAGGAGCTATAAGAATGGAAAGGGTCATTCACTAAGTAGGTGAGAAAAAAATGCATCCATTCACTCTTTTTTTTTGCCTTGACTTGGTTTGATCTTTGAAGAATGGCGCCTTTTTTTGTCCAAACAGCTTCAGCTACAAAAGAATGGAGTGATGGGGCCTGCAATATCTTCATGGAATTGGTGATGTTGCTGCCACCATCCCTTGACTTTCATGAGGTTGGTAGGGCGTTGGCCATAGAAGTGTTCCAGAAATGCTTGAATGATCCGAGCATTGAGGCTAGCCAAACCATGAACAGCGACGTCCTCGATCATCTAGGAAGTGACAAATCAACAAGTGATAAGGCTAGAAACTTGTTGAAGACGGCAAGGAGGGGCATTGGGAGGAATCGCAGCAAACAAGAGGCGGTGCATGGTTGGCTACAAAAAAAATAAAAATGTTGTTGTAAAAAAAAGTGGCAACAAAAAAAAAACTATTTTTCAGAGAAAATAGAGGAGAAAAAGACAAATCCAATGGTGTCATCTAATGTTCAATCACATATCTCAATAATAAGATATAAGCATTGGAAGTTTGAAATCAAGTGGTGGGAAACTATGGAATATATCCCCTCCCTTGGAAGGGGCGCCCTTGATGAATGTGAGTGCCCATTTAGTCATTTATGATTCGGAATTGTTTTATTTTATTTTATAAAGTTTTGAGTGTAGTTTTATATACAAAAAGCCCCAAAAAGAGTGAATAACCAAAACGGAGATGTCACATATTAATATGACCATTGGTCTTAATTGAGACATTTCTTGTTATTTGTAACCAAATCCTGCATGTAGATAGGGTAGAAACCCAGAAATTGTACAAAATAACCATGTTTAGTAGAAATTGCCCAACTTGTCTAAACCTGCCTTTCAGTGACAGATCCTAACCAAATTGGTCTAAGGGAACTATGTAAAAACCTTAGTATAGATTCCCAAAGAGAGGTTTCAGTTTTCCCATTCCATTGGCAAAATAGTAGAAACTCCAATTGTTAGCCCGCAGGTAAAGAAAACTCAAGATGAATCATAGGAGGGCATTTACAACTTAATTGCGGTAGTTCAAAGTAGAAATCATGCTAGGAGTCCAACGGAGCAATTGGCTCGCCAAGATTCCCTTCTATTTGGAAGATTCCCTTTTTATCGGAAGTTAAAGGAGATAGCAGGATTTGATTCTCCTTCCTTAGATGTGCAAAACGGGAATATGAGTTTGCACATACCTTGTGGAACTCCATGAGAGGTTCCATGAAAATTCTCGGTTTTTTCTGATCTTCAAAAGATCTTTTTCCGGGTAGTCAACCGTTGAAAGTAATGATGGGAAATTCCTAGAAATTACCTAGGACGCAGTAAAATCTCACTAAAAATTAGGGTAGCTTATTTTATGTTAATAACAAGCTCCAATAAGTTTCGTGGCATTCCGATAGTCAGAAGATGCAAAACCATCAAGATCCTCCAAAATTGACAAATTTAAAGATTAATCGTGGAATTGACCGGCGTACGGGGAGCATACGGAATCGGATTAAGGTCAAAGCGGGGTCTTTTCTTACTCCCTTACACCTAATAAAGAGCCTAGGCTAGTTACTTTTCTTAGAAAAGTTGATCTCCAAAAATTGGATTTTTATCCAATTTTGGTCTTCTAGTTAGCGCTAAAAATCTTTGTGATTTTGATGTAGGAAAAAGGGGTGGAGTTTCTCTTAGACTAAAAATGGCCTTCTAAAGCCAATGGCGCAATCCGTTTGTGATTTGGAGCATTTCTCCAAAAGTTAGGAATTTGGACCAGTGTAGAAGTGAAAATTGGGCAAATTAAATGAAAATCTTAATTGATAAGATTACCTTGTAGGAAAAGAGAGGAGGGGGGTGTCCTAGGGAGAGTATATAAGGACACCCATTCTCCTCTCAAAACCCCCCTTAGGTTCATTTTGAACCGCCTTGTTTTCATTTGGGTCCATTTAGTTGGATTTTGGCCATTTAGGCCACGTTGCCAAATTTCCTTGTTTTTGGAGCATTTCAAGCTCCTTTGTTGTTGTTTTTGGAGCCTATTCTAAAGGACGTTGGAGTCCCTTTGGAATGCTTGCTAACCCATACATATTACTTAGTCGTTATTGAGGTCATTTGCATACTAATACCAAAGCTATTCAGGCCAAATTCTGGCAATGCCGTTAGTCCGAATACTTTGGAACTTATTGATTGTGGTTTAAGAGTCTTTTATTTACTAACTTTGTTCCTAACAGAACTTTGGTGAGGGATTTCCAACCATTGGTTTGCAAAAATCCCCCTAGAGTTTTATTGAGGGAATACGTGGTCCAAAGTGTGGTTGGGAAGTCTTTGAGGAGATCTTGGGTTGGATCCAAGATTCTTAATTGTCCCCATACCATATCTCTTGCCAAATGTGGTAGAATTTGAGGCTAACCCCTCTAATACGGCGAAGCTATTGCCCCTAGCATATGTCTTTAGAAACCTATTAGTTCTTGGTGTGGTAGAATTTGAGGTTAACCCGTCTAATACGGCGAAGCTATCGCCCCTAGCATATGTCTTTAGAAACCCACTAGTTTACCATACATCCAAAATACGGGCCTAAACCCCCGAACGGCGGAGCTTTGCTCTTAGAGACAATTTCCGTCTTTTATTTTATTTAAAGGGTCCCCATACGGAGGGCCAGGGTGAACTGACCTCCTCATTGCCCCGTTTTACCCCTGGGGAAAACGCTGTGGAATTTTCTATTTGCAATCAGATGATTTTTTTTGAAAATTTTGAATTCAGATTTGCAATCAGCGGCCCCAAATTAGCTAAGGGCGGTGTAGAAATATAAAAAATCATGGCCAAAGAATAGGGGGCTTTTTTTCACAATTAACTCTGGACGGGGCAATGAGGGGGTCAGTTCTCCCTGGCCCCATACGGAGACCCTGTGTGTGTGTGTGGTAGGGCGAGCAACGGCCCAAGTTTGGTTTAAAATAACCCAAAAAAACCAGATCAAACGAGGACCAGCCAGCAGTCAGTACAGAGCCAGTTGGCCAGTTCGTAATCAGAGCCAGTGGCCAGTTAGTATCAAGTCATCAGGCTAATTAAGTTGGTCTCAAACCAACAATTAAGGTGGTTAATCCCCTTACTACATCTGGTTCCCCAACAACTAATTAGTCAGTGGTCGACTGGGGAACCAGACCACTTTTTCACATACATACATGTGAAATTGGGAAGATTTCTTAGGATTGATTTGACACTGGGTGTCACTTTTGTTTTCCCAAAGAAATATTAGACTGCCAAAGAGTAATTTGCATAGAAGTAGTTGAGATTAGAAGGGGAGAAAGATTAGTACCACTTGTCAGATTTGATTCTCCAGAGCTCCAACAATTCCAAGTGCAACTTAATCAAGCCAGGTCATCAGGATCCAAGTCAACCTGTTGCCTTGCATTTGGTTCAATTAGAACCAGCACTCATCTGGTTCCACTCAACCTGTGCTCTGGCCTTGCAAACGAAACTCAAGCTCTGGATCCTTGTTGTGTGCATCCTCTCTCAAGTTCGAAGTCACACGATTTTGCAAACACAATTTGCAATTGCGAAACTTGGAGATGTTTGTTAGTATTTAGGAAGAAGGTTAGAGTCGGAATACACAAATTCAATTTGGTCCATTAGAAAAGAATAGTTGACTTTAGCATCCGTATTTTATTTTGAATTAGAAGACAAAAAGAAAAGACAAAACAATAGAATATTAGAACCTTAGGGATATTCCAAATTAGTTATTAGATAGAAGAAGTTAAGTGGGATTTGTCTTGAGGATTTATTTGATTCCAAGCAAATTAGCCAAGATTTAGCATTAGATATGATAGGATTTTATTCCCAAGAAATATCTACAAAAGAAAAAGAGAACATTTGAAAGAAGTTAGAAGAAAAAGAAAAGATCATCACCGAAGGACAAAGCCTAGGACGTCCCTAAGTTGAAGAAAGTTTACAAAAAAACAACAAAACACCAAGAAATTGGAGATGGAATTGGAGCGTGCAATTACCAACATGGCGGTGACATTTGACCACGAAGAAGTCAACATTGAGGTTAGTTACTAATTTTTTTTACCCCAATTCTTGCATTCTTACCAAAAAAACATTAGAATAGAAATTGCCTTTTGAATTTTAGTTTAAGATTAGATTAAATCCATAATAGAAGATAAAATCAACTAGTAACTTAGAATCATTCAAAAATTACCATAGTACTTTCCAAAGAGTTTTTTACCACACTAGTAAAAGAAATTTACCAAAGTTTACCTTTGGATGAAAAAACATATGATTGGATGAAAAATTAGAGAATCATCCAAAAGCATCTTGAAGGAATCTTTTAGGAAATCTTTAGGAATCCTAGCATTTAGAGTCAAAGTAGGAGTAAGAAGGTAAAAGTAGAAGTTATTTTGAAATCTAAAGGTAAAAAAGAATCACATAAGGATTTGGTAAAAACCAGTCAACGGTAAAAATCCACAGTGAATAACCTTTACCAAGGAGATCAAAAGTAAGAAGTTTTTACCTTTTCACCAAAGTCAAAGTAGAAGTTAACAAGATAAAAACAATTAACCTTAAACGGTGAAAGTAAAACCCAAAATTACCACATAGTAAAAAATCTAAGAAATTACCAAGTAGAATAAGAAGATAACTGATAGACAAGTTAGGGATAGAATCTTAAGGAGAATATTCTTAGAATTCCAAAACCATTTAACCCTCTTCAATTGGATTATTATTAAGGAAGTTACGGTTGGATGAAACTTGGAGTTAATTTAGAGTAGAATTGGATGAAAGTCAACCAGAATTGACCATATCCCCCAAAATTCAAAACTTAAGTAGAAGATAGAAAATAGAAAATAACCCAAAAATCGGAAGTGAATTTCGATAGTTAGATTGTTAGGAATTGACGGATGAAGTTTTAGAAGTTAGTATAGAGTCAAACTTCATCCGCGAATATCTTTTAGACCATAGGTCCAAATCTAGACTTCTTGACCATTTGGGAAAGGACAAAACGAGCTCTACATACGGGTTTGCTTTACTTTTCGACTTGACTACCCCCCACTAGGCCTAAGTTTTGGTTGTCATAGCCAAACCGCGGTCTTATATACTAAATTGCATTGAATTGTTAGTCATTTGCTAATAGGAAATTTCAAAGTAGATAAACAACAAAGATCCATTGCTTGGAAGGCACAACTGGATTTGACGTTGTAGACACCCATTAGGAAATTATACAACAAAAGACACTAAGAACCTGGTTGTGTATACTTTATTCTAAGGGTGGGAATAAAGCGCCCACAATGGACCGAAGAGCTCTCGACCTCTCCTCATAATCTCTCCAAGGTGGTCACCAGACAAGGGAAGAGCGGGGCAAGGAAGCAAGCAAAAAAGAAAGTTTTTTAAAGAAAGAAGGGTCAGAATTTGACAGCAGGAGTTAAGTGCCCCAACACTATTTACACATAAGTTGAAAAATAGTGTTAGGTGTAAAAAACAAAGAACAACACTAATTATCATTCAACACTATTTACCAATTTTAGTGTGGTGGCCCAACGATCACAGGGCCATCAATCAACACCCATAGGCCAATAGCACTAGATCAACCCATCAGTAGTTAGTAAATGCTTAGACAGAGTAGTAGGTGCTTAAACTGAGTGGCACATGCTTAGACTGAATCGGCCTTCGGATCTTACATAAGGTAAATGAGTTTATTGTGGTCAAAATTAGGAGTTCAGCCACATGTTGTTGCTAAAATTTTTCACATATAGGCAAGTGTGAGAAATAGTGAGAGTAATTGAAATTGTATTTTTTTCAACAAAGTATAAATTTGTTATGAATTTTTGAAATGTTCAACCCCAAAAGTATTGTAGATCATCCCATTACCAACAAAATTTGACTTCACGATGCTCATATCATTCACTCAAAGTTATGAATGTTTTCTAAAAAAGGACTAAAAAATCATTTTTGACATTGAATTTCCTTTGAAAAGTTGAAGCCTCCTAATGAGATCACTAATCAATCCATGACTGTCATTTTTTATATGCATTAAAGCCAAAATTTCACATAATGAAAAAAAAAACTCCCTAGTTGACCACAATGGGTCATATGACCACAATGGGCTAGTTTATCTTACATAAGGTAGAAGTACCTATTTCGGATATTTTAAGCATTTCAATGTGTATGAATTGGGCAAGTCATGGAGGAACTGATTTAGGGCGTGTAATAATAAGGTTGCCGAAGAATGCCAAAAAAATAGAAGTTTTTCTTCTAAAATGAATATTTTATTGAATATAAAAGAGGATTTTTCATCCAAACCCATTCTGGTTTCATAGACTCATCTATTTTAGTTCCCTTTGGTACTTTTCCCTTAGCCAAGAAAGAAGAAAGATGAATGGATGAGAAGGTACAAATTGAATTTTTTTTCAATAACTAGTGCATTCAACTACTGTTCACAATAGGTCAACCTATGCAACCATCATAGGAGTCCTGTCTGAAATAGGTACTTCTACCTTACATCTGGTTTCAATTAAAATCAAATCGGGATGAGGACCTCAATATTTTGATTTTTTTATTGATTTCAAACAAACTAGAGTGACTTTAAATTTGAGAATTCCAACAGACCAGTAATTGAGTGGAAATCCAATGGAAATCCAAGCAGTCTAGAGTAAATGTAAGGTTTTCAAAATTCCAAAATAGACTAGAGGAGTGAGAGAAGTTCAATAGACCAGGAGTGGGAGGAAGTTCAACAGACCAGAGTGAAAGGCTTTCAATTTTCAACATATTAGTTGATTAGAGATCTAAAGCTTAGCATATAAAACTTGATTTGAAATTAAGTGCGTCATTTATTGGACCAATATTAATCCCTAAAGGACCAAATGGCGTTTTTTTGGCAACATAGTGATTTTAGGCAATTCATTACAAATGGAATTTTTTTTCATTGAAATTTTCACACAACATGTGCCCAAGGAGTAGCTTTAAGGCCCAACAATTTTTATGACTTTTGACTACATGCTTAAAAAGTTATTGTATGATATGTAGTTTTCTTTATTCGGTAGGCAGTCCAGGGCAGAAAAAACCTTCTTTAAAAATCATTATTCAAAAAAATAAATTTTAAAATTGATTCTCTAAATTTATTTATACATGGATATCTTTGAATCATTCCATTTTTATTAATGAGATGAAAGTTATGAGGAGTTTTAGTTCTGGGTAGTTTGAAGGTAGTTATGGAATCTCTACTCTAAAATAAACTTCGAAATCCTTTATTTAACTCAATTTTCAACATTTTTGGAAAAAAATAAAATAATTGGGTGTAGATTTTTTATTAAAACATTACAACCATTGGATTGGAATTTTTCAATTTCATAAATAAATTGTCAACAATTTTGTATTTTGAATCATTTTCTACTTCTTTCTACTTTCTATTTTTTTCCTATATGCTGTATAATTCCAAATGATTTGAAAATTTTCAAGCATGGAGCCAAATTGACTTGAAGAATGAATCCAAAGATTAAACACTATTTTGGACATTTTTTTCATAATGATCTAACCTTAAGAAATGTAGCTGCGTAGTTTTTCGCAAGTATAAAAAAAGGATTTTTGTTACTTCAAACGCTAATATCTTGCAATCTACACAGTGAAAATTTCTGAAAAATTTTCTACATATCTTCAAACCAAATTAATATAAGATCCTATGGTTAAATGTATCAAAAATGATTTTTTTTCGAAAATTTGGTACTTATACTAAAGATGGCAGTTTTGGAGCATTTTTGGTGAAAACATAGTCAAAATCCTTTAAGGGTTAAATTGCAATTTTCCATCTATGAAGCATTGTATTGGTCTCCAATACACCAACACATCAACTCAAACAAGTGCATATGAGGAGTCTAAATGAAGAAATTGGCACTTAGTAGTTGATATAGAAGAAAGGATTGCAACTTTGGATGTGAGCCATCCATTAGGAAATATTTGATTTTATTAACCAAGAATTGATTTTAGTTACAAGACAAATAGATAAGACAAATTCTAGGAATAGTTGACTTTATAGATTCTATAAGTTAGTTATTAGAAGGAAGAAGTCCAACCATCTTGTTCTCCAAGTTTGTTTGATTCCTAGACAAATTTGAAGCAATTAACAAAATACTTAGAGGTTAGATTTGATAGGATTTTATTTTGCAAAAAATATCCCAAAAGAAAAGAGAAAATTAGAAAGAGAAGAGAAGAAACAGAAAGCACATTGGAACAAGGAAGGAGGGAGTTAGAACCTTTTTAGCCACAACGTGACATTCACATATAACTTCTAAAATACAACAAAAATACAAATGAAAGATGAAGGACACCACAATGAGTTTGCAATTGCATTGAATGAGGACAAAACCATGGAGGTTGCAACTTTTGAAGTTAATACATTTGCCCCATTTGCTCATTTTCACCAAAAATATTAAATTAAAATTGAAACAATTTAATTAGAAGTTGGAAGTCAAGGTCAAACCATGAGGGTCGTTCAAAAATTAAAATTTGAAGTTAAAAGTTGTTAGAAAATCTCAATAGTTTTCCAAAAAAAATCAAACATAAAAATTAGATCAAAACTCCAAAAGTTACACTAGGATGAAAAATAGTCTTTGAATTGGATGAAAAGCTAAAAAATCATCCAAAAGATTTAAAAAGGAATATTAGCATCTAGATCAAAGTAGAAGTTATAAGATAAAAGAGAATATTAATTTTAAAATTCAAAGGCAAAAAAATTGGCAAATGAAGTTTAGTGAACTAGACAATGGTCAAACTTCATCCATAGATCATTTTTAATGAGGAGGTAAAAAATTGAAGTGTTTTACCTTTTGTGAGTCCCAAATTTTTCACTTGGGACTCCTTGTTGTATTTTTTTGTTTTTCATTTATTAGTTAGAATTTATATGTCCAAATCTCTAAAAAGAGTATTAAATTAGAATAAACATTGTTCATACCTAAGTAGTATTTAGCCAATAAACACCCAAAATGCCCCAAATCCTAAAAATCCCACAAATAAATAGTTTAGAACCCAATAAATAATTGTAGAAGAGAAAAGCTACCAAGGCAATATGACTACGGTAACTTTTCTAGTGGGGGATCTTTAGAGGAAGGTCAAATGGAACTCTTGTTTGAAGCAACTAAGGTTACAATAAGGTAGAATGGATTAAAAATAGATAATTGATGATAAAATATTGGTGTTTTAAGACTTTATCACATCTTATAGACAAATTGTTTATATGCATTAAGATAATTAAATTTTTATTTTTGAAACTTTTCTATAATACAACATTCACTTCATCAATAATCTTCTTATCAATTTTACAACAATGCAATTTCTACTTTAGAAAGTATCAATCACTAGCAATTAAATCAAAATGAACAAGCTGTAATCACAACACTCACAATCAATTCAATTGAAGGACATCAAGGTCTACTTCAAAGGGAGCTAAATTTCTCATACGCTAAGGATCTCTTAGACAAATTGCTTTCTTATACTAAATTTTGTGAAAAGTCATGTACTTTCATATTGCCATTAGCTTGTTTCATATCTATTAGTCTAAAACATTTACATTTATTAGCTAAAAAGATATTTAAACTACTAAACTAAGATATATATATACTATTTATATTAAAACCAAGTCCAATTCTAAAAAAAATCTTATTACAATAATAAAATGTATAAAAAAATTATAAATACCTCCAAAAATGCCAAATTCTATCAATATGTGACAAATCTTGGGTGAAATAGTCCTAGGGAAATCTAGTGGGATCCCTAAGTCACTTCCTAGGGATAGATGTCAATTTCCTAGGGTGTTCCTAGAAAAATAGAAAAAAATAAATTGTTAGCTTGTAAGTTAAAAACTCAAAGACATACTATAGAAGGCCATCTACAATGGAATTAGAATGTTTTAGGATTTAAATCACACTAGAAATTCAATGGCAAAATCAGTTTACCAAGATTCTCTTCCATGTGAAAGATTCTTTGATCAACAATACTTAACAAGGATAGTGGGGTTTCAATTCCCTATTTCAATCATGTAGAATAAAAATATAAGCTTGCACATCTTTTATGGAATTCCATAAGAGGTTCGATGAAAATTCTTGGACATTTTTGACTTGTAAAAGATCCTCTTTCAAATGGTCAACCACTTAAACTAACAATAGAAAATTCAGTGTAGAAATTATCCATGTTGCAAAAAAATCTCATTAAAAATTAGGATAGTTTTTTATTCTAATAAAGTGCTTCAATAGGTTTCAAGGCATTCCAACATCGACAAATGCCCAAACTAGTAAGATTCTCCAAATTTGGTAAAAATTAAACAACTTCGTGGAGTTGATTGGTGTCTTGGGAGTATGTGACATTCAAATGAAGTTAAAAAATAGTCTTTTCTTATTCTCTTGACCCCTCCAAATACTCCAAGCAAGTCAAAATCTTTAAAAAGTTCAAATTCTATCATTAGAAATTGTTTATGGTTCTTCATTTTGATGATTTGTGACTTTTACAAGTCCAAATAACCTAAGAGTAGGGGTTCGAGGGTCTCAAGGTTAATTTAGACTTTCTAAATCTAATGGGACAATCCATTTGTGGTTTAGAGCTTTTTTTCAAAAATTAGAGTGTAATCTAGCAGGAAATGTGAATTTAGATTCCATTTTGGTACATGTGATGTTTCTGGAGCTTTTTTGGTTCATTTTTTTAGTTTGAATACATCCTTGAAGGACTTGGGAGTCCCTTCAAAATTTGGAATTCTTGTGTGTATTTTGAAGTAGTTGAGAGTTGTTCAAGTGTTGTTTTTATAGAAATTTTGGGACAAGTACTAATCCTAGGAAGTCTCCAACCAAATGACAGTGCCACTAGTTGAAACTTTCTAGAGTTCTTGTATTTGTATTTGTTTGTTGCACGAGCTACTTGGTGGAGATTCAAACTTTTGTGAATTCCCAAAGAGTCTTGAATGCATAGTCCTTGTGTAAGTTTACGCATTTGTTTGTTTTGTTTTGTTAAATAGTGAAGCTTTGAACAAGCTTTAAACAACAAGCTTGTGTGCAATAGCTAAGTGAGGTTTTAGAAAAGTTCAAGTGGTCTTATGCGGTATGAGATTAAAAAAATTAGTAGTTTATTTTTCATTTTAAGAGAAAGAATTTAGGTGACATTATGGAGGTTTAAAGTGATATTATAGAAAAATAGCATGATATTATAATTTTTTTAAATTAGAAAAATAAGCAAAGAGGAGGAGGAGATGTTGTCATGCTGTAGTGAGAGGAAGGAGAGGGAAAGGGGAGTGAAGGGGTGGGAGGGGAGACAAAGAGGAGTGGAAGAGGGGAAAAAAATAAAAAGAGAAAAAGGGGAGTGAAGTAGCCAAAAAATAAAATAAAAAGAGAAAAGGGAGATGATGTTTTGTGAGGACATACTAAAGGCTTAGAGGCTTAGAATTGGAGAAGCCAAAAGCTAAGAACATAAGTGCATAGTGAAGTTTGTAAGAGAAGTTAGGAATTTAAGTAAAAAAGGGGAGAGCATAAGTGTTAGGGAGTAAGGAAAAAATATCTTAAGACCAAATTTAAGTTGTAGAAAGAAGACAATAGTATAGGACTAATGAGAAAAATCCTAACATCATCAAGTATTTGTAGTTTTAAATGAATTTAAAAATCTTGGAATAGAAGTCAATGAGGATAGTTTAACCCCTGAACGTCAGTTGAGGTTTGAATCTATGGCACCATATTTGCTGCATATGGTTGGTAGGGAATTTCAAGAAGTGTCGGATCAACCTCATGGTGCAAGATCAACCATCCTGAATGCCTTCTTCATGACTTGCAGTTCAGTACAAATTTTGTCAAAGCTTGAAGTTAGCAAAACAACTGAGAATTTTGCCAAATTTGGCGCAGAAACACGCTGCCCTACGTTCTGCTGCAAGATGACATTTTTTGCAAAATCGAGGCTTTCAAAATGGGAAGATCGCTGTGGTAGGATGACTGACATTGATGTTAGAAGCACCAAGTAAAAATGCAGCATGCAAATGATTGCCGATGAAGCTATTTTGGAACGAGAGCACGTCGTAGACAGAAGAGGGGTTGCCCGGACATCGGAAGGGTGTCATAAAAATACTAGTACCTATGGCGGCCTCATCAACAGACTCGCTCTTGTCCATTTAGCAACAAACATGCCAAGTTGTCTGTCTACGCATTCATTGCTTGTGCAAGAGAAACTGATTCTCATACGAAGTACTGTATTCACCGCTTCCTCGTAAGCGGTCACACCTAACCACTCTATAGGCAACATACAAGACCAAAGAGAAACACCAAGGTATCACTTTGCATTGCAAGTACGAGGCTTACAAAAAATAGAAAAGGTTGCCTCCATAAGAATGTTGGTTTACAATATCAAAATTGACTGAGTCTCTTCCCACATCAAGGCACATGCCTTCTCACATCTACATAAGGCTCAATGTATCAACTCCCAAAACTGCCCCAACAATAGCCGAAATCACACTTGTGTCTTTGCTCTACGATTTTGTTAGAAAATGCGGCCTGCAAAGTCTCGCTCCTTGGAGAAGAATCCAAAGGTGTGACTCCCACCATAAGCCCTGTTCTCTCGCCTCCACTATTCAACGGACATAGCCACGTGGATCCTTCGTAAGCCTTGGAAGCACCTGGTTTGTGCTCATACATATCAACCAACGTATCGTATGCCAGTTTTCGCATTTGTTTCAAAAACTGCCGCACTATCTTGTATTTCAAGGAGTGGGATGTGGCAATTGATGCCTCCAAGTACTCCCTGCACCTTTGCTATAGACCCTAAACCCTAAATTCAGCCTGAACTGCTCAAAATACGTTAATTGGTGGAGCATACGGCCAAAAAGGGCCTTCGTGACGTTCAGGGGTTAAATTATTTAAAAATTAATACATAGATGCTTTGCAACCTCGTGCTTGAGTCTCTTGCTTGTAGTTCTAGAATAGATCAAAAAAATTTGGTGAGCAAGTCAATAAGAGCATTTAAAGCTTCAAAAACAAAAGGAAGAATATAGATGCCACGGTGACATTGTGCTTGAGTCATTGGCTTGCGTTTTTAGTTTAATACAAAAATCTAGTCCTAAAAATAAATAATAGCATTATAAATATTGCACAAAATAGTGTGAAACTATTGAAAAATAATAATAGAGGATAAATATATATATATATATATATATATATTTACAAATAGAATTAGAATGAGAAAAAATAGGAATTAGAATATAGAGTGAAGTATTGCTTTATAAATTGTAAATCTATCAAATTAGCAGGTATGTAAAAATTAAAAATATTATTATTTTTAAATAAAATTTTTAAAAAATAAAAATTTTAAAATTACAAGATGGAGCCTAACTTACCACCTAAAACCATTTACCTTGAAGTATGGAAAGACATAACTATATTGAAAGTCAACTCCGAGGTATAAATATCATGGACATTCATTGATTTTTTGTTTTTTGTTTTTTAAAGTAAAATGCAAATAGGGAAGTGAATACATATATTAGACCTCAATAGATAATTTTAACCCTAAGTTTAGTCTTAGATTCTTGTAGAGAATGTTAAGAACTTTTCAAAAACATATTACACTTTAAAAATACGACAAAAATCAAGTAAGATAATAATGGATGAAGTTTAGGACTTAAAATGGATGAAATCTAGCTAAACTTAGAAAATTAGAACAAGATTAAAAAAGTAGGAATTTGGAACAAACTAGAACCCACAAGCAAAAATGAAAGTTGATTTTGAATTGTAGATTAGTACATAATTATGGATGAAGTTTAAAGAACCAATTAGTAGTCAAACTTCATCCATTCATAATTTCTAGTAGGACAGGCAATCATCAAAATCAACAATGAGAGGCAAGCATTGTATGGTTGTCAAAACAGATCTCTTGAGATCTCGAAAAACAATAGAAGTAAATAAAAATAGCATGGCTACAAATTTTGGGGTGCTATTCATGAGATGGTATCACATTTTTTTAACATGGGTAGCTTTAAAAGTATAGCCAAAAGAAGTTGAAATTCATTTGCACAAAATTTCACAACTTGGATTTAGAAAATTGGACACCAAAGGTACTTGCACATGGTACAAGATCTAGTTCTCTACAAGGATAATGACAATATACAGCTTGCATTGAATTCGCTTAAGATAAAGACAAAAAAATAAATTATACAAAGTTCACTAGATTCATGCTTTTCCCTACTAATTTAGAAATCGTGATGAAATCATTGAGTAATGGTGATGCACTATTGCACTTCTTCAAGAGAAATTCAAGGTAATAAAAACTATGGCAAGGGAATGAGCTGGAATTTTGTATCCTCTTAATTGGAAAATCAGCCTCTTGTCCTCCTTCAAAATTGCACTATTGGGATATTGTTTCGACATTAATCCAATGTCAAATTTCTTGGCCACCCAATTGGTACCCCACCTTTTTTTTCCGCTGTCGTGTTGAAAGGAGCATGCTTAGGGAACATATGGGGTATCTGGCTGCAAGTTGCTGAATATAGATGGAGAATTTCGAAACTCGAATCTTCACTCGGACTTCAAAATCTTCACTTAGTCTTCAAAATCTTCAAACTCGAATCTTCACGTGATCTTCAACCATCCTATCCTATGGTGACTCTAATAAGGTTAAGGATAAAGGTAGGTGATAAGAAACAAGTCCTCAGATGGGTAAAACGGGACAGTTAGACACGAGCTGACCGTTTGGATGATGGGCTCCTAAACTTCAAACCCACAGTGACTAGAAGGCGCCTTTCACCGGTGGGAACAACATATAAGATTGACCATGTGAGCTATTAACCCCACTTCGTCACCACAAACACAAAATAGAGCATTTTCTTGATAACCATAGCTTGCAATAGGTTTACAATGCAGAAATTGAACAACAATAAGTCTCCTAATCGGCTAGGAATAACAAATAAAGACAACAGGCCTTGAAATCCGACCAGAAACAACAAGCCACAAGCCACAATATACGAGTTTTCAATCTTTTCACCCTTGAACTTCAAATCTTCAATCTTGAGTCTTAAAGTCTTCTTTCATTTGTCAACTCTTAAAATTTCTAATGGAAATTAAGGAAAATAAATTCTACACTAGCTATAGCCTTCAAACTAGTGCCACAAATTCTCCAAGAATCTAAAAGATAAGTGCTACAGCAATTTAGAAAACTAATAGCACAACCTAACCACTCTGAAAATTTTAGCCCAATTCAAACTATTGTCCAAAAGTTATTAGAAGGCAAAATAGAGGTCCTCTTCTCCCTCCTCAAACCAATCACTGCCTCTTCAATCTTCAATAACTTTTTATCTAAGAATCCAAATAACAAGTTTGACATCAATTTGAAAAGATCTCACACTTATCTACAACTTGTGAAAGTTTCACAAGATTCTAAGATACTGTCCAAATGTTGTGTCAGCCTCTCAATCAAGAAGTTCAAACTTCACTCTAGATTTTAGTACCCCATAACTTCTTATTCCAAACTCCAAATGAGACATATAATATCTTTTTAAAAAAGACATTAAGAAGGAAAATACATCCTTCAAATCTCAAAGCAAAAGAATAGATACACCAAAAATTATGGTTAAAAAAAGCCTTTGACCTCTCAATGGAGGTCCTTGATTCTTCACAATTTCAAACTTTAATAACTTTTGAATCTCAACTCCAAATTTCACTTGCAAACACTCTTTGGAAAGCTATAAGCACCAAAAATTTGATGTCAAAGTTTTTTTTCTCAATAATCCATGCTCCATGAGCTATATCAATCCAAAATTCAACCTCTTAAACTCCAAAACTCCCACACTCTTCTCTTTTTTCACACACACAAAAAACTCTATTTTCCTACTTTTTTTCCCCATTTAAGGTGAGAGGTGGGGCACTTCAGCTCATGCCCCTATTAACACCTCATCTAAGATTTCAACTACATCCCCATTCACACTCACTTCTTATTTCAAACCTCTTAGCTAATTTTCCATCACCAACTTTCCTATCATAATGATAATCACACATTGTGATTTTCTATAAAATATCCAAAGTAAAAATTAGGAATTAACATCAAATAAATGCTTAGAAGAGATAAAAAACTAAAGTTCCAATTGAAGCTTCACTCCATCCGTAGAAAGTTGAGAATGCGTTTGAGGGTGACAACAATATAATTTGCATGCTCGGCTTTCGTCAATGGGTTGATTGGGCCTTCTAACCAACGTTGGTGACCACGACTATCTTCCATCGGCCGAGCCATATAAAAGTATTGATCAATGTTTTTGCCCTCATAACTCGCCTTGAATGTCACTTCTTAAATACCCGGCTCAACACATCCAACTTGGAGCAAGATTACCAAAGCACGAGCATTGGTGTCAAGATTACCATGCCATCGTCGCTCCACACGAGGTTGCTTCGGTGGTCGAAAAAGCTCAGCTTCATCTTGAAGATGTTTAGGTGGCAATGCAAGATCTCGTAGCAAAAGAGGTTGATCCGGTAGTTGTGACAATGAAAACTCAAATTTAGCCTCCCGTTGAAGTTTTTCATCTTAAGGCTAAAAAAAATCCTTTCAGTTCAACATTCTAATTCTAAAGTAAAAAACAAAATTCACTACTAGAATTCAATGAAGCTCTAAGGCAAATCGTCTTCTTATATAAATATCACACACCTCTCGGAATGGCGTCATCTTAAAGCTACTCAATAAAATATATTATAATATATTTTTACACTATGTACAAATCTACAACAGGACACTGCCACCTCTATAAGTGCAATAGCTTAGAACCTACATGTAAGTGTTTTGATCTCAACCCTTAAGACCAAACATATACAACCAAATTTTAGTTAAATTAAGAGTTTCTATAGGTGATTGGCTGTAGTAAATGAGTTGCCTTTTAAGTAATGGAGTTTTGTTGTATCGTCTATTTTGAACTTTTTTAATGGAAAATGACTAACAAATCAATGCAAATTAGTACCTAAGACCAAATTTTGGCTACGACAACCAAAACTCAAGGCCAATGGGGTTAGTCAAGCAAAAAAGTAAAGCAGAACAGGATGTAGAACTTGCTTGCCCTTTCCAAAATGATAAAGAAGTTGAAATTTGGACTTAGTGTCTAAAAGATATTTGCGGATGAAGTTTGACTCTAAAATTACCTTCTAAAACTTCATCTGTCAATTTCTAACAATCTAACTACCAAATTCTTTTTTGATTTTTTTGATTATTTTCTATCTTCTATCTTATACCTAAGTTCTAAATTTGGATTGGTTTGGTCAATTTTGATTGACTTTCATCCAATTCTATTTTAATTTGACTCAAAAATTCATCCAACCATAACTTCTTCAATAATGGTCCGATTGGAGAGGTTAAATGATTTTGGAATCCTAAGAATATTTTCTATAAGATCCTAACTCTAACTTGTTCTTTGGTTAACTTTTGACTAAAGTGGTAAATTTTTGAGTAATTCTTATTTTTCCTTGAACTTTTAGATTTTTATTCTAAGTAAAAAACTAAATAATTTATCTTAAGGATTTTGATTTTATCTTTCTATCAAGGTAAAATTCTTTACTTTTGATCCTCCAATAAAAGTAATTTTTTGGTAAATTTTGACCATTAACCGATTCATTCAAAATTTACCCTTCAATTCTTTTTTACCTTCAAAATTAGAAATTACTTTTACCTTCTACTTATAATTTTCACTCTTATCCTAGATGTTAAGATCCCTTCAAAGATTCCTTCTAATAACTTTCTAATTTTTCATCTATTTTTACTACTATTTTTTCATCCAAAGTAAATTTGGATGAATTCTAACTTTTTTGATGGTAAGGTAATTTTTTATGACTAGGGTAATTTTCTAACTACCTCTAAGTCTAATTTTGGCATTTTCCAATTCTATGATTTTTATCTTGAATCTAACTTCTAATTCTAACATGGACTCCTACTTAATGTTTTTAATAAAAATTCAAGAAGTTTGGGGTAAAAGTGTCAATGACTAACCTCAAATTCCATGGTGTTGATAATTCCATTAGTGTTGACAATAATTTGCACATTGTTGTATGCTCCTTCCTCGTCCATGTTATATTCTTGGTTTTTGATGTTGTATGTTTGCGCTCTTGTGGTAGTCAGGACACGTCCAACTCCTTCCTTCCACTTCCTTCTTCTTTTCTTTCTAATCTATGTCTTTCTAATGTTCTCTTTTTTTTAGATATTTTTGTGGAATCAAATCCTACCAAATCTAATCTCCAAAGCTTTTGCTAATTTAGTTTAGGAATCAAACAAAAGCTTAAGACAAAATTCCCTAACTTCTTCTAACTAATAACTAAATTCTAAAATATCCCTAAAGGTTAATATTCCTTTCTTTTGTTTTTTTCCTTTTGTCCTATGCGTAAAGTCCAACTTTAACCAATTGTCAACTTATGCTAAATGAATGGCTAAACTTCTGTCAACTTTCCACACTTAAAGTTCATTATATTTTCTTGACTTCAAGTTCCAAGTGTGTGAGACACTTTGTATGCGAGAATTGTTGTTGATTTTGGTGCACAGAGTATGAAAATGGAAAATTGGAGTTCCAAAGTGTAGACAGGGGATTTGGAAACGACCCAGTGATAAATTGAGTGGAACTGGATTGAATGAGAGATCAGTTGATTAACCGAATAAGCTCAGTTATCAATCAATTGTAATATAGCCCCCTCCAATTGATGATCTGGCCTTCCAAATGGTACCTGGCTTGGAGCAAAACTAATGTTTGGAATTTTGGTAAGCTTTGGGCTGTTGATTCCAATCTGAAATTTAAACACCACCCTTCTCAAACTGCCTTTGGAATGTCAAAAACTTGCTCTTGGTATTCAAGAAAACTTTGAAATTTGCTTAGTATAGGTCCAACACTTGTCCAATGTTTTGGTTTCCCAAAATTCAGATTTTTAAAGCTCAAAAAATCAAAGTTGGGGCCTCACAGGGCATCTTTTCAATTTGATTTTGGCTTAATAAACTTTGATGTACGTGGATCCGTATGCTGGCTCAATGAAGCAACCATTTTGTCAATCAAGCAACCATCTACTTCAGTCAAGCAACCTTGCTGGCTGATCTTTTGACCTGTTGGCTGGTTCCGACTTTGCTAGTTTGTTCAAATTGGTCCAAATTGACCCAAATTTTGGCCTCGCTCTCCACAATTTTTGGCTCTTTAAATCCCAAACTTGGGATTTAAAATCAAACATATGGATCTCCTATAGGGACCCTTTACTAGCAAATCAAACCAAAAATTCTAACGACAAACGAAGCTTTGCCGCTCGGAGGCTTAACCCCAAAATGCTACTACTAAAAGTTAATCCTAAGTTGATAGCTCTGCCATGCCGGACTTTTGGGACTAAAACTTGGCATAAATGAAGCAACATTACTGTGGAAAATTTGTCTTGAAGCGATAGCTTTGCCGTATGGTGGGTTAGCACCACTTGCACAGACAAGAATTTGGCCCACCTTATTAGCATCAACTTTAGAGATTTGAATCTCACTCAAATCCTCCGAAAAATGAATCAAAACACTTAGGACCACTTTTTCCACGTCTAGGCTTCAAGGAAATCTTCTCCAACAACAGTCATGAAATTTGACACAAAAGCTCAATGGGAAAGGGTTAGTAGATCACAAAGACTCAAAAATCAAAACAAGTAAACTTAAAGCAAGTTCCAAGGAATTCTAACTAATGGCATCGCCACGATTCGACTAGAATGTCCTTGGGGTTAGTACCAAAAAAATACTTCAATACAAAATGCCACCAAACACAAAGTTAGTTCAAAATTGTTTGAAAACATCAAAAAAAAAAACAAGCTTAGGACAAAGGGACCCCCACATCCTTTGATCAAAACTCAAAAAATGCAAGATATCTTAGAAATAAAAGAGAAAAGCTCAAGAATGCAAACAACAAGAGGTTTTTGGCATAATACCAAAAAGTTCTCAATAGCGTGGCTGCAAGTAATCAAATACAAAATGCAAGAAAGGGGTTTTAGTCTCGAGCTACCAAGAAAAGAAAATGAAAAAGGGGATGCAAAGAGAGTTGGTGGGAGGCCTTTTATACATTTCCAAGACCTCCCACTTACCCTCAATTACTCTAAAACTACCTACATAACTAAAAATCACAAAAATCAACTATTACTATGCCTATTTCTATCCTACTGTTGGTCCTTCTATGACTTTTGAAGAAAAGCTCCAATTGAAAAATG
Organism: Climacium dendroides; assembly: GCA_950106755.1. NCBI lineage: Eukaryota > Viridiplantae > Streptophyta > Bryopsida > Hypnales > Climaciaceae > Climacium > Climacium dendroides. The sequence continues at coordinate 17,865,560 of OX467090.1, read as the reverse complement.
GATTGCGCCGCTAGCTTCAAAAGACCCGAATTAGTCTAAGAGACCTCCTTACCCCCAACTTCTCAGCCAAAACCTTCACAAAAGATAGCATTTTTAAACCTAGTGAAAACTAAGGTGAAAAACTAACTTGTGGAGTTTTAATTTTTTCCAATTTTGATTGGCCAAGGTTGTTTGTAAGGTTCAAGAATGTAAGAAAAGAGTCCAAGAAGTCTTAATTTGGATTTTGTATGATCATGATTCGCTTAGCATTTTGCGGAATGTTTTAAAATTTCGTTGGAATTTGGTGGCATTGCCAGCTCAGGTAGCTATCAATGTCGGAATGTCGCAAAACTTGATTAGATGTTTATTTATACTAAAATACACTCTTCTAATTTTTAGTGGGATTTTACCATTATCAGAAGAATTTCTATGATTTTTTCCAACCTTGATAAAAACGATTGACTTCCCATGGAGTCAAGCTCTACAATTTGAAAATTTATAAAACTTTTTGGGTAGCTTCTAGAAAGCTCCAAGATCCTCTGTGCAAAGTTTCAAGTTCAACTTGCACTTTGTGGAAGAGATAAAATTTTACCTCCCATTGATTTGAATTCCTATGGGGAGGAATCATTTCCATTTGAGGGAATTTTAATGAGCCAACTTCACCATTATGCTCCTGGCATGTTTTTACACAAAAAACACCTCTCTTTGTCTGTTGATCGCCTTTCTCAACATTCACTAGAAGAAACCCGTGTTTAACTTGACGGATTTCTTTGCGCATCATGTTACAATTTCATGTTTTTATGTCAAAAATTACGTCCAATGTAACATCTTCATGTTACATTGGATGTAATTTTTGACATAAAAACATGAAATTGTAACATATGCACAAAAAAATCCGTCAAGTTAAACGCGGGTTTCTTCTAGTGATTAGTGGTTTTTACCTTCCGTACATGAGTGATTTTTGTTCAAGTTTGGGACTTGGATGGGAATCTCTACAAGATCCACCAAATGAGGTTCCTAGAACCTAAGAAAAAAGTTAACATCCTACACTACCAACTTCTATTAATCGTGCCATGTCACTTCTTTATAAAGGTAGAATTCCACTCATATAGAGTTTAGGTGTCTTCTACTTGGTTTGCCAATAAGACTTAATTTCATTTGAAATTCCTAATTGATGTCCCAAACATCGTTTTATAACACTGGTTCTAATAGTTAAAGGTAAAATTAAGCAAAAAACGGAAAAAAGAAAGGTTTGAGACCCAGGTGACAATTTCAAAGCTCACACTACCTTGCCACTTTTCATTTTCAGAGGTCCATAACTATCCACCTATTCCCAGTCTAAGGACTCCTAATTGCAGACAACATTTTCTTTCAAACTAGCTACCTACTAGTCCTATGAACTTTCTTTGAATTATTTTCTGTTATATAGTGCTTTGTTTGAATTTTTGCGCACAATGACGGCGCTATAAAGTTGTTGTTCTTCTACTTGCACTTTATAATAGCCAAAAAAAATTGTAGAGAATATGTACTATGTACATGTATTGGCTACTTGTCCCCTTCATGATGGAAGAAAACCCAGAGAAATCAACACATGACTCTAAAGCATACATTCACACTAGTAGAAAACCTGTGGCCAAAACAACAAAATCTGCACTGGAATTAGTTGATTTGCTCAGTTGTTTTGGGCTCGTTGATCTGGCCAAAAATCAACTCGAAATTGTTGTTTTGGTCTTTTAAATTAGTCACTCTCCATGTCTCCAAGGCATGCCACCTCAGGGTTGGGAACATTAGTAGAAAACATTCTAGTAAAAAATTAAAAAACGGCCAAATTCTTTTTCATTCATTTATTCTAAAGAATTCAATGTCATCGACTTATGTGATTTGAAGGACACTTACCTCTGTTAAGGTAGGGCAGAGAAGCCAAACAGTTTATAGAAGTGGGGTGGTAGGATGTTGGGCAACACATATGGAATATGTACAGTAAGAACTCAAACAACCGCTCATAGTAGTAAGTTCATCAAAAGTAGGAATTGTAGTTAAATTCAGATTTTAAACCTAATTTAGGCATAGTAAACTATTTTTTTTTAAAACTTTGAACTAAGTTAATGTAGACAATCAATCTATCTTTCATTTTCAAAAATCCATTTGGGATTTCAAGCTTCCTATCAAAAGTTATCAACAAATTTAGAGAGGGGTTGGGAGGTACAATTTCTTTGACAATTTCGAAACCCACCCTCTCTAAAATTGTTGATAACTTTTGATTGGAAGCTTGAAATCGCAAACGGATTTTTGAAAATGAAAGATAGATTGATTGTCTACATTAACTTAGTTCAAAGTTTTAAGAAAAAAGTTAGTTTACTATGCTTAAATCAGGTCTGAAATCTGAATTTAACTACAATTATGAGTGGTTGAGTTCTTACTTCACATATCCCATATGTGTTGCCCAACTTCCTACCACCCGACTTATATAAAGTGTTTGGCTTCTCCTCTTCACCATCTCAAAGGTAAATGGCATACCAATTGCAATTTTTAAAATCAGAAGTACTTACAATAAAATGTTGAATCTTTGATGTTTGTTTATAAAATCTTTTAAATTTTAGTTGATTTGGCCCCAAATTTTTTTGGAGTGCCCCAATCAACAAAAATTTGTTAGTGTCTTCATAGAATTTTGTTGAACTTGTTAAAACATATCTACTATCCAAAACAACAAAAAACTATCGAATTTTTGTTGTTCTGGTCACAAGTTTCTAGTAGTGTCACCAATGATTATCCCAATAGCACCCCCTTGTAAACATGTCCTTGGCAACTAGGACATGCTTGATTTGTTCTCTTGCTACATATTAGACAATTAGCTTTTTTCTCTCCCATACTTTTTGTGCCATGAGTCAATGCTATATATAGTGACACTATAGAGTACCAATGCATTCAAGGAGCCCAATGAGTGGGCAAATCTTTTGCTAATTACAGTTGGAAAGATAAATGAGTTAAGGGCCCTTTAAGAAATCTAAAACTTAGATCACTATGGATGATTCAAGCATTGCAAATTGTTGTATCCAACAAGTAGAAAATCAAAAAAAGCCACCACTTGTGGCTTCTTGTTAAACATAAATACAACCCCTTCAATTGATCAACATTTTCTGCCCTCCTCATGTTATTGGTATACTATAGATGCATGGGACCCATGTTCACTTTTTTCCCTCTTGCATTCTATTCTTTAGTACAAAAATTGTCTTGGTCCTTGTGGTAATATTGCTTCCACATGTGTTGACAAAAATAAAATTACATTTTTGTCCTTCCGCACTGTACAACAAATGTTTCTTTCTTCATGTATGCGGTAATCAATCCACCCATAGTGTTGCTTTTTTGTTATCTCTTTTGCAAATAATGCCCTTGGTACATATTTGTGGTTTGATTTTAGAGTGCTTGTAGCCATAATTCCTTGCTCCAACAAATAAAAAAAATAAGGGAACAAAGGTGAAAAAGTTATCAGTAGTAACTATGCATGTGCCCTCTTCCTCCCAAATCCTGTAGAAGGTATTTGACAACATGTCACCCCTGCAGTCCTTCACCTTTCCTACTACTGATATTGAGGTTTTCCATAAGCAAGTCATCTTTGCAACTATCATTGCTTTCTGTATCCTTAGCATATGGATTCTTTTTCCTTCCGCAAACTATTTGGAAGTTCTATACATACTTGGACAAGGCATCTGTTGCCGCCTAAACCTGGATGCCAAAATGAATGGGCTTGTTAGGCATGTATTGTCAAATGAAGTAGTATTTGCCTTTGTACATAACCATGCCCTCATCTACCGTCATTTGTTGGTTTGTTGCCCACATACTTTTGAACCTAGAACATATCTCATCTATCATCCATTGTACTTTGTGCAACTTGTCTTTTTTTGCACTTTCTTGACCCATTACATCTTCTTCTGCTCTCCCTACATACAAGCACCTTGTAATCAATTCATACCTATCTCTTTTCAATATTTGCAATATGATATGGTAGTGGAAAAGTGTTTCCTTTTTGGACCAATGTAGGCGCTTGTTAGGCAATTTTTTCATAGCCATATACAAATACATAGCAATGTAAGCTCTAAATCCTGAAATTGTTATTGGTATCCAAAACAATCTTCCACGTGTTCCTCCATTCTTGTAAATAACTTGTGAGGCATATGCATTGGTCTCTCTTACAATTCTCCGTTGCAATTTCTTTAGCCATAAATTTTCAAATAATTCCATAATGGATGGTAAGCATCTATAAAGATGTATGTAACTTGGTGTGGGTCTAATAAAAGGTAATGGAGCATTTTTGTATAAAAATATATATGATTTTCAAATATTTGGTGCGAATTAGATGGACAAGGGGTCTTCCATTTTTCCCTTATTTTTTTGGCATTCTATTTTAGACAAATGCAAAGCATTGCATGGCCTTGGATTCTAGACTTTCATTTTTTTTCTCTCCCTAGGCTTTGGCAGCTTATATTAGGAGTTAGAACCACTATTTATCCTAGCACATTCATTAGTAAGACTTCCAAGGTGGTTGTAATTATGTGCCTTTGAATGGTGGGGCGTCACTACTTGTTCTCCTATCTAAACAAAAGGACTGCTACAAATGTGGTGCCTTCCTGGGTCTTCATCTAGAGTGTGTTGGAGGAGTAGTTTTCCTTGCCCATTACTCTATCCACAACAATTTATGCACCTTGATCACCTTCAAATTGCCTCCTCTTGCTGCTCAAGGTCTCCTTACCCTTTTGTACACTCCTTCTAATAATGTTGATTCCAATCCATACTTTATTTTTTGTGCTTGCATGTATAAAGGCGGTCTATTTGTGAAAGTCTTACTTTGTTCATCCTTAGTTTGCTTTGAAGATGATGACTATGACAATATGCGTGATGTCTCTACACTAAAAGTGAAATCATCCATTAATAATGGATTACCATCGTATGTAGATTTGTTTGACAAGTGGTGCCTAAGGTGGACTATTAGAGGATGAACCCCCCTTCTACCTATTTATTTTTCACCACTACGACAGATTGATTTGCCTTTACAAGTTTGTAGCTACTTTGTCGTAGACCAAAATGAGAGGATGAAGTTGGTTATATAGAATTTAGAAGTAAAGAATTGGTATTGGTAAAAAATTTTGATTTACAAAATGGTAAACTAATCATATTACCAATATTAACTCTACCTCACTATTGGATTAGTAGTAGATAGATAATTTGGTTAAGAAAGATATTATATGTTTCCTGTTTTCCTAAAGATCCGGAACTGGATCCGCACCCAAGGAACTAAACAGGGATCGGAAAAATATACCGGGGCCGGAAGCAAACGCATCTGCACGCTACCGGAAGATTATCGGGACGGGAAGAGGAAATCCCGGATCCAACAGTAATCCCATACATCACGGAGGACCGTTCAACGGCTAGATTCCTCCGCGATGATTGCGGAAACGGCTACTTTCCCAACGGCTGTGACTGCTAGGAAAGGATACGTGGGGGTTTGGTTCCTCAAACCTCATTGTGTCTTTGTGGTTTGGGAGCACTCTTAGAGCGAGGTCTGTCTATAGAGGTGTGAGAGGATTGGGTAATCTTACTTTCCGGATCCTGTCGTGGAGAGGAAGAGGATTGACAGGGAGCTGTGGCAAGAAAAGGATAGGAGGTTTGAGTGGTGAGTGTTTTGGAAAGTTCTGCAACCATGGTGAAGGCGGAAGCAAGCGGGTCATCTCCTTTCAAGACCAAGAGCATCTGTCCAGTGATTCCAAAGGATGACGGAGAGAGGAAGCAGCTGGAGGAGGATCTGGGCCAACTTGGGTGTGCGGGATTCCTCTGCCGACCATGGAATTTGAAGAGCGAGGAAATGATCCGGGAGCTGATGAATGAGCAGTCGAACGAATGGATCAAGACCGTCCGAGCTCTGCCCGGAAAGTGGACTATGGACATCTGGAAGAGGGTCTACGACTTTCCTCGATCTGGAGAGGGGATGGCTTTGCGGGTTCACAAATTCGCGGAAGGTAAATTCTCTAATCCTCCTCACCCTAAGGATGGCTATGCAGTAGCAGATTGCAAGGTGGCAAGAGAGAGGAGGATGTTAGAATTTATAGTACCAATCATGTATCCGGAACGGCCAAACCGGGTCACGGTAACGTGGGCCAATACGATCTTCGGAGCGTTGAGTGGAGAGAGGAAAGTGTTTTGGGGAGGGATAGTGAAAGATCTGGTAGGGAAGATGGTAAACACCTTAGGAAACGCAAAGGCCACCCCCATTGGGCCATTCCTCTTTCACTTGTATGACTCCCTAGGTACTCTGAAAACTTCAGAAAAGACCATGTACAAGGCCGCAGTCACCCTAGTGAAACTTAATTTTACCCTACCCCGAGAGGAAAAGGAAGAAGAGAGAAAGGAAGGACCAGATGAGGGATCTGAGGGGGAATCCTCAGAGAGAGGAAAGGAACCTTCCGAAAGGAGGATAGAGGCTGAGAGGGTGTCAGTCTCTTCTAAGAGGGGATCCAAAGGAAAAAGGGAAAGCCTCGCCGGAACCAGAAGTTCTGGGAGAGGATACTTTGGGGAGGATCATTTCGGACTTAGGGAGAGTCCAGGAGGAGTTTGACATGGAGAGAGGAGCAGTGAGGAATGTATGTGGACTGCTTGGAGGGATCAAAGTGTCAGAGCTCGCAGAGAGAGTAGAAAGGTTGCTCCGGGATAGTGAAAACCAGAAGTGGGAGACCCGCATCAAGGAGTTGACTGAGAGGAATGCGGATCTCCAACGGCAAATTGAGAAGGGTGAGGAAAAGAAGAGAGAGGTGGAATGGCTTACCTCAGAGTTTAAGGGGGTCATTAGGAGAGTTGGGGCCTTTGTTTCCAACACTGCGGATGTTGTGAACAAAGCCAAACTCTATGATGAGAGGATCCATGAGGCAGGACTGGAAGCCGCAGGTAAGGCTGTCATGGTGTTGGCAGAGTATTCCGAAGAAATGGAGAAGTTCATGTTTGAAGTCAGAGATGTTCTTCACCAAGCAGAACAGTTTCCGGAATCCGGAATAAAGAAGGAGGATGAGGAGATGGAGCCAACCAAGAAGGATGCACCCACAAAGACTCCAACAAAGACGCCAGCCAAGTAGGAAAGGCAGGAGGAGGAGTTGACACCAACGTCTAAGAGTATGGAGGGGAGGAAAGAAGGATCAGTGCACGGATCCAGATCGAAGACTCAAATTCGGAAGTCGGAATCCGACCTAGGCACACCACCGAGTAAAAGCTCTCAACCCTCAACCGCCAAAAAGACTGTGAAGAAGGTTACTCCCATCAGAGGAAGAGACGTGCCTCTAAGGAGTCAACAATCCGCGGAGGACGAATCTCCAAGCCAATCCGAGCAGGAGGAAAGTCTGTCAAGATTCGGAGAAGAGGAATTGGAAGACACCGGATCAGAAGAGGAGTCGGAACCTGAGCAAATCTCACCAACGAAGTTCAAGGGGAAAGCTTCAACACCATCTAAAGGGAAGCCACCCTTGAGTGTGAAACCGTCAACCAGTAGGAAACAACCAGTTAGAAAGGGGGCAACAAAGTTAGAGGAACCTTCTCCAAAGAAGGCTAGGAAATAGGTAGGAAAGTAGTTAGGAAGTTTCTGGGAAGCGACCCTAGCATGGTTAGCCGAAAACCCAAGTTTTTGGTAGGTAGGAAGTAGCTTGGGAGGTGCTTTTCAGGTGCATGCACTTGGACTGCACTTTCCGGATTTTTAGGATCTGAGATCCACATTTTGCGGATCGGATGGGGTTGGTAGGAAAGTCAACTTAGAAGGATAAGGAATGACACCTGTCATTCTCCTGTCCTTTAGTTTTATTCCTTGGGACCTTTAGAGTTCCTTGGGATGTGTATTTAGGGGGCTGAAGTTAGCTTGAAGCCCCGGGCGGGTGTGTTTTCATATTTGTGTTTTTCAACACTTTGCAAATTGATTTCAGATTTCCACTTCATAAGTGCTGGCCTGAAAAGGCTAAGTTCTGTGTTGGTATGCCGTGCAATGCTAGAACCATTATTTAGTGCGGGTAGCTGGTTTGCAGATATGGAGGAAGACAAGTAGCCCTCGGATTCTGTCTAGGATCTGATTTTGAGAGCATTGAGGTTTGGTTAAGGAAAACTTTGTGTATTGAGAGGGAGTTCTGGTTGCTAAAGTTCCTTGGGTGTCTTCTGAGTAGGATAGCCATTCTTAGGTTGGGTGAATTCTTCAGGAGGGAGAACGAACGCCAACTGACGTCTGATGAGGTTCTACTGAATCCGGAAGAGAGGAACAGGAAGGTAGTTAGGATCTCTCAGTTATCGGGTGCCGGATCACGTTCTTGGAATTCTGTCCGGATAGGTCTGTCATTGTAGTACTGAGAGGATAATAGGGGTTTCCTGAGTGACCTACTAGTCTGGATCAACATCTGGATTAGTTGTAAGGAAGTAACTATTTCCTATTCTGGTGTTTGTTGTTGTTATTTTAAGTGGATCTTTATTTCACTCTAAACACGTTTGAAGGGTAGGGTTTACGTTCCCTTTCTAAAACCAAAGAGCGGAATCCTCTTGGTAGAGGTTAAACTAAGATTTTGTGAGTTACTATAACCGGATAGAAATTTTCTTTCCGGTTCCGCATCCGTCTAAGTTGATCCGGATAGAGAGAAGCACAGGATTATGACAATCCTCCTTGTCCGATTACTGGTGGAAGACTTGGTGTGGATGTAAGGGAATTGGATTATGGAGAAGAGAGGGTATTGAGAGAGTTTTATGTTGCAAATATTTAAATCCGGTTTTGCTTGGGTTTGGTGTTTTCCGAATCCTGTTCCGGATATCTTGAGGAAACTAATGTTGAAATCCTGTGGGAACGATACACGAGTCATCTAAGGTATTTTACATCAATTTAACACCTAAGGGTAGGATTTGTGCTTCCTTGTGCTATGACATACTTCAAGAGCAGTTGATGTTGGAGATGATGGACTCTACCTTCTAGCACATTTTTTTAACTTTGTCTAAATATTTTAGTCATAAGATCTTCTGTTTGGTATTATAGTTGATTTACTCTTGGATAAAGTGTGCCACTGTTCAATGCTCAATGTCTTCAGTGGGACAATATTTCTCTTAATGTAGTAGATTTCTCTAAAGCCTAACTATTTCTAAAATACAAGGCAAGGGCTATAACCTAATGCAACATAGAGATGACACTTTCTAGGTTGTGACGGTTACCTTTGTGTTTGTAGCACACGCTGATAGTACTACTCTTTGAACTTTTGCTATATTGTGCTCTCCATTGTCCCTTGTAGAGGATGATGCAATTATCTTAGCTACTAGCACAAGGTCTCGTCCTTGTTAAAACTATGGCTCTACTTTGTATTGATGCTCTAGTTCTTGATGATGATCTTGTTCTTGTTCATGTAAAGCTGCGGCAAGTAGGTATGTGTTGCAACATGTATTGGCCATTTGATATGGGTACTATTATGCCAAATGCCCTCTAGCTGCTTCTACCGGAGAAAATGCTTCCATTACGTTGGGGATGCAAGGAATTGATTCTACTGTAGATGATGGTATTTGGAGGTTGTATTAGTAAACACGTGCTTGAACTTTCAGCTTCATGGTGATTGTTGTGCTCCACCTTCAAGAAAGGGTAAATATTTTCTCTCAAGGTGTTAGAAACCTAAGTTAGAAACCCTTGCAGATGATCTTTGGATCACTTATCAGACCAACCTAGGAATTTAGACACCTAGCAATATCACAACAAACATAAGCGGCAAGAAGATTACAATAGTCATTCACTTTACTACTATTCTTTTTCAATTTTGGTAGTTCTACCAAGTAATTTTCATCCAACATTCTTAATATGTAATGAATTTGCTATTTTTTAGCTCTATATCTAGTGATTAGGTGTGTGGCTATCACTCGTACTTTATAAAAATACCATGTGGTGTCAAGTAGAGAAGCTTGGCCTTGGAAAAACGCAGGGAATCTAGCTGCAACTAAATTTAGCTCAAAAAATGAAGGACCCTATATTAAAATATCTTTGTACATATAAATACTTATAAAATCCCTATATAATAGTATATAGACCATATAAAGTACAACATGCTCACATAAACCACGTAAATTTCCTTTGAAGAAGTATTCAACACTAATAGGAGTACCACATCCACTTCAAAGCTTCAAAATCAAGAGTGTAATATCTCTTTGGAAAGCTAACACAAATATCTATAAATCCTACACATATATAATGTGACATTGAGATGGGGAGGAGGAGGCATATTGCTTCATATTGCTTCCTCTATCTGCACTTCTACATTGTTTGTAAACTTTCTCTGAACTACTAAAACACTTTTGCTAATTCACGTGTCGTTCCTCTTTGCTATTTGTGCACTTCACATCTTTCTAGCTATTTGAAGAGGGACTTCATTTAGTCTTTCGTAGTTGTGTAATGTCAATTGTGGTGACATGGTAATTCAATGCAACCAAAGCACTGTCAAGCAATTATGAATATTTCTTGTATTGGTAGTTTAATGGATATGTCATTTGAGCATGAACAATGTTAAACCATTACAAGAGACGATGGCTGCCATTCCCATCACTGGAAATTGTCTAATAAATGAGTTGGAAGCATGTTTGTTTGTATTTTTAGCAAGTTCCATGAAAAACTAAAGCCTTGGGCAATGCCTCTTTCTTTGACAAAAAATTTACTTCCGTAGGTATACTGTTTTTGGTTACACATCTTGGCCCAAAATTTTGAGCCATTTGTAAGCATTCATTCATCCACCCTTAGTAAATTCACAAGCACAACCAAGTTCTTGTAATTTGAGTTTGATTCCTAATGGGTGCCTAATGTTGGTTGATTGTGCCTTTTAAGCAATGGATTTTTTCTAAGTTTCTAAAGTTCAAAGAAATCATCAAAAACTATCCTAATTGCAAAGGTTAGTTTTAAATAATACAAAGTCTTTAAGCCGTTGTGGTTTTCTAATAAAAGTACCTATAGTCTAAATTTAACCTATCTAAATTGTAGTTTAAATCATGCCATTTCCAAAAACATAAAACTTGTAAGATTTGAAGATTTTTAGAAGAAGTTATGACCAAATGAAATTTGAACCTTTCAAAGGCTATCTAAACTTCATCCACCCTTTTTAATACTTTTCCTATTTCAAATGTTTACAAAATTTGAACCACTACCTCCTATAACTTTTGGTGAATAGGGAATCTTTTATACAAAAGAGAATCTTGATGAACCAATTTTACCGTTGGAATCTAAATGTGATTTCTACCTAATTCATTGTACTTATATTGAAGATGTCTTCTAGTTTGTCTTGAGTTTTTTTCACCTATAAGTTAACAATTGGGGATTTTTTCTATTTTGTCAATACGATGGGGAAACTAAAACCTCTCATTAGGATTGACTTAAGATTTTTACACATATTTCTTCAAACCAATTTAGCCATATTCTATCAAATACAAGGCAAGTTTAGCCAATTTGGGGCAATTCTACTAAAAGACTATAATATGTACAGTGGGGTACCAATCAAAATGTCGTTTTCAAATTCGTAGTGAAAAAAATTTCAGTATTGCCAACTTTGAAAGCCTCTTGAGAGCTCAAAAATTGGCATTTTACCACAAATTTTTTATTTTAGCATCATCTTTAAGTTAATTATATTTATAACAAATTTCAAGGCCAAAAATTTCACCAAAAAAAAGTTATTCAAAATCTACCAACATTGGTAACTATGGAAATTTTTTCACTATTGCCAACTTTGACAGCCTCCCAAAGATTGAAATTTTTTTTTTTGCCATGGAATTCTTTGGAACAAATGCCTCTTTATGTTAATAACATATAATAAAAATTTCAAGTCCAAAATATTAATACAAAAAAAGATATTAACAATCTATCAACATGTGTCGTTTTGAGAAACAATTGTGAAAACCGTTTCACTACTTCAACTTTGACACCCTCCCAAGGGCTGAAAAATTGCTTATTTACTATGAAATTTTTTCCACAAAGTGATTTCTATGTTAATAACATTTGTGACAAGTTTCAAAGCCAAAAAAAATTATACAAAAAAAAATTTCAAAATCTACCAACATGTGTAGCTGTGAAAAACTATTTCACTACTTTCAACTTTGACACCCTCCTAAGGGCTTCATTTTTACTTATTTACCATGAATTCTTTTGCACAAGATCCCCTCTATTTTAATAACATATGTGCCAAATTTGAAGGTCAAAAGATTTACACAAAAATAAGAAATCCACAATCTACCAACATGTGTAGTTGTGGGAAACAATGAGGGAAACCATTTCATCGCTACCAACTTTGACACCCTCCCAACAATTGAGAAATTGTCTATTTACCATGAAACTTTTGGAACAACATGATTTTTATATTAACAACATTCAAGCCAAATTTTAAGGTCCAAAAATTTATCCAAAAAAAAATATTTACAATCTACCAATGTGTGTAGTTGTAAGATACATTTTATTAAAAACACTGAAATTGTTGGAGTATGTTATACACTCATGCTTCTAGATTGAAATTCTTAAGATGATGTAATTTTTAATCATAAATTCTTATCAATAAAATCAAGGATAACCAAATCTAGTTGTGTGCATTTGTCACATCTCAAAGAATGCACTTGTTTAAAAATTGAAGACCATACATACATGAAGAAGCTTTTTCCTCTCAATAAGAATGCTTGCATTTACAATAGAGCATTATAGGAGGTGGAATGTGGGATGATGAGAGAAGCAAGTGATGGGTGATTATTTTCTAAGCAGAGGATTGAAACTTTGTGAACATGAGTGATTGAGTGCATGAAAGATGAGTTAACTGAGCAAGTCTAGGCTATGTGATAACTGAGTGGATGAGGCATGGGATGAGTGACTGAGGATATATGGAGGTATGTGAGATTTTTTTAAGAGTGAGTGAGGTTATAACTTACATGTAGTGACTGGTGAGGTCTAGTAAATGAGTGAAGGCTGTGAGATTGGATGATGGTGAGTGATTGAGGGTATGTGATTTTTTTTTATAACTGAGTGAGGTTATGCATGTGGTGAATAAGGTTGGATCATGGTGAGTGATTGAAGGTATGTGAGATTTGTTTCTAATGATTGAGTGAGGTTATATATGTGCTCAGTGAATGAGGCTGGATCATGGTTGTAGACACATTTTTATTTTTGTTTTTGTTATTTTTCAAAGTAAAAGACTAATGGTCCAGCGAGTTAGCTTTAAAAGTTGTTTTGAGTAAGAACTAAGTCAAATAGACATGGTAATGTGGAAAGGACCATTATACAGCTGGAAGCGTAGTAAGGTTATAAGAAAGAAACAATTAAGACTAATAGACAGGTCGTAACCGCAGGTTGGTTAAGGGCCAAGAACTATAAGACTAATTGTCAGGAGCATTGTAGCAATTAGTCAGACCAGTATTCCTCCAATTAGCCCTTAATTCACACCAAAGGCCCACTTAGAGTAAACCGCTCCGGAATCGTTCCCACGAGGACTTGAGGTTTACAGATCTATAGGATAACCCAATCTAAGCACTCACTTTCTCTCCGTCAGACCACTCCAGACTATAGGTCCGGTCCGACTACTAGTGCTAGATGGGTTCCAGAAGAATCCGGAAACCATTCAGTGCCCCTTTCGGGATCCCTGGGTTTGAGTGACGAGTGGCCAGATCTACCGTCCGGATGCTTACCGTGTCCGGAAACACGCTCTCTTTCTCTCTCTCTCTAATACTAGTACTAACCTAACTCTTCAGGGACCGAAAGTGTCCTCTTGTTCCGTCACCTCACAAATCCGGAAGGCTTTCCAGATTAGGTCACGTAGGGACGGTTAAGGACTACAACGACATTCTAACCTTAACCGGGCACTGAGCCTCCCGTCGACCGGGTGGGTTTCCTTGTACTCTCTTGGGCTTGCGCCAAGGCTTTGACTTTGTTCTACGGGGAATTCCGGCAATCCGAAATTTGGGCACGTCTTGCAACACTTTTGTACACAAAAGTTGCTAGCAGCCTCTCAAATACCCCTTTCACCTAAGGCTATATCCTACACGCAGGCTATACCGGCATCCGAGCAATACTATACTAATACTACTGCCGGAACCATCCGGTTGATCTCCCCATTAAGTTAGTACATCTGGAAACCGCTCACGAAATCGACTCTTGCTACTCAAGGTAAGTTCTCAGTCTCCGGAAAAGCAAGAATGGACCCACACCTCCCACAAACATGTACCGTATACAAAAAGATAAGAGAATAGATACTCCAAACACTTGGAATTAAGTTAAAAAAAAAAATACAATGTTGGAACTATGGGATGGATGCGAATGATCAGAAAGGCCATCAAAACTCCTACTTATACTAAGACCAACATCATCCTAAAAATCTTACAAAACATTCCTACTGGTCTGCTAGATTTTCTGTAAATCCCAGATCCTATTTTTCCGGCTTTTGATGGCCGGACTCCAGTATTGCTGCTACACTACGTTACTGTACACTATTCCTTGGAATCCAGATCCTTGGGAAGAACATAGTCCTTCAGCAAATCCAGCTTCACCTCCTTCCGGCTACTCCTCGGAGGAAACAGACTTGGACCCCTTTGTCCCCGTCTTTGGACCTCCACGATGTTGGGGTCCCGGTCTACACTCCGGGTCTTGACTACCGGAACGTCCGGACTTCCCCAAGAATCCTTCTGGGTCTTCTTATGACGAGGAGAGGACTGTACCGCCCGACCACTATGAGCCTTCGGAGAAGTACCCGTCAGGTCAATGGTCGGGGTCACCGGAAGTAGATCTTTGCTTCTTTGGGGTACCACGGCTCCCCAGTCTACTCCTTCTGGCCTTCCAGGTGGTGGTGAAAGTTCTAGATCCACCGGTACCACCGGTGCTACTTCAGTAACCACGGATTCCAGATTATTGCCTTCCGTAACCACCAAAGTTTGCGCGGAGGGGGAAGGAGTTACCGGATCCGACTCAGTGGGAGCCAAATACTCCATCATCTCCCGCATCTCTGCCCGGGATGCGTCCATCCGTCTCGCCTGCTCTAATAAGCACTTGATGATGTGAACCCGACTCGAGTTGGCGGCTGCGTCGAGGTTGGCTTCAAATAGTTGGGCTTTATTGATACAATCCGCCGGTACTTCCAAAGAGCTTCGGAGCCGGACTATACCTTGACACAATGCCGCTATCTGCTGGCGGTGGTCCTCTTCTATGAGCCGGACCGTTTCCTGGGCTGTGCGGAGAGTGCTCTCTAATCCCACACTTGGATTCTGAATCTCGGACTTGGTCCCACACCGTCTGGTTCTCCACGCGTAATGTTCCCAACTCCGTCACCAGCTTCTTCCGTTTCTCTATTAGGAGACCGTTTTGTTGCTCCGCCGCCATCAACGCATCCGTCCTCCGGAAGATGGCATTCCGATCAATTAATGCCATCTTCCGGCACACCCGTTTGAGAGCCCCCTCATAATTCTCGCAGAGCTTAGTGAGGTCATCCGCCCGCCATACCAGGTACTGAGCCATCTCCTGGATGTCCTCTAATGGCGTCCCTCCTAGTTGCATGTGGGTCCTATCTCCCTCCTCTACCTCCATCATCCTGGACCGGGAGGGTCCGGCCTCGGCTTGAGTGGTACCAGCTTGCGGTTGCACCGGCCCAACCAGTTGCGTAGAAGGTCGGACTTCTTCCGGGGCCGGTTTAGTCTCCGTCATCTGCTCCTAAACTTCTTCTTCCCGTGGCTCCGGTGCGGGAGGATCTTCTGGCGGATTCACCGGCGGCGTCCTAGTCCGTCGTTGCCTCTTCTTTAGAAGAGTGAGCGGCTCCTCGTCCTTTGTCTCCTCATCGTCCGGTCCGTCTCGAGGAGAGGGTTCTTCTCCTCTGTACTGCTAGAGCTGAACTAGCTCCTGGTAGGCGCTCTCCTCGTTTGCCTTAAGCAGGGAGTGATGAGCATACAGATGGGACAAATATGCCGGAAGGGGACTGTGACCCTTCTTCCCCGACCGGAGGGAACACACAAGGTCCCCGATTAACTCGTGGATGATGGTTGCCCAATCCATCATCATTTTACCCTAGAGGCTCCCCAAGATGGCAGAGGCTACCTTCGCTACCACGTGCCACGGCTTGGTGGAATGGAGGATAGGATTAAGAAATGCTATCACATCCCGATACTTCGGATTCACCAGGTCAGAAACCTAGTGACCTTCCTTCGGATTGGCGGGTGCTCGGAATTCGCCCTCCATCACCTCCTGATTCTTCTCCATGATCTTGTCCGGCGCCTCTCGGATCTTGTAGACGGTCCTTCATGTGTTAATCGCCCATAGTTCTGGCTTCGTTCGGAGGGTGGTATCCAAGATACCACTTTCCGGACGAAGTAGGTCAGACACCAAGCTCTCCTCCCAGATGCCCCACGGAACCTCCAGGAGCCCATCACACCCCATATTGGTCAGGTTCTCCCAGGCGCACCAACCGGTCCTCCTCGGTAGGAACCTCCAGAACTACCTTCATCACCGGAATGGTCCTCGGCCGGGGCGGCGGTGGCGGCATCTCTTCGTTTGAGTCCTCGGGCAGATCCTTCAACTTGCGTCAGCTTGCCCTAGAAGACATCGTGTTCACAGGAAAGCCTCACACAATCTCTCCCTAACTCTCTTGCTCACAAAATTTCACTCCGGTAACCTCTACACGATCGCAACTCATACAGTCCCTCAATCTACCGGAATTCTTACAAAGCTAGGAAGACGGAAAACACTGGTGGAAGAAAAAAACAAGGAAATACTCATACCCACTGCCGGCTACAGTCCTCCTCTTATACTGGCCAGATAGTCGGTTAGTCGGATGAATGTACGGGACAGGTTTTGGCGGCAAAACCCTATCCCTAGTACGGATCCGATTTCCGGTTTTTAGGGCCGGCGCCGTCATCTGATTTCTGGAACTTTCTAGGGTTCCGGAATTAGGTTTTTAGACCTAATGAAATTTTCCTAGATCCGAAAATCCGGTTTTCCTAAATTAACCTAACTTCCTAGGAGAACTCGAAAACTTTCCTTTTTAAGGGAACAATTTTTGAATTTTCCCGTCATATGCTAGTATTCTGGGCCTAGCATGTGAGATCACATTCCCACAAGCATTTTGCTCTCTCTCTTTGTCGAGCGAAGCAGTGATTGCCGCCTTATCAATTTGTACTTGTACATTCCTTCAATAATATAGTCTATTCGTCTTATTTCTTTGTGAGTCTAATTGTCGTTTAGCTAGTGATTGGCTTCATCATTCTTTGTTGTTTATTTGGAGGAGTTGCCAGTGATTGGCTTTGTCTCCATTTTCTTTTGTTTCTTTGGTGTCTGTCTAATTGTCGTGAGCTATTATCTTGTCAAATTGTCTTTGTGTTTGTGAGTGTAGTGAGTCACGAGTGAAGGAGACAAGTAGACAGTTAGCAAGTATTGAACTTGTCCAATTGTCTCTCTGGTTGTCTGTGAGAAGTGGTGTAATCAAAGAAGAAGTTGAAATTGTCAAGCCAGTGAGTGTAGTTGTTCTTGTTTATTTTGTTTAAGTATTATGCGATGTGTGTAATGTCAAGTTGTCTTTATTATTTTGATGCAGAGGGTATCTGCATGTGTATGTCAAATAGACGTTTAAGCCAGTGATTGGTAGTTTAGTTGAGAGAGCAAGTCAATTAGCCAGTGATTGGAATTGTTCTTTAAACTTAGTTATAAGTCTAATAGTCTTGCTGGGAGAGCATGGCTGATTTTAGTTTGTGTGTGTAGTGATTTCTTCAGAAGCCAGGATTGGCAAGTTTGCTTGACGGGTAGTCAAGTGGTCCAGCAGAGAGAGCTGTGTTAACTGTGGATGTTAATTGATCGTTATTGAGGAAGAAGGATGCCATATCTTGAAAGTACAATTTTGTGAGACAAATAGACGGGTAGTCTTAGCCAGTGATTGGCGTAAGGAAATATGTTTGATGACTACTTGAGAGAAAGTAGATCAAAATCACCAGTGATTGGTGTTATTTTAAAGTGAGAGTTCATTAAGAGTGGGTGGAAGACGAATAGTCTTTGAAGTGTTATAACTAAAATGAGCAACCGGGGAGTGGTTGGTGAGAAGTCAAATTGACAGTTTATATAGGCAGATGGAGCCTAAGTTATCAGCCGTGTATGAGCTGATTTTATGAGGACAAATAGATAGTGAATCTCGAGAGGAATCAGCCAGGGATTGGTGTGTGATTATTTAAAATTGTCAAGTTTAGTAGTCCAGTGGAAGTAGCTAAGATTGAGTTTGAGAGGAATTGATTGTCTAATTTTTTGGTTTGTGAAATTGTTTGGTTCGTGATTACAATGAATAATTGCTCATCGTAGGTCTAGGCAGTTAGCGAAATAAAAGTCCAATTGTCTTTGAGAGAAGGTGTAATCGATGTCGTTGTAGTCCAATTGTCTTCATTGCTAAAAAGAGAATTAAGTTGGAGATTAGTAACACAGTCACTGACAAATTGATATATGTTTTAACCTGTGGTGATGTTGTTATCAAAAATGGACAAATTGACCTACAAAGAAGGAGTATTATGTTGGTGAAATACAAGACAAGTAATCTGTCCTTGTTATTTTCTTGGTTGTTGGTTGTTGAGATGTCAAGTAGTCAAATTGAGATATTAGCAAAGTTACAAAACATTTTTACAAGTTGTGAGTAGTTATGTGTCATTAGAGCAGGAAGATCAATTGACTGATAGGCCTTATAGAAGCCATTGTGCTTGACAAATTGACATTATTGATAGATTGGAAAGAAATTCAATTAGTGAAATATTGATATCAATTGTAGTTATAGAAAGACCAATTGACCATAGACAGTGAATGTAATAGACTGTGAAAGTCTATGCTGTGGGGAAATGGACCAATTGTCTTGCTAAAGTGGATGGAGTTGAAGCGGGAGAAAGATACAAGATAAGTCTAATTGTCTAGAGCGCATTACAGATAAGATTCCTTACCTTTGCATACTCCGCATATTGGGACCAATTGACAATTACAATTACAGACTTGTGATTTTGCATCTTGCATAAGTAGTAATTAGCAGTAGCTAATTAGCCTACTGGACCAATTGACCAACTGCCAAATAATTTAATTGAGGGATAATTAAAGAAGATGGCATATCTATATATTATATGTGGCTATTTGATTAGGTTAATAGAATGCATTACAGGGCATGAGATTACTTGACCCACCCCGACTATTTGACACACCCAGTCTATTTGACATTAGCACACTAGAATAAGACTGCACAACATATCATGGAGTCTGCATTCATTGGGTTTTGGGACGGAATACTAGTATTGGCTAATGTACCCCCTTGCACATTCACATTTAATTTAATTTAATCTTTAGAATACTAAATTGAGTGAATTCCTATAATGAAAGCGACCTTAGAAACAATATGATAGACTATTTGACCATTCCCAAACGAAAGAACCACCCTTAGGGAATTCCTTGGGTTTTTGATCCAAGCCAATTTCTACGCTACAATGGTAATTAAGTGAAGGCTAAATCATGGTCACTGAGTGATGGCTATTTTAGATGAAACTCATGCTCACATAGTAGGTTTGAGTGAGGCAGGGAAGACAGGAGTTGACATTGCAGCTGTTGTTGGAGTCCATATTAAAATTGTTCAGAAGGTAGTAAAGAAATTTCGAGAAGATGGAACCTATAAGTGCAAACCTTGTGGTGGAAGTCATGCTAAAAAACTTAGTGATAAAGATGTCCGTGCTATTATACGTATCTCAAAAACTCATCGTCGCTCAACACTCTCTGAGATCACTAATATATGTTCTACTCAAGTGTCTAGATCGACTATTCGAAGGGTCTTACATGAGAGTGGCATTTTCAGTCAAATTGTAGTTAAAAAGTCTTTCTTGACACCTCGTCACATGTCTCAACAATTGGCATTTGCTCAAAAGTATTGTGAGTGGAGTGTAAAAGAATGGAAGAGAGTTGTTTGGATAAATGAGTCTACCCACTATAAGAAACCAAAATTTATTGATGTCAAAAGGAACGGATTTTAGGTGACATTGAAAAAAACAAACCCATGTGTTTATGTCAACAATGATGTCCAATATAACATCAATGGACATCATTGTTGACATAAAAACATAGGTTTGTTTTTTTGATGTCACCTTTGATGTCACCTAAAATCCGTTCCTTTTGATGTCAATCCATCATCTAAAACAAGGTTTTCTTATAGTGACCTTTGAAGTTGGAAAAAATTCTAGACAAATTCATGTTTGGAGAAATGCATATGAGCGCTATTCATCAAGTTGTATAGTTCCAACCTTTAAAAGTGGGAGAACTTCTTTGATGATTTGGGGTGCATTTGCTAGAGGGCAAAAGTCACAACTTGTTTTTATACTCAAAGATAGACGTTCTGCTAAGGATTTTGTTGAAGTGGTCTACAATGGCGAGTTGCTTCATTTTATGAATAGAGTGCCACAGGGATTGCTCATGGAAGATGGCGCACCTATTCATTGTAGCAAACTATGTGAAGAATGGAGACAAACACACCTCTTGGAGAAGCTCGATTGGCTTGCAAATTCTCCTGATCTCAATCTAATTGAAAACTTTTGGAAGATTTTGAAAGATGTTGTGCAACATGGCCCAATATGTCCAAAAAATTTAGATGACTTGAAGGTAGTTATTGAAAGAAAGTGGAGGTTAATCAATGGTACAAAGCTCCTTCAATTATGTCATTCTATGCCCTCTAGGTTACAAGCAGTGATTGAAGCAAATGGAGGACATACATGTTGGTAGATTGTAAATATTTATTTTTGAATAAATTTTTGAACCTTGAAATTTGGCATGAATGTTGTTAACATAAAAATCATATTGTGCCAAAAGTTTCATGGTAAATAGACAATTTCTCAATTGTTGGGAGGGTGTCAAAGTTGGTAGCGATGAAATGGTTTCCCTCATTGTTTCCCACAACTACACATGTTGGTAGATTGTGGATTTCTTATTTTTGTGTAAATCTTTTGACCTTCAAATTTGGCACATATGTTATTAGAATAGAGGGGATCTTGTGCAAAAGAATTCATGGTAAATAAGTAAAAATGAAGCCCTTAGGAGGGTGTCAAAGTTGAAAGTAGTGAAATGGTTTTTCACAGCTACACATGTTGGTAGATTTTGAATATTTTTTTTTGTATAATTTTTTTGGCTTTGAAACTTGTCACAAATGTTATTAACATAGAAATCACTTTGTGGAAAAAATTTCATAGTAAATAAGCAATTTTTCAGCCCTTGGAAGGGTGTCAAAGTTGAAGTAGTGAAACGGTTTTCACAATTGTTTCTCAAAACGACACATATTGGTAGATTTTTGTTCCAAAGAATTTCATGGCCAAAAAAAAATTCAATCTTTGGGAGGCTGTCAAAGTTGGCAGTAGTGAAAAAATTTCCATAGCTATCAATGTTGGTAGATTTTGAATAACTTTTTTTTGGTGAATTTTTTGGCCTTAAAATTTGTCATACATATAATTAACTTGAAGATGATGCTGTGATAAAAATTTCGTGGTAAAATGCCAGTTTTTGAGCTCTCGGGAGGCTTTCAAAGTTGGTAGTACTGAAATTTTTCTCACTGTGAATTTGAAAACGACATTTTGATTGGTACCACACTGTACAATTTGGGGGTTTCTACCTTATTTACATGTGAGATTTGGATTATGTTTTAGGGAAAACAAGCTGATTAAGATCAAATACTATAATGGTATGTTATATAACTATTTTGCTTTATACTCTTTTTAGGGCTTTTTGTATAATAAACTATACTTAGAATACTAATAAACAAACAAACAAAACAAAAGAATGAGTCCGAAGTGATGAAATGGGCACTCACACCATCACATACTATTTTCATTGCTTGCATCAATATTAGGTGAAGACAAATATGCATGACACTACGCTCTCAATTCCCAACTCATCATAAGGCGGCTATTTGTCAATTAAGTGAAACTTTGGATGATAAATTTATTCATTTTGTTGTTGACATTGCCGCATTGTCATCCAAATGCCACAAAATGGTAATTAGAAATAAAAATAAAAACAAAGTAGTAAGAAACAATTAGGAATTTATTGTCAAAATCAAGAGATAATTAGAGATCAAGTTAGAAATAGAAGTTGAAGAAAATATTCCAAAATTTCAAAAATAATTTAACTTCAAGAATTAGACAAATATCAAAGAAGTTAAAGGAGGATGAAGTTTTAAACAAAAGTAAAGGGAAATTGAATGAAAATCAACCATAGTAGACCAAACCAAGCCTAATTCAAAACTTAAATAGAAGATTAGAAATAGAAAAGAACAAAAATTAAAAGTGAATTTTGTTAGCTAAAACATTAGGAATCAACCGATGAAGTTTCAATAGTTAGTTTAGAGATTAAACTTCATCCACAGATATCTTTTAGGGAATTAGGTCAAAATTAGATTTCTTTATCATTTTGGAAAGGAAAAAATCAACCCTACAACTTAGGCTATCTAACTTTTCCACTTGACTAACCCACATTGGCCCCCAATTTTGGTTGGCATAGCCAAAACCAGGCATGTTACTAATTTATTTGAGTTAGTTATTATTTGCCACAAAAGAAAGTGTAAATAGAAATCAACAACTAAAGATCCATTACTTGGAAGACGTAATTAAATTACATGTTGTAGACACACTAGAAATTTTATACAACAAAAGACACTAAATAACCCGGTTGTATTTGTGATATGCCAAGGATGAGAATAAAGTGCTCACAAAATGGTGCATCGACCGAGAGACACTAGTTGATAACTAGTTTACTATCCTAACTCTTTTGATAGCAAACTAGTCAAGCACATAATGCATCTACCGAGAGCATGCAATTAGAGTAAGAAACTCAATTTTATGTTATTTTTTCAAAGCTATTCTATATGATTTATTTTCTAACATTGGAAGCAACCACCAATTGCCAAAGCCCAATTTTTTTCACTTGAGGTTTGGATAGGAAGTCACCATGGTTGGCCATATAAGTTCTATTCTAAAGACAAAGAAGGTAATAGCAATAATAAGAACAACCAAGTTCTAATGTTGGAGGATTTGTTTGCTTGGCCCTACTCAACTACAAGTGTCTTTTGAATATTAGAAGTATTTAGCTTGCTAGTACCTACAAAATCCAAATCGATATACTCCATCAATTGCCTTCGCTCTTGCATCCGATGCATTTAGAGTGCCAGAGGATAAAATTACTAGCTACCTTTTGTTCTATTGGAAGGTCATACTAGCTATATAAAATTTTGAAAACTAGTTGGTGAAAATTTGTTTAAACATCCTTACACTATCCATAAGGAGTTTTTAGAGCTACCGCACATTGACCTCCAATACTCTCCACCATAGTTGCTATGGGGTAGAGGACTTTTTTGATTTAGATGATCAAACGTCTGTTCAACAATAATCCCTACATTGAGCCCTCTAATTTCCTAGCTTGGCATAGTGATATTAACCACCTCACTTTGGATTGTTGCAAGGACATTTCTACTCCTTTGGTGTCACCCATCCTAGTCCATAACCACCAACTACAATATATTGTTAAGTGCAATGCGGCGTGTGAATCATATCAAAATGCTAAAGACTATTGTGTTTCTCTCTTTACTAACCCAAAAGATGAAAGAGTACACCATCCACTAAACCATCCATTATTCTATCAATACCTAAGCCAAAATAAGAAGACTTGCCCAAACCACATGAAGAATGCGACCTTCAACAATACATGTACTTGGGAGTAGAACTTGTCCAACATTAAACACATTAAAGACCTACATGATCCATACTTCTTTGAAGTACATTCTACCTCTTTAGAGATACTTATCACTTTGATTTGTGTAGATCAAACTTTAACACCAACTAGTCCATGACTATTTGGAGCAATTAGCTCATAGCACATTTATGTGCAAGTGTTGTGTGAATTTTTCTTATTTTTTCTATTATCTATAGGATTGGATTTGTGTGAATTGAACTCATTTAAAATTTAGATACCACCAAAATCTTTTACTACACCCAAATCCACTAGAATTACAAGATCAAGGGCAGTTGGAGAAAGTTCAATTCAACCCAACCAATCAATACCAATAAAAAAATCAGAAGAGGATCTCCCTTTGCCATGGATCCAAGCAATGTAGCAAGACCTATAGTATTCAAAGATAACCCAATTAGAGATTTGTTTGTATCGGACATTGATTTGATACTGATGCCATAGGGTCTATCCATTGTGGCTCCTCATGGATTACAAGAGGTGCCAATACCTCACAATTTACTTACATTCTTTAGATCTTGGGATGATGATTTTGTAGCTCACATAGAAAGATTTGAAGAGATTCTAATCTCTAGCTTGGTAACTAACCATAGTTACCAATCTAATTTGGTTTCCCAACACACTAACAAGGACCGCATGTTTGTGGTACACATCATATGATGTAAGATTCTTTACTACTTGACTACAATTACAAATTGCATTCTTGCAATATTTTCAATTGGAAATCAGACAACAACAAGTATTGACACTTTTGAACAATATACGATGCAGAGCAGTTGAGATTCCGAGAACATCATGGCATATGTATAGTGTTTCTAAATGGTATTTACTTGTTACATGGATAATTTAGTCAATAATAGAACCATACGCCACTACTTCATCCAAGGCATCGATTCCTCATCACTCATTAGAGACATTTTATTTATTCCAAAGGCCGGTA
This sequence comes from Climacium dendroides, assembly GCA_950106755.1. Classification (NCBI taxonomy): domain Eukaryota; kingdom Viridiplantae; phylum Streptophyta; class Bryopsida; order Hypnales; family Climaciaceae; genus Climacium; species Climacium dendroides. Next base: position 17,840,880 of record OX467090.1, on the reverse strand, counting down.
ACTCTACAAAATGCGATATAAGCAGCTTTAGAAGTCAAAATCATCAACAAAAAGAATAAAGTCAACAAACGGATGGTAAGAAGGGTAGAGGAGCCTATACATGCTTTCACTCTAGTTCACCTTTCAGAAGGGCTAGAAACAACTACATTTTAAGAATTTGGGTAGTATTTCAAAAACAGGAGTACTATGCCCCTTCTAATTCTTGGCATGTTCATAATACATTAATCCTCAAAGGACCAAGTGTTTGTTCAACATATGCAAGAAATCCTAGCTAGCTTCCTACAAAGTCATTTTTGGTTAGATGTTCATGAAATTTGAGCACAATGTATGAATATGTATTTCTAGTGACAAACCAATCTTTTTTTTTCAATTGGGTGGCCAGATCAAAAGTTATGTTGCCCTAAACTTTTGGGGCAACTTAGGCAATTTGAAAATCTTTGGAGAACCTTTTGCAAAAAAGCTCATCAACTTTTGAAATTTGGCATGTATGTAATTAATAAAATATGGCATATAATCATCCAAATAAAAATAAATTTTAGTCCTCAAATTTCATTCTAAAAGGAGTCAAACTTTGTTAGCTATATTGGGGCAATTTCATAAAAAAACATTTTCTTCTAACTTCAAGTCCTATTATCTTGCAATTTGTAAAGTCAAAATTCTTGAAATTATTTCCACATACTTCACATGCTTGTCTCTAACTATTCACCATTTAGATTTCAAATAAGAAAATTTCTCATTGCACAAGAAATCACCAAAAAATGAATCATGTATTGCCAGTTCACTGAACCTCCTTAAGTCAAACACTTTCCTTCAGTTTTGTATGGTTGAAGTTTAAAAAAGAATTCAATTTTGGATTTTGAATAACATACCAAATAAATGCAATTTTTGACAATGTCCCCTTAAAAAAAAAACTTGGTCCTTCAAGAATTAACCCTTAAAAGGATGATGGGGTGACCTTGGAAATCATTAGTTTTCATGACTGTCTGAATCATTGGCTTCAAAATTCGCAAAAGTACTCATTGGAAGTCAAAGTACTATAGAAGATCTCCCCTTTCCAAACAACATTATGAGGATGAATATTTGCACTTTTGTCCTACATGGAGAGATTCTATGTCATCCATCAAACACCAAACATCCACCTTGTTGTTTAAGGGTTAAGGTATATGTGACTCATGCTAACTTATGAATCACATTAAATTATTTATTTCATTTAGTACGTGAACAACAACGACCATAGGGTAGCCAGTAACCCCACATTCCACCTGCTGCTCAGCTCCTTGCCCTCAGTGCCCTGCCCCTTTCAAAGTCATGCAATTTTGGCATGTCCGCCCTGCCCGTGGAGCTTAAAAATGATGTTTCACTCTCTAACTTCTAAACTATACATCTGATTAGAGTAAAAATTACATGCACACAAAGGTCTCTGATTTCTGAATCTCCCCCCAAAATTCCAGAAAATCACGACAAATATTGACAATGTAAGAGCCTCCCTGAAATCCATTTTGTACCCCAAGGGGACAATGGAACTTTAGAGGTTAAACTAACAACTTTCTAGTGCCAAAAATTCTGCAGAAATGTCTAAAATCTAGGGCACACATGAATTTATGTTTCAAAATGCTGGTTTTGGAAGGTGCAAAAGTATTCAAGTATCACCAGTTTCTTGAAATTGACTTTACACCAAAACAGAAAAACTTTAGTTGTACCGTATATATATATTTGGAAAAGGAATTTAAAAAAGAGGCCATCAATCTCGGTCCGTCCCAATGAAGAGAGACAACACAGAGTAATTAACCCTTTACGTACTAAGAATTCATGATTTTAAGTTGCATACTTTGATTGTTTATATTGTAGAACGTATAATGTAAATGGAAAATTTTATTATATCATTAGCTTGAGTGAAGAACATTGTATGCATTGGTTTAAGTAAAAATTATTGTAGGACGTTAAATCATGCCAACTTAGGTGGGCCCAGCAAGGTAAACTTTGTGTTCTAGGAATAAAAGTAAAAAAAATCCCCCTATTTTGAGCCATGTCTAGGGTATATTGTCCCAAAAGAGGCTTCACCGCGTACTGAGATACATATCCTACGAGCACAGGTAGAGGCCTGAGACAATCACAGTACAAAATCTTAGAGCTTGTAAACAGTAAATGAAACGCATTCTGGGCAAGTAAGAAATCTTAGGACCGTCATAAATCACTCAATTTTGAGCAAAAAAGCAAATTCTTAGTACATGCAAACTTTTATATTTAATATTCCAGATAAAACAATCTATTTCAAGAGGAATTCTTACCTTTTCAATACAAGAGCAAAATCGGAAACAGAGAGCTGAACACCGATTGATAGCATGATTCCCCCTAGGGCCGGAGCATAATAATCTTTACTGACCCTGCACATAGAGTTAAAACTCCATGATGAGCCCAAAAACCTGAAAGGCAAATGAACCCCTCTGGGGGATACTCTACACTAAATAGTGAAATTAGGTTGCCTGAACAATTAGGTTGCCTTACTCAGGAAAGTTACCTCATGACTCACCACTCGTCCAGATGGAGGCACAAGCAATTCTCTAAATCGGAGTCATGAACCAGTGCACCAACCCATGCAACACACATGGTTCCTACATTACTGCATCCATCTATACTAACTGTACATATTTATATAGTGTGGAATGTCGAGAATTTAGTGTGGGGCAACCTAATTTCACTATTTAGTGTAGAATTTCTGAGTAATTCGAGAAAATGACATACTTTTTTTAACACACTATCAATCTGACCATCAGTAAGACCTTACCTAGCTAATTTGGGGTCTCTAATTGCAAATAAGAATTCAGAAGTTGCAAAAAAAATCATTTGTGGCAAATAAAAAATTCCTGCGTTTTCCCTGGGTTAAATCCACCTCAGCAGGGCCCACCTTATTTGGGACGATTTAACGTCCTGCAAAATTATTACAGTAAATTTCAAAAATCTATATAAACTCTTCAAAATTGCTTAAAATATGTGAGGCCCGATTTGGGCTTCCTAGTCATTAAAGGGTTAATAAGAAACTGATTGGTGGAACTTGGACTACCGACTGTTCCAACTCCAGCTGTTCTTCTTCTCAACCTTTCACGTGGAATAATAAGATCCTGGCCAAGCCATCTTTTCCTCCTCAAAACCTGCTGCAACTTGGAGCAGGAAAAAATGGTCTCATTGCAAATATGGTAGCCGACACCCTTGCAGGAGCACAAGTGAGTTACGGCAAATGAATCCAATCAAGCATATTATTCCCAGAAGCTTGGGCATCAAGCTGATCCACTAGTCCACTACGCAAGGTCATTACTGCAGGCCTTTCTTGAAGAAACAATTTCTATTAATGCTATGGCCCGCCGTTTGTTTATCAAAAGAAAAAAAAGAAAAACAATTTCGAAGCCCGCTACCAGTGAGAAGGCTGCTTGAATTGCGCAGTGCTCCACTGCTCCAAAGCCTTGGTTGACAATTTCGAATGCAAGACGGAACAGATTCCAAACTAAGGAAATCACCCCACTAGCATTGAAGATAAGTTTTACCCCTAAAGTTCTCTCATTAATAAAAGCCTAGAGGCCTACAATTGCTTCAAAATACTCATCTCCAAAGCAAGGTCATAATCTTCAATGATATCTATTTCTTAACTCTTGAATGTCAAGGAGGACGTTTGGTGTTTGATGGATGACAAAGAATCTTTTAGTGTAGGATAGAAGTGCAACTATTTGTCCATAGAATTTCGTGTGAAGGAGAAATCTTCTACAGTATTTTGACTTCCAATGAGTGCTTTTGGAATTTTTTAGACCAATGATTCCCCCGGTATCAAAATGGATGGTTTCTATGGTCACTAGTTCATCAATAAGGGTTAACAAATACAACTACAAGATCCTTTTGCTAATGTATTCTAATACACTAAAGTTAACCATCCATGAAACCCCAGTTTGAAACAGAGGTATCAGAGGAAGGTTTAACTAAGAATAGTACCAAAAAAACACAACACCAAACTCCGTTAGACCCCAATTCGGATGCTTCAAGGAATTTCGTCTTGAGTTTTTTTCAATCTTTGGCTCCTAGTCCCTCATTAAACACACTTTACAATTAACTCTATTGTCCCAAAATTTTAAAATGAATATCTCCACCAATTGCGAGTTCAATGAGCCTAAACTTCAAAATGTAGTTTTTCCTAAACCTTCTGAAAGGTGAAGTTGTCTTTCAACATTTTTAGAAACAAACATGTAACTATGTCCTATAACTTGTGCATTTCATTAGTATATATGTTTGAAAATGGGTTGAAAATATTTGCAAAAAATTCTAATTAAAAAACTTTTGTATTCATATTTAAAAAATATATAAAGTGGAAGGTGGTACAATGGTACTGAATGAAAAAAAAACTAATCTACTAATAATTTTGATAATGAATTGTTAATTGTTAATCCTAATAGTGATTGTTTAATTCAGATTAATAGATGACTTCATATGTTGTAAAATAAAACTTTTCATAACTTTCACCTCATTATTAAGAATTAAATGGTTTAAATGTTTTTGATTAGGTATGAGTCTATATAATTTCCAATAAATATTTATTAATTTTTTGGAGAGTCAAAATCTGAATTTTCACATAGTTATTGATTTTAAATGTTTTTAAACTTAACTAAGGAAATACAATTCCAATATTCTACTTCTTACTCCATTTTGACTTTTTTCAAAATTTTTGAAATTGCAATTTTTATGACACTTTGAAAATAGCGTACCAAAAGTTCAAAATACACCACTGTTTTGAACCTTTTCTATTGAATTTCTCTTGGTGTGAGTCCAAGGAGTACATTTTGTTTTTTAGACCTGAAATTTTAGACCTGTTTAACTACTCTTGAAGAATATCAAATTGAAACGTGTGTTTTAATCCTTATATGATGAGTTGGTCACTGTGGAAAATAATCTATTTTGGTACCATATGAATCGTTGGATTAAAAAATGCAAGAAGCATTGATTGAAAGTCAAACTGCTCTAGAAGGCCCTCCATTTTCACACAAAATTCGAAGGATGACTCACTTAGGTTCCCTTCCTATAGGTTCAATATTCATTCAAAATCATTGTATAGTAGCTAGGCCATTTTCAACCATCACCCCATTTCCAATCTATAGGTTGTTTTCTTTTCATGAAGTTGTGTTTTCTTTTTATGAAGTTGTGGTCGAGTTTGAAGAGTAGTTGTGGTGCATTATGATTACCTATAAGGCTATCAATATTACAATCAACCCTTGATTGATTTTGCAATCACTCTATGCTAAGAAATTGAAAGGTCTATATCACCATTATAGGTCAAAGAGAATCTTTCATTAAAAAATTCATAATAATTATATTTTGAATAATAAAAATTTGAAAAAATATACAATCCTTCCAAACTCTATTTTAGTATATGGAAAAAATTCCACACTCACAAAAACTTGCACTCCAAATATGCTACTTTATATGGGCTTGTCAAATGTACAATTTCTGCGTTTTACTTCATTCAAACCTCGCTTACAGATGGAACATTGGCTTTGAATTATTTCCAAAATTCCAATTAAATTGACCAAAATGACTAGGCTCAGCCTTAAAGGGTTAAGGAATGTCTTCAGAGCATCACCATCCATCCTCCAAAATGGATGGCCTCTTAAGAGGCGCCTCTTGGAAATGAACTTTGGCCTCCACATGAAGGTGTTTTTGGGGGCCTCAACTCGGCCTGCAAAACAAAAAAAGACAAGTCGCACATTGCTCTTCACGATTCTGGCAAGTGTTTTACGCCAAGTTTTTTCACCGTTAGGTTCCCTCATCACCATACATCCTAGTAACTATTTCTATTTTCTTACTCTGTTTGGAACATCATATGACCTATTAAGAGGCCATGGGTGGGGCAGCCATTCCCACCTGGCCTCCATACTTGACTGAGTCAAGGCCAAATCAACTTGCAAAATGCCTCCCGGGTGGTGATGCTGTAATATAGATTTTTCATGAAATTTGAGCAAGCCCAGACATAAAATGTCTTTTTAAGGATCAATAAATTATGGTCCACGATGGTACATTTGGCACTGTTCTATCAATCCAATGGTGGTGTTGTTGTTTTGACACGACTTTTCACCATTTTGCTATAGAGAAAATAGTTGTAATGGAATTACTAGAGTGCCCTGTGGCGTTGCTACAATCAAAACAAAAGTAAAAGAAATTTTTAATTTTTTTAGAACCAAAAACAACTAAAAAATGCAAAACTTTCACACCATGAGTCAGACCGCCACAAAATCAAGCTTGTACACCCCTCCTTGTCTAGAGCTTTCCGATGATACCAAAATTGTGACTAAAATGTTAAAAAAGTAATTTTGTAATTTTTTAGTTCATAAAAATACTTCAAATTTTCACACCGTGAATCAGAACACCACAAAACCAAGCTCGTGCACCCCTCCTTGTCAAGGGCTTTCTGGCGGTACCAAGCACGCGACCGGGGGACGCAGGAAAGGAAAGGAAACGCAATGCAATGCAACGCAACCCAACGCAACCCAACCGAACCCAACGGAACTGAACCAAACGGAAGGAAACAAAAGGAAATGGAACGAAACCAAACGGAACAAAACCAAAGAGAACAAAACCCAACCGAACCCAACCGAACCGAACCAAACCCAACCGAACCCAACCCAACCGAACCAAATCCAACCAAACCAAATCCAACCGAACCAAATCCAACCGAATCAAACCAAACCGAACTAAATCAAATCGAACCAAACCCAACCGAACCAAACTAAACCAAACTGAACCAAACCAACCCGAACCAATGCGAACCAATCCAAACCAATCCGAACCGAACCAACCCGAACCGACCCAACCCAATCCAACCAACCCGAGCCAAACCAACTTGAACCGATCCAATCCAATCCAAACCGATGCAATTCAACTCAATCCAACCCGAACCGATCCAAACCGATGCAATTCAACTCAATCCAACCCAACCGAAACCCAACCCAACCCAACCCCAATTTCAATCCAACCAAACCCAATCCAACCCAAAACCCAACCCCAAATCCAACCCAAAACCCAACCCCAAATCCAACCCCAAACCCAACCCCAAATCCAAACCCAAACCCAAACCCAAACCCAAACCCAAAACCAAAACCAAGCCCAAATCCAACCCCAACCCCATATCCAAACCCAAACCCAAACCCAAATCCATTCCCAAACCCAAACCCAAACCCAAACCCAAACCCAAACCCAAACCCAAACCCAAATCCAACTCCAAACCCAAACACGAACCCAAACCCAAACCCAAATCCAAACCCAAACCCAAACCCAAACCCAAACCCAAACCCAAACCCAAACCCAAACCCAAACCCAAATCGAACTCCAAACCCAAACCCAAACCCAAACCCAAACCCAAACCCAAACCCAAACCCAAATCCAAATCCACCTCCAAACCCAAATCCAACTCCAAACCCAAATCCAACTCCAAACCCAAATCCAACTCCAAACCCATTCCCGAACCCAAACCCAAACCCAAACCCTACTCCAAACCCAAACCCAACCCCAAATCCAACCCCAAATCCAAACCAAAACCCAAATCCAACTCCAAACCCAAACCCAACTCCAAACCCAAACCCAAACCCATACCCAAACCCAAATCCAAACCCAAATCCAAACCCAAAACCATACCCAAACCCAAATCCAAACCCAGATCCAAACCCAAACCCAAACCCAAATCCAAACCCAAACCCAAACCGAACCCCAAACCCAAACCCAACTCCAAACCCAAACCCAAACCCATACCCAAACCCAA